>JACAZG010000003.1:2400000-3600000 GCA_014461125.1 Mycena kentingensis (nom. inval.) | reverse complement strand
GTGAATAACGCGACAAAGATGTAAGACCGAAAGAATATGAACCCCAGAACCGGCCAGTGACTCGGAGTACTGGAAACTAGACGAGCAACGCCTTTAGGTCCGCAGCAGTAAAGACAATGCGAGGCTTGTGACCGTTGCTCGCAAGACGCTCCAACAAAAATTCCATCGGGGAGAGGTACGAACAGTCGGTCGCGTCGGTCTTGCCAGCACTGCCCGTCAACATCCCCGCCGCCCGACCGCGCCCGTCCATGACGAGGCTGCCCGAGTCTCCGGCTTCTGAAAAGGCGCCAGACGTCGAGCTGTGGGGATAAACCGCTAATTCCCGGGTCGGCGCACTATCAACACCCTTGAGATGGTGTCGACAGACGGAGGTGATAGTGTTGAGGCGGCCGATGGTGAGACCAGACGAGCTGCCTTGCTTGAGGACGACGATGCAAGGGTCACCGTTTTCATCTACCGAGGTCGGGTTTCGCATTTCGGTCGCGGGAATGGTGCCAAAAAGGCGCAGTAGCCGGTCGTAGGGGTATTTGAAGGGAGGGGAGGTTGCATGCGGCTGCAAGAAGTTGATAAGTTGTGCCCGTGGTATCGCGTGACCAGTCCCCGTCGACGCGCCGAGGTCGATGGCGTTCCCGACAACGTTGTTGTTATCGAAGGACCCATCGAGCTGGACAACCGCCCAGTCCTCGGTGAACTTTCCGACCCCGACTGAGAAAGCTAGCGGAGGCGAACACACAACATGACCGATGGTGCGACGAGCTGGCGGTCCCCACTCGCGGGCAACTTCAGAATATAACTCCACATGCTCTTTGATCATGTCTGTCAAGTCCGCATACTTGCGCGCGGCTTTCTTCGCCCATACGCTGCGCCCAGGAATCCTTTTGAGAGACCCCAGAACCAGCTCACTGTTCTCTTTGTCTCCCTTGATGTCATCCAGAGCTCGCTTCAGGGCGGCGTCTCCAAAGAGGATGACATCGATGAGCTGCTCCGGGTCATCACTTTGCGCTTCGTACCGCTCATTCTCAGTCGTGTCCGGATGAAAGACCAGATGGCGAACGGTAGCAAGGAAGAGTTGGCCGGGGCGCTGCGGATCGATGAAGTAGAACCCGCCCGTACCCTCGCAGCGAGGAGTGTCCCCACGGGCGATAGATAGTCCGAGGGTTGTCGAGAACGGTTCCTTGAAGCGAGCGAGCGAGTCGAATAGGTCTGCAGGTGGGAAGAGTCGACCCTGGAGCACCACCGCGGATTCGCGCATTTCCACATCGACATCGTGGATACCGTGCTCAGCCAAGATGGCTTTACAGCCGTGGACAACCTCGAGCCCCTTTTCGGTAGAGACCGAGCCCGGGTTGACGCCGACCCAAAGGATGACAGGAAACGAGTCGGAGTCCTCGTAGCCGATACGGGCGGGGTCGACGCTCGTCCAGTCAACGTGCGCGGAAAGGTATTTCACCACAGCGGCAGCGAGAGTATCCTCCCAGATCTTGTCGAGAGGGTGAGGACCGACGGGCCGAAGAACTTTCGGGGGCACCGTAGGGTGAGGACCCCAAGGTTCTATCCAGGGAGTTGTAGAGGTGCGCGCAACAAGCTGTGGTTGCGACGGAAGACCGACATAGTAGCATCGGCGCTCGACTGTCGAGGGAGTAGCGGAAGAGGAGGTCATGAGGGTTAGGTCTGAAGGCGACGATAATCGGTGTTTGAGCTATACATCGACGGAAGGTTTGTCCGAGACATGAGGAGTTCCACGTTGTCTGTGGACGGGAGCATCGCGATTGGGGCGGAAAATATGGGGAAATTCGTCGAATGCCGCAGACGCGTATGGCGGGGCCTATAAGATCCTCAGCGCCGTCGCAAGTTATTGGGACACCGTGGAGGTTGTGGCTGACCATGGCTTCTACGTCCCAGCGGGCTGCCAACAAAAAAACAGCACCATCCTCCATCTCCGTCTCTCTTGCGGCCTCCAGGTGAGCGACTGCCTTCACGCCAGCGGGATTGAGGGTTTTGTTGACGAGTGCACGAGCATAGTGTTGTGCAGCATAAAAAGGATGGTATTCTCGTCTATGTTGCCCAAGCATGAAACTCTGCGGATGTAGGTGGAAATCGTTGGAGCGATTAAGAGGGCGGTTGGATATATCCGGTCTCTACTCTAGTAGCACGCTTCCCCGCCGTCGTCGTGCAGCAGAACGCCCGCTCGGGAGAGTTGCGTGGAGGCAGGAAGAAGAAATTCGAAAAATCAGGTGATCCCAGACCGCTGCCTATATCCACGACTTAGTCTCGGTGACACCAAATACGGTTAGTTGCTGAACATAATAAGGAACGCAGCTTGCCTTTTGACCACCACCATGTTCGCGCAGTTCAGAGAATGGCTGTATCCGCCGTCGACGCTCCAACGAATGCGCCTCGCACCTCCAGAGAACACAGACAACCCACTCATGGTACAAACACCCCTCCGCTTGACGCTTCACGACCAATCCTGCCTCGGCAGCTGCAGTTCTTTACTTGGGACCACCTCCACCCGACTCTAAGCTGGTGGGCGCACTTTGAATGCGAAATACCCAAGCTGGCCGAGATGGGGTTCACGCAGGTGTGGCTACCGCCTCCACACAAAGCCGCTTCAAAGGTGGGCAAAGAAACGCGTCTCAAACCGCGTCGTTTGCGCTGATTCCGGGATAGGATGGGAGGGGGTATGATGTGTATGACCTGGTGCGTGTTTGCGTAGCGGCTTCCGCGTGCGGAACGTTCATTTCGCTTACTTAGTGGGATCTCGGCGAGTTCGACCAGAAAGGTGTGTGAAGGAAATGTTGGGCCGTCGCTAACGTGTCTAGGCTCCGTGAAGACGCGATGGGGGACGAGAGACGAACTACTCCGTGCTTGTAAAATTGCAAAAGACCACGGTATAGATGTCCTCATTGACGCCGTCCTGGGTGTTGGTGCCAGTGTATTTGAGGTCCAAGCATCCACTGACCATCGAGACAGCACAGACTCGGGGCGGATCGTCTTGAGACCTTCCCTGCGGTACCTGTGAATCCCAACTTCAGGTTGCAAGACGTGGGCCCGGAGAGAAAAATCGATGTACGTGCCTCCGGGTCTTTTTGTTTGGTTGCGTTCACGGAATATAGGCCTGGACGGCTTTCGATTTCAAGGGAAGGGACGGCAAGGTATGCCCCACGCGTCCTCTTTCTTCAGCAACCAATCGGTCTCTTCAGTACAGCAACATGAAATGGACCCAAGAGCACTTCACCGGTTCGAAATCCGCAAGGGTGTTGTCAATTCTCACTCCTGCAAGGAATCGACTGGGACCACAAACTGCGCAAGAAAGGCGTCTTTCGTTTCTCTGGACCAGGTCATCGCGGATGGTCAAGACATGTATGTTCAGTTGACGATACCGAACAAAGCTTGACGCAGCGCCAGGTCTCGAATGAACTGGGGAACTACGATTACCTTCTCGGCGCTGATGTTCGTTTGCATTGACGCTCTTGCACTTCATTTAACGTCTAATAGGTCGACCACCGACATCCGTGCGCCTTAATCCAATCCTCCGTGTTATTCATTCCTATGTTCGCAGAGACGTACAGAAAGATCTTCTAGATTGGGGTAAGTCCATTCCTTTTGTTTTATTCTCGACTTATCGTGACTTTGAGGCGTCTGGATTCTCGAGGTATCTCGATTCGTTTCCTTGAAACACATGTTAAACAATCCCAGACGACCGGAGCTTCCGGATTCCGAATGGACGCGATCAAACATTTTGACTATCGATTTCTGGCTGCTTTCGTATGTGGCATCCTGCTCCAACTCTCTCGAATACTAAATTATGTAGCTCAAACACGTACGCACAAAGCGCGGCGAGCCGCAAGTGTTTTCCGTCGGTACGTTTTATCCTTTGGGCTTCCAACAGCTGAATAGCGTCCTCTACATAGCGGAATATTGGCATTCAGAGTAAGCGCGTCCACACGAAGGAAACTCCCTTTGACATGGCACCAGGTTGAAGGTGATACTCCCATTCATGCGCGTCCTCCGAGGCGAGGTAAATTTCCGTTTGACTCTCTTCCCTACTGCAGTCACGCATCGAATAACAGACAACATTCTTCGACGTACCGCTGCACAGCAACTTCCACAGCGCCAGCAAGGCCGGGCCGAAATACGACTTGCGACGCATCCTACATGGATCGATGGTGCAGGCGTTCCCGGGGGACGCGGTCACCTTTGTCGATAACCACGAGTAGGACCCAGGTTCTGTCTTCGCTGCCTCCTAGTCTGATTTCTTTTTAGCACAGTACCCATTCTCTCCACCTCTGCCAAACAACACTAACCGCGCCGCCGCCCCAGGTAATCGGCCAAAGCCTCGAAAGCTGGGTCACCCCCACCTTCAAACTCCACGCCTACGCGCTCATCCTCCTCCGGCCGGGCGGGCACCCCTGCGTTTTCTACGGCGACATGTACCCGAACGCGCTCTGTGGGGATGCCAAGATCATGTCGGCGCTGCCCGCCCTCATAGAGGCAAGGAGACGCTTTGCGTACGGGGCGTGCAGGGATTTCGTCGCGGATCGGAATTGTGTGGGGTTTGTAAGGATGGGGCGTGCGCGCGGAGATGTGGGTGGGTGCGCGGTTGTGTTGAGTAATGGGGAGAAACCTGGGTCCGTCTGTTTTGTGCCTACGCGTAAGGTCTTTGTTGCTGATCTCGGGCAGGTCGCTCCGGATGTTTGTTGGTCGCGCCTGCGCCAACGCGGATTTCCGCGCGTTCATGCCAACATACGAGAGGGAGGGAGGGGGTAAAGAGGCCATGGTGAAGATCGACGCGGCTGGATGGGGCACGTTTACATGCTCGGCAGGGGGTGTACAAGTGTGGGTTCGTGCTTGACACGGAGTTTTTGGCGCATGACGATGGGTTTTCGATTTACCGCGAGTTGCTACACGGTGTATGCGCCGATAAGACCGGAGGAATATCCGTAAAGCACCACAACGTCGAATCGAGACCAAGTTGAAAGGCGGAGACTATAACTCTCAAGGCAAAACTTACCGACAATATGCGTAGTATTTATTTATTTCCGACTCTCCGAGCCGTCTGAAACAAGGTTTTTGCCCTGGCTACAGATCGGAAGCGAAGCGAGCCGAACACTTCACGTGATGTTGGTTGGTGTTCACACGCGCTGGCTCTTCCTTCGAACGGTGACGATTGGTTCGACGAGGGGTCGCGGCCGAGGTCAGCACAAGCCCCTCTCCGTCTCCTTCTTCGCGTCTAACCCCTCTCAAAAGAAAATCCATCCAAGTAACGCGTCGACTGTACACAGCCAGCTGCAAGGAAAGTACAGTCGCTTAACGAGGTCCGTCTACAGCACACCTTCCTCCTCAAACACATCTCTAACTACCTCGCAAGGACTCCTTACTGACTTCACGATTTCTACGAGCACAACAGCAAGAACAACTCACATGTCTTCCAACGTTCCGAGTATACGTCTCATCGTCCCCACACCCGACGTCTCCGCCGCAACCGACTTCAACACATCCGTCTCATCTCGAGCGTCTGCGAAGACCAAGTCCGTCCTCGGCATGTTCGCCAGCGGGTCCGTTTCTTCCGGCCAAACACCGTACAACACCATGCGCAGCGCTGGCGACTTCAGCGACATCGTTCGACGCGTTGGCGGCGAGGGGTCGCTCACAGGGAGAGGCTGGGAGGTCCACGTTGACGCCGGGGACGCAACCGTGAGGCGGGAATCTGCCGAGGGAGAGGGCATGGTCCTAATCAAGAAGAAGGCCAAGACGCGAGGCAGAATAGACGGCGTGTTTGCCGACGCGACCAACACTCGCTCGGAGTCGCCACAACCTGTCGAGGGCACATCCAAGGACAAGTGGTGGACGCTATCGCGTGGCCGCAAAGAGACAGCGGGCAAGGATGGAGGGGTACTTGGTTTGATGCGTCGGGGGAAATGTGAGCAGTTGCTGTTGTGGTGCAACGCGTTCTAACGCGTCTTCTAGCTCCTGGACCATCCCTACCTCCAACCCCACCGCTGGATGTCGCGCAGCGTCCCCAGCGCTCTTTGCAGACGCAGACACAAGACCCCGACTGTACCCTTGATATGGTTGACGTTCCTAGTCTCCGCGGTCGCGCCGTCGCTAAAGGTGTGTCGACAAACACTCTCGCGCGACTCTTGACCAACTTCTCTAGACCTTCCTCCCCAACAATTCCCCGCCCAGAAACGGTTCAACTCCCTCGGCGCGTCCTCCGCCCTCGCTCCCGCACCACAACCTCGCGCAGAGTTCCAGCGCAGTGTCAGTGCTGGCAGCGCCGCCCTGCTCGCGCAATCACAACAAGCACATCCCCATCCACAATACGCGCATATGGCTGGCGCTTCAACGCCTTACGCCACCATGACGCGTCTCGACACGTACACGCAGCCCTCAAACCCCAAGTCTAGTCCACCCAAACCCCCGCAACCACAACGAAGCGCGAGCGCTCTCGGCGTCTACTCAAGCAACGCGCCGCCCGAGTTTAAGCGGAGCCTTAGTGCGCTTGCTGGCAGCGGAATCGTTCTTGGGGCCCCCGCGTCGACTTTGGGACGCGCGCCGACCCCGACGCCATTGTCGAGAGCACCGACGCCGGTGCCGGGTCCGAGATCGGGAACTCCCCAACCTGCAACCGTAAATTCGGGATTGCTCAGTGTTCCTGGCGGCAAGGACAACCAAGGCTCCATCGCGCTGCGCGCGATGCGAAGCGTGCGTAGCATGGCGCGTCTTGGAGGACGAGGCGATGAGAGGGAGATCCCGGACGCGGAGACAATGCCAAACCTTGGGACGGGGACCGGTACGATCAAGGCGAAGAAGAAGACCAAGGAAGAGGAGAGGGAGGAGAAGGAGAAACGCAGGAAGGAGAAGGAGGAAGAGAAAGAAAGGAAGAAGAAGGAGAAGGCAAAGAAGGAGGGCAAGGAGAAGAGGGTGCCGAAGAGCAGTGGAAGCAGCTTCGAGATTGGCACGCTTGGTGCCTCGCCGGTGCAGCGCAAACGCAGTATCCTCGGCTTGGGGCTCGGCGGCAAAGGTTCCACAACGGGGATCGGGATGGGGTTGCCCAGCGCATTGACCCTGGGTCGATCAGGCGGCAAAGCAAGTACCGCAAGCAGCATCGGTGCCTCTGCTACCGGCTACGTCGCACACGCCAACCCAACGAACCCCATCATCAACCCCAACCGTCTTAGTGCAGACGCGCCAGGCCAGCCTCGTCGCGAGAGCACCAATTCAAGTCTCCGGCCTGTTTCAGTCCTCTCGAGCGGAAGCTCTACCGGCTCGCGCGTTAGCAGCGGCAGCAGCGTTCGTTGGGCGGAAGAAGTTGTTGACCGTATGCGTTCGAGGTCGGCATCCGCCAAGACAGACAAAGAGAAACGCGACAGCACCAGCAAGCATTCTGTCGAGGGCCGCAAGCGGACGCCGCTCAGCGACGTGTTCCCAAGCCTTTCGCGTCGTTCTTCGGCCGCGGAAAGTAAACGGAGCAGCGGCAACTCGATGGCACCGCCGATGTTGACATTGGAGGAGGCGACGACCGATGGACATGGTCACGAAGACGAGGATGAGGAGGATGTGGAGATGGAGGATCTTGAGCGCGAGAACGACGTCCAGATTATGTCGGCTGCGTCTGCCCAAGCTGCGCCAGCGACTGTGACGACGACGCCAGTCAAGCGTCGTGTTCGTCCTCGCCCGATTTCGGACGATATGATTGACGATGGGCGACCGAGGGCACGTCCGAGAGGGATTATTGAAGATCCATCCGCTCCGGGTATGTTGTCTTTGTTTTCGACTTTTTGGCATTGACAAAAGTTGCTCTAGGAGGCGTCTTGAACCTTTTGGATGCGGCCACCAACGATCTCGAGAGTCTGCTCACTCACCTCGAGCTCGACTCGACGCCCTCACCTGCGCGTGGAGTTTTTGTTCCTCCCTCCGCCGACAACAGCCCTATTGGGAAGAAGACTCTCCGGGCAAGCGAGGGTTCTGTCAGCTCCTTGCGGCCCTACGCGGCTCGCAATCTCGCCGCCAAATCGTCGCGGCCGCTTCTTGGGCAGCAAATTGCTCCGTGGCCAAACTCTCCACAGTCGTCGCCACCTGCTCGCGCAACTCCACCCGCGTCGGCCACATTCAAGCGCGCGCATCGGCGTACGATGACGCCGACGCCGGAACCCGAGCCTGCGCCTGTTTTGCAGCCTCTGCGGTTGCGGCCGTCGCGTATCCGTCCCGCTGTCGTCATGGCGTCGCCATCTCCACCGCCAACTTCGTCTGGCTCAGAGGACGGAACTGACATGCGGGCGCCGTCCTCGTTGACTTTTGGGTCGCGCTCGTCAACCGGGTCGACGGATGTTCGTCAACTTCCGCCGGTGTTTACGCGTCATACGCGCAACCGATCGTCTCTGCTTCCCGATGCCCCAGTTTCCCCCAAGAGCAGCACCGAGAGTAGGAACGGGATGCCGCTCGCGCGAGATGCGAAACGCGTTTTGGGGATGGCGGGTACGCTCGGAGGGTCGCAAGCGTCCGACTACCAAGAGGAAGAGTTGGACGCGTCTGATCCCGACTCGGATATCCCGAACGAGTTGCAGGTCATTTTGTCGTCTTGTGCGACGTCGCCGGCCGATGATACGATGTCGTTTTTCCCCGATCAAGTCGGAAACGCGTCGCTTCCCTCTCCGGGGCTTCCGCCGGCCGACCTTCCGCCCTCGCTGCCTCCGCCGCAACTTGAGCTTCCGCGGTTCAATTTGGAGTTGGCCGAGGATGACGGGAACCACGCCGACATTGACTCGGAGGAGGATACGAAAAAGTCGTTTGACTTTACCGGCGAGTTGCAAAAGCTGAACGAGTCTGGGGCGTCCGATCGGAGGAGCTTTGTTGAGCAGCTGGAGAATGCGTTCAAGACGCCGGCCAAGATCGATTTGCGCAACTTGCTGTCGATTGATGTTCCGCCGGTGCCACCGATGCCGTTTGTTTTGGAGCAGGCGGAGGCGGACGTGTCCGGCTCGTCTGGTTCGAGTTTGCATCTCCCGCGCAACGAGGAGGGGTCAGCGTTGGATCGCGCCAGCACCGCTGCGATCCTCGACTACGAGTATCCGACGCAGATTATCGAATTCAAGGAGCCGACGCTGCTTCCTGGCTCAGACAGTCTTGGGAGCGAGCATAGTCTGCTTCCGCCGCAACCACCGAGTGCCGGGCGGTCTCCTGGTGTGCTCAACGTTCAGTTCAAGTTTGGCGCTCCTCCGCCCGAGGAAGAAGACCCGCCCCGCCGAGAAGCCCTTACGTTATCCAACATCCTTCCGCCGCCTTCTCATGTTCGGGCGCAGTCAATGGCCTCGCTCATGGAGGAAGATGAATCGGTTCTCAAGTCAATTTTCGCGCATGCTGCAGAGATTGAGCTGCCGTCGCCGCAACGACGCGAACGGCCGCGCGTCAACTCGGGCTCGAGCTTGCGCCGTTCTGCGATGGAGAATTCGCGTCTTTCGATGGCGAGCATGCACTCGCGGTCTCGTTCACGGCCGCAGTCGGGCATCAGTTTTACTGGTTTCGACTCGTTTGACGAGGTTCGGCGCGGATTTGAGTTCCATCAGAATCGGCCGACGTTTTATCCCGCACCAGTTGCTGCGCGCAACACGAGTGCGCGTGGAGGTCGCCATGCCCCGCAAGACTCGGTTTTCAGTATCGCTTCGGTTTCGTCCTATGGCCATGTTACGAATCCGGGGGTTAGCGATCCGTTCGAGTATGGGTTGCCGCCGATGCCTAGTGTTCGGGAGCAGCCGTCGTCGGAGGACCTCTCGGTGTCGATGTCGCTCAATGTCGACGACACCTTTTCGTTCTTGGGACGCGATCCGCATCGGCACCACCAACGCATTGGGAGCGACGCGTCGAGTTTCTATTTCAAGGCGCCCAACCAAACCTCGTTTGCGCGCGGCCATCGTACTCGCGATTCGATCATGAGCGTTTCCTCTCAAGGCGGCCCTCCGAACAGCTTCTACAACTACAACCGAAGCTTTGCGCATGGACGGCTTGACGAGGCCGACGAGGATACGAGCCGGAGTAGCGGGAGTGGGAGCTCGTTGGCGCATCAGTACGCGAAGGAGGGCGCGAACGGCGGTCGTGCTGCTTGGGCCCGCCACCAACAAAACTCGTCGATGGACTCTGAACTCAGCGATTACTCGTTTGCACGCCTTGGACGGCCTGGTGTGGGCGACAAGATGTTTGATACCGCGTATGACCGCGGTTCGCGTTTGAGTGCGATTTCGGGGTCACCGGCAGAGAGCGAGTTCCACAACGCGTCGTCGTACGACTCGATTATCGATGGTGACGAGCAGCGTCGGTCGCTGGAGGATTCGTTGTTTGACAAGACTGGCCGCCGGTCGTCGATGTCGTCGGATTCAGTGTTTGGTTATGACGACCAACATCCTCAGAATGGGCATTTGCTGCCGCCGAACCAGTTCCGCCCGTTGTCGATGCTCAGCGTGGACATGAGCACGAGCCAGCATAGTCCCAGACGCGACGATGACACGATGATTACGGTTTGTTCCTTGCTTTCTTTACTTTGGCCAGTAACTAAACGACGTGCAGATGCTTGGTGGAGGCCATGTTCGTCGCCGTTCGATTGGCTCCGTCTTTGAAGCTTCTCCATGCGTACGTGTGGAGAAGAGGAAGCATGCGACGTTCCAGGAAGACGACGGCGGTGCCCACAAAGCTCGGGTTATCAACGCGCAACCGTCGATCGCATCGACGCATTCGTCCAAGTTTGGTGACGAGAGAATGATTCGGGCCCAGCAGGGTCTCCTCGTGCGCCAGAGTTTGGAGGAAAGTGCGCTCATGGCTGATGGTGAAGTCGCGATGGCTCGTAAGTCGTCGTTTTTCAGATTCAATTACAACCGCTAAAACATTTCTAGTTCGTCAAGCCCCCGTGTTTTCGCGACCAAGTCCCAATCGTTCGCGTTCGTCGACGATTACAACGTCGAGTTCTGGCGCCGAGACGCCTCCGTTGTCTGCTGCCGACTATTCGTCCATGTCTGATGGCTCGCAATCAAGCATTGACATGTCCGAGGTCAGCTTCCGCCTTGTCAATACGACCCATCCCGCGCCGAACACTGCGCGGATGCGTACACGCGCTCGTGGTCAAGGCCATCGTCGCCGTATGTCGGCTGCTCAAAGCCGCTCGTCGAGGACTGCTTCTGTATACGAGACGATTCAAGAGGAGTTTTCCAGCCCGGCCCCGTCTTCCCGCTCGTCCAAGAAGAACAGTAGCAGTCCGACTGCTTGCCAAGGCATTTTTGTCGTTGACGCTGATTCGGGCTCGCTCGATCTGACGCCCGGTTCCTCGATGCGTTGGGACGACGAGCGCGGCATTTCGGCGTTACGCAAGTACTATGCCCTCCGAAACGAAGCCGAAGACGCGCTTACCGAGAGCAAGCGAACTTGGCTGGATACTCCGTTCTCGCTGTTTGCGCTGCAATGTTTGTTTTTTGTTTGTTTGTTTGTGTCCGTCGTTAACTTCCTTTCAGCGTTCCAGCCGCCCCAACACCCCGAGGCAATGCAAGCGCTGTTGCAACACTCGGTCGAAAGCTATGGTCCGCTTCCTTACGAACTTGGGCACCGTAGAGTTCGGTCGCGGACCTCGTCGCGTCCTTCGCCCTACCCCATTCGTCAGGCACCCAGTTCGCCCCACGTTATCACGTCCAACTCGCCGCGCCCATCCCCAGAGGAGCTCAACAAGGTGTTCATGAGCCCGGCGCTGCAAACTGTTGAGTTTGACCCCAACGTCGAGGCCAACTCGTTCTCGCTCTCTGCGCTGTTATCTCCGCAGCAGAATGACGCGAAGAACATCAAGTCGTGGGGTCTCCCTCCGACGACGCGTCCGCGTGTTCCTTCTGCGGCCCGTCGGTCGGCGTTGGGCTGGGCGAAGCGAAGCACCAAAGCTTCGTCTGACCTCAAGGAGAACAACTTGAATGCGTCTGGAATGTCGTTCGTCATGTCGTGAGTGGTTTTTCATGTTGTCTGCTTCTCTTTTCTAATTATTGCGTACAGCCCGAACGACTCGCTTCGCATTAATCGTCCGCGGCCAAAGGCTCGTCCCGGCGCTCCGACGCCGCGTCGCGCTCTACAGGCCCAACTCGCCTAAATCCTTCATACTCTTTCACGCCCTTCACGTTTCGACGTCTTCACGTTAACGTCCTCTTCATGCTTGACGCTTGTCTTGCTACGAACCGCTCACCAACCCCTCCACGAAGTCACGCCATCTTGAACAAAATTTTCAAGCACTTTTTTCGTGCCAGCCAAAACCCGATTTCATCCATTTCTTGGTCTTGTTCTGATTTTTTATTTGGCTCGCTCACGTCCCGAAATGTTATCTAACCCGCGCTGTCCTGCTTTCTGTACTACCACGTCGCTGTTTTGTACTGCTTGGGAGCCGCGCGCATCTCATGTCTGTACTATACTCCTTTTTACGCCTTGCACGCACGTAGTTTTGCTTCACGCTTACGATTACGCTGCATCTCCACGATCTCGATGTATTTACGATGTTCTTTTGTACGGTAGAGGCGAGTGGGCTCTCGATGAATTCCATTTGCTTTTTTCGTGCACATCCTGTCAAACGCGTGCGCTTCTTCGTTATCTCCTCCGCCTATCGTCCGTGTGGCTATTCCCAAGAAATGTCTTCCACTCTTGCGCCCGACGACCATGTCCGACG
This sequence comes from Mycena kentingensis (nom. inval.), assembly GCA_014461125.1. Taxonomy (NCBI): domain Eukaryota; kingdom Fungi; phylum Basidiomycota; class Agaricomycetes; order Agaricales; family Mycenaceae; genus Mycena; species Mycena kentingensis (nom. inval.). The sequence continues at coordinate 3,587,318 of JACAZG010000003.1, read as the reverse complement.
CCCCGACTCAGACGAAATCCAGTGCGTGGTGGACACCTGCAGCGTGGGCGCTCGAGCCAGAGCCGTCCACGTTTGCGCCGTCCAAAACGATGAGCAACAAAGATATGGACCCTGTTCCGCGCGAGCAGCGCAAATGGACAACTTGGGTGCGTTGGGACTGCTTTTGTTGCAGCTTTTTGAGGCTCAGACGCGACTTTTAAAGAGTTATACGGCGTATTGGATTTCCGATGCGGTACGTTGTAGCTGGTGCCTTTTCTCCTTCGTATTCGTGACGGTTAGGATAGACCAACACGGTATGTTTGCTCCCAATCTCTGGTGAAAGAATGTACGCTCAGTTGCTATCAGGCTTCATGGGAACTCGCGAGTTCCATGATTGCGGTCGGGTTATCGTGGTGAGTATAGACCTCTGATGTTCTGTAGACGCGTTTTTCACGTATGCGTAGGCGGCAAGCTCTTCCTGCTATCGCTGTCGGCCATATTATCATCGCAGCGGTTATGGTGCGCCCACACACACACACACACAGTTTGCTTTACAAGGCTAATCCTGCGGAAGGTGCTCAACGGAACCATCGGTGCGCGGTTGCACATCGCCTTCCCGGTAATTGCGCGGTCCTCGTTCGGATTTTGGCTCTCGTATTTCGCCGTTATCAGTCGTGTGGTGCTCTCGTGCTTCTGGTTTGCCATCCAGGTGCGTCTTCATTGGTTTAGAATCCTTTCCGTGTCTGACCTGAGATCGCCAGACATTTGTTGGCTCGGAGTGCATGTACCAGATGCTGAAAGCCATCTGGCCCTCGGTGCAACGGATTCCGAATCACCTCCCTGCGTCGTCAGGAATAACCAGCGTCAACATGATGTGTTATTGTGGGCGCACCATCATTTCATCCCGAACCTCGCTGAAAATTGCCTAGTCCTCTATTGGCTCCTGCAAATCCCTTTTCTCCTCGTATCCCCGCAGCGCATTCGTCACCTGTTCGTCCTCAAAGCCGCCATTGTACCCGCAACATGGCTCGCCATCCTCATTTGGGCGATGCGCCGCGCCCCGCCGAGCGTCAGCCTCAACGCGCAGCACTCGACGCTCTCGGGATCTCAGGCGAGCTGGGCGTGGTTGAGCGCGCTGAACAGCGCGTTGGGGATATACGCAACATTAGCGGTTAACATCCCCGATTTTACGCGGTATGCGAAGAACGAGCGAGCGTAGGTCGTTTCTTCCGATAGGAAACAAGCTCTGCTGAACGTCCTCGACAGGCAATATGTGCAGATTATCATTATCCCCGTCGCATTCACTCTCGCAGGTTTCTGCGGGATGGCGGTGGCGACGGCCAGCGAGGTGCTCTATGGGGTGGTCATCTGGGACCCGCTGCAGCTCATCGACCGCTGGGAGTCCCGTGCGGCGGCGTTCTTTGCTGCGTTTAGCTTTGCTCTTGCCAGTACGTCTATCGCCCTCGGCTGCTTACATTCTTCGTGACACACAAAACAGCGCTCGGAACCAATATTTCCGCCAACTCACTCAGCGCCGCGAACGATATGACCGTCCTACTCCCGAAATACATCAACATCCGTCGAGGGCAGATTATCTGTGCGATCGTTGGTGGGTGGGCGTTGGCGCCTTGGGAGATTTTGTCCAGCGCGCCTGGATGTACGCTTTTTAACTGGCTTGATTCCACTGTTTTGCTGAGTTTCCACACAGTCTTGACGTTCATGGCGGGATATACGGTGTGTTGTTTCTGCTGAGTGGTGTCGTCGACTAACTATTCTGCAGGTCTTCCTAGGCCCATTTGCCGCTTTGTGAGTTTTTTTTTTTCCGTTTGTTTCAAAACCTCGGTGTTAATTTGCGCATTTCAGGATGGCCGTCGACGTTGGTCATACGCGTCATCTATCCTTTCCGCACTCATACTCCGTAGTACTGGCTCGTGCACCGCTGCGCCGTTGATGTGCCCGGGATGTTCGATCCCCAAGGGCGGTACAAATATTGGAAAGGAATTGTAAGCAGTCTCAAGCTTCCCCGCGTTCCCTCGATATGAATGAGCATAGAACTGGAGAGCCGCTGTGGCGCTTCTTTTCTCCGTCACCCCGAGCCTGCCCGGGCTTGCCGCGAGCATCAACCCGAAGATCAAAGTGGGGAATGCAGCAAACCTCTTTAGCATTGCGTACGTGTTCAAATTCGATTCAAGCGATACACAACTCTAACGCCACTCGGTGGTCTACTAGTTGGCTATACGGGGTACGTGGACGCCCTCCATGTCGTTCAGCAGCTCACACAAGTCCTTAGTTCTTCACGGCCGGGACAATCTACTGGGCCCTGTCCGCGCTGTTTCCGGCGACAGAGACGTACCTCGATAAAGCTGATGTCGGGGAAGCAGAGTCCCTCGAGGCAGACGAAGATGGCGATTCGAAGAGCGAGAAGGAAGGTTCTGGTGAACGAGTTTAGAACGTAAATTCCCACGGTTTGATTTTTGTTGACCTGGTTGGGATACTCTAGCGCCAACGCATACAAACTGAGCTAATTGATAACGACCCTCGACGCACTGTCCCACCTGACTGAACATACGGTTGTACATTTGTGTTGAATTCTGAGACTTCAGATGGCGCGGATGCCGCATCGCATCCAAAGAATGTGCCCTCCGTAGGGATCAGGTGCTGAGAACGGATTGAGCAAAGTTCAGTGGCGTGGACACTCTCCGACTATTGGGCTCCCGCCTCTGTTGAATTCTGCTTAGATCTATCCGTTGAGCTTGTGTCTACAGACAGGTGTATACCCACAACAAACGCCTACTCCAGCTCAAGCTGAGCCTCCGTGACGGCAGTCACAACATAGCGGTCATTGACCAACTTGTCGAACTGCACCTTGTACTAATTGTACATCCAGAATCAGCACTAAGTTCGAAAGCGACGAGAGAAAACATACGCTGGTGATGGCCCCCGTGGCGTTGGTGTTAATGCCGGCGATCTTGCCTGCATCCCCGACGTTGCGTCCGAACATGGCGACGGTAAGCTTGACGCGTTGCTCGGCTTGGAACTGTGGGAAGAGGTTCAGAGATGCTGAGATCAAAAGTCGGGAGAGAGGACTAACAGGCATTGTTGATTGAGGAGTAGAAGATAGAAGGTGCGGTTGTTGGTGGTAAGGATTCTCCCCAGCGCTCGAGTTTTTATACAGCTCATTTGCAGAACTACGCCGATGAAGACACGACGAAAGTCTGCGCTGGCCTTCAGCTGTACCGCAAAAGAGAATCCGATTTTTTCTCCATGAGAGGCCCGCGGGCCGCGCCGGTGCCGCAGCCAGGTCCTTCAGCGGCCTCGGTATGGCATTCACGCAGTGCGACATCACTGCTGGATTAGTTTTCACTACTACGTTTTCGGAGATCCGAGTGGCGGCCGAGTAATCTGTGGGTGAGCGGAGTTCATGACCAGTTGATCGAAAACTCAATCCCTTTGTTCGAGAATGAATTGCGCGCGAGTGCCACGATGTCCTTGTATAAGCGCCCCGAATAAGCTATCGGCAGTGTACTCTGTGGCATGCTTTGCGGGCCAGGCCGCAGAGGCTCAGAATAGTCACCGCCAATACAGTCTGCGGAGACCCGAATAAAGCAACAAATACGTCGATCATTTCAGTCTTGAAGTTCTGGAGCTTAGGCGGCCCGTTGATTGCAAGCAACCAGGAAGAATTACCCATCGCTCGTCCATGGAAAGAAGATCTCTGAGTTCAATCACGCGGCTAACAATTTTACACCACATTGGGCCAAAAGTACTCACTATCCCAAGTTGCGGCTCTGCTCAACATTCAGGCACTAACTGATGTGTAAATGTTACTGCCGATGCTGAGCTGGTCAGCTCCGTAAAGAATTGGAGCAAGATGCTGAGCCCGACTTTTGCCTCCGCTCCTCGACGTCGTACCGGACTCGCAAGACTTTAGAATGAAGGACGAAGAGCATCATGAGGAGGTGTAGCCCTAACTCAATCTCGAACATAGAAAGCAGTGCATCCCACGATAAACAGGTCATCCCGCAACGAAAAGTCAATCCTCGGATCGCCGAAGATGTCGTTTGTCGAGGACCTCCAGCTCACTGCGGGCATGCAGGATCAAGGTGTTCACAAAATGGCATGGGCAGCGGCTGCGGCATCGGCGGGGCCCGCGTGTTATGCTATGTTATGATGTTCAACGCTGCAAGGTCTCTCGCGGGCGTCGCCTGAATGCTCACCGGTGGCACATGAGGTGGCCAGCGTAAAGTTTTTTCAAATAACCTGCATAAAAACCCGAGGGCTGGGGGCAGTCTTCACTACCAACCACTACAGCTTCTCTCTTCTACTCCTCAAAACAAACAATGCCTGTCAGTCCTCTCTCCCGACTTTCTATCTCGACATTTCTGAACCTCTTCCCACAGTTCCAAGCAGAGCAACGCGTCAAGCTTACCGTCGCCATGTTCGGACGCAACGTCGGGGATGCAGGCAAGATCGCCGGCATTAACACCAACGCCACAGGGGCCATCACCAGCGTATGTTTTCTCTCGTCGCTTTCGAACTTAGCGCTGATTCTGGATGTACAATCAGTACAAGGTGCAGTTCGACAAGTTGGTCAATGACCGCTATGTTGTGACTGCCGTCACGGAGGCTCAGCTGGAGCTGGAGTAGGCGATGAGTATACTTGTATATACTCACTCCAACGGACACAATTTTAATAGCGCCGAAGAGCTCAATAATCGGATTTGAACCAAGTTTCTTACACCGCTTTTCTTTGTTCTTGAGCCGGCTTACTACTGATACATTATTGTGCTGCTTGGTCTGCGTAACAACCCGAGTTCCAGCTCAAGAACCAAATGATTCAGAAATAATACGGTGTTCTCCAATCCCAGTTACAACGCTGGCGTCTCAGCAAACAGCTGCTCCGCCATACCAGGCGGGTACCGCGGCCCCGCATTCTGCCCCACCTTGTCCGCCTCGACCGCCAACGCGCGCACCGTCGCTAGATCCTCTTCCGACAGCTTTATCGATTTTGCCGCCAGATTCTCGTGGAGAAACTGTAACACCCTCAGCAATTGCACTCCGAGAGCAAGAAAGTAAAAAATTCCCACCTTGATCTTCTTCGTCCCAGGAATGGGGATTACGTCTCCCTGGGCAAGCAGCCACGCCAGCCCCACCTGCCCGCCCGTCGCCGGCCCCGACGCGGTGGAGTATTTGGCGCCAATTGTCTTGAGCCCGTCGGCGAGGCGGAGGATGTTCGGGAAGTTCGCTTCGCTGTAGCGGGGGATCCAGCGGCGGAAGTCGTCCGCAGCAAAGTCGGCTGGAGATTTCTAGCCGAATAATAAGATTTCGTTGAGACGAAGAGAGAAAGAGACGCACGTATTGCCCTGTCACCAGGCCGCGTCCCAGGGGCGAATACGAGACGATCTTGACGCCGAGCTCGCGCGCTGTACGCAGCAGGTCGATCTTCGGGTCCTCGATATCGAGCGTGAAGGTGGAGTATTCGCACTCGACGGTGGCGATGGGGTGTACGGCGTAGGCGCGACACAGCGTTGACGCAGAGACCTCGGAGAGGCCGAGGTGTTTGACCTTTCCCGCCTTGACGAGCTCAGCTATGGCACTGATGGAGACCTCGATGGGGACGTTGGGATCGGGGCGCTACAACGGCGTCAGTGAGGTGGTGAGTGGAAGATGAAGCGGGTACGTGGAGGTAGTACAGGTCAATGTAGTTGACGCCCAGTTTCTCTAAGCTCTCTGTGGCGGACTTGAGGATAGACCCGCGCGAGCCGTCGAGTGAGAAATCTGCCCCGATGCCGCCCTTGGTCGCGAGGAATATTTCGTCGCGTTTGCCGGTGCGTTTGAACCTGCAGAGCTGAGCATTGGCAAATAAAGTAGAAATTGAATGGGAAACACACCATTTGCCTATGAGCTCCTCTGAATCGCCATAAATTTGCGCGGTGTCCCACATGGTACATCCAGCTTCATATGCAGCGTCGAGGACCTGTACTTAGCTCATTAAATTATGCTGGAACAAGCGCAAAGTGCCTACTTTGAAGCGGTCCTCGTCCGACTCGACCGCGCCATACAAGCTGAGGCCGATGCCCATTGCGCCAAAGCCAATAGCGCCAAAAGTCTTGTTTCCGATGGTGAAAGTGGGAAGGGACATGGCAGAGAGTTGTTGTTCAGGAGCTCTACTTGCAGGATCTCTTTATACGTGTGGAGGATTCGTGGCCAGCGCGTCAGCAGTATTCGCTGCTCGAGACGGGCTATACGTCAGCGTTGAGCACTCCTCCTGGTCCGTACCGGTTCAACGGCTATACGCAATTCAGCAACTCGTCGAAACATAATCTCTCGGTAGACCGGAGTTTCCGGATCCCAAGAGCCCCGGAGACAACCGACCGACCCTCAAGGCCTCAAAGGCGGTCCGGCCAGCATCGGCGATGGGACGGAACCATTGACAGCTGTCAATACATCCGCGGTTCAACCGACTTCCCCACGTGCACGTTATCTGACTTCCGAGATAATCTGGAGCAGGGTTGGATTACCGGACGGGATACATACATATGGGACAAAGAACTTTCTATGATTGCGTCTCTCAACTGCACGCAAGCCAAAGAAAGTCAGCAACACTGCGGCGTACCAATCAGCCAATGTTTTCTCTCACTGGGGGCAATATTTACGGCAGACCATTTACAGCGGACAAAAGTCAGACCAAAGGCAGACTGATTACTGACCAGCTTGACCCCTTTGTGTTCTTTGTGTGATTCAAAGCATCTTTCTCAAGTTGCCGGGTGAGGATTCCCTTGACCACTACAAAAGATCTCTTTGTTTTGCACATGCAACACAAAGCAGCCCTCAAAGCGGTCAAAGGGACTCAACAGTGTCTGCCGTTGGTCTGCTGTGAAGGGTCTGCCGCAATTAATGCTTCCAGTGTCTGTAGCAATCAACCTGAGTCTCAACAGCCCAGAGTTCGATTTCCGAAGGATTACAAAGAACGACGGGAAGAACAGCCCGCTTCGGACCCGAGTAGGTTTCAGATGTATGATATCTGCAAGTGGCTTATGCGGCTGACGGCAGCGACATTTCAAACGTTGTTGGGAGTGCGACTTGCATCCACACACTGGTCTTGCGCCGCAGTCCTTTCCAAAGTGAGTAGGCGTTTGGCCGCCCGCCGCCCACAGATCTTCAAACCGCTGCGGCGTCGTCGCTCGCGTTCCTTGGTTTCTAAATCTCGTCCTTGGTGAAACCTGCATCGGACGAGGCTATAGTCAGCAAACTAATCCCAGATCTTCTGAACATCCCAGCTCACCAAGACACGGATCTCCCATATGGATTCGACCAGCAATCTGCGACAGCCACCACACACCCTCCTGTAATCTCTCTGGGAGGTCCAGCGCGCGTGCGATGTCCGGAAACCGTGTGTGGAGGGTGTACAGCGCGAATGATTGCGGGACGACGCCGATCGAGTCAAAGTCGAGCAGGACGATGTGGCCCTGCGCGTCGATGCCAAAGTTGCCGGCGTGCATGTCGGTTTGGAGGAAGAGTGTCGTTTCGTCGGCCAGACTGATGTAGGGGAACGAGCATGCGCGCTTCTTACCTCGGAAAAGCATACGGCCCTAAAAGAAGTCGGCGATGAGCACTATTAGGTTTTGTACGGGACGTATACTTACCCGGTTCACGTAGCGTTCGAGTGCGTCGAGGGAGGGGAACTGGAACGGCGCGATACAGTCCCTGAAGAAGCTGTGGCGCATCCGACCACCCAGCGGCCCGAGAACGTGGCCCTCTGGTATCGGCGCAGACGCAAGCCAGCATACTGCGTACTTGATGCCCTCCCGGACCACGGCATCGTCTAGGGAAGGGTGTATCATCTCGATATGCTCCGTGATCATGTACGCCATCCTCCCCATCCGCTCGGTACACTTCTCGAACGCATGAAAGACTTTGGGGATGCGCGGGCCCAGCGGTCCGAGCTTGCCGCATTCGGACTGGGCTTCTGCGTACTCCGAGAGGTACTGCTGCGTGTGGATCTGGGACCAGAATCGACCACTATGGTTGTACTTGACAAAGTAGGTCTGTCCGAGGTGGGAGACGGTGAGGGAGCGACCGTATGGCTTGTAGGTGCGGAAGCTTGCTTCTTCGTAGACGGTCGCAGCGTCCACAACGACCGATTCAAGGTCGTTGAGGTCAAGCATGGTGCACTGCCACTCTGATGCGGGACAACCACAAAGAGCCACCTCAACCGTGAGTAAACGACGTGCGCGGGCCTGGATGTTCAACAAAGCGGAAGAGCAGAGTACGAGCAACTCGAGACGGAGAATATCATTTATATTTAAGCGACGAGCATGCCCACCAATGGGGATGAATCCAAAAGCTGCATATATCGGGATCTAGTTACCGGAAGATCGCGCAGACCCACAAGCATCGCATGCAAGGAATGTGCCTTTGTTTATCCTACACCGCGTGGCGTGAGCAGGCGGCTACAGTAGCTAGAGGACGAAGACAAGACTTACAAGGTACAGAATTTGCAGGTCCATTCCGGGTCTGCTGCTGCTTCGTTTCGAGCCGGCGGCGGCGGACGCCCGCCTAGAACGCGACTACTCTCCTTCACCGGCGCGAGCCCCAACACCTCTTTCTTCCGAAACGCCATCTCCGTTTGTGCGATGTTGCTCTTTGCGGGCGCTTTTGCTTTACCCTTCTCGGCCGGCTTCGGCTTTGGGGTTGGCATAACGAATGTCGACCCAGACGCGATTGGCATATCATTCTCGTGCTCGTTTTCTGGGGGCGCACGGAAGATAAAGTCGTCCGCAAAGTCGCGCCACGATCGGGCGCCGTTGTTGTCCTCAGTTGGAAGCAGTTTGCGGCGATCAGCGTCGGTTTCTGCGACAATCTCGACTTCATCGTCTGAGGACGCGTCTTCTTCTTCTTTGGGTGGTGGTGGGGCTGAATAAATAATCGATGAGTGGCAGAAAGAAGTGGTAGATCGCGGCATACGCTGCGCGCCAGACAACATCTTCAGGCGCTTCTCTGCTGCCGCCGCTCGTTCCTCGCGAGCCCGTTTGCTATTGGTCTCGTTAAATGGGTCTCTGAGATATGTGCGCAATGTACCTTCCTGCCTGTTTTCCAAACCCAGTCCCCGGCCCTTTCGCGGCTCCCAACGTACTGCCCTCGCCAACGAACGCATCCTTCGCCGTAACCCGCCCGCCGGCCTTGCGCCTCTTCTCTGTCTGCCGCCCGGTCTTGTTGGACGCGATCGGCTCCCCCGGTTTCGTCTTACGGACGCGCCGTTTGCGACGCGTTGGCCGTGATTGAGATTGCGCGCCGCCGCACTGGCTGTTAGTCAATTTCGGACGCGGATACGAGGGTTTGCGACGTACGAAGAACTCGGGCATATCTTCAGCCGCGATCCCGTCGCCCGACATATCGGCCGAGTCGATGAGACGTGCACCGGAGGACCAGAATCCGTCGCCGTAGTAGCCCTTGTCCTGCAGCACGCGGACTTCGTGGCGGAGTTGTTTCCAAAGGGCTTGAAACGCGGGACCATGGTTCATGTGCTGCACTGCGGTGAGCGTCAGAGGGCCTCCCGGAAGGATTGGGGAACCTTGATGTGAGCGAGCTGGGTGACCCTTAGCAGATAGTGGAGTCCAGAGTCATTAGCGACGCACTTCATGACAAAAGACGCCCATGAGGAACGACGTTGGAAGGAATCGTCCGCTCGGCCCTCGCAAAACGAGCTCGACCGTCTCTCCGTGATTCCAATTACGCCCCCAGAACGTCTATCGCGTTGAGCCCGATGCCACCCTCGCGATAATAATGAACCTTATTGAATTCGTACTAGAGAGCGTTCAAAACAGGCAAAAGAGATTCGCGGATGCCGCACCTCTTCTAGACTATTCACTCCGAAGCCGTGTTGCTGCATGACTGGACGGACTTGAGCAGCGAGAGCGCGTAGATATTGGCGCGCGTCTTCCTCATCGTCCGCGCCGGGGAGCGGGGTTATGAAGTTGACGAACGCGTTGGGGTTGGATTCGCGTTCGTTTATTCGGACGTGCATCACGGTCGGGAGCAAGGTGCGAAATCGTGACTCGGGTGACCGCACCACCTTGTCCTCGCTATACTTGGACGCGATTCTTGTGCGGCACATGCCCCCCGTATTCGCGGCATCCCGCCCCGTCGAAGGCTTCTTTACGCCGAATCTGCGTCATATGCTCACCCGGCGCCACGACCTCAGGCGACCTTATAAGAACCTCAGCTTCGGTCTAAACGAAGCGTAACTTCCTCCCACAATGGCTGGTGGTCCTCTGAGCACGACGCGTCGCAGAAACTTGGCTGGAGCTTCAGGATGGGTTTGTGTACCGTTCTACTCGGAATCGCGCTCACTTCGCAGGCGGGGCTGGTTAAAAATCGACGTATCTTCTTCATGGCTGTCTTTGCGTCGCTTGGTGGACTGTAAGTCGGCCACAGCTCAGTGCTAACTGCTCTAAGCGCGCTCGCAGACTCTATGGTTGGTGATACTCGCTATTGCACCTTGCCGACTCAATTTCCTGTAAGGGTACAACCAGGGAGTGTTCTCCGGCGTCCTTAAGTACGTCCATGAACCGGGCCCTTTCTATCCTTTGCGCTGACAGAACCGCGCAGCATGCATTCGTTCGACTCAAGGATGGGAGACGCGGTCTCTGATCCTGGCAAGAAAGGCTGGCTCGTCGCCATCCTGGAACTCGGCGCATGTACGCAGCCACGTCTTACACGCTCCTCCCGGTCATACTAAAATCATGTACAGGGCTCGGTGTCCTTCTCACAGGATACTTTGCTGACAAGATTTCCCGCAAGTATACAATCGTGCTCGGTAGGAGCTTCTACGCCACCACGAAAGATGCAAACAAACAAACGATTATAGCCGTCGTTGTCTTCTGTGTTGGCGTCATCGCGCAGACAACGGCGAAAGAGGCCAACTCGATTTTTGGCGGCCGGTTCGTGACTGGTCTCGGTGTTGGATCCCTCAGTATGGCCGTACCGCTGTGAGTTGAGCTCAGAGAGTATATCGCGGCGGCTAATTTTCTCCGAGTTACAATTCCGAAATCAGCCCTCCCGAAGTGAGAGGAAGTCTGGTGGCGCTACAGCAGCTGGTGGGTCAAATCTGGGATTCCTCGCTGGCAACCTTGACCGCTTGCAGGCTATCACGTTCGGAATTATGGTCAGTTTCTGGATCGATTACGGGACGAACTTTGTGCGCTTCGTCTTTGTTCTTATAAAACGCGTCTACTAACAGTTTCGTAGATTGGCGGAAGTGGCGACACCCAAAAGGAAGCCGCATGGCGCATCCCGCTTGCGCTCCAGATCGTCCCGGCCCTCATCCTGGGCTTCGGTATCCTATTCATGCCGTTCTCTCCCAGGTAAGGTCCCTTCTAGCGCTCTCGGGAGAGCATCATTCAAATGAACTAAACCCCAGGTGGCTGGTCAACCAAGGCCGCGATCAGGAAGCGCGGGAGGTGCTCAGCTATGCGCGCGGGATGCCGGAAGATTCGGATTTGGTGCAAATCGAGTTTTTGTGCGTATACATCTCCCTCCGCAGGCCCATTAACGGACGCGCGCCTGCAGGGAGATCAAAGCGCAATACATCTTTGAAAAGGTCCGCGATGCTAGTCTGATATGAACAAAGGCACCGACGACGTGTATATCCAGGAAACCTCCGAGAAGCGGTTCCCGCAATATCAAGACGGGACGTGGGCATCCGGCTTCAAGCTTGGGTTCTTCTCGTATTGGAGTTTGCTGCAGGAGAAGAGTGAGTTATTCTTTCCAAAAGGATGCACCTGTTGATTCTGTGTTAGGTTTGCTGTACAGAACGGCTGTGGTGGGTTACCTTTCTCCAAGACGCGACCGGATTTGACGAAGACGTGCAGGCATGTCTGGTTATGTTCTTCCAACAATGGACTGGTACGCGCAAGATTGCTTCCTCGTATGCAACTCAACCACTGCAGGCATCAACGCGATTCTATACTACGCACCCGCTATCTTCCAACAACTCGGGTTAACTGGCAACACGGTATCCCTGCTGGCCACTGGCGTAGTGGGTATTGCGTACGTGCAACCCCATCCTTTGCGCGCGATACAGCTGACGCCGAATACGCAGCATGTTCCTCGCCACCATCCCGGCGGTTATCTGGATCGACCAGCTCGGACGTCGGCCAGTCTTGGTCAGCGGCGCGTTCCTCATGGCTATGTGCGTCCGCACTATCATTTGCTTTCTTTGCTAACCAAACCCAGATGCCACTTCATTGTTGCGATCCTCACGGGCCTATACCAAAACTCATGGAGCTCGCACGTCGCGGCGGGCTGGGTCGCGTGCACTTTTGTGTGGGCGTTCGCGATTGGATTTGGTTATTCTTGGGGTACGTGGTAGCCGTAAACGCGCGCCCACAGTGCTGACTCCGTTCAGGACCGTGCGCGTGGATTATTATTGCGGAGATCTGGCCACTTTCCGTGCGCGGGAAGGGTGTGTCGATTGGAGCGTCGTCGAATTGGTTTGTTTGTTCTGCGATTTGGATGTGTGTTGCTAACTTGCACGCAGGATGAACAATTTCATCGTTGGGTAGGCAGCAGGCAGCAGACGAGTCAAAAATGCTGATTCGCCCAATAGACAGGTTACGCCGACGATGCTCACCCATCTCAGTACGCAAACGTCTCGTTTTCAACTCACTCGACTGACCAGCCGCAGAATTCGGCACATTCGTCTTCTTTGGCGTTTTCTCCCTACTCGGCGGCCTTTTCGTCATGTTCTTCGTCCCAGAAACTAAAGGTATCGCTCAATAATCCCCACCTGAAAAGCCATTAAAGTCGGGATAGGCGTTTCGCTCGAGGAGATGGAAGAGGTATTTGGGAACACGACGGGTATTGCGGCAGAGGATGCGGCGCGGATGGACGATATCAACCGCCGGCTGGGCCTTACTACTGAGGGAGAGGCGCCGCCGCAGGACGAGAAGAAGGAGACGGATGCCGAAGCCGGGTCGCGGGGGTCGGAGGACGAAAAGAAGACGTCGACGGGGGAGAGCAAGTAAGCCATGAGTCTGAATGTGTTATACGACCTGTACAACGATGCATGTATGTGTTTTTAGCCCTGTGGAGAGTGTCAGCGAACTAAGATTTTTTTCTTTTCGTTCGAGACGGGAAAAAATGGAATCAGAAGTCGAGATAGGTATCCTCAGCCCCCGGAGGGTGCATAGGTAGTCTAACATGCTATTGACTTGAAGCATCCTGTGGAACGGACGGGGAGCGCGAGGAAACGGCACGAACCTTTCGCCGATGGTGGTGGTCCAGAAGAAGCCGCTGGCGGGTGTGACACTGCGCCGAAACCACGCGTCTACCTCGTTGCAGTCGGACCGGACGCGCTGCTATCGAATTGGGTGCTTCATTAAGGCCTTATTCTCATTGCAGGCCTCCTTGTCAGCTGTGGCGGCCTGCCGCATGCATCAGAAACGGAGAACACGCCTCTGGGGCTTTATTATCTACTTCCATCTCGCCACGACACGACCAGACAACTCCCGACGTCGTCCATGCACTCTCCGACTCGGCTCGACGTCCTCTTGCGCAACACCGCCGCGAAGCCGATGTCCCCGTCGCCCATCACGCCTGGCGGGGTAACTGGGATTGTGTATCCGTCGCCGCAGGAGACGGAGATGGATGGGGCTTCGCTGTCGACGCGGAGTACGCGTCTGCTGCGCGATACTAGTGGCCACTCGCGATCGCTGCGGCGCACCTCCAAGATGCTTCTGCAGAAACCCAAGCCCGCGCCAGTCGAAATCTCAGAGACAGGCTCGTCGGGGGACGTCGATGTGGACGACGTGTGGAATGCGATCCGGAGGCAGAAGGAGGAGAAGATGGCCAAGGAGAAGAGCAAGGTGTCGAGCTTGGAAGATTGGAATAAACCGCCGGAGACCTCGCATTCGCCACGGCCAGGGTCCAGTGCAAAGATACCGTGCGCGATAATTCCCGATTTCTCGCGGATTTTCTAACGGACGCGGTAGCAAATCACCGCTACGCACATCGACAACGTCTCCGCCGCCTCATACGCCACCCGCACCGACAGTTGCGCCAACTGTGGCTCTGTCCGCGGGCAGGCAACGGCCCCAGTGGTTAATCGAGGAATTCTCTGACCGAGATTCCTTCTTCCAACAAATGCCCGCGCCGAAAGCGCCCTCGGTGAAGGCGCCAACGCCTCCACCAACGCCGCCGCCGCCCAAGAGGACTGTGAGCCGGAAGAAATCCGTGTATGTTCACGACAAGTCGATTCAATGATCTAAACTTGAGCGCAGTCTATCGTTCAAAGTACGTCCAGACAAGGACTACGTCGTTGCGATCTTCGACCTGCGTGGTATCGACAAGGAAGCGATTCGAATATCGCACAACTTGGAGGAAAACGAGGTTACGGTGAGCTGGGAGTTGTGGGAGTGCGAGACGTGGACAGAGGGCGAGTGTGTGGTGAGGCAGACAATCGAGCGACTTCATTACCGCCTCATCCAGCTGGCCGATGGGGTAGAGGTTTGTGGTTATCGCGTGTGTCTGGTCGTGTGCTCACTTTTGTTGGCGCAGTCGAAAGATATCTACGCAGCGATGAAGAATGGGGATTTATTGCTGCGCTATCCACGGTTTGGGGCGAACGGGACGAGATCCCGCGAGGCGTAGATTCAAGTGTACGATTACGCGTTGTACCATCAAGCCTTTGGCCGCGCCAAAGCAGCATGTCCGCCGGTTGATAACGCCGTCCCGGCTTGCTTTCTACTCTGACCATGTCCTCCCCGCAGCCTTGGGACGACTCCCCCACCCCCATTGAACCCTCCGAACTCGACCCTTCCGTCGCTGTCTTCACCTCTCCGTCGCGCTCCCGCAAGCGCCCATCCCCACACTCCTTCTCTATTCCTCCTCCTCTTTCCCCAGTATCCCACAACGAGCATGAGCCACTTCTCCGCAGACGAGAAGCGAAGAAGCCTTTCCATAGGCCAAGACCCCTCTGGTGCGCCCACTTAGCAACGCGCCCATGCTGTCAGCGCCCATTGACGCGTCGGCAGGCTCGCGCCGTTTGTCATCGTTGCCGCCCTCTCGCGCGGAATGACGCTCGCGCCTCGTGTGGAGGTGTTCACCCAGCTCTCGTGCTCGCGCCTGCACCACCACTACAACCACACGGAATCGAGCTCGATTCTACCCCCGCGAGCAGGGCTGTTCTATGCACTAGACCCGCTCGGCGCACAGTTTAACCCGGGGGAGCACTGGGTTGTCATCGACCCACCGTTGCCACCGACACAAGACGAACCATGGAGCGACGACGAGACCGAGGACGACCCTCGACGACTACCGTCAGCGCGTTGCATGCAGGATGCGGGTGTACAAGCTACTGCTGGTTCGTGGTGCCCTGCTAGAACGCTACATGCTCATTTTTGGAATTCAGCGCGGCTCCAAACCATGTTCACGACTACAATGGGGTTGTTGAGCATGCTCACAACAGGTTTCTGGGGTCGTTATGGCGAACGGCATGGCCGTACACGCGTTCTAACCTATTCTACTCTCGGGCTCCTCCTCACGTACGTTACAAAACACCCTTATCGGCGCTCTGACAAAAAAACAGAGACCTAATATTTATCCTCGCCTCGACGCCCAACTCGGCATTCTCTACTCATGGCCACAAACTACTCCTACTTTCCCCCATAATCGAAGGCTCCCTCGGCGGCTGGTCGACGCTGCAATCCGCAATCTCCGCATACGTGTCCGACTGCACGTCTAGCGGCAGTCGCGCCCGCATATTCTCCTCTTTTATGGGTGCCATATTCATTGGCGTTGGTCTCGGCCCGCTCCTCGGAGGCTGGCTAGTCCGTAACCCCATTCCATTCCTCACTTCCCCGCCGCATCCCGGACAGCCACAAGTCGCGACCGTGAGCACGGTGTTCTGGGTTGCGGTCGTCCTGCAGTTGCTTAACCTCTTCCTCGTGCTGCTCATCATGCCCGAGTCAATACATAGAGATAACGGCAAGGGCAAAGCGCGGGACACCGAAGAGGTTGTTGCTCCAGACAGCGACGTCAAGACCAGCAATGGAGGAATCCTCGGCGGCTTCCTCAGTTCGCTCTCCGTGTTCTTGCCGGTTCCTGTAGTTATCGACGGGACTGTGCGCAAGCGCAAGGACTGGAGTTTGACGTTTTTAGCCTGTGCAATGTTCGGGTACATGCTCTCAACGGTACGTTCAGTCGCTTTTGGTCGGGTCATATTTTCCTTATCGCGCCGTGTAGGGCTTGTATCAGATCAAGTATCTGTACTCTGGCCACGTTTATGGCTGGGGCGCCGAGCAACTTTCTTACTACATCTCCTTACTCGGCACGTCTCGGGCGGTTTTCCTGCTCTTTCTGCTGCCTTGTATGTCCTTTCCTCTCTCAGCGATTTATCACTAAGCTATTTGTAGTCGTCATTACCGCGCTCAAGCCAAAACGCAAAGCCTCGAAAGACAAGACGAAACCGAAGCTGACCAAAGCACATATCGCGCGCGAGATCAAGTTCGACCTCGGACTGAGCCGGCTCTCGCTCTGCATCGAAATCGTCGCGCTCCTTGCGGTCGTAACGGGGCCGGCACCGCTGTACAAGATGCATGCGCAATACATGAATGCGCTCGGGTTCGAATCTAGCGACGGGGGCGATAACACCCAGTTCCAGAACTCGCAGTCGCTCTTCGTATTCGCGAGTTGGCTGCAATGCCTCGGCGCCGGGTTCGTCCCGGCGATGCAGAGCCTTGCGTTGTGCCTCCTGCAAGCCCGCGGGCTCTTGACTGGCGGGGAAGGCACGGCAACGAGCTCCGGGTCGCTGTTCGGCGCGCTCGCGGTGCTGCAGGCCGGCGGCCAGATGGTCCTGGGTCCGATGCTGTTTGGGCTGATTTATTCGGGGACAGTCGCGACGTACCCGAAAGCCGTGTTCGTCGCGGCGGTGGGGATCCTGGTCGCGACCCTGATGGCGCTGTTCCTCGTGCGCAGCCCGCTAGCGGGGACGCGCAGTCGGCTGAGGGGCGTAAGCGAGCGGCGGCAGAGGCGGATTAGCTGGGAGGAGGAGCATCGAGGGCGGTCGAGGGTGAGCAAGGATTTGAGGCCCGAGAGTGGGTATGGGACGATACAGCCTGTTGCGTCGGGGTCGGGTTCTGCGTAGAAGGATGCTTAGAACGCGTGTATATCTTAGAAACGCATGTAGCCCTCGTATCTAGTCGAATTTATCTGCTGGTTAATACGCGACTTGAGACCAAAGCCCAACATCATGTTCGCAGGCCACCGCTCTTTTCCTCCCTCGTCCGAGTCGTCGTCCGTAGCACACCAGCCAACAAGTCATGGAGCCACAACCTCCGCGGCGTGCCAATAATCTGCGCCCGACGCTGAGGATATTACAGGACCCGCCATACGCGTCTGCGACATTCGAAGGATTTTGCCCATAATTTCCTCCCCAATCGCGACGCTCCCGTCCACAGCCAACGTTGAACTCCTCATGTCTCGGACAAACCTTGCGTCGATGTATAGCCGCTCAAACACCGATTATCGTTGCGTTCAGACCTGACCCTCATGACCTCCTCTTCCTCTACTCCCTCAACAGTCGAGCGCCGCTGCTATTATGTCGGTCTTCCGTCGCAACCACAGCTTGTTGCGCGCACCTCTACAACTCCCTGGATAGAACCTTGGGGTCCTCACCCCACGGTGCCCCCGAAAGTTCTTCGGCCTGTCGGGCCCCATCCGCTCGACAAGATCTGGGAGGATACTCTCGCTGCCGCTATCGTCAAATATCTCTCCGCACAAGTCGACTGGACGAGCGTCGACCCCGCCCGTATCGGCTACGAGGACTCCGATGTGTTTCCTGTCATCCTCTGGGTTGGCGTCCGCCCGGGTTCAGTCTCTCCCGAAAAGGGGCTCGAGGTCGTCCACGGCTGTAAAGACATCTTGGCTGAGCACGGTATCCACGACGTCGATGTGGAAATGCGCGAATCCGCGGTGGTGCTCCAGGGTCGACTCTTCCCACCTGCAGACCTATTCGACTCGCTCGCTCGCTTCAAGGAACCGTTCTCGACGACTCTCGGACTGTCTATCGCCCGTGCGGACACTCCTCACTACGAGGGTACGGGCGGGTTCTACTTCATCGATTCGCAGCGCCCCGGCCAACTGTTCCTTACTACCGTTCGCCATCTGGTCTTTCATCCGGACACGACTGAGAATGAGCGGTACGAAGCGCAAAGTGATGACTCGGAGAAGCTCATCGATGTCATCCTCTTTGGAGACGCCGCCTTGAAGCGAGCTATGGACGACATCAAGGGAGACAAAAAAAACAGTGAGATGGAACTGAAATCTCTCAAAAAGATGCGAGAGACACCCGGCCGCAACGCATGGACGGAGAAAGCCGCGCGCAAGGTTGCGGACTTGGCAGAAATGATCAAGGAACATGCGGAGTTATATTCTAAGGTTGCCCGCGAGTGGGGACCGCCAGCTCGTCGCACCATCGGTCATGTTGTGTGTTCGCCTCCGCTGGCCTTCTCAGTCGGGGCCGGAAAGTTCACCGAGGACTGGGCAGTAATTCAGCTCGATGGTTCTTTTGACCGCCACAATGTCGTGGGGAACGCCATCGACCTTGGCGCGTCGACGGGTGCTGGCCTTGCAGTGAACCCTGCGATGCCACTGGCAACACTTATCAACTTCCTGCAACCGCATGCGACCTCTCCCCGGTTCAAATTTCCGCTAGACGGGCTACTGCGCCTTTCTGGCACCATTTCCGCGACCGAAATGCGAAACCCGACCTCAGTAGATGAAAACGGTGACCCTTGCATTACTGTTCTCAAGCAAGGCGCGATGTCCGGTCTCACCATCGGCCGCCTCAACACCATGCAGTCTGTTATTCGCCACCACTTCAAGGGCGTTGATAGCGGGCCGACAAGGGAGTTTGCGGTTTATCCCTGCAGCTCGACGTCTGGCGCCTTTTCGGAAGCCGGGGACTCGGGCAGCCTTGTGATAGATGGGCGAGGTCGGGCGGCGGGGATGTTAACGGGTGGTGCTGGCACGACCGACACGACCGACTGTTCATACATCGTCCCTATGGGCAATCTGCTTGAACGTCTTGCGAGCAATGGTTACGACGCTCGTCTTGACTTTTCTGCTGCGGATTTGCACTAGCGTTGCTTAGTTGGCTCCCGGTATGACTTATCATTCTCGTATCCGCTTCTTTTATCCTTTATCTTCCTTGAGACGATGTTGGCACAGACTAGTTCCGAGTAACCATAGGAAATTGCAAGAACCACGAGCAGGATCACATCAACCGAGTTCTTTCTCTCTTCCATCCATGTTGCGTCGAGCTTGTTCCCTCGGCGCGTACTAAGTTGATACAGTATATCTACTCTGGCAAGACCGGGTTAATAAATACGTTTACGAACGCCATAAATATCGTGGCACAACCACAGGCAAGCGCGACCCCTCCAATCCAGGGAACATTCATCGAGGCAATATCCTGTGCCGAGAGATCTATCGCGCTGTATGCATGTTTTCCGAGCGAGATAAGGGACGAGTTGCAGTAGCAGCGGTCCCAGACGCTGGAGAATTGCAGGAGGCACGCGACGATGATCCAGATGGAGTTGAACGCGGCGAGGGTTTTGGCCGTTCGGCGGAGGATGATTGCGAGGATGCCGGCGGTGCGGGTCGTGGTTGTGTGGAGGTAACGTCCGTTGAAGGTGGACGTAAAGGTCGAGTAGTGGGATAGCAGGCTTGAGGTAACCATGATTCCCCATACAACGGTTGAGGCAACGCCGTAGAGGATGTACGAGCCGGTTCGACAACCAATGCCTATATGGATTCGTTGAGCTTGGTTTCTTCTCTAAGCCAAAAGACTACCTTCGGCGGGAGTATAGTACGAAACGACAATTGCCGCCCCAATCGTACCCCAGGTCAACCCCAGCGCCAGCATCGACGCTAAAATGAACCTTGAACAAATGTCTGGTCCCCAGCGACTCCTCGCACGATGGTCAAGCAGCTGAACCGCCAACGGCTTGACCATAGGGAGGATATACGCCGCCACTTGTGGCAACGAGCCGCGCCTATTCGCCGGACGCACCCTCGCAGTGCGGTCTCCGTGCTCCCAAGCAGTCTGAGAATCCACCGGCTGATGATCCTCAAGTTTATACGACGCCTCGCGGAAAGCGACATACACGTCGTTGACGGCGATTGTCCAAGGGATGAACCGGGCGTAGTTGAATATCGGTGCCGTACACTGCTCGTCGCAGTGAATAGCGCCGGAGGCGCGCCGGATTGAGATGGCCCGGCGCGTCCCGACGGTGGACGCGAGGGCTGGTGGGCCGTTGGGCGTAGCTACCCATGCGAGCTTGTTTGCGCGTTTGATTGCCTCTGAGACCCGACTGTCGTCGCATTTTGGGCTTATTTGGAGCCATGCAACTACGATGGGGAGTAACCACAGGAAAACTGAGCCGACTGCTTGGCCGTTTGAGTTGAGCGTTGAATATGTGACGATGTGACCGGTGAACGAGTCGATGACCGTGAATAAGTAGGCTAGGACCACCCAGATAATCGAGGCAACGGCGGCTATCGACCTTGTACTATTTAGATGGTCAAAGCGTGAAAGGAGAGGCCGTACCATGTATGCACATAATTTAACCATTCCGCTGGCTCTTGCCAATACTCGTCGTTTTCAGGCAATATAATCAGGCTAGCCAGCAGCGAGTTCTCCGTGTCCACTTGGAGTGGTGATTGCTGCAGACTCGATAATATCTTGACGGCATAGCGAACATTGGGACACGAAAGATGCGAGAACCTCTGCGCGATCCAATGCCCGTTCAACACCGTCAGGGCGAGAGAATACGCGGCCAGAGTGGGCGAGCCGACGGTCAGAGCCATCGAAACGAGGTTTCCCAGTCTCGTTCTTGCTCCGAATGGAAGCTGAGAGACTAGAGCGAGGTATGGGAGAAGCCATGCTCTATGGGGAGTTTTATATTATCTTGAACAAAAGAAAAGTGCAAGACGAACGTGAATTGAGCACTAAATATATTCCAATTGAAGCTCTCCGACACGGACCCGCACGCCCGGAGGCAGAGGTCGTAAGAAATCGCAGTCGCCTCCGAGATATTCATAACCGGGTGCCCGAACGTATCCAGCGCGCCGTCGGTGCCCCACGTCCCGTTTCGAACTTCGGCAAGGCATGTGGTGAAGTTGGTTGTCGCGTCTACAAACGAAATAAATAACAAGAGGGCAAGAAAGGGCTTCATGGGGATGAGCGGACGCGTCAGCTGGGAGGTGCATTATATAGACCCATTACTCTAGGACAGACCTCGCGGACAGCGCGTTCACCGACCGTCGAGTTCGCTTATGATCGTGGGACGCTCTATTGCGGTCAAGTGTACAGTCTAGTAAGGCTCGATCCGCCTCATGCATGAAGGTTGAGGACGCAGATAATCTTCTACATGACGTTGAGTAAAGGGGAGCCTCAACAGAAGAGAAGAAAGAACAAACCGCCGTCTCCACCTAATCTAAACGGCCAAGTCGGTAGGTAGCATATTTCCTAGTTTTTGCGTCAGAATGCTCAGACCAAGGCAATACCAACGTACGTCGAAGCTGCATGCCGGGCGGCACTTGACCCAAACGCTCCAATCTAGCCATGCCATGAGATTCGCAACCGAAGCCTTCCAGCCTCGAATCAACGCCTTTGCCGCATCCTCGTCTATCTCGTCTACAGCAGGGACCGAAACAGCCTCATCCAAGCCTGCCTGGACGCCCAGCACCCACATCGACGTAACAACGCGGCAAATTTCGCGGTTGACGTCCTCGACGGCTCCGAGTATGAGTCTCTCCGACGGCGTGAACCGTGCCAAAAGTGCTGGCGTTCGTTGAACGTACGAAGTATGCGAGGTCGCGCAAAACTCGAAGATCGGGGCTGCCCACGCGGTGCCGGTGCTTTCTGGTACGACCGAGTGTAGGAGGTAGGGAGTGAGCATAATGTGTAGCTGGCGCATCGCGCGTTTCGCTGTTTCGGTACTGTTTGGCCCGTCGGAGGACGTGCCGTTGAGGATGTACTGCACAATCTCTAGTCTGTCGGCGAAGCGATCGACGACTACTTTAACGAGGGTGTCCCAGTCAATACCACTCGTTGTCGCTGGTAGGGAGGTGTACGCCGCTTCGAGCCGCCGCATGACCGCGTTGACGTCCCCGGGGCTTATTCCGAGGAGACGGTGGTCCCAACGCTCCTTCCCGAAGCGCGCGGACACTAAGCTCGGAACGAGGGCGGTATCGTAAAATGAGATGAGCGAGGTGAGGTCAAGCTGAATGCGACGATCGCCCGGGTAGTGGTTGTGCCACGATCCGGAGTAGACGACTTCAGAACCGCCTCGGGGACCGACAAATGGCTCGTCGAAGAGAGAGGCACTTCGCGGCGGACCCTCTGGTGGCGGATCTTCCCCCGGTGGTGCACCAGGTCCGCCCGGACCACGCCTAGGACCGCGACCGGGTCGGTTGTTTCGGTCAGATACGAGGTTGGCCATAGCCACGACTTCCACGCCTTCCGTGAAATCGCAGAGCATAATTTCGCTGTAAGATCTTAATGGCGGGCCAGAGAAGAAGACTTCGAAAGCGCTTACAAGTCCATCTCCATCCTCGATGTAGTTCAGCACGATATTCGCCCGCAGGAAGCGCGAAAGAACTTACCGAACGTAACCATCAATTCCGAAAGGCTTCCCCCAGTCGCAAATGTCGACAATACGCGCTCTTTCGTCGAAGAAACGATCAGGGAGAATCTCACCACACCCATTAGATAAACGAACAAACAGCACAAGAGACGAACCTGTCCCCACCCAACGATGTCCTGGGTGTCCATAGGACCGTCCTTCATCTTCGCAGCGGACGAACCATCAAAGTAGAGAACCTGCCTACATAAAGAACGCGTCCGTCGTAAAGCAGCTGTTCTTACCTTCAATGGGCGCGTGTTGACGAGGGTAAGGTGCCAGCATCCTTCCGAAGACTGGGCGCGACCTCCGGGAAACTGGCTACGACAGAACATGTACCTGGTCTGCGCGTTAGTGGAGCCCGGACCCCAATTTTGTACGAACGAATGCTCTGGATCGGTTGCGGTCCATTCCGGAATCGTAGGAAGATTACTGTCCCCTCGGCCGTGGTATAGCAGCGTTCCGGTAGGCACCGTGCCCGGTATGAGAGCATGTCCGTTGCGGTAGCGCGTATGCGGCCAGTGCTGCAGCGCCGACGCGACCGTGTCGAAAATCAAGTTTCCAGTGGCGTTGATGCTAGGGGCGACGGAGAGGTCCCAATCGTCGCCGGCAGCGACTCGGAAGGGCGCTTGTGTAGAGGCGGCGGCTAGAGCAGCCGTGGCCAGGAGGGTCGCGCGACGGCGCATGAGGGCGGGAGGACGGACCCATCTTAGACTTATCAGACTTCTGACTTTATCGCCCAGTGCGCAGTATCATTTGTGCGACAGTTCGGTCTTCCATTGGGGACCTGCGCAGAACACCACAAGGAAGCTTCAAATACTCGACCCAGCCCATGAACGCTGCTTGCATGTGCATGAACATCCGTAATCCCACCATCCCGAGTCAAACCCGGCTCAACCGCATCCCACATCGCATAGATAACACTCTCATGGAGGCCCACCTGCAACGCGTGTGGCAACGCCATTGGATTAAAAACCGTATCCTTAAGCAGCGTTTAGGCGCGCCTCCGATGATGAGTGGCGTTGGGGATGATATAAACTTGCAACGCTGGTCTGAGTACTAGTCCTAGCAGCAGCTCAGAGTTAGGTCCAAACCACTCTCCTCCATCTCCCGGAGTCGCAACCTTGCAGCGCTGTCGATGAATGGCCCGTACGTCTGCAGATGTGACTGAAAGGTCAGATCGACTTTATGGAGGAGGTCTCGTCGTTGAGAACGGACGTTCAGCAGCATTGCGCACGCCCCAGGATGTATGGACATGGCGATCTCGAGCTCTGATAAGCGAGGAACGACGCTGGCGTCCTCCAGCGCGTAGATAGCTGATGGCAGACCTTGAGTTCGTCCATCCGAGAACCGATTGTGCCATTGGTGAAGCTGGAGGGATGTAACGGACGGTGTAGCGCGCAACAGGTTGATGACCGCCTTGGAGCCTCCGGCGACACGAATCCGGAGAGTCGTGAGCGAGGTGCAGCCTGAGCGCAAGATGATGCGCGTGAGGATGGAGAAGGGGCATAAGTTCTCGCAGAAAAGGTTCCTTACGCCGGGGACTGTGAGCCATGTTTGGATGTTGCCATCGCCGAGGACGAGCGACTGGAGCGCCGGGAACGAGGTGGCCGCGAATTCGGCAGGCGGTCCAGATTGTTCGCATGACACCGATAGGTGTGCGATTGTGGGGAACCGGAGAGACTGAGCTGGGATGCCGGTCACCGACAGAGTGATGTGTCTATTTCGCGCGCGTTGCAACCAGAGCTCGAGGAGAGGGTCCACTGGGATAGAGAATCCATGCGGCAGCGACCCCTTGAATGGTGTTCGAAGAGAAGACCAGAGTTCGGGCGTGCACAATGCGAGGAGCCGCCATCTACGGCAAATACTCGCGAGAAGAAGGGGAGCAGTACGAGAACATGGTGGGTCTTGAGAGGACGAGAGGCAGTGGAGGAATATTTCAGCAGTCAGCTCGTTTGGTAGAGACAAGATGGGTGTAGACATCGGAGAACCAGAAACTAGGTCACATTCTGTCGCTGATTGCGCTCAGGCGCCTCTTTCCAGCACATCTTTGTGTGCAAGGACTTGGGGACTCAGTACTACTAAACTACAACAAAGCTTCGAATACTCCGACCCAGCCGTCCATCGTCTTCACACTCTTGATTCCTCCGTCTCGAATCAAACTGGCATCGACCGCGTCCCGCATCGCATAAATAACGCCCTTCTCCCGCTCATCCTTTACATACATTTCTACCTCCTCACGGAAGCGCGCGCGCAACGCGTGCTGCGTCTCCCAACGCCCATCGTAAACGCCGTCCCCCGGAGTAACAACTGCTTCCTCAAGCAGCGTTAGCCCCGCCTCCTTCGCGAGTTCTTTGATGCGCGAGGGGGATACGACGGTGCGGACGTTCGCCTCTGATGCGGGGTTGCGGCATTCCATCGCAGCCTGGGTGAGCACCGAGAGGATGTGTGTCGTTGCCGAACCGGAGAGACTCCATTCGGCAATGCAGATCTTGCGCGCACGCGTCGCGAGGACGCGTAAAGTCTCCAAGATGAGAGGGGGGGACGAAAAATACCAAAGGCAGTGAGCAAGGACCGCGACGTCGTAGGTTTTGTCGGCAGTCAAGAACGCGAGTGGTTCGGCTTGGTGCCAGGTAATACGCGGACCGAATGGGCCAGCGGAGATTGTGTCGTGAGCTTCTCCGAGCGTTTTGGGTCCGCCTGCGAGTCTCAACGCGGAGTTGGGCCACATGCGAGAACAAACCGTAATCCAAACGACCAGGATCGACCGCGTCGACATGGCCTGCTTCGCCAACAGCTTCAGCTAGTGCTAGAGTCGTATCTCCTTGTCCGCAACCAAGCTCAAGGACGCGGTCTCCGGCGCGAATGGGCCACTTGGACACAATGTCGATGCGGTATTGGGCTTGGGCGACGCTGGAAGTTGGCCCGTAGCCAGAGAGACTTGCGTGCTTTTCTGCGAGAGTAGAGGTCATGATTGGACAGACGCCAATCCAAGGGTTTTTATAGACAGAAGACGGAGTCATGAACGGGACCGCTGCTCGGTTCTTCGCTGGACCAAAAATGTGAAGATCTTCACGCGGCTACAGAGTTGTGTTGCGAAGAGTACTCGATATTCCCAATGCGCAATCTAAGCATAGTTTGGCCTCAGTTGGAGAAACGAATGCGACAACGCACCTTGTATACGGAGGTTTGTGCTGGATGAGCTTTTGGTAACCCTTTCTCCGCTTCTTCTTGTAGGTATATTCCATAGCTCCCTTCGTGTGCTCGACCACTGTCGCGTGGACACTGACGCCTGCGGATGCTGGGATGACCGGGTCGCCTCGGAGAGTGTATTCGCGGGATCCAAGCTCATGGATTGCAGAGAGCGCGACGAGGTCTCCGACCTGGACTTGAGCAATGCGCGGAACCGTTAAAAGATCCCTAGGGGAGAGGATGTGTCGCTTTCCGCCGAGTGTGGCGACGATATACTGCGACGGTTGGGAGCGGATGAGGTCGAGGGCGGCGGACGCGCTAGTTGGCGTCGCAGTCCCCGTATGTATGCTGCGCTGAAGACTACACCGAACTGCCTATGGTTGAGCGCTGGCCCGAATGCGTTGGAGACGACCCACCGCTGGCGACGCGCCCCGGGAACATGGCCGTTTTTCGCAGAAGCGTGTGTCACAACTCGCTCTCAACCACAATGGCCCTCCGCTCCGCCGGCCCAATGGCCCGCGCTCTCGCAATCCCAGAGCTCCTAGACATCGTTTTCAGGCGCGCAATCCGTTTCAGCATGCTACACACACCTAAACCAGCTGTAGTTTCCTCGATGCGCCGACCAACGCCAAAACAACCGTTCACGTCTGCAAGGCTTGGAGCGAAATCTCCCTGGACATTATCTGGAAGAATCTCTCCGATCTTTCGCGTCTTTTGCGCGTCCTTAAACCTCTCTCCAAGGTCGGGGACGGTAAGGACGACCCCTATGCATGGCGGGTCGCCCCAGACGCGGAGGACTGGAAGCAGGTCGAAAAGTACACGCGACGCGTTCGTCGCCTGACCTTCGACCCCGACGACGCGCAATGTGGCATTCCGCTCGAAACAACCGTCTTCGAGGACGTGGCAAGGACCCGCACAAGCCTTGTTCTCCTCCCCAACTTGATCTACCTCAACTGGCGCGCGCCGCTCGCGCTAGCAGTGATGTTCATGCATGTCAATCTCCGACATTTCGTGCTGTGGCTCCCTGAGCCTCATAAAGACGCGTTGCAGCCCGTTTTCCGGGATATAACCGCTAGGACGCCAAACCTCACCACTCTGGACGTCCGCACGTTAATTCCGATGCACGATTTGGAGGACGATATGGCCGTCCTCCTCGCGAGTCTGCGCAAACTGCGCAAGCTTGTATTTCCACGCTTTTTCTTCACGCAGCGTATTGCGGAGACCCTCGCGAAACTCCCGGATCTGGGATGCATCGAGTTCCAATACGACCAAGACCAGGGGATAGGCGACGCAACCGATGTCGTGGGGGTATTCCGGCCAAAGCTTGAGATGGGCGCGTTCCCTTCGCTTTGGGATGTTTCCATCACAGTTACCCTGAGCGATGCGCTTGCTTTTATGAACCAACCCGCGTCCCCGGCAAACTTGACCGCGTTCTACGTCGACTCACAACTCTTGGAGTCGCCCGCTGTGGTGCAAGAGCTGCTCGACCATCTGGCCGAGTCTTGCCAATCACTCGAGACCCTCGGAATTCTAACCAACATTGACGACACAGATGCCCGCAGCCTTGAAGAAATCCCTGCCGAGGAACGTATCGCGTTTACTCATCTCCGCTCTCTCCTCGCGTTCCCCAACCTCACGATGTTCGAGCTCATCCACCAGTACCCGCTCCTGTTAACACTCGAGGACGTACAAAAGCTAGCGCAATCCTGGCCCTCGCTGCGTAAACTCATACTCAACAACGAGCCTGCGATCCTTGACGAAAGCTCGCTCACGCTGGACGCGCTGCTCCCACTTGCCCGATATTGCCCGGAACTCGAACATCTCGGCGTATTCCTCAACGCGACCGCGGACCTGCCCTTGGCCTCCGCGTACGCGTCCGGGCCGACGCCATACCAACCCACACCGTTCGCCAAACTAAAGCGGCTCTCGATGGGGACGTCCTTGATCAGCAGCGACCCAGGCAGCGTCGCGCTGTTCCTAAGCCAAATCTGTCCCTTGGGCGTAAGCCTCGACTGCGGGGTCACCTGGGAACACCCAACAACGCTGCCCGTTGATGCCGAAGCGGCGGACCGCTACGCGCTTATCAGCAGCAACTGCTTACGGTGGAACAAAGTCGAGGAGCTGCTACCGCTGTTGACAAGTCTCCGGGCCGAGGAACGCGAAAAGACGCGGCTGTTGACGACTGAGTTGCGGGATCTAAGGATGCGGAGCTCGGTGCTGCTGGATACGGTGCAGAATGCATTGGGGACGTCGTTGGATACTTGTGTTTCGTCGTGATTTCTTCTGGTGCTTTTCCTTTTTGCTATCGAATTGCTCTGGATGTACTTCCTACACACATACAACAAATAAATACCCATACGTTAAGCGCTAAGCGTTCTCCGTGGCGTTATGCTTCCAGCCAAGTAGCCGCTCTGCCTTGCTGGAATCAAAGAAACTTGCCCGGCCCTCCATGCTCTTGCCGGCTTTAACCGGCACCCCCGGCCAATATTCCGCCATCAGCTCCTTCGACGGGCGAGCGCTCGTCGTCTCCGGCGCCGCGATGAAGAACACCTCGGCGGCAGAGGGCCACTTATCCGTTGGCGCCGACACGGCCCGCAGGAACGCGTCGGCGCCCGAGTCTTCTTGGATCCATCCCCAAAGGTCGCGCGCGGCGTTTTCGCCGTGGTCGTGCTGCTGGGCGTATTGGAGGTTGGGGATGGACCAGTGTAGGCGGATGCTGGCGATGCGCATCGAGGGGAACCGTTTTACGATCGTTTCTGGGGAAGATTTAGCCAAGTCGGTTTTGGGTAGCCTGAGGGGTCTAGCGTACTCGCTTGCAGTTCCCCAATCCTATAGCACGTTATTTGGTCAATGAAAGTAGGCAGCTAGTGCTAGCACGAACACTTTGGAGAGTCCATACGGCTCATCGGGCTCGGCAGGGTGTTCCTCGTCGATTGGGAAGTATTCATAGGTCGGGGTTTGGCTGAAGACCAGATTAACGGCGTTGACTGACGATGCTTGTGCGACGCGATTGATCCCGAGCTGGCCGCAGGTTCCAAGGTCAGTTTGACCGAGCGGTAGAGGGATAGCGCACCTCTGCGGCAGCTCGGAGGACGTTCCAGGAGATAACGACGTTGCTGGAGGAATCGTTTAACGACAAAACCTGGAGGGACGAAACACGAACGCGTTATGCGTCTGGACTTTGTAGTCCCCGGGATTATGGAACGCAGCAAGGTGAACGATACTCTCGCATCCTGCCAGTGCCTTTCTATTCCTCAGAGTCCGAAGTAGCTGCAGCACGCGCGCAACTCGTACCTTGAGCGTCGCGTCAAAGTCGGTAAGATCTGTCTGCAGGAACGTAAAGTGTTCCCCAAACTCGCGGCCGTCCACCGTCGCGAGCGGAGAGCGGTCAATGGCGACTACGTGATACCCTCGTTGGATCGCGGCCAGAACGACACGTTTGCCGACACTCCCGTTGCTACCTGAAGCCTGCTCAATTCACAACCAGGTACGTTAGAACGCTCTACAGACGGACCGGTTACGGCGATTTTGGGAAGACTCTTCTTGAAATCCATGGATACGGAGAGTGTGGGGGATTTGAAGTAGTAGAATGCAAGCGCCGAGATTAAAGCGACGACGAAAGTGATGTGCTTTGGGTTCAGCATTGGTGCTGGGTCGAGATCCGCGGTCGTCTACCTCGATGGTGCCCTCGACTTGTGTGTTGCTTCGGCGGCGACTACTGGCGGGGCGGCTGGAACGCGACGACGACAACGATGAGAGGGAACGGAAATAGACGTGGCTGATTGACGCGCACCATCCAGCTGCAGTGCGCTGCTTTACGCGTCCGTTTATCCAAAATAGCTTGTAGTCAAACAAGTTCTTTATAGGTATTTACGAAGCACAGTCGCGGTATTATGCAGCCCACTGGCCAGAGAGCTCCAGAAAGTACTGGTAATAGAAGAACGTCGTACCGTATGTCTCTGCAACGTTTCCGGTCCTCTGTATATGGAATCACGTTGCAGCCGAATCGTTCTTCTTTGACGAGCACTGGCTCAAACTGGCGCCGCAGAACTGGGCGACGAGCATCCAGAGGAATAGCAACGCGACGAGACAACATAGCGCCGTGATCTTGGAGTTTCGCCACCACATTTGACGACGAACGCTTTGAATTCGGGTTAGTCTAAGATATGGTGTTGTACGCGACGTTACCTCCGCGCCCCACGACGGAATGCGGTCGCTTGACCAGCCATAACATCCGTCTTGTCGACGAGTAGCTCGATCCTCTCACCACGACTGAGAATTTGTTCGACGTTTTGCACCATGATATTCTTCACTGTTGAGCTGAGTACACAAGCCGATTCACCATCCCATTAGAACACTTACCTTGGTTCAGCTCGTTCTGCGCTCGGGCTAGCTCGTCGGCGGGAGGCGCCGTGTTATATGTGTGCATCAGGTTGGCGATGGTGGGGCCGAAGGAGCCTTGGAGGCCGTGTGCGGGCATTTCGGGAGATGCGGAGGAAGAGGGCGCGCCGAGGAACTAGAGAGACGTCATTCAACGACGTTAATACGGCGTTGGGCGGACCTTGCGCTGGAGGTCGGCAAGGAAGGCGAAAGGCATGCGCCTGCAGGCATTGAGATG
The DNA here is from genome assembly GCA_014461125.1 of Mycena kentingensis (nom. inval.). Classification (NCBI taxonomy): domain Eukaryota; kingdom Fungi; phylum Basidiomycota; class Agaricomycetes; order Agaricales; family Mycenaceae; genus Mycena; species Mycena kentingensis (nom. inval.). The sequence continues at coordinate 3,556,841 of JACAZG010000003.1, read as the reverse complement.
GTGTTGAAGATGGACTGGGGAATGGGCTACCTTCCGGCGCTGTCGTCGGCCATGACGAGGTAGGTGTAGCCGCCCTCGGAGATCTAAGCGGGAGTTGAATGAAGTGGAACTTGGACGCAGCGACGAGGATACATAGTGGAAGAGGAATTCCTCCCAGACATAGGTGAGCTTGCTGTCGTTTGGAGGGATCTTGGAGAGGATCTTCTCTGTTGCTGCGGAGAAGTTGCGCTTGCCAGCCTGGTGCTCAGCAAGGATGGTTGAATTGCGTGCAACGAGGCCGTGAATCTGAGCCACAGTGAGCACAGCACAAAGGTCAAGCCGACACCTTACAAGAGACATCGCGGTTGCTAGCTGAGCCGTATCGTCACATAGGTCACCCGCCAGTTTCTTGACCACGATGTCGGGCTGCGCGTCTAAGGCCCGACGACGGTACGGCACTGACGAGCATAGCTCAACGACAAGCACCCGAATGCCACATACGCGTCTATTCCTATGCACAGACATGCCAGCCATTGCACAACACAACAGCGCTTAGATTGCTTCTACCAGCGACAGTTCTCTCCCAACATCACTGCTTCCAACATGCCATTAATCTACGACGTCTCTACCTCCGTCCACGACGACAATGAGCTTCAACCTCGGTATCGGAGACATCGCAGTCGTCACCCATCTCGCTTGGAAATTATACAAGAACGTCAAGGAGTCGTCGGCCGACTTTAAGCAACTCAGCACCGAGCTCATTGCGCTGTACGCCGTCGTAAACGAGACGCACGACTTTCTTGTTGAGAACGGCGACGACCTCGAACCGTGGCGGTGGGACCGCCTCGAAGACCTCATAAAGGCCTGCCAGGGACCATTGGAAGAGCTGGAGCAGATCTACAACCGCTACGAGAGCCTCAGCACGCAAGCGCAGCGCACCTGGGATCGCATGCATTTCGGACTACGCGATATCGCGCCGTTAAGGCAACGCCTCATCGCGAGTACGACCTTGCTGGGGAGCTTTAGTTCGATTATGATTATGTGCGGCTCTCCGAGGTCACTGACGCTTGCTAATGCGTTTGGTTAGGTCCTCTACGGCACAAATGAACAAGAAGCTTGGCAAGTTCATGACAGAGGTGCAAGCGGGAATGCGGGAGGGTTCGGTTGTGTCCAACTCCGATGCGGTGTCTACAATCGACTCTCCCGACGGTTGGGATCAGTTCAGACGGGAACTGGAGGATATCGGGCTCTCCGAGGACGTACTGGAGAGTCGGCGCGACTATATCGTGAGCTGGATCAAGAACGCGCTCGCAGACGGGCGGTTGGAGGAAACCGCCGTTGGTTCCGAGGACACAATTGTGCGCGCCCCCACTCCGACGAGCGATTCCGTGCAAGATCCGAGCTGGTACCATACCGCCTACTCCGAAACGGACCGCTCGAGCATCGACAACGACCTCACCGCCGTCCAGAGCGAAGTGTCCTCGCTCAGCGCAGCGTCGGAGGCGTTCGAAGACGAAGTACGTCGTGCGCAGAACGAACGGAGTATTGGAGAGCTGCTGGACCCCGTCGCCGTGTCCAACACATACTCTCTGCAAGTCCCTGACAGCGGCCGCCCCAAAGCGCGTCGACGTCGGACGGCAGACGCGGTCGGGCTGGTCAAGAAGCTCTTCCAGAAACAGACCGCAATAATCCAGGCCGCGTCGGACGGGGACCTCGACCGCGTCGCGCGGTTGTTGAGTCTCGGGATGCCGATTGACGCGCGGGATCGATGGGGATGGACAGCGCTCTCGATGTGTGGGTATGGCGGGCATGCTGCTATCGCGCGACTCTTGCTAAACCATGGCGCGAAGCTGGATAACGTTGACGTAGATGGAGATACGCCGCGTTCGCTGGCGGCCCAGCGCGGGCATACAGCCCTGGTCGTCATGTTCGACCAGGAGGAGGCGAAGCGGCAGAGAGAGGCGCAGTCGTGAATTGCTTGTACAGCAGCTAGTCGTGTATCTGGGCTCGTAAAGACCTAGCTGCTATATTTTTCGAAAGGACTTTCTGTACTGGAACTACCTCGGGCATACATCAACACGGTTTCCTTTGCCCACCACAGCAACCAATGCACGAGGCCCCATCGAGAACCTGCCGCTGCCAGTGCCACCTCGCATGCGTATGGCTGTAATTACTGCTGTCTAACAGCTATGCTCGACATATAAGACAAGCCAGCGAAGCCATTACCCAACCAACATGGACCACCAACGCGCATTCGAGAAGGCCCACGTCTGCATCGTCGGCGCGGGAGCCTCTGGGCTGCGCTGCGCAGATGTTCTACTTGCGCAAGGGTTCCGCGTTACGATTCTCGAGGCTCGGGATCGAATTGGGGGACGGGTGTGTCTGTTGCTGCTTTCCCCGGCTCTCTGCTAACACCAGACGCGAGTAGATTTGTCAATCCGACGCGCTGGGCTATACCGCCGACATGTGCCCGCTCTCCTTCTCCGGAAAATGACCAGCTAACCGACTAAACCAGCGGGCCGAACTGGATTTACGCAGGGGACGTCTCGGTACAACCCATTTTCAAGCTCGCACAGAACACAAAGACGCCGGTGCACTACATGAACGACAAGTGCCTGATCTTTGGCAAGGACGGGAAGCCGCTGCCGGAGGAAGTAACTGCGCGATTGTCGAGTTTGTTGTGGGTCATCTTCGAGGACGCGTTCAATGCCTCCGAGGCGGCGCGTGTCGGTAACGCGGAACCGATTCCGAAGGAGGAGTCGCTGTATGACTATGTGAAGCGGGAGGCGGCAGCGCGGGTGGAGGACGGGGCTGAGCGTGCGTTGTTGGTCACAATGAGCGAGATGTGGGGCGCGTATGTCGGTGAGCCGGTTTGGAAGCAGAGTTTAAGATTTGCGTGGATGGAAGAATGTTGCGGGGGAGGTGAGTTTTCTTTCGTGGGCCCTGGATGGAGACTCAAACGCGAGTTGCAGTCGAGATGTTCGTCGAGTCGAACTTTTCCAAGATTCTCGAAGAGCTTGCGCTTCCCGCGCTCGCTGGTGCCGACATCCACCTCAATTCGTATGTAACGAATATCGAGACACCGGGGGACAAGGTTGTTGTAACAACCGCGGACGGCACGTCGACGTCTTACGACCAAATCGTCGTATCGACGCCGCTCGGCTGGCTCAAAAAGAATCTCTCCGCCTTCTCTCCTCCTCTTCCCGAACGAATCGTCAGCGCGGTAACCAGTCTCGGGCTCTCGCAGCTCGAAAAGGTCTATATCACCTTCCCCGAAGTGTTCTGGACCTCCGATCCACAAGCAAACACATCCCCAGCCTACACCGGTTGGCTGTCGCCCGCATACGCCACGGAGACAAACCCCGAGAGCTGGCCAGTGGAAATCTGGGACCTCTCCACGTTTGCCCCACCAAACAACCACCCAACGATCCTCTTTTACATCTTCGGCGACTGCTCTCGGTACATTGTGAACCTCATTCACGGCAAATCACCAGAGGAGAAGCATCGTCTACTAGCGGAATGGTTCCGGCCATATTATTCCCGGCTCCCGGGGTACGACGAGACCAAGGAAGCGTGCAAACCTGCGCGGATTCTCGCCACAGAATGGTTTAAAGATCCGCTCTGTGGGGGCGCGGCGTACTGCAACTTCCCGGCTGGCTCGGAGGCAGCGGACGAGGACGTGTTGGCGTTCAGGGCGGGGTGTCCTGAGCGCAGGATGTGGTTCTGCGGGGAGCACGCGTCGCCGTTTGAGGAATGCGGGACCGTCGCTGGGGCGTATTTGAGTGGGCAGACTGCCGCGGAGAAGATTATCGCGGCGTATAGATAGCGAAGATCAGCGGTACTGGATGTCACGCCTCGAGCACTTGACGCGTTTTGAGCGCGTCGATTGGTTCCAAGGTTTTTGGAAGACGCGTCGATTCGAGTTTCCTTCCCACCAGCGGCGCCCGGAGATAACAAGAAGTCCAACTCCACAATGTCAGACTGTGGATCGTGAACGCAGAGCTCCTGCGTCGGACTATAAAGCCGTGAACGTCACTGGGAGACCTTCACATAACACAATTGCTCACTGAACCATGGCTGGTGATACGTTTCGGTTGGGCGTCGATGTTGGAGGGACGTTCACAGACGTGCTGCTCTTGAATGTGCGTGTCTGCCAGCCCAGGCATAGACCACCCAAGATGACATGCGTGTGTGCGCAGGTCGACACCGGCGCAACCTGGCGCGCCAAGGTCGCGAGCACCCCGCAAGACCAGTCGATCGGCGTGCGCAATGGCATAGACCATATACTAAGCCAGATACCCGACGGCGCGTCCGTGGTGCTGCAAGTCGTGAACCACGGCACCACCATCGCTACCAACGCTGTCTTGGAGGGACGCGGGGCCAAGGCGCGTCCAGCTATCCTCGTTATCTTATCGTAGCTAACTCGATGAAGGTTGCGCTAATTGTAACAGAAGGCTATCGCGATGTGTTGCAGACCCGTCGGTCGCAGGTTCCCGGAGGTGCGCCAGTTCTACGCTGACAGCTTTCGAGTTGCACGCTTATCCTTTGCTATGCAGGACTCGCGTCTTGGATCACCTGGAAGAAACCAGAGCCACTGGCCGGCCTCGAAATGACCATCGAGGCTCCTGGGAGGATGTCCACCGACGGGAATGAAGTCCGCCCATTCGATGCGGAGGTGTTCAAGGAGCGTCTGAAGGCGCTGGTTGGTCAGAAACCGGAGGCAATTACTGTGAGTTTGATCAACGCGTTTGCGAATCCGGCGCAGTAGGTGCTATTCCTTTGTTGTGACAGAACGCTGATAAAGTGGTAGCGAGCAGGAAGTGCTGCGCATCTTGGGGGAAGTTATGCCTGAGATTCCCGTGTCGCTCTCGTCGGACGTTCTGCCAGAGGTCATGGAATACGAGCGCGCCGTAACGACGTGGGTCCGTTTATATTCTTCAGCTCAGCCATCTCATTTTCGTCAGTGTATGCAACAGCTATCTCAAGCCCACAGTACGCACATACCTCAATAACCTTCTTACGGCGCTCAAAGGCAAGACCAAGCATCTCCGCATTCTCCGGTCAGATGGCGGTCTTTCGTCTGTGGCGCTCGCAACACGGTTCCCCGTTACGTTGGCGCTTTCCGGACCTGCGGGAGGCGTTTCAGGCGTGGTAACCTCTATCGCAAAGACGACAAAATACAAGAACCTGATTACCTTGGACATGGGAGGTTTGTGCTAGCTTACTCTGTTTTTATCATCACTAATTCGTGGATAGGCACGTCCACAGATGTCGCGCTCATCCAGAACGCAACCCCACAGATTCGTCGCGAGACGCACATTGCGGATATTATCATCCGCAGTCCGTGTATCGACGTTCGAACCGTTGGCGCCGGAGGTGGCAGCATCGCGCAGGTTCCAGAGGTGACGAAATCGCTCCGTGTGGGCCCCGAAAGCGCCGGTGCCGTCCCAGGTCCCGCGTGCTACGGTAAAGGCGGGCCCGCCACCGTCACCGATGCCAACGTCGTGCTCGGCTACCTCCCAGAGTACCTGCTCGGCGGGGCGTTCAAGCTTAACGTCGTTGCTGCGCGCGCAGCCGTGCAGAGGACCGCCGACGCACTGGGGCTCGGGCTGTTTGAGGCCGCGGAGGGTATCGTGCGGATCGCGAACGAGACGATGGTCGGTGCTCTTATCTACCATCAAGAGTTGGTCTGAGGGCTTGAGTTAGCTCGGCGCCCTTCGGCTGGTTTCGATTGAGCAAGGATACGACCCACGGGATTTTAGTCTGGTCGCATTCGGCGGAGCTGGGCCGTTGCACGCAAACGCGCTTGGGAGGTGTGCTGTTACAATCTAATCATATCTGATCTAATCGTATCAAGCCTGTTGCATTCGTTCCCGGTCATCATTCCCCCGTCCCCAGGTGTGCTCTGTGCCTGGGGAGACGCGACAACACGTCTGCGTCACGAAGAGACGCATACGTTCATCCGAAATCTGTCTGCTACGACGCACGAGGAAATTACAAAGGGATATGCTGCGTTGTTGGTTAAGGCGCAGACGATTATGTTCGAGGAGCAGGGTGTTCCTCAGGATCTCCAGGTACGTATAGATGATGGCGTTGAGCTAAATTTAATCGCTTCATAGGTCTACAAATACCAAGCCGACCTCCGCTACCTCGGCCAATCCATCACTATTCCAGTTGAAGTCGTGCAAACAAATCTCCAGCTCAACGCCGCCGCCCATCTCGGAGAATTATTCCAGTCAGCGCACCAGAAAGCGTTTACGTTCAAACTCAGCAGCGATATCGAGCTCATGAACCTGCGCATTGTCGTCGAGGAGGTTCCGCCAGAGTTTACCTTGCAGAAACTCGAGAAGGCAGCGCTGCCCGTGCCTAGCGAGGATATCGTTGCTTCGCGGACGACAATGGTCTATGAGAGCGTCGAGTATAAGGAGAGTCCGATTTGGAGTAGGGATAAGCTGTTGTGGGGTCATGTCGTTCAAGGTTTGTTATTCCTTTGTTCTATCGAGGAGATCAGTTGATTCCCTGACAGGCCCATGCATCGTCACCGAGATGGACAGCAACACCGTCGTACTTCCTGGCTTCAAAGCAGAGATCGACGAAACCGGGAACCTGCTCATCTGGGAATCTGACGCATCAAAGGTCGTCACGACCAGTGTCCAACCAGCCGAAGAAGGGCCACTGGTGCTCGACACCGTGATGGTGGACATTTTTGAGTCGGCACTGCGCAACGCACGCAACGAAATGGATACCATCATGATTCGCGCGAGCATGTCGCCGGCGATTCGAGAGCAGGTGGACGAGTTTAATGTTATCGCGGAGGCATGCACCTTTTTTTGGGTTACGCGTTTGAGCTGAAGTCTTTGTAGCCAAGCGGAAAGATGATCGTTGGGCAATTCGGTTCGTTCATTGGGCAATTTCTCGAACGGTGGAAGGGGACGATCGAAGAAGGCGATGTCTTCCTCGGTAAATGCGTTTGATTAGATTTCCCGCCTCGTATCTGATATGGTTTGAACGTTAACAGTCAACGACCCGTACAGCGTTGGAGGGAGTATCTCGCACCTGAATGACTGGCTGGTCATGATGCCCATTCATGCAGACGGGAAATTAATTGCCTGGAGTATGCCCATGTTTCTTTGTGCACCAAATTCTGATCTTCTTAGCGTCAAACTTTGGGCATATGACCGATACTGGTGGTTCGGTGCCAGGATCGCTGCCGACGGCGGCTATGAGCATTTTTGAGGGTATGCACCTTCAAACCCGCCCTGATCGCGTCGAAATCACAATTCGTCGACAGAGGGCCTGCAAATTCCCATCACAAAAGTCGCCAGCAAGGGCGTCTGGAACGAACCGGTCATGGAGCTGATATACCGCAACGTACGCTTACCGGACTGGAATCGCTGCGATACCGCGGCGCTCATGTACGTTCCTCTCTTTCTTTTCATCCGAATCCGAATTTTATTGTAATATAGTGCCGCATGCACCCTTGCGGGCCGTCGCATGAAAGACCTCTATTTTCGCTTCGGCGACCAAGCCTACTTTGCCATCATCAACGAACTGTTGGACCGGAATCGCAAGGCGGTGGGGAAACTCATTAGGGAGGTTATCCCCGACGAGCCGGTGTATTTCGAGGATTGGATTGACGATGATGGCCGGGGGATTGGTCCGTGGAAGGTTTGTTGTACGATGTCGAAGCGAGATGGTGTTCAACTTTCTTTGTGATGCCTATGGAGTGCTAACAACAACAGGCAAACTCAACCTCGACTTTACGGGCACGGACCCACAGAGCCCGTCTTCGATTAACTACTTTCTCAGTCATAACATGCATGTGTCCAGTGTCCTTTGTCTATCTCCACGACTGATTTTTCTTCAAGGTTCAAAATGTTCGTCGGCATCTACCTCGTCACGGTCTACGACCCGAGATGCGTGATCAACGACGGGTTCCACGATTTGGTGCACATGCAAGTGCACTTTTCTGTTTATTAACACGACTCTGACAGGAAAAACACAGGCACATTCCCGAAGGCACGCTGTTGAACCCCGTCCGCCCTGCCGCACTCTCGACCCGCACCCACCTCCTCGGACGCGTTATGGACCTCCTCTCCGGGCTTCTCGGCCAAAAGGCAAGTGTTGCATCTCACAAACAAAACGCGTCCCAAACCCTCACATTCAACGCGCAGGCACCGGAATTCATGACCGCAGGAGGTACGCGATTTCCGCCAGTACAATCAATCGCGTCTTGTTTGTCTTCAACCAGCCCCACAGGATTCTCGGATTCGCCTCACTTCATGTACTCTGGCTTCCGCGAAACCGGGCAGTGGTTCCAACTATACCAGATCGGCTTCGGCGGCGTCCCCGCGCGCCCACACGGTGACGGGATGGACGGCACGTCCCTCTGGCCCGCGATGAAGTCCGTCCCGAACGAGTTCCTCGAGCTGTACTACCCGCTGCGCATCGAGGAGTACAAGACCGTCACCGACTCGGGCGGCCCGGGGATGTGGCGCGGCGGGAACGGGCAGCGGATCTGTTATCGGTTCCTCGAGCCCGGGGAGATATCGCTGCACGACGACCGGTGGCTGCTCAAGCCCTGGGGCGTGCTTGGCGGCGAGCCCGGCGGGCGGTCGTCCAAGATTCTCGTGCATCATGGGGATGGGAGTGGCCGGAGGGAGGTTTTGCAGAGTAAGCAGGATCATGTGAAGGTGCAGCAGGGGGATGTGCTCGAATGGCAGACCTGGGGAGGTGAGCGCGTCGCGGTCGAGTTCAAAATCTTGTCTGATTTTTTTTTTTTCTTTTTTTTGTGAGGCGGCGGATATGGCGAACCGTGGAAACGCGACGCCAAGTATGTTGCCCTCGAGGTTCATCGCGGACTGGTTTCTTTTGAAGGCGCAAAACGATACGGTGTCGTCGTCAACCCCGACTACACCGTCGACGAATCCGCAACTACAACTTTGCGCGCAGAGATGGCTGCGGTAAAGGGCGACGCGAAGCCAGAGGTGTTTAACCGGGGCGGCACGATGGAGGAGCTGCGCGCGCGGGCTCTCGAAGAGACGGGGTTGCCAGCGCCGCGTCTACCGACTGAGGTCCCGCTTCGCGGGCCCATGACGGGGTTGCCGCATATTCGCGAATGGATGAAGAAGCATGGGCAGATCAGGGAGTAAGAAGTACGTTACAGTGTACACAACCGGTAGAAATACAACGGAGGCTTTCGATTCTAGGCGGGTGCTGGCTCGGATGCCGTAGGTTGGAGTGGCGGCGCTTCGGGCAGCTGGGAGAGCTCTTCGGAGATCGTGTCCTGCTCGGTGGTGGTAGTATCACCCGCAGGTGCTTCGCTCGCTGCTCGTTCCTCCCCTGCGTCAGACGAGCGCGGGAAGTACTCTGGTATCAACGTCCTAACCAACATAATCTTCCGTCGCGGCAGGCGAAGAAAAGAACACAACGCACTCATACACATCCTTGTCTTTGTTCGACCACACAACCTTGATAAAGCTGCATGAGAATCGAGATCGACTCCCGCGGAACATGCCGCGGCACTCACGAAGATAATCCTGTCGAGCTGCACAGAATTGGATCGTGAGCACCGAGCACTTTGCACTCCCAAGATTTACAGCAGCGCAACGCACCTTGCTACCATCTTCCGACTCGCAGAACTGGCGGACCGTGTCGAGCGCGATATGCGTCGCGTCCACAATGGGATAGCCATAGATGCCGGTTGATATCGAGCAGAACGCCTGCGGGAGACTTGTCTTAATATGTAGGGAAAGAGATCGTGCGCCACGACCACGACCACGCACGATATGCTTCAACCCATTCTCCACCGCGATCTTCAAGCTCGTGGAATAACACGACGCGAGCTGCTTGGCGCGGTTCTCGAGGTCGGAGCGGGAGTAGACGGGGCCGACAGCGTGGATGATGTGTTTCCTGCAACGCAACGCGGCGCCGTTAAATACTCTGAGCCGCTCGCAACAGCGCTGCCCACGCACGACGGTAGTTTATACGCTTTGGTTATTTTGGCGCTGCCGGTTTCGCACCCATCCAGCGTTTCGCCTACATCCGAGTCGTACGTGTCAGCGTCCAGCGTCAGCCGCCGCGCCGAAACCGCCGACGCACATTCTTCGAGCAACGCCCGCCCTGCTCGCGCGTGTATCGCCCCATCGACTGGTCGCCAAGATCGTCGTCGGATTGTGAAGAAAACGTGGATGGGATGGGATGCGTACCTCCTCCCCCACCCAACAAGCTCCGATTCGCTGCGTTCACAATCGAGTCGACTTCCATCGCGGTTATATCTCCCTGGCTACGCGACAGTCTGAGTATCGAGTCGCGCGGCACGCATACGCACAATAGGCAGACTCGATCGAGGAACGCGCCGTCAGCGTCTGCAGGGTATCGCGTCTTGTCTTTTGGCGCATCCTCCAGCATGTCTTTGGCGTAGAGCTGCGCGACGGTGGGGATATCGTCGAGGCGCACGATCTTGACGCCTTCGTCTTCAGAGTCCGAGCTCGACATCGTGTTGGTGGCAGAAAAGAACGAACAAAAGCAGCAATGCATTGATCGTGACTTCCGGGCTGCAGTATGTAGGATGTATGTGTGCATAGGACCGACCGTAAGGAACGAATGTAGTAAGTGGGTGGTACATAGTACAGGTACAGTATAACAGGAGCCGCCGGTGCTCCCAGCCCGCAGATTAGGATGATGAGATATAGATGCTATAAGTTACCGACCGGTGGAGCAGGTCATGGTGGTGTGTAGGCGCGCGCCGGGACGCTTGGTACTGGGTATTCATGGGCAGTCCCATCGAACATCGGGGAGCCCGCTTGTGATCGTTCAGCCATGGTGGCTGTTTGCGAGGGCACCAGCGTTCGGTCGCTGTTCTCGGAGCCAACGGTGACGATGGGCTGGTTGTGCGGGTAATATGACATCCGCTTGGATGCCATGAAGTCGTAAACAGTAAACCTGCAGACACAGGGTTTAGTCAAGGTAACGGAAACCCAGTCTAGAGCCTACTTTTCTTCCAGTTCTCGTAGCTCGGGCTTGAGCTTGTCCAGGTCGGCATTGGCTTTCCGTTTGGTGTGCGTAAGCGGCTTTTCTACCATAAGGAACTCGTCGAGCTCGTGCGAGACGTCAAAGTTAGCGGCTTTCATCTATCCCAACGGTCAGCAGCGACGCGTCCCTAAAAAGGCTATACGCACGTCCGGGACGAAAGGCGGCTGCGACTCCTTGTTTTGAATGTCATCCCAGTTGATGGACGCGAACCAAGGGTGTTTGTGAATGTCCTCAATGCCTTGCCCGTTGGGCTTGCATCCCAGGCGCGTGGCAGGGTCCTTGTCAATAAGCTGAGGGGCGTTGAGTTGAAGAGCGATGGAGCGAAGAGTAAAGGTACAGACCCCTTTCAGCGCTTTGATGCAGGCGTCGGAGACCTTGGATCGACAATCTTCAGGAAATTTTAACGGGTCCTTTAGAATGGACTGGGTCATGCGCTCCGACGTTCGCCCATCGAATGGTCGCCGGTGGAACAGGAGCTCGTATGCGGTGATCCCGAGGCTCCACCAGTCAATAGCCCAGTTGTAGCCACTGCGGCCGACAACTTGGGGAGCCATATACGCCATGGAGCCGGCGACGCTTGTATGTAGCCGCCGCTCAGAGTAGTGGATGGCAACCTGGAGGGAATGAGCAGAGGCAAATAGCGAACGGAGGGAACACACATTAAAGTCCGTAATGTGTGCATGCCCGGCAGCGTCCAGTAGGATATTGTCAGGTTTGAGATCGCGGTGAATGATCTTCTGGCGGTGGAGGTACTCGAGCGCGCAGGAGAGCTCCGCCATCCAAAAGCATACCACGTCCTCGGGGATGGATCCCTTGCGTTCCAGATGGACTGTACAAAGGGTTGGGAGAGTATCTCGAAAGAGCCGAGTTCACTCACATCGCAAGTCGCCTCCCAGCATAAGGTCCAGGACAAAGAAGCAGTTTTCGTCGTCCTGGAAAGCGTATCGCATGTTTACAATGAAAGGATGGTCGATCTAGAGCAGTGTAAGGCCGATGGTCCAGTGGACGATGTAGACGAACCTCTTCGAGGAGGCGTCGCTCTTGGATGACATTGGCAACAGCCTTTTGTCGTATGCACCGAGCTTTGTCGATGTACTTGAGGGCGTAGAGCTTCTTGGTAGGCTTGTGTTCGACCACGCGGACCTTGCCAAACGCGCGTGAGGAGATGTTAGTACGGGTCGCCAGCATGTCTGAAGAACGCGTATCTTTGCCAACTGCTCGGTGCAAGTCGAAGTGGTACAAAGTAACCTCGGCATTGTAGTCCTGCGGAGGTATGTGAGCTCAACTGAAGCGCGATACTGGGTCCGAAACCGTCGGCGATCTTCCATTCGGCTCCGCCCGCTGCACGCGCCAGTGGCGTCGTCGGGACGATGGCTCGGACGGGGGCAAGGGGCTGCTCGCATGCGACCCAGGCTTCCCAACGCTTCCACTGGGGTTGTAGTGCGGCTGCCAGGACGGGTTCGGGCCAGATTCATTGAGGGGCAGCTTACCACCGGTTCGGAGAGACCTGGTGCGCGTTAAAGAGGCATGTTGGGAGTACTTTGAAGACGTACAGCAGCAAACGGCACCCATAGTAGCGCTTCGAGCGTACAGGGAGGAGGAGGGGAGGATGGTGGTAAGAGGTAGAGAAGGGATCAAATTGTCGCGCCCTTGTCCCCTGTTTACTATATCACCCACGAGTGTCCGACTGCCCCACTCGAGAACAACGTCCTCAACGTCCCCTTCATCCCATCCAAGCCTCGTATTCCTGCCCCGTATTCGCCCAAATAATATCGCATATTCCTGCACAATTAACCGCCGTCGTCGTCGTCGTATCCAACGTCTCCCACTCCTGTTGATCCGGGCGCAAGCACCACCTCCATCTGTCGTCGCTTACAATGGACTGCGACGACGCCCTCAGAAGACCGCTTCTCGCTCCAACCCCAGAGTTTCTTGCCACCGTCCCAGTCTACCCGCTTATTCCCTCAATCAAGCAAGACGTTTCGGTGGGTCCCGCGAACGGCGTTGGCCATCCGCTAAGTCGGTTTCAGAAAACCGTAGACAGCGCCCTTAGTTGGGAGTAAATACGCGATCCTCGTTTGCTTGGACTTGTCTGATCCCGCCTTAGCCAACTCACTGCGTCCGACGTGAACTTTGCTGTTGTACGACCTCTGGTGCTCAAGTACGCGCGTATTCTCGCACACATGTCTATAGGACAATAAACTGTCTTCTAAGGTATGCAAAACTCAAGAACATGGCCGTTGTTTATGCTTGCCTCGTGAACCGGGTGCGTAGCGACACCCCGCGTCGACATCAACTGATTCATGTCGCAGGCATTCTTTCTGGAGGAGTCGGAGAACGACCTGGCATATGCAGGCGTCATGCTGTCGCGTGTATGTGTTGCCCCCGGCATGGCTAGTGCTCGCTGATGCACGGAGGGCAGGCGACGCTCTGTGAAATCCTCGCCATGAAACTGCTAAGCCACTTTGCTTCGAATCACATCACTCTTGTCGCGGTCTTGACCACCGCCTGGTCACCTTTGGCAGGCGCGCTCCCTGAGGTATGTTCACCCACGTTTTTGGGGTTTGGCGGTCATTTACGCCGCCTTTAGGTCGTCGATGAGGTCAAGCAAGTGCTCGGGTCCAAAGCGAACGTCAACGATGCGCAAAGCGCTCTCGAAATGGCCATTTCGACAGACGCAAAGCGATTCATCGCGTCCCCGGTCACTCAACACGTAGTAAACGACATCTACTCGGGCCGCATCGTGTTTTCGACTGCCGCTCGACGATCCATGCTTGCCGACAACTACAAGCCAAGAGCAATCCAAATATACGATTGCCGCGACGCCCGTTGGTTTGGGTCATCCACTCACAACTACAGCTGACCTGTTGCAGCATTTTTGGACCACTACCGGCTGCGTGTTCCGAAATACGGCGCCATCTTGGAATTCCTCAACTTTGCATGCCTCTTGGTGACATTCATCCTCTGTTTATCTAGTATGTCCATCTCTGCTTCCATTGTTCCTCTCTGACCGTTGTTTAGCCCAAGATTATGAGCGTGTCACCTTTTGGGAAGGCGTCTTCTTTATCTTTGCCGCGGCATTCACTCTGGAGGAATATACCGCATCCAATGAACACGGTGAGCGTCCCATTCACTCTTTGATTCGGTCTGAACTGTCGAAGGATGGATAATCTACATCGCCAACGTAACGTTTTATGGTGTCAACATGCTCCCACTGACCACTGCAGATGTGGAACGTCTTCGACTCGTCGTTTATCGCAATATGCCTCATCTTCACCTTTATGCGCATCAAGGGCCTCCTCCACAACGACTTGGCGGCTTCCGATATGGCGTTCGACGTCCTAGCCTGCGGGGCGTGCATCCTCTTCCCGCGACTGGCGTTCTTCGCCGTCTCCAACAACGTGGTCGTCCTGTACGTCTCCGGAACTCTCAGCGTAGATGTATGTACTCATGTCATCTTCCTAGGTCGCTACGGGCGATGATTGCAGAGTTCCTCTTCTTCATGTCCATCGCAGCGATATGCTTCTCTGGTATGTATCCAGCCATCAACAATGTCGATACCAACGGCTAGATAGGCTTGCTATTCACGCTCTGGACTCTGGGGAAAGCGACGTGGACGTTGAAGGTGAGCGGTCCTCAACTCATATCTGCTTCTCTAATCCACATCGCAGGCCATTTCATGGCTTATGGTCCAGATTTGGTTCGGAAACAACTACTTGTCGTTCTCGCAAGTCCGTCATCCCGTTACTCTTCTGAACTCTTTTTAACCATGCCGCGCCAACAGGCGGAATCGTTTCACCCGTTCTTTGGGCCGATTTTGATGACAGCCTTTGCGGCGCTATCGAACACGCTGCTTTTGACGAGTACGCATTGGCTTGGCTCGCGTCGTCCTGGTATATTGATGCGTTCCCAGTCTTGATCTCGATTCTATCCAACACTGTGGCTAGAATCGATGCGGTAGGCGTAGATTGCTACCCATCGTCTGGTCTACTAACGGTGGCTGCAGAACGCGAACCAGGAACATCTGTCCGTCTGATTTTCGGACTGTTCTCTTTGTCTGACCGTTTTTTCCAGCTATCAGTTCACGTTGGCCACGATGGAGGGTATCCAAGCCGATGCGCTCTTCTCGTACCAGCCACCATTCAATCTGTTCGCCTTTGCCCTCCTCAAACCGCTTTCATACATCCTATCCCCGCGCCGCCTGCATTCCCTCAATGTCTTGCTCATCAAAAGCACCTCCCTCCCCATCCTCGTGCTGATCGGCATCTACGAGCGGTACCTCGCAGACGGCCAGGCCCTCCGCGAGTCCTCGCGCGACGCCGCACACACGATCTTCAACTCGCTCCCGCGGCAGATCAAGAACATCCCGTTCGTGGAGGCGCTCGTGGGCTCAACCTCGAGCAACCTGTACGACGCGATATTCGAGATTGACGCGCCGCCCCCGACGGGGCTGTTCGACGAGAACGAGACGGACGACGAGCATCCGCAGTTGCGGTCGATGCCGTCGCGCGAGTCGTTCGCTTCCGAGCCGGAGCCTGGACCTGTGCCTGCCCCGGGCAACCTCGTTCCTGGCGCCGGCGCCGGTGGCGTCCGCCGCGCAATGTCGCATAAAAGTCTCGGCGCGCCGACGACGCCGACGAGGAGGAACAGAGAGCGCAGCCCGCTGGGGTCGCCCGGCCGACAGCGCCCGATGAGCGCGCTAGACGTGCACGTCGCTACAGCGGAGGTCAGCGGTAGCCGGAGCCCACTTGCGCGGTTCTTTGCGCACGTCGAGCCGCCGACTGCGCAGCCCGCAAATGCAAACCTGGAGGCGACGCTGCGTCGCGTCGAGGGGATGGTGGAGGATATACGGGATTTGCCGGTGAATCGACTCAAGCAGGAGATGCGGGAGCTCCAGGTTTGTGGCGTTGCCAGCTGGGTGTATGTGCTTACTGATAGTTTTTTCAGGAACGCCAGGCGCGTATTGAGCAGTTGTTGTTGACGTTAACGCGGGGGAATGCGCTCCAGCAGCACGAGCAGCATGAAGTAGCTTATTGGTATCTTATCCTTTGTGCAAAAACACCACCGCTTGTACATACATTTCAGTAACATCTCAAAAACATCTGGTAAATCACTCTGGCTCGATCCACGCAGGCGGGTTATTCCGTCCGTCGTTCTTGGTGATCCTCAAAGCCCGAAAATCGAACCCGGGGTTGTTGATGGTGCGGACGTTGATTGCGCGACGCGTAGTGAAAGGTTCCCAGAGGAAGCGCTCGCAAATTGGCACACCGCAGTGTTTACAGAATCTGCGGGGGGGCACCGTCGCTTTATTTGGCCAGTGTGATTGCGCAGTTGAGAAACGCACCCATGGAAAGTCTTCTTCGTCCCGTATGTGTATTCCGTGAGTGCAGCCAATCCGCTCCAAGTTATATGCGACTCCTCGGGGAAGGTAAATAGAACACCGTCCTATAAGGAGCTCGGTGAGAACAAAGAAGTTACGAGTCAACGCACTCACGCGCGAGCATATACTGCAGTTGCATTCTTTCGCCTCCGAGATCACTTCTGACGATGCGATGGTGTATTTCACCGCGCCGCAGTGGCAGCTGCCGTGGTACACCGTCGTGCCTTGGTTTGAAGGTGAGATTTCGAGGCTGGCTGGGGTTGTGTATGCGGGCTCTAGGTGAGCGCCTTTGTCTGTCGCGACGACTGGGAGAGTCTCGAAGTCGATCCCGACGATGCAGCGCGTCTAAATGCATATGGCAGTTAGTTAGCAATGCGAATTCGGAAGTGAAAGACGTGCATTGATTCCGACAGCCTGCTTGCCTTCAATTTGACGCGCAAGCACAGACGTTCCACAGACTGGGCAAAACTTCAGAGAGACAGAGGTGAGCTCAAGATATGTGTGGCCTAGGCCTCTCGATTCAATCGCGACGAACCTTATGCGCAAGTCCGAATTGATACTCGACGAGCGTCGTCTCCTCGGAACCCTTGGTGACCTCGAATGTGTCGGCCACTGGCCCAGGGCGCGCCCACAAGTACCCAATCTGCAAATGAGTCACGATTAGCTATAGCCAGCTTCGTCCCTAGAGCGGCCACGCACACGGGCGCAGTAGCTGCAGGTGCATGAGAATACTTGCACTATTTCTGGGCCTCTGAATTTGAACTTGAAGGCGCCGCAGTGGCAGAGACCGCGGTAGTCGACGAGGGACATGGCTGCTTGGAGATAAAGATCAGGCCCTGGGGGCAGCGATTAAACCACGGGTGCCTTGGCAGCTGTCAATGGTTCCATCGCCGATGCTGGTCGGGGCCAGGATGTATCGCCGCAACATGCCGCACTACCGCACTTTGCTCATTTGCACCTGACCTCAGGCTCTTGGATTGTGTTGGGGTTTATACTCCGGCTAGCAGTGCCCAATTCGTGTAGAATTGGCATCTCAATGGCGTGGGTAACTTAGTTCAACTCCCATTATTCGATTTGCTGGCTCTACGAGTACTTTCTCTGAAAATCGGAGCCAATAACAAGTATATCCACCGCCTACTCCAGCTCAAGCTGAGCCTCCGTGACGGCAGTCACAACATAGCGGTCATTGACCAGCTTGTCGAACTGCACTTTGTACTGATTGTTCATCCAGAATCAGCATCAAGTTCGAAAGCGAAGAGGGGAAAACATACGCTGGTGATGGCCCCCGTGGCGTTAGTGTTAATGCCGGCGATCTTGCCTGCATCCCCGACGTTGCGTCCGAACATGGCGACGGTAAGCTTGACGCGTTGCTCGGCTTGGAACTGTTGAATTGACTCAGAGACACTGAAATGAAAGTATGGAGAGAGGACTAACAGGCATTGTTGGTTGAGGAGTAGAAGATAGAAGTTGCGGTTGTTGGTGGTAAGGATTCTCCCCAGCTGTTGAGTTTTTATGCAGCTCATTTGCAGAAGTACGCAGATGAAGACACGACAAAAGTCTGCGCTGGCCTTCAGCTGTACCGCAAAAGAGAATCTCATTTTTTCTCCATGAGAGGCCCGCGGGCCGCGCCGGTGCCGCAGCCAGGTCCTTCAGCGGCCTTGGTATGGCATTGACGCAAAACGAAATCGCTGCTGGAGGTGCTTTCACTGCTACGTTCTCGGAGATCCGAGTGGCGGCCTAGTAATCTGTGGGTGAGCGGAGTTCATGACCAGTTGATCAATAACTCAATCCCTTTGTTCGAGAATGAATTGCGCGCGAGTGCCACGATGCCATTGTATAAGCGCCCCGAATAAGCTATCGGCAGTGTACACTGTGGCATGCTTTGCGGGCCAGGCCGCAGAGGTTAAGAATAGTCACCGCCAATACAGTCTGCGGAGACCCGAATAAAGCAACGAATACGTCGATTATTTCGAGGTTGAAGTTCTGGAGCTTAGGTGGCACGTTGATTGCAAGCAACCAGCAAGAAATACCCATCGCTCTTCCATAGAAAGAAGATTTCCGAGTTGAATTACGCGGCTAGCTAGGACCGCCGCACAAGGACGCCCTCCGCAGCTGCCAGAAGGGCTTAATTGAGACTCGGATGAAGCACAAAATTTTGCCGGACATATTCGGTTTGCCAGCCATCGGTGCCCGCCACAAATAATTTCTAATTACAGTAATGGTTGTACTCTGATCCAAGGGAAGCTCCAAGGGAAGGACATGAAAAGAAGGGCCATGTGATATTTATAATTTGGGTCCTTGACTGCGCAAGCACGCTCCTCATAAAATGTCGCAAAATCCCGATTTGCCTTATAAGGGCCAATGGAAGCTATAAGCAAAAGATTACACCTTATGATCAGTAATGAAAATCATTACCACTCATAGCCACTTATAAGTGCTTTTAGCTCCCACATATACCTCAAATGATAATGCTGTGATATTCCCATAATATTCCTATGATATTCTATAATTTTTTTAGCCACTCATAAGGTGTTATCTTTTGCTTATAGTTATTATCAGCACTTATAATTGCTTATAAGGTATATCGGGATTTTGCGACATTAAGCTGGTTCATTTAGCTGCCTCTCGGGCTAGCGCGCAGACTCAAACAACAGAGCTACCAGCGGCAGAAAACCGGCTCTAGACCAAAGACCAGTGGCGTGGGAAACTAGGTTCAAT
Organism: Mycena kentingensis (nom. inval.); assembly: GCA_014461125.1. Taxonomy (NCBI): domain Eukaryota; kingdom Fungi; phylum Basidiomycota; class Agaricomycetes; order Agaricales; family Mycenaceae; genus Mycena; species Mycena kentingensis (nom. inval.). Next base: position 3,537,730 of record JACAZG010000003.1, on the reverse strand, counting down.
TCTGAGTACCGAGCTCGTTGGCGCTATTATGATTCTATCCGTTGGACTATGTACATGGGTGTAAGCCTACTCCAGCTCAAGCTGAGCCTCCGTGACAGCAGTCACAACATAGCGGTCATTGACCAACTTGTCGAACTGCACCTTGTACTGTACATCCGGAATCAGCACGTGCACTAATTTCGCAAGCGACAAGAGAAAACATACACTGGTGATGGCCCCTGTGGCATTGGTGTTAATGTCGGTGCCTGCATCCCCGACGTTGCGTCCGAACATGGCGACGGTAAGCTTGACGCGTTGCTCGGCTTGGAACTGTGGGAAGAGGGTCAGAAATGTTGAGATAGAAGGTAGGGAAAGAGGACTGACAGGCATTGTTTGTTTCGAGGAGTAGAAGAGAGAATCTGTAGTGGTTGGTAGTGAGCTCAGCATCGGCAGTAACATTAACACATTAGTTACTGCCTGAATATTGAGCAGAGCAGCAACTTGGGATAGTAAGTTTAGCCCAATATGGTGTAAAATTGTGTCCTTACTCTGTCCGCTGCGTACGTGGAGGGCCAGGTGACATATCCTCTCAGATCAGCGGTCCACCACTAGATTATTGACGAGCTTGGTTAATGTACTCGGATCGCCGCAAACCGTATTGAGGATGATATTGTGCGGCTATAGTTCGTCTGCGGCAGGAGCCGCACAGTGCCACTGTGTACGCTGGTGCGCTCCAGCAACAACTTTGTGAATATTGGCGGATAGATGGCTTGAACAATGCCGCAGCTCGCCGGGCTGAATTGGTCTGCAGTACACGAGATGGCCAGCGCAGGGTTTCTGCATCGTGGATTTCTGAAAATACCCTGCATAAAAGCCTCGAAAGCTGGGGCAGCCTTCACTACCAACCACTACAGATTCTCTCTTCTACTCCTCGAAACAAACAATGCCTGTCAGTCCTCTTTCCCTACCTTCTATCTCAACATTTCTGACCCTCTTCCCACAGTTCCAAGCCGAGCAACGCGTCAAGCTTACCGTCGCCATGTTCGGACGCAACGTCGGGGATGCAGGCAAGATTGCCGGCATTAACACCAACGCCACGGGGGCCATCACCAGCGTATGTTTTCTCTTGTCGCTTGCGAAATTAGTGCACGTGCTGATTCCGGATGTACAGTACAAGGTGCAGTTCGACAAGTTGGTCAATGACCGCTATGTTGTGACTGCTGTCACGGAGGCTCAGCTGGAGCTAGAGTAGGCGTTACACCCATGTACATATTCCAACGGACAGAATCATAATATCGTGGGTACCGGCAATGTTCGTAGCGTTCCCACGGTCCCATTTTGACGATACCACCCAACATTTCGGTTCTTTTGTGTTCTCCTTCTTAACCAGACCATGGATGCTGATAGAAATTTACAGTTGGGCTCAGATACATAAAATGAACAATTTGTTGTTAGGAATTTTCAATATTGAATGAATACTGCTTTTTGTACTGTAGCTCTTATTACAGAACGAGGTAACCTTTAAATCTGCTCATTTCACTTTCCATGAGCTCCAGAGAATCTTTAGATTGACCAGATGAAAAAACCAAGTTGAAAAGAGTTGTCAGAAACTAGTTATATCACCAAGGAACTGAGGCACAAAAAAGCCCTTTTAGGCTTTGCTCAATATTTTAGCAAGTACTAATCTTGCCACAAAATCCTAACAACAATCTCTTAAGACAATAAATATCCATAGCTTATTGAAAAAATCAAGCAATTTGAAGCAGCCTGCGGCGAGTTATTAACCGAGCAAGCCGGACCGCGGCTGTCACACCTAGGTTGCCGGTACCAAATAGCGCCAACGAGCTCGGTACTCAGAATTGAACCTAGTTTCCCACGCCACTGGTCTTTGGTCTAGAGCCGGTTTTCTGCCGCTGGTAGCTCTGTTGTTTGAGTCTGCGCGCTAGCCCGAGAGGCAGCTAAATGAACCAGCTTATGAGGAGCGTGCTTGCGCAGTCAAGGACCCAAATTATAAATATCACATGGCCCTTCTTTTCATGTCCTTCCCTTGGAGCTTCCCTTGGATCAGAGTACAACCATTACTGTAATTAGAAATTATTTGTGGCGGGCACCGATGGCTGGCAAACCGAATATGTCCGGCAAAATTTTGTGCTTCATCCGAGTCTCAATTAAGCCCTCCAAGTCCTTCTGGCAGCTGCGGAGGGCGTCCTTGTGCGGCGTTCCTAGCTAGCCGCGTAATTCAACTCGGAAATCTTCTTTCTATGGAAGAGCGATGGGTATTTCTTGCTGGTTGCTTGCAATCAACGTGCCACCTAAGCTCCAGAACTTCAACCTCGAAATAATCGACGTATTCGTTGCTTTATTCGGGTCTCCGCAGACTGTATTGGCGGTGACTATTCTTAACCTCTGCGGCCTGGCCCGCAAAGCATGCCACAGTGTACACTGCCGATAGCTTATTCGGGGCGCTTATACAATGGCATCGTGGCACTCGCGCGCAATTCATTCTCGTCGAACAAAGGGATTGAGTTTTCAATCAACTGGTCATGAACTCCGCTCACCCACAGATTACTAGGCCGCCACTCGGATCTCCGAGAACGTAGCAGTGAAAGCACCTCCAGCAGCGATTTCGTTTTGCGTCAATGCCATACCAAGGCCGCTGAAGGACCTGGCTGCGGCACCGGCGCGGCCCGCGGGCCTCTCATGGAGAAAAAATGAGATTCTCTTTTGCGGTACAGCTGAAGGCCAGCGCAGACTTTTGTCGTGTCTTCATCTGCGTACTTCTGCAAATGAGCTGCATAAAAACTCAACAGCTGGGGAGAATCCTTACCACCAACAACCGCAACTTCTATCTTCTACTCCTCAACCAACAATGCCTGTTAGTCCTCTCTCCATACTTTCATTTCAGTGTCTCTGAGTCAATTCAACAGTTCCAAGCCGAGCAACGCGTCAAGCTTACCGTCGCCATGTTCGGACGCAACGTCGGGGATGCAGGCAAGATCGCCGGCATTAACACTAACGCCACGGGGGCCATCACCAGCGTATGTTTTCCCCTCTTCGCTTTCGAACTTGATGCTGATTCTGGATGAACAATCAGTACAAAGTGCAGTTCGACAAGCTGGTCAATGACCGCTATGTTGTGACTGCCGTCACGGAGGCTCAGCTTGAGCTGGAGTAGGCGGTGGATATACTTGTTATTGGCTCCGATTTTCAGAGAAAGTACTCGTAGATCCAGCGGATTGAATCCGATAATGGGAGTTGAACCAGTGTACCCACGCCACTGATCTTCTTCCTCTCAGCAATCACGTCCTCGGCCGGCAAGTAAGGCCATTGCAGTAGAGCCTTTGCGTGCACGAGACGTCTGAACGCAGAAAAAAAATAGGTTATTCGAAGCAAGATGCGCACGCCCTTTCGAGTAACTTCCACGACCTCTTTTAGTATTTCTCGAAACCCTGGATATTTTTGCGAGAGCCACGCACAACTCCGACCTTGGGATAGGCAGCCCCGGGTTAGCGATCGAGAGGGCTCTGGTTCGGGGGCTGACCATACTTCAGTACTGGTAGGAGATTGTCTTGCAGTTTGACGATGCGTGGCGTATTTAGTTGTCCCGTCCAAATATAAGCATGTTCATGCCGACATAGTCCCAAGAGTTCGTATGAGGCGGCTGCGCCGAGCAGAAAGCTCCGAGTCTAGTGACTGTCGGAGGATTCTGAAATCGAGTGGAACCGTAGTTCGTTTTGTTCATGGTTGCATCTTGGAACCAGGTCGGATGAGCGCTATGGTCGAGACTCTACCTGTGCGGAGAACCATCGCTTGACGAGCGATTGAGGAATACACAGTGACATTAGCTGTCGCCGTTCGTAGGTGGGCGACTGAATGGTTGGTGAACGTCGTTGATTGCGCTTTCCACGATTTCGCATCTGGAGAAGCGGGAAAACAAAGGCCTCCGTGAGGACGAGGTACCTGAGCCAACCGAGGAGCTGTATAACTTGAAGAAGTGCGACCAATAATTGCTTCGGACGAATAACGGATTTGTTGCCGGTCTGCAACCTAGGTAATAGGCCAGTCTTGCGGCGCTCGTGGTATTTAACAAGGAAAAAAAGCGCCAGTCCTCGGCGTCGAATTAAAGGGAGCATCGTTGTATGGGGAGACGATGGAAGTCTGGTTCAAGTTTGTTTGGGTGGCTGTGACGATACACCTCCAACTTGCTTCTCGACTTTATGGCCCCGGGACGACAACCGCGCTCAATAAAGGTCCGCGTCCCGCGACATAATGCGCAGACCATCGGGGCCAAGATGACCGGCGAGGTCCAGCGCCAGGCTCGCCTTCAGTCCATTCGCGTCGACACCTCACAGCCAGACCCCGATTCCGCCGCAGCCCTTGCGCAGGCTATCGTGCGTTGACCTCACCTTTCGCCGCGTCCTACTAAGTAAGCTAGACGAGCGCCTCTGAATGGAACTCTATGCTCATAACGGCGCGTGCGCAACGAGGACCTCAGTGGGACGTAGGAACACAACTGTGCGTGCCCACATTCTGCGGAGCACCCACCCCCCACTCACAACCAAGCAGCTTCCACGTCAACCAGTACTCGGACCTCTACTACGACTCGACTGACCTGTTTGAGGCCATCAAGACACAGGGCGACGTCGAGTACGCCGAAGAACGCAAGCAGCAGAAACAAGCCCGAGAGCAACACGAGCAAGCACAGGCGGCCCACCGCGAACGAGAACAGGAGCGGGCGCGCGAGCGCGAGCTCCATCTCCAGAGCGTGCAGCAGATGGCGCTCCTCGACCAAGAGCTCGAGCAGCCGCCGTCGCCGCCGCGTCAACAATACGGGTCGTCGGGATACGGTGGTGGTGCACCGGGTGGGTATCCTGGCTCTGCAGGGATGCCACAGAATATGAGCCCGATGCGTGGTAGCCCGTACGCTGGCGGCGGCGCGCCGTTCAACCCCGGACCACAGCAAGGCGGGTACTACAACAACGGGATGGGACAGTCGCCCGCGCGGATGGGCGGAATGGACCCCAGGATGATGCATATGGGCGGCGGTATGGGTGGCGGTATGGGTGGCGGCATGGGCGGTGGTATGGGTGGCGGCATGGGCGGAGGGATGAACATGGGCATGGGCGACTATGGACATATGGGAGGGATGCCGATGCACCGAGGGCCTATGAGCGGCGGGATGATGCAGCGCGAGGAATCCCCTCCGCCACAGCCGAGGAGGTCAGGCCGGGGCGGCGGACATGCGTTCGACGACGCGGCGTACAACCCTGCCCAGGACCGATAGTGCGTGCCATTGTATCATCTCTGTCTGTCTGTATCCCTTGCTATTCACGAACGCCTGTCCACGACCCCATCGACGAGCTCCCTCCCACCGTCCTCCCAATCATCCCAGCAAACAGCCAACATAACCGTGTGCCGACCCCGTCCACTCCCGCGTTCTTCTGGAGCATCCAAACCCTTCTTCTCCGGACCCAAAACCGTATTCCATCGCAACACCCCTTCCTTCTTGAACCCCAAGCGCTCCGCGGCACGCACACTCGCGACATTCTCCTCGTTCGTCGTCCACTGGACGCGGCGGAATCCCAGCCCGCCGTCTTTGGCCGTATTGAGAGCGTACCTCAAGAGAATCCCGATGGCGTTCGAGGTGACAAAGGTCCGCTGGAAGTCTGGGAGGCAAATAACGGGTCCGATCTCGATGGATAGGTTGGGCAGGGATGTGCGCATGAACCCGATGGTTCCAGCGAACGCTCCGTCGGGGCCTTTGGTCTTGTCGATTATCGCGAACACCAGCGTGTCGTCGGCGTTGACTTGGTATTGGACGCTCTCGGGTGTTATGTTGAACCCAGTCCACTCAGTCAGTTCGGGATGTTTGGCGACGGTAGCGAACAATTGGTCGTTATATTGCTCCTCCGAATATAGGACCAGCTTGACGCGAGCAGTCTCGAGCTTTGCGAGGTCATCCTGGGTGAATGGTGGGCGGAGGGAAGCCATGTACAGTATGAAACGCAAATTAAATCCGAAACACAAAGTTCGATCCCAAAAAATAAACCCAAAAGATAAAACACGTAAGAATCAGGCACGTCCTCAAAATGCACCTCCAAAACGCTGCGGTGCAGTATTCGCATCGAAGGATGGTCCTCTAGTCAACTGTCGCCCGCGCGCCGCCAAAGAAATCCCATCGAACGCCGGTCCGTTTCGGGGTACGCGCCGAACATTCGTCTCGCCCTCAGAGTACACGCGTGCGCGCGAAGGCAGGTGTAGCCCCGCTGATGCCGGATGAAGAGTGCTTGCCGAGACCGAGCGCGGGGCCATAACCGGACGTACGGCGAGCGTGGTGTTTGGACCAGTCCCCGGAAGCGTAGCGCTGTTGCTGCGAGCGCGGGCTGGCATTGGCGGGATCGGATTGGCGTCGATATTCTCGATGCCAGCAAGAGGACGCGGAATACGCGAGGTTGAACGCAGAACCGGGGAACGCGGCGTCATCGAGCGTTGAATCGGAGGCCGGGGAGTCGAATGAGGGCTCGTAGTTGGAGAAGCGACAGGGGACAGAAAGCGATATTCGGCCATGGCCAATGGGCTGCCCGGTCGCGACGCGTACGCAGGCGGTGGCGGGGTGAGCGTAGAGAAGTCGGGGACGAGCGAGCCTCGCGTAGAAGACTGTTGGTTTCGCAGGCTAGGCGCGCCTACGAGCGGGCTTGCTACTTTTTCCTTGCGAGTTTCGTGCGTCGAGAATCGGTCCCGGGAACGCGCGTACAACCAGGACATGAGGCTGCTCTTCTCTTCTGCGTTCGGTTCCGCGCCGAGAGGAAGGGTTGCAGAGGGAGCGTTGGCGGCGGCGAGTCGGGCACGTTGGCGACGAGCGCGAAGGAGGGGATACAGATAGAACGCCATGAACGCGAGGAAGAGAAGGAGGCTAATGGCAAGGGCGGTGACTAGGCGATCTCATTAGGAAGGGAGGGGACGCGTCGGCTGGGGGGGTGCTCACCGCTGATCGTGTTTATAGGTTGGACGTGGACGTGTATAACCTCGCCGTCGACGGTTGGGCCAAGGTCGAGGATCAAGGGACCTCCAAAGAGCGAGTAGGCAGCGTCGCGAGTTGGTATCTTCATTCGAAAGGACTGTGGGGGGCGGCGAGCGTGTCGATAAACGAGAGTGTGGTACGAGATGTTGGTGGACCAGAGCAAGTACGAGATGTCAAAACCAAACGCCAGACAAAGGATCTCTTTCCCCTACCGCGGGAGGGCAACACAGATCTCGGGCCTTTGTGCTGTCCGTTGCAATTATTGTGCTTCGAAAACTGCGACTGGAACGGATTTTGGACTGTACGCGCAGCTGTTGGCAACTGTCCAGAGCGCTGGAGCGGAGGGGCGCGAGATGGTGGCTTGAAGCCGCCACCGACACGCGTGTATTCCTGTTTGTTTCCGACCCCCATCGGCTTCGACTGCACAATGTCTGACCACGGCACCGACGATGCCTTTGAAGCATTCACGACCTCGTCATTGTCTGGGACACCGTCGACACCACCGAACGACCTCACAGGCAAATACAGGCAGCTAAAACGCCAATTCCTCGAGCTAGAGGAGGTCAGCAGGCTCTCACTCTATCCGCGCCGCTAGAAACTCATTTAGCCGTAGAAACATAAAGACGAGCAGCAAGCTCCAACGCTCGGGGGAAATGAACACGCAGATGCAAGAGGAACACAGGCGGGCTGCTATTCTCGGCGCCACACTCTAATCAACCCAGATCCCAGCGCTCTCCTGGACAGAATAACGGAGCTGGAACGACAACCCGGCTTTATCTCTCCCAGCACCAGCAACGGAACGAGTGGGTTGCCGACACCAGCCCGATCCCTCGATGGCGAAACATCCCAGGCCGACGCGGACGACTACATGCACCTGCGGTCGCGGTCGACGCGTAATGGTGTAGAAAAGGACGTGGATGCAGGCTCCGCCTCCGATTCACAGCCGGGAGAGGACGAAGACGCGTCGATTGACCCAGACTGGCACGAAGAGGATGAAGACAACTCTGCATACTACTTGGGCTCTCCTCGAGGCGTTAAGCGCGCTCGAGAGGGCATATTCGATGCGCCAGAAGCCAAAAGGCGCTCCCCGCGCACGCCGGAGGGCTCTAAAGATGCTTTGCCGCCAGATCCTCTCTCTACTCCGCCGGTTACACCTCCCGCAGCTCGGCCGTACAACCCTTACACGTTCCTTACTCCTGCCGGCGGAACCCCGCCCTCGTTCTCTTATATTGCGCCGTACCCTTACTGGCCGATGCAATACGTGCCTCCGCCGTCCAGCCCACCGACGCTGTCCCCGCAATCCCAGACACCGCCACCACCACCGCAAGTATCCCCTACATCGCCGAACGCCACACGTTCAAGCAAGCCTAAGCGGCTAAAACCGCTCTCTGTCACCACCAAGAGTTACAGTGTCCCAAATATTCCCCGCGACAAGAATCGCAAGCTCATGTTGCCGCTCAACGTCGGAATAATGACCCTCATCCGCCTAGGCGACGTTTGTATGCGGGAGCACTTTCACACTGAGCGGTATATTTTTCCGGTGGGATACGAAGTTACCCGGTTCGTAGACTCCTCGTTATTTCGGTCCAATATTAACAAAAACGCAGGCGGTACATGTCCACGGTTGACCCCAACACGGAGGTGGTGTACCATTGTACGATCCTAGACGGAGGAGATGGCCCAAAGTTCCAAGTAACTCCCTCGGACGTGCCTGACCGCCCCGTCGTTGCCGGAACCGCAACCGGCGCATGGTCGAGCATCGTGAAACAGGCAAACGCTATCCGCCACCGCAGGCACTCCAACTCGGTCTCTGGACCCGACTTTTTCGGGCTAAACCAGAACACGATCAAGCATCTTATCCAGGAGCTCCCGAATGCGGACCGGCTGCGCGACTATGTGGGGCAGCATTTCTTGGAAGGTGGTCCGCTAGGTGGAAGGCACGCTGCGGTTCTACCTGCGACACCGGGGGATGCGACTCCGTCAACGACGCCGGTATATTCCCCGCCGCCGCCGCCCGAACAACGGTCTCCGAGCAGCCATTACCCAGCGCATACTCTCGAACAGTCTTCTCCTGGACTATCCAGGACGACGAGGACTAACCATTACCTTCCGCATGCTCTGCGAGTAGCGGCTCGGTCGTCTAGCCCTAGCCTCCTCACGTAGAAGACGTACATACCAGCAAGATCCCAATCTCATTTGAACATTTACACGACACGAGGACCGGAGAAATTATGCGTCTGATACCGTCTTCGTGGGTTCGGTGGCTACCCGGGGAGCGAAAAGGAGCGCGCCTGCTTCAGCACATGCAAAGACAACATATAAGCCATGCTGGATGCGGTCAGTGAACGAGTACACGCGAAATAAACGCGACGGACCATGACAGCGTTGTCGAGGAACCAATCGCTGCTAGAGGGAATTGAGCGATACGCGAAAACGCGTAGAGGAATGAACGCGTACCTGGGATATTTTGAGGTTTTGGTTGTTGTTGGGTTCAAAACTTCCAGCTTGTGCAGCCTGGCGGTCTTGATCGCCTCCACCACGCTCAGCAAGATCCAATACACGAAGAGGAGCTAAAATGCAGCGTGTTAGTAGGAATGGTAAACCGAAAAGAAATACGAACCTGCAGCATCATCTTTGTCCGCCCAGGGACGCGTTCACGCCATAGAACGACAAACGCGCAGATGAGGCCGGCAATGTTCACGGGCAGCAGGCCAACGCCAAGCTCTTCCAGAACGAGACGGACGAGTTCGAGGATGCACATGCAGATTTGTGCTGCGACGAGGGCGAGGTACGCGATGTGCACCCATTTCTTGGTTTGGAATCGTGGCGGCTGGGTGGCCGCTGTCCTGCGGAGGCCGAGTTGTGCGATGGGGAGGGCAACGAGAAAGAGGAACGAGGGGAGCGGTACGATAATGGAATCCAATGTGCAAGTCGAGGGCGCGCCCTTGAGGCCGGTCAGTAAAGCTGGTTGGATGCCTCCCTCTGAAGCTCACAGGGAGAGGGAACCTGTTACTGCAAAGCATTGTCGAGGGGAAGAAGGAAGGCTGGCTTGGAGGCTGTTCGATCGAGGATGTATTGTTGGGTCAGTGTCGGCCGAGTTGCCCGAGGTGGTCATGGCGGTTCATAATAATGGCCCAAGACCAACTTTGGTAGCGTCGAGCTCGCTGTCGGATGCATCGAGCTCGCTGTCGAATGCATCGAGCTCGTCAAAGTCACAAATCAACCTCGTTCTTCCCGACCACGACCATCGCCGACTCATACGTCGTCCTCCAGCATTCCCTCCTCCCTGGCCTCGCAGATATTTTATCGGGGCACTGGAAGAGGTACAGCGTCTTTTTAAGCGTTTTTACCCACCTACACTCCTCGCGGCAGATGGACGACGCAGAGTCTCTTTTTGGCTCGCCCCCACCGACTCCAGCCCGAGCTAGGTCTCCATCGCCTGCTCTCGCTCTCCCGGGCTTCTCCAGCACCGGCTACCCGAGCTTCTTTGCACAAAACGTGGGGACCATTGCACTTCCTGGTTCCCATAACCTTTCTGAACTTGCCGTCGCCCCATTAGCCTTGTCGTTGAGCCATCCTCCTCCCAGAGATGCTCCTCGGCCTCCGGTCCAGCCCACTGAGGCTTTCCAATCTCGAGCACCATCTCTGACTCGCGCATCATCACCGCCGGCTTCGAAGACGCGCACACGATCTCGCCCGCTACCAAAGCCCGTTCTGCGGCGTACCCCTCCTCCACTCGACCTGCCTGGACCGTCCGAGCCCGTCCCACCGAATCTTCTGCGCAATCAACCTCATCTTCTTGGAATCGCTGGCGTCGTTGGTGGCGTCCGTTCGTCACACCTTCCGCCAGAGCAAGGCACCAGCTCGTCTCCGATTATCGTGGATCCGCCAGAACGACCTCGGAAGAAGAGCTCGCGCTCCTCCCATGCGTCGGACTTGGACATGCTTCGTCTCGCGCCGCCGAGCAACCGGGAAATCATTCGCGCGCTCGTCGAGCAGGGTGAGGTCTACAAGGTGCTCAACGACATCATGGCATTTGTCGCCGATGCGCCGTCGCGCAAGGAGGCTGCCGCGATCGCTGCTGCTGCCGCCAAGTCCAAGTCGCCGTCCCCGTCACGCAGTCGTTCCTCTACTCCTGGCGACGAACGTAGTCGGAAGCGTCGCAAACTCCAGCACGTCCCAGCAGGCGCCCACCTCTGGGACGTTCCGTTCCCGTTCCCGGAGGGCGAGGCGCCGGAAAAGTATCACGACAAATGGGAGAAACAACGCGGGAAGAAGTTGATAACGGACCTGCTCAATCTCATCAAGAGCGCGGCGAAGAAGGCGGCGTTGAGGACGCGGCTCGGACAGCAGGAGCCTCCCAGTTTCGCCGAGATCGCTGCACTTAATCGTCATTACAACTTCAACACAACCCATGCGTTGACAGGACCGGAGGTGTTTAGCGACGCGAGCAACGCCTTTCGTCCGCCGCCTCCCATCGCCACGCCGGCACCGCTCCCTGCTGCTCCTGCCCCTCTTCCGGACGCGACGCTAGACCAGCTGATAACGAGTCTGCTGTCTGCTCCGTCGATGCCCGTCGACAGCGGACGCAGTACCCCGGACAGTACGTGGGACTCGACTAGCTCGCTCGATGGCGGTCTGTTCGACAGCTGGATGGATATTTTCGAACGTTTTCCTGCTCCTGCTGGAGGCTTTTGGCCATCCTCAGACTCGTTGGAATCGTTCTCTTCCAATGAGCTGCAGTCCAATGCGTTCGATTTCTCCCTCCCGACCACCACTACTTTTGAAGCGATGGACCCTGCTCTTTTCGCGTTGTCAACATCCAATCTTTCGTCGTTTGAGGCGAGCAATCCGGCATTCAGTGGCTCTCCGTCCTTTATTGGGTCTCCGATGCCATCGTCGAGGTCGTTGACGTCCGAGCTGCTTACTCCAATCACATCGGAGCTGCTTACCCCGGTCACGTCCGAGGGCGGCTACGAGTCGGTGTTTTCGATGGGCGACGTCGCGGGCGTCGAGCCATTCAGTCGTGTGGACAAGGGCAAAGGGAAAGAGCGGGAGATGGTTGATTTGTCGACGTCTGCGTGGACAGAGACGGAGCAGAATGCGCTGTCGTATCTTCAGGCGAGTATGAGCGACCAAGCTCGTGCGATCATGAACCAACCTGGCGGACAAGGTATGTGGCGTCGCGCCCTCCGGAACGTATTGCTCAAGCGCGGTTGAAGGTGGAGTGGGTATGGATGCTGGTATGAGGGACGCGGTGTTTTCGATGATACCCACACAATCGGTTGGGCCTACTGTAAACAAAGGGGATGTGTTGAGGCGGGCAAAGGCTCGGCGGGAGCATTTGCTGGAGGAGATTCAGAAGACGCGTATAGCACTGTGGGAGACGACGATTGAAGGGGGTGTATTGGCGACCCTTGTGCATAATTACGGTTGAAGCACTTTTTTGTGACATGTGACGGATTTGGGTTTGTTGATGAGCACTCAACAACGCGCCGCCGAATATGCGCGCCTCAAGGCAGGACTCGCCAACGCTCTGGCCAACGACGACGACCCCCTCGCAGCCTACGACCACCTCATAAAGTGGTCAATCGAACACAACGGCCAGCCCGATCCAGACATCCTCCGCCAGGCCACCGACGCCTTCAAGAACGACCCCACCTACAAGACAGACTTTCGCTACATCAAGATATGGGTCCTCCACACCCAAAACCTCGCGCCAGCCGACGCGATAGCGACCTTCACGTTCCTCATGTCCAACAAGATCGGGGTGTCCTATTCCATGTTATACGAGGCATACGCCGTGGTGTTGGAGAAGGAGGGCCAGTGCGTCGCAGTTGACTGTCGATTTGAACCTTCTGACGCGTCGTGCAGGGTCAAGGAGGCCGATACAGTCTACCGGAGAGGCATTAAACGCGGCGTACGGCCACTCGACCGGCTCAAGACAAAATACAACGAGTTTCGCAAACGGACTGCGTCGGCGTCGACGCCGGCGGACGCAGACACCACGCCGACGCAGATGCCGCCCGTCGTGCAGTCTGTCCAGCCAAACGTGGTGCTCCAAACCAAAGTCAAAGAACGCTACGCGCATATCTTTGAGCCCCGGCCGGCGGATAAACGACCCGAGAAGCACCAGTTCGACCTGTCGCTGCTGCTCAACGACCGCGAGTATTGTATCGAGGAGGCGCGCGCAAAGTCGATGGGGTTGTATGGGAAGGCGTGGGGCGCGCCACCGCCGCCGGAGCCCATCGGGCAGACGCTCAAGGTCAACTTCAACGACGACGGGATGTCGACATCCTCGCGCGTGAAGCGCAGGCGGAGCGTCGCCGAGCCGACGGTGACGATAAATACACGCGAGGCGTTGGAAGATGTGTTTGGGATGTTCAATTCGCCGGAGAAGACGGCGAAGCTGGCGGCTGTGGCGATTCGCAAGGTCGAGCCGTCGACGCCGCATATGCCTCCGCCCTCATTCAGGCGTTCGGTTAACGAGAACGAGAATGCGAGGACACCAGGTTGGTTTCGCGTTCGTCTTCATTCGTCTCATGATAATCTGTTACAGCGTTCAAGCCATTTGTGGACGAGAATGCGGGCGCGAATATAAGCAGGAAGGAGAATACGCCTGCACGAGTACGGTCTTTCCCTTGCTCGATAACTAAAAGTCCGCTCATGCTGTTAGTTTGTGCCCTATGCTGATCCCGACGCGAGCAAAACGCCCTCATTGGCTGCCCCGAGAGCAGTTCTTGCCGCAAAGGAAACGCCCTCGGCCTCCGCAAACTCCCGCTCGATTCCCTCAAAGATACCTTTGGCTAAACTTGCGATCGTGCCCGAGGAAGCGACGCCAGCCGTGTTCAAAGTGTTTACGCCTGCCCCCGAGCACGCTAAACCAACACCGCTCCCCATGCGAGACGTGTTCACGGACGACCATGGGCGACCACAACCTCGGCCAACGCACGAACGCGCCAAATCTTACCACGACTCTGGCAATCCATCCAAATCGCTCTCGGACGAGAACCGTACCCCGTTCAAGGTGTTCAGCCGACCGAACGAGGCCCCGCCGGTCTTTACACCGTTTCGCGATCCTCCAACAAAACCATCCCCGCCGCCGTTTACTCCCTTCCAAGATTGCGAGCCGGAAGCGGCCAAGTCACCGTCCCCGGCTCCGGTTCTGTCCCCAGCCCCGGTTCTATCCCCGCCCCCGAAGGTTGCGACTGCTCCGCCGCCACCCGCATCTTGGGCGCAAACCCATGTTGAGGTTGAGGCGGAGGAACAATACGAGGACGATTTCCAGTATGACGATGAAGGCGATAACGGCGTTGGGGACTACCTTCCTCCGGAAGAAGACCAACAAGAGCAAGAGGTCGAATCTGAACCCGAGCCGGTCTACGAAGATGCAGGCGAGGAGTCCTACCAGGTTCCGCTTGGTGGTCGGTGGGGACAAATCAATGTCATGACGCCGATAACGGAGAGGACGTTTGAGTGCACAATGACCTCGACGATGCGCTCGTCGACGTTTGGAGGGACCCCGAGTCGTGTCCTGGCGGACTTGCCCGAGGACGATGATTCAGACGAGCTGAGGGACGAACGGGGCGCGATTGAGGCGGCAGGCCAACTTGCAGCGGAGCTCCGTATTGACGATGACGACGAGGAAGAGCCCGTTGTAGCACCATCTGGCGCGCTTCGTCTTGCAGACACGCTCAAACTGGCCTCTGGGTTCAAGCCACCCAACCCTTGCAACGCGTTTGACGACAATATCATGTCGGCATTGCTGTCGCTGACTGTCGCGGATCGAAATTGCTTCGATTTACGGGACGAGGACGCAAATACGCTAGACTCGCTTCAGAAGCATGCCGCTCGGGCGCGCAAGACGAGTGGGAGTAGCGCGACTGGTGGGTTTGATGGAAATTTGTTCAGCCTCAATATCGCTGGCCATCGGTTTTCCGTGTCAGAGAAACTCGGTCAAGGAGGTTTCGGCGCAGTTTTCAGAGCGAAAGACCTTGGAACGCGCAACGCGGACGACTCGGACGACTCTGATGACGAAGAACTTGAGGATGCCTCCATGGTGGCGCTCAAAGTCGTCAAACCGCGCGAACTTTGGGAGTATCGCGTTCTTCGACGACTCCATTCCGTCCTCCCCGCCCAACTTCAGTCGTCTATCATCTTGCCGCACGCGCTCTTTGCGTTCCGCGACGAGAGTTTCCTTGTGATGGATCTCTGCCCGCAAGGCACGCTCCTGAACATTGTCAACGGCGCCAATGCCGCACATCTCGCACAAGCAGGCGGAACCCTCGACGAGCTGCTCGTCATGTTCTTTTCAATCGAGCTACTACGGACCATCGAGGGCATGCATCAGTGCGGGTTCATCCACGGCGACCTCAAGATCGACAACTGCCTCTTGCGGCTCGAAGATGTCTTTGGTGGGCCAACAGCGTGGTCGAGCACGTACAGCCCCACAGGCGAGAACGGGTGGCGCGCAAAGGGTCTCAAGCTCATCGACTTTGGACGCGCCATCGACACGCGCCTGTTCCCGCCCGGCCAAGAATTCGTCGCCGACTGGCCGACCAACGCGCGCGACTGCTTTGAGCTGCGCGAGCGCCGGCCGTGGACGTACCAGACGGACTACTTTGGGCTCGCGGGTATCGTGTACTGTTTGCTGTTTGGCAAGTACATCGAAGCCGAGGCGGTCGTCAAACGCGAGGGGAGGTACAGGCTGGCGACGCCGTTGAAGCGGTATTGGCAAAAGGAGATTTGGGAGGCGTTGTTTGAGATTCTGCTCAATCCGTGTACGGTTCGGGACGACGGGTCGTTGCCGCTCGTCCCCGAACTCGCGGACGTCCGGGCCCGGATGGAGACGTGGTTGCAGGCAAACTGTAACCGCACGAGTAACCCGCTGAAGTCGCTCCTACGAAAGATTGAGCGGGACTGCATCTAGTTTAGTTTAGGATATTCTCTTCATCTACCTTACGTTCTCTTGATTTCATAACTTCACAATCTGGACTTTTCTTTGTCTGCTGCACCGAATCGATCTCATTCCACAGATTGCGCAACCACAACAACAGCAGCGACAGCGTAGAGCTACACGAATCCCTGGCGTAAAGAACGACCGCGTCGGATCCCGAAAACAATGCACAACAAAAAGAATATCCTCCCCTCCCTCCGCATCCGTCCGCAGCATGCAGCAAACAACCCGTCCTCGTTACGAGTGTTGGCCCATCTGCCCCTGCGAGCCGTCGTACGGATGAACTGGCCCTGTTGGGGGCTGGCCCATCATCATGGGATAGTGTGCTACGGGGACGGCGTGTGCTACTAAGCAGATCGTTAGCGTTGACCATCCCAGTCAGGAAAAAAGGACGCACATTGTGGGCTTTGTTGGTAGTAGGGGTGCGGGTGTCCGGGGATAGGCGTCGGGGGCATGGAGGGGCGAGCGGCACCGTTTGGCGGCGGGTATGCGCCAGGCGGGGGCGGTTGCATATATAGTTGCGGGGCTGCAAGGAATACGTAAGTACCAGCGATAGTGTTTTTGTGCAACGCCGAAACGTACGAGGCGGCATTTGACCCATACTCGGAGACGGGTACATGGCGTTCGGGGGCGGCATACCGGGCGGGTACATTGGTTGCATGTACTGCACGTAGGGCGGCCCTGGCGGCATCATCCCCGGAGGCATCATCTACCAGGCTGTCAGCTCAGTCCTCAAAGAACAGAAAGCCGCCGAACCTGGCCAGGGTAATACGGGTAGTATACGTAGCCACGAGCAGCGGCAGCGGCAGGGTCTTCCTCTGTTCCAGGGTAGGGCGGAGGAGGCGCTGGCATAGGCGCAGCATTGGGCGGGGGCACGTGTGGAGAGGGTTGTTGCGGGTGAGGCGGCTGCGGGGTCTGTTGCGGGAACATGAGCATGTAGCGTTTGCCGTTGTACGGCCACATCGCAGCTAACGGCGTCATCTGAGCAACTACGCAATCAACCTAAACGCGGTCACGCACAGACTTGTGCCGCCTCAACGACCTTGTTGTGCTTGAACGGGTTGAAGTCGTCCTTGATGTGCGCCGCCGTGTTTTTCTTGATTATCCGCGGTCCAAAGAACGGATTCGGAGCGGCAGGAGCTTCTGTCTTGGGCTTGGGCGACGCCGAAGCCGAAGGCGTTCCCTTGAAGAGTATTAGATCAATATTTTAGGGATCTGCGACTTGCACTTGCCTTGGAAATGGGCTTGAACGACGTTGCGTTGACGTTCAAACGATTTGCCGCGGCCGTCTTGGGTGAGGGCGGTGCAGCAGATGCCAGAGTCGACATGGTCGCCGACGTTGCCATGTTTGGTGGTCTTGGGCTCGACGCCGCCCCGTTCATGGTTGGATGCGACGACTGCCGCGTCTTGGCACCCTTGAACGGCGGGATACTTTGGATGACCATAGGGATTGCAGGTTTGCCCGTTGGAGCAAGTTTGGGAGCCGGGGCAGCAGCGGCTACTGCTGGCTTCGCGGCAGCCGGTTTGGCGGTGGCGGCGGCGGTTTTCGCGGGAGCTCCACCCTTGGGCGAAATCTTCGCCGCTAGAGCGGGGCCAGTACCACGAGGCGCGCCTGGCACGGTAGTAGACGAGGAAGACGCCCCGATGTTACGAGCTTGCGGCGCATTCGCATCCACAGTCGACTTTTCCTTGATCTGGCGCTGTTTGTCGACGTCTTTGGTCAGGATGGACACGAGATCGTCGGGAATGGGTTTGTTGAGCTAGAGTAACATCAGGACCGTAAAATAGCGTAGTAACGACTACGCACCTTGAAGCTCTGGCTGAACTTGACGAGATCCGCCACACGCTTGTCCATATCGCTCTTGACCATTTGCTGCCGCTTCTGCTGTAGACGCTGCTTTTCGTTGGTGACAAAGTCACTGAACGCTGTGACCGGGTCGGGCTGCTAAAAACGGCGCAGGGATCAGCAACGAGGCAGCGGATGCAACAACCGTTTCGCCTCACCTTCGTCGAACCGGCAGGCCCAGGCGATGGAGATTTAGAGGGAGCCTGTGAGGGAACGACTGATGCCCCGTCAGGTCCATTGACGGACACCTTCGGGACATCGGTTTTCGGAGCATCTGGTCTCCTCGCGCCAGGAGGTACATAGGCACCCGCTCCTCGTACAACAGCACCGTATCTGCAGACAGATAAGCTCAAAGAAGAGGCATATTAAAAGCATCACACACTTGTCTTCTTCGTTGACGCCGCTATCGTCTACGTTGTGGTTGCGCTCCTCCGCGATGTGAGGGTTGCTGGTGCCAGACTGGAAAAAAAAGATCAGAAAGCGACTCGAGGGAAAACAAACCGGACGGACCATCTGTATCTCATTCGCTATGCGCTGAGCTTTACGCTCTCGCTCCTTGAAATCGGGAGCGTTGCGGTCGAGTTTCGTGGTGTACACGTCCTCGTCGAAGCTGGTCTTTACACCGAAAAGTTTCTCGTTGGCGTTGAACTGGTCCCAGTTCCCCTTTGTCGAGCCGGCGCCAAAAGTCTCGTCGTCGCCGCCAAGCCCGCCCGCGTTGGCGTTGGGAGCAATGTCGGTCGAGGGCTGCCAAGCCTGGAGCTCGCGCTCACGGCCAGCACCCTTCTTCGCGCTGATGTCGGCGTCGGTTCTGAACGCTGTGTAAACGGAGGAATCAATCACTCGTGTCGAGGCGGCGACAAGGAAAGACTGCTAACAGTCACCGTTGGGGGCTTTGGCGTCGGCAGGGCCTGAGGACCAGTCCGCAATGTTGGTCGCGGCGATAAAGAGAGAGTCTTTGAGGGGCCCGCCAGGGTTGGAGAGGTCCTTGAGGTCGCGGAGGGTAACGCCGGTGGTGTCGCCCTCGTTGCTCGTCGACGCGATTACGCCCTCGTAGCGGACGTTGGTCTTTGTAGAGAGTGTTATCGTGGTTCCCTGACAAGGATTTAGAAGTGTTTTGCGTTGCCATTTGGCTTGCAAGACGGAATTCGACGCACGGTAAGACCCGCAAGAGACTGGAGGACCTTGTCCTGTGCGCCGTTGAGAGGAGGGAAGGACGGAGGAGGGGGCTGGGGCGTCGCGGACGGGGAGGCGGAAAATGTAGGCGAAGCGCGGGCACCAGTCCAGGCTGGTTGGCGACTAGAAATTGTTCAGCGGACAACGGGGACGGGGGGTAGGAGGTGGACGGACCGAGCAGGCTCTGGGCCGCCTTTCCTGGGCTTTGGCTGCCGGGCAGTGGACGCCATGTACGAATCGAAACGAAGCTCGTGCCGCGGAAGGAAGAGAGGTGCGATTTGGCTAGCTGATGGCTGTGCCTTCTGACCCAAACAACAACAAACAATCCCCGACTTGCTCCCAACCGCGACGATGCTACCTCCGAAATCTCTTGTTCATATTGAAATGCAGTCAAATTTGCTACAAGAATCGCAACCCACAGAAATCAACATTCTGGACGCCTCAACTCAGTGGTAGACGCATCTTCCGCTCTACAGTGCCTCTTTCGAACCAAGAACATTGCAAACGGCGTTGCTTTCGACTATATCTGTTCTGCAACCCGTCGTCTCCGTCAGCAAATGGCTACCAGATTATTCCACCAGAAATTCTCGAGAAATTCATTCCCTGACGCACTGCGACTATTTTTGGCTGCTTTCGACCAGTGATCTCGCTACACCAAATATACCAATTGTTGCCTACCCCGCCTGCTCTCTCCCTCTGTTTTGGGAATCAAGCACAAGCCATTGTGGAGCTACCCTGCTGCGCTCTTTATCCCCCCCAAAGCTGCGTCGTTGCTTTGTGTGGCCAACTTGAAGAGGAAAGACGTTGCAAAAGCTGTTGGTGGCAAGATTGCGGCGTAGGTTGTCCCAACTCCGTCTCGTCGAACCTTCGGAATCCACTGCGCTTCAGCACCACTTCTCCTAATGCTAAAAATGGGCGACGCGAGGGTTAAAATCATTTCACAAGGTCCAGAGAGTATAAATAGCGGCGCGCAGGATCCCTACGTCAAACCTCTCCTTCCCCACTTACCACTACCACTACTACCCTCCCACTACTTCACGAAACATGGGCGTATACGACTCTGGTTCTGACGAGGCCAATGCCTACGACCAGGCAAGGACCTTCCACCCACTGCTTTCCTCGACGTCGTCGTGCTCATTCCCCTCGCAGTTCAGCGGCAGCCACAAGACTGAGGTCTCCCACCAGCTCCTCGCCGGTGCTGCCTCCTTCTTCGCCGCCCGCGAGTACGAAAAATACTGCGAGAAGCAGGGCAAGCCGCAGACGCATGCCGACGCCAAGGCCCTCATGTACGCTCTCTTCATGAACCATCGCAGCCCATCTAACGCTGCTTCATAGTGCCGGCTTCGCTGGTGCCTTTGTCGACCGCGAGGTCGAGACACGCGGTGTTCGTTGATCTCCGCCGTCTGTCTGTTTGTCTCCGCTAAGCTAGCTCGACAGCTCGACTTTATCGACAAGGAAAAGGCCAAATACGACGGTGCGTTTGTGTCGTGTTGCTATTGCGCTCAATCTCTCATCGTCATTCTCTCCAGCCCACCACGCCGCGTCGGAGAAGGTCAAGGAGATGCACTACTCGGACGAATAAATTGCGTAGCCAAATGTAACCAAATCTGTGGACGGTGTAAATATAACCAGCATAAAATTGAACCCTGAGGTACTCTGGCGCTATTGCGTCGTCCCCGACGCGCCCTGAAGGCCTGACGCGTGACGTTCGATGAACCCAAAGCAGTCACACATCCCACCGGCCCGGATTGATCTCCTGGGTTGTGTCTCTCATGTCCCTCTTCCTCGGGCTCGACCTATCTACGCAGCAGCTCAAAGCTGTTCTCATCGACGAGCAGAGCGCCCTCGTCCACGAATCCGCAGTCCACTTTGACAACGATTTGCCCCAATATGGGACAAAGAACGGCGCAATCCAAGGGCCCCTCGAGGGCGAAGTGACCTCCCCCGTCGCAATGTGGCTCGACGCAATCGACCTAATCCTTCATCGCATGAAATCCTCCGGTGTATCGTTTCCCAGCATCGCCGCCATCTCGGGCGCGGGGCAGGTAAGTTACTCACTCTTACTCACTTCCCAAAGTTAACGCATGACCTTCTAGCAACACGGGTCTGTATACTGGTCCGAGACAGCGGAGTCCATGCTGTCTTCCCTCTATCCGACGCTGCCTCTACGGCAACAACTATCCCCAGAAGCATTCTCCATCCAACGTGCGCCGATATGGCAAGATTCCTCGACAACAGAGGACTGCCGCGCCCTCGAGGCCGCAATCGGCGGACCCCAAGTACTCGCAGACCTAAGTGGCAGCCGCGCCTACGAACGGTTCACCGGCACCCAAATCTCCAAGGTTTCTCTTAGCACCTTCGCGAACGATAAACGGCGGTTAACAACCTCCAGATTCGCCGATTGGACCCGGGTGCATATGGCGCAACATCGCGCATCTCCCTTGTATCTTCGTTCATCCCGTCCCTCTTCCTCGGCCACATTGCCCCCATTGAGGTGTCTGACGCCAGTGGTATGAACCTGATGGATGTACTAACCTGCAAGTGGGATGATCGCCTCCTCGAGGCCTGCGGCGGCCCTAAACTCCGGAGTAAGCTCGGGCCTGAGCCCGTCCCAGGAGGGACGACACTAGGCACCATTAGTGAATGGTGGACGAAGCAGTGGGGATTTAGTCCTAGTAATCCTTTGCGTTCGCTCGCAAAATCATTATCTTATCTCCCCCAGACTGCATCATTGCGCCCTTCACGGGTGATAACCCCGCCACCGTCGTCTCCCTCTCCGCTCCTGGAGACGCTCTTCTCTCCCTCGGCACCTCCACCACCTTTCTCCTCTCCATCCCGCCTTCCGACACCCCTCCAAAACGCTTCACCACCTCCCACCTCCTCTCCCACCCAACAACGCCCAACGCCCAAATCGCCATGCTCTGCTACAAAAACGGCGCGTTAGCGCGCGAACAAGTGCGCGACCGCTACGCCTCGGGCGACTGGACAAAATTCAACACCGCCGTCGAGGGCACGAAGCCCGGGAACGACGGTATCATGGGCCTCTACTTCCCGCTTCCCGAAATCATCCCGCCCAACGTCTCCGGCGCCTTCCTCTACAGAATCGCCTCCGACAAAGGGCAAGGTAAAGACGCAGTGGAACCCGTGGAAACGGCAAGCATCCCAAATACCGCTCACCCACGCGCGATCCTCGAATCCCAATTCCTCTCCATCCGCTCACGCATCGCCGCGATCCTCCCCCCACACTTGCCGCCCCATACCCTCCAGCGCCTCGTCGTCGCCGGCGGCTCGTCCACAAACCAAACCATCCGCCAGCTCGCAGCCGATTTGTTCGGCATGAAGGTGTACGTGTCGGGCACCAAGGAGGCGGCCGGCATGGGCGGGGCGTTGTTGGCCAAGTACGCGTGGTGGCTGGCGGCGAAGAACGGGGAAGGCAGTTTTGAGGAGATGACGGGCGGGGAGGTTGGGGAGCTCAAGTGTGTTGCGGAACCGAATGCGGAGGTCTCAAAGGTGTATGATGGGCTTGTGGAGGTTTATCGGTTGTGCGAGGAGGATGCGGTGAAGCGGGGAACTGCTAGTATCTGACAGATTTTGTGTTTCTAGTCAAGGCAACATCTCAGAGCAAATCGAAAGCAGGTGGATACAACTACATGATGGAACAGGAACCTTACACTTCCCTCCTCCGCTTGATCCTCCCCTTGCTCTCTCTACAATCCAAATCAGTTGGAAACGGGGAAATAAAAAAAGAAACACAACGCACGCAAGCGCCTCGCCTTTCCTCTTCCTTCCCTCCTTCTTGCTCACATTCCGCTGCTGCTTCCTCTTCGCCGCAGCCGCAGGATCAACCGTCGCCTGCAACACCCTCGTCGCCTTTCGCTCGCGCTGCACACCCAACACGCCCTGCCGAATTTGGCTATAGACCGCCGTAAACTTTATCGGCCCGACTTTGGCTTGGACGAGGTCGCGCAGTTCCGTAGCAAGTGTCTTCATCTCAACTAACGAGAAAATAAAATAAAATAAGTGGTAGCACGCAGACAATGAACGGCCACGAACCTATTTGCGCATCCCGAATTGTGTCGTCCTCCGTGATCCGATACACCGGTGTCAGGATGTGCACCAGGAACGTCTGCAGACGCGTTTCGTCCATGTACGCGGTCATTGCAGCGAACCAACGCAGAACCGCCATGGGTTGTTGTGCCCAATTAGGCTAGAGAACGTCTTAACAGAATAAAATCCAACGAGGGAGAGAAAACATACCCAGCCAGAGGATCGATTCCGCCGCGCAATGTGCGACGAGCGAATTTGATACGATAGCTTGGAGAACATCCACGGGAGAGGGTTAGGGTTTCCGGCTGCGCCGGATTTCGTGTCCCCATCTTCGTCCTCATCCTCCTCGACATCCTTGGTTTCTGTCGTTGCCGGAGGCACCGCAACGAAACACTTTCCGATGTAGAAAAGGTTCTTGACAATCTGCAAACTCAACGCCTCGTCCAGATGCGGACTTTTGAGCTGCGTCGATAGCTTGACGGCAACGTCGCGCAACTTGGGTCCCGAAATCGGCGACTTGCCGGCGAGATCATCGGGAGCGGCAGGCGGAACGGCGGAGAAGAGAGTACCGAGGAGGCGGCACGACGCTGTTCGGACCCAAGCGTGTGGGAAGAGGAGATGCGCGACGACGAGATCCCATTCCACCTTGTCGTCGTCGGTGACCAGCGCAGGGAAGACGCGGAGTAGCCTCGTGACGGCGTTGAGCGCGTGGTACGGCGCTTGCCAGTCCAAATCCACATCCATCGCGTTCTCCTCTTCCGCTTCTGCCTCGACCAGTTGCTCCCGGCTACGTCCGAGCAAAGTACGCACGTCCCCGAGGATGGTCGCGACGTAGACCTCCGAGCTTGCTCCCAACACATCCAAGAGGAAGCCATAGACCTGGAACGCGACCCGCGCAAGCTGTGGTTGTGCCTCCTGTGTCGCCCACAAATGCAAATGCCCAACAAATCCCTGCTGCTTCTCCTCGTCCAGCCTGGCAAACAGCGTCTTGATCAGCTGCGCCGCCATCTCGCGGCATTTCGCCGAGTCGTCGTTGGCAAGAAGCATAACCAGGGCAACAAACAGTAGCTCGCTGTACTCCTGCACCACCTTGCTGTCGAATTTCGCGAGGGCGGCACCGAGGAGCTCCAGCACTGACTTGCGCCCGCTCTCAAATTCATACGACAAGTTCTTTGCCAGGAACGCCATTTGCCCGCGCAGCCGGCCCTTGCCCTGCGGGTACTCGAGCAAAAACTGCAGCAAGACGCTCCGACACAATTCCTGCACCTGTGGCGACTGGCTCGTCACCATGATCTCCGACACCTTCTCCATGACCTGGTAAATCTCGGGTACGACAAACTTGCGGCCAACGATCGCGCGCAGAATCGCAAACACCGACGTCTGCCGACTCGGTTCCTCCAAATCCGGCGTTAGGATCTCGAGTAGAAAAACGAGGTCCTTCTCTTTGACCTGGACCGCCGGTCCGTCGCGGAGGATCGTCGCGAGGGATTTGAGCGCGCCTTGCACGACATCCGATTCCGTGCTCCCCGCCTGCTTGACAATCTCGATAATCTGCTGAACGAATATCGGAACAGACTTGTCCAGGCTCTTGAGTGGGCATTTGACGATCCCAGCGGCCGCTTTGAGCCCCGCTATAAGAACGGGGGAAGAACTCGTGTAGAGGGTGTTGCCGATGACGACCACCATCGAGTCGAGGCGCCGGATGATGTTCTGGTCATGAAAATCGAATCGACCGCGTCGGAGAGCAGTGTTGAACAGGTCAAGACCAAATGCGATGAATCTGCATCAACTCAACACGGATCCCTAAACAAAACACAAAAACATACCGGAACGAGTTATCCGCGTAATGATTGTTTTCCTCCGCGATATCCCGCTTCATCTGCACAATCGCGTCGCCCTTGGCCTTGAATTTGCGCTTCGACGGCATCTCTTTCAAGAACTTGGCGTTCTGGCTAATGAGCGTGTGGCATAGCACTAGCAGCTCCGCCGGCACCAAATGCTCGTTCGCATTCAGCCCCGTCGTTATCCGCTTCAATACCTCGTCGACGAGCTGCATCATCTTTAGAGACGCTGTCTCATGCATGATTCCGCGCAATGGGACCAGCAGGCTGCTTAGCCGTGGCGGCGTGATGAATTTAGCGATGATGCCGAAGGAATCGAGGCCTTTGGACGAGGACGAGCGAGCCTCGCGCATCTTGGTCTTGAAGTCCTCTGCCATGACGTCCTTTGCGGATTCGCCAAACACAACCTCGGCAGAAATATGCGCAACGTCTGCGACACAGTCGTCAAGGTTGCCAAACGTCTTGGCGTGCTCGGCAGAGGAAACATGGAACAGAAGAGAATGGGTAACATAGGCTAGAACGTGCAGCTGGGGGCCGCGAAGAAGGGCGCCTCGTAGTTCGCGGAAAACAAGAGGGAGATACGATGGCCCCAGACTTGTCACAATCTTTGCAAGTGTGTCACGCGTTATGTCACGGGTTTCCTGTGATCGGCTCTTGAAGACTTGACTCAGCACGGTGAGCAGCCGCGAGATCTGGGACTCGCGCGTGGCCGCAGGGAGGTGCAACGCGACCTTGATAATACCAACAGCGATTGGGATCCGCGTCGTATCGTCGGTCTTGTCGTCCCGCTTCTCCAGATGATTCAGTAGGTTGGGCAGGAGACGCAGATTCACGGCGTCGGCGATACGCGCAGAGCTTTGCAGGACCATCGGTGGAGCCACCTCCGGTTCGTCGTCGTCGCCATCGTCGTCCGGGGTAGACACAACCTGCTCCATCGGGAAATGGAAGTTGTCCAAAAGCGCGACAAGCGTCCGAACATACACACGTTCCGAGGCATCTTTCGCCCTCGAAAGCCGCAGATATTTCTGAACCAACGCGTAGTACGCGCCCCACGCAAGATGCTTCGCCATCCGGCCCGTCGCAGCGATCGCATCGGTGACAAGATGGTGGTCGAGAACCGCCGTATCGCCAATGTAGTTACTCACCAGCGGGACGAGAATCTCCGCCAGCGTAGTACTCTTCAACACACCCTCATCGCACTGGTCCGCCAGGCGGCGCAGAGCCCGCGACCGACGATGGAGTTGAATGTGATGGATGTTATTGAAAAAGTTGGCTTCCTCGTCCCCGCCCGCGAGCAACACGCGCATATCTTGAAGCGCCGCGACCTTCTCGCACTTTCCAACCGCATACGCCAAAACGCCCAACAGTTCGCCGCGGACGAGTTCGTTCCTCGAATGCAGCCCGTTCTTGATCCCGGGATACACAACGCGCAGGAACAGACTCTGGTACTCGTCCGCACCTTTAGCAACGAGGTCGATAAAGTGGCGCAATGCAAACGCCGCGTTGGTGCGGACAGCGAGTTCAGCGGGATCTTGGATGGAATGGAGCATGCTGTAAACAACAGGAAGCCATTCCGCGGTCGAGAGCTCCACAAAAATCGTCTCGTTGAGTAAAACAAAAGCCGAAAGTCGGCGCTCAAAGTCCGGCTCGTCGATGCGGCGGGTTGAATACGCGTTGAGTTCGTCGAGTAGATCGGCGATGCGGTTCAAGTCGGTGTTCAACGCCGCCAGACGGCGGAACGTGCCGACGAGTGTAGTCCGAGCGGGCCGAGAGCGGAGGACTTGGAATAGACGCGCAAACAACTCGAAGGTCTTGGTGTAGATCGCTGAGCTCGAATCCGCCAAGTCGGGGATCAAAGCCATCAATTTACCGATGATGCTCAACAAGTCAACCTTGACCTTCTCGGGAACGACCTTGGGGGGTTTGAGGAGCAGCGGAGAGAACAGGTTGAGCAGAATGGACGCCTGGGAGGCATTGGTCGAGTACTGCGCAATCGAGGCCAAAATTCCGATTTGTCGCTGGCCAAGGGGACTTGAAATGGCAGTCGTGCTCCCCTTGGTCCGTTCGACGACGGTCGCGAGATTGTCGAGCAGTAGGGAGACGTATGGCTTCATCACCGTCTCGGACACAACCTCGTCCATCTCCGCAACCTGCAAAATCCTCTCGACGATATCGAAGATCTTGGAGATTACGGTGGGCTTGACGTTTGTCGCTACCAGACATGCGTATACGCGAGGGAGAAGCTGAGCGTCGTATTGTGTGAGGAACACCATGTGTTTCGGCTCGAGCGTCCAGACATTGAACAGCTCCAACAAGGCCGACGGGGCTTGAGTGTTCTCCCGATCGAGAGTAGAGAGACGGGGGGAAATGAACGCGGAGAACGCCGCAGGCATGTACGGCGCAAAGTCAAATTGGACGGGGCATCGGAAAAAGTCGGCGATGCGTTTGAGCCCTTGTTGGCGGATATTGCGCAAAAGCTTGGACGGTGAATGCCCATCGTCGTTAACCTCGTCTGCGTCGCTCTCCGCGTCGTCGTCGTCGTCGTCGTCCCTTGGCGCGATCTTTGCCTGCGCCTGGGCGACACAATCCATGGTCGTCCGCAATAACGTCGGCCAATATTCAGCCACCCTCGTCCCGAGATGCCTCAACACATCCGCCAACAACCCAATAAACCCGACCTGCTGCTTCTCCCCGACCGAAACAGGTTGGATCACGAACGGTATTTCGTGCCGATTGATGTGATCAGATCCGAATGATCTGATCATCAGATTGAGGAGCAGCCCAAGCTCAGCGTCCGTGCATCCAGCAAGGGCACTCAGAATCGCGGCTCGACGGTCAGCACCACGCGACCGTCCTCTCTTCTCTAGCATTGTCCCGTAAAAGAGCCGGATAAGCGCATCAACAAGCTCAGCACGGTCCTGTGGTTGTATTTGGGTAAAGTCGAGCCGGGAAAGCTCGTCCCGCCAACGAGTGTCGTCCAGAAAAGCGCGCAGCTGCGTTTCATGTGCAAGTAAAGAGGGGGACTTGTACGTGAGGAGGCACGAGAGCGCGTTTGTTTGGAGGGTGCGATCGGGATGCGAGAGCGTTGTGAGGTATAGCTCCCGCAACGAGTCGGTTGCGTGCAGCGCTTTGGGGTTTGGAAGTTTTGAAAAGAGTGTAAGCCACGCGCCCAGTTTGTGGCGCGCAATCTTGGCTGATATGAGGTTGAGGAAGAACGGAACAATGTCGCGATTGTGTTTTTGGACAAGTTCGGGACATTCGCCGAGGGCAAACAGTAACTGCGTTTCGTACGATTGCGGGTCGAAACGGTCCGTTTTCTTCTGTGCCTGTTAATCCAAGTTAGTGACAAGATGAAGAAAAGAAGAATACATACCCTCAGCAGAGTGTTCACGCGATGCTTCGTGTTCAGCCACTCTTGGACAACCCCGCGCAGTTTATGGGCACTGGGGTCCCGCCAAGACCGTTCTTCTTCTCTCGGATCACCCTCAACCTCCTCCTCGAACATTTCTTCGCCTGATATCGGCGACGAATCCGCATGTACAGCCTGCAGCTCGGCGAACACCAATCTCCAAACCTCGTCCCCAAACCGCTGCGCCATCTGCGCGAGAGCACCGGCCGCGGGTGACCACAGCGGTCGTAAATTCACCTTGAGCTGGGCTATGGCTCAATTAGAAATCGAAAGAGAAACAATAAACGGAAAACCAACCGACAAGCCACCGTGCACACAACTCTGGCCCCACATCTTCCTCCTTCTGCTTCGCCTTGACCCCCGCCTCTATCCTTCCTATCCGCAATACCCGATCGCGCACACCCGATACCTCCAGCGGTACTTCCTCGCCCGACAAACACCGTTTAACAACATCCCGCGCGTCTGAGAGTTGCGTTGCGGCAAGCAAACGAAGGGCGCCCAGGCGAAGAGCGTGCGAGTGAGAAAGAACGGCCGAGGACAGGGCGGGATAGATTGCGTCGATAGATATTGTACTCGCGCCACCACTTTGAGATATTAGCTGGTTGGGAAGTAAATCATGAGCATAAAAATGTACCGCGCAGAAATCAGTGCCGCAAGAGCTTCCAATGTTTCCGCTGATGCTGCCCACTCGCTCCCAACTACCGTACACCTCTCAACCCAATTTGGCACATCCAAATCCACCCATTCGGATGTTGGACGCTGCGAGAGCGCTCGCATGCAGCTGGCGGCGACCCATGCTCGGTTAGACGCGATTTCAGCTGGGGATGAAAGTAACGCGTCGCAGAGCTGTATCAATACCGTCGCTGTTCCGGAATTGGGGGAAAAGAACGTCGAGAGTGCGAGGATGTCCGACAGCAATGCGGTCTGAAACTGTGAGTGGTTGGATTGCAAGCACAATCCAACACATACCTCGCCCCAATCCAACCGGTCGAGGTCCTCGCTCAGCTCTTTCAACTGCGCAACGCCCCAAACCTCGACGGCCTTACGCCATACAACGTCGCCATCTCCGGACGCCAGCTTCTTCGTCCTCCACAAGTGCGCGATCAGCCCGACCGTCCGTCTCTGCAGCTCGTCATTCTTCTCCTTGGCGTTCAAAATTCTCCCGGAAACACGCAATACGACTGGTACGCCGACCGCGCGCCAGCCAGGCCATCCAAGATCCGCCAGCGCGCCAGTCAGCGCGATCCCAAACAGCACCACGTCGGGATCGGACGCGTTCAATAGTGAGTCGAGGATGTCCCGGCCTTTGCCCATCCAGAAGGACGCGTTCCCGTCGGGCGTTGCAGTTAGTAGGGCGGTTGTTAGTCGAAGGAGAGACGCGCGGAACGCGGGCGCAGAGGAAGCGGTTATTAGCGAGGGGAATGCCGCAAAGAGAGCGTTTGCGTGTTTTTCTGTTGGTGTTATTAGTCGGTGCCGAATGGAGGCAACCAAACGCACGCGTTAGTCGCGATCCATTGCGGACCGATGCGGGGATCGATACGAGGTCTATCGCTGTCTTGAGAGCCTCCCAATCGGCGCCTTCCAGTGAAACCAGTTTCTCGACGAGCAGCTCTGCGGCAACAGCGAAATTGTCGGCATTGCGGACATGGTGGATGAGTGCGGTCAACAACCGCTTCAAAAGCGTGTAGGTCCTCGACGACGGTTTTGCCAGATGGAAGGCAACGACAGGAGATAGGATTAATGGGGTGCAAGTATGCAGGGTTTGCGACACGGACTGGCTTGCGTCAGTAAAAAAAAGTTTTAGAAAAACCACTCACCTTGCAAGCGTACACCAGACACCAAGCTACAGCGTCCTCCACATTCTTCCCGTCCTCGTCTGCTGCACTCTCACACAATAGCACGAGCGCGTGCTCCTTCGCCGCGCTCTTCAGTCTCCTTAAAACGCCGCCCCAAACCTCTGCCAGTGCACGCTGCACATCGGGTAGGCAACGCGGCAGCACATCGCGTATTTGACCCCACGTCGTCTCCAGTAGCCCTAGACCCTGCTCTGGCACTAGCAGGAACTTGAATACTGCCGCCAAAGTCGCGAGCAGCGTTGTCAGCGCCTGCGCCGATATGTTTTTCGAGCTTTTGAGGAGGGAGAGAAGGCGCGGGAGCACAGGATCGAGGTACACTGGGGAGAGCGTAGTGCGGAGGTCGTGTGTCAGCTTTTGCAGCAGGCTATATCGACGGGTTAGTTGTTTTGAACATATTGCGCGACGGAAGACGCACTCGAGAACTGCCCTGAGCCCTTCATCATCCGCCGCGTCTAGCGCTGCTACCCATAGTGCAATGACCTCGCGCCAGTTGTGCAGGAGCAATGGGAGCGATGCAGCAAGTGGACCGGCCTTCCTGGAGAACTGGATGAAGCTCGGGGCGAGGTTGAGCTGTTGCCAGTTTTCCAGGGCAGTGTGGAAATGCGATTCATGGTCCTGCAGGCGGTTTAGAGGCGCATCGCGGGGAATGGGGCGAACAAACCTGGAGGTCCGCGTCGACTGGTGTTTGGGAGAGGATGGAGGGTACATGGACGTCCTTGAGCGAATCATTGTACGATTGGTGCTGGTTCCCATGAGATTATGCGTTGGTGCAAGGTGCTGTACCCACTTTAAATCGGTTCACTCGGGGCTCATCCATCGCGGCGGAAGGAAAAAGTTGATTGTCACGTGCATGCCGACCTGCTCTCGACTTCCATCTACCCCGCCTCTTCACGCGTCTTTCGTGCCTCCAGGCGCTTCAAAAGTCCCTATGCATTATGTGCTTTTTAAATGCGCTATATTTCGATGAAATCAACAGCAATTATGAGCTTAAAAGCGCTCTGTGTGCCCACACGCACACAAACGTGCGTCTCTGACTATCACCAACCACTCTCATGTGCTTACTCTACTACTGGTGCTGTATTCCAGCGTACGAACTCAATCCCGAGAAGTTTGTTTCCCCAATCGCAAACGACAAGCTCGACGACACTATACCTGGAATCCTAGAGTCGGACAGGGCGGCCTACTGCATCCTCGAATGGGTGGACCAGATGAAGAATATCCGCACGAACGAGAACCAGTGGTCCGACCTCAACGCGTTCATCGTCGACCGAATCGACCATGTCCGAGCAGCCTTCTCTCATTCCGAATCGCAGCCAGAGGACTCTCAGTCAGAGGACTCACACACAGCGGACACTGCGCATGTCGGGCACGAAGCGATTGCGTTTAAGTTTCATTACACGACTACATACGACGGCGAGCCAATCACGTACCAACGCGCCGCAATCATACATCGCGTTCCGGATGGTACAAACGGCCGGCACGTACCCAAACCTCACCACGCTGCAGAAACTAACGACATCCAGGCCGGCAGTGGAAACTGTCGATGGCTGGAACCGCTACGCCGACGCCCGTGATGAAGTGCGCATCGACGGCAGCTACGAACTGCTTGGCATCTCCC
This sequence comes from Mycena kentingensis (nom. inval.), assembly GCA_014461125.1. Taxonomy (NCBI): domain Eukaryota; kingdom Fungi; phylum Basidiomycota; class Agaricomycetes; order Agaricales; family Mycenaceae; genus Mycena; species Mycena kentingensis (nom. inval.). The sequence continues at coordinate 3,505,984 of JACAZG010000003.1, read as the reverse complement.
GAGCCGTCTTCAACCTGCCCAAGTATCGCTGCATCCGCAGTCTAATCCGTCCTGCAGCACCCAAGAATACCACCCAACGCCAAATCACCGCTCTGGACATCGCTATCCTTGCCGCCGTTATTCGTGATTTAGGCGATCAGTACAACATTCGCCATACCTGCATGTGGCATGCAACGATCTTGTACCTCTCCGTGCAACGCCTTGCACGCGTCGGCGACCCCGACGCCTCTCTTCAACACAACGGTCTGCCGGATGCAGGCACCGACGTGTTAGGGACTGCCTTTGAAGGCGTCCGCCTAGTTAACGCAGCGACCGGACGTCTCGTCAACGCCAGAGACGCCCAGCCCACTACTACACGCTCCGCAATGGGCCGGATACTAGACGGCCTGCGTGGCGCGGAAAAGAAGAGGGACGAGCTTGCGGCGTATCTGAGTACCCTCGATTGCGGTGACGATGTTCCGCAGGACCTGCTCGACATCATCCTGGTGCAATTCGAGGAACGGATGAAGTCTTTTCAGGAATCGATTCGTCGACAGGTGGAGAGGGGGCGAGGAAGAGTAGGAGAGATAGAACGCGAGATAGAGGCGCTAATCCGAGAGCGTGCAGCTCGGGAACGAGAACGCGAGGAGGAGCGTGCAGCTTGGGAACGAGAACGCGAAGAGGAGCGTGCACGTCAAACGGCTCTCGAAGGGCAGATTGCACAGATAGCGCTCCTCTTGAATCGTTTCCCGCCTCTGGAGCCAAGCCGCGTCGACGAAACTCCTAGTGCTAGCGTTGTGGACTAGTTTTGCTTTGTTTTGCTTTGTTGCTTCTGTTTACCCGCCTGTTGCTCCGTCATTAGTACCAAGCATGGTGGTCGTTGAGTACAAAGACCTGGCAGCAGTCGCATGCGCTAAAGCCGTCAGCGTCGGGTGCGGGAGGTATTCTTCAAATTATGTGCATTGCTTGGTTCAACTTCGCCTTGGTCTGCGAACGAAAACGCGGAATGGAAAGTCAAAAGAAGTTGGTTTCCTGCCCTCTGCTCCTGCGTCTGTTCATTATTGACTATCAAACCAACGAGCCAATCGCCAGAATCTAATCTAACCGACTTTCGCCGCCAGCGCCTCGGTTTCGCTCTCCGTCAACCCCCAGCGCTCCGGCGCGTCGCCCTTGGCGCGCTCCTTCTCCATCCACGGCCGCAGCTGGCCCTTCTGTGCGTCGGAAAACGCACCATCGTGCGCGACGGCGTACGTCCGCAACAGCGCCACGCCTTTTTCCTGGAAATCGGCGTCGGGCCCGAGGACGTCGCCATCCGGGCCGGACGGGACGGGGTCGGTGAGCGCGGCGACGACGGTGTCGAGGATGTTGTGCGTATGCAGCGCGTCTAGTGCAGATGGTGCAGTGTCGACGCGGGAGGGCATGCGGAGGGCGGCTGCGTGGGAGTTTGGGTGGACGACGTCGGGGCTGCGGGGGCGCACGCTCGTGCTCCCGGCACCGGTTCGTGAGGAAGGGGAGGTGGAGTTGGGGAGGAGGAGGGTGCTAAGGAGGAAGAGGGCTTTGCGGCGCACGCCGAGATCGGGATCGTGCAGCGCCTCGCGAAGACGGTCCCAGCCTGCGACGTCGGGGCGCGAAAGCGCGGCGACGGCGAGGGCGTTGTGTTTAAGCAGTCCTGAGAGGGTGTAGACGGCTTTGCTGCGCGTGCTGGCGGGCGCGGAGGGCGAGGGGACGAGGAAGGAGGTGAGGGCGGGAAGCGGATCGTGCTCGAGGTACTAAAACGCGTCAATAGAATCCGAGAACTTGGAGAGTACGTACGGCATCTTGTGCAGCGGGGTTGTTCTGCAGCGCTGTGCCTGCTACCCAGAGCGCCTGCGTTTTGAGCGCGTTTGAAGGCGTCGAGGTGATGAGCGTCTGTAACGGCGTCCAGAGCTTCAATTTCTCCAGATCTTGGAGGGGGTTAGTGGGAAAACGGCTGAATAGGTATGGATACATACTGTTTGCGTTGTCGATCTGCTCTATTAGCTATATCGACCCAATGAGCTCCCGAGGGCGGTAAAAAAACGCGTGCAGACGCACCATTTCGAGATGATCCAGCGCGTCGATTCGCGTGTCCTCGTCTTTGGACTCGTCCGTAGCTGCGGCCATGTCCTCCTTCATGAGAACCGCGTCGGATTTGCCGAGAATGTGGTCGATAATGCCTGGATCAAGCGGCTGACGCGGGGCTGCAGGCGGAGTAGTGCCATCGGTCGGGGTAGAGTTTTCGATGCTCCAGCGCAGTAGGGATTCCATGGTAGGTGCGGTCTAACTGCTGCGATATTTTGAGGACGATGGAAGTTTCTGGAGAGTGCTAGGGTTAATCAGCTGGGATCAGCCTCCTCGCCGCCTGTTGCTTGACACCCATCCGTCGCTCACACAGCCAACCAGTCTTCTCTCCTTCGTCCTTCACCCACATTCTCAGCCCCAACACCGACCCACAGCCCTTTTTCTCGCCATTTCTGTCGCCGCACACGACCACCAGCAACAAAAAACTACTATCACAATGTCCTCGACGTCGAGCCCAGAAGATACGACCCATCCCGACGTAGTCGTTGTCCTCACTGCAGACGATGCCGCTGCCCGTGAGCGCCTCCTGGCTAAGAGAGCCATGCGGAGGATCGAAAACCAGGCCAAGCGCCATGCCCAAGCCCAGGACAAGCAGAGCTTTGTGCGTCCACCGGCTTTCTACCGATTATTTCTTCTGAGCTCGTCTAGGGGGTTACGCTCATGAAGATCAAGAACTACGAAGGCGCCGCCGCCTCATTTGGAGAAGCATGCAACCTGTGGCGCACCAACCCCGTGGTCCACTGCGACCTCGCAACCGCATATCTTCATCTTGGGCGGTGCGTTTCAGGACCGCGTTCCATGTCGCTTGGCTTCTGACACGCCTCCGATAGCTTCGAAGACGCCGAGGCATCCGCCTCGAACGCCCTTAACCTCGATCCGCGCCTCGTCGAGGCGCGCTATGTCCGAGGAATGGCCCGGAAGGGCCGTGGCGTCGAGCGGGCAGCTATCGTCGGTATGTTGGACGTCCCTCGTTCCTGTCGCGTCCTGATGATTACCGAGATTTCGAGACCGTGTTGCAGCTCGAGCCGAGCAACGCGGCCGCGCAGGCGCAGCTCCGTGAGCTGATTGCCCATCGCGCTACCAGCCCCGAGCCGGTTCCTGTCCCTGCCCCGGCTGTCGCAGAGACCGACGACGCTGCTCCGGAAGTGGCGCCTGCTCTCCAACCTCCGGTTGACGCTGCGCCACCCGCGACCACTGCACCTGCAGAAACCTCTTCTTTGTCTGCTGACGTCGATCCGGACTTTGACCCCGCCCACCCGCTTATCACGCCCGATCCCAGCCTGTCCGCGCTCCCAACACTTGACCCCGAGCTACTGAGCACCTCCGACACGTCCGACGCGCAACACACGGGCTCGGGAACGCCGTGCCTCTTCTACAACCACGGCGGCTGCATGCGCGGCAGTGCGTGCGCGTTCTCGCACGCCCCCGACTACAAGTCCGTCCGGGACGGACTCGGTAAGAACGTCTGCTTGTACTTCCTTCTGGGACTGTGCAAGTTCGGCAAGGGTAAGTGCATATACAGCCACGAGCGCAAGTGGCTCGCGGAAGGCGGGTGGTGGGACGACGAGGGTGTCGTGGAGCGGGTCAAGGGCCGCGTCGAGCGGGAGCGCGAGCGCAAGAAGGAGCGGCGGGAGGTGCGGGAGGCGGAGAAAGAGAAGAAGCGCCTTGACAGGGCGGAGAACAAGGCCAAGGGACGCGTCGGCGGGCGCAAGGGCAAGGGACGCGGGCATGCGGCGGCCAACGGCAACGGCAATGCCAACGGGCATGCAAAGCCCGATGCAGCCGCCACGCATCGCAAGACACCGTCCGCTCACACGCATGCGTTGGGCGCCGACCCGTTGACGGCTGAAATCGAACGGCGCATGCAGCTGTTCGCCGCGATGGGCATTCCGACCGGCGGGTTGTCGCCCAACGACGTGTTGAGGCAGATGCAGGCGATTGCGGCGAGTGGCGTTCCACTGCAGCCGCATTCGCCGCTTGTTGCGGCGCCGTACGCGACGACGCCGAGTTTGCAGTTTACGCCTGGGATTGGCGTGCCAATTAGCCCGGGGATCCAGATTCAGCAGATGCAGCAGATGGGCGCGGGTGGGGAGGCGCTGGCGAAACAGATTGCGGAACTTGAGGGACGGATGAAGGTGTTGAGGGAGAAAGAGGCGGATGTCAAGGCCAATACCACAAAGGCGGAGGGTTCTACTGTAGACGTTGTATAAATGTAGGAGGTCTATACGATAGACTACTGTACATAAACGGACTGAACGGGCGGAACCATTGGATTTGCTCAAAATATACAAAGGATAAGTAGTCTCGAACTCGAAAGTTTTATTTATTCGATGAAGACCGTCTGTCGTTCATCCAGAGAGGATAAGATGCGCGGCGAACACCTACAGTGACTGCCATCAACGCGTCTCCCCAGCCATCGCGTCTGACGACAATTTCCTCCAAACCGACTGCTTGGCATGGTGCCCTTTGTTTGTGTCGGGGTTATCCGTTAAGCTTCAACGTTGCTTCAACCCCGATCGACGAAGAGACTACGCCGCCGTTGACTCGGACGCTGGCTGCGCGTCTCGGTCTCTTATCCTCTTCCTTGAACACGTCTGTGCAACGCTGTACTACCCTCACATTCAGACCCCGACTCGCAGGCAGAAATAACCCTGCAGACGGCTCTTCCACTCTTACTGACCTGAGTTATGGTGGGTTATCATTCAACGTTATTGCTGTTTTCATGTTAGATGTCCTATCCAGTTTGTAAAAAAACATTTCCTGCGGGCGGGGTGTGTGGGGTTCGAACCCGGCCATGGCGCCTTTTTGCTTTTTTGTGACCAAGTCCGCCAGACCAAGCTCTCGGCCCACCACCACCTCGTCCGACCCTGCAAGCACTCTTCGCACCCCCAGCACCTCTCTCTATCCACTCCCGGCCGCTCCTGAGCGCCACGTCCCGGCAGCACCGTCATCGTCGTCCGCGGCGGGACCTTCGGTGCCAGCTACTCAACCTCTCGACTTCGGCCTCTCGTCCGTCTCACGGCCTAGCGCCTCTCCCCCGTCCGCAATCGCCCTCACCGACACCCGTAAGCCCGTCTGCGACGGCCGTATCCGTATCGTCTCCGTCGCCGCCATCGCGCGCGCCCGCCATATCTACCACCAACACCCATCCAACCACCTCTGCCCTCCTCAGCCCACCTCATACTACCCTCCACCAGCATGGGCTTCCGAGTCATTGAGAACTCCGCGAAGCAGATTGGTGTCCGACTGGTCAAAAGCGGGCGACACAATCGCGACGAGATTGCAGAGATCTGTGAGATGTCGACGCGGACGTTGCGGCGCGCGGTGGCCCAAGATCGAAACGGAGAGTTTGTCGGAAACCTCCCCGGTGCCAAACGCGGTCCAAAGGAGCTGCTTCTCGACAAGGATGTCGAACTGCTCATGGCGTATGAGCAGCACAACCCCACACTCTTCCTCTCGCAACTCTCCGACCTCCTCAGCCGCTATCGCGAACTAGATGTCAGCGAATCGACAGTCTACCGTGCGCTGCGCAAGCGCGGGTCTCACACGCAAGAAAATCGCCAAGATTGCGACTGAACAGGACCCGGAAAAGGTTTCCGAATACGTCGCTCGCGTCGGGTGCCTATCCAGCGCACTACCTCGTTTTTCTCGACGAGTACTCGAAGGACGACCGCACGTATGGCCGGCCGTACGGGCGTTCCAAACGCGGGACACGCTGCCGCGTATATCAGCCGTATGTGCGCAAGATTCGGTACACCGGGATTGGTGCGATGGCGCTCGACGAGGGTATGATTGCCTCTCGGGTCATAGAGGGCTCGTCGGACCGCGATACATTCTATCAGTTCCTCGAGGAGGATGTTGTGCGTTGCTTGCCTTGCCCTGTTGTGTTCTGCTCACCTTCTTTTTGGAGCTCCCGATGATGCGCCCGTACCCCGCTTGCAACTCTGTTCTTGTCCTGGACAACGCCCGAATCCACCACTCTCCAGAAATTGTCGATCTCGTCGAGTCGTTCGGTACGTGGTCGATTTCTTTCCCGTTTCACGCTGAGCAATTTGCAGGTTGTCGTATCGAGTATTTGCCCCCATATTCCCCGCAGTATAATCCGATTGAACAAACCTGGTCTGTTATCAAGTCGTACCTTCGTCGCATCGGTATTGGTCGCTACCCTACTTCACGCGCTTTCTATGAGCTCTACCACGCAATGTCCCTGATAACGCCCGAAATGACCTGGGGCTTTTATCGACACTCCGGTTACGTGTAGACCCATTTCGTTGATTATGCACAGTTATTCGTACGTAGCAAATACAGACATGGTAACAAAACCCAGCGAATGAAAGACAACAGCTGCAAAACTACGGCACCATTCGATCCGCTTTCCACTCGTTTACCCAGTAGCGCAACTCAGCGCGATCTCCAATCCCCAACAACGCGTCAAGGTCCTCGTCCTTCAGAAACTCGACAACATGCGGGCCGGCCAGGTTGAGATGCGCAAGGCGGTCGCTGACGGTAGGAATGTTGGCGGCGGTGCAGAAAGCAGGGAAGGAAATCCGCGGTGGAGGCGCCGGAACAGCGGCAGGTACATGAGCGGGCGCTGGAGCGGGAACGGGAGCGGGAGCGAACATCTGCGCGACACCTTGTAATGCGACGCCCAACCCCGCAAAGTCGTTGTTGACTACGATGTTTGGCTGCGCTGCGCCGCGGACTTTGGCCAGCCGACGCGACGAAAGGAGGTCGATGTCGTCGATATCGTCGTTTGCCTTCGGAGCGCGGAACTCTTTCCGATTCGGAGGGTTGAACAAGTCGATACCGGGTTCCTTCTCAACCTGAAAGTGGTTAGCGTTGGTTTCGCGTACAAAAAAACCCCGCATACAATGCATGTAGCCCAAATCTTGATATTCTGGGCCGTCAAGCGAATATGTATCCCATTGATGACGAGGCACCATACGACGCCGGAGCCACACGCATCGTTGTTGCATGTATAGTGCCCCATGAGCTGTTTGACGATTTCGTCGATGGCCAGCTCCGTCGGCGTTTTCTGGTCCGTTGTTAGCGGAGACGGAGCAGACAACGGGAAAGACAAACGACGCGTTTCTTCTTGGCCGGACGCGTGTCGGGCTCTTCCTCCTCATTCTCCTTGTTCATCCCGTTCTGGGCAGGCTCGTACATGACAAACAAGGGGATGGCGCGCTACGCACCGGCAACTCCTCAAAGCTCAGCTTGATAGTGGGCTTGCTCTTGCTGACCGCCTTCTCAACCGCGCCGTCGAACACAGCTTTCGTATGGAGAGGCTCGTTGGTAACACCTCCGTATGGAACGCTGATCTTGACGGTGAAGAACTTGGCTCGAAGCTGGCCAGCGACGACCATGAAGTCGAGATCGGGGCGCTCCAGCTTCTTGAGTGCAGTCTCAAGAACATCGGCAAAATCTTCCGCTTCGTGCACATAAGTCGTTCTCTTCACAATGGGCGCCTTCTTCATGCCTCTCTTGGGCGGAGCGGAGGGGATGGGGAGGGGCTGGAATTCAAGAGAGTACTGCACGCCCTGTCCATCGTTGAGGAGAGAATCTTTTGGATGTCAGCGGAGACGAAATGTGCTGCACGGCGACGCACCACGTCTAGGCTCTTCTTCATCTTCCTGCTGCCGCTCATCGTCCTCGTTCGCGTCTTCCTGCGCGCGACGCACTTCTTCCTCATACTCAGCGTAGTCTGCGGGACTGAAGTCGAATTCACGGTCCATATTGTAGTCGGTACTGTCGGAACTGGTGTCTGAATCGAGTGAGAGCATACGCTCTCGTTGACTGGGTGGGTGTTGGTGGTAGACGATGGCGAGCGCGCGCGACGACAGCGACGGAGATGAGATGGCCGTCGTAGACGGGCTTACGGGTGCCGGTGAGGTCGATGGGGAATGGGGGAGAGGCGCTGGCCGTGGGGTAGAGGAGGGGCCAAAGTCGAGAGCTTGAGTGGCTGGTAATCGAGATGCCGCCGCGGACGACGACGACGGCGCTGCCGACACGTTGGGAACACGGGCGGCCTGGAGGCGGTATAGAGGAGGGTGCTGGGCACGGATAGCGTAGACGCAGGGTCGGACGAGGTGGTGGTGGGACGAGAGGTCGGTCTCGGCGGACTTGGTCACAAAAAAGCCGCCACAGCTCGCTTCGAACCCCGCACACACACACCCACACAAAATGTTTTTTCACAGACTCGATAGGACAACAAACTCGAAAACAGCAATAAAGTACGCATGGTCCTCGGATTCGTCCCCGGGAGGAAATCTCATACGGTGGAAACTGAACTCTTTGTATTTTCGGTATGCTCCCTGCCCTTTGGTTGCTCATCCTGGCCTTGATAGTTGCCTCGTTTCAACGGAGGTTCGATGATTCGTGGGCGACGCGTTTATGTCGCCTTCCAGTCAACGACCGTGACAGCAAACAGCTGCGATGAGTGTATTTTCTGCAGGCTTCCATAGGCTTCCCGGTAGCAGAGCTTGAACGCGGCCACGCGGAAGCCACGTGTGGGAGTGGTAACGCCCACGCGAATGCCTGTCTCCCACCGCCACTGGCTACAAAGCAGAGCCCAACTCCATGTCCTGGCTATCGTACTTCTTCCGTCCGTCGTCGCAGCGCAACTCGGACAAGTTCGTCACTAGCATGCCAGACGAACCGCTTAACCCGATGCCTGGTCTCGCCAACACGGACACGTTCAGTATCGCTCAGTGGTTGACCAAGCTGCAGATTACCGAGAACGACCACCACTGGTCCGACCTCGAGGCCGTCTCCGTCGTCCGAATCGACCATGTCCGTATGCGCGAAGCCGAGTTGAAGAAACACGCACTCGACAAGGTCGCCCATGAGGCGATTGCGTTCGAGTATTGCTTCACCACGACCGAGGCTGGCAAGACGAAGTCTTTCAACCGGGCAGCGTTTATCCATCGTCGTCTATTCACCACCGCCTTGTATGTATTGCGTTTAGCAATCGGTCCTTGTAACTCGCCGGCATTCTAGGCCAATCGTGCGCGAAGCCAACCTCCTCAGCAAACGCGATTCTGACGCCAAGGACGAAGTGCGCGTCAACCAGACTTACAAAGATCTCGGTGTCGCGACATCTGGCTCTAACTTCCTCGGCCTCCGGTCGTCTGCCAAGTACCGCTCCGCGCGCAGCCTATTGTGCGCTGCGCCGAACCCGTCCCAACGTCGGATTACCGCTCTGGACATGGCTATTCTCTGCCAGGTCGTCAGCAAAATGGGTATCAAGTACAACATCAAGCATAATTGTATGTGGTATGCCACCATGGTGTACCTTGCCGTGCAGCGACTCGCCGGCGCCTCTTTGCAACAAAATCCCGACGCAGACACAGACGTGCTCGGTTACGCCTGCCCCAACGTCCGCTTGGTCGACCCCATCACCGGGCATCTTCTATTTGGCTCCAACAAGGCCGAGTTCCGCGCTATGCAGGCGCAGTTGTACCAGGACATGGCGCAGGCGCCGGTCGAGAACCGAGGCACAAAGGAGCGGATGGAGGAGATGGACAACTATGCGGCGGACCTCAACTGTAACGCGCGCAACGCCGAAACGTCGGCGGCGGTCCCGGAGAACGTGCTCGAAATCGCCATCGCCAAGTTCGAGCTACTACGGGAGGAGGTCCGCAAGACGATTATTGCGCGAATGGAGCGGATTCGAGGGAGAGTGGGCGAGGTGGAGCGTGAACGTGAAGCGGAGAAGTGCCGGGCTGAAGCTGAGAAGCGTCGGGCTGACGCTGCGGAGGCTGCTAACGGGAAACTGGCGGCAAAGGTGAAGGAAATGGAACGACGAGGCGAAGAGGAGCGCGCTGAACGCGGAGCTTTCGAAGCGCGAATGGAGCGACAACTAGAGCAGGAGCGCGCGGCTCGGGAACGAGAACGCCAAGAGGAGCGCGCAGCTCAGGAACGGGGACGCGAAGAGGGCCTTGCACGTCAAACGGCTCTCGAAGCGCAGATGGCACAAATGGCTCTCCTTTTGAATCGGCTCTTGCCTCCGGAGCCCACCCGAGTCGATAGAGCTCCGAGTACGGGTGTTGCGCACTAGTTTTGCTTTGTTGCTTTGTTGTTACCTGCATGTTGCTCTCGGGTTTGTTTGCTATCGTCACTAGTTGTACTGCTTTCTGAAATGTCTTTGTGTATTACTTACGCCCGTACATGCTTCGATGATCACTTTTGCTCCTGAGCGTTGGCATTGGTTGTGCTTTAGCGGAATATGCGTTCCATCGTCCGTACCTTCAACCTCGAGTGCCGGTGGTGGCGTTAGCGAAACTCCTAGCTCCGAAGCCGCATTCGGAGCTTCGGAGAAAATGGATCATACAGTACCACGATCATTGTTGAGTCAACTCTCGGCGGCGTTGCCTTCCATTCTGCTCACGACGATGCCCGCCCTCATCATGTGCAGCCGTAGTGGTAAAAAACTGGGATGAGAAGAGAAGGCAGATGCCGCTGGGAGTACCACTGGCAGCCCCCGCAGCTGGACGCGGTTGACGCCCGTTCCTCGCCATGGAGCCACCGTCGCTCCCAGCTTCTCCGTCTGCGATGAAAGTGTGGTTTGCGGCGGGTGGGGGTGCAATGTTTTGTGTCGCGTGAATAGATGGCTGCAGCTGGGTCAATGATATCTGGTTGAACCGTGGGAACATGGACCCACCGGAAGTTCCGAAATATGTACTGATTAGGCTTGCCAGAGCTTTTCGATTACGCAGAGGGTCCAGATAAAAAAAAAGCCGCTAGTGTCTAGAAGAAGCGCCGGAGTTGGACTTTTGGGAGTCGGGTAGTTTTGGAGTCGGGTCGTACTCGCCAAAGAGAAGAACATCGGGAAATGAGAACATTGGTCCTCCTTCAGTCCATTCGCGTTCAATAAACCCGAATTCATTGCGCCTCTCGAGGTTTACGCACCCAGAACAGATAATTACACGCCGTCGCGCCCCACGCGTCTCGCGACGCCAATATCCAACTCGAGCTCAACGGGTTGTACACCAGCCCACGCACCTCCGTCTCCGTCCGGGTCCCGTGGCGGATCCACGGCGCAGCCGCGTTCGGGTACGAGCGGAAGAAGTTTGTGAGCTCGTCGGGGCGGATGAACTTTGAGTGGGTGTGTGTGCCGCGGGAGACTTGCCGGAGGACGTCTTCGGCCATGAAGATGGTGAGGAAGTAGGCGAGGGCGGTGCGGGAGATCGTGGAGAGGAAGAGGTGGCCGCCGGGCTGTTGGAGAGCTTAGACGCGTGGTGAGGGAGGCACAGACATACCTTGACGAGCTGGGCGCAGGTGTTGAGGAACGCGGAGGGGTTGTCGACGTGCTCGAGGACCTCCATGGAGCATACGACGTCGTAGCGCTTGGAGTCTTCGAGCAACGCTTCTGCTGGCGTGTGTCGGTACGAAAGTTGGCTTGCGGGCCCCGAAAGCGCGGGGTCCTTGTCGGCATGGAGCTGCGCTATGGAGATATTCGCTTCTGACGCGTCTACGCCGAGGGTGTTCGCGCTGAGTCGCGCTAGACTCTAGGTCACCGTCAGGCATGGTCGGGATGGAGAAGTGACCTGCGCACCTCGGAGAGTAGTCCCCCACCGCATCCGACGTCCAATACATCAAGTCCCTTGAGCACTGTACTGCCCACCGAGTCTGAGAGGGACGGCTGCTCATCGCGGGCGGTTTCGAGTAGTTTTTCGCGGATGAAGCGCATGCGGACGGGGTTCATCTGGTGGAGGAAGCTGAACTCACCCTTCTCGTCCCACCATTGGGAGGATAGACGCGAGAAGTGGGCGATTTCTGCGGGGTTTACAGTTGAGGCGGAGTGGAGGGCGCGTCGGAGGAGGTGCATGCCGGGACCAAACAAGTACAAGCAGGATCGGCACATGTGTTAAGCCCCGGATCGTCTCACCCAAAATTCTTGCTTTTCGCTTTCATGTCGAGCCATGTCCTGCAGCAGCTGAAGCTCCTCGTCCCCTCCGTTGCTATAACGTACTCTCTGGACACACCAAAGTACCTCACCGCCGCGTTGGAGGATGCGCAGTCTTGGGCACAGTGCGCGACATTACCCCCCTCATACGATGCCTGAGCCTGACGCGATTGCAGGACCGCGATGCGCGCCAGTCTCGGATTCGGGGCGCTCACCGTAACACTGTTCATATACATCCTTCTCGCCCCGGTCCTCCACGGTGTCCAGCCGGACGTGCGTCTAGTTCTTCGTGCTGCGCCGCCGTCGCGATTGACATTCTCGCAGTTCCGCTCGTGGCGCGAATCCGGGATTCTTGCGACGGTCATTCCGGTCTGTTTGCGATATTGAGCGCTACGATACGAGTTTACATTGGGATGTGCAGGTGCTAACATTCTCTATCGTAACTGGATGGCTGGGAATGGCGATTACGCTTGGCCAATGGACGGAGATGGGGTATTTGCGTGCTGTGGTTGCGAGTGAGTGCTTTAAATTCCTGCCTAAGCTTATAGCTGAAATATTATACAGCATCGGCGGTTTATGCGATGACTTTTGGAACTCTGGGACTGATTCCAGCGCGTAGTATCCGTGCTCAGAGGCCGGATTAAGCGATGTACATATCTCCATCGAATTTCGACCAATTTCTGTGTGACGATGTGACATCCTGGTTTGGGACATTCTTGCGAGCCACCAGCTAGCCTCATCGTCTCCCGTTGCTCCAGACGCCTCCCGCCCCCCGAGTGCTATCCCAGTGGGCCTATATAAACCGCGACGACGCTCGAGGACGCTGTACGTCGTCTATGCCGTCCTCCGTGCCTTTACTGAGTCGCACACAAATCAAGGTAGCCCGCGCGAAATAGTCACACTCCAGAGGATATCCAGCATATTATTCGACCCGGAACACCCGTCGGGATGGAACACGCACAGCAGTATCAGTCCTTGTCCTTTGCCCTACTCCCCCCGCCCCGACCAACGTCCAACCCCACCCACAACGAAGAGGCCGAGGTCGCAGAGCAGCTGACCGAGGACAGCCCAACGACGGCTCAGTCTTCGGCGCAGCCGGAGAAGCGCAAGCGAGGTCGTCCCAAGGGCTCCAAGAACAAGCCCCAGGCAGTTGCCCTCGCCGTCTCGTCCCAGTCGCCGTTGCCTCCGCCACCGGTTGCTGCCCCGACGCCCGTACCGCCGATACCTGTCCCAGCTCTCACAAAACCGGCCTTCCCTGCTCCGCCGTCCTTCCCGGAGGTAACGGCCCAGAACCAAGAGGTACGCATATGTATCTACTTGGACCTGCAGCTTATCCCCGCGTAGTATTATCACTTCCAATGGCGCGTCCTCAACCTCTGTGCAGAGTTCTACGGCGCCGCCGACGAGCTAGTGGTGCGTCGTGCTAGTCCTCGACGTCGCGTCGTTAACACGGCCAACAGAAGAGTACCCCGCCACTTGTCATCGCTCAGTGCTACCAGATGGGCCCAACGGCCAAAGTCGACCCGGTGGTCATGATCAACGATGCTAAACGCATCTGCGACTCCCTGGTGAGCAATCTGCCACCTTGGACGCTCCCGTTTAACCGGTCTAGCTCGCAAACCCTTCTCAGCTCATCAAACACCCGCCGCCACCCATGAATCCGCCGCCTCCGATGATTTTCCAGCCCCAGGCGATTCAGCCCCAGCCTCAACCACCGACGGCACAGGCTCAACTACCTCCTCCCCCAGCCGGGATCATAACCAACCCATCAGCGTTTGTGCTCCCGCCGGCAGGGTATCCGTATACTGCGTACGCCGGGGCGTATTATGCCTATCCGAGCTACGCTGGGTATTATCAACCAGCACCGGTCGCTTCGGGGTCGGCACCGCCAACAACGAGCACTTCGGGGTTGGCGACCGCTGCTGCGCCAGCCGAGACACCACAGACGCCAGGGCCGTGGACGGAAGAGGATATGGCGCGGCTGCGAAAACTGTCCGAGACGCATCGGCTGGGCAACGGGGAGGTCGACTGGGACCGGGTGGTAAGCGAGTATGGCAGCGGACGTTCAAGGTTTGTGCGATCTGATAAAGAACAAGTGTTGGGCTAATCGTTTGCAGACACCAAATCCTCTTGAAATGCACTGCGATGGGCATCCGGCAAAGTAGCACCACCGCGCGGGCTACCAAGCGTCGCCGGGAAGACGGCGCGGATGCGGAGCAACAACGATCAGACGCGCCACCGAATCCCGCAGAGGCCAACGCAAAAGGGAAGGCACCGGTATCGACCTCGGCGACGACATCGACGCCGCCGACGACGGGGTCGCCCGCCTTGAGCGCTGCCGCCGCCACACCCGTAGCGTCGCCCGCGATTGCGCATGTCCCGGCCCCGAGCACGAGCACGAGCACGACGCCGGTGATGCCGCCACAGCCGCCGCAGCCACCGACGCCGGCGAGCGCGCTGCCGTGGCCGATGCCGACGGTGGCGGCCCCGAATGTCGACCCGGCTGGCCAGAGCGGCGCAGGCGCGGGATTCTACCGGCCACGGCCGGCGACGACGCCGGTAACGAACACGCATACGTTTGTGTACCAGAATGGGATGGGCGGTCGGGAGAAGATGCCGTAGTTTTGGGTTGATTTGTTCGTTCTTGGGCGTGTTCTGTGTATGTACATTGTATGACCGGACGCTGCAATATAATCTAATCGGCCTTGCGCTGGCTTGATGCAACTGAAAAAAAATCCGGCTATTCCTTTGTACCTTTGTCTCTTACCACCATGATGCCGCAAGAACTCGCCGTTGGAACCGCCGAAACGGCCCCAACGAGCAGGACAATGTCCCGACTCAGAGTCGGTTGACCTGCGAAAAGCAGCGTGGATGGCGACGAGCGTTCCTCCACGGTTGTCCCTCAGGCGTGCTTTGGCCGGCCAGCTGCGGCCGGGAGCATATCTTGAACAACCTCCTGCAACTCATCCTCCTGGCGACGATGCACCCCAATTTCTGGATGTTCATTGGCCCGCCCGCACCGCCAGCGCCTGCCAAGACGAAAACTGGGTCGGCCCTCTTTGACGAGGTCGACAGTCCTTAAAATAGGAGCTACTTGCCCCTCACCGCTGTCCGCAACTCCCCTTAGCGTCAGTTGGACGTGATTGACCGGTGCCTAACCTTACATACTCGAGTATACGCATCCCAATTTTCTTCGCTTCAATTTGGTTAGTCGATGATTTCCCGAGGGGTCTGGTTTAGCTCGCGCGTTGGTGGTTACTGACTATCTTCACAACGAGGAATTTTGCCCCCGGCTGTAGCACATTTCTTGGGCAGTTATGTGTAGTACAGAAGCTGCTTGTACACTGACTCCAAAAAAGAATTGGATCACCGGGGTTCAAATCTTGCAACGGCCATTTCTCCGCAATGCAGGTGCACAGCGGCAATATTTTTGATGATACTGATGTATCATATGCTACACTATATGCACACAGAAAATCAAGCTCCTGCATGCTGCTGCTCACGAGTAATGATCCACTGAATACCTTGAGCCGATCCAATTGTTTTTCTGTTGTTTGCCATTTTTGAAAGCTGCCATAGCTGCGGCCCAGAAATTTGATGTAATGATCTAGAATTGGTACCACGGGTAGCTGGAGTACCCAGCTACCATAGAACCTGATTTTGCCTGATTTGAATGTGATGTACCTCCGCAAATCCAGTTGGCACGGCACCAGTCACAGGTGTTGGCCTGTACAGGAAACCAAGCCATAGTTGAACCATATGAGCATCTGATCAAATTTCAGGTGATGCCATCTGGCAGACGGTATTCTGATGAAACTTTATGGTTGCATCAAATGCAGTAGTGCACTATCAGGGTCAGGAAACTGAGCCGTAAAGTTGAAAATTGGTCATACAGGCCCACATTTACCGGAAACGATCACTCACTGAGAACCCAGGAGAAGATTATGAGAGATTTTAATGGGTAAGGAGAGTGCAGTAGAAGACGCCTCATCAAACATTACCCATCTGATGGGATCAATATTGCTCTGGCATGCTCTGTGCTTGCTTCACTGTGACTGTGGCCCAGTGCCAGATTTGGTACTGCTCCCGGAACAGATTGATCAGCAGCATCAGCTTTTGATGGTTGTAAAATGATGATTTGAGTTCCATTCATCCCCAATAGCTGCCTTACTTCCAGAGAAATGCCTGAAATCAGCTCAAGGAGGCAGGTCATCTACAACATGTCACTTGTCACAACCTCAAGCAAATATGCTGGACAAACAGCATTGTGTACTCATAAATTCAAGTGTGAATAACAAAGGGGGCCATCCGGAGCACTCTCCAAGACCATCAATTCTCAATCAATTATATGTATGGGGTCTCAGTAAATTGATATATGCCGTGCAGGAAATGAATATTGACAATCCTCAGCCTTGCAGCTCTTGCCCATCGTCCAATGATCATGCTGATGCTTTCCTTGTCGCTGTATGAAACCCCTAGGCTCTCATCCCCAAGATTAATGCCTTTTTCCAGAATGTGCCTTTGGTTCGGTTCACCTAGAGCACGGTTTTGAGGGGAAAGAGAATCACAGAAGTTGTGCTTTGCCGAGGGATGGTATGAGTCCATCATTGATGCTCATCAGATGAAATCATGATGGATCATAGGGCCACCCTATAACTGCCCCTCATACCAGTTTCAGAGCATCCTCTGCATTCTTCGTGCACCAGCGACAGCATCTTGCAGATGAAGCAAAATGCAGAAAAACAATTGGATCACCTCACACTGGTCAATCAACTGTTACTTATGGATAAGTGCATGGTTAAACTTCATCTTTGGCAGAAAGATAGTAGACCATAGCGCGCTTGAGTATTCGCAGAAATTGTGTGGCTGTGCACCTGCATTGTGGAGAAATGGCCGCTGCAAGATTTGAACCCGGGTGATCCAATTCTTTTTTGGAGTCAGTGTATCCTGTAGGGTACGCCGCAGAATAATCACCTCTCTCTCTCTCTTCTTTGTATTGTCCTTCTGGATGGAAGGTATTAATAAGTCGAGAGATGCGTTGACAGTTCTTTTTGTCTCTTTACCGCAGTAGCTATTAATAACCAACTTTCGCCGTCAACTTCGGCTTGGTCTCGAGCCTCCCTCGCATTCGAGAATCAGGTGCGCACAGCGGCGGCAAGCAATATCGGCAGCGAGCTTGGAGTGCTAGAAAGTTGAAGAAGCATGGGGCGAGCGCGAAGGTGCAACAGCTGCATGCAAGTTCCCAGAATCTAATTAAAATGCCTACGGTTAATTCCATTGTTACGCGCGCTGATATCTCAAAAAAAAAAAAGATTTGGGGATACCCGGGCCGTAGGAATCAAGAAGACAATTTCTGAAACGACGACGACTGGCCAAACAAAGAGCAGCATCTGTCAACAACAACTTAAGATGTAGAGCTTCAATGGGGTGTGCGTTGCGGCGTTGCCAGAGACATAACCGCGGTGCCCGCTATCGGTGTTGAGGCCAGGAATGGTTCTGCTCTGAGAATTAATTTAATAAATTGCTCATCCGCCTTTGCAACGGTGTGATGACTAGTGTGACACGGTCCTTCCAGACCAACGACCACCAATGACGGGTCTTCAACAAGCTTCAAAGCCAGCGACACTGAGGACTCCGGGATGAGGCACCAGCTCTTCGAATTCGCTGCGGAGGCGTGCAACACAGCTCATGCGCGGGAGTCTGCGGACTTCCAATATGCTCGAAGGACGCTTTGTGGGCGCTTGACGTAAGGATCCAGGACACTTGACCCGGCGGCGGCGGCTGTTTCACCTCTCCGAAAGATCAGACTTGTAACTCGTTCCGCTCAGAGACGCCGAGACGAAGCAAATACGCAAATCCTCGTTCCCACCACACTTGGCCTCCTTCTACCATGGTTGACGCAAAGGCAGAGTCTCTGAGCCTCCCGCGCATTCGAGCACTAGGTGCGCAACATGCCGCTCTCAGCCGAGTCACCGAGAAAGTTCACAACGATAGGCTGTATGGAGCAATTCCATCTCATTCGCAACTACCTGGGTTGCGACACCTGTGTCATCTTCTCTGCTCAGTATACGGCGACCGAAGGCGCGAGGCTATGTTCAGAGACGCTATACCCCGCCCTTCGTTCGCTCATCGAGGCGCACACGCCGCTCGGGATCAGGTTCGAGGGAGATGAGGCGAGTGCGCAAGGGCATTGGGTCCGACTCCCTAGTGTCGACCTCTCGCGTATTGTGGAATTTGCGGAGGAGGAAGCGCCGACGGAAGCGGACCTGGAGCGCGTCTTGGAAGCAGCACTGGCGCGCGGGTTCGTTACAACGACGGACCTCCCGCTGTGGCGCGTGCGGGTGCTTGCAGACAATACCGTCGTCGGCATGTTCCACCATGCCATTGCGGACGGGATGAGCACAAAGGCGTTCCATCTGCAACTGTTTCGGGCGCTGCAGAAAGGGAACATGGACGCGGAGCGTGCCTCGGCGATCGTGCCCGTCCCGCAAACACTGGTGATGCATCCAACAATGGAACAAGCGCTGGACGTTCGCCCAACTCTCATGCTCGCCTTGCGCGGACTATTCATGACATTATCCGCCTACTGGTACTCTGGCAAGACCTGGACAGGGAACCCGTGCGCTACGGTTCCCGACGCTACCACCCACGTCCGCATCGTCAGATTTTCCGCGCAGGATGCGCAGAAGCTGCTCGTCGCCTGCCGTGCGCATCAATCAACTCTCACCGGGGCGCTCCACGTACTCATTGCTTCCGCGGTCTCACAGCTCATCACCAAGCGACATGCTAACCAGTTCCAACGCCTCGATGTGTACATCCCGCTGGGCATGCGCGGGGCTGCTGGTACCGGTATCGCTGAGGACGAGTTCATGGACTGTGCGTCGACCATCAATCCTTACACGCCTGTACGTGCCGGCTTTAGCTGGGCGGACGCAGCCAAGACGACACAGGATCTGAAGGAGCAGAAGATGGCGAAGGAGATAATTGGGATACTTGGCTTCTTCGAGGGCAAATTCAATGGTTTCCTTCGAGGAAAGCTGGGAAAGAAGCGCGGGTTGGCGTATCTGGTGTCGAATGTCGGGCGTTGGACGGAGGGGGACGAGAAATCGCGCTGGAAGGTTGCGAACACTGTGTTCACGCAGTGTGACGTTGTCGTTGGAGGGGCGTTCAACTGCTGTATTGCGGGCGATCCGAGTGGTGGGGTGAATCTAGGCCTCTCGTGGGGGAGCGGTGTCGACGCCCCCTTCATCGATGAATTTATCTCATCGTTCGAGAAGGAATTATCTGAACTTTTTATGTAGTGTTTCCGGATCGTTTGTTTTAATTGTGGTATTCAGGAACCAGATATATGAAATGGAGGCCACAATGGACATCACCCTGGCTGCGGGCAGGCAGGATGAGCGGTTTGCCGAGACACTCACCTGCTTGCAAGTCAAATGGTTTGGGTAAATTGCGAACGCAATTGTATATTGTCTCTGACTTGGAGCCTAAACGCAAACGAAAAACATGTTTCGTACATGCGGTGGCTGTCGAACAAAGATCATCAGCTCGATCAGACGCGTGGGTGCATCGGTTCAACTTCTATGATGGGACTCTATGGGCTCCAAATATAACTTACTCTATAAGAGTGGTGGCAAACATTCATCCGTCTATGTAGAGCTGAGCTCACTCCTTCTCCAGCTGAGCCTCTGTGACCGCAAGCCGCACATATTTCGGCGGATTTCCGACCTCCTTGTCGAACTGCACTTTGTACTGGTGGTAAAACCAGGTTCGGCACGGAGTTTCCTCGCCATAAAGGAAAGGGAGCTTACTCTGACAACAGCAGTCCCCGCTTGGTTGAGATGAAAACCGGAATTTTGCCGCCAGAACATGCGTGCGGTCAGCTTAACACGGTCATGCAGGTCGAACTGTAGTAGAGCAGTCAGGTGAAAGAATCGATTGTTGGACGTGAGCAGACAGGCATTGTTAGGGTCTTGAATTTGAAGAGAACCTGTGGTGGTGGTGGTGGTGGTGGTGGTGGTGGTGGTGGTGGTGGATGGTAGTGAGAAATACCCCCGCAGCTTCGAGGTTTTACTCGAGTATGGTCAGTCGACTTTATACCCAGCAGGCCATCTACAGAATGACACTCAAGCTCTGTGTTGGCCGCCTGTAGACTCTCATTAGCGACGAGAGGACGGCGGCTCACGCCGGTGCCGCAGCCCGTTGTGAGTTGAACCAATCTTCTCACGCCACGAGTCTTTGTTGACCGTGGCTGCAGTCTGGCTGAACTACGATACTGATAATTTCGGCTCGCGCTCCACTATATAGTCAGATGTGTCGTCTTGTTCGGCCTCTCTGACGCTCTTCAACCAATATCTGCCGCATGGAATCAACGGCCTTCTGCTTGTTCGCGCCCCGGTGGCCTAAACCAGTTATGAGTCGCTGCCATCAAAAATTGGACTCCCCGCTGGTATAAATACGACACAGATGTATCCATTCCACAGTCCATCCCAGTCGTAAGCCAGTACTAACAACAATACTTATGCTCCCAACACTCGTCGCCATCCTCGGATTCGTCGCGGTTATTCAAGCCGCGCCAGCTATCAAGTTTCCGGAGGCTTCGACCCTCGTCTGTACAGTTGACGCTGGCCAGGCTCGTCCTGCGTAATGATAGAGCGCAAACACCGTTGATAATCTCCACAGGCATTCTACACCCAAACCCACTCCCTCCCGATCCAACCCGGCGTCTACCAGATCTTCAGCATGTTCACCAGCTCTTCCCTTCGTGCGACTACAGTCGGAATGCCTCTTTACGTCCCCAGTATGGGTAGCCCAGGCAATCCTGGGCCAGCTGGCATCGTCAGTAATATCTCCATCTGCCCTGAATCTGGCTCACGGCTCCCGAATAGTGGAATGTCCACCTGGCCAAAGGATCCGAGGACTCGGAGCCGCTGTATAAATTCGTGAATGAATTTGGGCTCGGAGCCTCGCTGGGGCCAGATGGCACGGTCGACTCTAAGTTCGCCAACGCGGAAGCGTTCGTTGTCGAGCCTCAAGGCACCCATTTCTTCCGAGTACGTGCTCCTCTTGGAGCTCAGCCTCAAATTGCACCAATATTCACCTGAATGCATTCAGGTTCATACCAGCGACGAAAGCAAAAAATACTGGACCGTCAAAATTAACGGCCCCCGTGGAGAGGTAAGGGCTTCAAGTTAATACCCCCTGGTGGTGTGGTCAACACACATTGCAGATTCATTTGGAGGACGGCGATGGGAGCGAGAGTCAGCTCTGGCGCTCAATCAGAATGAGCTGAATGAAGACTGATGCTACATGGCGGCCGTCGTCGAATACACTAGTAGCTCGTAGACGGCTGTCACAGTTTCTTTGTTCGCATCGCCGTTCAATCTAGCGCGCTGATTAGCCGTGCACTAATGTTCATCAATCGTCCGCCATAATTGTGTCCTGCTTCCTCTAGCCCACCGATATAATGGTCACTCTTCCAAAGGTACCCGTGCGTGTAACGTGGCTGGGCTCAGCTTTGAGGTACCATTATATGGAAGTTATGTTGGACGGAACGCGCATGATCTATTTTTTCCGGCTATTGCCTTGCGCCCAAACTAGCGGAAACGGTCATCTCGACACCACACCAAAGCTTACCGGGTGTACACCAAGCCGGTACGAGTGCAAGTCTGCCTGTTAGACGCTGTAAATAGCTATAGGCACCGGCAACGATTGACAGCACATTCTGTAGTCGCCGGTCTGCCTTAGGGTCCCGCCCCAGTTCGTCAACAAGCGTATTTCTGGCTGTCCTACTAGCCTCCGGTGAGATGGAGCAAGGAGCGTCTCTGCGTAGACAATGTTTTAAGTAAGTGGGCGCAATTGATGGGTGAGCAAAGAAAACAAAACACCTCATGCGGCAGCACTCTACTAGGTATATATGCATGCCAAATGGTCATTTCACATTCATCTTCCTATACCCTGCCTACGCACGCTCAAACACATACAAATACGCCAACTTCTTCAACTCCTTGACGCTCTCCTCGTCCGCCTTGACCACCTTTTCGTCGTTGAACAACACCCAGCCCTGCGGCGTCTGTATGTGCGCGACGTAGTGGCCTGAATGCACTGACGGGCCCTTGTGCGAGATGAACGCCTTGAGGCGGTACCCAACCGGTACAGATTTGGATCCGGGCACCGCCGGTGCAGCAGCTTCTGGCGCAGCAGCTGCCGCAGCAGGAACGCCATCGTCGCCCATATCGTCCGGATGGTTAAACAACCACTCAATCGCGCGTTCAGCGTTGCCCGCTGTCTCCCTCAACGCCTTCCTTGCCTGCGCAGCCGTAAATCCCATCTCTGCCAACATCGAGATCTGTTCTGGCGACGGCTCCGCGGCAGCAGACCCACCCGCGGAGGGTAGTGGCGCGTCAATGTCGGGATCCTCCATATGGGCAAACAACCACTCCATCGCCGCCTCCGCGTTCGAGTTGCCAGTCGCCAACAACGCCTTTTGGCAGCGAATAGTCGGGAATCCCATACCCTCGAGTTGGGCCATCGCGGCAACATCGAATTGAGGGACGGCAGCGGCCGCAGCTATCGTTCTAATGAGTTACATCATTTCAACTGAGGTGAAAGGCTGACCGATACTCGGTAACTCGTTCTCTCCCGGTTGGAGACCCGTGCCGAGATGTTCAGCAGTGAAGTTGAGTACATCGCCTTCGGGCAGAATCAACGGGATATCTAGAGCCCAATTAACCTTGGAAATTCGGTTGAAAGGCCTGGCAACATACCGAGCTTGGTCGGAACCCAGTTGACGAGCTGGAACTTCTTCGCGTGGACGACGAGCACCTCCGGGAACGTAGCAAACTTCGTTTGCCTCGAGGACAATCAGCGCAGCTCCGATTAGGGGCAAATACGTACTTGACGGCGTGAACGCTCTTGGTGCAAGCTGGACAATTGTAGTCCAACATCTCGGGGGTCAGAACCGCGTCGACACAAGACACGAGCGGAATTGGAGTGTACAGCGTCTTGCCATCCGCGTCCTTGCCCTGCTCGATGGCCGTCACCGGGACGCTGAGGACGTCCATCGAGTCAACGCGATAGCTGACCTTGCTGCAGACGTTGCACTGCAGCCGCTGCTCCATGCCGTACGTGAACGCAGTGGTTGGGTCTCCCGACGCGCGTTCCTTGTACTTGTGCGCGTCTCTTCGCAATACCGTCAATAAATGCCCAAGGAATTCCTCCGAATCCTGCTGCTTCATTGTCGAAAACTCCTCGTGCCCCTTCCCAATCAACGCCTTGAATCCTGCCGGTCGCAGTCCTTCCTGGAATACCGGGTCGTTGACGTTTGACGCCGTGTTGTGTGCAGGATGCGAATAGCGTCCGCCCAATAACCCGTCAGCAATTTTGCGCATCTGACATTCAACGCAATCTGCCGGAAGTGATTCGGGGCATTGTGCGGCGTGATCGGTGGTAGAGGACGGCGAGAAGTAACGCGTTTGGAATCCGGAAAGAGAGAAGATGGTCTGGAGGACCGAGGCCATGTAACAGCTGTTTCCGAGATTCGACAGACCGGTCAAGGCCGGACCAAAAAGCGGTTCGAGCGCACGACCGTCCTCTGAGGTGAGAGAAAAATCGTATTTGAGGTTGTGCTCGATTTGCATCTCCGTCATGCTCTTCTCCGTCTTCTGCGCAGTGTTGACGTTGATTCCGAACGTCGAAAGGTGTAAGGCGAGGTCATGGTCGAGCTTGGAGTCGTCGCATTTGTAGCAGTAGATATCTAGACGAAATCAGGACGCGTCATGAAAAGAGCGAGCACGCACCGGCGCCGCCCTCGGGCGTAATCGTGCCCAGCTTGACGCTCACGGGGTGCCCTGTCTCCTCATAATGTTTCAGCCCGTGCCCATTGCCGCCATTCGCCACCCCGTACAACTGCCTGCCGCATCCAAGCGAGCCACAGGTCAAACACAACCACAAGTTCGACGTCAACTCGCAGGCATTGCAATGCGCGAGCCCTGACGCGGGAATCGCGCCCGCATTGGTCTGCTGCAGCATGAGGGTATGCTCGCACGCGACGAATTCCTCCTCCCAAGCCTTGACCTCCGATTGACGCGCAGATGAGAGGGATTGCATGATTTGGTCGGCTAGCGACTTGACCTGCACTCTGAGGTTAGTCGAAAGAGATAGCAGGCCTAGTACCACGCACCGAAGGATCGCTGAGCGTTTCGGGGACCTCGCGTCCCTTGTTGACATCGCAAGTCCAGCACTTGATGACCGTCGCAACATCGTACTTGTCCTCGTCCCTCTCCTCCGAAATGGCAAGCTTGGATATCTTTGCTGGCGGCTCCTCATCCTCGGCCTGGACGCGTAATCAACACCGATCTTGAACAAAACGCGAACATACACTGACTCGCTTTGTGGACGGCTTCGGCTTGCGCTTCACGTTGAGCGTGAAGCGATGGCCCGATTTTTGGAGGTGAGTGCGCATGTGGTGTCTGTCTCCCGTGCAGCCGCCATTGAAGCAGCCGAGACAGACCTCAATACCGAGAGGCCCGTCCTAGTTTGTGTGGGTGCGCATTTTTTTGGGTAAACGGGCAGCGGACCTGATTGTCAAAGCATTGGGTGCATTCCTCGCGATGGACGGACTGCGATAACCTTGGTGGCTGGAGGGAACTGAGTTGAGCGAGATGGGGACACGACATGATAATCGGAAGCAAACAACGGGATTGTGACTCTGATCTATAGGGTCGCGTCCGTAAGGAGCACAAAGAATGCGAGGTGCCCGACTTTTGGCATTCCAAAGAACAGCAACTGAGATTTGCAATGAACATGGTTCCAGCAGAAAAAAAATGCAATACATCTAGGCCAACAACACAGTTTCAGGCTAAGTCGCATGCTCCCAGCTCCCATCGCTGCGCGCCGGTCCCTCCGGACTCGTCGATCCACTCCTCCTGGGCTCCGGGTTATCCCGATAGACATTCTCTCCCAACGCAACCCGCGAATTACTCCCTGCCGCCCTTGGGACATCCTGGTATCCGCCGCCCGTCGTCAACCTCGTCTGCTCATCCGCATCGTCGTCATCATCCGACACCTCCCCGAACGCGTCGTACAGCTCCTTCGTCCGCGCGGACCTGGGGCCGCCAGATGATAACCGCTCGCTCCTCATGCCGCTCATGGGTAGCTCGTCTCCCCCAGGCAGCGGTCCGTACTCGCTCAACCGCCTAGCGCGCGAACGCCTCCAAAAGTAGAAGCCTGCGGCTGCTCCAAAGATTGCTACCGCACCGAGCGCCCCAAAGAACCACACTTGGTTCTTGACGAGGTTGGACATATCTGAAAACCAGCCCTCGTCTGCAGTTGGTGTACTAGAGCTTGATGGCGCGCTCGAAGGGATAACAGCGCCAGAGTTGTCTGGGAACGTCGCGTTGGAGTTTTCGCCGGGAGCGTCGCCGTGATCGCCGGGCAGGTGCGCGGTCGGCTTGGAGTGTTGTTTTGTCGATGCAGAAATGGTAGGGGATGGCCGCGCGGATTCGACTGGAGGAAGAAGCTTGTCATCTTCGTCGTGCGGAACCTCAAACAACGCAGTAGCCTTGGATGCGTCAAGCGCTTCGCCCCACAACATCATGTTCCAACCAAGGAAACTGCCGTTGAATTGCTCCGAAGCCTGGTCGGACACTTTGATAGTCCAATCGCCAACGGGGTTGTCGCCCCTGGAAAGATCGTTAGGAAGCACAGATAAGATGCCTCAGAGGGACATACCAATGCTTGACGCTCATGAACGTCCAACCCGCATACGATGTCGTGGCCGCATCCCCGGACCTCTTGCCGCCCAAAACACTGCGAATTCCACTGGGACTCCGGATCTCGACTTCGACATCGCCGCGCTTCCCGTGCTGTATCCAAACCTTGACGGTAATATGCTCCAGTTTCTCCATATTGGCTGCAGCGACCATCTCCGGCGTCACAGTGATGACACTCGTTATGCCGCCAACAGGAATGTGCGTGCCACCGCTGAACTCTTCCTCGACATTCATCTTCCCGTCCTCGAGCCTGATCGTTGGAGTACGGAACCAGACCTGCGGCTTGACGACCTGCCAGTTCTGCGCCGCCTTGAGGTACGCGTACGCGTCCAAAGCGCCGAACCCGTATTTGTACGAATACTTCCTATTCGGAAGCGCAGTAGCCTCCCAGTCGGGGTCGTCTGTATTGACTTGTCGAGCAGTAAGGACACAGAGGTGTTGAACGTCGCGCCAGGTAAGGTCGGGGCGGAGTTCGAGGGCAAGGGCAAAGACACCAACGGCATTTGGAGCAGCGGCAGATGTTCCACCATGCGTGCTCGCGCACTTGTTCTCTCCTTTGTCCGTTGTGACCTTGTGCAAGTCAATATTGGAAACGGGAACACTAAAGTGGACCCACAATGGATTTCCCACTTCCAGAACTATACGCAACGATCATATTGGCTGCGCATGGCTCGCTGTAGTAAGGGTGAACTGGATGTTGTGAGTGCCCTGCACGAACAAAACTAAGAGCAACTCACGGCCTTTGTAGTCGATGGCGCTGACAGTGACCGAGTAAATGCTGTTGGTGTAGCCGTCAAAATTGCACTGGTCTCCGTGTGCAGCTCCATTGCCGCTCGCAAACACGAAGATGGATCCCTTCTTGCCACGGCCGTTGTTAATGCCGTTGACGATAGCCTTCTTGATGAGGTAGCTGGAGAGATTATGAGCGCAACTCCCGGTTTCAAAGGTGGAAGGCATACTTGGGAGCCTCCATCGACTTTCCATTGTCCGGCGGGCCCCAGGAGCACGAATAGATGGAGACGTTGTCCATGCCGTAGTTAAGCGACGCGGCCTCGTCGACATCCGAAATCGGGCCCGACAGTATCCGAACTCCAGCGACCTTGGAGTCGTACGCAATACCGATCCCACACGCTTTATTCTTTACAGCCGCGATCTGGCCCGCGCAACGCGTCCCGTGGTGGTCGTCAGACAATTTCGGATATGGCAGGTCTTCGTGGTCGTTGAAGTCGTATGAATCGTCCGCGTCAAAGTTGTCCTTCAAATCCTCCGACGTATAGTCCAGCCCATCGTCGACGAGGCTCGAGATGACACCCTTGCCGCTGAGCCCGAGTATCTCCCAGATACCGGATACGTTCATGTCATGTTCGGGGTATTCGTCGTTAACAAGATGCCACTACCACCAATTAACCATTGCGCGTGCAAATAGACGGGCAGACGCACCTGTTGCGTGAACAACGGGTCCCGGATGTCCATCCGGTCCGCAATCGCCTGCGCTGTCATGTCTGGAGGAGGGCCGATGGGCGGAGGTGCTCGTTTTACACGTTGGCGTAGGGTCTGGCGCTCGAGCCAGGGCATGGAGGCCGCAAGGTCGACGGAGCGACGGTCGAGATGCGTCGTTCTCCGCAGGCGCTTATGAGTCTCCATAACCGGGTCCAATGCTAGCGCTTCTCCGCGCGCCACAAGGCCGTCCGCAGGCGGCTTCTCGACGCGGACGAGCCAGTGGTCCTCGAGCTGGCCAGCCTGCTCGACAACCTCCACTCCGAGCGCCTCTGCCGCCTCAGCGAGGGACACGCCGGTCCGGGGGTCGTGCTCCAGGACGTAATATGCATGTGTAGAGTAGAAGCGTTTGGCTGGCCGTGCAGCGAGTGTCTGCGGCGCAAATAGGATGTTTTGAGCGAGTAAAAGGAGCGACCAGGGTAGTAGCATTGTGAGAGGCCGGAGTTCGACCGTGAAGGAACAGAGCAAGCCGACGTGATGGTGTCGCTAGACTTGCACCCATCCTCGACGTGACTTTCGCTCTGGACTAACCTCCGCGCAACCACTCCAGGAACACTTTCTTTGTGGACCATTATAGCCTTTATAGACTGCCTGCAACACAAAGAGTATAAATAAACCGGTAGTTTTGCGCTATTATTCGTCTTAATCCGTTTCCAGAGACGGGCCTCTCAGCACACTTCCGCTAGGCGGGGAAATTCGTCCCCATTGCCAATCATCTGAGTGCACATTAGCGTCAATACCAAAGACAACCACTCGCCACACGTACTGCTGCGACGAGTAGCTTGAACACCACCAGAAAATCTCGCTTTATCTTGATGTCAAACCGGTGTGTTTTCGTATAGGTGAACGGTTTTCCCCCGTATTTTGTGCAGTTATCCTTGGTGCGTCGGATGTGGGTAAACTCCCAATATCTTCCATCTGTGAGGACGTTCACAAAAGAGTCCAGCCGTCCATTGCTAAGTTTCTCAGACAGGAAAGCGAGGGAAAGGTTGTAAGTTGCACCTTCGGCAAATTTCCGCAATACCTTGCGCCACCGTTTGAGAGATAGACTCTGGTTCGTCTATCGCCGCAAACTGCTTGGATTCGGCCAGTTGGAGTGTACATGTCGCGCTTGTCAACGTCTCCACCTGGCACAATAATTCTCCTAGAGCAATTTGGTACCGAACCGAACAAAAAGCACGGTCGCGTGCTTACCTTGTTCAATCCATGAGCTAACTACCAGTGCAAAACTTGGTTAACACTACCACGACCACGGTCAAGAAACATGAGACTCACTTAACCTAGCATGAACAGCTCCCAGGCGGTAATCGTAGCTCCCGCGGAGGGTAAGATTGGTCCCATGGACCGGTTGCTCGACATACACCTCTTCTTGCAGCGTGATCCACGAATGAACGGGACCCAGTCCGTCGAGAGTCTTGGCTTTCCTCGTGTTGCCTAGATGATGCCGGACTCGAACGTCCTCATCGATATCCGGATTATTCGTAAGAATATCCATCGCCGTGGCAATAGCGGCGAACAAAGTTGGATCGACTGTTGTCTGATGGGACATCCCTTTCTGTGGACAAAGTATAAGCACAGTCCACAAACTGTACTTTCTTCACTCACGTTTAACGAGAGGAACCGCCTAACATTTTTTGTATGTGCACAGCTGCACAAGTCGTCGACCTTCTTTGCAAAATACTCATCATCAGCTAGGATATCCGCCAAAACTTCCGATGATTCCTTCAGGCCAAGCTCTGCGGCGGTTTTGCGTGGCGCGTCTTCGTCCTCCCGGTCTTCCGTATATGTACAAATGGTGTGCGGGTAGGCCGGGGGGGTGAACGAAGTCGTGCAAAATGGGATGAACGGCTGTGAAAGCATGCACCCGCCGCTGAAAGACAGTTTAGTTTTGTAATACAAAGAAGATGGCAGACTTACGCCCAAGTGTTCTTCGATCAATGCCTCCGCAATGTTTTGCTCGGTGTCCGCAGGTAGCTGAGAGTCCTTCGGGAGCGCCCGTGCCACCTGGGAAAGCATGTTTTGTACTAAAGCTCGCAGCAAGAGTGGTGTGATCCCAGGCTCACAAGCCAGCCCTCGCTGCGGAGCTATTCAAAGCTTTATCCTAGTAGAATAGTAATATAAGCTGATTCCGAACATTTCCGACAGGTGCCGAATATTTCCGAGTGGTTATGTAAAAAGATGGGGGGTGGGCGCTCCGCAAGAGGTGTCAGATCGTGGATCGACCGACACGGACAACTTCACGTGAGTTGATTAGCGGCGGATTATCTCCGGATAGCGAGCATGGATGGAACTTGGATGGAACGCGCTGTGAGGGCCAGTAGCGCGCCAATTGACGTGTTTTACGCGAGCTTTAGAGTACAGAGAGGATGTAGATATGATACAAATGAATATTCTAGCTTTTTGCGCGCGGTTTCGGGGTGTACTGTCCGACGACGCGTTACAGCTGATTTCAGAACTGTAGGTGGTTTGTGGAGCGCGCTCCCCGCTCAGCGCTATTTACCCTCGTTGTTGTTTCCGTAAGCATTTTGAATGGGATGCACAGTGGCGCAGGCTGCTCGGAGCGTCTCCGTGGAGCTCCGCCCATTCAGAAGGCACAACAAGTGTAAACAGCTTCGAGCGCCGAGAGGGCTCCACAAACCACCTACAGTTCTGAAATCAGCTGTATTCTCCTCCTCCTTCGATGGGCAAATGAAGTTGGATGGATGATGGGGATGAAAAAAGCGTGCAGGAGCGCGCCGATAGCCTAAAGAGGCGGCATATCTGCGGCAAGTCTAAGAGCAGGCACGCACCATCCATTAGATGTGTATTGAGTTGGACAAAGGCTGATAAGTGGGGTGCTAGTGTAAATGCTTGCACATTTGGTGTATAGAATGTACATGTTTTGAGGTCATCGGCGGCACAAGTAAGACAAGCGCAAGGAGGACGGCGTCGAAAGGCAGGACACGGTGTGTGAATACTTTCTGAGCTTATGGACATCTCGACAGAAACCTCACAGCCCTCATCACACAATTTCCTAAAAAGGGGTGGCAGGTCGAGGGCACGTGAAGTTAATCAGTGTCACCCGATCCAGGATCTGACACCCCTTGGCGCTCCGCAGGAGGGCTGGAACAGCTAGGTCGGTCCGACCGCCGAGCTGTCAAAATATCCCCGGATGCCACTGACAAGAACAGCGCGAATGCAGACATGCTGCTGCAGTATGGGCCGTTTGGGATGTTCAAAAACCAATAAAGATATTCACATAAATAGTGGATAATATTGGCTAATTATATATGTCAAAAAACAACCTTAAGTTGGTGCAACATACTGCTTCCTATCTAGCAACTATGGAATTTGCAGACTTGAACCATGATTTGTGGACACATAACATTATTAGTGGCATTCTAGAGTAATATTTTTGATGCTGTAGTCTTTAAGTCCCTCAGGACATGCCTGTAGTAGTGTGCCATCAGGCCAATATTAAATGATACTCTCATGTTAGTGAGCTATACAGGTCTGGGGGGCCACTCAAATGTGCCTAGGCTGCACCCAGTATTGCTAAAATACATTATTTCTGTGGTATTTGAGGCACCACAATTCCTGCAAAGGCCTTCGGCACAGATCACCTTCGGGGATATTTTGACAGCTCGGCGGTCGGACCGACCTAGCTGTTCCAGCCCTCCTGCGGAGCGCCCACCCCCCATCTTTTTACATAACACCTCGGAATGATTCGGAATGTCATGGAACAACTCGGATTACAGCTGGTTGCAAAATTCTGGGCCGCTTCGCGCCGGGAAAGGATGTGGAGGGATTGAATTGTCCAGGACAGCTGCTCCACCTTTGGACAGAAACTGCATTCATTCCAGGCTTCGGCTCCACATCCTTCCCCGCCGCCAAGCGGCCCAGAATTTTGCAACCAGCTGTAAGCTTGTAATTTACTTTACACAGATTCCGCTAAACTAGCTCCGCAGCGAGGGCTGGTTTATGAGCCTGGTGTGATCCCGGCAGCCTTGATACTTCGACTAGTTTGGTCGGCCACCGTGATGGGAATGCCTCCGGTTCACCTACACTACCCCAAAACCACAGGTAGTTACCTGCATGGGAAAGGGTCCTCCCTCCAGGTAACTACCTGTAGCCGAGCACGATCGGCAGCACCGTGCGTGCATGGCACACGCAATCCCAATGCGGTCGCGTTTCAGCCGCGCGCCATGATCCGCGCGGAGATGTCGTGGCGGCGGGCAGAGGGCCCGTACGCCAGCCCGGCGCAGGGCTAACTACCTGTGGTTTTGGGGTAGTGTATATCATGTATTTTATTTTATTTTACTTTTTTTTTTTCTGTCTGGTCTTGAGCATCGGAGCCAGATACGTCGGCGTGATACGTCGGCGTCGACGCCCCGACGCCGACGTGGTGAAGCTGCATCGGCGATGTATAAAATACCTCAGAACTCCGATGCAACCGCCGATGCAACCTCTGACGTCCAGGACTACAACTATCCAGCATCACCGATGCGTGACTTGTCTTTTCTTCTTCCTCCCTCCACCAGCTTCCATGCCCAAACGCAAAACCGCCCAAACCACTGACGACGAGGCGGCCCCATCCGCCCCCGTCCGCCGCAGTACTCGCAGCACCCGCCCTGGCAGCCTGCCGCCGCCGACGCAAGCCCCTCCGCCGACGTAAGTTCCCTCCGATGGTTGGCCGATGAAGACGTACTGACTTGCGTCTAGTGACAAAAAGCGCAAACCGTACGTCCTTTTTCCTGACCACAACACCGCGCTCAAGCTCGGCCAGCCCCTCGTCAAGCAAACGGCCCGCGTCTAAGAAGGGAAAGGCGAAGGCCCTCAAGGCCGTCGAGGAGGAGGAGGAGGAGGAGGAGGAGGAGGAGGGTGAGCCGGGCCCAGCAACCAAGAAGCAAAAGCTGGACAACGCCGTCTTCGGGGACGACGATGACGACCTGACCCCCACACCACAAACGCCCCCGGCCGCTCAC
The DNA here is from genome assembly GCA_014461125.1 of Mycena kentingensis (nom. inval.). Classification (NCBI taxonomy): domain Eukaryota; kingdom Fungi; phylum Basidiomycota; class Agaricomycetes; order Agaricales; family Mycenaceae; genus Mycena; species Mycena kentingensis (nom. inval.). The sequence continues at coordinate 3,473,765 of JACAZG010000003.1, read as the reverse complement.
CAGGAGCTCGAGCCCGACGTCGCGCCTCCCGTCCCGCCTCCCGTCGCGCCTCCCGTCGCGCCTCCCGTCCGCGTCTCCCGTCGCGTCTCCCGTCCGCGTCTCCCGTCCCGCCTCCCAAGGAGCCCAAGGACAAGCCCGAAGACGAGCGCCCCGTCGTCCCGCCTCCCCAGGAGCCCAAAGACGAGCGCTCCGTCGTCCCGCCTCCCGTCCCGCCTCCCCAGGAGCCCGAGGACGAGCCCAAAGACGAGCGCTCCGTCGTCCCGCCTCCCGTCCCGCCTCCCCAGGAGCCCGAGGACAAGGACGGCCACGAGGACGAGCGCTCCGTCGTCCCGCCTCCCGTCCCGCCTCCCCAGCAGCCTCCGGCGACAACTCCCCCGGCGACGACTCCCCCTGCCGTCCATCCCAAAAGCGACTCTGACTCTGACTCCGACTCCGACTCCGACTCTGACTCCGACTCTGACTCCGACTCCGACTCCGACGCAAAACCAAAGCCCAAGCCGAAAGCAGCGGTAACGCACAAAACCGCCGACGACTCTGACTCGGACTCGGATTCTGACTCGGAATCGGACGACTCGGGCCCGGACGCGGACGAGTACAAGCCGAAGAAGAACGAGGAGGAGGACGAGGAGGAGGAGGACGAGGAGGACGAGGAGGACGAGGAGGATGAGGAGCCGCCGAAGCCCCGAGGAAAGAGCCGAGGAAAGAACGACGGGAAGAAAGGCCGGGTTGAACAGCCTTGGGACACGGGGTTCTGGGATGCAGAGCCGCGAGTCTACTCCCGCCGCAACCGCGCGGAATACTGGGACCCGCGACAGGGCCGCTGGCGACAGTGGAACGACTGGGACAACGAAGACCTCTACGCTAACGATTACAAGCCGCCGAAGCACGAGCGGGGACACAAACCAAGGTACGCATGGCATAAATTGGGTTCGATTCTTTTGCTAATTAAGTACAGCGACGACTCTGAAAGCGATGGTGGATGGGAGCTAGACGAGAAGCAGCACAAGCGGTCTCAGGTGGCCGCCGAGTTGAGCCAGAAGAACCGGAAGAAGGCCTCCAACCTGCGCTACAAGAACGATAACCGCACGAAGATCCAGGCGCAGGGAGTAGTCGCGGCGCAGTTTAAGCGCGACACGAGGGTGTATGCGGAAGCGCTGGGGCTCATGACGAAGAAGCAGGCGCATGAAGCACCCATTCAGGATGTCCGGAACGCGATAAAGGAATCCTGTGGGGGGAGCATGCCCAGCGCGGAGGCGATCAGCAACCACCCCCAAGTGGTCGACCGGCGCCGTCCCCGTCCCCGTCCCGGCGGAGCCCACGACAAAAACCCCCAATCTGGGAAACGAAGCAAGAAGAAGGTGAGGTCGGCGGCGGTTGTCGAGGACTCCAGCGACGAGTCCGACATCGTTGAGGTTACCAAGCCAGCGAGCAGCAAGCCCCCGCGCAAGAACAAGAAATCTCGGTGAGTCGAAGTCCTACGTCGGCGGCGTCGGCAGAATACTCGCCGACGCCGCCGACGAAGCGCCGATACAACAAGTTGACGCATTGCAGGGCTGACTCCGACGCGGGCTCCGACGCCGCCAACTTGGTCTTTACCCTCCCGTCCTCGGTCGTGTTCCCGGCCTTCGAATTTGGCGGCTCCACCAAGCAAGAGTGGATTCAGCACAATCGCCAGCTGCGCTACTCCGTGTCCGGTGGTTTTGAGGTCTTCGTCCCGGCGGACGACGGATGGTTCATGTTCGCCACGGAAACGGGTGCCGCGTGCACCGGCGCGTCGGCTGTGCTGGGCGGGACATGGAAGCCGTAAGTTTCATGTTCTTGTCCGCCGGACTCCGTCTCACTTTACCCAGCCCGAAACTGCCCGCTCCCGAAGACGAGTCGCCCGCCGAGCCCCCGACCGGCAAGCACAAGGGCAAGAAGGGCAACACCGGCAAGGGCAAGGCCGACGAGGGCGAGGGCGATGAGGGCGAGGGCGACGAGGGCGAGGCCGAGAAGCGCGCGAAGAAGCGCAAGCCCAAGGCCGAGAAGAGCATGGCCAGCGGGAGCAAGGCGGACGAGGGCGAGGGCGATGAGGGTGATGCCGAGAAGCGCAAGGCCGAGATGCGGGGGAAACGCAAGCACGAGGCCAGAGGCGATGGTGCGGAAGGGGAAGGCGAGGACTTGCCAGTGTCCAAGAAGTCGAAGCAGGACAAGCAGCCCAAAGCCGGCCCAAGGTACGTCGCATCGGGCGTCCGACGCAGCACTCCGACGCGTCTCACTCCGATGCGTCAATTTATCTGACGCCGATGTATTGACTAACACTTTCCTCAGCCGCCCGAAACCCCGCCCCCAAGTCACCGCGCTGCGGTCGCCCGATGGGAAGAAGTTCCTCAAGACGGCTATTGCGGGCGCACGCTTCATCCCCCGCGGGTTTAGCCTGCCGGTTACCAAAGACCGAATCTTTACGCAGCACAATCTGGCATGGAAGATCGCGCCGCACGCCGTTTGGTTCCTAGGCGAAGGACGGGCGGAGAAGGGCCAGGACCAGTGGATCCAGGTGGCACGCGGCAACGGGGTGTTGTTCAAGGAAGCGGTCGAGGACCTTGCTGGAGTGGACTTTAGCACCGAGTAGCTGCGCGCCTTTTTTTTTATCTACTAACGACGCAAAAAAAAAAAAAATGTATCATGTATATATTGATTATGCGCTCTCCATGTGTGCGAACGCCGATGGACGCCGACGTATGTGAAGACGCCGACGTGGTCAGCAGACGCCGATGTAGGATCCGACGTATGACTTGCAGTTCCTCACTCTCCCGCCGCCGACGTAGTCCACAAAGCCGATGCGGGATCCGACGCGGCTCCGATGTACCATATGAAAATGACATATTTTGCATATCCTAATGACATATATTTGCATATTGACCATAATTTGTTGTTTCTTTTTGTGTTTGTTAGAAATAAATCAATGACCTTGGGAGTGCCAATCCTGCAGATTCAGCCCATGGATACACCACAGTGACCCCAATCCTGCCCACTGAAGGATGCTGGACCTGAGATATAGCTTGGTGTGATTTGGTGGATGGCAGGTGAAAGCTGGTGATGGGTTGACCCACGACGATGGTTGAGTCGAGTTGGGGATTCCGCCATGTGCTGCGTCGGAGCTCCACGCGTTGGACACGTCGGACGCATCGGCGTCGGACGCGTCGGGCGTCGGACGCATCGGCGTCGGACGCGTCGGCGTCGGATGCGCATACGTCGGCGTCGGACGCGTCGGCGTCGGATGCGCATACGTCGGCGTCGGGACGCGTCGGCGTCTCATGACTCCAAGTGACAGCCACTCCATCGTTTGCCATCGACGGCAAGGGCAACACCTGGCCAGATTGCCGCAGGGCAAAGCCAGGGCCATTGGGCACCATCCCTTCCACCTGGAATTCATGCTGCAGGGCCCGAATGCCCTGCCCTGCCGGAGGTTGCACACGTGCAGTCACCTTTGCCCTCCTGGCCTGTGGCCCCTTACCCTTTGCCCCCCGGCGGCGGACACTGGCCAGCAGGTCTGGGTCAACTGATCCCAGCATGGGATCCAGCGGCTCGAAGGTGATCTCCTTCCCAAGGAGGAGGGATCGAACACGCCTGGCCATGTTCACATCAAAGTCGCCCGTCGACTTAGCACCAAAGCTGAAGCCAGCTGGTCGGATGAAGCGAACACCTTGTTTTTCGTAGTGCGCGTCGATTCCCTCCTCTTTGTATCTGACCCTGGCCTTGTCGGGATCCCCCGGGACCGCGGCCTCTGTGAAGAAATTCAGCCAAGTTATGCAAGCGCCGACGCATCGGGCGTCGATGTATCGGTCGCCGATGCGTCGGAGGAGTACCACGTACTGAGCGCTTTTTGCATTAGATTCGAGATGTCGGCGCGCATCTCCCCAAGGGACCTGCCGAGGCCCTCATGCGGCTTGTTCTGCATCATCCACATGGACATCTTGTTTGCCTCCTCCTCCATAGTGTAGGTGGGGATCATGGCCATATGCCCTGTATTACTCTCCTCAAAGTAACGGTCCATTCCCCCTGTGGACACCATGGAGGCCGTCCCCACGCTTCTTGCCTTGAACCGAGGGAATTATCGCAATCATTGGTGTCCCCGTGGCTTCGTGCAACCTGTCGGCCTGAGGAGTAGTAGTCAGTGATCGCCGATGCGTACCCAATGCGTTGGACGCCGACGTATCCAGGTCGCCGATGTGTCTGCACCGCCGATGCCGCGGGATACATCGGCGGCCATCAGCGGCGCAGACACATCGGCGACGCAAACGCGCCCGACTGGGGCAGAAACACGTACGCACCAGGGCCTCTATTTTGCGGGTCGTGAAGTGCACCATCCTTTCCACCTGGGCTCCGGCTTTCTTCTTCGACTTTGCACTAACTTCCTTTTCTTCCTTGTGCTTATCAAGCGCTTCAATGAACTCTCGCCCTTTCTCCCGAGGCCACGTCTTGTAGTCATCCCACTGTCCGCCCTCTGTCGACCGCGCACACCATTCCGCATTTATGACCGCAGCTGTGGGTGCAATACCTGGCCTTGTCAGCCTGTTGTGTGTTAGCTTTTGGAGCGGACGCACCCCTTTCACGAAACTCGTTGGCAATCTGGTGAAGGAGAGCACGCTGGAGGCTCGTGGCACGCGCGTTTTTGAAGCGGTATGGAAGGCATAGTTTCGGATCTGGGCAGCTGACTCTGGATGGCGCTGGATAACCTTGTCAAGAGTTCCGTGGATGGTCTTGCGAAGTTGCCGAAGGTCGTCAGCGTAGTTGGCGGCATCGTCGGCATCGTTTTGGTGCAGCGCACGCGAGGCGGCCTGGGCGTCGGAGTCACTGTAAGCGCGACCCGGCTGAGATGGTGGGGGCATAAGAAAAGATGGCTCGGGTATTGATGCGATCCCGCATCAATGCTATGACAGGTTGTTGCCGCAACTCCACCACGTCGGCGATGGGACGCCGACGCGTCGACTCCGATACAGCTCACCACATCGGCGTCGTCACGTCGGCGTCGGCGCGTCGGAGGCACCGCCGATGCATCGGATGGATCGAAGAACGATACACTGGGGGCGAGCATGCTTTTTCTGCAGTGGAAAATGCATGGAAAAGCAATGAAAAATAACTTATTTCCTCGGTATTTACCCAGTCTTTTCCACAGGAGAAAATGTGTGGAAAATATCCTCTTTAACCGCCATTTACCCAACATTTTCTGCTGTGGCAAATCATGGGAAAATATTACATTTAACCGTGATTTTCCCATGCGGAAAATGTGGTGAAAAGAAGTTCTATTCATAGCATTTTCTTGGCATTTGATTCACATTTTCCGCATGGGAAAATGGGGGATTTTCCCATGTGGAAAATGTCATGTAAACGATGAAGAAGTATTCCATATATAGTATTGTTAGGATTCCTCGGATACCCCTTGGGATTCCTTCCTACTATGGCAAACATGGGGATCTTGTGTAATCTTCACATTGACTTTGGTAATTGGCTTCTGGAGCACAGATCTATGATGGTGAGGCTTCGGGCTTTATAAGGCAAGTAAGGTTGATGAGCGGCAGGGCCTGCTACCTTAGTCAAAGAGACCACAACCTTGTATAACCTGTAACTCTAAGTGCACACAAAGTAATACTAAACGGAACAACAGAATTATTTACGAGAATCAAGATTTCAATATTCTCACATAGAAAAAAATTGCTGCCTGGTGGTAATTTCTTGTAGGGTGCAATATATGATTGACCACCGTGTCATTTCGCTCACTTAGTAGCTCATGGGTCACCAGACCTTTGAAGCCCCTCGCTCAGAGGACTGAGCTCAGCAAGGACCCCGGATTTTTTTTTTTTTTTTTTTTTTTTTTTTATTTTTTTTTTTTTTTGGGGGTTATGTCATATCCCGAGCCCGGGGCTCATAGAAAATATGTGAAAAATGTTGTATATACAGAAAGGTAACCAAACTCATTCATTTGTCAACACCAGCATGCTCCAGCTCCCGCAGATTCTCGTCTGTCGTCCATTCTGCTTCACTGGGCCAAAGGCTGATAAGTGCTATCTCAGCTCAGCGGTGCGGTAATGATGTTTGCCAGGAAGTGCTTCAAACCTGCTGGTTCTCGTGCCGGACAAAGCTGTTCATCATGGTGACCAGATTCTCGGCAGAACAGCAGCACTTAGGGCCCGGCTCTCCGGAGCCTCCAGCGTTCGAATCCGTACCGGGAACAACACTAGCCTTCCTCTTTAGCAGCATAGGTGGAATTCAGCTTGTTAGAACATGGATGCACATCTGTCACATTTGCGTACAGTACAAACAGCCTATGCCTGCATACAGAACACCAACTCATAAATCAAATGGGGCCTTTAAAAATAAGGCTGAGCGGCCAAGAGAATACCTTGCTGCTGAGACATGGTATGTATAATTGATTGAAAATGTGGCTCTCCTATTTGAGTGCAGGGGGCTCTTTGATTGGTGTGATATGCCACGGGAGCAGGGTGTAGACAGTACCTGCCCAGACCCATTCTCTCCAAACAGCACAAACATTTTACATTTCAGTTAGTGTAACAGTCCGGCAACAGTTTTGCCCCTGCAGAATGGTACAGTAGTAGTGCTGTGTGCTGCTAAAAGAGCGGGACTTGGCAAAGGCGGTAGTTTCCTAGGCACTACTGTGGGACTGATACCATGATCCATCCTCCTGAGATCTGGGAGGTTGATCATCTAAGACGCAGCTGAGCATGTAGATGGATTTGTGGCAATAGTAAACTTTTCCGTGATCCAAAAGCAGGACAAGGGCACCGTCAAGACTCAACTATAAGTTGCCTGTATCTTCAATCTTCACACAGTTTTGCTGCAACTCTGAGCTTGCCCTTCTCTGTGACTCTCCCATTAAAGAAATACAGCTCTGAAAGCCTCCATAAAAAAAAATAACACAGCGTGAAACCTCCCTATTACCTGAAAACTTCAAGTCTACATAAACACAGCCCTATAAAATAGTTCCTTCCTTGATTTCTAGTGATAAAATCAATATCTAAACATGTTGGTGGCATATATTGTACCCAATTGGTAGAAATTGCCTGCACATGTATATGTGTGAGCCAACCTTGACACATACACAGCCCTACCAATCACCAGTTAACCCCACTAATAGATCGAATCACCATGGGTACTGTGCATAGCTACTGGATGTCTTAGATAATTGATCCATGTGACAGGGTGCTTCTTGTCCACTACCCACATCTACCTGGTATGTAAGGTGATTATGCACATTACAGAAGCTGACCAAAATTCACCATAGACTGTATAGCTTTCCTGTGAAATGACACAACCAATTGCCCAGCTGGAATCTACCATTCACCTGCTTCAAGAAGATCTTGATTACTTACACGACCTTAATTGCCTCCGCAGTGGAGTGGACATGTCTGATAACTCATCAGGCATACCTACTCCAGCCCAAATTGCTGCACATTTCCGTAGCATTGTTGACTCATGGACCCCCACCCTTTCACAAAAGAAGAGTATCAAACAGTTCGCAATGAAGGCAGACGGTACCTTCTCATTTCACTCAAGATTGAGGAGGTTAAACAGGCTATATATCCACTCCCGCTGCCGCCTCGTGTTGAGAGCCAGCTCTCTTTTGCAAAACAGTCATATATGTTGCGGTACTGGCGGATCTTCCGTATCAATGATCTTCCAATGGAGATTCTGCTCAATATCTTGCACCTTGTGGCATTGAGCTCTCGCTGGGCTCCAGTCAAAGCCCGCAACTACTTAACTGCTGTTTGTCGGCGGTGGAGAGAAATGGCAATTGGAAGCTCCACACTGTGGAATGATATTTGGTTTAGAAATTTAGAAAACCCTCACCGGATGGAACAAGCATGGGTCTGGTTTGAGCGTTCTCGAATGGCCCCCCTTTACATCCACCTTGACATTTGCGAGAAGAGGAGTATTTCTGCTGGCCGCCCTACCTGTCAGAATGGCATGGAGGCAATAATGGAGCAGCTTTTGTTACGTCTCTTTACGAAGCTGGAGCAGACGAGGATGTTGATATTTGTGAGTGTGCTGTATATGAATGAGCTTTACTCACTCTGTTTCAGGAACTGGACTCAACACCTGAGCTTGCTTCCTTAGTCTCAAGAATGTTCCAGCAGCATGCTCAATCTGGTAGGGCATCAGTCTTAGAGTGTTTTCAAATTCGGAGGACTGGTATCCGCGAGGCCCGGGACATGCAGCAAGCTTTGGACATCCACAGATCAATTTTATCCAGCTCTGATCTTCCAGCTCTGCGCTGGATGGGTCTTTCAGGTGTTCCCCTCAACTGGGAAGGTTCATCATTTCAGAACCTGACATCCCTAGATCTCCGGAACCTTCCATATGTTCATGCACCAGAGTTGCAGCTTTTCTATCAGATGCTGCAGCAATCTCCAAGGCTCAAAAAGCTTATTTTGGATGGTGCTGCTCACAAATATGAAGAGAAAAAGAGCTACCTGCCAAGCCCTGTGAAGCTCCCTCACTTGCATGTTCTTGTGGTAGGCAATATAGCTATGTCACATGCATGCCAAGTTTTCTCCCTCATTGATGCTCCAAATGTTGTTGATCTTTGGCTCACAAATCTATGTGGTGAGGATTATACACCTCTGGTCATGTACGTATTTCTAGCACATCTTGCAACTGGTGATTCACAGCAAACAGATTGATAACTGGACAGTTTCCGCTGGTCAAACATCTGACAACCTACTCTATTCAGCTTGACTACTCTGACGAGAAGTGTCTCCTGAAATGGATAGCCTCCATGCCAGAGATGAGATACATCCGGGTCGCAAACATGAGCAATCTTTTTTGGAACCTCTTTCTTCCAAATGGCAGCGACGAGTCTACAACTCTTGCTGCCAGAAAGCTCAAAACCCTTGATTGTCGGGCAATTGATCCAGTTGTTCTGCTTTCCTGGGTTGAGAAGTGTGCTGATCATAAAATGCCGTTGGAGAGAGTGTATCTGTCGGAGAATGTTGAGAAGAAGTTCACAGAAGTACAGCTAGAAAGACTGCAATCGTTGGCCACAATATCCAGGCATGTGAAGTTTCTTTGTGCCATAGTAGAATCCTAACAGACTTTATGAAGATTACAGCCGGGCACTACCACACCAGAGGAGCAACTCCTGTACAACGAGCTAATATGATTCTTCCAATGAGACTGCCAATCATTATTTAAGTTGCAAGTGATATAGTGGATTTAACCAGTAATAAGATGGGACTTCCCTATGCTAGTCTATGCTGATGTCCTATTCTATTTCTCCTTGGTGTATATGTATTGGTAGCAGCCATGAGTGAGTGAGTCTTTCTATTAAGGTGCTTCAGCCGCTGCAAGCGGCTATGGTGCACAATCTAACTACTACTAACTACTTAACCTTGTGAGCGGGGCGGGCTCTGGCTTGCGCAAACGGCTCGTCACAGCGGGCGGTGGGGCGGGGTAGGGCGCAGGGTAGTGGGAGTGGGCAGTGGCAGTGGGCATGGGCAAACAGGACAAGCACGGAGAGCACGGCGGAGCGGTCTCAATGCCGGCGGGTCGGTCGGGGGCAGAAGTTGGACTTGGACACCCACGGAAGGCGGAAACAGACGTGATGCGCACAAAAGCCGGGGCTGAAATGGAACAGAGATTAGTAGTTTGAGGCGGGTATGTATGTTGGGAGGTAAGTGATGGAGCAGTTTGAGTTTGAGATAAGTAGCGGGGTCAAGGGGCGGTAGCCTGTATGTAGCGGAGGAAATGGCGGATTCCTTTCTTGGTACAGAGAAGGAAGCCGAGAGAGTTGGCCTTGCAACGGCCGAGGGCAGCGCGGAGCGGGCGCCGGGGTTCTGCGTATTGCGGGCAGCAGAATACAAAGTGCTTGATATCCTCGCGGGCGTTGGCATGACGGGCAGTCAGCCGAGTCCGCGCATCCAATTTTATGCAGCCATGCATTCAAGGCAATGTTCCTCAAGAGGAACTGGACAATGACTGAGGGCGGGCCGACTCCGCGGTGTTGCACAAACAGTTAGGAATCCAACATTTTATTGTTCAGATAATACATCATTACTTGTCTTTTGAAATGTTCTCAAGTGCACATCTGAGAGTAGCGTCTTTTTTGATGATCTGTTGGTCCTTGCACAAAATTATCATACTCTGAAATATAGTGAGTGTACGGAAATGTTATGAATCTCAATTTTGCCCAATAAAATTAGGTGACCTTGACCGTTGTGTCATCACTTCAAGGGTGCACAGAAAAAAAGCATCTGAGTCGCCGTGGGCTTCAAAATATATCAGGTTCACAGCTCGTTGGTGAGCACACTCGTGCTGCACTGGCCCTCGACAGGCCTCCAATGAGAGGTCAAGGTCACCACAAACAAAGGGAAGACAGAATACTCACAAATACCCAAAAGGATGCAGCTCAACTTGAATCGAGTCAAAGTACTAGGTACAATACTAGATTTCCCAAGCCGGAGTTCTAATTTAGTGAGCCGCCCGCACATAGCCATCGCAACCGTCTTCCCAAGCACCCACCCGCGGTTCCCGTACTGTCCGGTGCTACCCAATCTCTTTCCGCTTCCACACTCACACCACCCCAAATCGAGTCCTTCAGCCAGCAAATACCGCTCACAGGTGGGGGAGATCCGGTGACAAGCCCGAGCTGGAAGTCTGAGCTGTGCCACCAGGTAACGGGACTCCTCGGGAGAGGGATTGCTCATGCTCGTCCGGCATCAAACCCTAGTGGGGCCCGCTTTGGAAGCCGATCCCGAAGGCCGAGCCAAAGCTGGTGTCAGAAGGCCGAGCCGACAATGACCAGAAATGTGCAACCCCAGCTCCAACTTGGCCACAAAATGCAGCTAGAGCGCCTCTGGACGATGCACACGCCTCCCGAAGCACCAGCCATACCGGACCGGTATCATCTGCAGCTGGGATACTTTGCCTGCGACTGTGGTCGGCATCGTGACCTCTCGATGAGTCTGCGGCGGCTTCTGGCGGCGGCTCTGACTCCGATCCCAGATATCGCGCCTTTTTCGTCGACAGAAGCGTATGGCTGACCGGATCCACAGGCGGTAGGTTGGCATGCTGGCGCAGGAACACGTTGCTTGGCATCATGAGTAGTAGTAGGCGGTGATGGTGGGAGGGATGGTCGTGGACTTACTCTAGCAGCCAGCCCAATGTCTAAAGCTCAAAAAAGTACTTGATTATATACACTTGGCTGACGAAGCTAACACCGTGGACTGGATTGGCCGAACGGACCCATTAGTGAGCAGGTTGAGTCAGCGATTCCTATCGCTCAACTCAGATTGAGGACATTGAGGACTTGTGCCCCGTACATCAGAGGGAGACCCACTCAAGACCGCTTGCAAGCCTGATCTGCTGACAACTTTGTGACACTGAGGTGTGACAAAAAGCGCTCACTTCGGTTGTCATAAGCACAAACTAACTGTTTGTGAATGAGACTGGAGTTGCGGCAGGAGAGGGGGAGGAGGGTTTTATGGGGAGTGTTGACTGTGGTAAGTTTGTCGAGTTGGCGTAGTTTGGTGTACCGTGGAGATTCCTTCCACACATCCGCCCAGAGTTTGGACATCCGCATATGAAAAGTGGCTTTAGCGGCTGCAGAACTGCATGGGAGTGGGGAGTGGAATGCGGGGGGCAGGGTCTCGGCGGAGATGTTCTCGTTGCATGCGGCCTCCTTCGCCACGGCATTGACGTGTTTGTTAGGCGCAAAGTCCATAATACTGCATTTCATTCAATGCAGCAGTCACAACAGAAACACAAAAGAAAAAATCAATCATCAGATGTAGTATCCATAGTTTTGAGCATAATCGAGATTTCATTATGTTTCCTAGATTGAGCAGCTTAGACTACTAACTGGTTTCTTGCCTGGACACTATATCCCGTCTCGAGCAACCACCAGGGGCACACTGCTGTCCACTTGTTCATCCCCCCTCCTTTTATCACCCTCTCCCGCGAAATGATATCAAAGTTGTACCATTCTGCCTTAACTTTGGTACCATTCTGCTCAATGATGGAAATGCACTGAAGGTATGCCTGAAGCTGAGCGTGACTGTCCATAGCGGAATCTAGTCATGTGACATATCAGATTATTGGAAAAATAGATAGACAAAATGGAATTTACACTCAAGCTGCTTGGGGCCAGGATTCCGCCAGTTTGAAACTGTGATTGAGGGGTCCTTCTCCAGGGTGTACTTGAGAATGACCGCAACAATAGCTTGAAGACCAGGCTCATTTGCATATGGAAGTTCAGGTCTGAACCCAGCAGCTTCAGGAGAGGCAAGCTTTGCAAACAGTCCCAGAGAGACTGCATTGTGAAGATCAATGCGAAATGCATCCCAAAGTGCCTGGCCATCTGCTTTATAATACACATCAGCAGTAGAAGCACACCCTCCAGTAAAATGAACCCACAACTGATTCCGGCTGCCACCTTGGTGATACTATCCGACTCGCAGATGCGTTTGAGCTCTTTGGGGAAGGCTATGTGCCAGCATCAGAATGACAATGGAAGTTAAAGTAAGTCAGTACCTTTCATTGCCCAAACATCAATAATGATGACTTGCTCCATCTCTGGCACCGCAATAATAATCAAACACACTTTCACAGTGGTCCAATCAATAGCAAATGTGGCCTTAGAAGCTACTTGCTCCTCCAGAATCTGCTTTCTGGCACTAGGTGTGCCCTTTGGTCCCGAACGCCCAGGTTGGATAGACTCGGTATCAAACCCAACTACTCCCTTAGTGACCACTGCAAGACGACTATTGGCCTCTGACTCATCCAAAACATGGATGAATTGGGGAGTTGGGTACAACTGCATTGGTCCCTCAATGCTAGTAGTGTTCATATTAGCAGCTGGCTGATGGCTGGTGACAGATGCTGGAGTAACTGTTTCATGACCTGGAAATGTGGCACCATTAACAGGACTTTGGGACCGGGTGCCTTGTTGCTTGCCGCCAGTGAGGAACCATGGGAAGCATGCTTTAATCAAATGGAGCATGGTGAGGGCTAGGAAGAAAACTCTTGAGTGTGAGAGTCAAGCCTGTGGGAGTCTGTGGTGCACTGATTGTACATCTTGATCAGGATCATATGATATGTATCAGCAAACTGGACAGCATTCCAAGAAAATGCTACGGTACATTGCTCCGGTGTTTGTACTCGCTAGCTCTGTGTATACCGGTACACTGAGTAATGTGAGGGAGGACAAAAGACTGTGACTGTGACTGTGAAAGTTGTTGACATTTACACTTTTGTGCAATCAGATGCAGGAAACTGCAACTGGCCCACAACAGTCACAGTTTTGTGGGAGGCTGTCTGTCCCTAAAATAGTAGCTAAATTACGCTATGACACTTTCTTTGCTACAATACTTCCTAAGGCATGTCAAAAAAGGAGTGTATTTATCTTGAAGCGCCGGAGGAGGCGGCACCAGTGGGGCTGCCAAAGGAGGACCACGAGTAGTTGCCTCCAACACTAAGTGCACATTAAAGTAGGCAATGTACATGTCCAGACCGACAGCCTCATCGGAAAAGAACCCGACGTTATCAAGTACCTCCTGGATGGCTTGTTGGACCTCAAAGTCGCGAGTGGTGTCGACGCCAAAGAGCCTCCACATAAGACAACACGTGATTTGATGGATTTGGATAGGAGTTAGGGACACACCATTGAATAATTGGTTGTACATAAAGAGATTCGCAAAGAAAGCGAATATCATAACCTCACTATCTGTGTTCCCGAACCGCCGTTCCAGCTGCTCCATGAGAATGACTCGCACTTGATCGTCCTCCTCCGGCAGATCACATGCCCAGGGAAAGAGGTTACCGAGTGTGAGGAGGACAATATCAAGGCAAAGGAGTGGGGAGTGCAGCAGGTTGCAGACCATAATCAGCCCCTCTCATAAATACACTACACTGGCAAACTGGATGGATTGAGGGCATTGAGCAATACACGTACTGCACAAGATCCTTCCAAGACAACAGGGCGCTGATGATCTCAATTATCCCGTGTACAACATGGACCGGCTCCCTCTGCTTCCCGGCGCACATCTTGAGCTGCTTATTAAACAAGAAAGTGATAGCACAGAGATGCTTCTCGGCCTAGAGTAGCCTCCGCATGGAGTTGTCGTTGGAGCCCCAGTGCAGTGCGCCGGGCAAGAACAGAGTTTGTGTCTTCCCATCAACTAACTAAATTTGCTGTTGGAGTATGGTAAGCGTGTTCAAGTAGTTGATGAAGAATTTGACAATCTTGATGCCCTCGCCCGCAGCCTCCATGAATGACACCTTTCAGGTGGGGATGGCTGGCACGCGCAAGGCGGCACATTTTCTTGCAGTCGGGGCCATTGTTGGCCATGATACCAATTATGAGAGAGGTTGCGCAACAGCCATTGGAGCCATTCAATGGCTGATCTGCATTGCGCAAACCAATGGCTAAAGAACTCTCCGGATAACGGTCGCAAGGTCATGAAATTTTGCGGAAAAGACTAAGATACTCCAAGTTGGATAAATGTATTCCCAGAGGCCCAATTTCTTATCATCATAGAATGATGCCTGTGCAAATAATCAGGGATTGATTCAAAAATCAGTGAGAAACTCAATCTAAACTGGCTAATAGCCCTATTAACTAACATGCACATGAGAGGTATGATTGGATCATTATATTCATCAATTTTTTGAGCCATCAAAACTGTACACATGACCGGGAGGTGTTGGTTTGCGCAACACAAATCAGCCTTTGATCATGAATGGCTCCAATGGCTGTTGCACAACCTCTCTATTACGGAAAGACCGGGGAGCTGTTGGAAGTTGGATAGCAATGAGGGAGGCACCGGAGTGCGCGGGGACACATAAGTGCGGGGAGGGTTGTATACACTGCAAGGACGTGGGTGCTCGACATTTGGTAGCCGTGAAATGTGTTGTGCGGCATTGGAGAGGGCTGGTAGGGTGGCGGTAGACCTATGGGGTAAAGAGAAGGGGATGCAGAAGGTGAAGGGACGCGAGAGTGGTTACTGGCTCCATGGACCAGCACAATGATCTGGTTGCACAACAGTGGGCAGGCTTCCAGATGGTCATGCATCTCCTTCTTCTTACCGACGGGCATATCCTTGGTGTCTCAGATGGTGTTGAGAGCTGAACAAACGACTAAGTGTACAAGCAAGGGAACAGTGCATGGCGACACACCTTCAAATTTCCGCTGCTTCTCGGTCCTCTCTGGCACTATCCGTCCCTCCTCTTGTAGACATATCCTCCTGGACAGGTAATGCTACATGCTGCTGGCTACAAAAGCAATAGAACATGGCATTGTGCGACCTATCGTTCTTGTATTTGAAGGGTTTGGTGCTATTGCCGTCCTTGTCGATGTCCACGGTCCAGAAGCCCTTCCATATGGCACCCTCGCACATGGCTGCGGAGTGCTGAGCCTGCGGGATGCGCACATTTGTTGCAGAGGTAAAAATTAAGAATGAGATTGTAGGTGAGAACCAATTACTATATATGGATGCTTGACTGTCTCGACCTCGTCACTGACGATCGAGCTTGGTGACAGTAAAACCTCGCCAGGCTTCCAGTCAGCCACATCTTTGACCCCGCCAACACTGGTTCTGAAGGTTCAGCTCAGCAGTCACATGACAAACCTCGCACAGGACCCCGGCTTATGTGGGAAGAGGTCTGATCCTAAAATTCTGATTTTGGGGCCTTTTTTAAATGAATACAGTCGCTATATGGGAAGCGGGACAGGACCAGAAGCGGGACGAGCAGAATATGATGGATCTGATGGGTCAAAACTATGTGGGAATATGCAAAGACAGTTGATGTATTCAGGGGTAAAATCCTGAGCTGATTGCATCATCGGATGGCTCAATATTTCATAATCCTTGTGGTTTTCACAAATCTTTGTTGGACGGAAATTCTTTGAAAAGATCACCACATACCTCCATATCCAGCTGACAAGATTTTCCAATATTTGGCCATTTAAATTACACAGTTAACCCCTATGTATTCACTAAATTTCAGCACAGTCACATGACTAGGTGGTGCTAGGACACCACCTTGTCCCGGTTCTAGGAATAAATCAAAATTTCCATGCCGGAGAGACTTCAGATTTGTGCATGCAATTTGGACATGATGACTACAAAATAAATGACAATATTGACTGTAGAAACTAAACCTTCAATCCCATCAAATTTGATGGTCTGATGTGCCATACATCTGGTGCTGCAGCCACCACAATCAGAGTGTCCCGCTTCCCATATGGCTATTGTATGTCCGCACCAGGATCAGTTTGGACGTGTCGTGTCTGAATTCAGGATCAAACATTGCACACATGCAGCACAAATTGTTGCACCAAACTCTGCCAAATCTGTCTGCATAACAGGATTGGACTTGGAAACTGGCGCGCTACCTACAACTTCTCAAGTCAAGGGCTCCGCACCTTGATGTGGTGGTTGCTCATGTCTGCATTGCAGATCGGACCTTGCTCCCGACAGGCACTTTGAACGGTTTTGGGACTGGACCTGGCCCGAGATTTTGGCCATTTTGTCCGCATTAAAGTGGGACCTCTCACTACTTATTTTTCAGGTGATTCTGTCTGCACCAGCATCGAACATCAATTGGGATAAGCCGGGGTCCTCCACGCACCAAAATTGACTGAAGATCTACATTAAACTGAGTCATTCTAAAAACTGCATGTAGTATTCAGCAGACACGACACAGACACCCAAGAATCTTCTTGGCTAGGACGGTGAGTGGGTTGATATCAGTGGGCACTTTGAGTATGAATTTGAGTTCAATACATGCGAGGCCGCTATGGCTACTGTTACAAAATATTATAAATAGCGCCTGGGCCAGCAAGACAGAGAATTTTCTTGTAAGGTGCAAGGTAAACACTTTCATTGTGCGTGTTGATCTGCAACTCTGTTGATTGTGGCAACAGACACACTCCATCATCATTTGTTGTCAGAACAGTGATACCACTGAAGGAAAATGCTTGTGGAGACCAATGAGCTGGAACTAACATATGAAAGACCATATGCAAGGTTGGTGCTGGTGTCAGGTCCATATCTAATCTGTACAATGTGTTCAGTTCATACAGAAAAAGACCAACATATAACGTACATAACAATTGTTGACTCTGCACGCCATTGTCCTGAGTAGCACAGGCGAAAAACATCCTCATGAAGGGGATGTTCAAATATTTCGACCAGAGGCAGCCCAGCCATGGTGGGTATAGACAGATTGAAGAGAGCATGTGGACTGAGGGCTTGTAACTCAATCTCTGGAAGAAATGTATCCATCAACTGCTCAACGGCAAAGCTGTGATATGCTGCTGCTTGTATGTCTGGTTGTCCTGACACCACAATGATCCATTGTCCCATAAGGAATAAATCAAAGGGCTATGGGATGATCAATTACCATTGGCTTGTGTTTGTTGCAGGACTTGCCTGTGGATGACTTATGACAATGCCCTTGCGGTCTTCCCAGCTGCCAACTGTATACTCTTGCTTCCATTGATGAGGGATACTATAATAGCACCCTCTAAGCTGTGCCCCACGTTCACATGCCTTGGGAATGCCCTCAAAGATCTGCAGCAGGCTTACAGTGCCATTTGCTCCAACATCGAAGATGTGACCAGCTCTGGAAATCTATCAGATGCATATAGCTGTATGTGATGCTATGTCTCACCCATCCGTAGTCTTGATCATGAACAGCTTTCTCTTGCTCCGCAATGAGTCATCAATTGCAATGCAACTGCTCTGTCCACTCCAGAACCATACACAGCGCTCATCAAGTGTGCGTCTGATCTGTACAGAATTGAAAGTTTGTACAACCAGATGAAACCCATCGGGAAACATCAATAGCTCATTGCTCAGCGGAGGAATCCCATTATCCTTCTGGGGAGAATTGTTCTGCTGCTCATTAACAGAGAGAGGCATCATCTGCTCCAATGTCTGCAGGCATGGAATGGAATGAATTGGAGTAACTCTCCCTTCATTTGCTGCACAGGTGGTGTCCTTGAAGAGCTGAATAATAACGTGAATATCAAGGAGTTGGTCTTGAGGCACAAGTTGTGTAAGAAACACTCTGGCTAGATGATTCCATAGTGCTTTGTTGAAGAAGATCATACTATGTAGTTCTTTGTTGATCTGAACCTCATTCTTCAGTTGATATGCTAGCTATTAGCTATATATCCCACCTGTCCAAGACACAGAGCGATGGTGGGAGATTGTTTGGCAATTCTTGAAATGAGCTCCGGTGGCATATCTGTAAATTGCTGGCTCCTGTAGCCTTGTACTGGCTCCTGGGCAAACATGACTTGAGAGACCAAGAGCTGATTGGATCAGTCACATCAGATCATGATTTAAATCTATGATCTTTCAGACATCAATTGACAGACATTCAATCGTCAACACTACTGTACATGTCATGGTCAACAGTAATACAGATGCCGGGAATTGTGTTTAGCCTTTCAACAATTGGCTTGTCACTTGTCGCTATACCAAAGTCTGGGGATGTAAACTGAAAGGACTGGAGCATTGAGTAACTTATAAATCGGGCCTGTACAAACTGTTCCATAGTGGGAAATGTGTCTTCGACTGATGCTAGATGAGCAATAGATAGTTCTCTGAGTGCGGGAAGGATATTGATGTTGCATAGGTCCACAAACAAGTCACTGTCAACTGTGGAAATAACATGCATCACCAAGACTTGTAGACCGGGCAGGCTGGTAAACAGAGATCGCAGAGGTACATAGTGCCCACTATGGCGGGATAATTTCAATATTTGAATGACACAGTGGGACCTTTCAATCATTCTTTTGACGGCAGCTATATGTTGCGGTAGATAGGCAGGGACCTGCAGATGTTGAAGAGCTGGCAGATTCAAGCAATCAATAAAGCATGTGTGGGATGGGGAATCCAACTCCAATGTTGTCAGCCCAGACAGTGTGACTTCCACTCCATCTCCTCCCAATCCATTGGGAGCAGAGTTAATCAAAAGGCTCTGCAGACCATCTGTTTTGTGCAGAATCTGCACTATACTAGCAAATGAGGCACAATATATCTCCAATGTCTTAATTTGAGCCCATGGTAAGAGAATCTGGTGAATTCCAATGGACTGGAGGAAAAGATGCTTGAGTGCTGGAGCTATCTCAAAAAACTTGATCAGAGGTGTATCAAGCTCCTCAGGGTTTATTGCATCATTTTCAGGGTCAGAATCAGAGCTGGCTTCTCCAGCACAGATCTCAAGACGCTGTAGCTGTGGAATCTTTCCATAAATAATCCTCTCTCCATTTCTATGCTGAAGTGCTTGAAAGTTCCTGAGCGTGCATCCCAGTAAGGTATTCCATTTACTTGAGGCATCAGCTGCTATCTCAAGCAAAAAATCTGTTTGAGGACCATATCGAAAGTCCAGACAAAGTCCCCGCGGATTCTGGGAGTAGTGAACACAGTGTTGTAAGAATATGATCCTGTGCTCCTCCACATCATGTGTGAAGTTTCCGAATATATCGAAGAGTTGCCACAGTTCTGGTGCATTTGTTACAAGTCTATGCCACTTCCAACACACTGTTGCAAGGAGAAATGGATCAGTCTTGCCATTTTCAGTATATTGAAGGAATATTTCTAGCCAAATCTCATTTGGGATCTGGTCCAGAAGAATGGCTCTCAGTCTGAATGACAGTTCATTTCGCCGCATGGTGAGGGCCATGAGCTCTGTGTCCACCTGTTCAATCTCTTTGCGCAACATAATCTGGTGTGACATAGACACTACACTCAATCAGCATGGGCAAGAAAATCACAGTTGACACACAGTTTTGAGCCATGGTGACTGTCACCAGATGAGAGGGTCACTATCTGACATAGGCACAATGATGCTGACTTGATTTGTCCGACAATCAATCATGAAACAGGTACAAACTGGTGTACATGTATGTGCAGGAGGGATGTTGAATGGCTACACGGCATACCAGGGCTATGCCCTAGCATCAATGCGTTGAGTCAAACCAGCAACATGAAGTGGCTGATATGTTGAAACGATGTCTGCAGAAATTCCGAAAGGGTGATAGTGTAGGGATCTGCAACATACTATATATGGTATGGCTGTTCTTTTACGGCACAGTGGTTGATGCTGTACCGCAGCTCGACTGGCAAGCCTTCTGCTGCATCAATGACACCGGAAAGGCATCGCCCGTGAGTTTGGTGCACTACTATTGTGGCCCGTCCTGGTCAAAATCCTGCTGTTTGTCAAGATCTATGTAGAAATAGCAAGACTTGCCAAGATTTCAGTGAACTTGGCTAAAGTTTGGCAAGAGCTCGTTGAGAACTGGTCATTGTTACCATATTAGGCTGAGATCTCGGTGCATGAGTGAACTTTAGTTATATAATGTGCTTCTCGTCAACATTTCACCAGAAGATACACCATCTGCACCGGTATGGTGAAGGTACAGCTGAGTGTTGAGATCTCAATGCTAAGGACTGTGTCTCGAGGAAGATGCAACACTTCCTGTGGATGCTCTGCCACGATGCCTACGGGGGTAGGCTTGCAATGGCAGCGTGCATCATACAAGCCCAAAAAACAACAGTAAGCTATCTGTTAGTACTGCGGCGAGCTCTGCGACCTGAAGCACATCTTCACAGAATGCTACTCCCTGGGCCAACAACAAATTTGGTCACTAACTAAGGAACTCTGGGAGAAGAATGGCCTAGAATGGTGGCAACCTGAACTTGGTATGATTATTGTGGCCGGGATCGCTACTTTCGGAAAGGACAAAGAAACCAACCAGCTCTACGGAATCCTTGTCTGAGAGTCAGCATACAAAATATGGCTCCTTCACCTAGATAGAGTTATTCGTAGGGGGTGAACCACACACTCCGAAGCCGAGATCCACAACTCATGGCCAAACACGGTCAACGCGCGTCTCAAGGTAAACTGTGGAATGTCGAACAAGAAGTTCGGAAAGAAAAGCATACCGGCCACCACAGTACTACAAACATGGCG
Source organism: Mycena kentingensis (nom. inval.) (assembly GCA_014461125.1). Classification (NCBI taxonomy): domain Eukaryota; kingdom Fungi; phylum Basidiomycota; class Agaricomycetes; order Agaricales; family Mycenaceae; genus Mycena; species Mycena kentingensis (nom. inval.). The sequence goes on along the minus strand of JACAZG010000003.1, from coordinate 3,452,783 downwards.
AGGAACTCTGAAGGACGAAAAAGGACTTCCGAGTGATTGGACAGGAACTGGGGCTTTAGTAGGTATGGTCCCGATGCAGCAGAGGTAAGGTAAGTTAGAAGTAAGATAAGGGGAGCTGCTCGGGAGTCTCTGAGTCCCACACTTTGTGCGTAACACATTTCCCCAGGGTGTACATCCAATTCCGAGGTCCCCTCGGATATACTAAGCAGGCTGGAGAGGAACGACCATGTCACATCCGTCCTAGAAGGCTATAAATGCTTCCACCAAAAAAGAAAAAAAAAAATTGCTAAGAACTGCGAGGAGGTGATGGCGCATTGGTCTCATCAAGATCTTGGCCCAAAGAGGAAATTCTCATCCTCATAGCTGGATATCAGTCTATATATGTTAATTGACGACAGTTGGGGACAGTTGATGGATTTGCGAAGGGTGGGAGATTTTTTGGGTGGTGGTATGTCTGGGCCACTCAACTTACCCACACCTACCGCCACCCCCACATTTCGAGCCCTTGGCCCTCAGGGAGCCCACAGAAGCCAATAACACCAAGTGTGTCTTTATATCCCCCAGATATTATCACTGGTGAGAGAAAATATTTAAATTCTAAGATGAGCGGCCCTGCACTGAGCCAAGCGGGTAGGGCAGCTGGTGGACAGTTGCAAAGCTCTGGCCCAGAAAATAGCCCCAATCAGCTGCAATCTGAATTCATTGTGCTAATCGGCATCATTTCCGCGCCTCAGAGAGGTTCCCTAAGCTTTAGTTTGGGCCCAGGAGACAAGTTTCTAGCAGGTGCGCGCGACTGATAGTAGGTGTGAGTAAGTTGAGTGGCCCAGACGTTTCTAAGCCCCGAAATTCTCCCACCCTTCTAAAATCAATCATCTGCCACAACCTGTGGTGAATTACCGGATTCAGTCTCATATCCGGCTCTGCACACTTCTCGTCGGATTGCGCAGAAACGTCTGGGTATCCGAGACTAGCTTTTGGTGGCTCATTGCACCTAGTCTAATAGTTCCAATACCCGTGGTAGTACTGTCTTTGGGATACTAGGGCTAGACCTTAAGTCCAGAGGGTGTAGCTAATACATAAAAGTTCAAAACTGCACAAGTCCAGAGGGGTCCATAACCTGTACCACATTCAGACAAGTCCGACCTCTGGCAGTATCCACCATAATGGATACCGTGGTTACGCCATGGTGGCAGTAGCAGCGCCGGTTACCAGCACGGTTGCCCACACCACATGTTTTCTGTGCGGCATGCTTGCAGCTGGCAAGCTGTGAGAACATTGCTCTTGCGCACCAGAGAAATTTTGAGAAGGGGCATAGACAGACTAGTACCGTGACCTGCACACTGAAACTTGTAACTGTGTACATCAAATGGAAATCATGATTTATTTTGCATGTCATTCAAATACAGTCGGGGCATAAAAAGCTACATTAAGCCTGCCTTGAGGCAGACATGAGGCTGGGCTACCCGCTGGTACCCTTTACAGTACGCCTCACCATGGCGGTAATCTGGCCATGGGCATGCCCCAGTGTGGTCGTCCATGCAGAACAGGAGCAATAGTGGAATTGAAGTGAGTCAAGATCCTACAACAACAAGGTATAATCATGATACAGATTCCTTTACAGCAGACTGTTTTTAATTTTCCATTGTGTTACATAAGCATCCTGATTATGACATTGGGCAAGCCACCAATGAATCAGTAGAACTCCTCCAAGTCGTGGAGATTAAACTTGTTCCGGATATGAACAATATCAAGGATACTGGAAGCACCCAAAAGTTCCATACGGAACATGGCAGCTGCTGCATTCCGCTGGAGCAGCATGACTGCAAGCTTGTACTTATTGTCCCGTCCAAGAACCCAGGCAAGATGAATCTCCCTTTCTGCAAAACCTCCAGCTCTGCTCACTCGCTCCAAAAGGTCTTTCCACGTAGCAGTTGTTCTCAGGCCCAGGAAGGCCGTTTGAAGGAGACTCTCATTAGCCCACTGAACATCTGATTGATCAAATCCAGAATAAATCCTTTCTCCAGGACCAAGTATCTGAATGCTGGCTGCTTGCTCATCACCAAGCTGTAGAAAGTTGACAACAGGAAAGAACTGTTGATGAGCTGAGGTGCTTGCTAGCATTTCCTTGCAGTAGTATTGCTGCCAGGATTTTGAGTATATACAGGTTAGAACAGCTTGAAGAAGCTGCCGATCTGTGTGTTGCAGAGGCACTGTGAGCAGTGTCCGGGAGTAGAAATAACACATGTTGCGATGATTCCCAAATCTCCAGTCAGCACGTTGGCATGACTTGGAACAATAGTATGATGATTGACATGCTTTGCATGTGGAGAGGGTTTCTTCACTGCTTGGCAAGTTGCACTGTGCAGGATTTTAGTCACTTTTGGCAGGTAAAATTGAAATTGAACCTCTTTGTTGCTACACTTTCTATCTCTGTGCACACACTCAAGCAGTTGGGTGCGTTGTTCAATGATGCTTGAAAGCATGGACCATGTTTGTTGAAAATGAATAATCAGCTCATTAGTCGTATCTTGCATAGTCACAGGGAGGACTATGCCCTTGAGCTGTTTATAGGCAGTGGAAATAAGCCTTTTCTGGAGTAGACTTGGCATTAGCTCTTCAATCAGAGTTGATGCTAGAAGCCAGAAGCATATGTCAAGTTCCTGGCCTGAAAGATGTCCAGACAGTAACGCAATCATGCGGAGAGCTCCTCCATTAAGCATATCCCATGCAACATTGCGTCTAGCTCCTATTGCATGCATGCGAATTAGAAGCAAAATAGCACATTTGACTGTATCCTCAGTGTCGGCTGAGATAGGAGAGCTAAGTACCCGCACAACACTCCGGGTGAGATGATAAGCCACCTTTTGCTTTGTGCAGGAAAGCAACAGAGGACACCTCTTGCCGAAGTCACTTTCTGTAGGGTCTTCAAAAAAAGGGAATTGGTCAACATGAGAGATTATTGCATGGACAGTCTGTATAACCCATGCTTCTGAACACCCAGGGCCAGATCGACTGCGCAGGGTGTAGACCAAAACCTCTGCTGCATGTTGCAGCCCAGATGGCTCACTAAGAGCACTGACAAGAGCTTGTGCACGTTCAGAATCATATAGACCAGCCTCTGTGATCTGGCTGGTAGAGTCCTGTGTATCTTGCTGGGGCTTGAGAATAAAGCGGGCTACCACAGGTATGATGCGATTAAGCTCAGCACGCTGTTTGCCAATATCACTGGATGTTGACATCCGGCAGTTATCAACAAGAACTCTCCACGCATCGGCAATAAGGACTGCAAGGTCAACAGTGCTGTGAAGGATCTTTTGTGCAGCATCCTCTGGACACCGGCAAATAAGCAGAACTAGTGGGATGGAAACTACACCTGGAGCTCCGCTAAGCACCTCTAGGTCTTCTTTCTGCATAAGCAGAGAGGTATTCTTTTCAAGGAATATTGCCCACTGCATAGCAAGTGGAACAAGAGTTGGTAGAAGCTCCCTGGGAACAGCTTCTATGTCAAAGAGTGCCTGCAACCCAATTGCACCCCGAAGAACACTAGCATGGTTGGGAGGAGCTGTGGCATCTCTGAGATTTCTCACAACCTCAGGTACATTCAGCAATGTGAACCACAACGGTAGGAGCTGGACAAGTCCATTGTGCAGCTGTTTTGCACTGCTGTAGGCTGTTTTGATAACATTGACCGATACCCCTGACACAATTGCCCGCCGAGCATAGGACTGCGAAAAATGTCAGACAATCATCATCCCAAGAGAGAGATGAAACAAAGTACCTTGAGCAAAGGTGAGCTAATTCTGTCAATGGCATTGCGAAGAAGTGCAGGTGGAACTCGGATGTGTGACATCTGTTGCTCGGTGGTAGAATGAAGCAAGGAGCATGACAGATCTGATATAGAAGATTGGATTACGATGATCCCAGTGACCTGTCGTGCAGCCACTGATGTGACTAGTCATGTGACAAATGCACCAAATCTTTCCAATTTTTGCGGTCCAAATATGCTGGCCATCCTCTGTTGGATCATGCCTCTCATAATGGTCCAAGGACAAAGTGGTTTGCCGGATCCAATGCAGAGCTCATAGTGTTGGCATCAGACGGCTGGACTGTATTAGCCCCTAAACCTGGTGCTAGTCTGCCAGGAACACCGCTGATTTGGTGCTCCAGAAATTCTTGTTCTCGTCGGACGTGTCAAGCACACACCAACAGCTCGCCAAGCTCCCCGCAACTCATCCCTGCCAACAATGCCCTAGGTGTCGCTCTCACCGCGCCTGCAGCCAATATACAAACAGGCTCTGCTGGCTCTTAGGCCTGCAACAAACCAAACACATCCCCTAGAAGAACTAAAGTCAACCGAACTAACTGCGCGCAACAAAACAACGCACCAGTAGAGACCCCGTTGAACATTGAACACACATAACACCACCCCGTAGAAAGTCAACAAAGCATGTGTGGACAAAGAGGGATTGTGTACGCACCACCATAATCCGCCTCACACCCAAAAGTGGCCGCACGTTTCCCCACCCTCAACGGTTTAGCTGTTGCTCGCCCCGGAGTCCATTCCCCAATCTTGATTGGGTACGGCTCCGATCGCTCGTTTGGGGTACGATTCCGGTCGCTCGTTTGGGGGACGCTCGCAAGCTCGCGTCCTCCTCCTCCTGGGTCCCTCACGCGCTCCCTCCGCCGTACCCTCAGCACATAAAAAATTGTCTACAACTAAGCTGAATAAGTTAGAAGAATATCAGAGTAAGGGAGCTCTCCATCCCTCAGCACAACGAGGACTTCAGCCCGCTTGCCAGACTTCCACCTCTGCTTCCATGATACCCATGCCTCCGTTAACCCAAGTCCCGCAGTGCTTTTCTCCTCTGCTAAGTGCAGTATGGAGTGGTGCAAACAGTGCTGCCTGAAGCTGGACACCTGCAATAACTCGCAGCAGCGAGACCGCACTATTGTTCCCGCCAGCAACGGCAATCCCTCCGCATCCATCCGTCCTCCAGCGATCTTGCCAATCAAGTGCCCACAGCTCCACCTCCCGTCGACCAAACTATTGCTCCTCAGCCTCCACACAAAAGGTGGAAAGTAATTGTCACCAATAGCAGTAGTTAAAATTATGAAATCACAGATTTACGGAATTAGACTAGTTGCGATGAGCCAACGAGAGCCACCAGATGGCTGATATGCGTTGCGCGTCCCGGTGGCTTGCAGCCAAAGGTGGATGACCGGTGGCTGATACCAAAACTATAATCGGGAAAACCATGGGACAAAGGTTGTGTGATGGTCTGTTAAAAAATAGCAGACACCCCTGGCAGTCCAAAAAACACTGGGTGGCTGCTGTAAGTTGTTTGCTCTGTGGCATCTCTTCAAAGCAGAGCGGGCTGCTGTAATTTGTGGTTAGTTCATTATGGGGGTAGCGAGTATTGAATGAGGTTGAATTCAGGTCGCGGGCAATTAAATTAACACCAGAAACCCTCCTTATTATGCCAGAAGCAGGATAACTTTCAAACTTTGAGCCACCAGAGCCACGAGGCAGTGGCTGCTCGCAACTAGTCTATTTACTAGTGATCTATGTTTGATTTTGCCCAGAACACCAACCCTAGACTGATAGTATCAAATGGTCCTGCTATGATTTAACCAGCCGCTGAGATTAGGTTGTGCCTAGTCCAATATCTGATTTTCAAAATGACTGCATCTAACATGATTGATTGATATATCCCTATGGTTTGGAATGTTTTTCCTGTTGTTTCCGTTCCTGGCGGACGCCCAATGCATGTGCTCCACTGAGACTCATCATGTTGACGCGGTGAGTGCTCTGAAGCTGTTTCTAAATAATTATCAGCCCTCCTATAAGCTAAAGAATGAAAATGAAAATATCACCTTTAATTGATCTATATATTGATGTCCTTTTTCCAATGCCTCAACAGTTGTTTCATAGCTGGTTTGAAGCCGCTGATACTTCTCCTAGTGTTCATTGAACATGAGAAAAGCACACTTTTCTTGGAAATAAGAATACCTTCAACGTCTCAATTTCTACACCATACTGTGCAAATTTATTGCTTAGACTCTCATAGGCCTTTTTATGTGCTAGATCCTTGCGCTAGTGTGACTGGTTATTAGACATCAATCCAGCATGCATTTCTTACCATCCAGCCATTAATTTCAAGTTCTAACTCCTGAGTGTGTTTTTTCTGATACAGATTGTCAGATCCATATGAGTGCGGTGGCTATTAAATTTACCTCATCCAGAACTGCTTTGTCACAGCTTTCTTCCGTCTTGTGAAGGGTGTTTTGCATACGGACATTCTCCTCCTTTGAATATATGAGCTATAATAACCAACAGTGGGTCACTCTAACCTTGATCACAGTGATAGAGTTGGAGAGCCTCTTTATTTCCGTGAGGTGCCCAGATATCTTGTACTAAATTATTGCATTAGATCTGCTGTCCAAAGCCCATAGCTGCTCCTGACCTGGCCTGATTAAACAGTTAGACATCAGGATAAGCAGAATACTGCAACAGGAGCATTCTCTCACCTTCCTTTACTTGCAACTCTAGTTGAACCTTCTGATCTTCTAGGCCCTTAATTTTATCCTCATACATTTGCCGGGTTGCATCATGTGCATGCTTCTCGGTCTCTAGATATCCGTTGGCAAGCTCCAGCTCCTGTTGCAGAATGCGGTATGATGGCCACTGGTGGCTTTCCTGTGTAGCACATAGTCAGTGCAATACTTGCCAAGCGCCCATGGTACAGACTAGGCTAGAATCTTTGCTCTCAGACTCTGAACTATCGTCTTGTTGGCCTTATTAATTGGATTAATCCAGCTTAATAATCAGTGTTCAAGCTTACCTTGAAATACAGTCTCAAGTGGAGTATCGTCTTGCAAATAGCCTGCTTCTCTATTGCGCTGCTTCATCCTCATCACTAGTTGGAGTGAAGTAGGCCGCATAAACAGCAGAAAGATTTGGAGAGTTGTCCGGAGAATCATTGGTGCTACCAGACACCACATTGCCTCCACAGCTGGTGTTCTGCTCGATGTGGTCATCAGAACCAGCATCATCTTGGCTTTGTCCAACAGCGGAATATGAGCCTAATCTTCGTGGCAGAGCAGCTTGTACCTGAGCCCTAAGAGACAGATTCTCAATGGAGTATGTAATGCATTGATCCTCGTATGAGTTCCTCTCCCTCTGCTCAGCTGCAAGTACAATCTTCAATTGTGCAACTTTGGCTTCCAGATCAATGCAGCGGAGTCGTGTCTCTTTATGTTGAGCATGCTCGTTATCCAGCTGGATGTTTGCATTATCCAGAGCCACCCTTTGGTCTTCCCTGTTGCCCAACTCCTCCTCATAAAGTGCTTTGTACTTCTGGTAATCTTTGGCCCTGCTGAGTTCCATTTGGAGATTTTGGATGTTTTTGGCTGCTGCCTCCTCACTCTCCTGTTGCTGCTGCTGGGCTATGGTCCGCGATTCAGCAAGTTGTGCTTCCAGATTAGTGGTTTGGAGTTGGATCTCCTTGTGCTTGGCCCGCTCAGCATCTAGCTGACTAGCCAGATCATCATAAGCAGCTTTTGCCTCTCTCATGTTGTCCAACTGCCCCTCATAAAGTGCTTTATACTGCCCAACATCTCTGGCAACACTAAGTTCCGCCTCAAGACCTTGGATTCTCTTGTCTGCTACTGTGTCACTCTCCTGCTTCTGCTGGGCTGCAGTCTGAAATCTAGCGACCTTGTCTTCCAGATCAATGCAGTGGACCTGTGTCTCTTTATGCCGGGCACACTCAGCATCCAGCTCAATTTTCAGACTGTCGAGAGCCACTTTTGTGTCTTTCCCACTGCCTGCCGCCTCCTCATAAAGGGCTTTGTACTTCCTGTAATCTTTGGCAGTGCTTAGTTCCACCTCAAGATCTTGGATTTTCTTGTCTGCCGCTGCCAAACTCTCTTGTTTCTGCTCGGCTTTGGTGCGCAATTCAGCAATCTGTGCTTCCAAACTATTGCATCGGAGTTGTGTCTCCCCATGATTAGTCCGCTCGGCACAAAGCTGACTGTTTAGAGAACTGTGTGCTGCTGCTGCAGTCTCTTGTTTCTGCTGAGCTGCACTTTCTAAATCAGACACTTTGTCTGCCAGATTGGTGCATTGGAGCTGTGTTGCATCCAGCTGACTGCCCAGATCATTGTATGCAATTGTTGCCCTCTTAGCATTATCCAGCTCCTCGTTGTAGAGAGATTTATACTTCTCAGAGTCTTTGGCCCTTTGCAGGTTTGTCTATTTATACACAAACAGTGAATGAAGCCTTGTGAGGGTGGGGGACTAACTTACATGGGCCTGCTCCTGCGCGCCACCGAGTTCAACTTCGAGTTCCATGACTCTGGCATTTTCTGTTGAGATCTGTTGAGTAAGGCGCTGAACCTCACTCCTTAGAGCCTCTTTTCTGATGGCCAGTGCATCATTCCGTGCATGTGCATCTGCAAGATCATGCTCCAATGTTTCACTGCATATAACCTGTTAGAAGTTCAATCCAACGGCAGACACATACATTGTTTGGTTATCATGATCTTGCTGATCACGCAGCCGTTGGATCTCTCTCTCAGCAGAAGCCTCGGCTTGTTGATGGCTGGACAGTGCTTCCTGTCTCTGCTCTTTCTCGGCATCCAGAGACTCTTGTAGGCTTTGAATACAGGCTTGTAGTTTTCCCTCATTATCTTCGTAGAGGTGCAATACACCTGCAACCTGGGTCTTCAAAGTAGAAACCTGGCTAGTTGGTGGATTGTGTGCAGATTGAGATTTGGAAAATTGATATTGAATCATGTAGTGGGCGAGAGGGTCACTAGGTAAGTCAGAAATCATAGAACTTGCTACCATAGTAGGTGTTTACCATTTAGCAAAGAAGCTTTCAGCTTTCAGAGATGCCTTGTTGATAAAATCATATGTCAGCCCCATAGACTGTGCTACTTGGAATAAAACAGGAAAGTCCCTCCAGTCCAAAGCAATTTTCCCAGTTGATACTGAACGGGGAGCAATTTCCCATTGGTAGATCCATGTGCGTGCGACTAGGCTGTTCATTTGGAGCATAGCCCACAACTCCAGTGACTCATCTGCAAGATCAATTTCACGTCCAACAGTATCGGCTAGGGCAGCCAAATCAGGCACTGCAAGAGCTACAACTTTCTCCAAATCTGCCTGGTGTTCCAGCCAGCTAATGGCATGGTGGAATATCTGAGTCAGGTTGTGGTAGCATGCTATATAGACAGCACGGGTGGATTTGTTAGGCTGTGATGTGGACATTTGCAGGGAGAGACGCTCTATGCTGGGTCTAGAGAGTCTGTGAGCACGTTCAATTTTGCATAGATTTTGAACATACAACTGCTTCAGGATCTCCTCATAAATCTCGCCTGTTTTTATCAGATGTTGAAGCTCATTGTCAGGAACCTCTGTGCGGGCACAAATCAGCAGTACAAATGCTTTGAATTCTGCTAGTGCAGTATGGCCTATTGTATCCATGATGGTTAGGAGCAGGTTCTTTAGTATTACATAATTACATGTTATGATCTTCTTCACTCTCGTCAATGTCAGAATCCTCAATCCCTCCATCATCTTCTTCTTCATCGAGTGGCTGCCCTTCCAACCAAGAGTTGTCAAAGATCTACAATAGTCTCAGATACGAAGGAAGAAAGGGATAGTCTAATACCTTGGACAATGGCATCATGTGTAATAGCTCCATCCCAATATGCGACATTTTTGTGACAGCACAGTGTTGTAGCACATGCTCTGCTTCAACTACCAATGTGTGCTCCATGTTGTCCTTTGGAGCCACATATAGGCTGCCAGCAATAGGATACTTGAGATATGGATCACCTCCTAATATGTCTGCCTTCTGGAACTCCTGAACAATCACGTATGTTAACTGCCGTGTGTCGATAAGGAACTGCAAAATTGTCTGAATTTTGCCAAAGCAGCGTTTTTGTATCTGTTGGATGGTGGAAGGATATATAACTGTTGCAGTCATTCTTCCTGAATCCTGTCCGAGCGTATTCCAGACCATTGAGGAAAATATAATCCAAAACAGATGAATGGCCACGCCAAGCATGGATTGAGAAGCCCGGATCATTGTAGCGGCGACGTATAAACTGCTCAATCAGTGTCTGCTGTGATGCTTCTAGCCAGTGTGCATGGTGGGGTGCGGCTGTCTGTGTGTCCAGTCCGTAAATCCTAGCAAACCCAGTGGTATGATCACGTCCACCCTGCTGCTGTTTGAACACAGAAAATGCTCCACTAACTGTCTTCCGGACTTCAGGATTTCCATCCAATAGGCTAATGAGATTTGCGCTATGGGCTGTTGAATGCATGAAGGTCATCTCCATTTCACCTAGAACAGTGAGTATACAGTAATGATATATAGAGTAAAAGGTACCTGGCTTCATGTTTGTTGGGAGACCTTGGAGCACGTGGATTAGGCGTTCATAAAACTGGGCATTCCTGGTGTGGCCAGGTCCCCACTCTTCAAGCTGCTTGGCAATGTGAAAACCAGAGTGCTGATTTGGATGTACAGTGTTTTCCTTGAAAAGATCGACAGCATTTCTCATGTAGCGTTGGTAATGTTCCTTGAACACTGTTGTAGTATCAACCGAAGTCTCTCGGCTGCTTGCTGCCCAGATTGCCACAGCAAGATCCATCATATTATCCAGGACCTTCCGCAGTCTGGTTGTCTCAAATCGCCACAGCCATATCAATGTGATAGGCATGTGGATAGTGAAAATAACCCTCCAGTTTGCTGCACTAAGCTTGCCCCTTGAGCTGGTTCCCCAGTTTTTTGGAGCGCGTCCTACCCAGCTGGGAAGAGTTGTCCGAGTCATATCGGACCAGATTGCTTGCATGATGTTTTGTCCAAGAATTGGGCCACCATCCTCACTGTCATCTTGCCCACGGTTCTGGTCCTGGAGGCCCAGTGCTTCCAAACCCTCCACCAAGCGCTAATGAAACATTCAACATTTGAGTACTTGCCTTTAGAAGTACGTACCAGGTCCCTGATCTCTTCATCAATCCTTTCACGCATCTGTGCAATGGTGCCTTCTTGGGGCAGCCCTTTGAGCTTGCACAAGAGAGTCCAGGTCCTCTTCTTTGCCAGCGGGTTCTTGAGGCCATTGTGAAGAGCATTTAACAATCTCAAAACCCGCTCTGGCTCATCATACTGAAGGCCCAAGCTTTGAAATGTTGCAGGATCATGCATTTGGGCCCGGATTGTCTCCACATCACGATTCTTCAAACTTTCAAATGACTCTTTTGGGATCGAATATCCGGGGATTTTGATTAAATCAGCATCTGATAGATCATTGCTGTCCATCTGTCCGTGCATTAGATCATCATTACACCAACTCCATGTGTTCCATACCCATTTCTTGAGACGCAGAATAAACCAATCTTTCCGAGAGCCGGCCACACGGAGTCCATGTGCATAGCAAAGAAACCACAGACCACGGAAGGTGACAGTCTTATTCGCAAGGAGAAGCTGCAGATAATTTGGGGCACTGCGATGCTCTATGAAGACTTTCATGATAGCCTCCATCTCTTGGTCCTGCCTCGGACTTGGTAAGGGTGCTGGCCGCTTCACCCGCGGTCCGCTGCCATCCCCACCGCGCCGTGTGAGATCAATCATCATTAATTCACGAACATAGTGTTGAATAAGGCCCAGGTCAAGGCAATGCATTTGCTCAATTGTCACATTCTCCACAATTGGCCAATATTGAAGACGGTATGCCTCACTCCACTTTGTGCCATGATCATCAGCAATTTTCTTCTGTGCTGCTGGTGTATCTGCATCCCGGTATTGCCGCGCATGGATGCTGTGTGCTAGGGGATCCCGTTCTGGCCAATTCTGTACATCAAAGTCTTCGATGTAAGGCATGGACATGTAGCAGCAGACACAGAAATAGTGGGACGTTGGAGAAGTAAACCCAAGGAATGCCCGCAGTGCAAGCATGTCAGATGGGACAATGACCAATCGGCCTACTGTATGGCAGCCATGGCGGTGTTTGAATGTCCGGGTGTAGAACACCCCTGGATCCCAGAACTCGTCCAGCTCATTCACAATCAGCCTGAGAAAGCTTTGGTAGCCATTACCACGGGGAGCATCAGGAGGAATGGTCCCTATCAAGCAAACATTTTCAAATTGGAAACGTAGGTCTGGTGGAAGGTTCAACAGATACAGCCACCACCCTGTCGAGGTGACCACTTGCTTTGCTGTCTTGTTGAAAAAAGGATTGAAACCATCCCCAGCAATGCCAAACACCAGACGGTATTCTTTTGCTTCTGCATGAATGTATGGGTTTCCATCCTTGTCCACCATTGCTTTGATTTTAGGAGAACTCCAGATGTCCTTCATTTGTCCGGACATATCCTGTTGTGCAGAGAGTGGGTAGTTCACAAGGATGTCCTCAATGTGTGGACGAGACAGTAGCCGGCCAATCCAGTTCTTAATCTTCTGGTGGAGATATCTCTGTTTTGGCCTCCATCTGTCACCATCCTTCTTCCATAACACATTGCCGCACTCTGGGGAGAGGCGTGTAATGTGATTTTTGCAGTATAGCTCACTGGGAATGTGCCCTTTAGGTATAGGCTTGTATGGACGAAGGTGATGGCAGCTCTGGCACCGAATGTACTCATCAATAATTGGATCAAGGTTCAATTGCTTAACAATTGTTCTTGGATCCTTCGGGATCACTTTGGTAAATTGAGCAAGATCGGGAAAGATATTGAGAAGATCCTTGAAGCCTGCCAGCAGCACAGCCCCTCCAGTGCGTGGAATTTTATAGAACTTTGTCATCATCACAGTGACAATACTTGCGGCCAGTACAGCGTGTGGCCAGCCAACCATACGGGCAAAATACCCCTCTGAACTTGCTGAGCACGCAAATATTACATGAGATCAATATCTTACCATTGTTGATGACCACTTTGCCCAAATCCCACCTCATTCTTTGCATATTCCAGTGCAATTCCTTTTCTGACCTGCATCGTTGGAGCTCTTGAATGATCTCTGATTCCAGTTGCTCCTTCTGATGATGTGGGGGCAGGAGATGTGCTAGCCCAAGCAGCTCATGCATCCGTGTTTCATTTTCAAGAAAATCCCGATTTACTCTCTTTGCTGCATCAAGACGGTATAGACCAGTGTTTGGAGCAGGGTTGATTTCTGCTGCTTTGTAGATGTCATGTTGTTGTGGGTCATTTATGAAAACTAGAGGAGTTGCAAGGGATGTTGTTCCAGAATGGAGGCGGATATACAGTTCCTGTTCGAGCATTTGCACCACATTTCTAACTTGGTCGGGTGTGTATGTAGGGTTATGCTGCTCCTCAGCTGCTTGATGCTGCATAGGCTGTGTAAACATAGGCTCAGATCTTGTTTGCTGGTCCACGCTGCTTTGCATAGTTCTGGCCGGAGAAATAGGGATTGAGTCTGCTTGGGCATTTTGACCATGTGGGTATCGTTGCCTTGCACCTGCCTGAGACGCAGTGTGTCTTTCCCCAGGAAATGGAACTCTTTCTGAGCGGTGGGAGGGTGCTTGAGACGTAAATGTGTTGGACCTGGACGAAGCTGTTGAATGGTCAGTTTTGTTTGGCACAAATTTCCCAAGTTCCGCACTGTGAGAATGGGGATAGGAGTGGGAATCTGTAGTGTGTTACACATATTTTCAGATACAGTTATATGCATAACTTACGCTGAGGGGGGTGTCCCTGTATTTCCTGTTGTGCTTGCTGAATACGATCATCTCGGCGATGGTTAAACCGAGTGGATACAGTAACTTGTGGGTATTGATGGTTACAATTGACTTGACAGTCACAAGCAGTAGCAGTTCTACGGGGCATGAGAATCAGAAGCAAGGTTGATAATGTGACTGACATGGGAGAATGAATATCAGAGAATCTGACGCACATCACTTTGTGGGTCCATATATGCACAAACCTTTGAAAACAAAAGATGTGCAGAGAGACATTCCTGCTACCATAAGGTGCGGGTTCTTAGTGAAGTGAAATGGGCACATCTCATGTCTGAAGAATGTAGAATGTTTGATTATAGGTCTTCTGGCTTGATGGCAAATTGGCATGAGTTGTTGAGAGCCTCAATTCTTGCGGAAGATATGCAGAGATGCTCGAAAAATATCAGCCTGTTCAAATGCATATTCAAGAGCATTGCATTGACTCCAGTAGGACTGTGGTAAGTATATGCAGGGATAGACAGCAAGAAAGATGGGTTTACAGATACTCTACCATTAAACTGCTGCATGTGCGGCAACATCCAATGTCCTCAACACCCCGTCTGCACCGCCCACTCCCTCCTTCCCCTCAACAGTCCCCGCCACTCCAGCCCTCCATTGCTTTCACCACGACCTCACTGCCTGTCTCCAGTCGCGGGCAGCAAGTGTGCTATGGCGGCTGCTCCCTGAAGTCACTGTGTGTTGTCGCCGCCCGCGCAATGCCGATGCTGCCACTAAAATAACCAAGGCACTCCGCGAGGTCGCTGGCTCAATGTGCGTCAAGGGCAGCTCTAAGATACGCGCTGAGGCCGAGCAGCTCATCGAGAAGGATGGGGATCTTTCAGACCACGAGTGTGTCAGTGCAATGCAGCTCTTTACCAAAGCGGTTGCGGTTGCACAGACATACTTGGCCTCAAGGAACAAAGACCGCCACACCGCATACTCACAGTGTCATCAAGGATGCCAGTTTCTTCTAGTCAGTTGTTGCTACAAATGTGCACTTCCCGCCCGTTACCCCACATTTGTTTGTATTGTAGATATCGCCATAATTGACTCGTTCTAATGTCCACCCATTCGCTGGCACTGTCTCTCTCTCCCACATCTCCTGTGCAATAGTGTCGTGGGCGCGCAGATGTTTGTTGGTGTTCTTGTGGTGTAATCAAGAAGCCCAGCTGCTCCAGGAGCTTTTGCGGCGTCCCGGCTGTGTGTTTTGCTGTCGTCCAGAGCCACTTCCACCCCCAGCATCATTGTAAGTATTCCGCAACTTCATCCTAGTTGTGGAAGTGGATGAAATTGTGAAGAGCGGAGATGGCGGCAACAAATTGGGCTTGGGTCTCGGGAGGATATCCGGGGGCGCACAAGAACAACATCCAACACTGTTACAGAATCCCAAAGATTTGCTCAACTACGTTGCGGAGCTGGGCGTGACACAAGTTGAAGAGTTCCTTGAAATTGTGCGGGCTAGCCAAATCGTCAGCAGGGAAGTAATACAAAACAAGCTGCACAGACCGTTGACGAGCATTTCCCCACTCCTTCAAGTGGTACCAAATGCAGTGGTACGGGACCATAAGAACGTCACAGAGGGGAATCCTGCATCAGCAAGATGGTACCCCCTGGCCGCTACACCACAGTTAAAACGGTGTGCGCAGTTGAAGACCTCGGAGTCCGATGTGCTACCCTCCCGCCCGCTTGAGCACATACACAAACAGCAATGTGAAATTGCACACCGCCAACACGTTCGGGCCAATGAGGCCCTGCGGTTTTGATACCGCGCCATGTCTTGCGCCAACACCCAAGCGTGAAAATGTGACCCATCAATGGCTCCGCGCGCGTTGCGAAAGTACGGATAAAACTTCCCGGTCTCTTTTTTTTGACTTCTGGAGGGCGTGCAGTCCGGAGAGAAATGAACATGTTTGGAGTAGAAGCCGCCGTTTAGACATTCAAGAACAACATGAATGTATCTACGAGTGGGTCAGCAGTGAAGAACAACAAAAAAGAAAGAAAAATATAGAAACACGGACCTGCTGATTGTATCCCCGCTGTGTTGAACCCGTGCTTGAAGAACACGCGCAGAGCATCCCGTATGTCTCGTTCTTATTTGTTGACCAACAGCAATTAATGTGCGCTTTGAGAGTGTGTAACCAGCTACCAACTGCCTGATTTGGTGAGACGAGGAATTTGCAATGTATGAACTTCTCTTGGAATCTGTAGACATGTAAATAGTTCCAATACTGTACTATTTCGGTTGCATCTTACCTTACGTCACACAAGGGTCCTGTACAAAATTTTTTTGGAGTGTTCAATATATTTTTCCGATTTGAAATTTCTGTCACAGGCAAATGTCCGTCCAATACAACTCAAATAGTACAGTATATCCTCCACAGGTCATTGCAGAAATTGAGCTGTGGTCAAACCGGTTATGATCTCGGTCAAAGAACTGGGCAAAAAGTTCAAGTTGACTGCTGACTTTGGTCAGGACCTGGTCAATCACAACACTATGAGGTACTGTACCATTCTGACCGGATGTTTAGGTGATGGGCAACTCTCACCTGTGAACTGGACCTATGTGAATGGGGTGACGGGTGACGCTCCGTTTTTGCTGTCAAAATTGCCTGATTTAGAAGTTTCTAGTCAACCTTTTTGTGCTGGCTTCCGAAAAAGGAAATTAAACATGTAATACACCAACATCAAGCAAAAATGTAACCATATTCAAACAGAGTTGAGCTCTGATACATAAACAAACTACAGCCTAAGACAGTTCCTAAATAAGCATCTGTATGAGACCTGCCTAAAATCTCCTGATTTGGTCCTGATCCTTAGTCCACAAATATTCTCAACTCTCCTCTAGCTGGTCCTCCTCCTCCTGCCTGCTAGCTGATCCTGTGTTTGCTGTTGCATAATGACCTTTGTTTTTCTTATGCTTGGACTTGCTCTTCTGGGACTGGATTTTGATCCAGTTTGGCTCTCCGTATGACTTGGTAAGCACCCGTGCCTTCTCGGCTGGATGGACCAGTTTTCCCCCATTTGCCCAAATGGAGGTAATATCTTCCCAGTGCCCATCTGCATTTACATACCAGACTTTATTGGTAGTGACATGCCAAAAGATATACCCGGGCTTTAACCCAACATCTCCAGTGGCTGGTGGCTGGGAAAATTCCCCTCTAGCGGATGATTTGAAAAGTACAAAGCCTCCGTTCTGTGGATGTCCTGGAGAGTAGAGCTTTGCCTCGTGTGTGTAGAGGAGCTTTGGCTCCATGGTATGGTCTAGACTGGTACTAGGGTTTTTTGTGGCAGATTCAGATTTTCTCTTTGTGTTACGTGCTAGGTTGGGGTGAGTAGACTGCGGCTGGTTTTTGGGTCTTCCACCCCGGGTGGAGGGCTTTGAGAATGTGGTCTGCGGCTTGCACTACCTGGGTCTGGAGTGGGGACCACAGGATCTTCCTCTTGTAGACTTAAGAAAGGGGTAAGCAGAGTGTTTGGCGAAGAACAAAAGTAATACCTATTGAGCTGATGAATAGTGAGACGCTGCATAATTTCCTTTTTGAGTCCATTAAGGGAAACATTGTCCAAAGAATCCAGCGAGCATGCAAGGCCAGTTGAAATAAGTGCATCACAGGCTGCTGGACCTTGCTCTGCTGCAACTAAGATGAAAGCAATAATTCTGTCAATCTTGCTCTGCTCCTGAAGCCTCTGCACAAGGATTGACCGCAGCTGTTCATTCAGAGTTTCCTTCTTGAAATGAGCATAGTGACTGTGCTCAAATTCAGTGGTGCTGCTAGCTGTGGAATTTGTTGCTGGGCTTGGAGACTTGTGTTCCGTTGATTTACTCCCGGAAGATGAAAAGACAGAAAAGAAAGACATGGCAGTTGAATGCAAGAAGCAATTGATTATGTAAGCTTGGCCATGTACCTGATCAAGAGGGATCTGATCTGGATTCTTGATCACGCAGCCCTTTGCAAAAGTGTAGGCAGTTTGTGGAGTGCGCTTAGGTCCGACCAAGCCTCTATCAAGTTCTGTTCGCGGAACTCTCGGGGAGAGACTTGCGCCAAGCTGACAAAATCGGGTATGATCTTTGAACACAATTTGTGCCTCAATCTTTATTTTTTGTAAATCAGTGTAGTCAGGAATATTGTAGACAGGAACCTTCTGCATACAACCCATATTTTACAAAGTCCATAGCTGCTCTGGTGGGCTCACAATCCGGTGCGCTTTGAGGCCCTCGTGTCCTCAGTAACTCCGGTGTCTGTGTATCCGCAACAACTGCAGAGAGGCTCAAGAAGACGCTCTCGGAGGACGCAATTTGCTGTGCAACCCAACACCGTCTTTGGTACCATCTTCGACAATATGAATACAACGGTCACCTCGACGTCGGTAACGTTGCAGCCCATCCCAGCGGCGTCGGTGCAGCACAAAATGTCGTACCTGCCCTCCTTAAAGCCTTTCCAGCACTCGGCTTTACCAGCTTCCGATATCCCGGATGAAAACGAGTACACACAGCTACTCAGATGGGGAAGAAGCGCGGAGCGAAGCGCGTGTCAACGCCGTTGGCACAGTCTACCTCGGAGTTGAAATATAATAGCGACTTTTTGAGGGCATCACAAGGAGTGGAGTCGTTGAACGCTTGCGGAAGCATGTTGAGGATGTCTAGTACGGGATTTCTTTCGTTGGCGATGAGGCGAACGAGGAAGAGGAGGTTCGGACGCGTGAAGCCGACGTCGACGCTCCAGAAGGGCCGGTGTCCGAATCCCAGCGCTGTCCAGATCGTTTCGAACGTCTCCGTCGTCGCAGTAGCGGTGCAGGCAACGAAAGGAACCTCTTGGCCAGTGTAGAGACAAAGGAGGTCACGCTGCTTGTACTCGGGGCGGAAGGAATCGTCGCTCCACTCGTGCACGCAATGAGCTTCGTCGATAACGAATGCGGTTGTTCTCGTCCAAAATTTCGAGTCCTTCCAGGACTTTTCGAAGCGCTCTGACGTCTCCATCTCCGGAGAGATATACAGGAGCTGCGCCGTCGTCCTTGCCCGCTTCCAGAGCTCTGTTGAGCGCGTATTGTCCTCGTTGATGAGAACCGCGTCGAGACCCTTTTCCTCCGCTTGCGCGACCTGTATTCGCCCGCATTAACGCGTCATCCTTCACAGAGGGGAGCTTCGAATACGCACCTGGTCCCGCTCAAGCGCCTTGAGTGGACTGACCACGATAACAACCTTCCCCTCCGCTCCCAAAGCCGCCAATCCTTCGAATATCAGGCTCTTGCCATACCCCGTTTCGGCCAGAAATATCGAGTCGAAGCCTTGGAGGATCCTGCTGATGGTGCGTACCTGTCAGAGCTCCGGAAGGAACGGCAGCTTGAGGCGTTTCGCCAGCTCTTGCTGCATGGCGTCGAGACCGATGTGGCGGGTCTTGTGGCCTTCAGACGCGTCGCTGCAGGGAGTCGGTGGCGACGGGGTGTTTGAGGCTCGAATGGTGGAGCATCTCGAGCGGCCTGCCGCGGTGTATGAGGTGTATTCGACGCCATGGAGGTGCAGAGAAAAATTGACACGGCCTGCCGATCCCGTCCCGAAATGGAATCGGCTGACAGGATCCGTCAGACGCGATGCTTCTCGTCCTGCACGCGCTCTGGCCGCAATCTGGCCGGCTTCCGCAGATGCAAGCATGGGGATTGCTGTCGCCAACATCTCCCCGGACACCCCATGTACTTATATCTATGGATTTCGCTTTAAAATATACACCTACGGGAGCAACTACCACCTCTGCTGAGCCCTCTCTTATAATTTACCGTGCAGAAGAATGAGGAAAGATTTGGGATGGTATTTGGGCGATGGGAGAACGAAGCCAGTTTGGGACGACAGCGCGGAGACTCACGACAAAATAATGGCACTGTTTACACATGTTTCGCTATGAAGCTACACGTCTATGAGGCCGGGATCAGGTCCAGCGGGCCGAATTTTGGAAATTCGACGCTATATGGTCCATTCGAAAGTTGAACCCCCCTTGGATCAGGTGATGATTCTATGTGAGCCAAAACAAAAGCGCGAGGGGACCTTGCCGAAGCAAGGTAACATGCTGGAAAAATTGGGGCCAGGAACCTGTTTATAAAACTCCTTGATGTGCCATCAAAATTCCTAATTCAGAAATTTCCTTTGCCGAATTGCCCGAGTTATGGCTGCCCTGAGGCACACCGGGAGACAGAAGCTCCAAAGGTGGCTGCCAATATGGGTTGGATGTTCAAATACTCGAGCTGCACCTCAAGTTCGGCGCCCATCACGCACTTTCCAGCCAATATATAGCAGCTGTCTTCGGGGCTTTGTTGTTAAAAATGTTGGTACCTCATTAATAAGTTGCGAAAAAGTGGTATTAGCATCGGAGATATTAATAGCCCAGCAGTAGACGGAAGCTTCTCGTCGTGTGTCATGGACGATGATTGTGCTTGAGAAGCCCGAAATGGCCGATTCAATGTCGTCATGTAGCGCGGCGCGCTACATGACGACATTGTAAAGTGTTCCTTCAGATGTGTCATTAGCGATGACTGTTACAAGAACTATCATAAGGTAATCGGGGCAGAAGGTGTCAGCTTCGATGCTTGAACAGCGTGTGCTCGAATTTCTGATACTGCATCCTCGCCGGCCTGCATACCGATTTATCCATGTATTTCTATAATGCAAATGAACACACCTTGAGCAAATTACCGATCACCTTGTTGTCGATTTCTGCCCGCATTTTAGTATATGCCCTGTTTTTCCTCAGCAACGCCGCCTTCTCTCGCTCCAAGTCTTCCACTTGCGCAGCGAGCCGTCGACGCTCTTTGAGCTCATAAGAAAGACGGCCCAGGAATAGATTATATTCCTTCTCGGCCTGCGCCGCCGATGGCGCCAACTGCCTGAACTCCTCCAAAGTATTGAGCCCAATTGTTTCGAAGTGTGGTCTGCAGAAGAGTTGATTGGCTTCACCTGAAGAACAGGTAGCTCACGGATCGCTGCGATGCCGCGCAATTTCGCGCTCGAGGAACTGCGCCAGACCTTGAACAGCAGCGAGTTGACGATACGCTTGCTCAAGTTCGTCGCGAGCCAGAGAGGTCTGTTCCCGCACCTCCGTTAGGGCGGCAGCTGCTTTACGTTCTTGCCCTCGAAGGCGCGTCACAAGCACGGCTTTTCGCGAACGCTGATGTCGAAGGAGTCGTCGGTGGATTGGGCCGAAGAAACCAGTGCCGCAAGTTGATCCAAGGTCGAAGCAATTTGTGCGAATGGACTCGCAGTAGCTGAGCCCGGAGCCGGCTCCGAGATAGTGCCTTGTGAATGACCAGTGCTTGGGTTTGTTTCGTCCGAAGTCGCGATCGACATGGCCGGTAAGGACAGGTTCTCAGGTCGTGTGACCGCGTCGAAATCACTCTTCTCCCTCGACCTCGCGCTTAGCCCTCAGCACACTTCATGCCCAGCAAACAAACAAGCCACGAGTGAAAGGTATGGGTCTTCGGTGCGTCCTTTGCATCCATAAAGAGGTCCAGACATCCAATGCGCAATGCGCGAATCTCCCCCACGCCTCAAATGCACCCCAGTACGTCCCAGTCGTTGAACGGGGCACGAAGGAATTGACTGTCCACTCTAGTCCCTCCCCAATGGCGTCCGCCACCGTCGACAGAGGTCCAACGCCGCTCGACCTTCGCCCAGTCGCGCGCGTAAACTGTCCCGGGTCTTCCGCCGCCGGACGCGTTCCGGAGCTCATTGCGGGACCCAAGTCGTCCTATGCGCCACACTTCTGCGCAACGGCAATACCCGAAGCCCATCGCCGTTCTTCACATCTGCCCATTTCTAGAGCCATGCGGCGATGCATGCAGTGGTTCCGCAGCAACGCGACGCGAAACTGCATGACCCGATTCCGCACCTATACACCACGCGTCCCGACTCTCGGACGGACGCCAACAAGTCCTCGAAGGGAAGCAAGCACTGAACCACTTCTCAATCTCCCTCCATCACTAAATCTGACGCCCTCTTTGCGGTTCGGCGGCTTGCGTCCGACATGACGAGCCTGTGGAGCGGTCGGTCGCATAGTTTGCGGCGGGAACGACGCGGGAGCGTGGCGAGCGTTGGTGCGAGAAGTCGCCAGCAGCGCAAGCGAGGCAAGTCAAACCAATGTCACCGGCACTGGGCCAGGGACCGGAACAAGCTATACTCCGCGCCGCACCAGTGCGCTCTACGATTTCGCTGTCGTATCGCGTCCCCGGGAGCGCGAGCATGCTCGGAGACCCGTATACCGCATCGGGGAACATATTCGGATTCGCACACATTAGAACTATAACAGCGATTCAACCACTGGTTCGCGCCCGTTGTCGTCTTTGGCTCGTACGAGAGGGTTTGCGGATGCCCTGGCCTCGGGCTGTCCTCGGGTTCCTGCGGGTAGAGGTACAGCACACGTTCCCGGTCAGGTCGATATCGCTAGTCTTCTGAGAAAGATGACAGCGACGGAGATGGACCCGTTGTTGGAAGCGGCAGCGGCGCGACGTCACCACAAACGCTTTTGGCTTCCTCGCCATCGCAGGGGATCGTCAAATCCGCCTCAGTCGGCTCACGGTTCGATGACCCGTTCAATACGGCATCGCAGGGAAGCTCGACCGAGTCCGAATACACGACCGCGCTCCTCCCGCCGTCCTCATCGTTTGAATAACTCGCGTCTTCCGAGCCCGCTCCGGGTACCAAGAGCGAGTAAGGTCATATATCTCCCTTCCGAGATGGGGACGCCGAAACCCGCGCCGAACATCCTACCTCCGAGGACGCGCAACAGAAGATGAGTTTACACCGTGTCCCGTCGCTGGTGCCGACGATCCAGTCAGATTTCGGAAGATACGGTTTATCCCCCGTTGCCACCATCGTCGGTTGCAGTATCCGAGTATCCCCCGCTGCCGCCATCCTCGGTCGCGTCTTCAAGCTACCCGCCGCTACCGCCATCGACGATTTAGGTGGCTTCACCAGCGCCACCGTCGTCCGCGCCGTCCTTGTCGACGGAATATCCTCCCCTTCCGCCGTCGACTGTACCTTCCTCATCGTTTCTAATGATGTCTCATTCTCGTATTCGGGACGTCGAGTTTGAGACTGCGACTGCCCTCGGCGTATTCAAGGTATCACATCTTCTTATTCACAAAGAGACCATCTCAACAATTTTTGTAGTTCGGAATCTTCCGACGTTGGGACGAGTTAGGCAAGACGAGAGACTCGTCCTCAGTGCGTGTATACATTCCTTCAAGCGCTCCAGCTTTGACGACGCCTCCTTCCCAGTAAACGCCGATGGCTGGCGGAAGATTGGCTCGCGCGACGTAGGCACCTTGTTCTTCCAGACGAGTCCAATGAGATTCTGGGTTGGGTACACGAGCTTCTCGTGGACGCGAGCTTCGAATTGAGCAGCGTCGCCTTCTCGTGCGAGATCATCCGCGCGTCGACGCCGGTGCGCATGTTATTTGCATGTGCGACTATCCATTCCAGCCAGTTTTACCGCTTCGTGGCGGTCGCCTGCGCGCACGAGCGTCCAATTCCTAGTACAATATCTATCGAGCTGCTTCTTCGCTTAAAGCCAGTACCGCGCGTCTGTGATGAGGTACGCGGAAATGATGGTTTCTAAGTGCGAGCCAATATGCTCTAATGTCGTTCATCTTGCGGATGTAGGAGCGTGTATCAGAAATAATGATGGTCGAGTCGGAGACATTCCGGATCCGTTGCAGGTTGGTCTGCGAGTTTTGCGTCCGCCGGGAGCCAGGGCTTGAAGAACCGCGCCCACCGCTGTTGCGCTGTGTTGCATGTGACGAATGCAGGCCAGATTTAGGTAGGTCGTGAGATTTGTGAAACCGAGGAGAGTGGACATACAGGTGAAAACAAGAAGCTGCAAAGGGTGTGATGGATAAGACTAGGCTGTTCATAATGATGGCCATGGGTACGAAGACAAAGGAAATAGTTTGTATATGGCGGAGGCAACTCAAGTTGCTGCCTAGAAGGCCTGTAACAATTGTGTTAGCAAGAAGAATGGCCGCCGTGAGTCGCCAAATAATTGTTTTTATTTCCAGAGCAGACGACGGACAGACAGACAGTCTGTACACATACACATACACACACACACACACACACATGCACACACACATCTCCACTTGTTCTGTTTGTAAGATATACTAGTCACACTTTAGACAGCTGCAGAATGCTCATCAGCTTTGTGCTGGATATGTGCTTTGAGCTCTGCACGGAGTCCTGAGATAGCTGCTGCATTCCATGCTACATCAATATTGGCACTGGATGTGCTGTTGCCCTACTGCTTGTGAAGATACCAATGAAAAAGAGAAAAAGAAGGCACACACAAGCAAGAGGCCATAAAAGTGTGGGGGGTTTGATAGGAACTGTTTGACAAAGTGGATGACATAGAAGCCACAATCAAAGAAATTGGGCTGCTTTGGAACCTTGCATATAATGATCAGCCCCAGTATGACAACCTACAGTGCAACACAACTCACAGTTCCAGGAGCAAACCTTGGAGATATCAGCTGGCTTATATTCTCAGTGGACCGCCGCCCAATTTGGCCTTGCAGGTATTGTGTGATGAAGGCCCTAACCTCCGACCGTGCTTGGATAGATGGGAGAGAGTCGAGGTGGAATATATGGGTCCTTAAACACGATTAGTGCTAATCATAAGCTGGTAGTGAGTATACTGACCTCGGTTGTTCAGGTGTGTGCTTGTGCTCAAAAGCCAAGTCCATAAACTCGTCGATAGAGTAATCTCGCTCCAACATATGCTGCGGCTCGCAGATAATGACCAATGACCAATGATCAGCAGTGCTAAAATTATAATTATTATGATCAGCAAACTGCAGCAGGCAAGTCTGGGTTGAACACTTACACGACTGTGGGATGGTTCTTATGATGAATGGGAATGATGATGTACTTGAAGGCAAAAATGTTTGCATCCCTCGTCCATCTGTTGATCCTGTCCAAGAGTTTCTGTTTTTTAGTCGTATCCTTGCTTTCACAGCTTTATGTACATATGATGAATTAGTTCAGATATTTGATATGCAGAACAACTCAACTTACAACTCTTTCAGCTTTGTGTAAAAGAAGGTATTGAACCAGTATACTTCTCGGAAAAGTCCGGGGTTGCTTTGTTGGAGGCGTAGATAGAAGTCCCTTTGTATGATCAGTACACCGAACTGGAGGATACTGCTTCTTTACTCAAGTGCCCAATCAATGAGATTGTCATTGATGGCTTTCCCGGGGTTCCAGCATGGCAAGATCATCTTTGGAAATCATGACCGGTTTCTTGAGGCTAGCAGACGTGGGATTACACTCATACATAGAATTGAGGCAACTTTCGCACATTACTACCGCATCAGGTGGTGCCCGTTTGAATCTGAAGTCACGGTGCGGGAGGGCCGGTGCGGTCACAGTTGTTGTGACAATCTCGACGTCTGAATCATGCTGATCAGCAGCATTGGCATCTGGAACACTGTATTAGCTGTTGCTCAAGGCTCATATTATAATTACTTCACACCTTGTACAAGCTCTTCCTCAACAACAACAGGAGTAGAGTAGACATTAGAGACGATAGCTTTAGCCCTGAGGGTAGGCTGCCGCATGTGAGCAATGCCATACATGGTGGCGGAAGGCAAGATGCACATCTGACATCATTTCTTGATCTTATGCAAAGGTGTTGATAACAGACATCATCATTATCGAGCCTACAGCTATTCACTCGCAGGTTCCGGAGTTTCCATGCCTGTGCAGTCATCTAAAGCGAGGTCTGCATTTTGGATACCAAACCAAATTTCCTCCTCTGTCCCGACCAACTTGGTTGCCCCAATAATATTCATCGCTGTGTCGAGGGCATCCATCTGGCGTCTGATGACCCCATTTTCATTCACTTGACATCCTTTGGTGAGGCCAATATCTGCTTGAAGCTGCTGTATCTTCCTGTTTAAACCATTTAATCACAATGTCTGAAGATCCAGCCCTAAGACGCACATTTGGAGCTCGGACCTCTGGGGTAGGCGGTTTATCTCCGCGGCTAGACGCTCGTAAACAATTTGGTACTGGCGTCTCTCCTTCCCAGCAGCCTCAGCGCCCTCAAGCTCTGCCTTGAGAGTTGGGATTGTCGAGCCGATTGCAGAAATTTCAGCGGCCAAATCTGTCTATGATATACAGCCGGTTTGATCAGGTTAGTTAGTCACTTACCAAGGGACTCCTTCTGATATGCCATGGTCTGCAGCCTGCTTCCTTCACAGGCCTGTTCCTTGACCCGCCACCTCAGCTGATGCTGGCCAATCTGGGCAAGACAGGTGTCTAAAGCAGTCTGTAGCTTCTCTGCCTCATCCTTTTTCCATGTTGCCTGCTCCTCCGCAGTGCATTCAGACTCGTAGTAAGCTTGAAAGAGTGGGCGCGCATCGGAGAAAAGTTGGGCCCAGTGACGGAATACTTTGGACTGCAAGCTTTTAAAATGTCCATAATCCTCGTCCCTTGCGCGCACAAGGGCGGCGGCATCTAAGAATTTGAAATGCATATTACCGGTGCGATGGGAGCTAACCTTCTTCCCTGGCCATCAAATGACAAACTCCCTTTGTGCCACATTCCACGTTCGATTTCGCGCATGCGCAGCTCATGGGTGTCAGAAGCAAGCACAATGGATAAGCCATCAAATGATCATTCTGGCATGTGTACATCGACTACCGGCCCGCCCCGTTTGTCCTTCTCTTTACGAGTGCTGGGTTGAAGCTGCGAGTAAGCCGGTTGTCCAATCCCGGTGCCGTTCACGTCGTAAACGACGTTCGCGCTTATGTTCCCGGTCACGGTCCCGCTACACCATACCCGGAAGACGCGAGTCTGCGGGCGCGAACGCCGCAGGACGCGTCGCCGCCGTCCGTGCGTCGCAACGAGTCAACCTCATTTCTACTTATATCCAAATTCTCCAGATTTTGAAGGTGATTGTAGGACGTCAATCCCGTCAACTAGAACGGGAAACGCCGTTAGTCTTCGGTCCTTGTTTTCGATGAAGAACGTCGCGATTCTCCAATCGACCGCCGGCATCTGTCCGTCGACCAACAAACGACGTAGGACATGTATTAAAAGGGCAGGGAGCTCACCTGTTAGACGCGGCCGAAAGGGTCCGTACCCCGCTCAGAATCCCGCTAAGCCACGACAACTGGTTTTCGTTCCTAATTTGACCTCGTCAGTAACGAAAAACAAAAGAGGGAACGAGACGCTACGCACAAATTGAGCGCATCCAACGAGGGCACAAACTCCTTCAGCCTCGCAACGCTCTCCAGCCTCCGGTCCGCCAAGTCCACCGTCCCCAGCGCCTCCCAATGCGGCTCAAACGGCCCTACATCCGTAAGAACCTCGACGAGCCGATCGTGCGCAACCGCAAACGAGCATTCGGTGAGGAACGTCCCGTTGGCGTTACCGCTGCGCTGCGCATTGGTCCGCGAAAAGACGCGACGCGGCGTCGAGGTCGACGCCGACCCCGAAAGCGACTGGTCCTGCTCCGTGGTATTGGCATTGCCCGACATTGACACAAGGCTCCCGCCCGACCCCGGGTCGCTCGAAAAGCGCATAAACCCAGCCTTGGTCGGCGTATCCGAACCCAACTCGTCCGACTCGTCCGCCTGCGCAAACATCTCAACAATCCGTTTGGAGCGAATCGACGGCTGGACACTGTCGACCCGCGTATGGGCCCGTCGCGCTTGCCGTCCGAAAAGCTCACGGATCGTCGGTGGGGGCGTTTTGGTGTCCGGTATCGCGAAGAGGTGGATGGTTGGACCGCCGAGCGTAACGCGGACCCCGGCGTTCCAGACGCGGGTGTCTTCATTGCCGACTTTGCTGGCGATTTTGCGATGGACGGCGGCGGGGTTGTGACCGTCGTTACCACAATCTGTGGCGGCAGGAAACGACTCGTAACCGACTCTTCCTCGCGGGGTTGTGGTTGTAGTTCGTGTTGGTGTTGCTGTTCAGTTGGGTCGTCCTCGTCGTTGTCAGGGTCAGACTCGGATGCCGAACGGAAACTGCGAGACGTCCAAGTTGCCGTCGCCCGATATGACCTCGTCGTTGGCCGCCTCCGAGTCAGTGGTAATATGGGGACCCCGTCCATCTCGTCGACGCCCGTCATAACCGCGAAAACCCGCCAGACGCGTCCGTCGAAAAACTCGTCAAAGCCATCTCCTCCCCGTCCTCCGTCGGCTCCTTCTCCCGTTCACTCTCCGGCTCCTCCCTCACAATGTCCCGCGTCCTCGAATCGTCCCGCAAACTCTCAATGTCCCCAAAAGGATCCTCGCTAACCTCCCCTTCCTCCTCCCTAACCGCCGCCACGCTCCGCACCCACTTCATCATGACCTTGTCGAACAACATATCGCCCATTCGATCGCTCGGGCAAAACAGGGACATCGCGGCCCCGGATGCTTCACATAGCTCCCCGGCAGTGAGCGTCGTCCCCGACGCCGTACTGCTCGACACGAACCGGTTGAGATCCTCGTTCGTACCCGACCGGATCGTCGCCGTGGGGTGAGCGGGGCCCGGGGGAGGAGCTGCGGCTGCGGGACCGGTCGCGATTGAAGAAGGTGCTGATGCTGCTGGGGTTGGGGCCGGAGCTACCGCGAGCAAAGCCGGGTTGGCAATGATCGTCACCGGCTGCTGGCGCACGAACGACGCCTGCCTCCGCCGCGTTATGGAGAGCTTCGAGAGATCCGCCGCAAGTGCGCGCGCGGTCTCACTCTCGCGGCTCGGGCAGCGCTTTCTGCGCATGCGGTCGTCTGGGGCTGGCACGAACGCGCGCGGGACTCGAGGAGGAGACACGGCGGTGGTGCCGCGGCGATTTCGCGGACGTTTTCCTTGTCGTATGGTTGGATGTTGATGGTGGGCGGGGGACGGATATGGGTAAACGACATTTTGTTGTCGAAAATCTCGCTGTCGCCCGAAAAGATATGCTTCTTCCCCTTCGTGTCGCTCTTGATTTGCGCCATGAGTGTGGCGGCTTGTTGGCGGCAGGTCGAGGATGAATATAGCGCGCCAGCATTAGAGTTGAGCGTGCCCCCAGAAGAAGATTTGTCTAAAGATGTCGATGATGTACATGTAGAGATGAGCGGCGTAGATGGTCTATAGCAAGGTTAGTCGCAAGGAAAGCCACGACTGAAGGGCGACGCACCATAAGCATTGGATTTCTCTTTCCCTCCTGCGGAATCTCGGCTCGCGTTCGCGCTGGCGACGGTCGAAATGGTCGAAATTTTAAACGTCTCGCGCCTGCTTGATCGTCTCCATAAGCGACTGCGACTCGCCGACGTACGCCCTCCCAGAGTTTTTGGGACACGCGACTGTCGCCCCAGCCCCCGCGCCTTTCCCGTAGTCGCCGGGCGGACTGAGCTTGACGCGTTTCGTGCTCCGCAAGTCCGAGAAGCTCGCCTCGGATACGGGCGATAGCCGTGGGGCTTCCGACCGCGCGGCTGTCCCAGCAGACGGCGTTGACGGCAATCGAATCCGCGAGAGCGGAGAGGTGGTCGCGGGTGAATGTGTCGTATTGGAATTGGAAGAGCCGGAGGCGCGGGTCGGTTGACGGAGGGGCGGCGGCAGCGATTTCGGCAGCCGCGTTGTTCGGTGCGAACGGTGGCGTCGGGGTGCTCTGCGCCTGCGGGAATGACAAAGTCGGCTTTGGGTCGAGCTGGCGCGGGGCGGAGAAGATGAATTTGCAATCGAGGCTCGCCCGTCGACCGTGGAAGGAAACCATGGCCGGCAGGTCCGTCTCGACGATCTCGTCGCTTGCCTCGGGGACGGGTGGCATGGCCATGCGGAGCGCTGCAGCTCATCGATCGTGGTTCGCGCGAGAGGTTGACATGTGTGATCGCGATTTGGTGCTTCCAACGGTCATCTCCCCTCGAATCCTTCGACAATGGCACCCGAAGCCTCCGGAAGTCGAGCTGTCCAATGCGGTCGCCGCCGTCAACCAGAAGAAGAAGACTGCGCGGAAGCAAGTTAAGCATGGCGGTGAGTCGAGGTTTTCCGGCTTCGCAAATGGTGTCTAACGATCCCGGAAGACGCTGTGCGGACCGAGACGCTTCAGACCGCCAAAGAGTGCAGTACATGATCTGCTCCTGCTCTGCCGGGTGTTGTTGTTGTTGACACACGCAGATATCCGGTGGGCTGGCGGGGACCGCGAGGACAGCTACTCCAAGTGCGTGCTGGTACTCGTGTCTAGATAATGCTCAATTCCCGTCCAGTAAGGTCAAATCCTCGACGCGCGTTAATGTCGTGCGCGACTCAGGCCCCATTCGCGTCAATGTCACCGGCATAAAATACACCTGTTTCTATCTTGCGCGGGGTTGCTGCTCGTACGGGTGAGAGTGCAGCTACCTGCACTGTCTCCCCGACCCCAATGACCAGCTGCTCAACTCGTCAAAAGACTGCTTCGCGCGCGAGAAGTTTGCCGACCATTGGGACGACATGGGCGGTGGAGGAAGCTTCCGCCGACAGAATCGGACGCTCTATGTCGGCCGTATCAAGGAGACAGGAGTCGGGCTCGAGACGGAGGAGATGTACGGAAGCATTGAAAAGAATGCGGGTCAATTGCGCGGGGTATGTGTCGGTCGTACTTCCGTTCCTTGCTAACGAGAAGACTAAAGACCTATATCGTCCTCATCAACAAACTTCGGGCTACCGCGGCCACCTACAAACGCGCGACGAATCGACCCTCAAGCGTAAACGAGACGAGGCAGCGATGGACGTCGAGGGACCCTGGGCCGTACGGCCTTATCAGAGCGCAAAGCCAGGTTCCTGCCATCGTCGCCACCTCCAGATCCATCCTCTCTTCAAAGCCGCCCACAATCACCCTACGCCTCACGTGTCTGTCGTTCCTCGCGTCGTTCTTCGCGTCTCACCCTCCCCCGACTTTCGCCACATCGCTCTCTAACCTCACGCCGGCTTTGCTCCGTAGTCTTGGCGAACGCCACCCGCGTATCGCGTCAGAGACCTTCCGCGTCTTCTCGGCGTTACTCAACGCCGTCAAGCCCATCAAGGGCGGAAACGAATGGCCGGAGGCCGTCTACGAGCAATCTGTCGCCCGGCTTACTGCGCACGATACGGACACCGAGGTCCGTGCCTGTGCCGAGACCTGCATCGGAGACTTGTGGGTTTGTGCGACGGATGTCGTCTGAACGCGCGATCGCCGCGAGTGGGAGGCGATCTGCCGCTCGGGAGCAAAGGCGGAGGGCGCCGTCAAGGTTGTTACTCGTGTCGCGAAGGAAGTTCCCGGTGCTTTGGGTGACGGCTGGGTTAACGGATGCGTTGAGTGGGCGATGGGGCTGTTGAAGCGTGGTGGCCGCGCAGGCAAGATGGAAGTGTTCCAAGGTCTTGAGGTTCTGCTCCGAAGGTTTATCCTTCTTGTTTCGATTCTGCTCTTTCTCACTTTCTGCACACAGCTACACCAGCGGGGTCCCTAACAACCTCCCTTTAGCTCTTATCCCACAAGTCAAGGGCTACCTGTCGACTAGCGACATCCCATTGCTTTCGCAAGCTCTCTCCCTCCTCGCTCTCCTCCTGGAACTTGCGCCCAAAATAACCTTCCCGGAAATCGAGAGCGACCTCCTCCCGGAAGTCTACCGTATTGCGCACTCGCCGCTCGTGTCTGGCGTCGCCCTCGATTCGCTGCTCAGCTTCATCGCCGCGCTCGTGAGCGCCCACGACCAAATCGGTACACATTTGGTTCCCAATCTCGTCATCGCCGTCGAGAAAGCGCCCAAGGCCGACGCGAGCCCGGGCAACGTCGCCAAAGCCGTCGCCCAAATCATGCGCAACCAGCAGTCAATTGCGGCGGGGACGATCGCGCAGTACGCGAAAAACCGTCAGGCAGGCGTCCAAGGCCAAGCCACAGTCGGTCGTCCCAAGCCTGCTCATCCTCAGCGAGCTCCGGCGACAACAGGAGATCTTCCGCGACGCGATTGAGCACTCTAGCTCGGACCAGGAGGAGATCCGTGCCGCTGCATCATTTGCCGCGGGCAACATCGCCATCTGGAACCTACAGTAATTCCTGCCCGCTATCGCCAAGATTGTCAAAGGCGACGCGAAGAAGCGCTTGCTCTCGTTGCACGCGCTCAAGGAGGTCGTCACGCATTGCTCGCATGGCAGGACGAGGATGTGGCGGACATGCTTTGGTACCGCTTTTCGAGAATTCGGAGAACGCGGAAGAGGCAACGAGGAATGTGGCAGCTGCGTGTTCGGGCAAGTTGGCGATGACGCATCTGGCACCCGGCGCGGTATCTCCCGCAGCTGCACGCGCGCGTCAAGGATCCCAACCCGAGCTCAACGGCAACGGTTGTGTCGGCGCAGTCATACGACGAGTTGCTTGCACCGTTGATTGTCGACTTCTTGTCGATGATGTTCGACGAGGACATTGTAAGTTGCTTTCTTTTTTTCTTTGTCCAGGATCGAAGTTAATTAATTTGCTGCTAGACTGTTCGCCGTCTCGCGCTATCGACGCTCAACTCCGCGGCCCCCACCAAGCCGCATCTTAATCGGGAGCATCTTACCCTTACAGCCCTCCTGCCGAGTCTGTACACTGTCATCAACGTCGACCTCATCCGGACTGTGCAAATGGATCCGTGGACAGACAAAGTCGACGAAGGGCTCGACGCGCGGGAGACGGCATACGAGACGATGTACACCCGTTTCGGCACATGCCTGGCTAAGCTCGGCCGGCCCACCTTCCTCGTCCGTGTCATCCCGGGCCTCGTCGATGACTCGGACGAGATCAAGGCGATTTGCCGCATGATGCTTTCGCGTCTCTCGCAGGTCGCGCCCGCGGCGGTATCTCCGAAACGCGACGAGGCGACGCCCGATCTAGAAAAGACGATGAACGGCGCGACGGTCACGAAGGACACGGTGAAGGAGAGGGCGGCGGAGCTGCAGAGGAGTGCGCTGGGTGCGGTCGAGCAATGTCGGGATGGGAGTGCCGCCGCGGCTCGATGCATTAGTGGAGGAGAGGAAGAAGCGCGCAATGGGCAGCTGAATTCAAGGAGCAAGTTGCATAGGTCGAGTGTCTAGAACTTTTGTACAATGCTATTGTAGTCATCCAAAGCCAATACCGCGTTAAACGGAACTTTCGGTCTGATTACTACAGTAACACGGCCTCAAACCTACCTGCCGTCCCTCCCGGGTCCTGAACTCCTTCAGTGTCCGCGAGGTGAACGGTAGTGTAATACCACGGCTGACTGTTCCCTCGAGAAGGGTGCTTCCATGGCGGTGGTCAGGACGGTGGGCCAGGAAGGATCCTACAGATTGGATCACTTTAACCTTCAGAGTGATGTCGACAAAGTTGCCACCGCCATCAGGGCAGGATGCTGCAGGAGAGTGGTCCAAGGAGAGTAGATCATGATGCTTGCGGGTTCTATATTCACGAACGCTGGGCTGCGAGCTTGTGGGTTGTCCAACTGAGCGATGGGTGGTCCATGACAGGGCCCAACCGGTATAGGTTGCATCGGTATGGACACATCTTGGGAGTGTTACTATGTTCTCATGGGCGGCAGGAGATGCAGGGACATACCCGGAGTAGTCTTGAGATAGAATACCTTCCGCAGGTGCTCGTTGAGTTAGGGGAAATGTGAAATCACCCGCAGGTAGGGAGATACAGTAGCCAGACCCTATAGATGCATCAACAGCCGAATTACAATATCTGGCCAGCAAACTTACCTTCCTCAACATTGGCAGTATACATGCGCGGCATTCCGGCTTCCATGAGCTTTTCTTCAATGGTGTCCATGAGATCGGAAGGGAGGAAGGTTTCCGCAAGCGACCAGGTTAGTGTACATG
The DNA here is from genome assembly GCA_014461125.1 of Mycena kentingensis (nom. inval.). Lineage (NCBI taxonomy): Eukaryota > Fungi > Basidiomycota > Agaricomycetes > Agaricales > Mycenaceae > Mycena > Mycena kentingensis (nom. inval.). The sequence goes on along the minus strand of JACAZG010000003.1, from coordinate 3,419,245 downwards.
CGGCAATGCAGTCGGTGTCATGTGCAGCCATAGTCTCCGCCGACCGCTTGCGCGTGTAGCTAACTGCGGGACCAAACACCGGCTTATCACGCTGTCCACCATTCAATCCTATTTGGACCATCTGGCCGGGATGAGTGGGCCAGAGGGATTTCAGACCATATAGGTGGCCCAAAGTGATCGGGACATACCCGGACGTTTCGGCGCTCCCCACACGCAATAGCAACAATGTCCGATGCCCATCGGTACAATACCGGGGCATGGATAGAGGAAGTGAGGAGACCGCGCAGGATGACGAGCTCGATGACGACCAACCCACCACCTCCAGAAAATGAGTGTGGCTGGAAACATAGAGTATATAGGAGAGTACACACCATCAAGGCTATAGAAAATGGCGGAAACATCTGGGGATACAACATAGAATTCGGGCTCTGTTATGAATGCATCTTGGAGGACAGTGCGGTGTTTGAATGTGGGCGCCGGAGACCGTTGACGTTCAATTATAAGAGGGTTGAACCACGTCGGAGGTTTAGATGAATTGTATTGTGCCTTGAATTCCGCGAAGGACCGCCTAGGTATGTCGAAGCCAAGTTCGTGAATCTGGGCAGCAAGCACATGAGACTGATTAAAAAAGAGAAGTAGATGGCCCACAAGCTTGCGCTTCTCCCGGTGCCCACCAGTTTGGCCTTGAGCATTTTTATGTTCTCGCAAGCGTTGCTGGAGGCTACAAAACACATCTCGTGCATTTCCGCGCCGCAGACCGAAGTTGACGATTTCAAGAAGCTGCAGCAGATGAATGAATGTGGGGACATAGATGTGGATAGAGATACAGTGTTGAGGCCGGGGTGTATGGCCTTCACCTCGTTTACGAATTCTGCAGCGTCTGGAGATTCGGGGAGTAACACTGCGAGACGCGCGAAGGGTATCTGGCCGCATTAAGAGCTGGGCGACTGAGGAGTGTTAGTTTAAGGCCCGTCCAGAGTGAGACCAACCTTCAGCGACTTGAGCTTTCTGCGCGGCCGTCGCGTGCCGCGTCATTTTTCAATTTTTTGAGCTGTGTCGTGGTGGTTGTAATCAAGTCGTCTTGGTCCCACGACCACTCTAGAGTCTAGATCTTCCCGTTTCCGATTAGTTTCAGTACGAACGCCAGCCCCATCTTCCCCACCCCTCCCCTCCCCGCCGATCCTCGCGACCCTGCAATCTTCAGCACCGACGTCGACTCGGTTGTGATGCAGCGGCAGTCGACGTTAGACACCCGCATGGAGGCGGTCAACGACTACGCGCTCCTCCCCAATCTTTCCGCGGACGCCATCCTCGCCTGCCTACGCGAGCGTTTGACTGGACAGATCTATGCTCGCATGGGCCTTCCGGTCCCGTCGCTCTCAACTCGCACTCGCCCCCGCCAACGGCGACGCGGTTTTGCGCAAATATGCCGCCGAGTACCGCGACACCAGCGAGGACGAGCAGCCCCTCCCCTGCCGGGGTCCCCACCGAGTTCACTGGCTTGTTTACCGAGCCCCAAACCCGCAAGCGCCGTTTTTAGTCCTCTTGTTGGCGCTCGCGGCGGCTAAGCAGACACAGATGCGAGCACAAATACTCCCCACCAAGTCCCTCAGCTTGGAAGCTGTCATGTCGACGTCTGGCGAATGTTGGGATGGGTGGTTTGATGGTGCGAGCAGAGGCGGGGAAGATGCATCTTGGACGGCTCATTCGCGAAACGCCCTCGCGCTGCATCCTTCTCATCGAGGACATCGACTACGCTTTCCCATTACGCGAGCAAAGATAGACCGATTACGAAGGAACCGATCCCGCCGCGTTCGCAGGTGACCCTTGCTGGGCCGCTCAACATGCTCGACTCGGTTTCGAGCGAGGAGGGGCGTTTGACGTTTGCTACTGTTTGTTGTCCCTTCTTTGTTCCCCATTTTCTAGCTCAACGCCTCGCATGCACAGACAAACCACATCGAGCAACTCGACTCCGCGCTCATCCATCCCGGCCGCATTGAGAATCCCCTACAACCTCGCGACGAACGAGCAGTTTGGGCAGATGTTCCACCGGTTCTACCCGTACAAGGCAGACATGACGATGCGGGGCCCGCCATCAGGTGCTACTACGACCCGACCAGCCCGGAAGCAGGACCCGGATATATAGCGCGTCCGACTCTCGGCAACGACGCTCGCGGCGCTCGGTTCGGACTTCGCCGCCGCGGTCCCGCCGGACAAGTACTCGATTGCGCAGCTCCAGGGGTATTTGCTGAGCAAGAAGCACGACATGCAGGCGGCGCTGAAGGGTGTAGGTGCGTGGATTGCAGGGTAGGAGAGGGACAAGAAGGGATTGAGGAGTTGAAGAAGCGGGGGAAGAGGGAGGAGAAGGCGAGGCGGGAGGCGGAGGAGATCGAGGAACTCGCGCGGGAGGAGGAGGAGCGAAGGGGACGGTGGCGCGGGAGTGTGCCGAGCGAGGTGGCGGTGGATGATGCTGAACCGGAGGCGAAAGATGTCGAGAAGGATGTTGCGAGTGGGCCGGTTTCCCCCCGCCTGCGCTGGATCGCAGAAGGTTGTGTCGGCCGGGGTACAGACACAGAACTCGCTCGGTCAAGCGCTTGACTACCCGCGTCCCCAACGACCTAGACAATGTTTTTACAGCCAGTACCCCCCAAACACGCTCATTATCGACGATACACATTGTAGACCTGCGAAATCATCAGCATCGACTCCTCGGGTACGACATACACATCAAGTGCGTTTTTGGGCTCATCTTTATATCTTTAACGCGGAATTTGAGGATGCTTAACGCCGGAGGCTCCGAATGTACACGCCTATGCATACGGGCACTACCGCCAGTCAAGACAGCCACTCCCGGCCTCCCCGGGGACGCGTTCTGGCAGGTTTTCAGCTCACTTTTCACCTTTTGACGCACTTTTTTCTAGATATTTGGCCGCCGGAGATCAAGGTACATATCGCGCTGCTGTCAATGCGCACAAAGACGTTGCACCATCTTCATAAGTAATGTCTACTCTCGGGCTTCTGGGAAACGCTTCCAGGTGGGTTAAAAGTCCAACTTTGTATCATTTTTACTCGATTTTAACGGGGTTTTTTTTTTTTTTTTTTTTTTTTTTTCTCTTTTTTTTTCAGATATTTTGCCGCCGGGGGCCAGAGTATCGCCTGGCGTTGTGGCCAATGTATTCGGGTGAGGCTTCCTCATGCAGTTTTGGGTCGACTCTGACTTGGCTTAGCAATAACCCGCGGTTTTGAAGGACGTGTCGCGCCCATCAAGCTCAAAGTAGTCGCGCGGACACAACACCCGCCATTTTTGCCCTCCAAGCACACCATCCCCAAGGATGCGGCTCGGTCCCTACGAGAACATGCCATCGGAACATACCAACATAGTCCCGGGGGTCAACAAGGTGAGCGCAAACAGACCAGCACCTTGAGGTAATTTGCCGAGTTTGGACATGTTGCAGGAATGTTCTGCACGCAAATCGGCGCGTGTTGCGCCGCATACAGACTTATATAAGCTCTCCCATGTTGCCATGCTGGCTCCGAGCCCTAACTACCCCGCAGAGGTAGGTGCAATGGCCCACTTCCAAATTGGGAAGTGGGCGTTGAACCTCGTTTGTGGCTCTGATCATGTGGAGTCACCGCTCGGCCTCAACGCAGGTTGTATTTTGGACGCCAAAATGCCTCTCCCCGGTGGAACTATGCCCTACTCTGCTGGCCTTCGACTAATGAGAATTTTTGTTGTTCCCAAAAATCAACAAAAAACAAGGAGTGGGCTTGAACCCAAAACACTTGCGCTGCTCACATTTCTCTAATTTTTGACTGGCTTTTTCCAGACTTTTTGCCGCCGGAGGCAAATGTTCTCACTCACACTGCAAATAAGCAGCAGTGTGTCAGTACTTTTCCCTCTTTTAACTTGCCTTTTTCCCAGTGTTTTGCCGCCGGAGGCGAACATAGCGCCCTTGTGTAGCAAAAAGAAAACGGCAGTGCGGGCTCTGCATTAGTCCGCTCTGTCTCTGGCCCAGTGCCATGCGCCAGCTACGCCGCACAGAACAGTGATTTTCCGCTTTTTCACCTGACTTTTTTTTCAGGGTCTTGCCGCCGGAGGCGAACGTGGCACTCTCTCGCACAAAACAAACGGCAGCGCGCACTCCGCTCTACTGCCCCCCTCCCCCCCCAGCCAGATTTTACCTTTGCGGTTTCCCAACTCACTTTTTTGCAGCATTGTACTGTCGGAGGCAAATATACCGCCCCTTCGCAGAATGCCAACGGCAGTGCGCCTACCGCGCTGCTTCCAGCTGCTCTAGGATGTCCTTTTGCTTGCCCGGCACCGCCGAAGGTGGGGGAATAGTGTCATTCAAAGTTGCCGCAGGACGCAGTGACACAGGACGCAGGATGCGCATCAGCGCTCCGTCGCTAGGAGTTTTTTCCTTGTATCTCGACGACGACGCCAATTCGGGGAGCGCCGTTTGTACTCGGGCAATTTCCTAGACCTTCCGCAACTTGTGGATCTCGATAACCGCGCTCTGTCTCGCGCCGTTCATGTTCAAGCCGCACCAATTTGTCATCTCCGACTTTCTCGTCGACTATCGCGAGTTCATGTGCTGCATGTCCGGCGGCAACTTGCGGTCGCATACTACGAATTTCGTGCATTGGGTACTTATTGTTGCCTGTCGCAGACAATGATTATGGGGTACAAGAAGAAGAAGTTGGGACACCCGTCGGAGAAGCTTTCGGGCGATGTTCCGAGGGTGATCATGAGCTGGCGGGCGGTCTAGATCTTGTTCTCCGGGATTATCTGGCCAATCATCATGGTGGTCATCCTCATCATTGTGTATGGGTGTTCCCCGATGCGGGTGGGCGGTACCCCGTCAGCCCGCTCATTTGGATTGCGATCATTCCGCTCGGGCCCATGTTTATAATTATGTGCTTCTTCGGACCGGTGCTATTGGGCCCAATGCTAGGTGACAGCCACCCGCTGTTTGGGACGACGATGGCGTCGATTACGCATGCGCTCACGGCGCTTGCGATGCTCGCGTTCTTTGAGTTTTTGTGGTCCCTTGAGCTCTGGGACCCGTCGCATGCGGCGCTCGGGCTCATTGCGGTTATTGTAATTTAGTGTGTGATCGACAAGGTGGTCGTGCCCGGGCCGGTGATCTTGACGCGCAAGTTCAAGCACGATGAGACAAATTGGGCATGGTGGGCGGGCAAGTGGTACGGGCGCGGACTCGGGGTGCATGCACCGGCGCAACTTTTGCTTTGCAATAATTCATTCTGTTAGTTGACCATGTATGTTGACGTGGCATCAGTTGGCCGGGGCTGACGGAGCACCCCTTCCTTCCTACTGCCATCTCCCATGATATTCATCCACAAAGACTCAGAAATCGCAATTAAATTCTACCTCGACCCGTGGAGTGCTGGAATGGGTAGTAAAGAGCATCGCAGATTACTCAGAGCCCTACGCGGAAATGGCGCGAATCCCGTCTACTCTCCCAAGGTGATCCAGTCTGATTACACCGCTCATTGCTAACCAGAAGTTCAGGACGCAGAAATATTCTTGGTATCCACAGAAATGGAGAGTGGGCGCCGGTTCATAGCCGACTGGGGTACTGAGAAGATTATTCTGAAGGTAAGTGATTCTTGCAATGGAAATTAGAACCTGAGAGCCTTTGACTTTTCAGCTGGCATGGGTCGACTACTGCCTTGCCTCAGACCACTTAGCCACAGAGGTTGGTCCATAACTCGGATGTCTTCGGCTGACAAAAGGCCTTAGGATGACTGGGGCGGCTATTTGCTGGGGACCAAATCTGCACTCCATTAAAAGTGAAAGGTTTGAGTGCAGGCTGTTTATGCAGGCCCAATTGTAAAAAAAAAAAAAATTATCGCATTTTTTTGGAGTCCATTGCAGTTCAATTGTGTTTTATCGTGACTTTTTCGGGGCCGCCTACAGTATCTGGGCCGATGTTCGTGTCCTGGCTAACCATTTCTCTAATGACGATGTTACCGAACGGGCTTATATTGTATGTATGTTTCTCCGCCGTCGTCTCACTTGTCAGCCGACACGTTCAATGCTAGCTTTGGACTATACTGCTCCTCATTGGTACTCCAGCAACGCTAGCACCATCCAAATTCACCGTGAAGACACTGCTTCTCTCGTCACCCGCGCGAGCAAAGGTCCGGCGGCGGAGGGGACAACAGATGCTGCGAGCACGGGCTTCGGGTCATTCGACGCCAATATAAGAGCGCTCTACTGGACTCTAGGCTTCTTTGTTATCGCAAAGATCTCTCGTGCCCTTCTCAGCCTCGTCTATGCCGCTTTCCTTCCCTTCTCCCGACTCCCACTCATATACGCCGCCCTCAACCCCGCCTTTATGGCAGTGGTCTTCATCATCGCGCTGAAGTTCACGTCCCTAAAGGCAACAATCATCCTCATCGTCGTTGGGATCATTGGCGGCGACGTCGCTCTCCAGTTCATGTCCGTCGTGTTTTACAAGACCTTTGAGGTGTTGGCAAATACGACAGGATAAGGGAGCTTCGAATGCAACAGCAGGTCAAAACTTCCGAACGTGCGGACATAGACGACCACAACAGCCCTGACGTGCTGGAGGGGCTGCAGACCATGAACAGCTCAACGACTGCAGTCGAAGAGCAGCCGTCAATGGCCATGGGCGATGTCAAGCTGTGCCGCAAGCTCGCGGCAAGGCGAACCCTCCGATACCCAGGTGTGCCATAGCCGCTACAGTCGAATCCCTCATCTGAAATATGGCTGGTGGACAGCTAAACCTATCCCACACGGGGGATATTCCACTTGAGGATTGTTCCCACGGTACATGAACAAGGTCTTACCACTGGCCATGGGTGAGTGAATTCAAGGGATATTTTTTGTGTAAAATCATTTGATCCAGGCATTATACATCTTCTGAAATGTAATACCTGTAATGGTGTGAACTTTTCACATATGCTCATAATTGAGGCTCAAATTCCCATTTTGGGTGTGATTTCAGGCCCAATTTTGGCACCTATCGTGGAATATACAACCAAAACAGTGGTCAAAACTGTATTCTGTATTCCAGAATACAATCTGTGGAATGATCTGGTTCTCCCTAACCGGGAGATGCCAAATCCTATGCTATATTGCGGATATTCCACAAGAGGTAATTCCAGAGTAAAGATTCGACTGCAGTGTTTCTCCGGCCTTGGCCTCGGGCTAGGGTGCTATGAGTAATTCCAAAATCATTACTAACAGGTGTTTCTAACTGGTTTTTAAAAACTCTGTGTTTCTAACCGGTTTCAAAACCACCGGGTATAGGCCTGGTGAGGGAGATGGTGGGCACCAGTATCTGAGGGTTGTGTCTCGTCTGAACCTTGGCAGTGAAATGTTGTTGGATCTGGGGGAGTAGAGATATACCTTATGCTCAAATGCACCAAATACTGTCTCCAGAGTGGTCAAGACCCTCTGATATGATGGTATCAATGTGGCTGTACCAGTTAGAAACACAACTGACCGGGATTCCATTTAGAAACTAAGGGTTTTTAAAAACCAGTTAGTAACTGGTTTACAAACTAGCAATTCTCACAGCACCCTACCTCGGGCCAAAAGCCAGGCTGGCTTTGGCTTTGGTACCAAAGCCAAGCCGAGCCAAAAACGCTGGCCTGAGGTGGCCTTTGGCCTGGCTTGCGGGTCCAGGCCAGCCAAAGCTGGCCAAAAGCTTTTGGCTTTGAGATCTTGCATCAAATCCTTCCAAATTAGACAATTCCAGTCAAAATATGATACCAGTTTTCCATCCATGGGATGAGATCACTGATGATGTTGATCTGGCGCTTATTGAGCCCGAAGTGAGTGTGATCCAGAGTTGATTTCTTTGTTGTGCTGCTTTTGACACGTCCAGTCCTCATCCATCACCAAAAGTACCGGTCCCTTTCAACCCACTCGCAGGTGGGTTGGAAGGCCGATAAGTAGTAGTAAGTCATAAAAGCACTTGCACCTACCTAACAACACCCGTTTTGAAACAGCAAGCTGGGCTAAGGGGCTACGAGTGCTGGGGCAGCTTACAAGCACTTGGACCCACTTGGGGCACTTGGCGGCTACTTATAAGCGGAGGGTGGGTAGGGAGGTAAAAAAGATAGCGACAACAAAATGATTCACTATCACCTATGATGATATTTTGTCCACACCGGGACTCAAACCCAGGGAGCTGATCTGAGCTGATGGTGTTAAACACTATGTAGACCAAACAAGACATGTTAAACATCAGTCTTTGATCTTCATACCCCACCGGCTGCTGGGCTGGGATTGATATTTCCAGCGTGCAAGCTCGCAGTCGGGGAGGTACGACATGACGTGGCGGTGGCAAGAACAAAGATAGGTAGGCTTGATGATGCGCTTGAAAGTGCGGGTGCGAGGGTTCGTGAAACAACCCGACTACATTGTACACCAAATGAGGGAGCAGTGACTGGCGGATCGCGCACAGCCAGAAAGCGGAAATAACAAGTGGGGGACATGTCCACTTGTATAACGCAAATCGAGCCAATGCACAGACTAACAACCCGCCGAGCGTCAGCCCAATCCTCCGAGCATTGTCCACCTAGGCGACGATTACGCCTCCCCGAGTCCGTACAGCCAATGACTACTGGGCATCTGTGCCGGGCGATGAGCTTGTACGGAAATGAGTGGATAAAGGTACGTACGGACTGTATGCGCCGAAGAGCCTTAGCTCGACGACCACAACAAGCATAACTGCGGAGAATGAGCGGGTACGCCGAGCGAACAACATAGCCTTAAGCATAACGCCGCAAACGAGCTATACCATCAACAGCTGCAAAGACATCAGCGACACCGAGTAGGAACTTAGTTGGAGACGTTTGCGCAATGCCGATGGAGAAGAACACAGGTGAACGTACCGGCGCACCGACACCGCCCATCCATCCGCGCAACAGACAAGCAGTATGATGCTCTGCAAGACGATGGACGACATTGCGAGTGCAGTAAAGCTCAACGCGTCGTCGCCGACTCGTACAAGCTGCGAGATGGTGGTCAGCAGCATTGGGCAGGCGGATAGCGTACTGGGGCGTCAGCGAAGGCGGCGGAGAGTGGGAACTTGGCGGCAGCGCGTCGACACGAAAGGTCTGCAAAGCGTCAACACGGTGAGGAAACTACAGATTCAATACGCACACAATGACATTCCAAAGGTATCCTACACCAAAGTAAGCACCACAGTCAGCAGCAAAGGAAGCAAAGAAGACTTACGCGTTGGACGCGTCTAGTCCGACCGCGACTGGTGCCAGCAGTACGACGAGCTAGAGGGCATCAGCCGCAGCAAGGCGCAGGAGGGTGCCCGTGGTCATTGCGAGCCCAAAGCTCAGGCTGTGAATAGTCAGGTAGAGCGACACGCTCGGGGACGCGAGGCACGTTTGATTTCCACAGCCGATACAGCTCCGCAGGCGCCGGCGACTCCTCTGTGGTCGGGGGCAGAGCAGACGTTGTGGGGTGGTATAACGTGGCATAGGAAATAACAAGTTGGGGACGTGTCCGACTTGTTTAATGCAAAACCAGCCTATGCACATAGTCGCTACCGACCAGCCCCATCCTCCGAGCATTGTGCACGGACGCGATGTGTACGCCGCCCCGAGTCCGTACAACCAATGACTACTGGATGTCTGTGCCAGGCGATGAGCTCGTACGGAGACAAGTCAATAAAGGTACGTACGCACAGTACCCGCTGAAGCGCACGCCCTTCATCGGTGACCACAACAAATCTGTTTGCGGTCAGGGAGATACCATCCGGCAAGCGAGAGGTACGTGCCGTTCACTCAAGGCCAAGCGCAACTGCAAAGAATGAGCACATACATGGATCGTAGAACATAAACACGCCGGAAGGCCTTAAAGACAAGACCGACGACGGGCTGTACGACCAAGACCTGCAAGGACATCAGCAACAGTAACTAAGCGTATCCGCTCAACGCCGCTGCAAACCCACTCACAGAATTGAGGAAGAATGCAGCTAGACATACCGGCGCTCCGACACTGCTAATCCGTCCCCACAGCAGACAAACTTTACGATGCCTAAAGAACGATGAAGGACGCCAAGGGAAAAAAAAGTGCAGCAAAGACACTAACCAGCGAGCGTGCCTCCTCGACGTGACACCAGCATAACGGCGGCATACAGAGCGGTCAGCAACGACGGCGGGGAGAGGGAGGTCAGCTGCGGCGCGTCAAGCTGACTGTCTGCGAAGCTTCGGCGCGGTAATAAAGCAGGGACAGAGTCAAATACGCACCAACGACGTCCGAGTGACGAAAACACTGTACACCGAAGTTAACAACGGGGTCAACAACGAAGCAAGCAACGAACACTTACACGTTGGACGCGTACAGTCCGACCCCGATGCGTGGCAGCGGTACAATGAGCTGGAAGGGCATGATTCATAGCAAACAGAACAAGGATTGACGTACCTGGTTAGTCGTCGCGAGCATAAGCCACAGAAAGTCGACCGGCAGCTAGCCCAGTCAACGGCGGGAGTGCCTGTGTGCCCGTAAAGTTGATGTACGATGGCGGCGGGAGAGGTCGAGGATGCTGGACTCGGAGATCCAGCGCTTGTGCTTGGGATGGCAGCCGTCGGGCCAGGTTGCGACGCGACTGCGTGGAAGATGGCGACGGTGGGGTCGGCGGAGTGTGGAGGACGGAGCCGTAGAGTGATACGGTCGATGGAGGACATCGACTAGCTGGTACGGCTATGGAGACGAGTCGTCGGTAGGGAGTGCCAGCGTCGGTGTATCGTGCCGTGGTTGGGGAAGATCGCAAGAGAAAGCAATTCGGGGCCTGCAGAGCGTCAGGGAGCCTTTGGTGGATCCGCAGACGGCGCACCTTTGGGTTCGGAGTCTGTCGACGAAGAGGTCCTCATCGCCCTCGAAACAAGCAAGCGAGGCTCTCCTCCTTGGTGTCCAACATCGCCTGCTCTCCGTCCGCGCCATCCTCCACCATGGGCTACACCTCCTCCAAACGCAGCAGGTCCCCTTCCAGCGCCCCTGCAGCCATCCCGATCGTCGCGAAGCCACCAGACTTTGGGCTTGAGACAGCGCTGAGTGCTCTGGTTTACCGAATGCGGAGAAGCTCTCCTGGTGCAGGGACAGGCCCTAGCCGTGGGTGGTGCGAGGTCGGGGATGGAGGGAGATGTTGCGCCGCAGCCGAGATCCATATCATACACTCTGGGCGGTGACCACGACGAGTATGCCGAGTCGGCGGTCGCTATGCCTCCCGCCTCCCGGCTCTGACCGTCTCCGCAGTCGCGTGGCCACTGAAAACCCGCCAAAGCCCGGACCTTCGGGCTCCTACTCCGAATCGACCATGCGGAGAGCAGACGGTGGAGAAGTCATTCGATACCACGAGTGTATCTGACCAGCCGGTGCGTTGCACGGCTCCGCTCCGAGACCATCTAACTCAACCCTCCAGATGGTGTTTGCGATGCGGTACACGGGCAGGTGCGCGGTGCGCTATCGCTCTCCCAGTGAACTTGTACTAACTGAGACGGCAGACTTGGTTGCTTTGAGCTGCGTGAGGCCAAGATCTCCCGTCGCGTCGTCAATGGCGGACGCGATGCTGCCACCAGGATGCGGATAAGTCGGCGCTGCGCGGTTGAGCGTGTCGATGAAGGTTTCGGCGTTGGGTACAGGGGGAGGCGGGGGGCGGGTGTGAGCCGAATGTGGGGCGGGTCGCGGGAGTAGGCAACGCAGTCCGCGCGACGGTTTACGCGTTGTGGGCGCGATTGGCGGGACTCGTGGATTGGGCATGCAGGGCTCGACGACAGAGCTGCAATGGTCGGTTATTACCCTTCTCTGCGGACACGACAATAATGGTTTCTAGTATTCACCAGGCATCGTCTCTCTCTCTGCGGGGGGGGGGATTCGCGGCATACACCACGCCCGTCTACAGCGCCATCGTCCTCCAATGCGCCCGCGACGTCGGCGACTCGGTCATGCGCTTCCGGCCCACGCTCGACTTGCCTGCCTACCAGCCTCCGACCCTGCAACGCGACTATGTATCTTGAGCGCCCATCGGGAGCGGCTGGCCCGTATTACCGGCGGCGCTCTGCCATCGCGACCAACCTCCCGAACGAGCTGTTTGTGGTGGATCCCGCGAGGTACCAGGCGATAACCAATGCCGCGGGTATGCTCGGGCTGACAACACCGCGCGACACGTTCTTCACCAGCCTCACAAAGTGCGCCCTCCCGACGCGTCTGGTATCAAGTGTCGACGCGGCGGCAGTCGATTTGCAGACCCCGCGGTCAGCGACGCTCACGGACGACCTCGGGTGAACGAGCCCCGCTGCCCGCGCAGCTCCGGGCGTTGTTGGAGAGGAATGTGCGTGTTTGAAGGTGGTGAGCGCGTTCAGCTGGTTGCAAAATGCTGATTATGTCTTGATGTTCAAAGGTAACGCAAAGCGGAGTACAGCGCCGTCCGGGACGGCGACACGCGAAGCGTTTCTGACCGACTTTTGTAGGACATGATGTAGCGTCTATTCAACGCGGCGAAGAGTCTCGAGGACGACGCGTCTCGCAGTTTGGTCTGTGCGCTATGGAAACTTAGTGCCGAGATGGTAAGGATGCGGGGGGAGGAGGAAGCGGTGTTTGGGGACACGACGGAGAACGAGGAGAGTATCGAGGAGGCGCAGGTGAACGGCATTCATTTGCCGCTCGTACTTTGGTCTGTTCATGTTTTGTTTCTCGCGAATCGTTTTCTGAAGACAGTAGAAAACAGACGACTTGGGATCGCCAAATTCGGCTGCCCACGAAATACCACCACTTCCCGCCCATCTATGCATCTATCGGACCCAACCCATTTGTATCCAAGCCGCGGGTGTATTGGACGACTTTTTCACAAGCTCGTTGTCGTTCCCTGCGACCACCCCAACACGAGCGACGGGCAGCTGGAGGTTCAACGGCGCCTCCTAGCCGTCTTCAAGCATCAGGTACTTACCGACTATGCAATCTGAATGATGGGCGACGAGCTGCGCCTGTGGCTTGAGGCGCGTCGGTGTCGTCGGCTGAGAGATGTTTTGGAGATGGTCGCGAGTGTATCTAAGCTGGCGCCGCTCCCGCGCTTGCGTTCGGCCCACTCGATCGCGGTGTACTGACGCGTGGCCGAGGTCGGACGGTGCGATCCAAACACGCTTCTGAACGATATTCCAAAAGGTACGGTCTTTCTTTAGGAAGCTTTGAAGACGCTCAATCTAAATAGTTCACCTTTGGGCGCAGCGGTCCCCGCCCGAACAAGCTTGGGACGACCAAAACACTCATGCTACAATCCTCCCTCTTCCACGACTTTTTGGCGATCAAGGTTATCCAGCTCGACTCGTTCGTCGAAGCGTGGGGCGTCTTCGTCGACCAGATCCAAGATACAGTCCTTTTGGATGACCGCTCAAACAGCCCGCCGGCGTTGCAGTGTCTATAAAAGACCGTCAAAGCCGCGCCGACGGCGGGCGGCGGAGAGGAAGGAAACGGTCGGCGCGGTTTGGGAGCGCATGTGGGGGATGGGGGACCAGGTCGGGGACGTGATCCTGCGGCGGGGGGGAAGGCGCTATCGTTCGTGCCGGAGAGCGCGCATAAAGCTTCCAAGCAAGAAAGCCTCGTCGCGTTCTTGGGCGTTGTACAGTGTACGCTGAGGACGAGCCGCGCGTTGGATGGGGTTGAGTGGCCGTTGGAACGGTTGACGCGGCTCATGGCAATTCTAAAAGGTATGGTCTTTGAGCCGGGGATTTTGACGACGCTGAACCCGAACAGGTATATTGAGTTACTCAAACTCGCCCGATTATTACACCGACATCGACCAACTCCCTCCCGTCCAACAATCGTCCTCGACACCATTGCTGACATTGACCTCTCCGCCGCCCGCCCCTCCGCTTATCATCAGCGACCTCGCCGAATACGCGACGCCCGCGTTTTTCGCCGCGTTCAACGCCCCGCAAACCCCGCGAACGGGCACGCCCCAACAGCGCGTAACATACATCACGCTCTGCACCAAAAGGTCGTGCCCACACACGTGTCTCTCTTCCTCGCCTTCCGTGAGTGCGTCGAGATCTACGCCGACGGGGCGCTCGAGGCGTTGCTCAGCGCGTACGCCATCCACGTCAAGCTCAGATACGACTGTCCGCCGTCGAGCCAGTTAGAGAAAAGCAAGGCCACGAAGAAGACGATGGGTCTTGCTGCGCCGCCGCCGGTACCAAATGTTCGCCCCGTAACGCCGGACGCCGACTCCCTGGTTCGGTATGGGGGTTACGCTGACGACGACGCGAAGAAGGACATCGAAAAGCCAAGTGGCGGCACCGGGCAAGAGCAAGAAGGGCCTTCCCAAATTGGAGGTGCGTGACGAATCCCTCTTCTCTCCGTACGCTCACCGTCCCAAGCCCGTCAAAGTCACCCAGAAGCCCCTCCGCGACGGCGCTGCTAAGTGGACCCTCGTGAACGTACCCAAGGGCGCCGCGACACACCCTCACATACGATATCATCCCGCCCGCAAAGGAGCAGATTGGTATCGCGGAGAACCCGTGGCGCCAGCTCGACGTCGAGGCCGTCCAACGCATCGTTGACCGTACCTGCGGGAAGGGAACATATCTTCCCGTCACTTCCACGGATGTCTGGATGGGCTTGGTGTGTGGTCGTTCTCTACTTTGTGCCAGCTTCTAACCGCATGCACCAGGTCGCGTATCGTTCGAATGACCACCGTCGCGGGATGCTGAACCAGGCCGCAAAGTTCCTGCCAGCGATGATTGCGGCAGCGGAGAAGGCCAAGGCTCGGAGGACGGATGAGCGTGAAGCACGCGCCGTAAAGCAGGAATGCAGTATCGGTGCGTGGCCCGTCCTTCTCTTCCCTTTGCTCGGCCATTTTGAGGTCAGCGTCAGACATCACTATCGCCGCTGGATACCCGTTAGTTGTCAGCCTAGAATCGCCAAAGAAACATACCATTGTTGCCCCCGAGCTCTAAAATACTCTTCCCGAACCGCGATTGGACGTTCTTGCCAACAATCCGGCCAACACGCTCACTACCCGTGAACGACACTAACTCAAAAAAGCCCGAGCGCCGAATATATGTTGAGAGGAATCCATACCAAGCGGAACATCATGACTCTCGACGATAGCTGAGCCGGCATCCTGGTCTCCCGCTACTGCGCCTGGGATCCCTTTTGGCGCGAGTTTAGCTATTTACACGTAGTAACGGGAGCATTATAGCCACCATTCCGCTCGAGGACCCGGGAGATGATTGTGGTTACAGCGATTGAGCACAAAGGCGTCGTCGGAGAGCGCTTCCAGATAGTGGCATTTCCGGCGGCCAAGGAGAGGGCAAGGTTCCTAATTTCGCCGCACGATTCTGAGCTGCAGAAATCGAGTGAAGTAAACAAGCATTACCAGCCATACACGGCAACCGGAAAATTGAACGCGCTGAGGACGCCGACAACCCCGAGCGGATTGGGAACTACATTATGTGAGCTAGGGGACGGATACGGATCGAAACGACCAAACCCTCCAATATCGAGTGGCCCGGCTGACGCTACGACTCTTCCGTTCATCATGCGGGGAGAGGCCGACAGCATAGTCGCACTACCGATGGACGGTCAGGGTCAAGAACGCGTGCTGGTGACGGAGAACAAACAATGTCGACAAACTCTTGAACTTCACCAACACCCTCAGTCTTAATCTTTCCCATCTCTAGCGAGACAGGTGCACCAAGCTCAGAGCGCTGTAGATGTGAGAATAAAGGGTGTCAGCGGCGAAAATTGCGGGAACCTTTTGCGGCAGTGCTTCCCGGATCTGGCGCAGAATCTCGCCGCGCTGTGGCGCGGGGACGTCTATACAACAAAATGAGGTTCGCAACAAGAAGACATGGGACGGGCGGTACTGCGGAAATACGCGTAGGCGTCGCGTGCCTTGGCCAGAGCACAACTATTAGCTTAGCTTCTCTTAAGTATGCTTCGGCTTAGCCAGCTTCAGCACTTAAGTCTTTGCAAAATCTTAAGATTTCTGGTGGATATATAACACAGAATACAATAAAAATAAAAAAATATAAAAATAATGATAGAAATAAGCATAAATAATCGGAAAAGGGTGATGGCAGTCAAAATTTAAAAATGACAATCTTAAGGCCTGAACTTATATGTGTTCTTAAGAAACATCTTAATGTATTCAAGTCTACAGTACCAATGTTACAGAAGTAAGTACTAAGAACTAATACTTAATACTTAAGAATTCTTAAGTTAGGGTCTTGAGTATGAAACTTGAGAAAAACTCTGAAATTGTAAGCAGAGTGACACTCAAGGAAGGGTAGCTTGAGGAATGCAGACCTCTTAAGAAGACAGATCTGGGCCCTTGGAGCTGAGGCCTCAGAATCCAGAGGAGGCGGAGGAGTGGGGGGGACGGGTGCTGTATTAATGAAGACACTGGCTTTATATTCCAGGGGAGGACAATGAGCTGTCACATTGCACTTCCAATAGACGGGTCAATGGCAGGATTTCTAAGAACAATAGGTTCCTGGGTGAGACTGATTGTCAAATGATTGCCATCATTCCTCAGGTATATAAGGCCGGCAGATAGTGAACAGCCAACTGGGACTTGGCCCCATTCCTCCTCCGCCCAAGTGGGTGAAGAGTATCTTGAGTCTCAACAGTATAGATAAGTAGCATATAGGCTCTTAAGACCTGAGAAGAACTTGAGAGCTCCCAAAGATGTTAAGTCTTAAAACATGAGTTGGGTTACTGAATCTCAACCTGGAGGTTGATTGGATCATGTAATCATGATTAGTGCCAATCTTAAGATTGGGATAAAATCTTAAGGTTTTTCCCAAATCTTAAGATTTGATACCAGATCACTGTTCTTTTCATTTATAGCTAAAATCTTAAGATTTTGTCTTAAGACACGGTTTCTCTTAAGGGAGCAACCCGGGTAGGCCGGGGAAAACCTTAAGAGAAGCTGAGCTAGTTTATGCAGAGCAACATGGAGCTCTTCGGGGGAAGCCTAGTTGGCCACTGAGCCGGAGCAGAGGCGACATGGAAGAGAAAAATGTACAGTCTTCACACGCGCAAGGACCTCTCCAGTGGCAGGTGAAATGGATTCAACGACGTCGCCCGAGCCTTTCCATTCGCCATCGAAGACACCGTTGACCTCGCCGGATGTCGGGATGTCACGTGCAGACAGAATATTGGCCGCCCGTGAAGAGAGTGCACGTGCTGGGATGCGGACAGAAAGCGCCGGAAGACGGCGCGGGAGATGAGCATTGGGGTCGATGACAGAGACGTCACGTTTTATTTCACATGCCCCTATCTGCGGCACACATCCTTTGGCGTGTTTAGGACCGTCCGGGACAGTACTGTACTATTCCGAAGTCAAGTTCGTTACTTTTGAATATTCGCATGCCCGAGAAGCCCGAAAAAATTTCTTTTGATTTTAGCTGAATTTTAAGAGTGAGTCTTTTTCGGGCTCTTACACATTACACGAACTTGACCTCGGAATACTACAGTATTTCCAAGAAAATCCATGAAACATACATCAAATCATCTCTGCCGGCGTTTTCAACTCTGCATCTGTACACAGTCTTCGATATTCCCTGGCTGCCTGGATCGCGTGCTTCTGCCCCATGTCAAACCGCCAGTTAGTCCACGAGAAGACCTCTCTTCACGACCGGGTAGATTGCAACCAAGGGTGCGTTTCCCGTAGTCTAGCACCGACGCGGAAATGTATTGCAGAGTCTATTGTTCCCGGTCCATCTAGCACACTGTGAATTCGGAAATTTCAGAGGCTCTGACAATGAATCTGACAGTGAAATTATCAGCATCGGCTGAAAATCAATCTGAAAATACTATTTTCAGGCCCTCTGAAAGCATGTTAAATTTCCTTATATGGTAATTCTCCCACTGAAAGGTTTGCTGAAAATAGTATTTTCAGAGCACATTTCAGATTGACACTGATATTACTTCTTTCAGCTTCATTGTCAGCCCAGCTGATATTTCAGGATTTACAGTGTGTCTCCATATCCCATGCACGCAACTTCCGCTGCGATAAGGTTCACCATTCTCCGATTCTTACGGTGCCCACCAAATTCCAGATCCACATCTGTCTTCATAGAAGCACAACTATTCTTTCGTGAGAGCAACGCCAGGCTTCGGGGGCGTCGGCGCCGCAGCCAAGCGGCATTCGCATACATGGATCTACAATCCATCGAAGAACGCGGCTTTCACATTGAGTTCGTTGCGGCCTTTCTTGCGACGCGTCTCTGGTTCCAACACGTCTTTGGGTTGCTTTCGTTTTCGTTTTCGCGGCGCTGATTCGGCATCGGAATCGGAGTCGTCGCCGCTAGCCTCGTCTTCGCTCTCTTCACGTCGTCCGTCCCTCCAACACCAGTCCACTCTTCTTCGTCGTCCCCTGCTTCGTCTTGGTACTCGTCTTCACATTCGGCAGCTCCAGGATCCTTGAAAAAGGCCGCGAGATCTGTTAGACGCAAAACCTCGTCGTGCCCCGCACTCCCGACCCACCACCGCCCCACCGGCTGCTCATCTTCCTTCTCATTCTCGGAATCTTCCTCCTCCTTCTTCTCCGTAGCCTCGCTCATTTCGTGGTCCATCACGCCCCCACCTCCAACCGCTAACCGCTCAACGGGCAGCTCCCCGTGGTCCGCCACCACTCCCACAAGTTGGGTCGGCAGTATACGTACCGCACGCACCAATCCGTCTGAAGACCCCGTTAACACGGTGTTTTCCATCCCGGGCGACGAAGACGACGCGATGAAGTCCGCCGGGAGAGAGCAGAGCGCATCGATCGAGAATGGATGTCTAGATGTACGCAGAAGCATCAATGCCGAGCGGAGAAACTAATAGAAATGCGTACCCCGGGACGCGGTCGACGCAGTCTCCGTAGCCTTTCGAGCGATTGAAGACAGAAAGAATGCCGAAGTTGCGTCCCGACGACGATTTTTGCGCCACTGCGAACGAGTTAGACTCAAAGCACTGTGAATGGCCGCTGGCTAACCCTTTGATGTTGTGGCAGCCAATAACTCGTCCTCCTGGTCTTCGGACTGGGCCAACGGCACAGACCGCACGTCCATGACCGACAGCGTTCCGTCCCCACTACGCGGCCGCGTCAAAAAAAAGGCATTAGCCAGCGACCGTTCCAAGTGTTACCTCGTCGCAAGAAGGTGGTGCTTGTCTGGCAGCCACAGAAAGTCGGATATGTAGTCAAAGTGCTGCTTATATGTTCGCGTCGCAGCAGACTGTCATGGGTCCCAGAGCTAGTCCGATGTTGGTGTTGCAACAGAGTTTGGGTACACGGTCCACCGACCTTGATTACGCCGGAATCGTCTCCGCTCGCGACTAACCACGGCAGGACATGTTTTATTCGGTTTATTGGATCCCTGAGAGAGATCCAGTTAACAGCCTCGTACAAGGACTGGGGGCGTACTCATGCGCAGTCGCCCTGGTATCAACCACCTCCCCAGTTGTTGTGTCGATTGTGCTAGCAGACTGAGCCACTGCAGAAGCCCCGTACCGTGTTCAGACGTACTAGATAGCCTTGGACTTTCCTGCAGCATATACCTTTCCCCCGTTATCGTCGATTGTCAGTGCGCGACACGACTTTTTCGACGGCCGGATTGCAGACGCCTCGCTATGCGAATCCGCTGTGTAGGAGAATGCCTTGACGTGGCCGGAGAGCAGGGTGGTGTAGACTGTCGGATGCTTGGGGTGGAAAACAAGGTCGAAGATCTGGGCGCCGACTGGGATGTCCGGCATGTTGGTGGGCGTCAAGTGCAAGTTGCAAAAAGTTTGGGTGTGTTGATCTGCGTCGCGGTCACCACTTTTGATGCACAAGTCGCGTCGCGTGCCCGAGGTACGAGGCGCGTCTCCGCGGCAGAAGCAATGGGTGTGTGAAATTTCAATCTCCGAGCAGATTTGCCGCCGTTCTAACTCCGCAACATACGTTCAAGTTCGCCAATTTACACGTCCTCCACATTCCAGCATCGTACCAACTTGAGACGGACCTCTTGAGATCTCGACAGAAAGGTATAACATGGTCTTCACGGATGTAAGGCACGTATAGGTCTATAGATCGGGTTGCAAATCTCGCTTTCAAGTCCTCCCAGATTCGATGCATGCATTAACGCTTGTCAGTGCCATTCCGTCGGCTAAGGCAAAGCCGACATCGATGCTACGGATAATCAGGCTACTGCCGGCGTCTCACTTCCATGCAATGCGCGGGTACCACAACACGCAGTGCACTGGGCGTACAGCGAACCCATCCGACATTACTTACTAAGCACTCCCAGCACGCGAACAGTTCTTGACTACTCGATCGCGAGCAGGGTCATGGTGGAACTTGGTTCTGGCACGGTTGGCAGGCGTAATGCCTCGTATGTATGCTGGAGATCCTTGAAGAAAATCGCCTTAAGTCTGGCCCGAAAATGTCACAGATCACATCACTTGGCTCTCGCCATGAACGTTCACCTCAACTCAGGCGTACACGAAAAGATCCACAAGTTGCGGTGTGTACACAATTGTCCTTACACGCAAAACTAACAAAGTCAACTCAGAGGAGAACACTTCCGCCACCAACTCAATCAGAACCGCATCGCACGCGTTGCTGTCCAGAATCGCGCCCCGACACTCCCGCGGAATCTCTTCAGCGGAACGGCCTACGCAAAAGACAAACCATCCGCTGTTCGAACTACACGCGAGGCCCTCTTCGCTTGCAATCCGCACGATGACCGCAAGACGGGCCCCACCGCCAACGGCGCGCGACTCATATCTGCCGCCAAACGCGCAAGCGTTCTCTCCCTAGTGCTGGAAAATGACCTCGAACTGCCACGAGTGCCACGGCTTACGCTGCTGTGCCTGCAATCACTGCTTATGTCGTGCTCCGACGCCGAATTCGAACAGGCCGTTCCGTATATCCCTGCGCATTTGCGCGTGGATCTGATGCGTTGGGCCGCGGTTTCACGCCCGCTCATAACGCAGCAGCTGAGAGTACTCTGCGGGGGCAACCCTACCGAGGGATGCGTCGTGAGCGAGCTCATTGTCGTCGGTCCCGAGGCACATCTGCTTGACGCCGACTTGCGAACGCCCGCGCAGACGCAGACGGATGATGACTGGGACTCGGAGGGGAGGAAGGATCCTCCATCCATGCAAACCCCTCGTTTTCATGTCGACGCCGGTCACATTCTCCCTCCTCCTCGCCGTCCCTCCGACTGTCACCCGCCTCGGACTGGTCAATCTCCCAAATCCCGTATCGTTGCACCGATTAACGGCAACGTGCCCATTACTAGAATGCTTCGATCTCCCGCACAATGTCCAGGACTTTCACGCACGAGAAAAAGGCAGACATAACCGCAACCTGGACACTCTAATTACAAGCGACGAGCAGGACATTAAACGAACCCGTAGATACGTACAGACGCAGGTACATTACCTACTGCGTCGGCATCTTAGCTACAGTACATAGTTTAGCTTGCGCCTTAATCGACCATCTCTCTCTCTCTCGCATGGCTGGCAACAGAGAATGAAGCAACAGAACATTTGGGCAAGATTATCTGGATACGATTGCAGTATCTGAGGTTATTAGGCTTGAGAGACTGTTTCCTTCTACCTGAATTGAATGTGGATGTAAACAAAGGGAAATGGCATGCCGTAGAGATACTGTACTAATGTCTACTAATTCTATAACGCGTGAAACGTACCCGTGTTAAATGGCGAACATCTCTCAGTACCTAGCACCCTCCAGCGCCCTCTTGCTGGAAGCGTTCGGAGATCGAGCCTCGGAGTGCAAGAGCGAATATGCCGCGATAATCAGCTCTTTCATAGCGCAGGGCCTGTGTGGACGTGCCGATGCGGCAAACTATTCTCGGCCACTTCGGCGGACTTGCGGTGATAGAATCTCAGAAAAAGACTTCAGTGGGTTGACAGAGAAGATTGCGACTCGACCTGGCGTTGTCGTGTCCTGGGGTTGCGCTGCATTCGAACATTCATTTCATCGGATACAAGTACACAGTTTGCGGTCCTGCTATGAAGTCTCTACGCACAAATGCCAATAGCACGGAGGTATTCAATGCGATGAGGATTCTCGTCGGTCGCCGCGCTGCGGTTGTGCGGCACCCATCTGGGTTCGTCGTGGAAGAGCCGGAGTGCCTGGATGCGGTTGTTTTCGTCCACTGTGAACCGATGGTAGATGCCGGCGGGCCTGTAGAGAACATAAGTCGGGGAATGGAGTTTTTGGGGGTGCATGCACAGAACAAGCAGATCACCCGGCTCGACTCCAATGCGAATCCAAGTGTCGGAAGGTGTTTCTAAGGAAGGTTGACGAGGATCTGGGCAAAGAATGAACAGGGAGCATACCACGGACGTCGAAGTAGCCACTGCTGCTGAGGATATACCGGATTTCTTCGTCTTCGTGCATGTGTCTAGTGGTAAATGAGCAATATAACAGCACCATCGCAGGTAGACACGTACTCCTGGAAGAAACCCTCAATCTTTTCGTCGTAGAGGTCTCCGAGCCCGTCCTTGGAGACAATACTTGTGTCGCGATTCTTGTAGCCGCGCTCTGCCGCCACAGCGTCGACTTGAGTCTCGTAGCCGGGGACAGGAATGTGCCAGGACAGGACGCCCATTTTGCTCCGGGTCGACTGGACGTCCCGAATCGTGGGGAGCTCGCTGGTCTCCGGGAAGGTTGTTGTCGAAATAATAGGCGCGCATCGGTTCGAGTGGAGTGGCGGCGGGAGAGCTAGTGGAGAGGCGGGGAAGGGGTCCGAGGCCGGTGGTGAAGAGGAAAGCACGATCAGCCACAAATCACGGCGTTTGCATCCTGCGCCACCAGCACTTGAAACTTCAAGTTCACCCAGATTTCGCACCCTGCAACTAGCGCGCTTTGCGCGACGCGACTTATCTCGACGATCTCCCATCCGTGATCCTAACCACCGAGGGAGGCCGTGTACGCCAAGCAGATAGCAGGTTTCTTTACGACCAACCTATGGAGGGGGAAGGAAAATATGGTTAGACAGGCTCGTCCTCCCTCGACGCGTATCCATACTCACAGTCCACCCTGTAGAAAACCCGGAGTCGCTACGCCGTCGAATCACAGAACTTGAAACTGAAGTTGTGGCGGCCCGTCGTGCCACAGAAGAAGTCCAAGGACGTCTTGAATCCACTCAGAACGAGCTCAAGCATCACGAGCACTCACGCCATGCCGCAAGAAACTTGCAGTCGTACGGCCACAGGGAAGACATTGTCTTTGTGCAGCCAGAAGATCTCGACCAGGGGCCCATCTACCGCATGTCGCGAGGCGACGGTGCCCGCGCTACCGTCTGCCGATACGGCGCGTTTGTGACTATCGTCTTGGGCGAAATGGTTGTCGCGGTTTTTATTGCAGCGGGAGGCGCCATTGGACTCAATCAGTGCGTTTTCTGACTTGGTACTCCGGCGTAACGACCTATCTTGCCAGGGAATCCGGTCGTGCAATGTTGTGTCTCATGATTGCCTTCAACTTCAATTGGCTTTATTTTGACTCTGCTATAACGCGGCACTTTACACATGCGATACGACGACACGTCCGTGCTTCAAATTCTTTGTTTGCCAAAAGCTCGCCTTACCTTCATTTAGTGGGTCGCCGGCTACCTCTTTACGCTTTTCCACCTCCCGCTCTGTATGGCGCTTCTACTTGCCTCCGCAGCCGTCCACACACTCGTCACGGACCCCTACATCGAACACGACGTCGTCGGACTCAAGTGATTCTTTGGCGCAGGCCTCGGCGTTAGCCTGTGCATAATGGCTGCCATCGGCGTCCTCCATCGCAATCTTGATAACAAAGACGGGCTAACGCACGTCGATACGCTCCCCTCTCTACACAAATGGGCACCACAAGAGCGGCGGCAGACGGAAGAGGATCCCGCGGACGACCATCAGCCGCAGAATCGTCATCGGCTTCCGCTTCCTTGCCGGAATCGCGATGTGCCTCATCCCGCTGGCGGAGGCGCTCGAGTTCTTGAGCATCTACGCAGGCGTAACCGCACTGCTGATCTTCGAGGAGACCATTGCGCGGATCGAAAAGCGGGACCAGGAGCTTGACGAGGTCGAGTCGGCTCAAGAGGAGGACATAAAAGTCGTGAAAGAATAGCTGTACTTGTTTCCGTTCAATCTGGTGTTACAACAGTCGTACATAGATATAGCGGTCAGTACAACCATCAAAAATCATCAGTTGTCGTCGCGGTCACGTTATCAAAATCGTCAATATGCGTACGCGTCGCGCCACGTTCCCTGGCGCGCCATAGGCGCGTTCAAGTCGTATGCGCTCTCTCCCTTCTGGCCCCGACTCCGGATAATCTTCTGCATGAGCGTGATTGGCCAGAGCATCCGCATCCAGATGGTCGATTCACGTCCGAGGAGGTATTTACCCTGAAGCAACATTATGCCCCAGATGGTGGCGAGGGTCAAGGGTAGGGCCGTCTCAAAGTAGTGCGGCCATGTTCCTTTTGTGCCTGGATTGATTTCCTCCACGTTCATGCCAAAGACGGCCTGGCCATGGGTTGGTTGGTGTTGGATGAGCGCCAAAAAAGAGTAGAGACGTACAGCAACAAAAGATGCCGGAAAGAAAACCATGGAGAGATAAGCAATTTGCTTCATCTGAAATACGAAGTGAGTTTGTCCAACGAGTGGGGGTCGATTTGCCTACAGCTAGAGGTAGATAAGCTCACCGCAAAGAAACACCGAACGTATCGACGTACCGGCGCTATCGCGTACAGCGGCTTCGGTAAGGTCTTTCATCCGCCTGGAATCCTCGATGTTCACCGAGGAGAACACGAGGTTCATGACGTTCTTCAAGCGCATGTCCTCACGCGTATTGTGAGCATACCGGGCTGCCGGTGGGAGTGTGCACAAACCTGCATAGAGCGGCTCCCCTCCAGCCTTTGTATTTCGCTGAGTAAGTTCTTACATTCTCGTTCGAGTACCCGTCGACTGGCTTCCCGCTCAAGCTCGGGCAGCGCATCCATTGCAGGGTTCGGCGTGTCTAGAATAAAGTCTACCGCCTTACAGTGGTTTGCATAATTTTGTGACAGATTTTCCCGAGGTCTTGATTTAAACAGGCTTACACTTCTGGACTGCTGACTCAGCCTGAAAGTGGCTTTGGTGTGTTTCATGATTTGCTTAGTAGCAGTGAAAATGATGCAATCAGCTAGACATTGGGGACTGGAATGATGCTGTTTGTCACACCACTCCCGGTGACTACTAATGAGTGGTCACTGGGTGAAACAGTTGCTGGAAATGCGACTCTGAGCTGCCGCTGTCTGCTGTTGGCCACTAGTGTACACAGGCAGCATGTCACTTTGATGTGACTGTTGCTGTGTGGACTTCACCGGTTAGCCTACACCATGGGTTGCCTTGCTTGCATAGAATGACATGTTTGATACTCAATGATGTAATCAATGATCCCATTCTCCATATTCATACCCTTCTTAGCCCTAAGAAACCAGTCTATTGTCACAGAAGATCTGGCCAGGTTGTGAGATGATGCCCAAATATTACATTCCACTTGACAAAACTATTTCCAGCCCTATCAACCCAGAGCCACCATATTGCTTATAGCTTCCTTCAAGTCAGCGCTAGCTGGGAACATCCATCATACAGAATATTAATTTCGAAAAAGTACCTAACCTTGCAGTCTGTAGAGGTGTAACCATACAATTATTCATACCTACAAGGCTACAACCACAAAACTTGTGCACACACCCAAAACTAGCCCCATCACCTCATCTGTCAACACTGAGAAAATGTGTCAGTTTCACAAAATTATGCAAACCGCTGTAAGTCGTCTAGCAGAGCACAGTGGTGTAGAAGATGCGCGCGGATCACATGCAGCTCTTTGCACGATCGCCCGTTATTACTCTAGTGGTATGTTTTGGATTGTAAGCATACCTTGTGTCAGACGGGCGTCACGATCACCAAATTGGGCGTGAGTTTCTAAGGGACGTGCAACCGCCTTTTAAGTCGCAAAAGGACCTGTAACCCGCTATAAGGGTCGCAGGTTAGTCGCCAAAACGGTAAGCTGTTGTAAACCCGTTGTAAACCCCGGAAGGCTTACGGGGTTTGTAGGCACTTGTGGGCTACTTATACGTGTTTATAACAGCTTACGGGTCTCTTAAGGCTTTACGGCCACCAGAAAGGTCGGATGTGTTGATGACTTGTGCCTCTATAAAGCAGATGTGTGTGTAGAGATGCTCTAAAGCTTCGTCCCAGCCGTAGATGCTAGCGAAAAATCAACAGAGTAAGGACGGGGAGAGGCGGTGCGCATGCATGCCAGATAAACGTCAGCAAGACAAAGGTGGCATCTTGCGACCGCTGAAAGATATTTTGCCAGTAGACGCTTTGACCTCGGTCCTAGTTAGTTGCAAGTCCATGCACAAAGAGGAGGAATACCAGCAAAGCGAATGCGGTCGTGCAGATACGAGGCTTTTGTATCCGCCTCGCTGTTGTGGTAAGATATTATTGTGTTTCCATCGGTATTGCGAATAAGGTGAACGGCGAGAAGGTCGAGAATGAGATAGGTATCGCCTGGCGCGATGAGAACGGACTGAACCAGGGTATGTGGAGCTCACCAGAGTGCAGAAATAGCGGCGCTTGGGTGTCGATTACCTGTTCTGGCCGGCATTCAGCCTAAGAATCTAGTCCGTGTTCTTCGGCGCGTACCATGATAGCTGTAGGGAGTCGTCATGGTGCTGCTTGCACTACTGGCTCCACTTGGGAATGTGTGCAGCGATTTTGCGTCCGGGTGGTCCATTGACCGAAGGAATGTGAGGGTAATAGTGAGGTCTGCGAGTTTTTGTTCGAGTGTACGCAGAATGTGAAGGGCTCTTACGGTCGCCGCGCCTTGGCTGAACTTCCTCCTGATATCTTGAGGGAATCTAGCCAAGGGACGAGCTGAAAAAGAAGGGCTCGATGTTGTATTTTGCACCAAGTTGTTGCAACATCGTCCCCGACATGGCGTCAATGAAGAGTGCTCGGACGCGAACGGTCGACGAGCGCTCCCTGTCCTCGTTCACGAGCTGCCGCCAGAGTCGCTCCTCCGGCGCCACATGCGCGTCCTCCTCCAACGTCTCACTCGGATCCGTCGAAACGAACTTGCCCGAGTCTGTAAACACGCCCTTGTTGTCGACATCGACATAGTAGATTGTAGCGGGCGACCGGTTATCGTTAACAGCTTTTTGGATCCTACTTCGACGCAGCCGGGAACTCGTCCAGTTTGGAAACCGCGACTGAGGGTAGTCTCAAGGTTTGTTAGCATTCCTGCTTGACAGTACTAGTAGTAGATGCACGCACCTTTCCAGCACCTGCCCTCGCATGTCGAATGGTCGCAGTACGGCGGAATGGGCGGAAGCGCCCGAATTGAGCTGGACCTGGTCGATTTCTGGAAGTGGGTGAGTGCGGATGTTACGTCGCTCGACGGCCGCGGCCGACACACCATCGTGCAGATTGATCCAAGGCCTGCAGAGCTTGAGCAACCAGGCAAAAGACCGGAAGGAGTATAATACCATGGAGCGCTAGGTGAATTGTGTCTGTGGGACGGTGGGGCCCGGCGGCGCGGCGTATCAAGCTGGGCTTCCAATATTCGTCGACGGAACGACATGGTCGTGGTGGTGGTCGGAAGTGAGCAGCCGCCGCGCGGCTTAACAAGGGGTGTTTATAGCTTTGATCCCTCGGTATTCCGGGCCATACAGAGTAACAACCAACGCTACCGACCACCTCGCATCATCCCGACTGCGTCGTTAATCGCAGGAGCCGTCCCTATAGGCTCGTCGCCGCAGCCACAATCGTACGTCTCGTCCAAATGAGCACAGTCAAACTCCTCCTTCTTCAGGCGCTCGTTCACGCGATTGTGGACAGAACACAACCTGTAAATTTCAGCAAAGAGCGCCGCACTAGGGATTTAGTGCACCATAATGACGCGGCGCGTCGAGAAGAGGTCTAAACTTGAAGCAACGTCAAAACAAATCGAGCAGACGACTGGGAACTCACCTGGGGCGGGTACTGCTTCAAGAGTTGCTGAAACTCGTGTGCGCATTCACCGCAAGGGTATAATCGCGATAAGAGGTGGAAGTAGGCGCTCAGCGCATCGCGTTCGTCCTGCGTCGGGACTTCCGGATACCGCAGGGTCATCGTATGCCTGTTAAGCCAGCATTCGCGTCGTTAATCCAGCAACGTCGAGAGGGCGTACAGCAATTTCCAGGTGGCTCGTCCGAGAGCAGCTCTAAGACACCGTGAGCTGAGCGGCTCTATTATTGAAGCAGCACTCACTTGGCTGTTGCATTGCCTAGCGTTGACATGATTACGCCGCCCTCGGCGGCAACGATGGGCGGAGCCTTGGCCTGGCTATTGCGGAGTGACTTATCCATCCCATCCTTGCCAAACATTTCGCCGTTGTAGTAGTATGCGCGGGATGTCGGGTGAATGAAAGATAGCGTCGACAGCAGTAGAAGAGCAATGACAATTGCGAAGAAAGCCTTTGCGAAGCGGGAGATCATGGTGGACGCAGTAGAGACGGATAGACCGCCAGCCGCTCTAGATGCTTGTTTGGACGGCCGAGACGCGCGAGGAACCAAAGGGTAAAAGACAGCTGTTCGTTACACCGGGTCACGATCCCGCAACTTGCCACATACCGCCATGTTGTCGAGGACCTGCTGGTGCGACCATCCTCGGCTCTGTCCGAGATACTGCTCACTACGCTCTAGAATGCACTGAATGGCTATCACCCGCTTCTCCATCGTCACTCTCGTCCTCTTCTTCCTCTCCATAACCCCCGTCGTCTTCCCAGTGCACCTTCGCGTTCGCAAGAGGCGCGTTCGCAAGAGGCGAATACCCATCGACCTCAACACCGCGACTATCCTCGCAATCGCCATATTATGGGCTTCGCAATGTCTGGGACCAGCGCAGGTAAAGTTGGAATGAATAGCTGTGGGTGCGCTTCAAGCTTTGCAGATCCGGACAGGCATCGTCGGCACCGAGGGCATCAAGCCGTACAGCGTGCTCACCCTCTTCTTCTGCCTGGCCTACATGGCCATAACACTCGACATCATTGGCGTCGTCCTCCAAGCTGCGACATTCTGGGTCTCGAATAAAGGCGGCACCAACGGACGCCGCCTGTATCTATACTTCTACGTCATGCTCACTCTGCTGAGCGTCTGCCTCGGGAACGACCCCGTCATACTGTCAGGGACTGTGTTCCTCGTTACGCGCGCCGTAGATCTCGAGCCACCTCGGCCAATACCGCCTCGATGGTGCTCGCGCTCGGCAACCCAACCAACGTTGTCGTTTGCGAGGGATTCAGGATCAACTTTGCCGCGGTCACCATCTACACCATCTTGGTCTTTCTGGCCTGCAGCGTCGTTTGCTACTTGGCACTCGCGTTCCAGTTCCGCGACGCGAAGCATATCCCCCGCAAAATGAAGCCAATCGATAAATTCGACGTCCGAGCCGCTATACGCGACCCCGTATCTGCCGTCGTCGGCGCTACGCTGCTCTTCTCTTGCATCGTGGTCATCTTGGTGCTCAGCTTCTTCGACGTCGATGTATGGAAGATTACGCTGCCTTTCGCGGTCGCCAAGTTCATCTTCGACTTGACTTGGGACTATTATCGCTTCTTGAGGCCCAAACCACTCGAAGAGAAGCCGCCGTCGGAGGCCGAGTCCCAAGAAGATACAGTATTCACTGTGCAGAGGGCGATGACGATGCAGAGCACGCTCGGCAGGCAGTCTACACTAGCGACCGAAGCAGAGGCAAAGGCCGCTGCGAGCGGCTCGTTCTTAGACCGGGTAAAAGCACGATACAACTCGGACTATGCCAAACTTGCGCTTCGGTTCCCGACATTCTTCACTGCGCTCCCGCGCCTTCCGTTCGGGCTCGTCCCGCTCGCGTTTTCGCAGTTCATCCTCATTGAGGCTTTGGCGCACCAAGGATGGATCGAGGTCTTTGGCCGCTGGTTCGCGATCGCGTCGCGCGGCGAAATACATCCCGCTATCTGGCTCATGGGCGTGCTTGGTGTCGTTCTGTGTAATATCGCGGGGACGAACATCGGCGCTACCATCCTGCTCACCAAGATCGTGTACGCCGCGAACCTCCCGCCAAACACAACGCGCGCCGCGGGCGTATCACCGGGCGCTTGCGAGCAACATTGGCGCTGTTAGCGCGACGTTCTCTGCGAGCCTAGCAGGGCTATTGTGGAAGACGATACTAAAGCAGAAGCAGGAGGAGATTTCGGAAGACGAAAAAGACAAGTTCGAGCAGGCGCAGCGACGGAAGCAAGAGGTGCCTGAGGGCGCGCTGGAGTTTGCAAAGCGACTAGAGATGGGGGATTTTTGCAAAGTGGAACACTCTGCCTTTGTTAGTTATGACTACAGTTGGTTTGGGAGTTGTGTCCGCAGAGATGGCCGTTCTATACCGGTAATTTTTGTACTTGACGAATGTATTAGAGGCACCGCGGGAAACAACAGATCAAACTGGCTTGAGCCAAACTTTGGCTGTAGCCCATGCATGTACTGTAAGTACAATGAGATTCTGCCACCCAGCGGTGTCCAATTCGCAACCACCTAACGCCGGCAACCCACTCGACCTCGACACGGACAACACTCTGCAACCTCGTAGTCGCGCGCTCAAACTACCTGCGTATTTTCGATGTGTGTGAGGAGAAGGAGGTGGGCGGAGACATGGAAGTGGACGGGCAGCGCGCAAAGGTGGCTCGGACACGGATGAAATGAGCTGTATCTCATTCCATACTGGACTCGCATCACTCCCTGCGCGGAATTGTCACCGGACTGGAAGCGATCCAGCTGCTTGCCTCGAATGAAGACAAGCTCGACCGACTGCTGGTGTCGTTCAAGGACGCCAAGGTGCGTTACCCGCCTTTTCCGTGCCCACTCGCTCACTGCCAGTCCAGATCGCGCTTTTGGAGTGGTCAGAAGCCGTATACGACCTCGTAACCATATCCATTCATACCTATGAGCGTGCACCGCAGCTGGTACGCGTCGCTTCACTTTCTACGCGTCTTATAAGCTGCGCTAGGTGTCAATGGACTCGCTGGCCTTCCAATCGTTCCTGCGCGTTGACCCCGCGTCTCGATGCGCCGCGCTCCTCCTGCCCAAGGACTCAGTTGCCATGCTCCCCTTCTACCAGACGGCCGAGGATCTCGAGAACGTGGAGGAGCATTCAGACGTTCCCTACGCACCCAGCTACATCCTCGAGCTACCCACAGGCGTCGAAGAGAACATGCGCAACATCATCGACTTTGTCTTCCTGCCCGGTTTCGGTAATCCCACCATTGCCGTTCTGTACCAGACGCAGCAGACGTACGGGGGTCGCCTCAAGGAGTTCAAAGACACGACTACGTTGACAATATTCACCATGTCGAGCCGCTACCCCGTCATCTCCTCCGTCAGCGGGCTCCCGCACGACTGCATCTCCCTCCTTCCCTGTGCACCCTCCATCGGCGGCGTGATCATACTCACCAGCAACGCGATCATCTACGTCGACCAAGGCTCGAAGCGAATCGCGCTCCCCCCTCAACGGATGGGCCGCGCGCATATCAGAACTGCCCATGTCCTCCGCCGTTACCGAGGCGCTCGTTCTTGAAGGCGCTCGTCTTGTGTTCGCGACAGAGAAGCTGCTCTTCCTCACCCTCAAGAACGGCATCATCCATCCCGTTGAGCTCGTCTCGGACGGCAAAAGCGTCACCAAACTCGTATTCGCGCCGTCACTCGGCCAGACGGCCATCCCAGACATCGTGCACCGCCTGTCCCACGACCTCATCTTCGTCGGGAGTACGGCTGGACCGTCCGCGCTTTTGCGGCTCGAACAGTACGAGGAGGAGATCGACGAGTTGCCAGAAGACGGGCCGATGCATACGTTCGACGACGACGAAGATATCTACGGGCCGGTTAAGAAGACCGTGGAGAAGAAGAAGAAGACGCGGCGGTGACGCGGCTGTCGTTCTGCGATACTCTGGACTCGCACGCGTCGATAGCGGATATGACCTTTTCGGTTGGTTGGGTTGGAGTATGTGTGTTCTCTGACTTGGTCCCCGTCGTTGGATAACTCTGCCAAGGAGCGACCAGTCCCGGAACTCGTGGCCGCAACGGGAAGCGGTCATGTTGGAGGCTTCACGCTGTTCCAAGTATGTTTACTTCTCGAGCGAACTCCTGTATACTGATTTATCTCAGCGCGATCTTCCAGCTATAACTAAGCGAAAGTTACATGCGCTTGGTGGTGCTCGGGGTATCTGGTCGCTACCAATACGGTCGAGCAAGCCGAGCGGCGATGGACCCGAGACAGGGATGGACAGCGGCAATCTGGTCATCAGCACAGACGCAAACCCGTCTCCGGGACTCTCCAGGGTATATTCGACTATTCCACTCCTTGATCCATCAGTACTCATCTTTATAGCTTGCACATCGTGGGGCCAAAGGCGACATCACCATCTCCGCTCGAATACCCGGAACTACCATCGGCGCTGGGTCCTTCTTCTCTAAAAGCGCCATCCTGCATGTTACTACCAATTCAATACGCGTTTTGGAACCCGGTACGCGTTCAATGGCCGTCTTATACAACTTTGACCAGATTTTAGACGGTTCGGAGCGACAAAACATTGCGGACAGGGACGTGCGGACAAGGACGGGGGCATGCCCCGAGCAAAGATTCGGGCCTGCAGTATCTGCGACCCATATTTTATCGTTATTCGGGAGGACGAGGGACGTGGTCAAGAGCGGTATGTGCGCCGCGTTCCGGGAGGCCCGCACCAAACTCCAGCAGGCCTGTCATCCCTGCTCGCGTGATCACGATCAATGGCATTACCCGCGCAGACTTCTTCTAATCTCACGCCTCACAGGTTGATTCTGGCCAATATGTCTGATGCCAAAATCCCGAAAACAAACAAAGGCATTCGCCGGCTGCGAGCATGTCTCCTCTGCTCCATCGTCCAGCAGCCCGCCGACTTTCTTAAGGTTGGGTGTCCGAATTGCGAGGAGATCCTCCAGGTATGCCGCGCTACCCGCTTCTCTTTCAATCCTTGTGCTGATCATAACCACCCCTAAGATAAAAAACTCTACCGGCCGTGTCTCATCCTGCACGACAACCGATTTTGATGGTGTCATCGCGGTTATAGACCCCGAGAATAGCTGGGTGGCAAAATGGCAGCGAACATGTGCGCTGGGTTCTCCTCTGTGGTCTGCGCACACTGGCTGATCATGACTCGACCTTCCAGCCAAATATGTGCAGGGGATGTATGCAGCCCGGGTCAAAGGCCGGGTGCCCGAGGATGTCGAGGCGGAGCTCGACGCGCGGGGTATCATGTATCGGCCCAGAGACCAAACCGACATCGACTAGCTGTTTTATTTTCCACACTGTGTATGAACATGTATAGTGCGGTCTTTGTAAAATCTGCAGTGTGCGCCGCCCGCTTCGCCAGGGATCATATTCGCAACACCATCAAACACCCGCAGGCTTCGGCGGTACCGGGTTTATGGTCGACAGATAAGCATTTAAATTGGGCAAAATATTCCGTTTTCAGCGTTGGAAATTGTACTTGGAATAGACCTTATTAGCAGTGCACCATGGCTCAAAATTTGGCAAGATTTGAAAGAGAATTCAAAACTTTCAGTACTCCACTTCCAAAATTTGCCAACTTTGCAAAGTTTTGGCTGGAAATGTATGACCATCCAATTGCTTTGCTCTCGCACTGTGTTGCCAGCTCGGCCTACGGCTACAGTGACTCTCTGGGTTCCACTGAGGCTACCTACCTGCCAAATATATTCACCGTAGTTTCTCTCCATCCTGAAAATCGGGTCTACTGACCTGCAATTATCATCTACTGCATACAAAATTTGGCAAAGTTTGACGGAAAAGACTGCTCCAAATTCTAAATTTCACAAAATTAGAAAGTGTTTTCAAAAGTTTTGAGGCCGTTTTTAGCGGCAGCTAATAAGGTCTAATACAGTGTCCATTGTTGAAAACCGATGCGAAAACGGCAGGCTTTCAATTGCCGAAAAACATGTCTGTAAATAGACCTCATTGGCAGCGCATCTTTGCACAAATGTTCATAATTTTATAATGTGAAATCCGTCTGGCGCCCCACTTTCGAATTTTGGTAAGTTTTTGAAAAATAAACATGCACAAAACCATCACCAGAAGAGCGGTAACACGGGTGATCGTGGTGCCCAGGGGAGCTGTCGGGGGCCTTTGCACGGCTGGTGCAGCCAGCCGCCGCTCAATATACTAACAAACAGCCTGTAGGTACCCACTCTAGGTCGAGAGGCCCTGTACTGCTCAATTTGGGAGATGCATATAAGTGTCCTTGGCAGTCCAAGGTCACTTTCAGGGCACGGGATCACCTGGCAAGGACAGAAAAAGTATTAGACAGGTTGCGCAACAGCCATTCAGTGGCTGATTTGGGTTGCGCAACCCAATGGCTCACAAAACTTCATGGTTAATTGCCGTGAGGTCATGTAATTTCAGGGAAAATAGCACAATACTCTAAATTGTATTGATGTATGCCCAGATGCTAATTTTGCTATCATAGAATGATGCCTGTGTGAATCCCCAGCCATTGGGTGAACAATCAGCTAGAAACTTGACCTAAACTAATCCATAGCACTCACAGTCAGCATAAACCTAAGGGGTATGATTTAATCATCATGTACATCAATCCTTATGAGCCATTGAAATTTTGCACATAACCAGGAGCCACTGGTTGTCGCAGCGGGAATCAGCCATTGGGTGGCTTCAATGGCTGTTGCGGCCTCCTGTATCTAGCGTCATTTTGAGCTGCAGCCAATAAGGTCTGCGTCGGTCATATTGTTCGGATATTTCTGTGTGGCACAAATTCAAAATCGGAAAAACCAAGAGAAAATTATTTAACACACCAAAAAAAAATTGTTCGGGACCCTTGTGACGTGTGACGCACGATACAACCAAAATACTACAGTAATCTCACATTTTCCGGCACATTTGCTTCTTCCAAAGGAATTTTCAACTTTAAACAACAAATTTGCATCTGCTAACTGCCTCTGGAGTAAAAAAGGGGAAATGTTGCGGTGGTGGTGTGACTGGTAGCCAATTTGGCAGGTGTAAGCTGGAGGATGTGGGAGTCCCACACATTTACTAATCCATCAAATATTCCATCAACGGCAGCCCGGGGCTCTGGAAATTTAAACAACTGTTTTTTTTTGACTTCATATTCAGTCTTATCAGGGCTGCATAGCACATAATTGTGCATGATCTCCACCATGCGGTATAAGTATGCATAGAGGACTATGGATGTAAGTACTGCAGCAATCTGTGCCAGTGAAACCCAAAATTGAGGTTACGGTTTGGAAGCCAACTGAAACGCGGGACAGGCCTGGAATCTTGCGATGTGCTGTTCGTGGGAGTGAAACAGGTGGCTTGGGTGCGTTTGGGTGGCCTGAACTGTGGTCCATTGTCCTGCGATTGAGGTGTTATATCCGCGAATTTGGGTACAGACCATGTCCAAAGACAAAGTTGAAGTTCGACGGTGACAGAGATTGCCCTCGATGTGACATCTCTTGACGGTTCCGCGCTGGAAACGGGTCAACTGGGCTGGAATCAACTGTTCCCGGCCGTGAGCCAGCCGAAAAGTAATTTTCCTCATTTTATCTCAAATTTTATCCTATGAATTTTTGCCCATTTTTTCGGTATCCAGAGGCCAAAAAGGGGAGAAAATGATGCTTTCTGCCTGAAACAACTTCGCCATTATGCGTTACGGGACCAATGGAAGTGAAACGAAACAAGCGCGCCGTTACACATTATGATTCACCCGCACAGATTCCTGCAGTAACCATATATATACAGTATCCTATACCATATATATGGTTGGGGCTTTTAGTGTGTGGCCCTTCGTACTTACAATGCAGGACTTTTGGATGAATAATGTGAGGGTTAAGAGAACTGTCGCAGTTTGGAAAAACTAGCAAAACCTGGTTGTTCAGTCAAGAGAAGCGCATAATGGGGGTACCTCAATGATGCCAATGGCGGGTTCGAACGGTCGATCTCTACCCCGTCGGACCAACCTTTACCAGTGTTGATGCGCAGCATAGACATCTCTACTACAAAGCAGCAAGAATATTTCCAAATAGGCACCTATAATACGCAGCTATAACGGGAAGGGTAAATCAATGTGACCGCCCGTCACATAATGAAGGCTTTCCAATGTCGTCATGTAGAGCGCCGCTCTACATGACGACATTGCATCGGGCATCTCGGTGTTCCCATGATCATGGGGTACATGGTGCCCTTCCATCTAGACCTGCTGCGCGCCGCGAAGTCACCTCTTCCTGCGGCCTTTCAGGTTCTGCCCCAACCCCGCGATTCCAGCCCGGCCTGCCGGGACAACTGGGTCTGTCTTTGGGTCGAGGGTATGCATACCCAGACGAAGCAGCGCCTGGACAAGGTGCGCAGTCGCCAAGACGGGGCGCACGCTGCGGCGACCGTCAGGAACTCGGTGCCGGCGTCCAAAGTCTCCCTCGTCAGCGCTTCCCGTGCAAGCAGCGAGGGCAGGAAGGAGAAATCCCCGTTCGTCGTCCTCCGTCCTCTGGTGAACACTGACCAACGCCCGTAATAGCTTCTCCGTTCTCTTCAACCGAATGGGCCCGGACCTCTACAACCAGTCCTACACGGTTTCGGTGACCTTTCGCCAGAACTTCCCTGGCCGCGCGGACGATCGCCTCGAGCTGGCCTTCGAGGATACCCAACTCCGCAAACGGTTCGCGATCGTGCGGGCCCTCACTGCGCATGTCGGGAACCGCGCGGACTACGACGCCACCCGTCCAAATGCGCCGTAGGTACCCCGCAATCGCGCCGCCCGCGAACCCGAGACTTTCTTCGGTAGCAGCACCTACAGTATGCGCGGCAATTCAGGCGCCTGCTTTGGATCGAGGTACGTTCTTCTTTTGCCTCCCTGCTACATTCTCAATCATCTCCAGAAACGACCTGGGGATGTACGATATCTCCTGCCCTAAACTAAGCCATTACAACTCGTACCACTTGTACGTGTCCTCTTCGTGTTCTTGGAGCTCGTCTGACCAAAAATATGCACCCTCGAGGTATTGGGTCTTGCAGAAAAGCGCCCAAGCGTTCTCGTTGGTGTGTTACGCCAACAAGAGACGTCATACCCGCCTAACCTCTTTGCGCAGGCGACATATTCTCGTCCAGCGCGGTGGTACGACCGATCCGGGGCATTGGCTCGAGGGTGGTGTTCTCGGCGTGCGGCAGAAGGCGGTCCGACTGCGGTTCCATATGTCCTTCCGGCCGGGTGCGCCAGCGGGATTGTTTTCGGCGCGGTTCTAGCTGAACCGCTATCCGACGCGCCGCCAGCTTCAGGCGCTCGACGCTGTGTTCTCCGGGGGGCGAGTCCCCGTTCCCGCTCATGTTCCCGCATCGCCGTATCCAACAGTTCAATCCGCTTATCGCCACGAACACATCCCAGCACACGCATTATCGCCTGCGCCCCGAGCAACTCTGCCGCAGACCTCATCGCAGCCCTGGGCCCCGTGTCCTCTTTCGCTGCTACGCGTCGCGCAACAAAGAATTGGGCTACGCGACTACACCTTCACCAAAGCGGGCGGCCACTTTTCGGTGCCGCCGCTGGCGATCATGAAGCGCTTTCGGGTCGTGGTGACGATCTGCGTGTCCGCGTCGGTGTTTCATGGAATCGGAATCCCCCGCTGACATTTTAGCCACACTTTTGTGGACGCGGGCGGGGCAGGCGACCCAGCTCGAGGCGATGATTGGTACATCTTCTTCGCTTTCCGATACGCAGAATCTAACGGGACGTTTATCGTTTAGCCATCCGGACGATGGCGGACCGCAGCACCAACACCGTCCTTTCGGGCGACCCAAAACGGCTCGGGCCTATAATCCGCTCCCCGCGCGCGAGTTCGGTCTCGAGACGAGCTACATCGAGCGGCTGATGGAACGCGAGATCTACGGCGAGTAAGCGGGCTACCGCAATTCGTGCGTTGTGGTTCCTCCTTCCCCTACCTCGTACCAGTACTCATCTCCGCGTCGTCAAGCCCATGAAGAACTTCCGCCCGCACCCTGCGATCTTCGAGATCCCGAACGAGCAGGATCCCGAACGAGCAGGATCCCGAACGAGCAGTTCTACCGCGGCGAGCTGCAGCCGGGCGCGGGGAAGAAGACGACCGACACATACATCACCCCGCCTTTCCTCCCGTCTAAGAAGTTCCCGATTATCTTCCATGTACTGTGCGGTAAGAAGACCGCGGGGCCTCGTCGCCGTCGTTTTTCAATGTTGACGGGGCGTCCCAAGTGAAGAAGGATACTTCGAGACCGGCGCGAGGACCGGCGCGTCCGCATTAGTACACCCCCGTTTCTTGACCGCACAAAGACCAAAAATGCTAACGCGTATCGTAGCGGGCGGGGACACCGGCGTCATCGGGCGCAATGTGTCAAGATTCTGCTTAAACCCGTGGCCGAGGGCGTCAAGATCGGACGCGTCGGAGAGTTCCAGGTCCGCTTTTTCGTATATTCGATAACATCTAAATGCCCTGCAGGAACACAAAGTCATCATCATCTCCGCTGTCCGCAGAAGCAAAGAATACGACTTCGCGGCACACACTCGGGTTCGTCGTCAACCGGCGCCGGTTCAGCGGTGTGTTTCTCCATCCCCCCAACCGCATTCTGTTCTTGACAATCCTGTAATCCATAGTGGCGATAACACACAATAACACACAAGCCCTCTAACGTCCTCGGCCTCGGCCCACTCTGGCGCGCGTTCTAAGGGCGGATGGACAGGCGGGGACATCCCCTGGGACCCGAGCGCGCCAGTAGACGGGTTCGGGGGCAGTGTGCAGCGGCGGGGCAGGCATGCAATGGCGGGGCAGGCGCGCAACGGCACAGTCATCGACATGAACGGGTTTATGCGGCAGATAGAGGGAGGGGATGGCGGTGGCTGGGGCTGCGGGGGGAGGACGAGAAGATTAAGGTGGAGATTATACGCTGTCGATCGGCCCTAGCAGGATGCCGAGTAGATTTTTCCACTCTGTGCATAACATCTCATCCCGCAGTCTATTTAGCTAGGACTAGAATCCACCGAAATATATGCTCGTCGAGCATCCACATTCTAAACCTATCTGTGATCATGATCAAATGTCAAAATCTATTCCCAGGCTTTACAGCTTTCAGCTCCCTGCCGCCCGCCACCATGTGCGCTGCGAGACAGTACTCTGACGGCGACAAAATGGTTCTCGACGAGCCATGGCAGCCTCTTCCCCTCGGCTTTGCCAGAATCAAGGGACCCCTACTCTCTGGGCTCACGATCACAGCCCTGTCCCAAGATCCCACGCCAGCTCTAACTGCACTCGAATCAATCATCGACAAAGTCCAGGCAAAAAACTTTATCCAGGCCAGCCGCAAAGGCCTTCACGAGGTCTTTTCCACCGGCCAATTCATCGCAAATCCCCTGCATCGTTCGCATTGCCAGCAATATTTTGGCCTCGCACCGGCTGATGGCGATGTCGAGCCCCCGCGCCAATTTCCCAACATTGGCGCTGCCCATCTGGCGCTATTATGTGTTCTGGCCTTAGACAACTGTCTCTGGGCAAGCAGCACTGGGGGAGAAATTCTTCGGCCGACTGAGGCAACCCCACGCCCGGAATCAACTGCGCTTCGAGTCCGCGAGGTATGAGATATATTCTGCCGATCTATCCCGCTACCCTAGACTTGTAGATTTTTGCCAACATTGGCACTTTTGCCGATATTATTACCAAGCTGGACAGGCTGTACACACCCTCGGGTGGTACCGCCGGTGCAAACCCGCAGCGGCATATGACCATTGTCAAGCGAGCGGTTCCATCGGCAGACAAAGCCCAGGTCATGGCGCTTCTCTCAAAGTTCCGCAAACCAGACAAGAAATCTATGAGGGAGACAAATGTGTTCATGCTGATGGTCAATATTGCACATTACTGCCGGGTTAGCTTTCCCTGAGTTAATGGGAGCCTTGATTGATTTTTTCCTAGGGATATTGGAATCTTCTGGACAAGGACACTCTGGCAGGCACCATCAAAGCGTAGGTGTATATGTCAGTTCGTCCACAGGCCCGCTAAGGGCTATTAGGTTTATTGACCCAAAGCTCAATATCTCAACTGACGAGATAGTGACCAAGTTTGCGTCTGGTGTTGCCCTTGAGTCCAGTGGTCCTCTAGCCTGCGCGGTGATGCTGTCGCCAATGGTGCCTGGTTTGGATTCAATCCAGCTGCATCAGAAGGGACTTACAGCTTCCCTGGTTACATATCTTGTACGTGATGGCCTAACTATTCACTGCTGCACCGGAGGCTTAAAGTGCACACAGCACTGGGTTGCAAGTGGAAATCAGCACCGATCTCGGGAATCGGTGGTTGGCAAGCTAACCACGCAGTGCTGGCTATCTCTTGTGGAGGGCCTTAATCACAAGCTGCAGTGGCGGGAAGCATATGCCCGCTTTTGTAGCTCTGCCGAGTTTGCCATAGCCAAAACCACTCCCTTAGAAGGCGACATCCGTAAGCTTTTGGTATACCCGCCCCCTGGGGTCTAGACAAAAAATTTAGGGCACACTTATCTTATGGCCAACCCAGCCGAGATGGAAGGCCTGCTCGCATTTGAAGATGATGGTGGACTACCTGGTGCAAACGGTAAGATCAAAAAAACTACCACAGTAACTCAATAATTCAGAATTAGGTTCCACTGGTCCAGGATCTCCTGGTCTCTACATCCCGCATTCATTAACGGGATCTAATTTATCCACAGATCCAGGCACATCTTCTCATTCACAGGAGAATGTTCAGGCTGCAAGCAGTCGAGGCGAGCAGCTCGGTCATTCACTACAATCTGATGTCTTATACTGCAAACTGATGACTTATCAGATGAACCAGCCCCCGCAAATCTGGATATAATATCCATGCCTGCGGGACGGGAGGGTACATTTGCCCTGCTGTCTTTGTCGTCTCTCAAAATATGTCCAGTCATGCCTGCACCAGATCCGCAGTTGCTGATGGGTGAGTAGTGGGACTCTACTTCCATCTACCGATCTGACTTCTGGTAAGCCGACAATGACTTGGAAATGGAACCAGCTGGAGATGGGAATGCTCTACTGCCCAAGGACAGCCCACTATCTTCAGCGGGGCTTTCTGGTGCGGTGTTTTCTGCCAACTTTCTATTGCTGAAATTTTGTGTAGCTCTTTCTCCTCTGTCTCAACTGCCTTCTTTTACAGACGAGTTCCAAACAGCTCTTGGTGGGCTATAACACCATTCTGCCTTGCTGCAATTAAATTGAAATCCACTTTAGCTACCCCAAAAAGTCTTCTTTTCAATGCGGATACCCGGTCCAATCAACAATTTCCAGCCGGAAGTCTTGTGAATGCATACAATAGTGCATTTAACCAGAACAACATGCAGGAGGATACTCCAACACCGGCCCAGGGTGGGTGACATTTATCTGGCTTCAAATTGTGTTGCAGGGCTGATAACACTGTGCAGGTGTTAACCCCAAGCTCCTCTTTAACGTGGATGGTAATTTGATAAGCCACTGGAGCCAACCTCATCTGACCCCATATGCTCAGGGCCGGAATTCGATGTGCATGGCGATACATTTCCACCAGGACCTTCGGAAATTCTGGCACCTGCCGCTGGACATGAAAAGCAGATCTCTAGCGGTGTGTCGCATAACTATTTATGAATCGTTCTACAGCAATGGCATAGGTGAAAGTGAGGTAGGCGGGAATGATACCGATGCCGTGGGCGAGACAGATGATGAGCTCCCCTCGTCCATCCACCAAGGTATGCCACCTTTCTGTTGCTGCACTGGCTGTAGCAGGCATAGATCCAGGCAAAGATAGTGGTGGCAAGAAGGCGGGCACTGGAACTCAAGGCGCAGGAGACAATTCAGAAAACGAGGACGATGCTAGCTATGCTGAATCTGGCAGTGAGACAGGATCACAAACTGAGCAATCTGGCGCGGAAAATCCTAAAGGTACTTTCACTCCTTAAACACACCACAAAAATCCCGACCATAAATTACAGAGCCCCGGCCAGGGCTTGGGAAGTCTGCCGAAGCTATTGCGCGCCTGGGTATGTACTGTTCTGGCTAAAAGCTCAAGCTGAATTCTCTGCAGAGAATGAGCGCCAGAAAAGGCTGGAGGGTGAGGAATATACTTCCATTGCTTTCAAAAACAGACATCTGGCTTACTTAATTTTAGAGCTGAGGCAA
Source organism: Mycena kentingensis (nom. inval.) (assembly GCA_014461125.1). Lineage (NCBI taxonomy): Eukaryota > Fungi > Basidiomycota > Agaricomycetes > Agaricales > Mycenaceae > Mycena > Mycena kentingensis (nom. inval.). Next base: position 3,376,982 of record JACAZG010000003.1, on the reverse strand, counting down.
GAGAAGAAAGCCAGACAGACTAAACAGAAGGAGAATAATGCAAAGCCGAAGTCACAGCAGAGGGCATACTCTGGCGAGAACACAGACGGGTCTATTATGGCAGATAATGATGATGCCAGTGGGGAGGATGGTGACGATGAGATGGAAGAAGATATGATCACCAGCTACTCGCCAGGAACATTAGGTGAAGTGCATAGTTGGATTATTGAACAACACTTAAAGGAAACAGCCCGGATAAGGGCTATGTATCATCAGGCCCCAAAATCTCGCACACCAGGCACAGGCGATGATTTACTCCAGTTCGATCCCAAGCCCCAGCCCCAGCTGGGCATCACAGAGAATGAGCTCTTCAAATTCCTCAGCCCGGAATGGGAGGATTATGCTGCCCAGACAAGAAGCATTCCTGATCTTGAATATGCTAAGGCCCCTGAGGTGTGTGCTTGACTGGGTTCAATCCCTGTGTTCATACTTGTTGTGCAGCTCCAGGATCAACCATATGAAATTGTGTTTCTCAATCCAGATTTTGACGGCGCTGGGCAGGCAGTCAATTATCCTGTGGCACTCAAGCACAAGTTCTTCAAAGACGATGTAAGTTGCTTGTGTAAAGTTCTCCCTTTTGACCATCACATTGGCTAGATCTCAACTTGCGGCTTCTTCGAAACGATATTCAGAACTGAGTCCCAGGAAATACCACTGAGCTGCTTAGACTCTGCAAGACACTCGGATCCCACTCTCAAGCCCGGTTTTACCCAGAGTGTCTACTTCATCACCACCCTGCAGAATTTTCTGATTCTTGCAACCTCGGTGCAGCGTAGCCTTGCAGGGAGCAGAGTAACTGTCATTCGTGACCAGCATGGGCTGCCACCACCTGTCTTTGGTGCAAAATCACTGAGCTGTGGGCTCCCCCTCGATGAGGAGTGTATCATCATGGGTACGTCACCACAAGTCTGATTTGTCATAGTCTTGATTACTCACCTGGCACTTAGACTACCAGAGATTTCCAACAGAGCCTACTGCTCTATTCCGCGGCTATGGAGCAGACATGCTGGTCTCAAACAACGAGGTCCAGAGGCTCGTGCAGGCCCGCGACCGTAAAGATCTGCATCCCCGTATCTGGATGGCTCTCCGGCCCCTCCCCCCTCCACTCAGCGCACCAGTACTTCCTGCTTGGTCGTATGTAAATAATCAACTTCTCATGCTTAGGTTAATCTCTTCATACAGAAACATTGCAGATCACGAGAAAATCATTGCGGAAATGGCTCCTTCATCCCTGCAATCTGCGAGTGTGATGGTGCACTTGTGGGCTGCCCATCAGCACTCCAAAACTCCATGGACCCGCCCATCACATGGACTTACCATTGAAGTGTCCTCTGGAGCCCTGGTTCTCATTGTCGCAACTCCTGTCGAACCACAGAGTCTTCTTGCGGTGAATGGTGGCGGCAATCTCAGCTATAACTGGGTGGATAATGCAAAGGAGTCCTACGAGACCGTGCAACTCAAATTCGGTGACCAAGTGTATGTTTTTCTGCCACCCCTGATTGTATACAGACATTTCTGAGCATTCTTCTTAGCTATATTCCTCCGGCTACAAAGTATATGCTGCTGGCTCCCGAGAACTCAACGGCCTACATTCGAGAGTTCTATCTTGCAACGGCTATGCCACAGATCGTTGCAAACGTTCTCCACACAGCTCTGCAGTCTCCAATTGCAGATGATAGTGAGGGTGCCATTATCCTCCACACATTCTTGCATTGGCTCAAGTGCCTTAACTGCGGTATGTGTTATGTTAGATGGCTGTCTCACTAGATTGACTAATGTGTATTAGGCTGGGACATCAACGATATTCACCCGGATATCACTACTGCGGAGGGCTTGTTCTCACTGCTTTACCTGCAGAGCTTTGTGGTCTTGTACCCAGCTCTGCTAGGGCGCATTGCTTATCGGGGAACCATTTATGGCCAAATGGGCCATGCCCCAGAAGTTACTCCTGTTGAGTCGGAGCTGGTGCAGGAAGTTTGGAAGAAGTGGCACGATTTGGCAGCTCTGATTGACAGCAAATATGCAGTTGTCTCTAAGGCAGAGATGCAGACTCGGAGTTTTGCAAGCATTGCCAAGGTATGTGTGGTTGATCAAGATGGAGGCTCAAGACTCACACTATATAGGACTGTATCGTCCACATGGCTCTTGCTGTGCATGGAGCCAAGACTTATTTGATGGAGAACACCAATGTTCTGGCCGGAACAATGGGCGAACACTCTTTGCAGCTGCACAATCTTGGTCCTGCACTCATGCGCACTCTTGCTGGTTTTGAAAATATGGTGGACAATGGCAGCACAGCAAATTGGCGCGATTCACAGTGGCGGAAGCGGGAGGACACCATGTTGGCCATCTTCACAAAATGCCTCAAATCAGACTGTCCAAGCTACTTCCAGCCCTGGAGTGATGCTGGTTCCATGCCTCTGGAATTGATCCTCAAGTCTGGTGGTGATCAAGGCAAACGGACAAAGATTCCGGCGGGAGGAAGAGTCTGGGGGTGATTTGGATGAGCCAAGTGCAAAGAGGGTCAAGCTGGGGGTAGTCGAGCCAAGCCAGTAGCAGAGATTTCTGGGACACAGGCAGCCAATAGTAACAATTAGTTGTATGATGTTTGCAGACCAGTTTATGACCGTGATGCCCCACAATATATGTATTTATGAAATACTGTAGCAATCTGTGCGGGTGAAACCCAAAATTGAGGGTTACAGTTTGGGAACCAACTGAAACCCGAAACAGGCCTCGAAAAACAGGTGGCTTGGGTGCGTTTTGGTGACCTAAACTATAGTCCATTGTCCTGCAATTGAGGTGTTATATCCGTGAATTTGGGTACAGACCATGGCCAAAGACAAAGTTGAAGCCCGACGATGACAGAGGTTGCCCTTGATGGGGACGGTTCCGTGCGGGAAACGATACAACTGGGCTGGAATCAACTGATTCCGGCCTTGAGCCGGCCGAAAGTAATTTTCCTCATTTTATCTCAAATTTTATCCTATGAATTTTTGCCCATTGTTTTTTCCGTATCTAGTGGCCAAAAAGGGGAAAAAGTCATGACTTCTGACTGAAACAACCCCGCTGTTATGTGTTACGGAACCAATGGAAGTGAAACAAAACAAGCGCACTGTTACACGTTACATATCAGCCGTACAGACTCCTACAGTATCTCTGAGCTTCTTCTTGCAGCCATACATACAGACAAGGTAGTTTACGGGAGTGCTACATGCACCAAAAGCACTATAATGGAATCTGAATTCATAAACAAACAAGGCAATAGGTTCGGATCAAGATGCTATCCCCTTTTTTCATACATGTCAGCAATCAACACCGGGAAAGGGAAGGGCTTGAGACAAGATGTGAGAAAGAAGGGGGGCCGTTATTGCTGGCCGCAGGATGAGTCCTGGCTGGATTTCTGGGATTTTAAAGCTCTGGTCTTTTTGTATTTTGTGCAATCGAAAATGTCTGCTTGAGGCAGCAGCCAGTCCTGTTACATGGGTTGAGGAAATTAAGCAGGAGTGACTGGTGTAGACTGCAGTGTTGGATTTTTTATAGGAATTTACCTAATGACCAGGGGGGGGGTTAGCAGTTTGATTGTAGGAACTCCCTAATTGGGCCTGATTCCAAATTGCAAATTTTGCATGTGTCGTCACCACCTCAAGACCATTGGCATTGAATGAAACGCTGCAGTAGCTCCATGACACAATCTTTAGGTGTGCTGTCTTGCACAAAGGATCCATGCACCTTCCCCGCATCTCTTTCTGAAGCATTCAGAAAGACTCGGTTAATACATGGCCGGCTTGTTGAAGTCCCAAATTGCTGTTGTTGCTGCCCAATACTTTGTTCAGTGAGGTGTTCGCGGTTGCTCCAGCACTCAAACTGAACTTGCTTGCCAGGCTTCTCGTTATCTTGCATCTGAAACTTGAAGTAGCAAAATAGAAAGGCCTTAGGTACTCTATATGAAGCCCAGTGCTCTGAGGGACGGGCGTCCCGAAATGTTCGTGGGCGTTCCGACGAAGCAGGGAGTGTAGCGTGTTGAGGTGGTGTTTACGGCACATTGCAAATTGTTTTGCGCTGCAACTTTGCTGAAAAGTTTGAGGTTGTTGGAGGGCATAGGATGCCGACGCTACATCAAAAGAGCACAGGTGAAATACGAATGACTGAGGAAAAGGGGGCTAGAGAATGTGTGGCCCCAGAGGGAAGTGAGGCTCTAAGAGACTCGGTGTCCGCCTTGATCTTGGCCTCTCATTGCTTGACCCTTCCTCACTGCGAGGCATTTTCTTTTTCAAGTGTAAGATTCAGATCAAGATTAACGGCCATAGGTCCCAATCTGGTGACAGCCACCACATACCCGGTACCGGTTTGTCCTCAAACGGCTCAAGACGGCCATCCAATAAAGGCAGGGAGATGTGGCTCTTGGCCTCCGCTTTTACCCAATTTTCAGCACTCCGTCGTAGTGCCTTCACGATCTCATCGCAACTCTCAGCCGTCAGCTCATGGAGGTACGGCAGTTTCTCCATCTCGAAGGGCAGATGGCACAAGACGTAAGCCAAGTCCCCCATCCACAAAGACTTCCTATCCTTCCTCAACCGATCCGCTTCTTCTGCAGCTTTGCGCGCGAGATGACTTGAGGGGAGGAGCACCAAGTACTTGAGGTACCGCAAGGCAAGTTCACAACATCGAACCCTGAGTGGATAAATACCCAACTCTGAGTAGAGTTGCGGAATCCCAGAGTGCAAGCCCACACCCAAAAGACACCAAATAATCGAGCAATTAAGGTCGTCGAGCCGCGCAAACAAAACCGAGACAACGTCGGGCATCACACCGCAGCCATGGGTGAGATGGCAGTCTATCAGCGCGTAATAGAGCTGGCACGCATCATCCGGAGGTAAGCGACCCCTTCCAATGTAGAGATCACAGCCTAGCACCGTCTTCCAGAATACAAATGCCGCCGCATCATGCTTGTGCCCGTAATGGGCGCGGAAGATGTCCCTTGTCGTGGTATTAAACCAGATCCCCACATACTTGTACTAACAGACCCAAGGCACAGGCTGTCCTGTCAAGGCCAAGCAGCTACTTAGGCGATGGTTCGGATTCGCCGAGATTGGGCCGAAGACCATTGCGGCGGACTTGCGTCCATTGACGCGTAGAAAATTCCGAGAACACCAGACCTGAAGCTGGTCTAGCTGGCATTGTAAACCCTCCCAGGATTGTGATACAAGAACCGTGTCGTCTGCATGTTCGAGGTGCAAAAGCACGTAGCCCATCAAGTTGGTGTCGTCCAGGTCTTCCTCAAGTGTGAACATCGATAGGAAAATATTCCACAGTGTCGGGGGAAATGGGGTCTCCCATTAAAACATCCAAGAGTGCCCTCCATTCCTCCGACACATCCCCACCGCAAGCGATGCGTACTGTCATTTCTCGGTAGAGTTTCCGAATAAAGTCGAAATACGGGTCTGTCAGACCCATATTGCGCATCTTTAGCCACAAGCTTCTCCACAATGCTCAATGTAATCCATCTTGCAGTCCCCTGGCCCTGGCCCCAGCAGCACAAAAAAATCAAGTTGGAACATGGAGCTGCTGCTTGCGCATCAATGAAATATCCTGCATGCCAATTTATACACACAATAACATTGAGACAGGTAATCATGACAAAGATTGATACTCACATGTGATCACGATCAACCTTGAACCACATCCTAACTCTTGACTACCACTATGCATTCACGTGAGCTATCAAATTTTTTCAACCCCATCCACTGTTTCTGACCACTGGAACTGACAGAGAGTTCCAAGTCATTTTCCGAGCTTCCAATAGAGTTAATCTCTCTGATATTTCTATTCTGTTTGCCTCGACATGGAGGACCCCGTCCACATTGGGCAGACATACCTTTTGTGCTCCTACAAGTCTGCAAGCAGTGGTGGAGCATTGCTACAGGCACCCAGGATCTGTGGAGATCAGTAGAATTTGACCTGCATCTTCTCTGCACCAAATCAGGGGGTGCTGTAGACTTCAATGCAAAGGCAATGTGCTGGTTCAAGCATGCTGGCAAAAGTAAGCCACTCTCCCTATCGATAGGTTGCTCAAGAGAATACTTCAACCGGAAGTGGGTAAGTGATCGATTACTGGCCAAAGCTCCACTGATAGCTTTGTAGATCCAAAACAATGCAGCACCACTTTTGACAAAGACCCTTCCCCTGCTGCTGCCTCGCCTGGAGAAGCTGCGCATATCCAACCTATCCATCAAGGATCCAGTGGCCTACATGTCAGGACCATTACCTGATCTCAAGGTACTCTCAATGGATCTCTGCGACAATGAGATCCCAATTCTACTGCTGCAACTTCCGGGACTGGTTGAGCTTTCAACCTCGCTCTACAGGACATCTTCTGATCCCATCTCAATCCAATGGCCCAGCACAACCCTGAAGCGGCTCACAATTAGCCAGCTTTTGGACCCACAGGAGATGTTGAGTCTCCTCCATCAGCTCCCAAACCTGTCTTTTCTCTCTTGTCAAGTAAAGCCAAATAATGGCCAAAATTCAGCATACCGTGACAAGATAATTCCAAATCTTGAGTCACTTGTGGCCCGAAACTTCACCAAATATACACTTGATTGTCTCCGGCTACCACAACTCCAGCAGCTGGAGATTGAAGAGATGGATCCAGTGGGCCGCATGTCCTTCAGAGGCAGGAGTGACAAAGATCACTTGACAAGCTTTCTGTTGCGCTCAGGCTGCACTATCACCCATGTTGGCTGCAGCCCAGGGACACACAACTTCATTGAGACCCTGCAGCTATTTCCACATGCACACACCCTGCATCTCTGCCTTAATTCGAGATTGGGATTTCACCAAGCCGCAGCATGCTTGACCAGACACCTTGCCATCCGGCAAGATAATACAGCCCGTCTCGCTCCATGTGTTGCACACATTCTTATTTCAGGCCATGAGGCTAATCTGGAGGCCCTTGAAATGACCCCGGATGATATACATGGTCTATTGAAGATCAACGGGCTCAAGACCCTGCGGATTGCTCTGGAAGGAACATTCTGGGACCCCCAACCGGGTTCACCTGTCTTTTGGCCTGAGGATAATACTGCTGCTGTGAAAGCTTTCAACCAGACCTATGGGGATAATTTCTGTCTTATTCTGCAGGATGAAAACTCTCCTGAGAGGAGATTTGTGTGGCCGCGGGGTGTGCCTACTGGTAAGCTGGGCTTTCATACTGGAAGTGACCCCTTTTGACATAAAGCAGACAGCCTTGACTTGCTTGATCTGTTTGACTCGCTGCAGTAGCACAAATAATATATGACAAGACATGCCGGGGCTCCGCCCCGGCCTTTGTCAAGCGACTAAAAAACTGCCGCCCAGACTATCCGCAAGATTTGACAAAAACATTATACATGGAGTCCAAGCCCATAAATAAATAAATAAATATTGCCCATGTGATGTCTGAGACTGAAGCTTTGCGAGTCCCCACTGCTGGTACCGATAGTCAACGCTTAAGGAATGTCGCTGTCAGTCTTGTTCGGCCGCTCCATTTTCCGCTCCCCATGGTGGGACATTGTATTTTTCTGCGGCTGGAATACACTCGCCTTGCAAGTTGCGACAAACAACCCAGGCGCCGGATGGGCTGCAACCTGATTCAGAACTTGCATGGAATACGTCGCCCACCGGATATCTGCTGTGGCGAACTGAGTAGCGCCGAACACGAGATTGCTTTGAGCACAACGAACTGCAACGTGGTGGCGGGCGATGGAGGGCGTGCGAGCATGAGAGCAGTCTGAGGTGAGCAAGGGAGCTGACACAGCGCTGTCGACTGGCAAGGCTTTACTGTAGTATTTCATTCAATTCGTAGGTCACGGGTCACAGGGCTATTTTTCTTCGAATTTTTGGCAGGTGTCACGGCCCGTCCGTGAACTTTACGAATGCTTTCGGACCACCCGATTTGGGAATTTCTCTAGCTCTGCGGGGCAGTATGCATTGTCCGCAAGGCTATCCCACATTATATAAAACTGTAATTGATAGGGAAATTCTGCGGGCGACCCGGGGCTCAACGCGGGCGCTTATGGAAAATTTATCTGATGTCACAGCGGCACTCCGAACTCTACGAATTGCGAAATTCGTAGGCAATGTCACACGCCAAAGGTTCATTTGAATTGAATGAAATACTACAGTATGAGATCGGCGGGATATGCAATAGCTCAGGCTTTTAGAGGACTAAAGTCTTGGACTGATTCCAAGGTGTATGAGGCGTAGCGACGACCAAACTTGTGTACAGCCTAGAGTTGCGAAGAGAGCGCTGAATTTGGTGCAGAAGTAGCTTTAAAGCATTGTTACTCGTAGGCGCGGTGTGGAACGATTAGAACAAAGAGGGGCATGCAGGGCAAGGTGTGTTCCTTCTGATTCTGTGTTGCAATTAAGCTGGGAGCGACAGAAATTAACTGTGCAGACATGCTCGGGTAGTTCTCGTCCCGAAAGCTTGTGCTGGGAATAACCACCGAGGTGGACCTGGCGGACGCTACGATGTAGGCACGGATGTGGAGGCGGGGACACGACAATGGACAGAATGCGGAGCATTTAAATAGTTCAGCAAGCTGTAAACTTGCGTCACCAATGACTCGATTGTGGTTGCAGCTGCGGGGAAGCTGTAGACAGTCGCCCTTTTGGCTTGTGAGCTGTGGAATTGCTGTTACAAAGCTGTTGCGGATGTGGCTAAAGTAGGGATAGTCGCACACCAGTTTGCACTGGTACGTGTTGCGTGCTTAAGAGATGGTAAATCCGGAAATCTGTTTGTCCTGCAACTGTTGTAGCCAGATTTGTGAATTATGAGGGTAAACAACCCTGAAACAGAACAATGGGATCCTGCCTGATTGTTCACACTGCCGCACAATTGCAGGCATTTGATCACAATCCTCCACCACACCCCAGTTCTGCAGGCAAGAACAATGTTTGGCTTGAACATGCTGAGGTGCGCCCGGCCGGACATCTCCCTTGGGCGGCTTTTGCAACAGCACATCCTCAGCTGTGCACTGGTTATGCATTAATCAAACCCTTTCTGGCTGCCACACGTTGACATATAAACCCTTTTTGTCTGCCACACATCACACTCAGTCATGACCTGGTGCAGCATATCAAAAGTGACTACCAAATTGGAGCGGGGCACTTGTTCTGGCAGTGACTATACTATGCTCCCTGGCTACGCTAGAGCTGTTATGCAGTGCGTAATTTTCATACACACATGAAGATATGACCACCACTGCATTGCAGAAATTCTGTTCTCGCTGATCCTCCGGCAGAGTCAACTGCCCATCTCCAGCAAGTCTCGACCCTCGGTGTTTGCACAGCCGACAAGCCCCTTCCTCTCTGCACTCAGTCTTTGACTGGTTGTGCATCAAAAAAAGCCTATGTCTTCTTCTCATGCCATGATTAATATCCGGCAATTAATATCTCCATTGGTCACACTCCTTACATCTTGAACCACTCCATATCCAACAACAGATCAAATATGGCAAGTGTCAATCATTTTCTTAAAGTGTGTAGTAGCTGGAACCTACCCCAGCCTCTGGCTGTTCCCCACAGCGATGTCATCATTATCAATGACTCGGGGCCCCCAACATTCCTCCACAGTGTTATTGGAGATGATGGGCATCCAGTCATTGAGATTGATCCTGCACGCCCTGCTCCTGCAGCAAACGCAAACAAGAAGAGAAAGGGGGGAGTCATTGATTTGACACAAGAGCACACTATTGCACCAGAATCCAAAGCTCTGCTCGACTCCTTGGTGAATGAGCTTCAATGTGAGATCTGCTTCAAGTTGGTGCCATCCATGAAAGTGTAACTATCCTTTTGGCATAAGCCAAGAACCTTGAACCCTTATGTTGCTACAGACTTTTTTGTGGGCATTCCTTCTGCACTGTGTGCCTTGGAAACTTTGAGAGGCCATCCATTGTGAGTGCTCAATGCCACCATTGATAGCTAATGCTAAAAAGATATCTCATTCAGAAGTGCCCCAAATGCAGGGCACTTACCGCATATGTCCAAGCAGTGACCAATTTTTCATTGAACAGTGCTATCCAGAAGATTTTGGATACTCAAGGGCAGCAGTCAGGTAGTTAGTCAGGTAGTCCACGGCCAGAATATAGTTGTGATACATCTGTATTTGGTGAAATGTGTACTCACTGTCTTGCTCAAGGTTTAAATACGCTGCGACGAACTTACCTATTGTGTTGACCGCGCAAAACATGCACTCACCAGTATTACAAGCTGGCATTGATATTGCGGCTGCTATCTTCCTATACTACAAGTAGGCTCTGTGTCCATTGTCCTGTTGCATGTTACTATATAGAGTGTAGATATTCATCTGTGTGGTACCAGTAGGTTATAGCCTTTTCAGTGCTTAAGCCTCAAAGTCTTGAATAATATTTTTTCCGTTTAATCTCTTCTTTGCCCGTTTCATCAGGTTATGCGGCCCATCAAAATTATTCTCCAACGGTGTTAAAAGCGCGAGCGTAGCCTACAAAATGACCCTAACTGAAACTGGAAGAATGAGCTTCGATGGTTGAAACAGTCCATGATAACAGTTGTACCTATTCCGAACAGCCATTTGTATGTGTAATTTGAATTGCTTGATATTGCAGTCACGTCTCATGAGACCATCATGCACTGAACGGACAGCACTTACAGTGTGCACACGAAGAAGATAAAAGGGAGAATATTCTTTGTCTAGCAGGGGATACACATTTCCCTGGCATTCTAAGGTGAATTACAAGCCAAGTTTCAAAATTACATGGTAAGTTTAAAAATTACATGGTATCCACAATGCCCCAGGGCAAGTGGTTAGGATCCCAAAGATATTCTGCAAAATTGGGAAGCGCGTGTGTTTGACTTGTCCAAGGCTAGCGGCACAAAAAATAGTCTGCACGAGTACGGGATCATACTTATCCCCAATAGCCGCTCGCCGGAGCGATTGTGGTTTCCAGCCATGTTTGGTTCCTGTCGAGCTGAGCGCACAGGCAAGGTCGGGGATTTCTTTCCTGTGGATGGAAGGAAATCTGTTCACTTCCGCATTTCACTCAACACTTTTCGCAAGCTCAGGAACGGACTGGTCCTCTGTATTGCCGCTGTCCATTTATGCTGATGTTTGCCTCAGATCGGTCAAATTTGGATTCCTCGCTACCTCGACAGAACATAGGCAGAACACTCTAACCCTGAGCTTGAAGACGTATTTCATCTGCTGCCCCCAACATTGCGGGCATCCTGTCGTGCTTTGCGAACTGCCACGAGACCAAGCTCGTTACAGCGCAGCGACAGTTAAACGCCACATACGGTGAATACAGCACAGAGTACCATCCACCGGTCTACTTTCGGAAGCTCCCCGCTCTGGACACTGCCCAGCGCCGCGAAGAGATCATAGGCGCAGTGAAGCGTCGGGCGCCAGATGAACTTGTTGCGCAGGAGGGGAAAAGGCAATGTCCTGCCCTGCGTCCACTCGCACATGGAGTTCGCAGGTCTCCGGAACTCAAGGAGCCGTGGCCCCGCCGAGCGCGCCAAGAGACCAAAGAAGGTAGCTGGCCAGAAGCGTCTCAAAAAAGTGGAGAAGTGCAGGGTAGATTCGGACTTGGATTTTAGGAGCGCGGAGGAAATGCCAAAAAAGAAGAAAACTTCCCCGGAGTCGGACACGATACCGGTGCCAACGCGGCGAAGCAGGCGTCTGGACCCCACCCAGAATGCGGAATCCTCATAGAATAGCTCTCGTCCTGGACACATCTAGCTCGGCTGCAACTGCACACCACCAAAATCGCTGAATCAATAATTTTTCGCAGGTAGGTTGCTGGCGGTAGAGTATATACCTTCAGAGACAGTTAAATCCTGTAGACTTGACCAGAGAAATGTGGTCTCCGGGTTCGACAAAATCCACAAGTCAGTCCACGTGCACGTGCAAGTCATCAAAGCGTGCGCGCCTATCACAAGTCAGTTTGCATAGGCACAAGTCAATACGGCACGTCAGCCCGGAAAGTCTCAGCTACTGTTTATGCTCTGCTCCCACACCAGATTCTGTCCCGCCGTGCAAGCAAATTGGTGGTGTGTCTTTGACGTTGACATGCAGATTGTCCCCTATTATTAAGGTCGCAGCTTCTGACACGAGGAGGATCACGGAGAGGAGGTGCAGCTCAGGTGCCTGTCTTCTCTTGGAGGTGTACAGGAGGAGATGTCCGTGCATTGGCAGGACATGCACTGCTTGCAGTTGCGCGGTAGATGCAGCTGGCGTGTTTGCAAGACTTGTTATATGCATGCATATACCAAGTATATATAGGCCCAGACAGCCATGACCACTACCTGGTCATAGCAGCCTTTTGGCTCAGTTGGCTATCATGTTGGTTCTTGGGGCACGGTCATCACAAGACTGTACTGGACCCCACCAGCACAACAAAGATCAGCAAGGCGGCTATGGACCCGGGGAATGCAAAAGCGGAAGACAATATAGCAGGTGCCAACGGGGGGCAGGGCAATGGGATGGTTCCAAGCAGGCTGGCCATTTGCCAGCGCGCAGACCTTGGCCTAGCAAGAGCCTGAGCGCCTGTGTTGTCCTTGTCCTTGTCCACTCTTGCAGAGTCTTTTCCAATACCAGTGTGGTTGGTCTCCAAGCTTGGCATTGCGCTGGCAACATTGGCTCCAGCTGTCAATCTCGGGTTTATGGGGGGGGGCATTGTCGGCAGCGAGAAAGGGTATAACAGAGAAAGGTATGCATATTGCAAGTAGCACATCTGTAAACTACATCGGGAAAACAAATACATACACTGCACATCCAGTTGTGCGGGCTGGTGAGGAGCTGAAGGAGTTGATGTCTAAGCAGGTGATGTCTTCCCCGCTGTGGTCTTCAAACTTGATGATCTTTTATTGCCGTTGGCACTGCACTCTCGCCAGGCCTATTCCACCACTATTTCCTTCTCTGTTGGAATCCTATACTTTACCTTTGACCCTATTCCCCCTTCCAAATTGGACCGCACTGCAGTGCAGATATTTGCGCTGACGGACAAGGACAGGGGATTGCACTACTCCAGTATCATGTGCTATTATAGATTGGCCCTCCAGATACTCGGCTTCCTCTTCAACCTGTCGCATTGCCTGGATGCATGGCCTTGGAGATATGTCTTCCACTCCCGGTTGCCCAAGTGTTTATCGGAGAAGCTCCCTATGGCAGGCAGCTCGGGCCACTGCCGGTCTTGGTTTCCGTTTTTTCTTGGTTTCATTGCTCTTATTATCCCATAGGTCAACTGTGTCAACTTGCGGTCTGTATTTGGGTTTGCCTCATGGCAAAGTCATGGCAGCCTCATGGCTTCAGAAGCTGTCACCCTAGCCTTTACTTTGACCATACTGTCACTATGGGTGTTTTGCGCAGTCGTCCAGGCCATGGTGTACCCCACACAGTGAGTAACAACTTATATACTGCAATAATGCTACATCAACCTGATTATGATCACAGGTTGGACAGGTCAAAGCCAAAGCCTGGCTCCTTACCAATGTTGCAGCACGACAAGTCACATTAAAGACTGAGACTGCTACAGTCCCAGATCAGACCATTCTTGCAGGCAACACAGAGCTAGCATTCATGCCGGAACGGATCAAGAAACTACCTGCTCCAATCGTCGAGGATCTCTTCTGGACACAAAATGTGCCCGTATCTGATGCTGTTATTGGTGTTGAAGGAACACGTGTCCTTGTTATGGGGTACTACTCACAGCAGGCACCAATCAACGGGGCCATCAAGGACTTCTGTGGTGTTACCTGGCGTGGAGAAATTGTGGTTATTGGGCTTGGCAAAAACAATCCATATGTTTGCCGTGTCAAAAGGGACCATGGACATATTGCAGCAAAGAGGTACCTTCAATTTCCGACCTTCTGTTTGTTTGCTCAGATATCTCTAGATTTATGCATGTCTACCTGCATCATATGCGTCGCATGCAGAGTATCCCAGTTGTGATGTAAGATCAATTGATCTGTAATGATGTGGTAGTATACAGAATGATGGTCATCAGCAGTGTTTCACCTTTCTTTCTGCCCTTGTCATCTCTCTGGAATATATAAGCCACTGCGAGAATTGGCATGAAACAAGCTTTCAATCCAAATTGCTGGAGTACCACCATTTCTTAGCTATATGTGCAGTCTAACTGGGGGATTAGACCTCTCACTTCAACCACCCTCTGAATCTGATGATGATGGATACCAGGCAGATCCGGGTAGTGAAGATGATGGCTGCAATGCGCCCAGGAAAACATTTGACCCCAATATCATTGGGGATCTTGAATATAGCCCGGTAATAACACCTCATTGTATGCTTAATGTGAGACCATTAGCACTACTACAATCTAATATTTTCCAGTTTCAGCAAAAGGAAAGCAACGGGAGATTCAAACAGGTGATATCATTTGTTGGGACACTGAGCTGTATACCTGATGTGCACTAATTAGAAGATGAAGTGGATTCTGTCAGCAGCACTTTGAGTCACTTTCGCCAGACATGGGAGAAGTCTCAAGCAACACCAGTGGAGCCAGACAATACCCCAAGGAGTGGAAAAGGAAAGAACCGAGAGGTTCACACAGGTAATTTCCTTCATTGACCCCGGGCTGTATATCTAATATGCACTAAGATGGAGTAGATTCTGTCAGCAGCAGTTTGGGTCACTACCGCCACACATGGGAGAGGTCTCAAGCAACTTCAGCCGAGCCAGACACTACCACAAGGAGGACAGCTGACGTACAAATCCCCTGGTCAATGATCCTGTTCCATTTTGCTGATTGTCCCTAGTATGTTACACAAGTGCAATTTGAATCAATGCAGCAATCCATGAACACCAAGCTGGACACAATCTATGAGCTACTGAAGCAGCAGCCCAGCACCCGTAGGTGCTGATCTATCAGCTGATCCATCTCACAGAAATTCTGTTAGGGAAGTCTAATAATCAGCCAAGAGAGCATAGCCCCTGCAATGATAGCCGGGCTCATTCCCGGGTGCAAAGCCCGAGACTGTCACCCCCCTCACACTACTATCACCGGTCTGCTCCACAGCCACCGTCCACGGCCCTCACCTTCCCATGGCCAGCAAAGCAGAGCAGGGGCACAAACTCGCCACAACCGGCCACAACCAGCTTCCGGAGCTACTCACAATACAAATCACAGGACAACAGTGCATGGTCCAGATGTATCTCCATTCAGGCAGACCTCACCGTCTGTGCCACCAGTGTTTGGTAGTCAAACCGGGCCTTTTGATCCATTCCCACCTAAAAGAACTGGAAACCCCAAACGAGCTGAGGCAAATCTACTTAAACTCCGTGTAAGTCTATCTATGCAACCAGAAGATTGAAGCTGATACCCTGGCAGGCAGATATTCGGGAGCTTGTGGACAAGAAGATTCCCTATAGACTCCAGACCTGGCCTTCGGTTGAGAGGGAGGAAGTCAATGAATATGAGGAGGACACAAAGAATCAAAGCTTTGAAGATTTGCCAGAAGCAACATCTTGGGACTATTTCCGCTTTGATGTCCAGGGTAAACCAGGATCTGCCTGGAACAAATCTGCAACACGCGTCTTTACCAAACATGCAATGCAAGAGTTGGGGTATCCGAATACTGCAGCTGTGGCTCAGGCGGTGACAACATCCTTTGTCACTTACCTCAAGACAGTTCAACGGCGTGCCAGAGAAGAGGGAAAAGCTCCTGGAATCCAGAGAAACAACAAGCTTCGCAACCGGCGCCAAGTGCGCAAATACAGTGTTAGTGGAACTCTGTTATGTATACTGATGCAGGCCTTGATTTTTTTCCTAGTTGTATCACCGGCGCCGTTATTTGGCATACACCTTTGCTCCATTGCGCCGGCATATCGATATGCTGGAGCGATTTGGGGTTGATGGGATGTCAGATGACGAGTCAGACATTGATGAAACTGGGCACACCGTTGATTACCAAGTTTATGTTCCTTCATGGAGGGCTCAAATGGTCACCGACTGGCTGCGGACATTTGATTCTCTGTATGCACTACTGCGGCGCAAAGCCCATTACGGTGCTGCCCGGGGCCCAATGCCGCGGCGGAGGAATGGTGGGCCACATCGCAGGGCTGACACTGGCTATGTGCCTGGCCTACCACTGAATGCATATGACCGTCAATGGTTAAATAGAAATGCCCGGACACGCACGGAAATGCTCCACGCGGACAAAGAGTATGATTTCACACATAGCCCTGAAGCAATGAAGTAAGCTCATTTCTGCTCCACTGTTTCTTACTAACTTTTGAGCTAGTTGGGCATCATAAACCTGTTTTATGCTTCATATGTTGCCAGCCATCAGGTAGTGCACAAACCAGGCTGTTGTTGCCTGTGAGGCACAGGAGTGTTTCTGAACTACACATAAAGATGTATTTAGTCAGAGATCAAAAAAAAAAAAAAATTGATGTCAATGTCTCAATCTTCTCATGCTACATTGGTGTGAGTGGAGAGGTGAAGAGTACTGATTGAGCTTTATTATGTAATTACACAATTGAATCCAGCAGGTACCAGGGATATCTGGTGGTGAACATGCGGGCATTGGGAGAACATGGACGTGGGGAAGAAGACAAATCAGAGCTCGAGGAAGAAGAAGAGCTGGAGCCGGAACGGAGAGGGGGGAGAGCTAGAGGTCACGGTGTGTCCATCACGAGAAGGTGCATGCAAGTTCAGCTCAAGGTTTTCATCAACTTGCATTGGAGAGTACGCGGAGGAACTCGGAGGGAGATTGTCTCTGCAGAAGGGCCACCATGTGCAACGGCAAAAGTGTCGCTGCGTGTCTCACTGAACATGCCGTTCAACACATTCAGGTTGGGATAGGCTGGTGCATCCTTCTCCATTGGATCGTGGCTCTTGTCGTCATCCGAGGAGGGGGGGGGAGGAGGAGGAGTCATTGCCGCCAGCATCCTTGTCGGAGTACAGGTTGTGTTCGCTGGATCCAATGCCGAGGTTGTAGTGTTGGTCTCCAGACGACTGCGCTGTATTAGCTGGGATCCATAGACAGAATCTTGGTTGCGCACCAAGTCATCATCCTCTTCCTCATTATCAGAGTCTTGCTGAGTGTCAACGGGAGTCGCTGTGGTTTGCTCCTGCACTTGTCGCGCCAAACTTTTGCATTCCTTCTGCTGATAGTTGCAAAAGGTATGCTCGCAGAAGGACTTGCCCCGGTGCCCGCACTTGATGATGCAGGAGCACCATCAAGTACTGTCCGACTGACACCCGCGGTCGGGCAAAGGTGGTGGGTAAAGCAAAGTTGTGTCACGGACTTAGCACGATTTTATTTTGG
This sequence comes from Mycena kentingensis (nom. inval.), assembly GCA_014461125.1. NCBI lineage: Eukaryota > Fungi > Basidiomycota > Agaricomycetes > Agaricales > Mycenaceae > Mycena > Mycena kentingensis (nom. inval.). The sequence goes on along the minus strand of JACAZG010000003.1, from coordinate 3,359,633 downwards.
CTGGCTACTCGAGCTTACGCTACACAACAGCCCATGTGTGCCCATGCGTGGCCAGGCTTGTCCAAGATTGCCATTTTTTGAAGGCAACGGCCCATGCTTAACCACGATCAGCCACGCCTGACCATGCTCAACCATGCCCGCCCACGATTGGCCAAGAGTGGGTTTTCACTGGGGATCAGAGTTGATGTGCTATACCGTGTGCTGGCTTGCTGTTGCCACATGGTCCAGAGTGTTGAATTGTTGTGAGCCACATGTATTAGTTGTACGTTACTAGTAGCTACCCCAGATCTCACAGCTTGGCTATACATCGTCTAGACAGTATTACTACCACAGAGTTGTACAGTATTTATACGAGGCTAGAAAGCCTGGAATAACCATCAGGTTATCACCCAAAGCCTAACAGCTCAGTGCGACAAATAACAACATTCATCGCGAACTTCAACACAGAGTGTACCGTATTAGTATCGGGCCAGCCGTACTGTATATGGTACATGCGGTGCCGACCCTAATATCTAGATTTCTTTTGATAATAGTGTACTGTACTAATCCGACCGTAAGTTCGGGTTACGCGTTCGCTGGGACTTTGAACTGAACTTCCGGGAAATAGGTTACGCGTTCAAACAGTTGCTGAACCTGCGTAACGGATGATTCCAAAAATGGAAATTGGTGTCGTCAAATTTGCTTGTATTTTCTCCGCATATTTTAGTGGGAATCCAAGCTACATATAGTCAAAATACTGTTTGTTCTTGGCTTGATGTACCATTTTGTACGCGGCAGCGGGCCCTACAATGCACCACTGTGTTACCTTATTTGCTTGCAGCACTCTGAACTGAACCTAAGCTGAACTTGCGGTCAGATTAGTACAGTAATACTGACTGTTCTGCATCCGGGTTTGCTGCTGGATCACTATACTGTACTTTTTTGACTGGGAGCTCAGTGACAGATAATGCCTAACAGAAAATGATATTTTGAAAAACTCTGCTGCTACCAAAAGAAATCTTGTTTGGTATCTGATCCAGAAATTTGCGTACTCTCGGTCGGAATAGTACAGTAACACAAAATATATAACGCTCGGTCAAGAATTGCAAGAAATAGGGAATTTGTGATTCATTAATATTGTGGTGGTGGCCAGATACCCCATGTATCAATGGAGAGATCGGAGCCAGCGCGAACCAATTGATGCTCAAAATAGGTTGTATCTGGAATAACTGCGCGGAAGAGTGTGTGAGCAGTCTCCTGGGCGGCCAATTCATTGTCTCCTATGTACAGCTCTTTGAGAGGACCCTCTGTATGTTGAAGCATCTCCTTGAGTGGACCAAGAACTGAGGAAAATTGGCTATCTTTCCTCCCATCTGTTTTCAATGCAAGCCTGCGGAGAATGGGGAGATGAAGGTGCCGCAAAAGCCCAAAGACATGGGTGCTGCCATCAAAAATGTCATAATCCGGTTCAAGGATAAGTGTCTCCAGATGCAGAAGAGTTGTCACTGGGCTGGTTTCAAATCTGGGATCATATGGCTTATATCTAACATTGTCTAACCAGCAATGTTTGAGCACAGTGGCATGAGCCAGCAGTGCAGGAACATGGCTAGCAGGCAAAGACTGAATTTTCAATACTGTGAGTTGCTGCCAGGGATTATGGAGAATGGTGATGAAGTCAGCACTGGTTGTATAAATATTGTCCAGGTTGAGCCGGAAGTCAAGGGACTTCAGAACCGGAGCGTGAATGGATTTCAATAGCCAATCCTCAGGCTTAGAGTAGGATCGGATAGCAAGATGGGTTAACTGGGGCAAGTGCAATGCCTCGACACTGGGGAGTGTATGCATGTCACTATCATGCACCATCAGGCGGGATATCCGAGTGGAGTGCTGAAGGATCTCCCTGACAATGGCATCCACAACAGGCTCTGAGAAGCGCATATAAAAATAGCCATGACTATTACCAACAACAGCAATGCTCAACATCATCTGGGAGGAACGTGCCAAGCAGGCGCAAAGCAGGTCAAGCACATTCCAAGCTGAAGTGGAGTGTGGGACCAAACGCAGGTCAACTGCCACATTGGACCACAAGCAAGGATTCCCGTGAGAAATCTGCCTCCAGGTCCTGCATACCTGTCCAAGCCATGTGGCAGAGCCTGCCCCCAGCAGTGGTGGCCAGGTACCTAAGTACCATTTGAAGATTTCTGTGACAACTTCATTGGGTAGTGATATGACAGCATATTTTCCGCGGGCTGTAGGGGTGCCTTCAAGCAAGTGGAGCAGCCCTGTCCAGCTAGAAACAACAGGTGTTGCACCAGAGAGGATTACAGACAGAGGGAATAAGATTTGTCCCCACTTGAGCCTGTGTGTGGTCTGCATATGTGGTGGTGGATGATGATGGATAAGAGAAAGGTGTGATCACTTGTGTACCTGTGACACCAATCAAGCTGTGATGGGTGTAGGTACAGCCACGGTTCATTGGGGTGAGGTTAGATATTGGAGCCCGGGGGTCTACAATGGACACACTTGGACATGGTGGACATGGTGTGCTAGGCTGGGCGGCTCAACAGCGCAGAGCACGTAGCAGGGAGCGGCAGCAGACGTGATGGCAGCGGGAAGCAGCCTGGATCTGCTGACTCAGACACATGTGCTACTAACTAAGGGATCCTGCTACAACGAATAGCAAGCTGATACAGGCAAATACAAGTCAGATATAGTTGTGCATTCTTGTGCAGTAAGAATGGCATGGAATAAGGTAGGAGTGCAAAGATTTGCCTGGCAAGATGGCACAGGCAAGGTAAGGAGTGGCATTGCATCAGCTGGGCATGTGTACATGGTGGGGCAACACATCAGTTTAGCAACATATACACCATCTCACTTGGTTCTATACTGTGGCTAGCTTGAAGCAACTTGCGCTTGGTTAGTCGAGCACTGGCACTCTGTGTACTTATTTCTGAGCATTGGAGACCTGAAATGCACCGCTTAGACAGTGTCATTATACGGATCTTGGTAGCTGCGGTGTTGTCAACATCACCGCTCGTTGTCAGGCGGTATCTTAGCCCTGTCTTGGTACAATGTTGTTGCTGCTGCACCTGGGCTGACCTGGCCTTCGGGCGTGGAAGCATTGTCGGGCAGCAGTGCCTGTTGGCGGGGATGGTGCGGCACTGTCAGCGGGCGGGCGCTCATCTTCAAGCCCTATAACTTGGCGCAACATAGCCCGATACCCTGCCGCTCTCCGCCCGCCTCAACAATATCTTCTCCTGGTTGCCCTGTCCCTTCTCCGTGTGCCTGCGGGCATGCCCGACCTCTGTGTTCACATGTATCTATTACTATCTAACACCATCCTTTTGCAACCAAATCTTCGCCTCTTCTGTTTAATCTTGTGTACCCTGACACACGATGTCACATTGTGACTTGCTTCAAACCAGTTGTTCCTGGTTCTCAAGTCACCAAAGCACTTCTCTATTTTTGTCCGGTTACATTCACATGGCTACATCCATCAGGCTTAAGGGGAGGGACACAGCCCAACCAAGATACAATGTCTGTAGTCTGGCTAATGCACAATCCGCAAATTTGGGGTGACATATTTAGCGGGGCCTAACGCACGGAACCTTGCCCTCGGCGGGCTCAGACTCGGTTGAGGAGGGTGAGCAGAACTCAGGCTCGCAGAACTTAGGCCCATGAATTGCATAAAAATGATACCAAGCTCCGAGTATTATTCCGACTGCTCAGCAGCACATACTGTAGCATTTAGGTAGCATTTTAATTAATTCAGATGGGCTTTTGCCGTGTGACATTCATTATGGGAAATCACTACCCAACAATGTGGCAGGAGGAAGGGGGAGAGAGTTCCAGGAGCCGTAAGTTCAGAAATCCGACCCTATGTATTCCATCCCAAAGTTTAAACCCTTCCCCCCCCTGTGCATTTTTATGTTTTTTTTTGCAGGTATGCTCCATCAACATCTCAAGCAGGAGGACAAGATGACTTCTAATCAAGCTAGCAGGGACATGATTGCAAGGAAGCCGAAGTGTCTACTATACCGATGTATGTGACAGTGCAGTCTGAGGGCCTGCTCGGGTGGCCAGCCTGTGAAGCCATTCTGGCTGCGGGATGCCGCGGCTGCTTCGGCAGCGCGGCTCGGCCTTTCCGTGTCACAGTTTGACACCTGAACAAATATTTGTAAACCCATGCATGCTAATGTACACTTCCAGATACAGAGTTGCAATTTTGGAACAGATTTCACAGCCGTTGGCTCCGCAATGCATTTGAGCCATTGAATGGCTCCAATCGCTGCATTGCAGGCTATCTATTGGCTGGCTCAAAGCTGAACCCGATGGGTGCTTCTTATAGATAAGTGTTGTACCCTGTCTCAAGATCTCTGCTCTTATCAACGAGATGAAGGCACTCTACAGGATCCAAATCTTTGCCATACTAGGAAAGAATCCCAAGGAGCATCCTAGGAATCCTAACACTACTATATATAGAATACTTCTTCATCGTTTACATGACATTTTCCGCATGGGAAAACGGGGGATTTTCCCATGCGGAAAATGTGAATCAAATGCCAAGAAAATGCTATGAATAGAACTTCTTTTCACCACATTTTCCGCATGGGAAAATCACGGTTAAATGTAATATTTTCCCATGATTTGCCACAGTAGAAAATGTCGGGTAAATGGCGGTTAAAGAGGATATTTTCCACACATTTTCTGCTGTGGAAAACACTGAGTAAATACCGAGGAAATAAGTTATTTTCCATTGCTTTTCCATGCATTTTCCACTGCAGAAAAAGCATGCTTGCCCCCAGTGATATCGTCTTCTTCCCATACGCTGCAACGATTCGGGCCATGTTTGCTGCTGAACCTTTTCTTTTCAAGTATATCCTATACGCTCTATATAATGAGGATTAACTGGTGCTTCACAGGACGCTGGGCTGGTGTTAGATACCTGTCGCATCACGGTCCTCAGCTTTCCCCTCGGACAAATAACCCACCTGACGTTCCATGTACAACATTTTACGGTTTTAGATAGTTGCCCCACCTCGACGAATCCCTCGTGTGGAAGTCAAGTCCCGATTTTGTACTCGGCCGTCTGTCGCATCGCACTCGTCACGGCATCCCAGTGTCCACTCTTCGTTTGAAGCTCTGTTTGGGTGCTTCCAGGCCGCCCTAACATCGCCCAAAGCTGCCCTGAAATATCCGTGCATGTCATGTTAAGATTTTTTTTTGCGCCTGTTTCACGGTGCTCAACTGGGTTGTATCACCTAGTAACATCGAGCCAAGATGGACTATTTACCATACCATCTTTCAGAAGAGTAGACCCCCACCCAGGGATTGTCTTAGACACATTCTGGAGCCCCCGGATCATGTCTGGAATTGTTGCAAAGCTCCGCCAAGCTCTGGCTGCGGTAAACATTGATTTTACGCCGACGCCGACGCCGACGCGCCGACGCAGCCGCCGACGTGGGACTCATCGCCGACGTGACAGGCACATCGGCGGCATACAGATGCGTCGGAGCTCCGATGCAGCCTCCGACGTAATATCTCAGGGATATCTCGGGGAAAGATGCAATCCCACAGATCATTCGCACTGCTCCGCAACACCCATGCCGCCAAAATACACTTCGGAGGCGGACCGTCTCGCTGCCCGTCGCGCCAGCAAGGCCAAGTACAACAGCAGTGATAGGTGCGCCATCTCTGAGAGCCTCCGGGGTGTCGGCTTACTGCGGCATAGGGGACGTCAAGTGCGCCAGGAGAGCAACGCGGCGCGGACCAGGCGCAAACTGCCGAAGTGCCGAATGACCCGGGTCAAGCTTCCCTCTGTTGTGGAGGAGTTTGGGGCCGAGCCTGACATTGTACACGGCCCTGCAATACTGTGCAACGGCTACAAGCTCAAAGGCTCCCACCTGGCGGATGTCGAGAAGGACTTCGCATACTGGCTCACATTCCCCTTTGACACCGCGAATGGATCCCCAACTGCAGTCGAATACCCTCCCGACGAACTACACGATGCCCTAACCGGATTACTTCTCAAGCGCGACCACGAATGGGGTGATGAGTGGACGGCCCGTTTCACCACGATGAAGCGTAAGGCGGCGAAGGATACTGCTAGGGATGAGGCGCGGCGTTTGCTGAAGACCTGGGAGGAGATGTGGGCCCAGAGCAGCAGTTACCCACCTGCCACACAATCGGGGCGGGCGTTCACGGCACACCAGATGTCAGTGGCCCGGCGCATTTGTTATCTGTACTTTGCGGACCTGTAGGTAGTTGAATGTACAGTGTCTCAACAGAACGCAAACGCCGACGCATCGGGCGTCATTCCTCTGACGTATCACCTCCGACGTATCGTGGCATGGATGCATCGGCGTTCTTTCTCTCTGACGCATCGGCGTTGTATCGGTGTCCACTATTAACCACCTACAGCAATGACGGCCTCTATCAACTCGCCCACCTCCTCATTATCCTCTGGAGCCTCCTCCTCAGCCTCAGTTGCAGCATTCTCCTCAACAACAACATCATGCCACTCTTGTTCATCTTCATCTTCACCCTCAGATGGAATTGTTGGTGCTGGTGCTTGCCCTGCTGATCGGCTGACCGGTTCCTGGTGCCGACTTTCGTCCACGCTCCTCCCGGGCGTAAGCAGACCCGGGGAGACTCCCGGAATCTTGGTCAGGTCCAGCAGTCGTCTGCGATGACCGTGGTCAAACCGCTCACGCTCCAGGCGCAAGAGACGGACTTGATAGGCGAGGGATGGGTTGTTGTCAACCTCGCGCAGGTGCTTCTCGGACTTCTTGAGAAACTCGCTTTCATCCTGCATCCAGGTCCAAAGCCGACGAATCTCGATATCCAACCGGATTATCTCCTCAGCCGCCCGCAGAAGTTTTGCATTCAAGTCCATCGCCTGGCGCCCCGGCCCGCCCGGTTGTGCCCAGGGCTGCTCGCGGATATTGACATGGCCCTCACGCAAGAGGTCGAAGTCGGCGACAAAGGTCAGGTTGGTCAAGTCCTCTTTGGTGAACGTGCGTCGGGGCGGTGAGAGCGCGAGGGCAGCGGCATTGTATCGGTCAAGGCGGTTTGCAATTGTTTTGTGACGGCGCTGGGAAGCCTTGATGATGTGTGCTCGCGCCTTGTAGTCTGTGTCAAGTAAGCAAAACGGTACGAGTCGCTGACTCCGACGCCGACGCATCGGGGCCGGTGTATCGGCCGCCGACGTGGCATAACGCCGACGTATGGAACTACATCGGCGGCCGGTTCATCGGCGGCCGATACATCGGCGGCCGATACGTCGGCGTCAGAGTCGAGTTGGAGTACCCACTTGTGTTCGGTGTATGGATGCGAGAGAGCTCAATGTTGTTGGAAATGAGGTCGCTCTCCAGCTCATCCAGTGCTTTGTGGTAAGTGCGCAGCTTCACCAGCTCAGCAGCAAGCACATATTCATCGCTCCCGGGTGCCCAGCGCTCCTCAACACCTAGAGCAAGCTCCAATCGCTGGACCTCGTCAAGAGCAACATCCAACTTCTCCTTGGCATGGCGGCGCTGGGTCTCAATGCGTTGCGTGGCAGTGACCGATGCATGATATTCACCGGTCTCCAGAACGGGGTTGGCGATGCTGTCTCGGACTTTGGTCCACATTTCCCTGCAAAGTATTCGAGATTAGATGTCCAGGGCAGAGGTGCATCACTTACTGCGCTGCTGCAAACTTCTCCAGTGCCTGGTAATAGTCGATCTTTGCAGTCTCGGCTGGTGGCTCCCGCTTCAGCCCTGCCAGGAATTCGTACTCCGCGTCCACCCAGCGGTCCAGTTCTCCACGGGGGACCTGAAGCTGACCGAGCAACTCGATGAGGGCAGGTTCCTGGTCCCGAATGGAAAGTGCATCCCTGTACTTCGAAACCAGAAGGCCAGCTGGGATGCACATTAATAAGAATTTGCAAATGAAACAGTGGCTCACATAGTCCCGCATAGGCATCCCTCATGTTGGCATGATTGACATAGTTGGCAATGTCCTGGCGGCGGTGAAAGACCGATGCTGTTCGAGTCGTGGAAGCAAGATGGTTGGACTTGGAGAACCATGCCTCGCACCCCTCAAAGAACTCCGTCCCAACGCCCTTCCGGTACCGGGGCAAGTTCTTGAGCTGGCAAATGCGGCAGTGACCGCACCCATGGAAAGATCCAACGAGAAACTGCAGGCGGTACTTTGCTGAGAGCGGGCCAAGCACGGCGTGTTTCCGGACAGCCCGGCCGAAGGTGCACCCGATGTCGTAACCAAAGGCCATCGAGCGTTTGAGGGTGCGCGCGAGGTGGTTAACAACGGCGAAACCATATTTGAACCTGGTAAGCGTCAGCAAAGTTGTTGAGACCAAGCATCGCCGACGTGGATATGACGGATCCGATGTAGACACGCTGGATCCGACGTAGGCGCCGCATCGGCGACCATGCACATACATCGGTTCCACGTCGGATCCGTTGCGTTCACGTCGGCGACGTCACTGGCAAGTGAAACGGGGGAGCTCACATTTCACCACTGCGAACCATATCCACCAGAAGGAGCACAAAGTTGTGTCGACAGAGGCAAGGCAAGATGCCAGTCTCGTCGTATGCCTCCTGCGCAAGGGCAGTGAGGGTTTCCTGCATGTTCCGCCACATCTCATCTGGGCAAAGGGCCTCCTCCGGGGCCTGGTAGTTGCCGGCTTGGATCTCTGCCCAATACTCCGCCTTCAGCAGTTCGATGCATTCCGCAGCCCATTTCTCAACCTCGGTCCGCGGCAGATATGGGTGTCCAACATTTCGGTCGTCGGGGCGTGCCTGCCGCGTGCGAGGAGGAGCAAGCCGCTTGAGACTGTTGTTCCCGTCAAGCGTGAGCAGCATTTCGGGCTCAAGCAGCTGCTCTCCTCGAAGACGGTACTGACATGGCGGACAGGTGTTGTTGATCTTCCATTCGGCAGTGTCGCGACCAAGTGCAGCTGCTGCGCGCGCCTCAGCGGCCGAACGTACATCGAGGTAGGCATCTAGAGCCGTGCGGAAGAGGGCAGCAAAGTTGTGGTTTCGTTCCACAAGATGCATGTCGCAAAGCGACCGGCAAAACGCTTGGACTCCGAGACGCGGGCAGCGGAGCGATATCGTGCGGAAGAGCTCCAGGGTGCGGATGGTGATGACGGTGTTGATCACCTCAACGGTGCAAGGAAACAGGCCCATCCGCACACAGCAGACAGCCTTGGTCATCCCAATGCTTGGGAGGTTGAGGACAGTCTCCCGGGATCCTGACTCTGCATTAACAACTAGATATGTAGCCATGGGGAGGAACTACTTACCAAACAGGTCAACCACATGGACCTTCATTTTCTGTTGACCGCGGAGTGACGTCCACCGCTTCTCCCAAGGGGCGTTGCAGATGTCGGGGTGTGCCCGCCAGTCCAGATACGCATCCGTCATACGTTCCCTCTCGAGGCGGAAGCCGTTGACAAGCTTCTGCGTGCGATCGCTGCGATCCCGTGTGGTTGAAGATCTATGAAACTTAGTTAGTAGGCTGCCCAATGACGGTGATGGTGTCGGTGCGACACATCGGAGAAGCATCCGACGTGTCGGCGGGTCTGGACGCATCGGCGACGTCACACGTCGGCAACGTTTTGCGTCGGCGACATGCCGCGTCGGCGTTCATACGCATTTGAGAATGTATCGGCGGCGCCTGGACTCACCCAAAATCCCTGAACATCTGCTCCAGCAGCTCTTGCCCCTCTCTGTGCTGCTCCTCAGCCCGACGACCCTCCTCCGCCGCAATCTCGTTCATCGCCCCCTCGATGTCGTCGAAGGTGATTCCCCCATCGGCAGGTGCCCCAAAGTCGGCGCCAAAGTCGTCGTCGTCGTCGTCGCCATCTTCACGTCGATTTGCTTCCCATGCCGCCCGGTCGGCTGCTGCCTGGTCTAGGAGAACTTTTAATCCCAAGTACGTGACATGAAGATTGGTAGCGCACCTGCTTCCCACTTCTCCTGCCTTAGATTGGCTCGCTCTCGGGCCGCTTCACCTTCCTCATTAACCTGGCCAACACTTTTTCTGGGCGGTGGAGCCTGTGGAGGACCAGCCCGAGCCCTACTTGGCCCCTGTGTTTTCCTCCTCTTCTTTGGCGGTGGCCGCTCCTCGCCTTTGAAATGGCGAGTTGGGCCAAAGAGTGAGGTGGTGGTAATAGGCATGTGGTAGTGATGCCATGTGATGGATGACAATTGGCTGATGGAACATGTGTCCCATCGCCGACGTGACCCATCGCCGACGTACCACACCGCCGATGTATGCTGTCGCCGACGCCGACACATCGAGAGCAAAAAGGGATCGTATTTGTCCGTCGCGCATGTAGAAACTTAGTCGCTACCCCAGCCGTTACCCCTCCGCCACCCATTGCCCAGACCAAAATGCCCCTCGCGAACCTTTGCCTGGCGGGCAAGATCGTCGACTGCCTGGCTCACCACCTCCCGGCCCTCCTCGATATGGGCTCCATACTGTAGCTCCGGAGTGTCGCCTGCAGCCTCCAGCTCATGGAAGGCATGCAAAGCAAGGTCCCTGGAATCTGTTAGCAAGCCTTTTCAAAGAAAGCAGGAAATGGAGGTACTTGTTTGTGAGGAATCGCACCTCATGCTTGCCGGTGACGACCCAAAGGCACGGGCCGAAGATGGGCTTCCCCTTCGATGGTTGGGGGTCCGGGAGTGCAGTGGGAGTGGGAGGTGGGGAGGACGGTGGGCTCGGCTGTCCGACAATGGCAGCCGGAGGGGGGTAGGCGTGTGGCGGACGCTGTGCGCGATTGGCGAGAATAGCCTGTAGACGTTCAGGGATGCGCCCGGGGTGGAGAGCCTTGAAGAGGTGCCGGGCAACATCGGAGATGGCGGCATCGTAGGTGGTCGCATAGGTAATGGTTGCGCTAGGACCAGACGCCCGGAGGGCATCTTCACTATGTTTTATAAGGAACAGGAGGGAGGGAGAGGAGGACAGTAAGCTGCTTACAACGAACCATACACCCCAACTCCGGGGGGGGCCACAACAACGAACCACGGCGCGTTGGGGGGCTCCCTGAACCCGGTTGGGTGCACCAGACGTGCCGCAACGTCGTACCAAGTGTCGCAGTACAGGAGGAGGAGCGCGTCGTCAGACAATACGGCGGGGGGGTGCTCATGGTGGGTGGAAGAGAAGATGCAAGTGTGTGTGATTGATGGTTGCCATTGCCGCAACTCAACCACGTCGGCGTCAACACGTCCAGTGTCGACGCCTTGACGCCGACACACGCGGGCTCCGATGCAGCTTCACCACGTCGGCGTCGCGACGTCGACGCCGACGTATCTGGCTCCGATGCTCAGACCAGACAGAAAAAAAAGGTAAAATAAAATAAAATACATGATATACACTACCCCAAAACCATGCACGACACCAATGCAAGACACCACTCATCCAATCCAACTTTGCTCAATGACGTAGATGTTTTTGGGCGAGGGTCGGATTTGACCCTCGTGCAAAACCGTCTACGTCATACGTGATGCTAACTCTGGGTCCCAATGCTGACGCCGACGCCGACGCCGATGCGGACGCCGATGCGGACGCCGATGCGGACGTGTGTGCGGATCCGACGCTAGGCGCCGACGCGTCTGACTCCGATGCACAGACTTGAGTATATACATACTACGTAACTAAAATATAAGAAAATAATACAAGATGTCCCTATATGCTGCACCTACACTACCCCAAAACCACAGGTAGTTAGCCCTGCACCGGGCTGGCGTACGGGCCCTCTGCCCGCCGCCACGACATCTCCGCGCGGATCATGGCGCGCGGCTGAAACGCGACCGCATTGGGATTGCGTGTGCCATGCACGCACGGTGCTGCCGATCGTGCTCGGCTACAGGTAGTTACCTGGAGGGAGGACCCTTTCCCATGCAGGTAACTACCTGTGGTTTTGGGGTAGTGTAGGTGCTCCGGTTACCCCTTCGTCCATGGCGTCGATCCCTTTGGAGCGTTTGCGCCGGGGCTTGGAGCCCGAGGCGTGTGGTCGGGGGCGCTTTGAGTTGCTAGTGGATGGCTCAAGGGTTGTCTGCGGAGCAGATGGTCGAGAGGATAGGCGCTGTGAGGAGCGGCGAGAGCTATCCGGGGGCCCCGGATCTGTTGCCTTGGACTTGGAGCTGGAAGCGGGTACAGGAGCAGACATGACGGGGAAAGGCAAGATAATATAGGAGCCTAGACACCGAAACAGACTCGAACCAGGTCTCACTGGCAGGGGCGTTACTGGAAATTCCACAGTAGAAAGGTCAATGTAATGGGCGAGTAAATGGAGCCACCAGGGTGGCATTGCGGGAGACTGGAATTAAACTATGCATCTGATGCTGTCGCTGCACTTGAACGTTTGAACAACCGTCCACAGAATGTTTCCACTGTCTTGTTGAAGCGCATATCCGAGAACCTTTCCCCCGCAGTAAAGAGTTCAGAACGGGCGCGCGCCATAATATGAGTTCCAACACGAACATGGTACACACAACATCAGGATAGCGACAATATTCAAAAAGGACGAAGAGACTACGAGTCGGCATCGACGAAGCGAATTTTAGAGTTGTTCGCGACACGGACGATAACGTTGAGGTCCTCATACTGCACCAACAATCAGCTTTGCTGCAAGCCTCGCACAAAAAAAAAACAGACCTTGCTTATCGTGTCGTTCAATTGCGCCTCCGTGAACCCAGCCGCAGTCACCCGCGCACGAACATCGACCAACGAAACCTCGTCCACGCCCGTATACTCGTCCGAATCTTCGTCCGAGTCGACATCCATATCCCTCTCGCGGTTCGGTCCACGCCCCATCCTGCGCTGCCGCTTCGCGCGCCTCCTCGGCGCACCCGCACCCGCCATCTGCTTGATCAACCGGAATATCTGACTGACAATCGACTTGTCCGGGCCGCCCATCTCTGCGTCGTCCTCGTCGTCCAAGCTCTGCTTGCTGCATCGCATTAGCCGCAGCGCCTCGTCCACATCGCCAATCTCGACAACATCATGCCACTGAAGCCGTGCAAGGGCTTGCGCGAGACGGAGAACACCAATGAGCGTACGCGCGGAGGTGTAAGAGTGCGACTTGTTCGACTCCTCCGCAGCTTTGCCAGCTTTGCGCAGTTGAACGTACGAGTCGACCACGTAGGTAGAGACCTCGGGCGGGACGATGGGTCGAATTTCGCGGGCTTTGGCGATATAGTGTCTAAGAAGCGTTAGTTATTTTCAAGAGTCAACGACACGTTCAAACCTCATAAGGGTAGGAGGAACAACCTCGTCATCGAGATCTGGGTGTCTATTGTACATGTGTACATGGGTAACGTGCTGAGCAAGTCGCTCGTCATCGTCTCGCGACGGCTTGTCTAGAATGAGGAACAAGAGGTCGAAACGCGACAATAGGGCAGCCGGGAGATTGATGTTCTCGACAGGCGATACCTTGGGGTTATAGCGACCGTACAGAGGGTTGGCGGCAGCCAGAATTGACGTCCGGGCATTGAGGGTCGTGGATATACCGGCTTTGGAGATGGATATTGTTTGTTGTTCCATAACTTCATGGATAGCCGTCCTGTCCGAGTCGTCCATCTTGTCGAATTCATCAATGCAGCAGATACCATTATCCGCCAGTACGAGCGCACCACCCTCTGCAAGTCGATTAGAGCGGGAATATGTTGTGGACCGGAACATACCAAGCACCATCTCGTCTGTAACGGGGTCCCTCATAACGGCCGCCGTCAAACCGACACCAGACGAGCCCTTGCCGGTCGTGTAAACCCCACGGGGCGCGATTTTGGAGATGTATTTGAGCAGCTGCGACTTGGCAACTCCGGGATCGCCCATTAGACAAACATTGATGTCGCCACGAATTTTCATCCCATCGCCGGTGACCTTGGTGACACCACCGACAAGGAGGAGGAGCAGCGCTTTTTTGACATCAGAGTGGCCGTAAATTTCGGGCGCGATACTCGTCGCCAGTCGGTCGTACAAGCCATCGGTAGCGTTGAGCTCAATCATCTCCGCCTCGATCTCTGGAGTAGTCTCCATATCGCGGTACTGTTTCTTTTGTTGATGAACGCTGTGGACTTCGAGGTAGGTGTCCGTGAGGAGACCGGCACGAATTGCCTGGAAACCTGTGTACGGAACGGGAAGGAAAATGCCTCCGAGATGCACTTCGTCGCCGGGATTCATGAGGCGAGTGAGGTTGCCACTGACGTTCACCGTCATCGAACGCGGGATATGACCGACAGGTACTTGGTCGGCCTGCGCAAATTGAGCATATTGCTGAGCAGTTTCACAGGAGAACACGTACCATTTCTTGGATTTTGAGCTCTTGGAATGGACTAAACCTACATGCACGCGTTTGCATATGGAGGGAGCCCTTGACGCCGTTCTTAGCACACTCGTCGGGGTTTCCGCAGTCGTAACGCGGGGCGAAAGTCTTGTTGGACACCTCTTGGAAGGTCTCCGAGCCGCAGACATCACAAGTGTACACATTCACTTGCAGCAGCGGCTTGACCTCGGACACACGCGTTACGATGCCGCGTACAGTGATAAGCTGGCCGATATGTACGCTGCGGACTTCTCGAACGGCCATGACCTCGGCATTGGGAAGCGGTTTGAAGTAGAGGTTGCTGACAAAAATGAGAACATGTCGGAAAGGAGAAAGGGCACGCACAAACGTCGCAGAATGTGGTCCGGGAAGCCGCCGGCGTCGAGCTGCGCGTTCCTCTCGCGTCTCTGATGCATAATCACGTCGATGACCTCGTCCTTGTCCGATATATCCTTGGTGGGCTTGTAGGGGTCTTCCTTCAAGAGCTCGTCGACGACCTCGCTGAAGAGGATAACATAACGACGCGCGTTTTCGATTATGGAGCGGAGGAGGGCGGTGACTTTGTCGTCGTCAGAGTATTCCCGGAGGTCCTCGAGCTCAATAACGAGCTTCTCCTGCTCGCGATTGGCGATTCGTCGCTGGCGGACAGTCAAACCGCGTCAAGAGCAAGACAGAACACGCACCAGTTGGCGTTCATACTTGTTGTTGGTCCTAGTGGCGCCTGGTTGCGCGTCTTGGCCCGGCGCGATGTGCATTGCAGCCACCGCCTCCTCGATGTCCTTGGACGCGCCCTCGTACTTTATAAGAAAGTCCTTGATGACATCTGGCTCATTTTAGTCGCGTATGTGCGCTGTCCAAGACGTGTCCTGACCCTTTTCTGCGCCGTAGTTGTGGTGGATATTGTTGAAGGCCGTCAGCGACATCGAAGAACGGGAACAAGCGTGGTTGTTGAATGCACTCACGCCCCTGATCCTGCCCACCATGCCGATGGTGCCCTATGTCCTCGTGCCTCCACGTTCGCCTCAGAAGCGGCGCAGCCCGTCCCCAGACTCTGAGCCTGAACCACCCAGTCCCAACCTCTCCCCAAGGAAACGGCCCAGAAACGATCACCACGTCGTATCATCCGTGTCTGCCCTCTCCCGCGTCTCCCTGCGCGCGTCCCCCACTGCTTCTGAGGCATATCTAACCTCCATAACGCCAGAGACTGTTTCGGGCTCAGATGAAGGAGGTAAGCTCGGTGCGGTAGGCAAGCGCTAGCCATGTTTTTGATTCGTGTGGCCAGAGGTATTTACCGGTTTCGACGACGAGGAGTACGTCGAGGAAGCGGACCTACCCGCGCTATTCGAAGACACGGGAGATGTGGATGAGGGACGACCGGTCCGGTCCCTTGCATCCTTTGCTCTGTTTCAAGCAGAGCATGGCAAGATGATACTCCCTCATGCGCTCGACGTCGATAAGATCCCGGAGGGCCACTACTGCGCAGTTGGGCTGGTGTCTGAGCTTCTGAAAGATTCGGAAGACGATGCTTCCGACGACGACGACGTGCCCCCAACCCAGCATCTCGTGAAGCTTGACATAACAGGCTTCAGCGCACATTTCTTCGACCCAGAGAGCAGTGATTTAGATGAGTGGGTTTTTGCTTCGCTTGGGCGAATTCACAATGTCTCAAATGCTGCACTAGGAAAGTGTACATCGAGACCGCTTTCTCCTACTACGTTTTAGAGGCGCCTCTGCCCGAATATCGGCCCTATTGGGTCCCGTTTCATCGCAAACACCAAATCGCACACTCCATTATTTCTGCCGCCCTCGAAGATCCGGACGCCACATATGAAGACTGGTTCATGCCTAACACCCTGTGGTTCAAGCTCTCCGAATACGAAGCCGAGCGTGACGCCCAAGTGAGGACTTTGACGTGCCTACTCTTATACTGACGGAATTTAGGTCGCATACATCGTTCAAGCCATCTGGCGAGTCCTTGACGCGAAAGCGCCGATAGGACAAGTACCATTAGTCAACTACTTCGTCGGGGACATACCTATCGAGCAGCGCCATCGCCCTCTCAAGATGAGCAAGTTCAAATCTTCCAAGGCGCCGTCCTTAGACGGCCCCACCGTCGTGACGAAGATCGTTGGGCGAATTGTCGCCCAACATCTGAACTCGAAAATTTCCGTTGTCGGAGAAGCCGCACGGTCGGCGAAAGCTCGTGCAAAAGCTATTGAAGACCGAATCGTCCATCTCGGCCATCCGAAGAAGGTTAAGTGGCTGGAGGAGGACGATGTCCAAATCCAGAGTGTCGAGGTAGATGGCGCTGTTTACAAGGTCCGGTCCAACCGTCTGGAATCGAATCCCGAGTTGATCGTGTTCACAGCTGGGGGATATAGTCGCCGTACAGCCCGGAGACGATGATAATCGCGTCAGCGTGCCGTTTCGTTTCCTGTTCTTAAGCAACTCACGTTGAGTAGAACCGGCGGAAGTACGAGAGGATCAACGCCGGCCACTGTGTCAACGTACTAGCCAACAAGGCGTGGTTCGTATTCTTTCAAGTTGACAAAGTTGAAACTAACATGGCATAGGTTTGTTCGTATTCAATACTTTTATGAGAGTGCGTCGGGCTCGAAATACTTTCACGGACAATGGCTCGTCCACGGTTTGTCGTCATCGCATTCCGAAATTCCCTTTCTCATATTATGCAGGTAGCCGCACGCTCCTCCAAGAGCTATCCCACTCGCAGGAACTTATGGAGATAAATGAATGTGCTGATATTGCAGTCGGTGCCATACTCCAGAAGTGTATGGTTCACGAGCCCGCCATCGACGAGGAGGAAGAGCCGGATGAGCGTGACCCCGCAAATTGCGACTATTTCATGCGGTAGTCTGGATGCGTATGCAATGCGAGGCAACGGCTGACCGTTTCCAGATACCGCTACGACTCTCAAGCCCACGACTTCCTCTCCCTCCCGACGCAGGAAGAAATCAACGAGCTTTACTTTGAGGTTTCCAAGTCACCACACAGACGATGTCCAAATTGCGCTCGGAGGAAACAACTCAAACACCAAACGGCGGTCCGCGCTGTCGGAACCAACGGCTTGACGCGGTTTGGACAAGTCCTCCACCAACACGACTTCGTCTATGTGCTACCGGACGCCGACACCGCCAACCGGGACTTTGAAGTTCTGTTCATTGCGCAGATCATTTCTGTGGACATCGCGAAAAAACGCGTGAAGCTGCAATACTATGATCGTGACAGGTCTGATTCGGTAAGTTAAAGTTGTCCCCCACCAAGGATGGGCCGAGTTCGTTGACCATGTCGGCAGCGTCGCCTCCATCGCACGTCGCATCGAAACGTTACGTCGGTCGAGAACCTCGATCTCGACACGCGCCCTTTCGTTCTCGACTGTTGGACGACCGACGAAAACGTCCACGACAAGGCTGCAAAGTGGGTCGCGGCGGATACCAACAACTTCTTCACTTGTCTCGGTCCCGACGATGAAGAACTCAGGCAATGCGATAAATGCGTATCGCGATATCGGGAAGAACTCGACGCCGCACCACGACTCGTTCGTCAACGGGGCAAGCTTCCCGTGCTGGAATTGTTTGCGGGTCAGTCGCGTTATCTATGTATCACGGGATTCGTGACCGAGACAACTAGGTGCCGGAGGGCTATCGCAAGGCCTCTGCCAGTCCGACTTTTTCACTACGGCAACAGCGGTTGAGTGGTCTTGGTCAGCGGCGGAGACGTTCAGGTCTGTTGCGTGCCTGTTTGCAAAGTATATCTCATTGTTTGAAGACTTAACCATCCCGAGACGACCGTTCTGTCCCTTGACGTCAATACGCTGCTTCGCTACATCGTTCAACGCGAAGAAGGCAAGGAACAGCCTCTCCTCCGTGGCGCTGATGGCAACGAAATTCCTGACGCGTCTATCCCTCGCCCTCACGAGTTTGAGATGCTTTGCGGTGGTTAGTCGCTTTTTGTTGAATACACTTGATAGACTAATACACTCTCCAGGCCCACCATGCCAGAGCTTCTCCCTCATGAACACGCGCAAGTTCGATGGCGATCCAAGGTATATCTCTAGCAAATACATTGTCTGCCCAAATTGACTACGAGCGGTAAGATCTGCGCTTCCATTTACGATGCTCTCGCTTGCGGAGGTCCTCAATCCGAATTACTTCTTGCTAGAGAACGTTACAGGATTGCTCAACCACAAAGAGAAACACAGCGTTCTGGGGAAACCGATCGAGAAAGCAATGCTCAAGCTTATCGCTCGAATATTACTTTCACTCAACTACCAGTTCCGTCCAGTTAGCTGTCAAGCTGGCCAGCACGGCTGTGTTCAAACCCGCGGTCGTTTCTTCGCGTTCGGCGCTAAACGCGGCCGGCCGATGCCCGATGCGCCGATTCCGATGTATGCGTTCAAACCAGCGCAGCGCAGCAAGCTCTTTATGGACGACGATTATCTATTCCCGGCGCGACGTGGCTGCAAGGCTCTCGATGCGGAACACGAAGACGGTCATAATTTTGCCCCGCACGCTGGTCTCACTTTCCGTGACGCGACGTCCGATCTACCCCGTTTCGACTGGTCAGTCGTTTGCCGCCCTTTCCAACGTGTTGATTTTGGTTATCCAGGATCGATCCTTTTAACATTCGCGACAAGGGTCCCGACGATAGCAAGAAGATCAAGAAGCGCATCGCGAAGGGAATCCGCCAGTTCGACGCGTCCGAAGCTCCCGTCGGCTTCACCGAACCAGTCCCGTACGCAACCCCGCCACAAACGCGTTACCAAGCACAGATGCGGTCGGGTAACCTGACGCACATCCAATACCACTACACAAACAGCTACAGCGCGAACGTCGTCGAGGCCGTATGTTCGCTTCCCATTATCCCCGAAGTCAACCATACAAGTGTGTTTTGATTCTGATTCGACGGCGCCAAACGTGTGTTAACACTCGACTGCAAGGCTTGCCGAAGGCATTCCACCATCTGTGGAGTCCGAAAAAACGCTCAAAATGCTTCGGACGATTAGATCAAGACCAGGCGTGCAAGACGGCGCTCACGTCAGTTTCACCGACTAGCCACGGAAGCCAGGTTATACATCCCATAGTCTGCTCTTCCCTCTGCGCAAATACAGAGCCTCACCGCAGTCATAGGAAAAGCGCACAATATCTGTCATTGAAGGACTGCGTGGACAAGGATTCCCCGACCATTTCATCGTTTGGTCCAACGCGAAGACTGAGCGGGGTAAGATCGTCGATGTGAGTGGCACTTTCGTCTGGTGCGAATACCTCAATGTTTTGCCAGTATTACAAACATATCGGAAACGCGGTTCCTGTACCATTAGCGGCATCGGTTAGCCGTTGTTTTGAACGGGCGATTCTTAAGTCGCTGCCGCCACAGCGCGCTGAGAGCGAAGAGCTGTAATATGCGCGTGTGATGTGGTTGTGTCTGTAGCCTAAGCTGTTAGAGTGTATCCATTCAGTGTTGTTCCAAACCAGGAGGAGAGAGATACCGAGGCTGACGCGCTGACGGCTGCTCACATTTCGAGTTCGTTGCTTTTTTGAATCGTCAAGTAGCCAGAAGAAAGCGTCCGGTAGCCCCGGATCGTCCACGGAAAAGTTCGGGGTGGTTCCAAGGACGCGAACGCGTACTTATGAATTGGGCATGGGCGCGACGCGTCAAGGCGTCGCGATCACATTTGGGGTGGTTGCTTGTGCGTTGCTCCACCGTCCCTGCACCACCCCAAAAACGTGTTGGATCTCTCCAAGTCGCGAAACACGCGATTTGTCGCGACGGGTGCCGCGGCTGCGGAGCTATTGCGGACGGTAACCGTGCGCTGGCACAGCTTGACATCCTCTCCAGCGTCGACGTCGGCGATGGCGGCGGCATCGTCGAGCGAACTAGTGGAACCCGCGCTTCTAGGGACCCTGGCAGCTTCCTGGTGTGATGCTCCGCTTTTTTGCTCCCCTTGGCTACCTTCCGCTCCGAATTTGCCGTCATAGAGCCAACCCATTGTATTTCCCTCACCTCTTGCCACCACCATGAATGCTGACCAGGTATACCTCCGCCAGAGAGTCGAAACCTTTGGCCATCACGGTTTCGCTGCTGCACCGGATGCGTTCGTCCTAGATATCGTCCCTGAGCCGCGCTCATCGTGTGCAGGACCGCGTCCCGTCGACGACCCGGTGCTTCTTTCGTTCATGCCCTCCTCGCGACGGCCCTCTTTCGCTGCTGGCACATCCTCGTCCTCTACGCCGGCTGGGCTACTCTCATTACTGTGCTCGACTATCATCACTACAAAGTCCGCATCCCCAATACGCTGCTAACAGTGTACGATAGCCGTTCATCCTCTCTCCCATCCTAACCCAGTGCAGCGTCGGCACAGTGCTTGGGTTCATAATCTCGTATCGAACTGTGCGCCGTCCTTTGTTGTATACTTGAATCGCTCACGCTGCCCAGACATCTTCGTTTGAGCGCTACAACGAAGGGCGGCGTTTATGGTCCCAAATCATTCTCGCGTCGCGAACCTTTGCTCGAACTACATGGTGTACGTGGCCGGCATATCTTCCATATGTACCCACTTGGTGACGTCCTCGTCAGTTCATGTCCCCGGCAAGTGCAATCGAGTTTCTGCACTCACTACGTGACGTCTCTTACTAGACCAGGAGCCTTCTGGTGGCCAGACTGCGGACGAGATGAAAGCTCGCGGGATGGTTGAAAAGAAGACAATCATTAACCTCATCGAGGCATTTGCGGTTGCGGTCAAGGTGTGTGCCTTAGTATTCGGCTTGCATATCGCTCAACGTTTCCAAAGCATTACCTTCGGTTAGTAGAAGATATGTTGCTCGTCGTATCTTGCTGACGGTATATCTTAGAGCCGAAGACGGCATTTACTATCAGTTCGTGCTTTATCTTGACTCTTCCGAGGTTCACCTTGACCAGAGACTTGTACTACCTCGTCAAGTTTCTTCCCGCCTACGCACTCCCTCCAGGAATAGCCTCCAACGCCGACCTCATTAACCCAAGCGATGACTTCTTCCCTCGTCCTCCCAACCTGTCCGCCCCTCCGCAAGTTCCCCAGAGCTCCCCTGGCACATCTTTCCTGTACCAACGTACCTCCCCAACTGTCCCAAACCAGCCAACCTACTCCCAATCCGACCCGGGACTCCCGCTTCCCGTTACCTCTCCGGAACGTAGAACCAGCTTTCGCGGACGTCTCACTATCCAGGAACACGGGCCGACGCGTCCCACGCCACCTCCGCTCGTGCTCTCTCCGCCGACGCGCGACAACTCGCTGGAGGAGAAGGAGTCGCAGAAAGGCGCCGACCTAGCCCGGGCGACGAGCACAACATCGGTTCGCACGCTCCGGTCGCCACTTCCGGGCGAACCGCAAAAGGTCATTCTGCCGCGATCGGACGAGGCGTTCCTCCTCCCAGGAAAGCTGCCGCCAGGGTATCATATCTTTGACCTGTGGCCGTTATCGATGCTCGTGTCGTGTCTCACGGCGCGCGGACGGTCGGTCAAGGGCAAAAAGGCGGCAAGGATACGAGCCAAGATGCTAAGGGAGAACGCGAAGGGGAGTCATAACTTGCCGTTAGAGATAAGTTTGTATCTGGTGCGTGTCAAGGCTTCTCTTTGTGGAGGCACAACTTGAACGCGTCTACAGAGCTCGTATATCGCGGCGTTGCAACGGCGAAAACAACTAGACGTCCCGACCACTAGTATGCTTCCTACGTCTTCGTTATTCGTGCCATTAATGTTTACTCAGATATGCTCCTTGGCACCCTCAATCAGCTCGTAGACGCGTTGACTGGTCTCGAACGCATTCTTAGTACGCGACATTCTCCCATTCTCTACTGGCGCTCATCTCCGGCAGCGACTCCCGTACCCCACTCATATTCGATCCACCTGTGGGTGGTGGCATGCTTGTATTGCCTCGCCCTTCCCAGCCAAATCATCGCCACCATGGGCTGGCTTACCATTCCCGGCACCATAATCGTCGCGTTCATCTTCATCGGTTTCCTGTCTGCAGGAGAGGAGATTGAGAGTGCGTTCTTTCAATTGCCCTTTTGGCGTTCTTGCTGACCGCCGCATTTTAGACCCCTTCGGATACGACAAGAACGACCTCAACCTCGACCACTTCACTTCCAATATCATCCGGAGCGAGCTCCGCGCGATAACCAGCTCGTCTGCGCCGGACCCTGCACGTTGGGCGTTTGCAGCTGAGAATGATCTGCTATTTGCGAACGATCCCAATGTGGATGAGCGCGTTGGGCCCGATGTGTGGATAAAACGAGGGAGTGGTGCGATGCTGGGCGCGTTGAGTGTGGTTTAGATTGTCTGTACAGCCGAAAATAGTGTAAAGTGTAACGAGAACCAGGAATCTACAGGATATCTCGAAGTGTCTAATCCCAGTCGGCTCGAGGTGTTCTTGAGCTCGAAACTATCCTCCAGAGATTGGACTCGGATCAGCCTCTTGGTAAGCAATACATACCTTTCCTCCCTTCCCCATCGTCCTAGCAATCGGTCGCCTACAAGGTCTCTCTGAAAGCGCACTCCTGCCACTGGCTGCTCTGTCTAAGCGTATGTCCTGGTTCTGGACTTCCTTTATTGGCGCGTTCATTTTTTTCTTCTCTAGCGGGACTTGTGCACAGCTCTACGTATCTCCCTCCGGCCAAGCTGAGACTCGTCCATTAGCGCCTCCTCGACTCGTGATTGAATTCTCGTCGTACAATGCTCTCTCTACAATGTTACAAGCCTATTTCCGCATCTCCAACGAAATGTGAGCCTCCAGCGCAGCGATAGCCTCCCGACTGCTTGATCCAACGGTACCCTGCGACACAAACCCCCATCTGCCGCAACGCCGCCTGCGCTTTGGCCTCCTTCTTCCGCTCCTCTTCTTCAGCTCTACGGCGCCTCTCTAGCTCCTGAACGCGACGTTCGCGCTCTTGTCGCTCGCGCAACTCTTGCATCCGCAGCTCTTCTAACCGACGTTTCATCTCGTCGCGCTCCCGTTGTTCTTTCGCCTGCGCTGCCCGTCTTTCGGCGTCAGCTTTCTCCGCCTTTACCCGCGCCTCTAGTTCCGCCGCCGCCTGCAGCTCGCGCCTCGCTTTCTCTGAAGCTGCCTCTCTCGCCCGACGCGCCGCCTCCTCCGCTTGTTTATCCGCCTGCAATTGCTTCCACACAGCGTCGGAAACGCCGGGATCGCGCCCAGCATCGACATCAATGTCAACTGCATCTTCTTTTTCCTCCAACTTCTCCGGGCGTGTCGCGGTGTTTTGGGCGGAACGCGTCGAGAAGGAAGGGGCAGAGGCGGGATCGAAAGATTGGAGGGCGACGCGAGGATCGAATGTCGCTGGCATCTTCTTGTGCGCGTCCCGACCCACGAGCTGATCCAAGTGAGCCTGGAGGCACGAAAGAGTGTCGTCACGGCTCAGCTGTAAGGGATTTTCTGGCCTGTCTAGCCATCAACTGTCAGGCAAGCCTCGGCACATCAATGCATCAAATGTTTCCCATTGTGCCCTTGACCTCATTGTCTCCGCGTCACACCCTTACTCAACCTTGTTTCCTACCACCACCACCACCATTCCCTCGACCCCGCCCCGTATTCTACCTGTGTACCACTCACTCTGCTCGCCATGCTCAGCGTGAACTGTATCCGCTAAGCGTGTTCACACATGTGGCGCAGATCATGAACAGTGCGCAAGCAGCGCCGCGGGTTGCTGTTAAAGCACATCTATATCCGGCCGCGCACTATGGATCCCAAACCCCTAACTTGTTGTTATTACCATATGTAGAGGATCGCTGTACCTACACAAGCACCAGTGGACTTGTTGTTTGCAGTAAGAAAATTCAAATCAAGATATTTTGGGTCCTCTCACTGTTGATAATTGCATGAATGGACGTGCACAATGAGCCATCAGCAGGCATCAGTCTGCCGAGGCTGCCTGGCACTTGATGGCTAGACAAGCCAGAACACCCAGATAGCCGCCTTGCCTGGTGTCACACTCCATGTACTCCACCACCATGTCGCGCCTACAGGCATATCCTAGTTGCCTACAGTCATGAATACCAATGCCTACAGACACTATGGCTGCTCTGCCTTTAGGCAAATTATCTGGTGCTTACAGTCTCACTTTCGATGCGCCTCTAGGCAGTGAAATCTCGTGCCTGTGGGCTCACGAACGTAGTGCCTGCGGGCTCTCCAGCGGAATGCCTCTAGGCGCTGGCTTGAGGTGCCTCCGGGCATTCTGGTGACGTGCCTCTAGTCTCTAGAACAAGGTGACTGTAGGCTGTTAGTCGAAGCGCCTGTAGGCAAGGACGCAACACGCCTATAGGCTCCATCGACTTGCCTACAAACAACCATCTTGCCACGCTCTTATCAAGATTGAGTTCATTCTCGCCGCCATGCCTCTCGTCGAGCTGGCTGAAACCCTCGCATCTGCACAGTCCAGCGACCTCAGGACTGTCGGCCTCTTTGTTACAGTGCTCAAACGACTTTGGGAGCACATTCTCTTTTATTCAGCAGATGTCCAGGAGTTACATCCGGATATTCTGGCGTTCCTCATCCATGTGCTTCATCCAGTGGCACAGGAGGCAATTCTAGACCTATGGATAGCTTTACGATTCAAAATTCCAACATGGACAGGTGCACTCTTTGACGATGAGGTGGATAATTTGCTTCGACAGCACGGCGAGAGTCATTCGCTAGGTATGATGAGATAACCGGCACAAATGTAGCTAAACTCACCACAGGCGCCGAGATTCTATACCCACCATTCCGGCGATGCCCCCGAGAACAGTGCCATGGCCGTAAACTCGGGAATCCCATCTCGGCAACCTGTAGAATCTTTACGCTCCGGCGCGGCATTCTTCCTGGTCGTGCAATCTCGTTGTATTGCGATAGTGTGTTATCGTGCTGTCTATGTCTCTGCATAATCTCAAATTGTCGAACAGAATGCAAAACTCGATTTCACTACGCATTCAGCATCACCTCTGCCAGCGATGAGCAGTCCGAACGCGAATACTACCAGGAACTACCACAATATGTCCATGCCGAGGAAGCATCCTTTGTCGATCGCCAACTCTGTGCTTATATTCGACATGCAATATCAACCTCCCAGTAAGTCAGACATTGCATGCTTCGTTCCAGGCTCATAACCTCGTTAGCACTTCTACAAGCGATCTCGGAGAGATTTACGATGCTTGCCTTCAAATCGGCCTTGACGAGGCCATCGTTCACTCGCCGCTGCTGATGGAAATGTCTCAAGAGATTGTTATGAACGCTTTCTTCATGTACAGTCTTCTGCATCGTGCTCAGAGAGCAGGAGAGCCACTCAGGCTTCTCCACAATCGGCTTCATCAGCAGCGGATTGACGTTGCGCTCGACAAGTATAACTTCACGATGGCGGCCACCGGACAACCACACTATCTACACGCCTGCCACGATTGTTTTAAAATCGTGCAAGATGATAATGGAAATCCCTGTGAGCTGAAGTTAATGTTTGAGTGTAATGAATTCCTTACTTTGCCAACAGGTTACCTTCGCGGAACGGTTACTGACGGGGTGACTCTGGGCCATCCTTGTTGCTCGCGCGCCGAGTGCCAGACACGCCTAAGCTCTTCAAAGGATCGCTTCTGCTCCCAGCATCGCGGCGATGCCTCTAAATGTGCTGCTGTTGGCTGCGAGACTTTGGCTGAGAGTGGCTTTCTTACCTGCCCTCTTGGATCTCATCGCGCAGAGGAGAATAAGCTCTACGGCAGCCAAATATCCGCATACGAGGATCTACGCCGATGATTTGCCAAGTCCAACGTGCCTAGAACACCCAAGCGGAAGGCGTCAAAAAAGCTGCGTACTGTGGGGGCACTTGCTCAGGCTGCCGTTGTTGTCGCAGCTTCTTCCAGTGCAGGTTCGGCAAAATCAGGCGCGGAAATTGTTCGTTTGCGCACAAAACGGCGGTTTACCCACCACGAGCAATTGGACGTCAAGTGCTGCGGGACAATAACCGCTCGCTGCACGATGTACGTCTCAGAAGGTGTTAGCTCTGTAAAGGTGCCTATCCACTCCATGCTCGGCGCCATCTTACACGCGGCAACATATTAGGACTTCTTGAAGAAAGTATACCCCCACGAATATCTCCTTCCTTCCCATATTTTTTACGACAATGCCTGTCGTCTCCTCACTCACCTCGAGGCCCAAGGAGACCAGCATTTTAAGACCAGCCGCCTGGTCGTGGACATCTTCCATGCTCGCAACCATGACGATGAGTTCTGCACCGGAAATTGCAATGGCGCCTCGTTTCCGGAGCTTCATTATCATAATGAAGAGCATGGGAAGGAGAAGTGGGTCTTCAACTCGTCGGTGGCGGAGCAGACAAACGTCTGGTTTGGGGCTTTTCAAGCAATTACTCGCGAGATGTCTCCGCCGCGGTACAACTTCTTCTTGGATGAGGTAATTACTGCTCATAATGAACGGCTGCATGTACGGCTTGAGAAGGCAGGAAAGCAACCGTTCTTTCTTGATGCAAATGCGCTGAAGGAAGAATGGATTCGTCGTAATCAAACATAATTCATGTTGTTGACAATTATTCCCCCCTTTTTCCCTCTTTTTTTTTCCCTGAAAGAATTTGTTTCTGTGGTGTGCAATTCCGCGACGCGACGGGAACGCGTCCCGGGCACGTGCAAATCACGTGGTTGATTCCCACACTTCCTCCTTATAACGCCGCACGTCCATGCCTTGGTTCTCCTGCAACATAGTCATTGGCTCAGTGCGAATGCCGACTGTCCATGGCAGTTGCCTCCATCCTCCTCCTCACCCAACACCCTCTAATTCACCTCCACCTTGGAAACGAGCTGGTTTACATGGTGAAAGTAGCCGTTAGGCGGGGGTGTCTCCAACATGTCAACAACGATGGTTATGCGAGATAGAGCAAGAATAGGTGTTGGCAGGATAGGTGTGTGTCTAGGCTACCTTGGGACCAGGCAAGACTGACCAGTACACGCACAGTACCAGCACCTTCCTACCGCTCCACTACCCATATCCCGTCAACATCTCGCGTCCAAGATTCTAAACGTCCAGGTTGGCGGGCTTGTGTCTTCATGGCTCTGGATCTTGGACGCGTGTCTGTTGACGGGCGCGGTTGTGGACGACGAGACACTTGATTACAGACGACGCGCCGCCGAGCACTTCTACCCCCGTATACTATCCAGCAGGTTTTGTCGGCCCAAGCATATTCCATTTCTAGATGCATATGTGCTGTACCGACTCTTCAAGCCAGGTCTAGAAGTACTGTATGAAGCCGTTTAGGGCTGACTAGCTTCCCAGTCTTTTTCAGTTCCTCCTTAACTTCTGGGAGCGCATACTCCTTGAAAGCCAGAAGGCCCTGCCTCGCAGAAGGAAGGTGTTTGTACGCGTCAATGTGGTCGGCACACAGAATAGCCTTGGACAGCCATTCACGTTGCTTTCCGAAGCCGTTTTTGCCTTGCCAATCGGTAAGATTCAACGGAGTGCCACCTGTTATATCTTGCACGTCAAAACATTTGGAATCAAGTCGTCGTTCTTCACGTACCGCTGCTCAGAACAGAACCATCTTCATCTTCTTCACTGGATGCTTCAACATCCACAACGCGGTCCTTGATAACGCCACGGACGTAGTAGCACCATTGGATGACTGTATCGACATTCGCGCCATTCGCGGACGTGTAGATGTCCTTGAACATCTCCTCCTCCCTAACACCACTGTCCTCAATGATACGCCAGGCGCGTGTTCTCTTTGCCAACTGGGAGTTCTGGGAGACTGTCCGGCCTGGACGTGGAGCTTGGTGTGGATGGCCTTCGGTCAGCACGATGTTGATGCTATAGATGGTCTCCTCGGCCGTGGATGAAGAAAGCCGGGCATAAAACTTGGGGTTTTCGCGGATCCACCACTGCAAGCCACTCTCCGTCTCATCGAGTTCGATTTTGTGCAGCTGCGGTGGATTCGGATTGATTGCTTTGGGCGGCGGCTTGACCCCATTCATCACAAAACTTGTCAAAAACACATAAGCCCCATATAATGCTCCCCAATAAGTCATTATCCCATTTATAGGCATACGAGGGGGTTGCGAGTGGCTTAGAAGGGGTCTAAGAGCCTCTTATGAGTGCACTGTTAGCCTCCAACCCATGCATATGAGCCACTCATGAGCCCTGCTGGAGCCTCCGCAGTGGCCTATAAGTTTTGGACACTTTTCGTGATGTTGCAGTTGTCGACGCAGCCAGTTCCGCACCGGTACGCCGCAGCCGAAACAACTTTGAACGCCTCTGCGGGCATGACAGAGACGTTGTAGCCCGCGTAGCTCTTGTAAAGGGCAATTGTCTTGCTATCTTTCAAATTTCAACCTCTCTTCGGTATGGGCGTCAACTCGGAAAGGTAGCTCACCATCGCACTGCATGACCACACACCCCGGTGTGAGCGCCCCAGCTTCGAGCATCTCGAATACCTCTTCTTTAGGCCGCCGCAAATTGTTGGGAAGCGTTGACATGGTGAGCGGCTCGTAACGCTCGGTGTCCCAGTCCGAAAAGAAATCTGCTAATTCCTGCAATCCAGAGTTGACGGTAGCCGTACTCTTCACGAGCTTGTATTGAGCTGGATTGCGGAGGACGAATTTATATTGGACTAGGAACGTGTTGTTTAGAGACAAAGAGACGTTGGAAAGCATAACACACAGGTAATATGTCCCGTGAGTGCATTGGGGTCTTCTTCGGGCTCCTCTATAGTCTGGGACGGTGCGCGCTCTTGCACCAAGGGATGCAGGTCCACTTTAATAAAATGACAACACCAAGCAGCAGAACGTACTGGGACCACGACCTTGCCTGCCCTTTTGAGATCCCAAATAATGCGGTCTACCGTGTCCAGGGCAAGATTTTTCTCAGCGGCCAAGTCGTAAACTGCCGCTGGGGAGTACGCAACCTCCCACGTTTTGAGCTTTTCAAGAAGGTCTGCCTCCATGGGCGGGAACGGGATGCGTTCGTCTGTAATGGGCAGACTGGATGAGCAATTAGTTCAGCCCCGTACACTGAGACAAAACCCCACTTACTTTGGAGCACGTTTCTTGGTTGGTGTTTCGGGTATTTCATCTTCGCTGGAGATGTCCATGGGCTCGTCGTCTGGAATATCGATGACCTCGCTGCTAGAAACAAATATGTCAACAATTTCTTTGGATGTGCGGGTAGCTCAAACCTTGGCCGGTACTTTTTGTGGGGTTGATCATGTAACTGGGTGAACGAACGTTTGAGCGGAGATGATGTGGTCGGAAGGAGGGTGGGAGAGAAGCTCGCAATGAGCTCCGGCACGCAGGGCTGACCAGCCAGATCGGCAGGTCCCAACAAAAGCCGCGAGTCGGCGCGAAGTTGGTTGAGACCGGTAGATTGTGCGACCCAGCGAGTACCGTTTGCCAGCGAGTAGTAGCGCAGCTCATCAGCAGAGAGCCGAGTGAATTTTGCGAGAGCTTCCGAGCGATACGGAATAAACTCCGGCAGTGGTGCGGAAACTCGGATCTCGATGTCGACCTCTCTAACATCGGCGGTCTAGGAAATGTTAGTTGTGCATCCTAGCTGCTATTCTTGCACGCACCCTGCACCATCCCACCACAATGCTGTTGTTCATGTCCCGACTGTCGTGTGCCCGCGACGACGGAGACGACAGCACACCCGACATGGAATTTTTGGCATACTGTGGCGGAAGATGATTCTGGAGGAAGTATCCAGAGACGTTGTGTGCGTGAAAGGGATGCGGGGCTCGAGAAACGGGTGCTGGGGCTGTTTGCGGCGACAACGACAAGGACGCAATAGCAGGTTGGGACCGCAATGAAGGGTTGTTGACAGCTAGAGGTGCCGAATTAGACATTGGAGGTGCTGCATAGCTATAAGACGGTGCTCGCAAGCTGGGGACATGGGGCGACGCACCAGTGGTCGGGCGATGGTCGCGGAGGGCGCATACATGCCCAAGGTCCTTTTCTGCTTTCTGAAGACAACACTGCTTGCAAAGGTAGTGTGTGCAAGTCTGGCTGCGTTGTCCCTTCTTGCATTCACACTTGAGACCAGCTTTAGGCTGTACGCGCAGCGAGTGGTGAGCAAACTTGATGGAACTGCCGAGCGAAGGTCGTGCCTTGGGATTGAGGTCCCCACAAACGTCGTACCATATCCCTTGTGCGCAACGACCTGCTTGTGCCGCAGGCGTAACCCAATTCGGTGGCTCGGGCTTGACTCGGTAACATCGCGAACACTGGATGGACGCGCTAAACACAAGCAGAATGTCCGTGGCGCCGACGCACCTTTATAAACCACTGGCCCTGAGTCTCTGGGGTAATGGCTCCCGTCGAGCATTGGGCCCACAATATGGTCCCGCGTTGGCAATGGGGACACCGGGACCCGACGTCGGGCGGCGGAGGAGGCGGAGACTCGGGGTGAAGTCGCGGGTCGGCGCACATTGCGGCGGAGTAGAGCCAGAAGAGCAACCAGTTCAGACGTGACGCGTTGCCGCCAGAGAGCGCGCCTAGAGGCGGCAGCCAACGCGCCTACATTGGTTCGGTTTGAGTTGTAGTAAGTACAAGACACGCCAGGGCTGCGCCCTGGCTTTAGAAATATGTTCTCCGGCGCGCGGTCAGGACTTTAGACATTAAATTTACAGTAAGCATGCCGGTCCGTAGGTACAGTAGTCCAAGCTCTGCGACAAAACAGTTCGGACTCGCGCAACACATCTTCCGCCACAATTCGACGCCGCGTCGAGCAGCCGAGATGGCTGGCTCCGAAGATGAGCAGAACTTGAGGGTCCGAGTTTCGGTGCGCAGGGAGGGGCGCGCAGAGTAGATAGATCTGGACAGTAGATGGGTGCGTAGAGTGGATGGAATCAGCAGTCTTAGGGTTATCCCGGTCTGGCGCGACACGTTCGGACACAACCTGTCTTTTGCGACTAAGCCGGGGGCGAGAGCAATCAATTCCCTATGCTAACACACATCTTGAACAATCATTCACCTTGTCAGAATACTCATCCTTGCGAGTCTCCGAGCTCCTCCTGCGCAGTGTTATCGACGTGGAAGATTCGGCAAGCTCGCCGCTGCAGCGGGGTGTTGCGTGCCGCATCTTCATCACGGACGTGAACGTGTAGGAGGCATAGCGGGTCGTGGTGTTCTGAAGCAAGGCTACGAACGGGTCGGCGGCAGAAGGACAGCGGGGTTCGAGGGAGGATGATCGTGCTACAGCTCTCTGTCCGGTTTTTAAACCCAGGCAAGCTGTAGAAGCGCGTCAGTGATGACGCGAAGTCTACAGCTCGTCGCAGTAGGGGCTCCGCAAAGCTGTTGATCATAGCCGAATTGAGGTGGGGAGCTGTAAAAAAGCTGTCAGCGGAATTGCTCGAAATGGTTTAGCATTGTGGAGTGTTGCACTGGTACGTGTTGCGTGCTTAAGAGAAGGTAAATCACGGTTTGTGTGATGGCAAATACAGGCACTCGAATAGATTGCCTGTAGGCCCGCTGGGTTCCCGCCCATGGGCGACTCTAAAATATGCCTAGAGGCACGATAAAACCTTGCCTGCAGGCATGAAATTTGGTAGCCTATAGTCACACATGTACGCTGCCCCCAGGCGATATATAAATTTGCCTCCGGGCACGGAGATGGGATGCCTCTAGGCATGAGATATGTACGCCCCTAGGCAGCCGATTCTGGCGCCCAGAGGCAACAGGTCGTGTGCCTGCAGCTGGAGTCCATGTACTGTGACACCAGCTAAGGCGGCGGTCTCAGAACACCGCTGTAAGGTCGCTGAATCGACTTGGCCGGGTTGAAACGCGTTTGTGATCATGGATCTTGCGATGGTCTTCATGTCGCGAGCGTTGCCCCAACCACTCGTCTGCGCCATCCGGTCGATGAACGGAATCATGTCCGCCGCAACGACGCCGTCTAGCTCGACCGCGTGCTTAGCCAAGTCCATCTTGAGAACGTTGATACAGTTCTCCGACGACATGTTCGGGAAGACGAGTTCCTCGGAGAACCGACTGGCCAAGCCACCGTTAACAGCCAACAGCGCGTTGATGTCCTCCGTATACCCAGCCAGAATTACGATCAGCTTTGCCATGTATTTCGGTTGCGTGAGCAAGCCGACCAACTCGTCGATAGCTTCCTTTGCGAATGGACCTTCCCGCAACCGGTACGCCTCATCGATGAAGAGTACCTTGCCGAGTGCCGTGTCGAGTAGTTTGGCTGTCTTTGGTCCAGTTTGGCCAACGTGCTCCCCGATAAGGTCCGTCGCGGACTGCTCCAACACCTTCACCGATGAGAGGAAGCCCATATCGTAGTAGACCTGTCCCATCTTCCGCGCAACCGTCGTCTTCCCCGTCCCCGGCGGCCCTTTGAATATCCAGTTGGTCGGAATGAGCGAACGGACGTCGCTGCCACGCCGCTTTGCCGTCGCCGCCATCATTTGGATGCGTGCCAGCTTCTTGACGATCTCGTCGCAGCCTAGAACGTCCTCAAACAACTTGGAAATGTTTGTGCTCGCATTTGCATTGCGATCGAAGTCGGGGTCGAAGTCGTGCTCTAGCAAAATGACATCGCTTGTTCGTTGTGCTTTGGGGACCTTGCCCTGGCGAGCTTGGAACCGTTTCTTTGCCGTCCCGAGGATGTTCTCGACTTCTCCAGCATTGCCAAAGTTGGGTCGTACACGGGCGCGGGAAAGAACATCAATCGCGACTTGTTTCGCGGCTGGTGACGCGTCGAGATGCTGCTTTTTAAGTTTGTACTCGAGAACCTGCAGTAGCTGCGCGTCGGTAAAGTCCTCGAATAGGAAGGCGGATTCGATGTTGAAGCGACGCGAAAGGCCAGGATTGACGTTCTAACTATTTTAGTGACTGACGGTAGGACAGCCGCAATCTCACTTGGAACATTTCAATCATCTTGTCCTCGTATCCGAGCAATAACACGCAACGATCGTCACCGGGGACGCTTTGGACCTCCGCTACGATAGTGTCGATAACTGCGGTCTTGTACGGGTCATTTTGATTGCCCCCGCCGCTCCGACCCGACCCATTATAGAGCATGTATGCCTGGACCATCGAAATCAACAAGGCACAAAGGTGAGCCGACAAAATCATGCCTCGTCGATGACCAGCACTTTACCGACGCTGCTGGCCAGAATCTGCTTGGTCTTTGATTCGGAAACGCCGAGGGCGTCCCCGATGAAATCGGAAGGGTTTTTGAGGACGACTGTCGGCTTTCAGTATACATCTAGAATTCCAACACGACTTTTGTACCTTCCCCTTTGCTGATCATACCCAGGTCGGCGAGAATCTGACCATAGAGATTCGCTACCGTCGTTTTGCCTGCACAAGCATTGAGCAATAGGCGATATACTAACGCGAACATTTACCCGTTCCCGGATTGCCATAAAAGACTTGATTGAGCGACATTTCTATTGGTTCCAGCTCTTTCAGCTCGCGCATGTAGTTCCTCTCGATCGTGGACATCAAACTCTGGACCGATTCCTTCACGGAATCGAGTCCGACGAGTTTCTGGAGCTCGATCCACGCTTTCGACTCTTGCGCGATAGTGGAAGGTCTGGACCGATGAGATCCGCTTGCGTCAAGAGGAACTCATCGGGGTTGGTTCCTTGAACACGAGCTGCGTGCAAGCGAGACGCTTGCCGTGTCCGAATCCGGCCGACGACGTTTGCCACAGCGCGGGCGTTTCCAAACCCAGGGCGACCTCGACCGCGCCCGACGCGCCGGACGAGAATACGCGCGTTAAGCCCGTCAAGTCCATCTTCAATACGCGCTTGTCCGTCATAACGATCTTTGACTAGTTGCGCAAAAATCCCCAGCAGTTCTGGATCCGTGTAATCCGCAAATTTGAACGTGTGAGGAACGCGACTGAGGAGCCCGGGATTTTGTTCCATGAATTTTTCCATCTCCTTGCTGTAGCCGGCAAAGAAAAATACTAGGGTGCCGACGTTGTTCTCCATCTCTGCCAATAGGAACTCGAGGACTTGGCGTCCTCCGTAATCCGACGTGAGCTGATATGCTTCGTCGACGAAGATGACACCGCCGCCTGCATTCAGCACTGTCTCTAGCATCTTCTTCGTCCCAGGAACGCCTTCGTTGCATAAACGGGCCCCAGTCGTTTCGACGAACTCGCTTCCGGGGATGACGCCGACGGACGTAAGGAAGTTTGCATAATGCCTCGCGACGGTGGTTTTCCCTACAACCCAATGTCAGCGCGATAAACACGTCTCAACGACCAACGCACCTGTGCCAGGATTCCCGAGGAAAGTCGTGTTGAATCGTTCCTTCTTCAGCGATGTACCTTGCCGTAGGGTCATGTCAATGGTCGCTTTGATGTCGAGTAGCTGCTGCTTGACACCCTCCAAGCCTATCATCTCCATGATGGAGTCGATTGAAGGCTCGCTGGCGCCCTCGACGTCCTTTTGACGCTGCCATTCGAGTCTGGCAGGCGATACTGGGATGGAAAACGCTTTTGGAGCCGAAGGAAGTGAAGACGGTGACGCGGGGCCGTCTGCAACAGCCGGAGCGAGAGCAGGAACAGAAGGAGCCGAAGCGGGGGAGGAGGATGGGTGCACAGGATTAGCTGCTTGGGTAGGGAAGATGGGGGAGCCGATGGAGTTCAACCCCCGCTCCAAACGCTCGATTAAGGCATCGCGGTCTTGCGCCCGTTGTTCGAGTGTCCGAGCCTGCTGCACTTCCAGCTGGGCGTCTTGAAGTTCTTGCTTCTTGGCCGCAATCTCCTCGTCGATAGCAGCGAGCTTGGCAGCGTAAGCGCGTTGTTTCGCTTCCCGCTTCTGCTCGAGCTCCAAATCGCGTTTGAGCCTCTCCTCCGCCAGCTTCGCCTCGCGCTCGCACTTGACACAGACCAGAGGTGGTCCGTCGCTGCACTTCCACTTTTGAGGATGTCCCTTGTCGCACTTGGAAGTCAGGACCCGTTCACACTTCATTTTGGAATGGTCGGCGAGTTGGTGGCATTTAGACGGACACGCATGCTGACCACAGTTGAGAATCGTTCCGCTTATAAAAATGTCAGCCACGAAAGACGCAAATGAATTAGCGTACCAAGGCTCTTTGCAACCACCGTCCGGACTCTCGACGTCGAAATCCTCCGGCATTTTGAGGTCGGCGGTTCGGTCGGGATGCCGTTCACATTTGACGGGAAGCCCGTCATAGATGTGCGCGCCTGCCTTCATGAGATCGAAAAAGCGCCCCCAAAGCTCGTGCCCTTTGCGCGACTTGAGGAATGTGTCCGAGTTGCCAATCATAATAAACGCGTTCCGAGGGCGAGAGAGAAGGACGTTGAGACGTTCGGGCGCGAACATGAAGCCAATGTCGTGCGATGAGTTGCTACGCGTTAAACACGAAATGATGATATCGCTCTCCTCGCCCTGGTAGTTGTCTAACGCGTGTTAACAGAGTGCGCTAGTCCATACACGCCGTGGCTCACCGATTGTGGCAATACGGAGCTTGCCCTTCAAAACCTGCGCCGACGCGTCTGGAATCAGGCCGGCGCGCCTCAGATCAAAACTATCAAGATCTGCGAGCCAAGGGTCGTTATCCGCTTTGAGAACCGTCTGGAGCTCGCTGAGCTGCCCAAGATAGGGAGTCAGGACGACTATTTTGTCGGTCCCGTATCCTTGCTGTCCGAGATACTTGACGATTTTCAGCACCATGCTTGCCTCGTGCTTGTTCCGTTTAGAGCTGCGGGAACCCCACTCGGCTTGGTTCTGCATGCGCTCTTCATCATCCTCGGGCATGTCGTGGTTGATGAAGACTAGATTGTCGCGGACTCCGCGTAGGTTGGGCCGGTTCTGCGTCGTTGGCGCGTCAATCAACTCGGGATATGTGAGGGAGCGAATGAGTGCAGAAATCTCGGGGCGCATTCGGTGTTGTGTAAGGAGCGTCGTATGCGGATACTCCTCTCGAACGAGACGTTCTGGCCGAGTTCAGTAGCTCGACAGTAAAAACAGATAGTAACTAACCAAACATTGAGCGGTTCAGCTCATACCCATCGTCCTTCTCGATAGTGAGGGCGTAGTTGTTGACCTTGGGGCGAAGTTGTCTACCAATGGGTTAGCGAAAGAGAAATAAACGACGGATGATGAGTACATACTTGTGGTCTCCAATCAATATAACCTGTTTGACGTCCTCACCCAAGGACGTGATGACATGGCTCTCCAGAATCTCTCCGGCCTCCTCGACGATGAGCACATCCGGACGCGCCGCCCGTAGATCGCTCGCGTACTTGGCAGCGCCGGTCGTGGTACAACCGATAATCTGCTTGGAACGAAGTATCGAAATGTCGCGTTGGCGGAAGGTGCGCTCGATTTGGAGCTGACAATCGTTGAACGCAGAGCCAAGTTCCACAATTTCCTCCGCCTGCTCCTTGCGGATAGCATTTCTCCACTCTGCCGCCTTGCGTTGCCGCGCAGGTTTGTCCATCTGCCAAATGGCCGCCGCCGCCACGATATCGGGATGCGACTGGAACACGCCAGCGTCGCTCCCAGCTTCCCAACGGTTCAGCAGATAGAACCGATCGATCGCTTTGCCACCCTTTCCGACCTGAGCCATTCCATCTTGGGATTCCGGAACCGTTAGCGCGTCGCAGAATATCGCGGCGTCCTCATCCGCGAACTCGAGATACGAGAGAATGTTTGTTGATTTCGTGACGAACCGCGAATAGTTTGTGTCCAGGCGGCGAGCAAGACTTCGCGCGTCGGCTTTGAGCAAGTCGACGGTCGTGTGATCCGCCCGCGTAAGCCTAAATCCCGTTTCCTGCCTCCCGCGAGCTTGCAGGCTCAAGGGCTCCGTCCTGGAAGTCGACTTGCCTCCCAGACGCACGATCTTCTGCTCGCGGACGCCCATGTCTAGAATGTCCTCAAGAAACTGGTCGAGAGCGTGGTTCGTGTAGCAAACGACGAGGATTTTGCGTCCAACTTGCTCTTGGATCCGTGTAAGTAACGCGCCAATGAAGGACTTGCCGGTTCCTTGAGCAACATTTGGTTCGAAGTTCAAGTTTACAAAGGTATCAAGGACATACCAGGGGGTCCTTGAATGAGCGAGACTCTTTGGGTCAAGCCGGCGATGAGAGAGGACGCTTGGGAGGGATCCAAGACGACCGACTTGCCCAAGCGCAGCAGGACACCAAGATCTTGATGCGGGTCGGTCTGTACTGTCTGTACGAGAGCGGGGGTACCGTGGTATGTCGGTGGCTCTAGAGTCTTGGCAGGTGACCAACAAAGAAGTTCGCGGGCTAATGGCAGCGCACGCATGTCCTGGAGGACCTTCAGGACGGGCTCGTAAGAAAAGATGGCGGTGTCGATCTGAATAATTTTGATCTTGGGCTGCTTGCGCGCCCGGAGTTTGAGTAAAGCTTTGATGGTGCTCCGACCGTCGGGAAATTGCAGAACGACGACGGGAGGTTTCAACGCGAGACGGGCCTCGTCGCGATGTATCATTGGGAAAGCAACAACCTCGTCATCGACCAACAAACAGCTATGTGCGTCAGATCAATCGAGTGCCGGAGATTAAGACGACGTACGTATACGCTTGGTGCTTGAAGTAGTTTTTCTTCTCCTCGAAGAATTTGCGGCGATCCTTGACCTTGTTCAAGAACCAAAAATCGTAGTTGGCTTTGAGGACGATGCCCCAAGGAGCGAGGCGTTCATCGGTACCACGAAAGACGTCGTTGACGATGGTGTAACCCTCGGTGACGAGACCGCGATGCCGACCCTTTTTCTGCCCAAAGGCGATCTGCAGCTCATCCTTCATCTCATAGAGCATGTCTTCCCGCAAAAGACGGAAGTGGCCGTCAAGGCAGTGAGAAACCGCCTTCGCTTCCTCGGACTCGGCTTGAGACTGGTAGCGTCGGAGGAAAGGAGGCTCGGTGGACTTGACCTCGTCTGCGGTGGGCAAAATAGCGATTTGACGATAGTCAGCATGATCATTGTCGTGTCGACCTCCGGGATGGAGGTCT
This sequence comes from Mycena kentingensis (nom. inval.), assembly GCA_014461125.1. NCBI lineage: Eukaryota > Fungi > Basidiomycota > Agaricomycetes > Agaricales > Mycenaceae > Mycena > Mycena kentingensis (nom. inval.). Next base: position 3,321,324 of record JACAZG010000003.1, on the reverse strand, counting down.
ACGTCTTCGGGAGCGACAACACGGCAAGTATCGACGATGTTTTTGATCTTGTGTCCGACCATACGCGTCTCCGCATCAGGACAGTCGGTTAGGGCGGCGAGCATGGCGTCTCCGCCAGCGAGGCGCGATGTATGTATCGGCGGAGGATCCAGGAAAGCGACAGAGTTGCAATAGCATCCACGCGAAGGCGCGTCCACCATGAGGTCCGAGACGACCGCCCACAAAGGCAGCGACAAACGCGTCCCAGAATACTGTACTATTTTGATAGGCTCGCGACCAGCCGCTTCTCCGCTGATGACCTGCGGAGAAGCGGCTGGGATGATTGGATACGTGACACCCCAGTAACGCCGTGTGAGCGGTGGACTTAGAATTTTCGAGGCTCGATCCCGGCGACCTGGCGCTTTCCTCCCCCAAACCCCTTCCATACCCGGCGCTCGACAACCAGATTCATCAATACTACGCCAAACTTGCCTCCGTCCAGCTCGGCACGCTTGTTAGCACGCTGCAATCCGTTTCCCCGCCGACTTAGGATGTCGCGCCGACTGCACTCCCTCCTTGCCCTCCGCCTTGCAAAACGCTCCCCCGCACTGCGCTTACCCCTGCCCGTCGATTCAACGTGCGACGACATCCGCAAAGCCATTTCTCACCCAACGACAACTGGCAACACCCCCCGCAACGATGTCAAGCGCGACCAGCGCAGCCTTGGACGTGCGCCTCCTTTCTGAGAGCCTGTGTCCGTTATGAGAGCCCGAAAAATGCGGTTTTTTGGGTCAATTTCGGAGTGTTGAGAAAGAGCGCCGTCGTCGTCGTCTGCAGCGATGCCCAGCACACTTCGCACGCTAGGGTCCCTTATTAGAGGTCAGACTGTAGAGTAGAGGATCCGGTACAACATTTGGCTGCAATACATAGTGGTTTAGGGTCATAGCAAGTGTTTTCCATCGAGCGACCAGCCGAAATCGTCGAATTTTTCTAAGTCCACCGACCACTTTGCCGATCCCGCGAGGACCCGGCTGAAACTCCCCAGTCCCTTGGCACACGCTCCGCCGCTGTCACATCCTTAACCCTTTTTGGCCGCCTGGTCACATCGTTAACCCTTTTTGGACAGCTGTGGTTTGCTCGCTTTGCGAGCAGCGGAGCGTGTGCCAAGGGACTGGTAGCGAGTCTACTATTTTGATCGTTTCGTACGGGGTTTTTGCCTGTGACAGAAATTATAATTCGGAAAAATCGAGAAAAAATTATTGCACACATCAAAAAATTTCGTACGGGCCCCGTGTGACGCGTGACGTACGAAACGATCGAAATACTACAGTATCGGAGGGTTGACAATGGCCTCGAGTATCTGGCGGAGTAAATTGCCGCCGCTGACGGCTTCGATGTTGGGCGCCTGTAGATAGGCAATCGTGTCGGCCGCGCCGTTGTTGAGGAACACATCGCTTAGATCGTAGCGCATAGCGGTACAAAGGGAGGACAAGCCATATGGACTGCCGACGATTCTACGGAGGGTGAGCGTGGTAAGCCAGCCGAGAGAGTCCCTACCTATTCGCGCAAGCAGCAGGGTCGGCCTGTGTGCGAATGGCTTCAAGAAACTGGGAGAATGAACGCTTGTTGAGCGGTGTGCCATGAAGCACGTCGTTGAACACCTTGTTGAGGCGCTTGGAGCGAGAGTCGTCGTCCATGACAAGGAGGATGCTATCGATACACGCGGATACACTGCTGTCGAGGAAGCTTTGTTGTGGCCCCACAAACGGAGTCTCGACCCTTCCTGGCGCTTATTTCTAAACTTACCCGGGCGCTTCACATTGCCGACGAGCCAACGGGGGACTCATAATAAATGTGCGCAAGTCAGTGGACGCGAGCTCGGGGCATACATGCAATGATGCATGGGGAGCGACGACGAGAAAAAAATGTGTGAGATGCACTGGCAGGAGCAAAGCTCGTGCGATCACACGCGTGACACCGACTTGAACCGGTCCTCCATGTCGACGCGTCCATTAGGCGTCGCGCGCAACCCTCCCTCCGTCACGGGTGGCCTCAATGCCCAGATTGAAGATCTGGTGCAGCAAAAGCGCACTCTCGAGCACATGAACAAGAAGCTCGCAGACGACAAAGCGCTCGAAGCCGACAAGCACAAACGCGCCATCCAGGAGCTCAAGGACCGTGCCAACGAAGAGCGCGCAAAGGCCAAAGCCCAGCTCGAGGAGGAACGCGCGTCGTTTCGCGTCGATTGCAACCGCCTCATTTCGGCGCACCAGCTCGCGTATCTGCGGCTTTCCAGCAAACTCGCCGATGCAGAGTTGGCGGCGGAGAGAGAGAAGGAGGTGGCGCGGAAGGAGTCCCTCGCGGTCCTTCATCGGGACTACAAGCTCACCAAATTCCGTGTCCGTGAGTCGGATGCCGAGGCGCGCATTGAACAGCTCGAGAATGAGCTTGCTCAGGGTAGTCGGGAGGAACACCTCCAAACATCCGAGCTTAGCCAGCGTGTTCGCGCACAGAAGGAGGAAATCCGTGCTTTGAAGAAAGAAAAGATGGCCACCGAGGTGCGTCTCTTGTCACCCATCCGGAAGCACGTCCTTATAATTCAAGTCGGAGCTCGACGCGCTCAACGAGACGCACGCTCGCTTGAAAGCCGCCAAGGACACGACAGCAAACAATCTCGAACGCGTAACTCTGCAGCTGGATGGCGCGAGGACGGCTCACAAGGAACTCGAACGCCAATTCGAGGAACTGAAGCGGACCAATAACGACATGAAGAACCAGTTAGAACGCTGGGAGAATCTGGAGAACCGGGGCGGCGAAGAAGCGGAGGGCCTGCGTAGGCAACGGGTAGATCTCGAGGTCAAGGTCAAGTCTCTCGAGGGACGGCTGGAGAAGCGCGAAGCAGAGTTGAAAAGAGACAAAGCCAAATACAAGGAGAACGTCGATGAGTTCGAGGTTCGTCCCCGACCTTATTTGTCGATGCCAACCAACACTCGTAGGCATATGCGCAAGATCAAGCTGCCGAAGCAAAAGATGCTCAGGAGAAACTCGCGGCGGCGTTGGAGGAAATCGCAGAACTCGAAAGACAACTTGCGGAACGCGCTCTATCCCCAGTATGCTTTCTTGCCACTCTTTGTCTTGTTCATTCACTTTTGTCTAGCGAGCGCCGTCGCCTACATTATCGGAGATTGAAGTAGCCAACGATATGGAGGACGCCGCACCAGCATCGTCGCCTCCTCCTAGGGCCGCAACCAAGAAGCCTGCGTCCAGGGCGAATGCCCCAACCTCCAAACAAGCACGCAAGGTTGCCGAGCCTGTTGCTGGTCCGTCGCGCAACTCCGAAAGTGATGTTGAGGAGGTACCTCCGCCAACTAAACGACGGGGTACATCTAAACCACCATCCGGAGCGTCCAAAACCCGCGCCAAACCGCGTTCACGGACCGCGGTGGCGAAAGACGACACCGACGCGAGCGACGGCGCGTCCGAGCCGCCTCGAAACGCCAGATCCAAAGGCAAGGGCAAAGTGAAAGCGAAAGCCGTTGATTCTGAGGATGAGGACGAAGCTGTCGTTCCGCCTAAACGGGCGCCCCGCGGGAAGCGTCCTAGGGAGGACGATACCAGTCAGACGACGGAGAGTCGACCACAGTCGAGGACTGGAAATGTGCTGCCGCGGGGAAGCAAAGTCGTTTCGGACGACGAGGCTGACGGGCCGGCGGTCAAGAAGAGGAAACGCACGATTTTCCAGCCCCCGGCACCAACGGCGTTCAACTTTTTGTCCGGTCCGGTGCGTGTTGGCTCGTTGTCTGGATGGGGTTGTTGACGTTTGGTCCAGAATACCCTTGGTGGCATTGAGATACCCACTGTACTGTCGCCGGTGCGGCCAGGCGAAGCTGTTCCCAATCGTGCTCTGTCTCGAGTTGGGTCGAGCAGCAGCCTGATTAGCAACATAGGCGGTTACATTAGTAGTTTTGCAGGTGGTCGAAGACGATAGCAAGAGAAATCTTTTTGGGAATAATTACAAGCGCCAGCCTCAAGAAAACAACATCCTCCGCAACATCTCAGCTGCCGCTGCCGTACCATTCCCTGCCTGTCCAGTCTCACTTGGCGCGTTCGGCACCGGGTCTGCTGCAGGCGGAGTGTCCGCACGAACAATGTCATAGCTGAAGAAGAGCAGCTTGAACGTGAGCGCGAGTGCTGCATGCAGCAGGGCGATTATAATGATTAATAGCCGCGTGGATTTTGCTTCAGCCTGGGCGATTATGCTTGAGAGGGTGGAAGAGACTGTGGACGACGCACCGTGGCAAGGATTGGGTACACGTTTCGTACAAGGAAATATCCCGACAACCCGAACGCAACGCCCACAAGTGCCCAGCGGACAGAGTTGAATGGAGCGACCGCAATGATCTCGTTGAGCATTAGTACCGAGAGCGCAACGAGGCAAAGAGCAGCCGCTGGCTCACCGAGACCGGTATCCAGACAAACATGCTGTATCCCCACAACGCTATGGCCTCTACGACGCTCCATTCCCCGACACCGAGATATCTGAGCGCTAGCCACAAAAGTGCGGGGAGCGCCAACCCGTCTGGAGATAATATCAGCCGGACGGACGAGAGATATGGAATGTGCTCGTACAGCTGTACACCACCGGGACTGCGATCGAGAGCAGCCCAAAGTCATACGCGATGGCAGCGTCGGGGTCCGAAAAGTACGCCGTCACGGACGCGGCGAGGCTGGAGGAGAGGAACAGCGTAAAGATGAGGGTGGTGAGCGTCCAGAAGGGCCCGTATAGGTCCGCGGGATTGAGGTGCGTCGAGAGATAGTCGGTAGACGTCGGGATGAGCGTCGAATAGCAGCGTTGCAGCACCTAGGACGCGTAAACGGGCGAAATGAGACGTAGGCTCTAATACCGTCTTGGTGTCGACGTCAAAGTAGCACTGGTAGTATTCGAGCGTCCAGAAACCACCGGGAGGGCTGCTTCCTTCTTGCATGTACCCTGGACGCAGTCAGCAACAGCGGTATAGCAACGTTCGTACGCACGTCTGTCTGCGTTTCCGAAGCCAGGAGAGCGCGCGCCGCCCTGGTTGGTGTCCGCGTCACCAAGAAATGCTGGAGGACGTGTTAGGCGTTCATGAGCGCAGGTCGGCGTACTTGCATTTGAACTGTAGACCCTCGGGACCCTCCTCGAGTCTTTCATCGTTGTCTACGGCAACATACGCCATGGCCGAGTTCGTCGTCAGGAAGTGAGAGGTCCCGATTGTGACCTGCAACCAACCTGCAACTGATTTCGACGCGTCTGCATTGCTCGGAACGTCGTAAAGTCAAGTCTATAATGCCAGATAAAGGACATGGAGGAATCATTAGAGCTACAGTGGGGAGCAGCTAGCTCCCCGGGAAGGTATTCTTTGTCGTTCGTAAGTGGTATCACACAACCATTGCGCCCAGCAGGAGCATCCCCACCGTCACCACCGCGCCAACCACCCTCTTCCCCACAACCATTCCGTCCATTACCCGGAGCGCAGCACTCTTCGTGGCGTTCTCCGGAATCGTCGTAATCGTCACCTCGACCACAGCAACCAGTCCATCCACCGCGAACCGGCCACCGACAGGGACAGTGTCCGCGTGGTTGATCCCTTTGCTCGAGTTTGCGAGGAGCCCGGAGACGTAAGAGACTTTGGAGGAGTAGACGTAGCCAGCCCAGGAGGTTGTGCCCTCGAATGTACTTGTGTTCGTCAACGCGGTTGTGTTAATTGGTGAGCCAGTCATGTTGCCGATGAGCCAGTCTCTGCAGGAACAAATGAGCGCAGGGAAAGACGGAAGAGAAGCGACGCACCGGCCAAGATTGTAGCCGTCGGGAATAATATTGTGCTGCTCGGCAATAGGCTTCTCCGCTGAGGTCGCCAGAAATATGGCGCTGCTATTCGCGGAAGCGCCGTCTTGTGTCCAATAGCGGAAGTGGTTCCCTCCCTTGATAGTCTCCATGCAGGTACCGAGCGAGGGGTCGCCATAGTCCCATCGAAGGACGGCCGTTTCGTTCACTAGAAAGACAATTTTAGTAACATTGGCCCCACAGCAGCTTTGAGCAAAACGAAGCACGCACCATATCCAGTGCCGTCGCCTAAATCGGCCGTCTGGGGCTCTCCTTCATGCTGGCCCAAGCATTCGCCTGCGAAGCCGACACCTCTGTCCCGCCCAATGTCAGAACAAATATGTCCGAGAACAAGACGTACAGCATGAAATTGAGGAAACCGCCGTCGACCTCTTGGTTCTTGAGCACAGCTGGCGTTGAGAGGCCGGAGATGATAACATTGAGCGGCTCTCCAGCCGGCGGGTAAGTATTGGGGGATTTCTAATAGCATGTTAGGGCATGTACATGTTCGAGGAGCTACGCACAGTTAACATGGACCCTCCAGCATCTGCTGGCGAGTAGTATGCAACAGGTGCATCTGCCCTCCTCGAGATGGGAAGCATATGCAGAAAACGGCTCCATAATGAGCCGGAGGACGAGGTCGCGCTGCGTCGTGCGAGGTGGTGCGGTGAGGATAGGGATAACGAGGGAAGACAGAGGAGCAGGAAAAAGAGGGTCAGCCGCGGCGGCGACGGGGACGACGACGAGGGCATCGTGGAGGGAGCACCGGACAGTGGAGGTTAAGCTTGAAAGCGCAATGGCCCATTGTCAGCCCTGATTTCATTGATAGTAACGGCGATCCCGCGCTGCTTTCCGCGTCCATGAGCGACTCCGAGTCCGACGCGTCCTCTGACAACGAGCTCGGTGACCTCAAGGGAAAGGGCAAAACCGATGACAACGAGAGCCGCACCATCGTCCAGGCTGGTTTTGACGCGTATTTCACCCTCTCCGCCGCAAAGGGAGCAACATCCTCCAACCTCTTCTCATCCCTCGTCCAGCCATTGTCGGCGGACGAATACCTCGAAGGAATTGCATATGATGCGCCAGGAGCCGTTTCCCTTGAGTCCGCCATTCTCCGCGAACCGCAACGCTCGACTCTGTTCAGCCGCATGCTTGCCGAGCTGAACGAGGGTTTCAACACTCTCTGCTATGGATTCGGGTCGAAACGCGACCTTCTCGACGACTTTGCAAGAACGCGCTGCGCAAAGGCCGGCCATGTAGTCGTGGTCAACGGATTCCATCCCGAACTCAGCCTCAAAGATATGCTGCACTCAATCGAGAACGTCCCAGGAATAACCGCCCTGCCTCTCGCATCCAACACTCCGGACGCCCAGACGCGTCGAATCCACGACTTTTTCTCCCAATCGAAAGTAGGCTTATACCTCATCGTGCACAATCTCGATACCTTCCTCATGCGGACGCCGAAAGCGAAACCGTGCCTATCCGTGCTTGCCCTTCATCCCAACATCCATCTTGTCGCCTCTGTCGACCACATCAACGCCCCGCTGTTGTGGTCGGCTTCCGAAAGCGCCGCACGCAAACGCAGTGGCGGCGGTGGCGCACTTCCTCGCGGATTCGCCTGGCTATGGCACGACGTGACCACACTCGCGCCGTACGACGCCGAACTCGCATTCGCCGATCGCACTTCCATCACTGGCGCCCGGGGCCGCAAAGCCCGTGCCGATGCCCCCGACGCGCCGGGTGCAGGCGTCCCCGTCTCGGACACCGCCGTCCAGCATGTCCTTGCGGCCGTCACTGACCGCGCAAAGCGACTGTTCGTTCTGATGGGCGAGCGCCAGCTAAAGAGTATCGACGCGGAGGGGAGTGACCCGCATGTGGACGCGCTACAGGCGCATGGCGTTACCTACGACGCGCTTTTCCCTCTTGCTCGGGCAGAGTACATTTCGACCATCGACACACAACTGCGGGCACAATTGGGCGAGTTCCGAGACCATCATCTCATTGTGAGCGCGCAGGTCGGGGCGTCTGAGGTGTTATGGATTCCGATGCGCAAGGAGAGGCTAGCAAAGATTCTGGCGTCGATAGAGACAACCTCGTAGTACTTTTCCAAGAGTGTCACGCCGTCACGCACGATCTACATTTTTTGACGCGCGCCACCACCACCAATGTCCGAAGCCGCCCTCAAAGCCGCCGTCTTCCAACGGCTTCATCCGCGCACCTACCTCGAGCGCTTCATCGCGGAAAGCTACCGACCCGATGGACGCCAATTCGATGGTTGGAGAGACGTCTCCGTGAATGTAGGCGCGTCCACCAACGACCGCGTCCAGATCATCCACTGAGCTTGAGTAGGCTCAATATCCACCGCGGATGGCTCTGCGCTCGTCCGGCTCGGGGAAACGGCCATTGTATGTGGAATAAAGGCGGAGATTGCAGAGCCCGAGCTTGACGCATCGGAAGCTGGGTTTCTTGGTGCGTCTCCGCGTCGTGCTCTCGAGACCACGTACAAACCTCCGAGTCTAGTCCCGAACATCGACCTCCCCGCGCTTTGCTCGCCAAAGTTCAAGCCAGGGCCACCGAGCGATGAGGCTCAAGTCCTCTCGGATCGACTGAACGAGGTTCTCTCAACGTACGCCCACCGCGTCGGACTTTTCAACGTTCCTTACGCCCTTCAGTGCCCTCTCACCATCCTCTCTCGTAATCCACCCCGGGAAAGCCGTGTGGGTCCTCTACGTCGACGCGACCTGCATCAACTACGACGGGAACGTTTTCGACGCGGCGCTCATCGCGATGGTCGCGGCTTTGCGGAATAGTGCGTGCTTCGTTGCCCTGTTAGCCGTTCTGATGCCCTATCCAGCCAAACTGCCGAAAGCTACATTTAACGTAGAGACGGAACAGACGATCTGCTCGCGGTCAACTTCTATCCCTCTCCAACTCACGAAAATCCCCGTATCCGCGTCCTTCGGCGTCTTTGACACGTGAGTTCTCTCTGCGATGCTCCCAAAACACGATTTACACGTACATAGAACGCTGCTCGCCGATCCAACCGCGTTCGAAGAACCGCTTCTCGATACGACCATCTCCGTCATCCTCGACGAGCAAAACGAGCTCATATCCGTCTCCCAACTCGGCCCCGGCGTCTCTGGAGATCTCAATACGCTATCGTCATGTATATCCGCCGCAAAGCAGCGCCGGCCGTTTCTCGGTCAACAAATTTCATGATGATTCAAAGTTCCTTTCAGTGTTCCTTTCGCTTCTCTTCTCTTTCGTGGTTTTTAGAACATGCGACACATTCAAACAGGAACCGGGCCCTCCACCTAGGCCGATACGCACCATGGCGACACGCCTTCAGGTGCTTGTAATTCGAGATCGTGGTTATCTCGAAAACCTCCGCATTAGCTGCAAGGCCCCGTTTCTCTCGTTCGAAGGGGACCCACATCAACGGCAATTGGTGGTTTGATGAGATCTGCAATCCAACCGACGATCGACCCCAGCTTGTCTTAAACCTTGCTTAACCTACCATGTCGGTTGCATTTTTGAAAGTCGGCGTCGAGTTTTACAACGCCTATTCGCCCAACAAGTGCGGAAATCATCCACTACAGCGTAGCGAGAAGCGCTCTGCGGCCTTCGTCTCGCTTGACAACGTTCAAAGGATCAAGGTTTTAGAGAGGGTCGAGTACAGAAGGATCCTCAATATCATTTGGGATGAGATTGACAAGAGGGAGAAAGGGGAGGAACCTAACATGGGCTCGTTGGTTGTGTGGGGTCAGTCTGGCATCGGTGCGTCCCAGTACTTCATGTTTCATCGGACCTAAACCTTGTAGGTAAATCGATGTTTCTTGACTATGCACTGGCAATGGCAATTCACCGCCGGATATTTGTCCTCTACAGCAACAACAAGCACCGAGTCGCCGTCTTTGACCCTTCGAAGGAGCCCTACGCGCTTAACCCGGACGATCTGTGGGACTTGGACTTACCCGATATCTATTTGGTCCTATCGGACTCGACATACAGCCTGCAGACCCCGCTCGACTTTTTCGTCGACACCACTTGTGGCGCATTCCTTGTCCATGCGACATCGCCCATGGAGCCGCGCCATCGTTCTTGGATGAAGGATAAGGACGCGCTATTGTATCCCATGGAGCCACTGCCGAAGACCGAGTTTCTTAACATAATGCAAGCCATACCATTTTCATATTAGCTCGCAAACTAACTCGAAACCAGTTGTGACCAGACATCAGGATCTCAAGTCGAAGGGAGCAATTTCTTTACGCCCGAGGAGTTGTACGACCTGCTTGGCCCGATGCCTCAACCGGCATTGGAAAAATATGTCCGAGTTGAGAACCCTACACCTACCGACCTTGGCCTCACCGAACCCTCCAACCTCTTCAGCGACCCCAAACTGCTCGCCCGGGCGCTGATATCAGGTTCTGTCATGCCGACGTCGCAAATATCTGGATTCGACGATTACTTTGTCATAATCCCGGATCCGATGCTACCCAAGCCGACTGGGACAAAGAACCCTGGTCATAGCTACCTGATAGGAACGCCCTTCTTGCGGAAGCTGCTTGTCGACTATCTCCGTAAACAGTCCCTCGAGAAGCGGATGAAGTTGGCGGCGTCGCTCTCCTCGGTATATTCGCTCGCCGGCGCGTTGTTCGAGGCGAACATGCCGATATACCTCAGCCTCGCCCCGCATCCTCTCGAACTACACTTTCATTCTCCTCAAACTAACTATGCTCTGCCATCCCAACTTGTTCTGTCCCCGACGGCATTTGACATCAGCTTGCCGTCCCGGCCAGCCCTCAACACCTTGTTCACGCCCGGACAAAGACAGTCTGCATTCGACGCATTCTGCATCACGCGTGGGGCCCTCGACGCAGTACGGGTAAACATCCTTCAAGCAGCGGTCGCGCGGAGCCGCGAAATTGGACAAGATGGTATTCGTGAGCTCATCGACGCTCTCGATCTACCGGGAACCATTGACTGGCGGGTTGTCTTTGTTGCTCCGTCTGCAGAGATCGGTGTAGCAGTCAGCAAGCAGTTCTGGTGCGATGGCTTTCGGATTTCAAGCAAGAACGTGACTATCCCGGTTGGTTGGGCGGTCTTGCCGTTCGCCGATGGTCTCTCGGTGAGCTGTGGGGTCTTTGTCCGTGGTTAAGAGACTAATGATGCAGGAATTTGAATCGTGCCTCACCGCGAGCGAGCTTCTCAGCGGTGAAAGCAACACTGGAAATCGAATGGGTAAGGCTTGAATAAATTGGGTCTGGGCAACGTATTGCGCAGCATGATGATAGGTACACCATGGCGTTGCCTCTTACCCTCTTCCTTTTGCATCCACGCGCCCCATTCTTTGCACCCCGCTCCTCACAACGCGCACAACTATACTGAAAGTATTGCACACGAATCCGCACACCTTTCTGCACCGCCTTCGGCAGTGCCTGCGTCGGCGCACGCTGCAGGTAATCTAGCAATGCCGCGCGGTTAGGGTTAGGTCGCCACGAATAGACCCACGTTGCCCAGCACACATCTCCGATGTTGGGATGGGACTCGATAAGATCGTCAAGCGCAGCCAGGATTGTCGGCTGGAGCTCCGGAATATCGTCCCCCAAGTCATGGACGAGCGAGAGCTTCAACTCGAGGGTCCGGAGCTGCGGGGAGACGGACGGAGTGAGGAGGTGCGCAAGAAGCCGCGCGATGCGCGCCTGGCAACGTTGATTGTACTCTGCCACGTTGCTGGCGAAGTTGTTGGACCTGCTCACAAACAGATCTGGAGCTTGGACCTCGACGGAGGCCGCTCGAAGTAGCGGCAAGGTTTCGGGGACGGTGAGGGTGGACGGGAATGACAGGACTAAGGCGAGCTGCTAAGTACGGCGCAGGAATACCAATGCATAGGGCGAGACATACCTTTCGTCAAGGCTAAAAGTTTCACGGATTCAATGTAAGAAGCGACATGAGAGAATAGATTGATCATCTCGGTCGAGCTATCGTTGAATCGAAAGGTGAAGGTGCGGAGGGATTCGATATATGGCGTGAATTCCGGGCGAAGGAGGAGTTTCGCGACCGAGGGACTGGTTTTGACGGACAAATCTATTGAAGAGATTTGTTGGCCCATAGCCGAGTCCGCGGACGAGTCGCCGGTGAGGGTCACCTCATCGATGTCCACTTTCGGAGCGGCGGACAGCACCGGCACAAACACGTCGACCGGCAGTTGGAAAACAGAACAGAAATCAAGTTGTCGCGTGAAGGGACGTCGGGAGACCATCCAGGTGAGGAAGCAGTCCGTCAGCTTGCGTGGAATGGTGTTCCAGTCGGAGGCGGAAGCGTCTGGCGAGTCAGTGGCATATGCCATAAACGAAAGGGAGAGATGTGTTGCTGCGGTGATTCGGTGGAGGATGGCCTCGAGGGCGAGGATGTCAACATTGTTATGAGGCCCCGGGACCACGATAAGTTTGAAAATGGTGACATATCGTGCAAGATGAGGATGCTGAACAAAGTGCTTGTTGGCGTCCACGATGGCCCGTCTGTCTCGGTAGAACCTTTCGGGCGAGATGGAAACTTGAAGACACTGGTGCAGACGTTTCTGGGCGGGGTGACGAAAAGCTACAGCTGCGAGCGAGCATGCTTTGAGGGATTTCTTGTCGATTTGATCCACGATGAGCCCAATGATGTCCGGCGGGATGTCGGGCATGGTGGTGGTCAAGAGGCAGGTGCGCAAAACCGCGACGTAAAATATTTGTGATGAATGAATGTTCAACGTTCAACGTTGTGCCAGACGATAGTGGTTATACTCTGCTAGAGGTTCAAGGCGTATTTGTAGAGTCTAGAGAGAGCGGGAATGTCGGGTTGGCGGCTGGTCGTAGACTGTCGTAGACTCATCGTGATGCTTGTTTGTTTCTGCCCACCAATGGCACGATGTCTCTGGACTTCCTGGAGGTCGCAATCAAATACTACAACGAATATTCCCCCCGCAAATGCGCAAAATATCCTCTTCAGCGTAGCGAGAAGCACTCCGCGACCTTCGTCTCGTTGAAAAACGTTGAAGGGATCAGGGTCCTGGAGAGGGCCGAGTACAAAAAGATACTCGAGATAGTTTGGATCGAGCTTAAGGCGAGGCAGAATGGGGAGGCAGCTGACCTTCGCTCGCTGGTTCTGTGGGGCCAGCCAGGCATCGGTGCGCCCCCGTTAATACGCTTTCATCGAGCGTCAACCATCGCACTAGGCAAATCCATGTTCCTGGACTATGCGCTCGTCATGGCAATCCACGACAAAAAGTTCACCATCTACAGCGACAACCCCGAGCGAGTCATCGTCTTTAACCCTTTGCTTGAACCGTACCCGCTGAAAGTGGCTAAACTGCGGAATTTCAAGCTACCAAATGGCTGCTTAGTCCTATCGGACTCGACAGCCGACTTCTCGACTCCGCTCAACATCTTCACCAGGAGGGATAGTAGCGTATTCGTCCTCCAAGCGACATGTTCGGAGTCGCGCTATCGCTCCTGGGCAAAGCACAGGCTCGCCATGCTCTATCCCATGGATCCACTTCCAAAGGATGAGTTTCTCTTGATAGTGTGAGCTGATTCAGTCTCGCTGTAGTTTCCAGTTGACAATTTACAGTCGGGACCAGACATCGAAACAAAGCAAAGCTACCACCTCGACTGCGACTTCGCAAGAGAGCGAGTTCTTTACGCCCGAAGAGCTCTACGATCTGCTTGGCCCGATGGCCCCACCGGCACTGGTCAGATATTCTCGAGTGAAGAACCCCAAACCCGTTGACCTCGATCTTGTTGATCCCGCCGACCTTTTTATGGACTTGAACTGGCGCTCTGTCCCGCGGTTTCACCAATACTTTGTCATCACACCAGATTCGACGCGACCCAAGCCCGTCTTTCCCATGCAACCCGGTCATCGCTACACCGTAGCAACACCGTTCTTGCGTCGGCTGCTCGTCGAACACCTTCGGAGCCTGACCCTCGAGAAGCGGATGCAGATAGCGGCGTCGCTCACTTCTGTAGCTCAGGTTGCGGGCGCGTTGTTCGAGGCGCACATGCCAATATATCTCAGCCGATACACGAGCGCTCTCCAACTACACTTTAACGATACTCACTCCGACTACGCTCTGGGACCTCGACTTGTGCTGTCCCAGCAGTTGTTTGACGCCGACGGGCGGTGCAGGCCAGAGCTCAATACCCTCTACATACCCAAGCGCAACCAGCCTACATTTGATGCATTCTGCGTCACCAACATCGCCGCGAACGCGCTGCGGGTGACCATCCTCCGAGCAACGATTGCCCGGAAGCACAAGATCGTTCAAAAAGATATATGCCAACTCATGGATGCTCTCGATCTGCAGGGCGACGTTGAATGGCGTTTCGTCTTCGTCACCCCATCTACGGAGATTAGTGAAGCGGTAAGTACGCCGTTTTGGAACGGTGGCGTCCCATGCAAAGGCATGACCATGACCATCCCGGTGGGCTGGGCTGTCATGCCGCTGCCGGAGTCTGGTGTTGATTCGTCGGTAAGTTGTATATTCTCTACCTGTTCATATGTCACGTTTACGCAGGAACCGTACCTCACCGCGACCGAGCTTCTCAACGACGATTACAATTCGAACGAGTCAGACGCAGACTTTGAGGAAGAAATGGAAGTGGATGGGGATGCCTAGCGTTTTGTACAGGTCATTTGTTGCCTCTCATTCCGTCGCTCGCTCTTTCTCGGGTTGAACGCGCCGACCATGTTAAGCCACCTAATCATGGCGCCGTCCCTGGATCACCTAGCCAACTCGTCTGCAGACACTCGAAATTCGAATCGCTCTCTTAATTGTGGGTGGGCAAACGGATTCGTAGATAGTGCGGGCGTGTCGGGTTGGTAGGTTCGCCCAGGATGTAACAAAACGAGCGGCCTTTGTCGTTTAATCGACATGAGGCGGTGATGGATACAAGGAGAGGATCGTGGCTGGGACAAACGGTGGTATAACAATGGGCTATGCAGGTAAGTAGCGAGTATGAGGATGAGGATGACGAGCGGAATAAGGTACGTAGGGCAAAAAAAAGCATGCGGGAAGGAAGCGACACACACACACACACAAACAAAAACAACAGTCTAGATCGTCGCGAGAACCGGTCCTAGTATTACACTTTTTTTTTTTTTGTTCTTGGTCTGCTCATGGGATCGTTTCTGTTCGTGAAGACCGCACAAAGTCGGCAAAATATTTTCGGAAGGCTTTGGTGTCCAGGTCTCGCAGCTTGACGGTAAATTCGAGCGCGGACTCTTGTGGCCAGCCTTGCGACGGGAGGAAGGCGGAAAGGAAGTAGTCGTACGCCTCCGTTCCGCGAGCTTTGAAGATCGCTTGGAGGACGTTGGCGACCTCGTTTAAGACCTGCGCATGAGCGGGCTCTTTGAGGCTGAAGTCCGCAAGAGACGGAATCTGGAAGACGGCGGGGAGTATACGTTTGTAAATGTACTCCTCGAACCCGGGCAGCCCTTTTGTTGCCGAAGGACCAGACCCGTCGGAAGTCGTCGGCAGTCCCCAAATCGATATGGTGCGGACGATGAACTGGAGGGCGCCTCGTTGGCACACTGGGTCGGACAGATCGCTCCCAATTTGTAGCATATTCGCCATGAGAGCGTCGAAACCGCCCTGGTTGCCTACGAGGATGTAAGCAGGTTGCTCACAACAGAGCGTGAAAGGACATACGGTCCGAGGTCAAGACCGCCGGGATTTTTGAGCTCATGATGCTGTTAAGCAGAACGATATAGGCTTTCTTGGTCTCAACATGAACCCGCTGGTCGTCCGTCCCAGTGACGGGTTGTGCGAGATAGCCGGTGATATGAGCGCTGAGCGGCGTGATCAGCTCGTCGAGAACGCTGAATAGCTGCTCCTATAACTTCCGTCAAGAGGTGCACCATTTCTTTTTTAACAGAACACACTTGAAGTTTGTGAACCAATAAACCGATAAAGTTCAAAAAGTCCACAAGCTCGGCAGGCTCAAAGTGTGCGAGCAGGTTAGACATGAGTTGAGGGATGAAATGCGCGACGTTGGGGCCAGCGCTAGCAAGAATTCGTGTGAATGCGAACCGAGCCTGTCTTTCATTAGACCCGGATTGCCACGGAAAGTAAACAACCTACCGCCTCCCGAAGGTCCTTGAAGACATTCATCGCCTCTAAACACACCAATATCGCCTGCGCAATCTCGGTAAACAGCTCCACGGGCGGAGGGATATAATCCGGAGGTAGCGGGTTGGGATAGTCCGGGAATCCCTTTGCGATATTGCCGAGCGCCATAATCCCGTGGTGGACTTTGACGATGGGCACGACATCTTGACTGCCTTTTGTGCGGAACGCCTGGAGGTTGTCGGAGAGGTCTGACATCATGGGTCGAATGAAGGAGACCAGGAGCGAGCTCAACTGGTCGGGCGTGCGATACAGCAACGAGCAGAGCGTGCCAACGGTCTCGTAGAGGTATAGCTGCGAGTCAAACGCAGAGCTCTTGATCGCGTCCGTAAGCGGGTCCCCGGTCGAGTCGGAATCATCGCCGTCCGGAAGAGTGACCTCGATTGTGAGTAGGTCACGAATGCTGTTAGCGACGTTCACCGCGACGTCGGTCGGGATGTCGTTCTTTATCTCCTTGACGAAGCGATAGAAGAGATAGAACACGCGTGAGCGGTGCGTGGCGTTCTCATGGTGAATGCCCCTGCAAAACGTTGGCGAACATGGAACGTGTCGCACAAAGGACGAACCGAGTCCCAATCATCGCTTCAAGCGTCGGGAGAATGCATTCTTTCCGCACTTTGAAAAAATCGGGGTATCGAGAAACGGTCTCAAAGAACTGCAAGCCAACCATGGCGGTGGGATAGGCCGGAATGTTCGCCTGGACAAGGCTGAGCAGCATCTCTCCGTGTGGCGTCAGCGGGAACTCCGAATAGTCGATCGCCTTCTTCTGATCCTTGGCGACGACGCCGGGGACGACACAAAACGCGGGCCTTCCTTTGCCTACAATAGATGTCAGAGATGAACCGATGATTTGCCCGACGCACTTTTGTTGATCTCTCCAAAGATGTAGACGAGGTAGACTCCAAGTTCTGCGTCGTTCCATTTGACCTCCAAGCCGTTGCGGTACGCCTCGCCTGTGGTTTGTGAAAGCGACTGGATCGCGTTGGTGACAAGCTCTGGGTCGAGAATGTAGGTCGACTCGAGTAATGTGAGCAATTCCTGTACACAAGTCAGCTTAGGTACATGCCAGTGTCCATGGCCAGTCCCAACCTTGCGGATCGCCTCAAACTCTGCGCTGTCCTCTTCATCGAGATCATCAGGATCACTCTCCTCGTCCCATTTTGCTTTCGTTATCGTTACTTGCAGTAAGGACGTCAAGAAAGAACGCTTGTTCTCGTCCAAAGGCGCGAGGTTCTTGACGCGCTTATACTTTAGGGCGTTAGCCTCTGTCTCATTTATAGCCAAAAAAGGCTTACATTTAGCAGAACGGCGCGCAGCATTGGGAACACAGTGTTGGACGTGTCGTCGTATTCGTCCGCCATGATACGGAGTGCGACGGGAAGAATCTGGTTGAGGAGAACGGTTGCTTCAGACGCGACGGCCTCGTTGCCCGACTCTTCGATAAGTTTGAGCAATTCGAGCGCAAGGACGTTCAGAAGCCGCCCCAACGCTTCCCGATACGACTCCTCACCCTCGTCCGCCTCCGTGCGCTGCATTTTTTCTTCTCGCGTCTTGCTTTCTAGCGCATCGACGACCTGACCCAACGCGAGGACTTTGAGGAGCTGAAGTTTGTCTCCAGGCTCCTTCAATCCTTTGGCGACGATGCGCGAAAGCGCGTTGGCAGTAGCTAGTCGAATAGCCAGGGATGGATCGGCGAGGAAAGAGAAGAGTAATGGGACGGTGGTTGGCGTCACGGTAAGGTTTATGTCGATCCAGCCTACGCCAGCTTAGGATCGCGTCCACACAAAAAATGGAACACGCACCAACGTAGGACGAAAAAGTTCGGATGCCCAGATCGACCACCTCCGCCATGCTCCGCTCGCCCTTCTTCATCTGCTCCGCTGCCTCCGCCACGAGAGTGAGCACGGCTTCGTTGATCCCGACCGCGTCTCGTTCCCGAACCGCGTCCCGCACGCGCATGTCGCGTACATGCCGCTCCTGCACGAACGTCCGCGCGGCCTTGAGCGTCTGGTCTGCGACCTCTCCCGAGATCTCGATGACAATATGGAAAAATAAGATTATTATGTTGCGGTTGAATGCTGGTGTGGGGGCGGATGATGTCGTTGCGGCGGGGCGGATGAGAGAGAAGAGATCGGCGAAGAAGGACGGCCATTGGGTCATGTAGGAGGATAGAAAGAAGAGCGATAGCGTATGGGAGAACTTGTTCCGTATATCTAGCGGGCGAATCAGCGACGCGTGAGGATAGTCGGGCGGACGACGCACATGGAGCGCTGGCTTCCGCGGAACCATGAGCAAATTCCGCTTGGATATACGAAACCAGGGCTTGCTGGATAGTACGGAACGTCTCATCGTCTAATGGTTCGTAGCTGGGCGGGGCATGAAACCGAGGTAAAAAGATCGGGGAAAATCTGGCGCACCGGTTATCGAGGAAGTCGTCGAGCACTCTAAGGGCAAAGAATCTAGCTTGTGGGCCGTATTTCCTGGAACCCTCTGGGGTCGACTCGACGAAGAGAGGGAGTGCTAGCGTCCAGGTGTTTTGAGCATTCTGCTGGATGGACTTGAGGTAATCGAGGGCCTGCTGGTGGAGAGATGCCTGGCTTGGGTCGGAGGCGATATCGATGGCTTGGACGATCTGGTCCATGGCGCCGTCTGCAGCCCGACGACGAGACAAGCGACGCGATGTGGCAAAACGGAAAGTGGATGATCGCGTGCGCCCCTTGTACCCCGACCACCACCATGACCACACTTGACTCGTATTACTTAAAATCCCAGCACATATATTTCTCGGTGGAATGCTATAGAGACCTGCCCGGTCGCCTCGTCGAACGCCAAGCACTGGCACTTCTCCAACTCGAACGGCAGCGCCAGATGCCTCCCAAGCAGCGGCTGAACGCTCCACTCCTCCGCACCGAAAACAGCTTTCATCAGCGTATATTGGTCGTTTGCCCATCTCCGTTCCAGCCAGACAGCTCTGGTCCCCGTCTCTCCGAGACAAACAATCTCCGCAGACGCGCTTGTGTGCGTCGCGAATCGATGCACGATACACGCCTTCTCCTTTGGAAATCGAAGGTAATAGTCGTCCGGTGCGCGTGAGGTGAGCGTGTGGAACGACAGCGCCGATATTTGCTTGAACGGATGCGTCGAATCGACGCAGAGGGTGTAGTCTGCGAAGTCAGTAATAACCGGGCTGCGGTACTCTGTGCATGGGGAAGCCAGGTCATTGACGCCGTCCTCCGGCAAATCGTGGACTCGGATGAGCAGAGATTGGTTCAGGATGCCGGTAAGGACGAGCTGACACGTCGCTCCCCCAACCAGCTTCAGGTGAAGCTGGGTTACGCCCTGCCACTGAACTTAAACACAAGGACGAAAGGATGAAACTGCGCACCTCAGGCAAGTGGGGGTTCATCGTACATTGCGCGCGGGTCAACGCGTTAACCAACATAATTCGAGGGTTTGTCGTCGAGTGTATCCCGACCGCGATAAGGTGGGCGTAGACGTGTACCTCATAGAACACCGAGTCCTTGCTCACAATGTTGCAGGCCTGTTTCAACGCTGCCGGACTGAACGACGTCTCATCCGACAACGCGACCGAGTACGCAGTCAACTGCGCGCCCGACTTCATGGCCGATATCAACGCGACCAGGACCTCGTCGTTTTGGATCGTTGCGGCGAACTTGAGGGGGACGGACGCGTCGGGAAGGTCGAGGAACGCGACACGCTGCGCGCGTTTGTGGGTGACGCGCCAAATGGAGATTGACGCGGGAAAGCGACGGAGGACAACAAGCAGAGAAGAGCCGATGAGCTGCATTTGCGACACGTTGTCCATGTCTGGTATGCGTGTCATTTGGCGGATGGATGGGTTTACGCGCCGCCAGTTCTGGTCGACCCTAAGGGCGTGACAAGTTGCTGCCTTGCAAGCTGCGGCTGGCATCTGCGCAACATCCGCATAGGGTTCGATGTTGAGCGGCAGCGGGTTGGAATTGTGCAGTCTATGCCAGATATAATCGGCTGTGAGCACGTAGGCATGCAGAACGCGACACGTCTCGAAACCACGTTGAGATCGGGTTACAATTGGACGTAGCGTACCTGGGCAAGGTTGAGGATACTTGGGGCGTCGAGCTCGACTGCGATAGTGTGCAGAATGTCGAGGGGGAGGGCCAGTAGCCCACTGCCCATGGACGCGACTGGAGAGGTCCACCCTTGGGATCGTCTCCGTTCCGAAGCCGGCTGCTGATCATGTGCTTATAACCCCCTTTGACTCTTGACTCCTGCATCCACGACCTCACTCACCATGGACTCGGACTCGGAATGGCTTGACCTGGCCGTCCCCGACTCGGACTCGGACACCTCCTCCTCCCTCAGCGACAGCGACAACGAACACAATAGCGACAGCATCTCCTTGCCACCGTCCCGAAGGTCCTCCATAAGCATTCCCAGCGACGCCGATGGTGAGATCGAGGCCTGGGAGGGCTTCGCAGACGATGAAGACGCTCCTTCCGAGCACGTTCCTCCGGAAGAAGACGTCGTCGTCAAGGCCGGTCTCGAGCAGAGCTTGGTCGGCACTCTCAGTGCCTCCCGGTCGAGTTCGGCTGGCATATCCACTGTCCACAACTCCCTTCGCGATCTCAGACTCTCCTTTCCGGATCCCATCTCAAGCTCCCGCGATGAGCTTAACCGCTCCTACGAGGCCGTTGACGCTCCCAAGGACGAAGCAACCGGTACCATGGACGATGTCTCCAATTCGTTCATGTCCGACGCTTCCTCTCCAGGGACAGAGGCCCCGCTGGACAGCTCTGCGGTTCCTATCCCCATTTATTGGTCCGACGATTGCCACCCGAGGGACTTTGACGTTGTCCTCTACGACCCGTCCTCGCAATGCCGCGAATTCGCTCAATGGCTCATGCAAACCGTGGCTGGCGGCGCGTCATTCGGGAGTGGCAATCTTGTAGGTCTCGATCTATGTGACCCTCTTCTAGCTGATTTCATCCGGGCTTTTCAGCCGAGCCTAGATAGACCCTCCCTGGCCATCGTGCCTTTGCCGTGCTCCGTTGCCCTCCTAGAGCACACGCTCTATCTTCCTGTCGTCTTTGACACTGCTAACCTCGCTGAGACCATCGATGTTCCTCCCATGCGAACAATATGCCTTCTCGAGGGCGCTAAGCAGCAAGTTTTCGTTGATACCCCGGTGGCGCGGGCTGTCGTTGACCCCGCATTCGTCTGCCAACAGCTTCAGCCCGTTCTTCACCCACTTTCGAAGAAGTCGACGCCCAAGCCTTCGGATAATGTAAAGCCTGTCCATGCGGTTACCTTGTACGCGCCCTCCTTTCCCTGGTCTCTTCTTTATCATAATCATCCACTAGCGTCGCTTTGCTCTCCATCATCATGGGATTTGCTGCGAACACGGTCTTCCGCCCACCCACGATGGCTCCTACTCCGGCCAACACTCCCTATGTCCCCGCCCACACTACTCCTCCGGCGACGTTCTGGGGTATGTTCGGAACTGCACCCAACTCCTCCGTTACCCCGATCTCAACACCCGTTGTTACGACAAACATGGGCGTTATGCCATCGACTCTCAAAGACCTCGCGCTTGCCGTTTTTAACCCTGCCACAACTACGCCGCTCGCAGGAAGCTCCTCAGCTTCGTCGGCGCCAGCTCCGTCCGGACTATCCAAAGGCAATGCGCCAATCGAGCCCGAAGTCAAGCGGGGCAAGATCAACACCGACATGATCGTGCGGCCGCAGACCTCTCTCTCCGAGCCGGCCGTTTCGCCTAAGGCGCGCTCTGCGTCGACAGCCGTCGGCAACAATGGATGCAAGCGGCGCAAGCTGACGCCTATCGTTCCTGACGAGTCGGCGTCCGTCACATCGCTCAGCCTCAAGCTCGGCGACTCTCTCTCCGAGGTTGCAGAAGCCGCAATGAAGGCTCTCGAGACCGTCCTTCCCTGGGATCTCCGCGAGCTCATGTTCGCGTTCGACGGCCTGCTGCAGGCGATTGGGCGGCAAACGACCATTATTCTGGAGGATACCAAGAGCCAAGTGAAGGTTTTGCGGGAGCGGTTGGTGCAAAGGAATGAGCGAGCGAAGAGACGTGCACGGGAGCTCAAGGATGCGGGTCAGCGCATTGCGCTCGAGGCTGGATACCGGATTCGGACGCGGGCGGATGTTGCGCGGACGAGGGCGCACATGCTGAGGGACAAGCTCGTATCGACATCGGTAGAGGTGTGGCGCACATATGCGCAGGCGCATGGGGAGTGGTCGGAGAAGCTGGAGACCAAGGCGAAGCGGGGGCGCGGCAAGAAGCGGGAGCGGTCTATCCATCGCGGCGGACTGTTTGCGACGTTGAAGCAGAGACGGGAGCGACGAAAGGACAAGCAGACGGCGTAGTTATCGTATGTAATGCCAGATATTCGTAGGTGAGTCCCCATGTATCGTATGTTGAATCTAGGGCGTTTGTATGTTATAACTCGACTGAGGTCGGGCGGACAAGGCAGTGGCGCATCAACGCCGGTACTTCTTGGCTCTTGACGCTCAAACGCACAATCGTCTCAGTGTGTCCTTAAGCGCTCTCGAGTCAGTGAACGCACGTATGGTCGAGTCAGCACTGTCCTGCATATAGGCGCACAACGAGGAAAACCATCCCCCACAATGGCGCACATTCCCTACCCGTCCACACCCAACTTCAGGAACTTCAAGACCGACTACCTCCGCACACTGAACTGGAAACCGCCTGTCGATGAGGCCGAGGGCTCTCCGCCCATTCCAGCTAAACCACGCCCACCCACGCGCGCGACATTCTTCGGCACCGTGAAGCTACACGGCACCAACGCGACAATCGTCTTCCGCAACAACGACCCCGCTCCGCAGATCCAGTCCCGCTCGTGGATTATCCAGGGCACGAAGCAGGATAATTGTGGGACGTATGCGTTGCTGTCGAGGGCGCCGCTGGGCGAGCTGGTGAAGCAGATTCTGCGGGCGGCAGGGAGGGAGGATGGGCTCTTCGAGGAGGTGTATATTGCGGGGGAGGTGGCGGGAAAGGGGGTACAGAAGGGCGTGGCGATTACGCAGATGGAGGTGCGCGTTCTAGGCAACCAACCGGGCAGGCTCACGAACGTACGCAGCGCTTCTTCGCGATATTCAACATCCGCATCGACGGTCATTGGGTGGATATGCGGGAATACAAGGACTGTGCGCTGCCCGAACACCGGATATTCAACGTCGCGCAATACCGGACGTTCGAGGTCGATATCGACTTTACGGCGCCGACGAACGAGGTGTATGAGCGGATGGAAGGGTACACGACGGAGGTATGTGCGTCGTGCCCGTTTGGAACGGCGTTTGTGGATGGTGCGGGGAAGAAGATTGCGGGTAGTGGAGAGGGGATTGTTTGGTGTGTTCTTCATGGCTTTCTCCGGGAGTATGCAATCAACTTTTCGATTCACAGGACGATGGTGCACTCTCCGTATCTTGGAGCCGAGGAGTTCGACGACACCATCCTCTACAATTTCAAAACCAAAGGCGAGGCGTTTGCCACCACCGCGTACATGCCCAAAGAGGCGAAGAACGTCGACCCCGCCGTGGCTCATCTCGCAGCGCAATTCGCTAACTTTGCGCTTGGGGAACGGCGGTTCGAGCAGGGGATCGAGTTCCTTGAGGCCGAACAGGCACGGCAGGGTTTGAAGAAGGATCCATATAACTCTAAGCTCACGGGGCAGTTCATCGGGTGGGTTGTTGCGGATGCGATACGGGAGGAGAAGAATGAGATGCAACGGCTCGGGGTGCTAGAAAAGGACGCTAAGAAGGAGATTTCCGGTAGGGCGCGGATCTGGTTTGCGAAAAAGTGTGCACAAGTCGCGAATGAGCTTACTACATGAGCCTGGATGTATTATTTGTACTGCTGGAGGGTACTGGGTTTCTTGTATACGCGACGCGACAGAGCTATCATAGTTTCGTGACCGTGTTGAGGCACTCTGCCAGTGATGTTCAACTTGAAGCTCAAATTGGCTTTAACCCAAGTACTGGAACCCTAATGTCATGTTGTATGGATATGCTGTAGTTGCGTTTATTGTCTTTTCTTGGTCCCTCAAGCAAACTCGTCCGCGCGAGTTTTCTTGCGGTACTAAAAGCAACGCGTGAGCCTCTGAACGGGTGAGATTTGCCAGACTACCTCGGAGTACCCGCTGTCATGGAGCTGCGCCGTTGTGAAGTCGACCTTTGTTGATACGCCGGTCGCCCCGTCGAGTTCGTACATCTGCTCGCGTGTAGACTTGAGGTAGCAGCAACGGTGCACTTGGCCAGACCTCAATCGAACCATTATGCACTGTAAAGGAGCTCTGGGATGTCCACTCACTGCTCTTTGAGGTACACCCGATTGACCCAGAATCGTTCTGGGACTTGTTGACCAAGCTGGATGCGGCATCAGTCGAAGGCGGCCCGGGGTAGAGCAGATTTCGAGTTGACACAGACCAAAGCGAGCACGCATAATTTGCTGAGGCATTTCACGCCCAGCGACTCGGCGCCAGCTATAGTATACCCGTATCTGTCGATGCAGACATAGTTGCGTTGCGAGTGTGAGCCGTCAGACATTGGTCGCGGCGGAGTGGTTGTGATTGTAGGCGGGAAGGTAGCCCGCGAACCCGTTATTTATCGCACGGTAAACGGTAACTGGCCATGTGGCAGGGGCGGCACCGTAGTTTTATCCGCCTTTGTTCAATGGGTTGGGTAGCGATGCGTTACGTATATGTCTCGTAACACTCCGGCTGATGCGGTTACAATTAGGTGCAAGCGGCTATCGTAGTCGTCTGCACAATCTTTTCCTGGTTCACCGCGGTTCGAGCCTGGTTTCAACCTCGTTACGGACGTTGTCGTAGTACGGTAGTAGCATTCAAGGCTTACTCAACGGATTGCTTGATGTTTCAAAGTTGCCTCAACCACAGGTTTCTCGGAAAGCGGCGCCGTGTTCTGGTAAGTGTAGGGCTTCATACTGTATTCTACGCGAAGGTGGTAATTTTCGGACCTCGAGATGATCAATCAAAATTCTTTCGATTTTGGTTGAAGTTTAGTGATGCGTTTCCACCGAGAGGATGCTCTACAGTACGGATGCAGTGAATTTTTTTTGATTTTACGCGATGGCCAACTGGGACTGAGCCATAATTATCGATGCGTTATACGAGAGTGTGTTTGTTTCGAGTCCAGTAATACATACAACATTGAACAAGCTACGTCCAGCTTTTCGCGCTCATTTCTTCTCAAAGGTAATTTTGAGGGCGGCGTCAAGATCCGCAATAATGTCCTTGATGTCCTCGATCCCGACCGAAACCTTACATTCCCAAGTTTAGGCAAAAAAACAGACAAAGACAGCCAGTGGAAACGCACCCGAATCATATCCGGACCCACACCCGCACTGTTCAACTCCTCCGTCGACAGCTGCGAATGCGTCGTCGACGCCGGGTGCACCACCAGCGTCTTTGCGTCGCCGACGTTCACGAGGTGGCTCGCCAGCTTGACGTTGTTGATCACGCTCTTTGCCTCGGCGTCGCCGCCTTTGACTGCGAAGCTCAACACGCCGCCGTACGCATTGGGTTTGAACAGCTTTCCGGCGAGGGCGTTGGATGCGTGCGAGGGGAGGCCGAGGTAGGAGACCCAGGCGACGTTGGGGTGTTTCTCGAGATGCTGCGCGAGCGCGAGGGCGTTGTCGCAGTGGCGCTGGGCGCGGAGGGAGAGCGTCTCGAGGCCCTGGAGGAAGAGGAAGGCGGGGAAGGAGTTCATGCAGGCGCCGACGTCGCGGAGGAGCTAGACCAAACATGATGACTTTTTGGGACATGGAAAGCGTGAAAACTTGCCTCGACGCGTAACTTGACGGCGAAAGAAAGTTTTCCGAAAGTGTCGGTGAATTTGAGCCCGTGGTAGCCCTCCGCCGGCTCGGTGAAATGCGGGAACTTGCCGGAGGCGGCCCAGTCGAAGTTGCCCGCGTCCTGAGGGAATGAGATGTATGTTTGAGCGAGGAGGAAGACGGACGATGATAATGCCGCCGATGGATGTTCCGTGTCCGCCTACAGATCGTGAAAAAATAGTACTTGACGAAAGAGCTTGCCGTACCTATCCATTTAGTCGCCGAATGAACTACGATGTCGGCGCCGTACGAAATCGGGCGAATCATGTAGCCTGGGCTAGAGTTGGGATCGCTCTTTGTTCAGTAACTGACGACTAACCGGCCATTCCGAACGTGTTGTCCACCACGAGCGGGATTCCATGCTTGTGGGCAATCTACAAGCCAGCCGTCATGATACAAGATCCCGAACGCAGCTAAATCAAGTCACCTCGGCCAACTTGGGTATATCGTTGACGGAGTACTTGGGGTTGGCGATGCTCTCCACAAAGATCCCGCGCGTGTTCTCGTCGATGGCGGCTTCAAAGTCGGCTGGATCGACTGAAGCGACGAACTTGACCTTAATGCCGAATGTAGGGAAGGTAACTGCAGAGTATGAGCGGGACGCGGGGGTTAACAAGTACGAGAACGGACCTTTGAACTGATTGTAGCTCTAGGGGAGCGACTTGGAATCAGAACCAGGGGATAACTCGTGAGCGAGCAACCTACTCCACCATAGAGATACGAGCTAAGCAGGGGTGATTAGTTTGGTTCCCGGTCTGGAGCGCGTCAAACGGGACTAACGACGCGACGATGTTTTGTCCGGGGCGGGCGATGCATGCAATGGCAAGGAACTGGGCTGCGTGCCCAGACGACGTCGCAATCGCGGCTGCACCACCTTCCAGAGCGGCCATACGTTTCTCGAAGACATCCTGGGTAACGTCGCGTCGGGAGATGAATGACAGGGTCTAGAAGGAGACGCACGACAGTGGGGTCTACGGCCCTAGTGAGACGAAGATCGG
This sequence comes from Mycena kentingensis (nom. inval.), assembly GCA_014461125.1. Classification (NCBI taxonomy): domain Eukaryota; kingdom Fungi; phylum Basidiomycota; class Agaricomycetes; order Agaricales; family Mycenaceae; genus Mycena; species Mycena kentingensis (nom. inval.). The sequence goes on along the minus strand of JACAZG010000003.1, from coordinate 3,294,421 downwards.
AAAAAGAGGAAAGGGCACGGACTCATAATCCGACTGTAGATGTTTCCGGTTGCGCGGAGGCCAAAGAGGTCCGCTGCATGCTATGAACACCGGGATCGATTAGATATGGCTGGCAGGAAGACGAGACATACATCGGCATCGTTGAATGTGTACGAGGTCGTCGCATAGATCGGTACAGCTCGTGCATTCGTAGCCGGGTCGGGGACTTGACCTGCATGGAGTTGGAGGGTGTCAAACTCGGGCTCTCTGCTCAGCGCGTAAGTTTTTTGGGCGGGATTGTGGCGTGCAGTTTACTTGTGGAACTGCGACATGGTTGTGGGCGGAAGAGCAGAGGTCCGTGGCCGTACCGGATGACCTATTATTTATGGCACGCCACGGCTCACGAGGATGGCGCAAGTGCGGCGTTAATTTACGTTCAAAGCCTGAATGCACCGCGCGGTTGTAGCCTCTGCACCCGGGAGCGAGAACGACGCGTCCATTGTGAGTGTTCAGCTTATGTTCAATTTGAAGAAAAAGGAACAAGTCTCCTGTTGCGATGATTTCGCGTGAACATGGCCGCTGCAGACAGACAGAAAAAATGTTTTCAACGCCACAAACTCGTCCTCGGGTCCGTCGCTGCCTACATTAATTAACTTACATCCAGCCTTGCCCGATAAAGCCCTTGAGTAGAGTCCAGGCATGGTTGGACGAGGTACACAGTGTCCAAAGACACGAACTCTAACCCGACTCTAACTATCCGACGTCGTTCAGCGCCTTGCCAAATGTCTAGTGAGCGCGTACTTGTCGGATTCCTGCAGGTTCAGCATCACCGCTGCTGAATAAGCAGGACCTACTTGGCCTTCTCGTCCATGATGCGGGCTGAACTGAGTTCCTGGCGCTGGATTGAACCCATTTCTGAGATTCAGCTCCCCGAAACGGTCCCGAATCGCTTTCCCCAGCAGCTCATTGCATTCAACCAGTTCAAATTCAACTCAAACCAGCCACCGACGCACGCTGCAATCGGTCTCTCCCAAAAACAAACACAGTGGCGGCGACGACTCCACTCCGACGCCTAGAATTCTCCTGCCATCCCTCAGTCTCCTTGCCAGCATCCTTTTTTCATTCGCGTCCCGCACCGGCCTAATAAAGTTCGACCATGCACTAACTCCCGCCCGTGAGTCGCTAGACCAAATACGTACACCAGTCAAACCGCCGTCACGGGCTATTTATCTCGCTTGCCTCCGTCTCTCGCTGCTCGCTTTGTTCAGCCATCCCGCCCCCGCAGCAAAACTCGCCACCAAGCCCCCAGCACCATGTCCGCTGTCCTCAACGATGCTGCTGCACCTTCGATGCCGAGCTACGCCCAAGTCTTTGGACCCGTCTTCTGGGGTGCTTCCCGCCTAGCAAAATTTTCGCGAATTCTGACCTCATTATTCCTCGAAGGCTTCTGCGTTGCGCTCATGTTCGCCTTCTCTTCTTGTTCGCCGACACGTTCGCTCACTCAGCCTCAGCCTCTGCGGTGTCAGCGCTCTCCAGGGATACCTCTACTTCACGCGGTACAACGATAAACTCGGAGTTCGGCTGCTCGTGCGTCTTCTGATATTGCAGTCGCCGTCCGACTAACACGCCCGCAGGCTATAATGATGCTGTTTGTTGTGTTGCTCGCGCGTTGTAGCACCGCTGAACGACTCTAGGTCCCTCGACTTTGTATCTATGGCCCTCATCTGCCAGTCCATGTACTATTACATGGTAGGCGCCCCCGCTTGCTCACTCTTTGTTTGACGAACCTCGTGTAGTTGCCACATTTCGGGAGTTTTGCCCCACTGGGAGCGGTCACTCCGTACGTCCTTTCTTTTGCCACCGAGCCGTGATTCATGAATACACAGCGAGCTCTCCATCGAATGCCTCATCTCCGCCATAATCACGTTCAGGTTTGTCCTCCTCTGGAAACCACTTTCTTTGTTCACTTCGCTTCAGCTCCCAAATGTACTTTGTCTATCAACTGCATCTGGGTACAACCCTTCCACTATCTTTGCACCTAGCTAATACGGTTCCAGTCAAGAGTCCCAGCCGGACGAATATGACCATGAAGGTACTCGTTGTGCTCCTCGGGACTGTCGGCCTCGGTTCGTGTTTTGTTTACTCTCGTTTCGACGCTGGAGTCAATATCGTGCAGCGGGTGCAACGGGATGCGTCGGGATGATGTTCCTCTATCCCGGCAACGTCTTCATGGACCGCAACACGACATTTGCCATCCTTGCAGGCATCGCGAAAGGATTTGGTGCCGCGGCCGATATCATTGCGACCATTGCAATGTGTTTGTTCCTCAAGGAGGCTAAGACGGGTATTTCCCGGTTCGTTATGTGCCTGGTGCTATCAAACCATGACCGCTAACTCAGAAATGAATGTAGAACGTCTTCTCTCTTGCGCTCCCTCATGCACCTGGTCATTAACCGCGGGATCCTGGTCACCGCTGCACAGATTCTGCTCCTAATTACGTTCTTTGCGACATCGGGGCATTTGTACTGGTGCGTTTTGCCTGTTGTTTCGCTCACCTTAGTGTTGACGAGTGCAAGGCTCGCGGTGCACATTAATACGACGAAACTATACGTCAACACCTTCTGTTTGTGCTTTTCTTTCGTTAATGCCTGCCGCTCACTAGACCACAGTCGGAATGCTCAACGCACGTACTGCGTTGCAAGATCGCTATGCGGGGTCGGGACACATGTCGCTCTCGAACCCGGAAACGGCGAGCATGACGCTCAACTCGCGGCGCATGACTGGCGCGGGGTTGGCCGCGTTCAACTTCAAAGGAGGTCATACTGCGATGCAGGGAGGCAGTCCGAATTCAAAGATGAGTGACGGGGAAAAGGTTGGTGCACAATGCCATTTCGACGCGTTCTGATCCTTCTTCAGCTCGATCTCGAGGCGGCGGGGTATGCGCTTGGCGAAATCCGCGTTACGACGTCCTCGACCGTGGCCAACATCTAAACCTTTAGATTTTTGTGCTCCCCATATACATAGGCTTATTCTGTATGTGTGCCCCGTTTTGGACCCTTTGTTGTATGTATCTGTTTGCTGGCCGAGATAGTTCGTTCAGTTCTAGTATCCGTTTAAGAATTTTGTTTCTCTGCCTTGGAGTTCGGTGCGATATTCAGGGCCACTCTGTGCTTGTTGAATTTGTGGTGTTTTGTCGACGCGACGGGGATCATTTGGCGTTATCGTGACCTCAGGTTCTCTTGAGCTGGAACTGCGACTGGTTTATTTGCGCAAGATCGTCTACGTCGAGGGCGCGGACGTCGTCCGGAGGACGCGCCGATTATCTCGGCCCAAACAGCCAAACGAATGTGCGCTCAGTCGACTCCAACCCCTATCAATCATGTCCACTACCGCCTCCACTACTACTCCCTCGAACGCGCCCCACTTCCCGCCAGCCGACGTAATCCAGAGCTTGCAGAAGCCCATCCTGCCTTCCGAATGGCGCTGCATATCGATGGCGAGCCCCGCCAAGTATACCGTCTCGGAGGCGCTGGAAAAGCTTGAAAAGTGCCTCCCTGTGGGCTCCCGTCTGAAGTGCGTGCTTTCGAGCCTCCTGAGTCTGCTCACATCCCATAGGATCCTTCTGGCCGACACGACACGCATCGAAATCGCCGTTTACGAACCAACTCTTGCACAAGCAAGTGCCGCTGCAGAACTTTACGACCAGATGAGGGACGTGATTAGGCTTGCCCCCGGCGCGCCGTTGATTTCGTTGGGTCTTAGGAGTATTGGCACCACAAGTTGGTATCTTTCAATGCGTCTAGCTTTGTACTCTTATCACTATTAGCTTTTGGCGACCGCACAACAGGACCGAAGAAGCAGCCAGATAGCGGCTTCATGCCGTCGACGCGTGTGCCCGGGGAGTGGCCCACCGTCGTCATGGAGGTCGGCCTTTCGGAGAGTCGCCCCGAACTCTACCAAGATGTTCAGCGCTGGTTTCGCATCAGCGACGGTTCCGTCAACCAGGTGCGCTAGAACGTGCCCCCCTCGAGCTAACTAACCACAGGCTTCCACTCAGGTGAAACTGGTCATCTCGGTCAAACTATTCGAGACGACACCGACGTTGGCGAAGCGCATGGAGGTCACCTTCTACGAGCGGGCGGCTGCGCCGCAGTGCGCACAGATCCTCCCCGGCACGCATACATACACCTGGACCCAGGCGCAGCCCCCGTCCGTTCCTATCTCGATCCCGGTTCTTCACATGTATGACCTAGCCCCGGTCTGGTTACCAAACCCCATAGTGCTCAGTACTGCCCAGTTACAATATTGGATGGACATGGTCTTCCAGGCCTTGCCATAGCTGTATGTGTGCCCCGCCCTTTGTTGTATATATCTGGTTGCCGGCCGAGATAGTTGAATTCGTTTAATTCTATCCGTTTAAGAATCTTGTTTCTCTGCCTTGGAGCTCAGTGCGATATGCAGGCCCGGGGCCATTCTGCGCTTGGAGAATTTGTGGTGTTTTGTCGACGCGACGAGGATCATTTGGTGTTACGCGTATGTAAGGGATTGGGGATAATCCCTGTCTGATGGCAGTATATAGGCTGTAGAGTCGTCACAGTAGACTAGTTTTCCTTCTCGCAACAGAGTTCATTCCTGTTCTTTCGAGCGAGACCGACGACTACACTCTCTGAGGGACGACTGCCGTGAACATCACGGTCTCTATCCCTACACTTTTTTGAACTCTTCACAACTCTCTAAAAAAACCCGACCTCGACGACATCGCGGCCTGATCAACCGCGACGACCCCGAGAAAAATTTTCCCCTCCCCTACCAGTATGTCTACAACCCCTTCCGGAACTGACCGCTCTTCGCAGAGCACGACCGATATGGATGCCCCGAGCGGCACATCGGAAAAGAGTGTCCAATCGATTGGATGGACACTCCCCGAGCTGACAGCGTCCCTCGCGGGCGCCAGCTCCTCGATGGCGGCTAACGACAGCCCCAACGATACCCACTCCAGCGCTCAAGACGATGCTGCTGACGAGACTGGAAGCCGCTCCCGCTCTGCGGATGTCGGACGCGACACCCCATCCACGGTTCAAGATGCCCGTGACGATGCCGGGAATGTTATCGGCTCCAGTCAAGACCTTCCTGTTGAGCAGCGACAAGAAGATGCACATTCGACACCGCGCGGCACGCAGGCCGGCGCGGCGATTGACTCTGGCTACAACGGCGACGGATTCCAAGCTCCGCGTCGTACCGCTCGTTCTCCCTCCCCGACTCTGCGCTCGCGCCCCGTCGACACCACTCCTCGTTTCTTCGGCAACCAACTCCCCGTCGAAGAGGGCGAAGACGATGACGGGCTCGAGTATTCTAGCGCGGACGCCGCTCGCTTGAGCGGAGCCGTTTTCACGGACGGCGAAGGATCGGGAGCGCCTCCCCAATGGACCACGCAGGCTAATCAGAAGACGACTCGCGCGACTAGTACACCCAAGGCTGGTAGTCTACTGAATGACGATGATTCTTTTTGGAATGGCCTTATGCGTTCGCTTTCGCCCTCGCAGCGCAAGCTGCTGCGGGACCGTGAGCGCCGTATGCGTGAGATGATATTGAGGGACGGGACGAGTTCGTCCGAGTCTAAGTCGAATGTGAATGAGTCTGAGTTTGTTTCCGCCCCGACCCCTTCCCCCAGTGATAACTGCCCGGTTTCCCCTTCGGCACCTCTGCCTCCCCTTCCGGTTTCCGGTAAAGGAAAAGCCAGAGCATCGGAGCCGGAACCAGTGGTTGTCCTGACGCGGATTACGGACGACGAAACGGACGACTCGATTGCGAAGCAGCTGGAGGCGGATGCTCAATACGCCGCGTGTCTAGCTGCCGAGCTTGGTGACTTACCGCCGTATGAGGACTTGTCGCCAGTTGAGGATGAGCGTGTTCCAAACGCGCCAGGAACTTCCAAAGCTCATGCGGCCGCTGCAAAGGAACAGCAGGTCGCCGTTGATGGACTTTTGGCTTCGCAACTTGAGGCGCAGCTCGCGGATGAGGAACGGGACCGCAAATTGGCGGAGGAACTTGAACAACGTGAGTTGAGCGATTGGGAACGGCGCAAGCGCGCCAAGCGTGCAGCTTCCAAGGAGAGCAAGTACCGACAGGAAGAAAAGAAGAAGCGGCGGGAATTGAGCCCGGTGCCGCGTCGCCCGACCGGTACTCGCGTTCGTTTATCCCCAATCGACCAGGTTCCCCGTGGGCATCCCTCATTTCGCGGTCTACAGCGCGATCTTGACTCCGGTAACGATGCTCAGAGCAAGAAGACATTCACTCGTTCCCGCCCGTCCCCGGACGACTCGAGTTCGGACTCGAGTTCATCCTCTTCGTCTTCGTCTTCGGCGGACGATCACAAACGCTCACGACGTTCTCGCAAGTCTCGCAAGTCTGGCAAGAACCGCAGGAGGAACGCCAAACGGCGGAAGGCGTCCTCCCCGTCCGACACCAGTTCTTCATCGGACGGTTCCGACTCAGCATCTTCCTCGAGTTCAAGTTCTTCCGAATCGGATTCGGACTCGGACGGTCTCGAAATTCCCTCTAGCGCCGACTCTGATGATTCCAAGAAAACAAAGAATCGGAAAAAGCGCGAGATGCGGAGGTACAAAGAGAAGATGATGCGTATGCGGTTCCGCTTGTCGAACGCGGGCGTCATAGAGCCGGACAAGTACGACGGTATTGCTATTTTCTCGAAATACACATCGTTCGCAAGTACAGTCAAGGCTTGGTGTAAGGACTGCTTCCTCCCAAGGAAGATGTGGGTACACTACTCTGGCAAGTGGTTAACGGGCAAGGCAAAGGAATGGTACAATCGCGAAGTCGCACCGAATGCAAAGCGCTGGAAGATGCGCGCATTCTTGAGGGAACTGTTCAACGAGTTCTTCCCCGTTGATTTCCGTGGCCAGCAACGTTCTAAGTTCAAGTACTTTACCCAGAACGGCCGCACCATCCGTCAATACCGCAAGGCTCTCGAGATCGTCGCCGATAGCATCGGCGACATCACCATTCGCGGCCTGGTACTCCAGTACTGGGACGGTGCCGATCTTGAGTACCGCGAACGTTGGGCGGACAAGGGTTTTGACCCGGAGACGGCATTGATCGACGACCTTGAGGACGAAGCGCTCAAATTTGAGCAGTCGCGCAAAGTCCGAAAGACGATGGCCAAGCCCGACGCGAAGGACAAGCGCGACAGACGCGATAGGCGGGACCGAGACGACGGCGACAGCAAGACTGGAAAGTCTGGTCAGCACGGCTCGTCTTCAAAGTCCAAGGACGACAATTCTTCCCGGCGAGACGGCTCGAAAACCGAGAAGAAACGCGAACGTCGCGATGACGATCGCAAGTCCGAGGGCAAGTCAAAGCAACAATCGGACAAGCCTCGTAATTCGCGCCCCGCGCGATGACTTGACGCCGGCGCAGAAAGACGAATATCGCGCGGCGGGCAAGTGTTTCAAGTGCGGCGATACGACCCATCTAGCTCGCGACTGCCCGAAGAACAATCAAGTTCGGCCCGGAAACGTTGGCGCCGCTGCTGTCGGTTTTGAAGAAATCGAAAGGCAGCGCAACCTCCGGGATGCGCAAGATCTGGGCTTGTACGCCGCAACCGTCGGCGAGAGCGACTGTGATGCTGACTCGGAGAGCTCGGACTCGGAAAATAACACCGACTCAAGCAGCGATCAGCTAGAAGATCTCTTTGTCCAAACCGTCTCCGATATCATGCAATGGCAACTTCGTGCGGCCATCCCTTTCCCTTGGGATTCTTTCGACGACCCTGAGGACGACCCGTTCGCAAAGGACCGATTCAGCATCATTGAAACGCAGCTCGGCTTTCTTGTCTGTGATGCTCACACTGGCGACGACCACGAAGTTCTTTTGACGCAGCTTGAAGACGAAGATTTCGTCGCCGAGTATATCTACGAGCAAAAGCAGCGTCTGGACGACAAGGGTGAGCTCATATCGCCAGCCCACCGTCAACGACTCCCGCGAATGCCGCGAGAGACACCGCGAGCGTGTAGTTTCAGAGGTACCCGAGGAGCCCAACGTGTACGATTTCCTTGCATACTTTGGCATCGACGAATCGGATTCCGAGGCTCTGGAGGAGGTGTTCGACTCTATCATGGAGGATTTGAGCGACAACGCACCTTATTCGTTTGACCCAACCGAGCCACAGCTGCGCGACGCATTGTGCGACCCAAGCCGCTTCACATACACGGTTTCCCGCAACCCTGTGTACACCTTCTTCCTGGTTAACGATGATTTCCATAACTGCAGCTTTGAACTCCCGTACTCCGCCTTGGTGCACGGCTTGTGGCACCCTGTATCTTGGTTGGAGGGCGCCTGGAACGAGTGGCCGAGCTCGAGTTCAGACTCCAACAGCGGTTCTGAGGATGACCGCGACGGCGTCTCCCCGAGGGACGACGACGAACCTCCTCCGCCCCCGACATCCCTATTCCCTTTCCGTCCCGATTCTCCTACATCGCCCGACGAACCGCCCGAGCTTCAAGATGTGTCAGATACGGACGTGGATTCAAACTTCGGACTCGGGTTGGGACTCTGTTTCCGCAACCGACGACGACGACACTCACCATGTCGAGGTTGAGGATACCGTTCGGGTATTTCTAGGTTCTGCAAAACCGAGCCGCAAGCCCGCGCCGCCGCCGGACGAAATTCGCATGCAGCGAAACGCGTCCAAAACGCAGGACTTTACGCGCTTGATACCGAAGCCGATGGTTATTGTCGTAGATGTGAATGGACATCGTGTTACTGCTTTGTTGGACTCCGGTTCTTTGTCTGATTTTGTGTCAACTACGGTTGTCGACCAGTTGGGTCTCGAAACAGACCTTCTGGCGAAACCAATCAACGTAGTTATGGCCGCGAGCGGTTCGCGAACGTCTGTCAAGCACAGTTGTAACCTGCGGATCCGGTACCAGGAGATAGAGGAGACTCGCCGTTTCGACGTCATGAACATCGCCGAGTACGACATGATTCTGGGGACGCCATTCTTGTTCCAGCACCAGATCGTCTTTGGCCTCAACCCGCCTCAAGTTGGGATCGGCGCGGTCAAGTCTGGACCGATTCGGGGCGACCGAGTTGCTTCGCTGAGCTCAAAAGCAGCGGATGTGTATGATGATGAGTTGGAGAAGTTGCGGGGCGAGTTACGCGAATATGCTGCAGACATCTGTCTTGACGCGTCGAAAACTCCGCTGCCGCCGCTCCGGGCTATCAACCATAAGATCCCGCTGATTGACGAAACGAAAGCGTACTCGTACCGGCCGTCAAAGTGTCCCGCGCCGTTGCGTGAGCTTTGGCAGGACAAGCGCGATAACTACCTCGAGACCGGCCGCTGGCGTATGCAGACGGGCCCGAATGCTGTCCCGATGTTGATGTTGAAGAAGCCTAACAAGCCTGGAGAAACGGACGTTCGAATGAGAACGGTATTCGACTGCCGCGAGCGAAATCTGAATACGCACAAGATGGCTTCGCCTCTTCCGGACATCGAAAGTATTCTGCAGAACGTTGCGCGCCATAAGTACAGGTCGACGCTTGACAACAAAGAGGCTTACGAACAGATCCGCGTCGAGCCTTCACATGTCGACCGTACTTTGTTCAATACACCCGACGGAACCATGGCTAGCCTCGTTATTCAGCAGGGGGATTGTAACGGTGGAGCAACGTACCAGGCTCTGATGAACCACCTCTTCGGGCCGTACATTGGCAAGTTTATGGATGTTTATCTTGACGACGTCTTCATCTACTCGAATTCTGCGAAGGAACACGTTCAGCATGTGAAGACGATCATCGACATTTTGCGTCGCGAGAAGCTTTACCTAAACGGAAGCAAAATCAAGTTCTTTGTTGAGCGCGTTGAGATTCTCGGGCATGTTATCGACAACCACGGTATCATGATGGACCCGCACAAGGTCGAGAGCATTGAGAACTGGCCCGTCCCGACGAACGCTTCGCTCCTGGCGGGATTTCTTGGTGCAGTGGGGTATTTGGCTCCAAACTGCGAGGGAATTCGGATTCCAATGGGCGTGTTGACACCGATGTCGGGGTCGGCGCCGTGGCGCTGGTCTCACACTGAACAACGAGCCTTTGAGCAGGTCAAGGCATGTGTCAGCAAGTGGAGAAACCACCGACGAACCGTGTTGGATTATTCCCCGGGCGCCGACCCAATATTCCTTGTAACCGACGCGAGCTTGACTGGATGCAGTGGTGTCGTTTGCCAAGGCGCCGACTTTGCGTCTGCTCGCGTCGTCGCGTTCTGGTCTGGTAAGTTCAACTCGGCCCAACAGAACTACCCTGTGCACGAAGTCGAGCTGTTAGCCATTGTGGAATCCCTCAAGAAATTCCGTACATTACTGCTTGGCGCCAACTTCAAGATCTTGACCGACCATCGGGCTCTCGAGCACTTTATGGCTCAGAAGAAGCTTAGCGCGAGACAGGTTCGCTGGCTTGGAACGCTAAGCGAATTCGACTTCAGAATCGAATACATACCTGGCTCGACAAATATTCTTGCGGATGCCTTGTCCCGCATCTACAGCGCCGATGGACCCGGTGTTGTTCGCTCTGCGGCTGAGTTTGTACCGGCAGACGACGAGGACGTGGATCTGGCTCGAATGCGAGAGATACTGGGCAAGGTTACCAACCCCGTTCGGACAGGGGACCAGGTGTTTGCGGGGTTGGACTTACAAAAGGCTCCTCCTCCCCCTCCCGATGACCTCCTCCTCTCCGCGGCCAAACCCGCCGAGTCTTCAAAGGGGAAGCGAAAGACGAAGGCCCAGCCGACGCCTCGCGTGTTTTTAACGGTTCGGGACCAACGAACTGGCCAGGTTTTTACCCCGCGACCTGAAACGGAGGGCGTGAGTTTCCACTCTCGGGTTATGAACCCGCCCGAGGATGAACCGGGACGGCAAGTCGAGAGCCTCAAGCTACCCGAGGAGGCGACCAGCGCGGAGTCTGAGGCAACGGTAACGGCGGAGATGGAAGTGGGAGGCAGAGGACCTACAAGCGCACATGAGGTGATACAGTCACAAACGCCAGACGAAGAAATTCTCTCCGGTCTTGCACCACGCCTCACCCAACTCATCTCTCAAGGCGATCCGGCAATCGACCTCCCAACCTGCTTGAAGAACAGGTACTCAGAGGACAAATTCTTCAAGCTCATCATCGACAACCCTGCTCATTACAAGAACTTCGAACAAATCGGCGGCCTCATCTTCCTCCGCGACAGCGACAGACGGATTCTCTGCATCCCCGACGTACTCATCGACTCCCGTTCTGTCCGAGAGATCGTCATCTCGCACGCACATTCTATTCTCGCTCACCTCGGCGCTCGCAAAACGATGTATTACCTCAAAGACAATGTTTGGTGGAAGTCTATGGTCGACGACGTCAAGAGCTACTGCGACTCGTGTTCTACGTGCGCAACGACCAAGTCCTCTTCGCAAAAACCTTTCGGCCTGCTCCAACCGCTCGACGTACCGACTCGACCGTGGCAATCCATCGGGATGGACTTTGTTGGCCCGCTCCCGGCGTCGAAGAACCGAAACGGCACGTACGACATGGTGCTCTGCATTATCGACCACTTATCGTCGATGGTGCACCTTGTTCCCGTGAAGCAGACGTGGAAGGCGAAGGAGATTGCGGAGGTGGTGTTCGAGCATGTTTACTCGAAGCACGGCTTGCCCGAGCGCATCGTAGCGACCGCGGCTCGTACTTTACGAGCGTCTTTTGGGACCGTCTCCACCAACTCATCGGGCCAAAACTCAAGATGTCGTCTGCATACCACCCTCAATCGGACGGCGCGACGGAGCGGGCAAACCGAACGATGGCGCAAATGCTTCGCTCTTGTATTTCGCCAACACAGAAGGACTGGGTGGCAAAGCTGCCGGGTATCGAATTCGCAATGAACTCGGCACGCTCTGCAACAACTGGCTTCTCTCCCTTCTACTTGAACTCGGGTCAAACACCAGCGCCGATGATTTGGGACGCCAAATCTGAATACCCCGGAGTTCGCGTTTTCGCCCAGCGCATGAAAGACGCGATTATGGCTGCCCACGACGCGATTATTGAGGCTCGAGTCAAGCAAGTTCGTCAAGCAAACAAGCATCGGCGCGCGGTTCCCTTTGTTCTCGATGATCTCGTCTACCTCTCCACCAAGAACATCTCCATCCCGAAGAATCGCGCCCGCAAGCTGGTCCCGAAGTTTGTTGGACCGTATCGCATTATTGAAGACTACAAGAACGGCACCTTCAAGCTCGATATCCCTTCGGAAACTCAAACGGCGCGGAATCCACCCGGCATTCCATTCCTCCCTCCTCCGCATCCACATTCCGAACGACGACCGTCGATTTCCCGGCCGACAAGTGGCCCAAGTGACCGGTATCGGTGAGGGCTCCGACGAATGGGCCGTCCGAAAAATTATCGCTCATTCGGGAAAGGGTTCTGATGCGAAATTCGAGGTCGAGTGGATGAACGGCGACACAGCGTGGTTCCCGTACAAGCAGGTGGAGCACCTTTCGAGCCTCGCTGACTACCTCCAGGCACTCAATGCGTCCTCGATCACCCACCTGCCCATTGGAAATGGGACACCGCCGGATGATGCAGGTGTTTATTTGGGGACGATAGGTATAAAACAGGGACGAAAATTTTCAGCACGCACGCGCCCTTACCCACCTTCCACCATGGGCGACGACTACCGCCGTGAGTGGGACGACGCTATCGCTCGCCAACGGGATGACTTTGTGGGTCACATCTTCGGCGCCGCCAAGTACGCCCTCGACGCCGCTGTTGGAAAGCGCTCGAGACCGGAGGAATACGACCCCGACTACCGCGAGTATCTCGCCCAGCGGCAACAGGAGGGTCCCAACCACCGCGGCCCTTCCAACCGTCGTTTCAACGATCACTACCGCGCTCACTCCCGCCCTCCTTCGCACTCGCGCTACAGGCAGGACGACGGCCACGAAAATCACCGCCCCTCGCGCTCTCGGGTTCCCCGCTTTATCGACTCTTGGACCCCAGAGCCCGAGCGCTACTCAAGCGAGCGCTACGTCCGCCCGGAGGACGAGCCAAGGAACTGGGGCTACCGCGAATCGTCCGCAACCGGCGTTGGCAACGACTCGGACGACGACGGCTCGACGCCGTCGAACGATGGTTTGGGCACCGCTGTACCAACCCGGGCGACCGTCGAGCAAGTTACCTCCGCCGTTGGCGCCGTTACTATCGCGGCGGCGGCCTCGTCCACGGGACATCAAGGCGAAACGAGCGGGCAGGACGTCCCCGAAAACGCGGAGTCGACGGGTACAAAGACCGCCGACGAGCAACCCAAGGACACGGAGGACAAAGGCTTGTCGGTTGCTCCCACGCCACCTACCGAGGACGACCCCGCGAACACCGCCGAGCTCCCCTTCGCAGGATTGGACACCGAGCAGGTCGCGCAGGAGTCGGGCACGTCCATGGATATGGACAATTGAAAAAAGACCGAACGTCGGTCAAAAAGTTGGTCGCGTTACGCGCCGACACTTCTGGTTTTCTGTTTTCATTCTGTTTACTCTCTCTACCTAGAAACCTACATACATGTTTGGGTTTTCTTTTTCTCTTTACATATTCTCTACGATAATATGGGAGGGCGAGTGTAAGGGATTGGGGATAATCCCTGTCTGATGGCAGTATATAGGCTGTAGAGTCGTCACAGTAGACTAGTTTTCCTTCTCGCAACAGAGTTCATTCCTGTTCTTTCGAGCGAGACCGACGACTACACTCTCTGAGGGACGACTACCGTGAACATCACGGTCTCTATCCCTACAGCGTACCTCTCTTGAGATGGAACTGCGACTCGTTTACCGCATATTGCGCAAGATCTCGGACTGGGCCGTGTATTCGGGGTACTACTCTGAAGTCTTCGTTGAGGGCGCGGACGTTGTCCCAAAGGACGCGCCAATTATCTTGTGCGTGCTGTTGACGACGCTCCTCTTCGAGTCTCACTCTAGCACAGAACCCCATCCCACCACAACGAGCTCGTCGACATCGCTGCTCTCGCAGCGACGCTCCCGCATCGGCGGATGGTCTCGTTCTGGGCGAAATCGACGACGTTCAAGAAGCCGGTGCTAGGTCATGCACTCGAGTCTGTCGGTACGTACGTCTCCGGGGGATCGGCAAAGTCGGGATGCAATGAGACGCCGCAGGTGCAATCCCCGTAAAGCGAAATCCGAACAAGGCCGACGCGGCGGAGTCGAATGCCGCGCTGTTCGACGCGTCCACTGTTACGTTGGGGCAGAACAAGGCGTTGGGGGTGTTCCCCGAGGGAACGAGCTACACCGAGCCGGAGATTCAGCAGGTTCTGTCGGGCGCTGGGTGGGCCGCACTCGAGTATATGCGCTCTCGGGGAGAGCTGAAGCCGGTGCTGATCATACCCGTCGGGATTGTCTATACGGACAAGTCGAGGTATCGGAGTCGCGTCCATGTCGAGTGCGTTTTGGTTTGTTTGGTTTTGTTACGGGCTCACTGCTGTAGGTATGGAACTCCCATAGACATGGCGAAATATGCGCCGCCGGCGCTGTTTGAGGCAGGGGATGAGGAGGCGGAGCGTGCAGCGGTCAAGGCGGTTATGAAGGAGGTCGAGGACCAGCTCCGCGCGTTGACGATTAATGCGCCGGATTGGGAGACGCTCTATGCGGCGCGAATGACGCGGGATATTCTTTGGACAAACGACGAGAACGTGAAGCTGAAGGACTGGGTGGTCGTCGGCCAAACGTGCGTGTTTCGTTTTGCCCCTCCTTCGCGCGAATAAACGTTCTGCAGGCTCGTGAAGCTCCTCTCGTCGGCGGACGACGGCGTCAAGAACGCGTTGACCAAGTACTTTGCGCTGCTGCAGCGGACGGGCATCACACACGCTCAATTGGCCATCCTTGCGCCGAACCTCTCGAAACTACCCAGTCGACTCTTTGTGTTTCGATTCATCTTCACCTTCTTACGGACGATTCTCAACCCGTCTTTCCTGCTCTTTGTGCCGCCAATGATTGCGCATCTACCTGCGTACTTATGCGCAAGCTTGGCCAATGTCCTCGCGCCTGCTGGTGAAGAAGAGTCGCGCTCGCAGTTCAAAGTATTCCTCGGAGGGTTTGGGACCGGTATTGGCGCGGGCGCAACCAGCTATTGGGCCACGAAACTCCTCACAACGCGTTTCCTCAGCGAAAGCGCGGGACTCGAGGGCAAGATTGCGTTGTGGTCCCTCACCGCGTGGTTTCTCGTCAAGTGGCACCTCTTACTCGTGGACAGTGCGTCGCGTTTTCGGCTTATCCGAATTGTCTTCACGCGTCGCAGGTAACTACCGACGGTTTAAGCGACTCGGAGCCGCGTTCAAGATCCTCCTCGGGGTTCTGCAGCCGCGATCCTGGGAGCTACCAGCCTCGAAGGCTGCGCTGTATGAAAAGCCTCCGATACCCGCGTCGAATCCGTTTCTCAAGAATAGCTCACCAGGAGCTAGTTTTGGCGGAAAGGCTTGGTTGAAGGCGCAACCACCTGCGGTTGCGTCGCGGAGGATGGTTTTCCATTTGTTGAGGGCCAGGGAGGCGGCGGTGGACGCGTTGGGCAAGTACACCGAGGGACAGACGCGGACGGAGGAGAGGTTATTGTTGGCGCTTGGCGGGTCGTTTCCCCGGAAGCCGTAGCTACTGCGGTAATTTTGCCTCGTGTGTTCGCGTTGCATCACCGGAACCTTGGTTGGTTCGTGCTTCCATGCGCCTGTTACCTCTAAGCCTGCTACTGCTCTGCCAAACACTCCTTGTCGACGCTGGGCACCAACAATGTCGATTAGCGCTGCACGCAAAGATCAACGCTGGTGGGAGCGGTGGCGGAGATTCGAACGCAGTTGACGGAGGAACGACGGACTCGGGATCGGGCGAAACGTCCGGCTCGTCGACTCCCACCGGGACTGCTTCGCATACAACAGCATCGGCGTCTGCAACGGCGACCGCGTTCAATTATGGGTCTACACCAATCCGCGGCGTCAATCTGTGCGTCTACCAACTTTTTTTTACCTCTGCAAGGTTCATCCTGCGCGCAGTGGCGGCTGGCTCGTCATGGAGCCGTGGATCACGCCGAGCATGTTCAGCAACACGAACGACAGTCGGGTGATAGACGAGTACACCTACGGGCAATATGTGGACGCCGACGCGGCCCAGAAGGCGTTGAAGAACCACTGGGAGACGGTGCGTCGCAGTCATCCCCCGGAAGACAGCGCTGACCCCCGAGGCTGCAGTGGATTACGGAGGATGATTTTGCAGCTATTGCAGCAGCGGGACTGAACCACGTCCGGATTCCGGTGGGGTACTGGTCCGTGCCGATAACGTCGGCAGACACGGACGAGGATACGAGTTCTGCGCCTTATGTGACTGGGGCATGGCCGTACCTGCTCAAGGGTCTGAACTGGGCGCGTGCCCATGGGGTGCATGTTATTCTTGGTGCGACTACGCGCGGCTTGGGTTAGCTGTTAATTGACCAGTGTCAAAAGATCTGCACGGCGCTCCGGGGTCGCAAAATGGTATGCTTCCTTATGTCTTCTACTCTACTTGCAAGCTGACAATGCAAGGCTTTGACAACTCGGGCCAACGCACAGGCGACGCGCAGTTTCACAAAAACCCCGCCAACATCACACGCACAATCGATACCCTGCGATACATCGTCCAGAACGTCGGGGGGATGATAGACGTTATCGAGCTGCTGAACGAACCGGCGACCTTTCTGGACCAGAACACGTACCCGACGACGTTGAGGAAGTTTTGGCAGGACGCGTATGATGCGGTGAGGGACGCGGTTGGGACGGGGCTCAAGGTTATGATTGGGGACGGCTTTCAGGGCGTCAGCGTAAGTGGTGGGAAGCCGCTGTTCGTGGAAGCTGAACTGGGCCTCTTAGCAATGGAAGGGGTTTATGACCGCTCCGAGTAAGTGCACGTTCAAGACGCTTGCATGTTGGCTCATATTTAGGCGCGACTGGTGTTCTTATGGACTATGTGGGTTTCTCGATAATTCGGAAATCATGCCCTCAATATCCGACAGCACGAATACCAAATCTTCAGCACCGGCGAACT
Organism: Mycena kentingensis (nom. inval.); assembly: GCA_014461125.1. Classification (NCBI taxonomy): domain Eukaryota; kingdom Fungi; phylum Basidiomycota; class Agaricomycetes; order Agaricales; family Mycenaceae; genus Mycena; species Mycena kentingensis (nom. inval.). The sequence goes on along the minus strand of JACAZG010000003.1, from coordinate 3,277,334 downwards.
CGCGCGCTCTTTCGACGAACACATCCAAGTTTGTGTACCTATATCTCTACTACATCATTACGCTCAATTCTCTGCAGTTTGCATGCGACAGCATGGGGAGTCTCACTTCCTTTGCTCAGAGTAACATTTGGACGGTGGTCGGAGAGTGGAGCAATGCACCTACAGGCAAGCGTCGCCACGCTACGGCGGGCCTGACTGACCTTCCGTAGATTGCGCCAAATGGCTGAATGGACGCGACATCGGAGCACGTTGGGACGGGACGTGGTATCAACCCAATGAGCCGTTTGGGAGCTGCGATGGATGGACGGGAAGCTACACGACGTTTTCGGACGACTACAAGAAGTTCTTGAGGAGGTAACTGTTGTTTTTATCTTAACTTCATATTCTGGCTGACGCGTAGTAGGTATTGGGAGGTGCAGACGATGATGGGCGAGCGTGTCCAAGGGTGGGTGTATTGGGTATGTGTGTTCTTTTCCTTTGTTCTCGATTACTGAGCGACTTGGCAGACGTGGAAGGTACGTTATTCGCGCGTCGGACGCATTGTTTTCTCATTCATTCCAGGCGGAGGTCGCTGACGAGTGGAGGTATGAATGGCGTTGTCCAGCGTGTGTTCCATGCTGAGCGTCCTTTTTAGCTATCAAAAAGGGCTCGAAGGAGGCTGGATTCCTCAGGTAAGCATCGCGGTTTTGGCAAAATGCATTGCTCATGTCGCGTAGGACCCCACCGATAGGCTATACCCGACTCTTTGTTCATAACATCAACGCTAACCGCACTGACGCTACACGAACACTGTACCTAGATATTCTTGTACTTACTACAACAGCATGTATCCCAGCGGACGATCCAAAACCCGTACAAATGTTACAAAGATTAGATTGTTGCTGCTAATATGCGAGCGGAGGCCAGTCAGGGAGACTGGTGATTGCGGCGTTGGAGGCCTCGCGGACCAACGACTTGTTTGCAACATCCGAAGTGGTGCGATAGTTGTTGAAGACCTCGTGCATCTGGAAGGAGGATGCGGCGACGGAATCTGTGAAGGGTTTGAGCAGCAGATAATGACACGCGTCGATGTGCATACCGTGGTTGGATTCGGCGTCTTTTGCCATGGTTTGTAGGCGCGCGATCTCCTGTTGCAGCTGACCAGGCGCGTAGTTATACGACGCGTACGCCAGCTGAGCTTGCAGCTGTGATACGTTCCCGAGGATATCCTTCTTCCGTGCCTCCCAAGCGTCCTGTACAGAGTGATGAGCTGATAGAACGCGAGCAGGTGCTGCGGAACACGGACCTTGAGCGCATCGAACGCGCCGAGGAGGTGTCTCCATGTTACTGCGTCCCAGGATTCGACGCCGACCTTATTTATGCGGATGTACTCGCGCGGATGGAGTTGGCCGGTTGCGGACGTCGATGTGGTCGTTGGAGGACCAGAACTAGGACCGGGGCCGACGGGAGAAGTGGGTATTAGCGTGTTGGAGCTTTGGGGCTGGTACTGCTGCTGCTGCTGTGGCGGCTGCTGGGTGGCGGGCGACGATCCGTCCCAACCCTGCGCGATGGCGTTGTACGGATCGAATTGGGCGACATTCCCGTATCCCTGGAGCTGCTGCTGGACGGGATTGTAGCTGGGGGAGCCGGGAGGACCGCTCTGCTGGCCCTGGAGGTAGCTGTAGCTGCTCCCGTTGATTTGGCCCGCGGCTAGCTGCTGGCCGAAGCTGCTTTGCGGTTGGAACGCGCCTGTGGGCGATTGTGGCGCGTATCCTCCGGTACCCATCCCAAACTCCTGCTGCTGCTGGAAGGGCTGGCCCTGTTGTTGCTGCTGCTGGAAGCCAACGGGACTCTGCATCCCGCCGTTCATCCAGCCCGCGAATTGCTGTTGCGCATTTGGGTCCGGGGATTGTTGTAGGTCTGGGTATCGGGACTGGGCGCTGCTGCTGAAGGGGTTGTTGGCGACGAAACCAGAGCCCGATGCTTGGTACGGGTTGTTCATGACTGCGGGAGGAGAGATGGCGCTTCGGCGTCTAATCGAGACTTGTGTCTGTTCTTCATCGCCCTCATCCACAGCTCTCCATGCCCATCCATTGCTACTGCGGATTTTGCAGCGCCGGTTGCAATCAGCCTGAGCTTATAACGGGTCGGCGTCTTGCAAAAGCCGGCTACTCCCTCACGCGCCTTTGCTTCTCTCTTCATGCCTGCCAGTGCGACCCCCGTCTCCTCATCGTCTCCGTTGGCCTAACCTTGTGCTTAAAGCCTACAAACGGATCGTGCTCCAGGAGCGGCCTATTGCCGACATCGAGCCAAACACATTTCGGACCGAGACCCACGAACTCTCGAAGCTGAATCCTGGCCCTCATGAGGTTCTCATTCAGACGACCTGGCTCTCCTTGGATCCTGCCATGCGCGGCTACATAAGGGACGTTCGCAGCTACCTCCCTCCAGTCAAGATTGGAGAGACCATGCGTGCGCAGGGGTTGGGAATTGTCGTAAAGACCGGCAAAGATAGCGCGTTGTCGGTGGGGCAATTGGTTTCGGGAGCTTTCGGTGCGTTAAACCAGGTCTTGCCGCGTCTTGCTCAACTTTCACCGAGGCTGGACCGAGTATGCTGTCATGAAGGACAAGCACGTAGAAAAAGTCATGTATGCGCGCCCGGAGCGCGTCGACTGCTGCTTACCACCCGTAGTGTCCCGGAGGGCGTCAAGGATATTGACTTCCTCAACACCCTCGGCACCTCAGGCGCGTTATCTGCCTATACGTTTTCCTTGTTTAATCGCCGGCGCAGGGCTTACCGCGTACTTTGGCGTACATGACATTTGCCAGGTCAAACCTGGAGAAACTATGGTCGTGTCGGGGGCCGCGGGCTCGGTGGGGGTGGTCGCTTGTCAACTGGGCAAGCGTGCCGGGGCTAAAGTCTACGCGATCGCGGGCTCGCAGGAGAAGTGCGAGTGGCTAGAGAAGGAGATCGGTGTCGACCGCGCCTTTAACTACAAGAGCAAGACGTTCTACAAAGAATTCAAGGAGATTGGCTTAGGTGAGTCCCAACTGCCCGGCCTTGTTTCTTTTAATGCTCATGGAAATGCAGTCGATGTTGTTTTCGAGAATGTTGGCGGAGATCTTCTAGATATGGTCTTGACGCGACTGAACAAAGACGCGCGTGTCGCGCTTTGTGGCGCAATTTCACAATATAGTGCGCATTATGAGGGATATCAACGCGTTCTAACGCGTTTTCATAGACGCCGCCAAACCCAAAGGTCTCAAAAACTACCTTGTACTCATTTCGATGCGCGCCAAGATCCAAGGCTTCATCATGTTTGTCCACAATCATGCCTATATTGTTCAAGCGCCGATATGCTGAAGTTTGGACTACGCGAACCGGTTCCCTAAAGGCATCGCAGAGCTAGCGAAGGGAATCGCTGACGGTTCTATAAAGCGCAAGTTCCATATTGTGGAAGGGCTTGAGCAGGCTCCGGCGGTGCTCCCTTGGCTCTACGAAGGGAAGAATGACGGGAAATTGTGAGTTTTTCCATGTATTTCCTACAAAGCTAACCTTCCTCAGACTTGTTAAAGTATCGGACGCGTCCAAAACAAAATTATAGGTTTTTGTTCAATGGAAAAGATTTGCCCGTCTCGAGGTTCGGATGTTTCGGTCACCTGTCAAAAAACTACCAGTTCTTGCTCGACCACCACCCGACACACTAGCCCGCCATGCTATCTCCGCTCGCCATCCTCCCGCTCCTCCTCATCGTCCTCCGTCGCGGCGCATCTGCCGTCCAAACCTCCAGCCGCGATCCTATCAGCCTCCCGCTCTTGCGAAAAATCCACAACACCGGCGGACGCGTCGCGGACCGCGACCGACGGCGCACGCAGGCATTCCAATCTCCGAATCATCGTCCCGCCGCCCCAAAAGCCATCTCGCCGCGGTCGCCCGGCAACGTCCAGGCCGCGAACGCCATTGTAACTTATACAGTGCGTGTTTGCCGCGCGAAGGTCGACTCCACCTAATCTCGCTGTGCAGGTAGACGTCGATATCGGATACCCAAACACTACCTGTGCGTGTCGGCGCGTTTCTCCTCGACCTCGCCGACCGTGTCGCCTACAGATACCCTCCTCATCGACACCGGTAGCGCCAATACCTGGGTGGGCAATGACAAACCGTTCACGTCGACATCTGCCAAACCCGACCTCGAACATCCCGGGACGGACATCACAGTTTATGGCTCGGGTGCGTCTACAGCCTGGTTGGCCTCGTTAATGCCAAGCTCACTGTGCTTTAGGTACATTTGCGGGTTCGTCGCCATCTGGTCGTGACACATTCTATGTTCTCAATTGCATTAGGCCTAAACGTGGTCGATGAAGTTCGATTTACGCCAAATCTCGTTGTTCACGACCAGGGTATCGCCGTCAGCGTTCCTGGCGCTCCCCAAGGCTTCCCTGAAGGTCTTAATCCTCGGCTGTTTACGCCTCGGTTCTGATTTTCGGCTAGGCATGGACGGGATCCTTGGCATTGGACCCGTTGCGCTCACTAGAGGGTACGTTTCTTCTCACAACTTTCAGTTCGCGTTTTAACGTTACACTAGAACTGTCACGGCCAATCGTAGTAGCACAGTGCCCACTGTAGTCGACAACCTCTACACTCAGGGCAGCATTTCCAGCTACGAGATCGGCATCTACTACGAGCCAACGACTGTCGAGGGGAGCGTTAACGGCGTTTTAACGTTTGGAGGCGTCGACCAGACTAAATTCAAAGGAGCGATCCAGTATACGTGCGTTGAGTCGTCTTTGCGCCAATGCGTTTTAATGAGACGCTGTAGCTCGATTACATCGACGGCACCCGCATCCTTGTACTGGGGCATCGATATGTCGGTTTCCTGTATCGGTTTCATCCTCCTCTAGCTCTCCGGTTCACCTGCCTCAGATGGATCCGAGATCTTACCTCAAACGGCGGGCATCGTTGACACTGGCACGACTCTTGTTCTGCTGGCTAGCGATGCGCTACACGAATATCAAAAATCGACCGGCGCCGTCCTGGATAAACCTACCGGACTCTTACGGATTACGGAGGCGCAGTTCTGCAACCTCAAGCCACTAGTTCTGCATATTGGCGGGGTTCGTATCTGATACTTGAGCCGGAACCACACGCTTAACAAACGGATAGCGAGCGTTCACGATGACGCCTGACGCTCAAGTATTTCCTCGCGTCCTCAACACAGATCTCGGTGGCGAACCTGACGCGCTTTACCTCGTAAGTTGACCAAGCTCGGATGTGGTTTATTCTCATCGTATCCCCAGGTTGTTGGCGATCTTGGAAGTTCCTCCGGCCAAGGGTTGGACTTTATCGCAGGCTATACGTTCCTCGAGCGCTTTTATTCGGTATACGACACGGGCAATAGCCGAGTAGGTATTGCAGAGACGTGGTTTACGACGAAAGCAGTCAACTTCCCGGAGGCACGGTGTTAATAGAAATCGTTTGAGTCCTTGATCTCGTTCACATGGCCGTAATCACGACCAAACGGCTCGTTCCAACGAGCGTGGGTTTGAACGTCATGCTCACCTTCTCCGTACCCACCTTGGCTCCCCGGTAAGCTATTATTGGAGGTAAAAAGACAATGAAGGCCTCGTCATTCGCTCTTGTTTGCTCATCGGCGCCACGAGCCCGGACACTTTCTCTTGGCCTCAAGTTTCATTAGCGCAGTTATGCCGCGTTTCGCGCATCCTGAGTCCTTCGAACGAGCGTTGTGTGAGCTGACGCTCCATTTTTCGTATCTTGAGGCCAAAATTTGGGACAAATTGGACTTAGGTCAGGTTGTATCGGACCGCCGCCGGTTTGCTCCCCGAGAACTTTGTTCCTTCCCAACCTATGCGGTTCTCAAGATTCCCTATGGCTCCCACCTCGGGCGTATAAAACGCCATAGCTCACTGCTTCATTGGCAAGAAACAAGAACCCACCCAACCGACAAAGATGTCCACCACTATGACCATGACCGAATCCGAGACCAAGCCGCAAACCGCCCCAGCACCCACTCAGCAGGAAGAGGAGCCGTACAAGTACGCGCACCTCATGCAGACGTGGTCGACGGAGAAGCAGCCGCCGCTCAAGCCGTTTGATATCGTCGACCGCGGGACGTTTGCGCTCAAGCACGCTAACCCGCGGTCGTTTTTGGAGAAGGAGGGTGTGGAGGTTGTGGAGATGACGCCCGAGTTTGGGACGGAGGTGCGGGGGATGAATTTGGCGACTTTGACGAACGAGGAGAAGGACCAGCTTGCGCTCGAGGTGGGTGTCTTGGATCTCTTTGTTTTTTTGGAGTCTGATGGTGTTGGGCGGCCCCTGCTTAGGTGGGACGGCGCGGCGTTGTCGTGTGCCGCGGACAGGAGGATTTTATTGACCGCGGCCCGGCGTTTTATCGCGAGTGGGGCTCGTACTTTGGGCCGCTTCATACGCACCCGCTTGCGGGGCATCCCGAGGGATATCCGGACGTTCATCTGGTTTACAAGTAGGGTTTTGTTTTTGGACAGGACGCGGCTCATCATGAATAACGACAGGGACGCCAACTCGCGATTCAACCTCCAGCAGAGTATCACCACCACAGTTTGGCACTCCGGTACGCATTCGTTTCAGAGCAGACGCGTGTAAGAACGTTGACGGCGACTAGATTGCTCGTTCGAGATTCAGCCGGCGGGGCTTACCGCGTTCTGGCTGCTCTCTGCGCCGCCTACGGGCGGAGACACGCTCTACAGCTCGCAGGTGCTCAACTTTAAAAGCCTCTCCCCGACGATGCAGGACTTTTTGCGCACACTCAAGGCGGTCCATACGGCGCATGGGACGATGCGCTCCAAGGGCGGCGGCATTCTGCGCCGCGAGAACATCGATACGATCCACCCTGTCGTGCGCAGACACCCTGCGACGGGGGAGGAGGCCATCTACGTGAACAAGCAGATGACCAAGAGCATCGTCGGGATGAAGAAGGAAGAGTCGGATCTGATCCTCAACTTTTTGTTCGACCATGTTGCGCGCAGCACCGACCACCAGATTCGCGCCAAGCACGCGCCGTACACGGTGGTGATTTGGGATAACCGTATTACCTGTGAGTTTTGTGGGTTTGCAGAGGAACGGGGCTGATGACGGGATTTTCGACAGGCCACAGTGCGACCTCGGATTATGGACACTTGAAGTCACGTCGGCATGGTGCGCGTGTCTCGGCTCAGGCGGAACGCCCGGTCCCTGCTTGGGATGGGCTCAAGATGGATTAGTCGGCGTAGATGTCTAAAACACGAGAAGAAAAGCGAACGCAATGAAATGATCATGGAATTTGTCGATTGAGGAACGGCCAGCCCTGCTTTGTGGCGAATATACATGACGACAGCGTATTGGGAGCTAGAGACGCCAGGGTCGACTTTAAAGTTGGGAGACGGAGATGAGGTCGTATTGCGCGTTGGAGATGACAGAGATGTAATAGCAGCGGTTCATAACGTTCTATGGTACGTGTAAATCGTGGTTGAGGCTCAAAAGAGCGATATAGGCGTTGAAGATGCATGTAACGACGCGAATACGGGGGGTTTGGTGAGTTTGAGTCTAAGGTCGGTCTGTTCCGTTTCGACGTTGTGCATGAAAACGAGTTCTTTCCCGGAGTGTATTCCTAGAAAATAGTGGGAGGGCGCCGGAGGGTTTGGAACAACTCGGCAAGTGTCGAGGAAACGCCGTTGTGGCCAGGATCAAGTTGGGATCAAGGCCGCGGCAGGTTTGCTCTAGCCTCTTGCTCGTACTTCCGAACACCATCCGTTCCAGCTTTTCGAGACCATTTCTTTCGCGCCGCAGATTCTTCGTATTGCTGAAGGTATAAAAGTCGCTGCTCGGAAGGAAGACGCTTGAACGTGGTTCTTGAACCCGAGATATCCCATTGTCTTGCCTTTTCGATGATGCACACCGACGACGTTCCCGTCGAAGTCTGGAGGCTCATTTTCGACGAGGCCGACCTCCAAACCATCTGCGCTGCGTCCCTAACATCATGCTTTCTGCACCGGATCACCCTGGAGCTACTGGTCCAACGCCTCGTATGGCGCAGCCCTCAGCGTGCAAGGCAGCATCTATCGACCTTCTGGGCCCGTAATCTTTCCCTGGGGCGACGGGTGCATTCATTAACTCTAGCCTTCACACCTCCCCTCAAGACAGAGGCGGTTGTTTGCGGTCCGTTCTCGCTGTCCTCCTATTTCTTCACTCGTCGATTGTCCAGATATACATTGCGGTATCTTCGATGCGATTTCCACGTTCCGTCGGGGTCTCCGCCGCCTGGTTCTCTGTGGCCTCTCCATCCCAAGCAACTTCTTCACGATGCTCAATGGTCTTCCCAAGCTCCAGTATCTCAATGCTCGGCAATGCATCGTGCCACGTGCTCCTCCTTCCCTCCTCTCACCTCCGCCGCTCCAGGAATTGGTGCTGGTGCATCTCATCCCTCGTCAGCGTGCAAGCTACTCTCCTTACTTTGTTCACCTTTTCCCGGCGACACCCATAATCAGTGTCGACCGATATCACTACCCATTACCTCCCGTCTCCTCCGTATGCGCGCCGACTCGTCTCACGCTGGGGGCGGCCCTCGGATTGCTGGCAACTCAATGCCATGTCAGGGCCCTCAACCACTTTCGCCTCGACCGTTTGGAGGAACTCCTTGTGCTCATTCCTCGCCTCTACTACCCGCCTTTTTCAAGAAATGATCCGTTGGGTACTATAGCACACAAGTTGCCGCAGCTAAAGCGACTATTCGCACCTCTGGATCTAGTCTGCGCTCTTGCGCGCTCCGGGAACGGCCTGGAAGAGGTCGCGGTGCAGGGTGTCGTATGGGATGCCGCATTGGCCTTGACGCTCGTAAACGACCTCCAGGATCATGGTCACCCATTATTCTCTTTTGCCCTAACCCTCGCGAGCTGGGATGCATCGGTCCTCTCGCATATCTCAAGGCGTTTACCAGCTTTGGAACGTTTAGAGATCCTATACCAGGGCGGTCAGCCCTTCAAGGTACGGACTCAACGCAGCGGCCGGATATTTCAAGCCCTGACGCATGATGTGCAGTCTTTTCCTGAAACAGCGGGCCAACACGACATCCCGAATCTCATCAAGTTATCTGTTATCCACATCCACCCATTCCCAAGTGGTAACTACGACCTCTCGCCAACTCGTGGTTTCTACTTCGATAGTCCCGCTGACGGTCACGCGTCTACCGCTATTGATGCAGACCACTTGTCTCGCCACAGCCATGCACTGAGACAAGTAAAGCTTTGGACCAACACTGTTATATGGGTGCGAAACGGCGAAAGCGATGGCTGGGGTAGGGTCGTGGGGAATGCGGGGGAGACGACTGATTGGAGCTCGGTCCGTCCTGTGGCCGAGGATATGTTTCTGCGGCACCCTCCAGCCTACCACCGGAACGAGTAAGACTCAAATGGACCTTGTCCTTTTACGGCGAGAGGTTACGTTCAATAGGGGTTTATAGGGCTTGGCAACGGTTAACTCAGGACGTGGACGCAGTACCAAGGCCGATGTGTCTCTGGTCTTGACTCTCAGATCGGTAGCTTTCGGCGAGGAAACACTCGCGAAGGGGCGGCTTTGAGTGCAGCATCAGCTAATGGGGGTGACGTGCGTCAAAAAAGTTTCAGGCCATTGTCACACCCGTGACACATCCTTTGTTCAAAATATGATATGTACAAGTTTGACTTTCAGCTCGTATCCGTAGCCACTTATTTCGTCAATTTTGTCAATACTGAACTCTTCCTCTCCTACATCGGAGCACTCCACAGTCTCTTATACTTCAGGCCCGGGCTGGGCTGATCCGTGCCATTTCTCGAAGTACATCTTATCTCGCGGGTGTCGACTACTGAGGCGCGGGTCAGCTTATAAATCCATACTAGCTGTAAAGTTGCGAAGGCTTACAATCGCTCGAGGCATCTTTCGCGATGTTGGATCCATACGTGCGTACCATATGTGGTGCCTCGACGTAGCTGGATCCATTTTTTACAGAGCGAACAGAGTACCCGGTCGGGTTCCACTATGACGGCGAGGCTGTCGGCGCGAAGAGCCGCCGCGGCGCTGTTCGGCAGCTGCTTGCCGGCTCGGGTCGGCCTGCCGAGGACGGCCCGGGGATTCGGCCGGGACGGCGATGGGTGGGTAACTCTCAGGCTGAGCCGCGTGATCGGTCTCTTGCCAGTGTGACCAAGAGAGTGGATGTGGTGCAACTTGCGCTTCCGGGACGTGAGTGCTCCGTGTGGAGGTTGCCAGACTGCGCGTCCTGATGCCTTCTTTAGTCATGCGCCGAGTTCGAATCCGCAAACACAACTCACTCTGCACGCCGCACACAAAGTTTACGATGCACGTCCCAAGGCGCTGAGCAGTAGGTCGGGCTAGACCGGAGTCTTATTCAGTTGTGGCATGAACCACAGAGAACCCGGTCAGGTCGAGCTTGTCAATGAGTGAGTCGGCGCTGAGATAAGCTATACGCTCCGCTTCACTCCGGCGAGTGCGCAAAGCGCCCGAGTGAGGTTGGAGAGCGACTGGGAGTAATGTGTTCTCGGGGATCCCGGGACTTATCTAAAAGTTAGCGATTGCGGTGGTTATAACGAGCGGCGAAGACATACCAGGAGTGTAACGGTATAGACATCAGTAACTCTCCTCGGCCTTACGCCAGGGGTTGACTACTAGATTTAGAAGCCGTGACTTGAAGTCACGATGTGAATCTACTTGTCTTCTCTTTCCATCTAAGTTCGTCTCCGTCCTTCCTCGCGGTCACCCGCGGCCCCCGCAGCCACCTGCGGCTCAGTCTTCGCCACCTGCGGCTTACCCGCAGTCGTCTGCAACCCCGTTGTTCCGGGTTGCTCGTCTTTCCCGTCTACGAAGCTCTGGAGAACCGGAGCTTCGTACTTTTAAGGCTAGAACGCTCCCGCGCGCCCTAGCCAATGCTAAGGTTCGTTCGTCCTACAAGCTCCCTTGCGGACTACCGATTACAATGGAGCCCACCGCGAGGGGCTTGTGGGCGGACGAGCGGTCTTAGGCCTCCATGGCTCTAAGACCTCTGTAAGTGGCGGGATAGCTCCGGAGAACCGGAGCTTACCCCGTCCCGAGATTGAGAGAAGTGGGGGGCGGCGAGAGGCGCCGCCCTGGACGATAGTATAGTCGTCAGCACTCTCAAGACCTCGATGGCCGCTCTCCTCCGAGCGGCGAAGAGAAATCAAATAACCCAGGACACTTCGAACGAGCGAGTAGACGACTACTAGAGCTATTCCGACAAGAGCTCGTTCGTCACCAGAGGCACCCCACCGAGCAGCTTTCGAGCGGTCATATCTCGGATAGCTGGGAGGCCCTCCCGCGAAAAACAGCGCGAAGTGGCGCGGGCTTCATCGATAACAGCCCCTGAGGGCCTATCGACTACGCGTGTACCCTTCGTCCCAAACGGGTACTGCCCTGACGCCCACATGGCCTCCCCGGTGGTAATCGAGGGACCGCCCACCTGATAGAGCAACCCTCCAGGAATTGGAAATTGTCGCCTCTAGAAAAGAGCAGGTGGGATCGTCGAGTAGGGAGATCTTCTTCTTCCTTACTCCCTCGACCATGGCGGAAAGCGACCCAAAGGGTAAACTACCCGCCTTTCCTCGCCTCTTCAATACCGGTGGCTAAGAACGCTTCCCGGACAGCCGTCCCTAATCCAAATGGGACGGCCAACGGCGCCGCTCCGAGCGGTAAGCCGAAAATCGTCACAGTTCGGGACGTAGCTGGCGAACCGGCTGCTTCCTCGACTGCGACATCAGCGTACACCCTCGGGGCACGCTGCGATTTACTCGGATTCCCCGCTGACGGAATCGGAGTATGTGCCTACTCCAGCGAACCGCAACGGACCAGGCCCCACCAAATTGCGCCAAGTGACCTTTTCTCTTCCGGCGCCAGACCCCCAAACCCCTTCACCTCGCTCTAACGACCTAGAATTGCTGAAGGAGAGGGCAGAGGAGAGGATTAGAGCGAAAAACGGGGAATTCAGAGCTGGCGAATCGGCTCAGAGTTCCCCGTCTATCGTATCGGAATTTGCGTCGGCTCAAGTGACGCAAACCGATATTCCTTGGTCGCAATTAGTGGTCCAATCAGCGTCGTCTGCTGGCGCTGCACCTATGCTTCCCAACAACGTGTCCTCTCTCAGGGACGGGGAGGCTATAGGAGGCTCCGCCGAAAACTTGTTCAAGTTAGACGGCCAGGTTCTAGGCGTATACCTAGGCACTCTAGAGGAAGGCGTAGCCTTATACCATGGGGCTTACGACCCGGACGTCGCAAGACGATCCTCTGTCAGCCATGGGGATTACAGAGTCGAACCACGGAGGATATTCGCCTCGAAAGCTGAACATCCTCCGTCTCATACTCTTACGTCTGGGACTCCCCATGAATAACCTCCTCTGGCAAGACATATCGTCTGCCATTACGCATCTCCGTAACGTGCAGCAATCCGACGGACTAACAGCGACGGTTACTGAGGACGGTAGCCGCAACTACTACCGCCTCGAGACCACGCTGCTATCCCTCACGGCTCATATCGTCCTGGCCTTACAACAGGTCTTGGACGGCATCCAAGAGTTTACGGGTAGCCAACGCGAGTATACCTTCCAAGTCGACCCTCGCTTCTCGTTCCTACGCACTATGGAGCGTTCTGATTCCAAGGATCGGGTTACTATGGCCTTCGCGATGGTTCAGCAGCAAGTTGGGCTAGCGGAGCAAAGGATCCGTCATTTCCTCACTGGCGTACAGCGACTCGTCTCTGGCGAATCCGGAGACGAGCTATCTAGCATAGCTTCTACGACGACAGAGGTACGGGAAGCCATCGCGAAAGAAGAGGATCAAGAGCGCAACCTACTCCGCTACGTAGCCCGCTCGGGCTATCGATCCCATCTACGCTCATTCGACGCCACGGCGTATGCGGCGGTTCATCGCGACCTCGCCATGGAGGATATCGATTCGGCTAGATATACGTATAAAGCGGGAGCGAGAAGAGACCTTCCAGCTTTATTCCCCGCCTGGGAAGCCGACGACCCGTTTGGTGGAAGAGAGGACGTTACGGCTCCACCGTCAGTGAGCGCCGTCTCCTTCTCTTCGAGCCAAGGTGTAGGGCCGGTGTCTGGCAGACTCTCGGCGGCCAGAGAACCTCCACGAGCTTCGATATATGCGGTACCAGCCGCACAAGTTGGCGCTCTACCTGGATATGGTCCTCTACCTCAAACCCCGAAGCCAACCAGATACGAATGGGGTCTGGCGAACCGGACTCCTAACGTAAACGGGAGCGCAGAGTGGCAGACCCCAATCTCCGCTAATCAAGCTTTCACCTCAACGCCTAGCGCGTTCGCTGGATCTACGGCTGGGAGCGTTAATGGGGCTCCTTCTATACAGGCGACGCCTTTGCCCGGAGGATTCGGACCCTTCCAAGGCGCTGGTTGGCAAGCCAGGGCAGGAATTTCGTCCGCCCAGGGAATCTCGATGGGAACGGTGGGAATGGACCAGAAACGGGGAGATCAACCTCCTCCTCCTCCTCCAACGAATGACCACTACCCACCCGGGGTTCCGCCAGTCGGGAATTGGGGTCGACCCCCTCCAGGGGCGCCTCCCCCTCCTCCCCCTCCTAGGGGACCCTACTTCGCAGTTGGACACGGCGCGCCGCCCCCGAACCCACCAGGAGGACCGCCGTATCCCGGAGGTCCGCCGCCCCCTCCTCCGGGTAATGCTCCGCCAGCTGGGCCTTTTAACGGCGGTATGCCCTGGCATATCCCGGAGCAATGGAAGCTCAACATGAAGTTGAACGTATCCGTTGTCCCGTCTTGGGATGGTGAAGGAGATACACTCATCCCTTGGGTCTTGGACATGTCCAACTTGGCAAGACTGGGAGCATTCATGCAAGAACATATTGCGAACGTCGCTCCAACCTCGTTCAAGGGCCCTGCGCGGATTTGGTGGAGTGTCTTGCCAGAACGAGTAAAGCGCGCTTATCAGGCGAATTGGGACGCTCTGATGGGAGGAATCGCCCAACAGTTCCTCACCTCCCGCTGGCGAGAAGATCGCACTCGCGAGTGGCAAGAGATGCGATTCCGACAGAAGGGCCATGAAGAAGAAGCTCCGTTGGAATTTATACAACGGCGCCTACTCTACACCTTCTTCCTCTACGCGGACGTGGACGAGCTCACTGCAGTCCAATACGTCCTTCGCACCCAACCGTCCGAGTGGTCGTCTATCGTCAACGACACTAATTGCAGGGATATCGCTACCCTGCTGCAAGTGTTGGAGCACCACAAGCAGGCCTTGGTTACGACCTGGGAGACGACTAGCTTGATCAAGGAGCTAAAAGGAGAATCTGGAGTCGCCCCTCGCAGGCGTTTCTTCCGTCCCAAACGCGTAGCGGCGTTGGCGACTAAGGAGGTGTCGTCGAGTAGTGAGGAGGAAGAAGAGGAAGAGAAGGAAGGACCGGAAACAGGGAAGAGCGCGTTGGCAGCGAGCAGGACTGGCTTGAACCGGTCCAGCCGTCCCAGCGCGCCTTGGCCGAAGGGCAAGGAGTACAAGGGCCACAAGTTCTCGCGCGACGACTCCGTCAAGTCGGATCCCAAGCCTCCTGGAGAATGCTGGTTGTGTACTAGTCCGTACCATTATGCCCGGGATTGCCCGCATAAAGGAACCTGGCAACAAGTACGGCAAGCTAGCATCGCTCAAGGGATCCTAGAATTGATAGATAATTCGCGCCTGGAGGAGGACAGTTTGTTCGTAGACGAGAATGACAACGCTGATTCCAATTACGACCGTCTGAACCTTGAAACCGCTCAGAACGAGCGCGTAGCCCTTCTAGTGGCTACCCGCCCTAACCGCAATGTGCGTAGACGAGAGGAGTTGACGAAAAGACTACCGTATAGCCGGAAGGGCAAGGGGAAGGCGAGGGAACGACCTTCGGAGGGAAGGGGCGAGGCAAAGATTGGCCTCGGTGAACCGGGCCCTTCTCGCCTGAGCAACGCCTCAAGCTCTGGAGCGGGCAGTGAAGACGAAGCATTCGAACGAATAGAGAAAGCCCGCCATCTACCGCCCGGCATGAACGCAGTGGGATCTCATGCGCTGCACATGCTTGCCCGCCTGGGCTCCAGAAGGGCTAAAGCTATTATAGCCCGTCTGGATACGGGAGCAGACTTGACGCTCATGTCGTACGAACTGTTCAAAGCGATACCCGGTCTAGGAACGCCGAAACAAGGACTCCGGCTACAACTCTACCATCTCACGGGGAAGGCTAAGATTCTCGGGTACGTGACCCTACCGATGTACTGCACGACGGCGAGTGGAGATACCATCTGTATGGAGATCGAGGCCTACGTCGTACAAGGGATGCGAGTTCCCCTACTTCTGGGCGAAGATTTCCATTCGACTTACGAGTTGCGCGTTTCACATTACGCCTCCCGAGAGGGTGAAGTCCAAGTAGGGCGTTCACAGCACGTACTTAACGTGTCGTCGGGCGGAACCTACGGACCTGGGGTTCGACCTGAAGCCTGTCCTGGTGAACCGGGCGGCTAGGCAATACCGGCCCAGTAGGAAAAGCTATCGCTATAAACGATCAATTCATCGTAAACAAAAGGATGAGTCGTCGGAATTCCCCCAAGTACTAGCGGAAATGGACGCCCTTATCGCTCCCGGGTTCCGTACATAACGTCCGAGTTACCTCGGCCTTTCAAGGTCGGGACGACTGGATTGTGGAAAAGATCGTCTTGACTATGGAGGACGGCAGCGTTATGGCCGCTCCCTCTACCTTCATACACAAAGACGCGCCATACCTCCCTATAGCGAACACTAGCACGAGGCCATGGCTGATCCGTGCTGGAGACGTAGTCGGAATACTACGGAACCCAGCAGAATTCGCGGATATTCCAAGGACGGAAGCGGAGAGGGAACGATTGGTCGCAAGTGCCGAAGCGCTGGGAAGAGCTATACGGGCTACAGCTACAATACAAGACGCTCGGGCATCAGCGTCGAGTATTCCTACTACCGAGACTTCCTCTGGTGAACCGGAGGAAGAGGAGGAGATGTGGGGTCCCAAAACGACCGCGGTCCCGGACGCTGACCCCCAGCCTCCCGATTCCGAGTTATTCAACGCCGTTAAGCTGGGCCCCGATATACCCGACAAGATTCTGCCTCGGCTAAAGGATATCCTGGACAGAAACGTCGATGCGTTCGGGCGTAGGAGGAAGACTGGGCCAGGTGAAGGATAAAGCAGACGTACCTCTAAAAAGAAGGAACTAAGCCGGTTTCCTTGCCTATGTACGCGGCGTCTCCGCTGAAGCGAGAAGTTATCGACAAACAGATGGATTTATGGGTAGAACGCGAGGTCATTGAACCTTCGGTGAGCCCGTGGGGGCGCTCCTTGCGTCGTCGTATTCCGGAACGGCAAAGCCAGACTAGCCGTGGATTATCGCAAGCTTAACGCGTCGACCATCCCCGACGAATTCCCTATACCTCGACAATCGGAAATTATCCAAGCGCTGTCCGGGTCTCAAGTCATGTCGTCGTTCGACGCGTTAGCAGGGTTTAACCAGGTGGAGATGGAAGAGGACGATAAAGCGAAAACGGCCTTCCGGTCTCATAGAGGGCTATGGCAATTTCGCAGAATGCCATTTGGGCTACGTAACGGTCCGGCGATCTTCCAGCGGATTATGCAGAGAGTTTTAGCCCCGTTCCTCTGGTTATTCGCACTCGTCTACGTAGACGATATCGTCGTGTTCTCCAAGAACTGGGAAGAGCACCTTGTCCATCTAGACCAAGTGCTCACGGCGATCCGGAGCGCTGGAGTCACGTTGGAACCCAAGAAATGCTTCATTGGGTATACGTCCATACTACTCCTGGGCCAAAAAGTATCCCGACTCGGATTGTCGACACACAAAGAAAAGATAGCGGCAATCCAGGAATTGGCGCGTCCGAGGAACGTTCTGGAATTACAGAAGTTCTTGGGGATGGCGAACTACTTCGCGAATTACGTCCCCAATTACTCCTTTGTGGTCAAGCCGCTGTTCGCGCTCTTGACTAAGGGTAGTAAATGGAACTGGGAGGCCGCTCACGAAACAGCGTTCCAAGAGACCAAAGACGCGTTGACAGTCGCGCCGGTTCTCGGACACCCGCAAGCCCGAAGACCGTATAGGCTTTACACCGATGCGTCGGATGTAGCCATCGGGACGAGCCTCCAACAAGTACAGCGCATACGCATCAAGGATCTGGAAGGAACTACGGCGCATGCCAGGTTACGGAAAGCTTGGGACGCTGGCGAACCGGTGCCTAAGCTATACGTTTCTCTGGACGAGAATACCGACTCTGTCTATGGGAAGGATGAATGGGCGGACTCCTTCCGAAGACACTTCCGTCCATGTCGAACGCGTCATCTGTTATTGGAGCAGAACTCTAAAACCCGCTGAGCGGAATTATAGCGCCACGGAGCGCGAAGCCCTAGGGGCTAAGGAGGCCTTGGTCAAGTTTCAACCCTTCATAGAGGGAGAAACCGTAATACTGGTGACCGACCATGCGGCCCTCCAATGGGCCCGAGCCTATGAGAACACAAACCGGCGTTTAGCGGCCTGGGGGGCGGTATTCGCCGCCTACCCTGGCATGAAAATAGTACACCGCCCGGGTCGCATTCATTCCAATGTGGACCCGTTATCAAGACTACCTCGAGTAGTACCCAGAACTCCGCACCACGACTCGCCGCTAGTCGACGCGGCGGAACCTATAGTGCAAGACGAAGTCAAACGCCAACGAGCGGAGCAGCAGGAGAACGCGGGCGCCTTCGCCCCCGCCCAAAGAGCGGCCTTCTCCGTGGAGGCCTCGCTCTGGTGGGAGGACCTCTCCGAGGGAAGTGTGTTCGCGGTTACTCGGGGGCAAACAGCCAGGATGGATAAAAGTGAGCCGCCAGACTCTATCGTGTCTGAGGACTATCAACCGCTTGGTGAGCCGGCGGATGATAAGGAGTCGGTTCTCGAGGCCGATGATGAGCTACCCTTCCCGGGAGAGGATCATTGGACTTATCCAGCAGGGACCAAGGTCCGGGGTGACAAACCCGAACAAGAATGGGAAGGTAGATCCCACCTGTTGGTGGGCGTATCTCCTGCATTCTTGAAATCGTGGGTCGCCGGCTATCACGGGGACAAATTCTTCAAGACTCGTTACGCTGATGAAGTGGGCAGCCCCGAAGCCCCTCTAACCCCCTCCAAATTCCAAAAGGGCAGCGATGGGCTGTTGTTTTTCGTGGACGCGGACTGGAGATACCGGTTATGCGTTCCCCGAGAACAAGTCCCCTTCATCCTCAAATGGACCCACGAACAGGCGTCCGAAACTGCTCACGGAGGCTTGTCTAAGCTCGTTAACCGCTTGCGAGAGACCTTCTTCTGGCCGTCTTTACTAAAAGACGCTACGGAGTTTGTCCGCAGCTGCGACGTCTGCCAGAAGATAAAGGTGGACCGAAGAGGCGCTTCGGGAGGACTCCGGCCAGCTCATATACCCGCTCGTCCGTTCGAGACGGTGTCTTTAGACATGATAACGGGCCTGCCCGCGTCGGGGCCAGAAAAATTCAACGCGATCTTGGTATTCGTAGACAAGCTCACGAAGTACGCGATAACAGTCCCGACGTACACGAACTTGTCGCAAGAGGGATTCGCCAAGCTTTTTGTGGACCATGTAGTCAATCGTTTCGGTATGCCGAGGCGCATTATCGCGGACCGCGACAAACGATGGGCTACCGCCTTCTGGAGATCGGTTTGCTTGCAATACGGCAGCCATCTATCTTTGTCTTCAGCGCATCATCCACAGACGGATGGTCAGACGGAGATACTGAACGCGTATATCGAGCAGATGCTACGAGCCTACGTCGCAGGCGACCGGGCGGCTTGGTCCCGTTGGCTAGGGGAAGTCACCCTCGCCTACAATACGGCGGTACACGCGTCGACAACCTACTCTCCGTCCTTTCTACTTCTGGGATATAACCCAAATGCGGCGGCTTCCCTACTGGCGCAGAATACGGCTCAGGTGATCCGGCCTTTCCTGCCCAGTCAGAAGGGAACTGGATTCGTGGAGGAACTGGAACGCCATCGAGGCCTAGCCCGAGACGCGTTGGTTTTAGCTCAAGAGAAACAAGCGAGGGCGTATAACAAAGGGCGTCGACCCGTTGATCCCATCTCTGTGGGAGATTACGTGCTCGTGAACCCCCATTCTCTCGAGCTAGTAGACGTGGAGGGCACGGGGCGTAAGTTGGTGCAGCGAACTATCGGCCCCTTTGAAGTCATGGAGCGTATAAACCCCGTCGTCTACCGACTACGTCTACCCGACTCGTACCCCATGCATCCGGTATTCAACATCGCACATCTCCGGAAGTACCATATTCCTACCGATGCGTTTGGTGAACGCACGCAGCTCCCGGATACCCGGGACTACCTGCCAGCGTCGGAAGAGTATGAAGTGGAGGCTATCCTAGGACACAAGCTAAGAAAGCGCAAGGACGGCAACCAACGCCTGTATCGCGTACGTTGGGAGGGCTATGGGCCCGCTGACGATACATGGGTCTCCGATTACGACCTAAGGAACGCCCCCGCTATGAAGCGCACCTATATTCAAGCACATGGTCTTGATTAATTGGCGGTCACAATGTGACCATCATCCTTTTTTATCTTTCCTTCCACCACCATGTCGAACAACGAAACTCGCTACCTGTACGAACGAGCGGACCCCTCCTACGGGTTTGGGGGCCCTGTAGTTCTAAACTGCAATCTCTCGATCATCCCGCAGAGACGCTCGGTGAACCGGCGACTCTGCGAATGGGAGGGGACGATTTTCGAGTTTTGGTCCCTGAACGCGGAACGACGCCCGTACTGCCCAGGGATATCAACAAGTGGGGAGACACCCCCAATGGCTTCAGACAGAAGGGAGCGGCATCTGAACGCGTCTAGAGGACGTTTCGACCCGGTCCACCAAACGCAGTTCGGACTACAACGAGCTAGATGGGTGGGGTGGATCCGGATACCCGACGGAGTTCCACGCGATGACCTCTACGGAGCCGCGTATGCCGCGCTCATGGACTTCTGGCGAGGGCCAGCGGCTTCGGGACGAATTGCGCTCCCTTTCTTGGACCGACTAGACGCTACGGTATCCTACCTCCAGGAGCGGGTACAACAAGTGCGAAATCGCCTGTACCTCGAGAACCTGGAGTCAGAGCTCCATCTCTGGGAGAACCGACCGCCTCAGGATCTGGTCGACACTTCCTCCATACGGGGGTACGATGCAATTCGACGACGCCATAGACTTGCTCGACTCGGTACAACGCCCGCTCCGCTTATGGGAGGCTTGGACAGACTGGTCCCTACGCCGACTGGAATCGCGAGGAAATAGGGATCCCGTGCCCCGACCAGTCATGAACGGGAGACGAGGGTTTTGGGTGAACGGGATGACGGCTCCCGATATCGAGACGTTACTCTCGGATGGAGTACCTTGCTTCGTTGTCGGCTGTCTCGGGCGTCGGGACGCTCTTCATCCGAGCGAACTCGTAACAGTCTCCCGAGACTTCCTCCTGGAGAACGACTCGACGACGGAGATGGGCAACTCGAACAGGCACTACCTGCTGGCACGTCGCCAGAATTTGGAGTTGACGATGCAGCTTGGGCCTCCGTTCGAGGTGGTGATATCCCCCGCTCTGGTAGAACCGGAGCGGCGGCAGGCACAGTCGAGTTTCGTCCTGGGAGGACCCGGAGGACTGCTAGCACCCCTTCCAAGCGCCTTGGCCGCTGACGCCGCGAGGGAACTAGCAGTGGGGCGTAGTAACGTCCCGCCGGCCTCAAGCTCCCTCCCCCCCTACGGCGACGACAACTCAAATCGCGTCGGCCGTGACTGCTGCTTCGCCCGATGACAAGTCGGATTATGGCGATGCCTATGAGGTTACCTCTCCTCCAGCGACGCCTTCGCAGGAAGAGAGGACGAGAAGATCGGCTCGTCCCCTTGTATGGCGTCGCCTGGACGCGGACCGCCATAGTTGGTGCGTCCCTCCTGCTATGGAACTCGGACGCGGCCATGGGAGATGGCTCACCTGGGCCCTCTGTTTCGACGCTATGCGGGAGAGAGCAGTGTTTGAGATTCCCCGCAACCAAGGAGTGGGGAATCTGCATATCTGGTACGATCGGGAGTTACAACGCCGACTGTACCTTCCCGGGTACGTTCCGCCGCGAGGATGCCTCGACGTCGACGTGTGGGGCGCCCCAGCTCCCGCCTTTCTTTATTGGCATAGGGGAGAAAGAGGTTGGATTTTGGTTCGGGCGTCCTACTGGATGTACCGTACCGCAGACCCGACGAGGGAGCAGCGGGTAGTAGCTGGCCGGGAAGCCCCTTGCCCGGCGGTGGAGAGGCTCCCGTTGCGGTCGAGCGACTCGCGGCGATCTGGTGAACCGGAACGCCGCCTCGTCAATGACCATCCCTCTAGCCACAGGGAGGAAGCCAACCGACCCCCACCAAGGGCGGAGTCGTCGACGGTCGCCGGACAAGTGCGCCCTGCAAGGGTCCTCGAACGACTAGCGGGCCCGACGGTAATGAGAACCGCCTCCATTCCGCCAACTCAGCCGAGAGCTCTCGAACGGAGTTACCAAACTCCGAGACGAATGGATCGTCCGCCACCACGGGAAGCCGACTCAAATCGGGCGGTGTCTCTGACGAACCATGGGTACCCCAGTGCTCGAGCACTATGGAACTCGGAAGCACTGAATCGGTTACGAGAACGCCGTTTGCTCGCAGAGCAAATAGCGATTGAAGGCCAGACGGCCACCCTCCTGGTACGGTCAGACAGGGAAGCTGAACTAGCCGTCGAGCAACTTCGGCACGATATGTTGCACGCGGAGGTGCACCAAATCCGCGCGTCTTTGCACGTCCGGGCGTATGGTCGATCGGGAGAGATTTGGTCCTCTACGCACGAGCACAACGTTCACCGGTCCGAGGCACCTCCGGCTGCCGAGGACGAGGCGTCCGTACGCCGTTCAGCCTGGGGCAGAGTTCGTTCAACTCGAAGGAGCTCGCCGGTGACGCCGAACTCAGGGCCGAGCCGTGTAAGCCACGAAGATGCTCGAAGGCGAAGCGCGAGCCCTCCTCGGCGACGGGTGTCCAATGATACGGTCTTCCACCAGCCGGAGCGTCCCGTTCCTGGCGATCCGGAACTGCTCCGCCCGGAAGACGACCTCGACGACGTGGTTATGGACTACGCTCCCCGTGACGAGGAGGAAGGGGAGGCGGCTCCTCTACGCCGTTATTGGACGGAGAATCAACATGACGCTCCTCGTTTCCCATCCATCCAAGAGAGAAGGGAATACCTGATCCGGAGAATGGACGGTCCTGCGCCGACGAATACGCCGAGGCGATCTAGAACGACGCCTAGGACCTGTGGCGTCAAACAGTGCAGATCGTCCTCCCTCGCCTCGGATACCGGCGGGATGGGAACAGCCCAGGAGAAGATTCCACCTAGCCCAACGACCCGAAGGCCCCGCTCGTCCTCTCGAGAAGAGGTTGGACGACCCGGGTACGATCCATACCCGCGCTGGAGTAAAAATCGCTGAGCGAGTTGGCGCGAAAGCGGCGCAGAAGAAGAAGAAGCGCTCGAAAAGCTGGTACATTCGTTCGGAGAACCGCAAACTGGACATGGACCTAGTCATGGATAGAAAACGGAGCGTACAGGAGGAGGCCGAGTTGCGGGACGCGTACGACGAGGAGCTATTCCGTTGGGAAACGGACAACCTCAATCGCATGGCGATGGAACAGGACACCGAGAACCAGCTGACGAATGCCGCCGGAGTTGGGCAGATGGAAGTCGACGTCCCAGCTCAGGACGACGACGACGACGACGATTTCGACTTGGACCAGATTGGGGATGCGTAAGGACGACGCGAGTGGGGGGGCTTTGTAACGGTATAGACATCAGTAACTCTCCTCGGCCTTACGCCAGGGGTTGACTACTAGATTTAGAAGCCGTGACTTGAAGTCACGATGTGAATCTACTTGTCTTCTCTTTCCATCTAAGTTCGTCTCCGTCCTTCCTCGCGGTCACCCGCGGCCCCCGCAGCCACCTGCGGCTCAGTCTTCGCCACCTGCGGCTTACCCGCAGTCGTCTGCAACCCCGTTGTTCCGGGTTGCTCGTCTTTCCCCGTCTACGAAGCTCTGGAGAACCGGAGCTTCGTACTTTTAAGGCTAGAACGCTCCCGCGCCCTAGCCAATGCTAAGGTTCGTTCGTCCTACAAGCTCCCTTGCGGACTACCGATTACAAGGAGTAACGATGGCTTTGCCATCGCACAAGAGATATTTCCGCAGTAGTCAAGTCTCGTACCGATATCGAGGAACCGCATAGACAACAAAGAATGTGCACTATAGACTCAGAGGTCTCGTGCCAGAAGGATTTTGGCAGTTCAGTGCCTGGCGCGAGAACGACTTGCCGGCGCGTCGACGCTGCAGCCTCACCGTCGACGAAAGCGGCCGCTGTGGTCATGACTGTGGAAGAGACGGTGGCTCAAGTCAGTATCCTTCTGTGCACCTTATGTGTGTCAACTCCGTGCCGACCTTTTTTGTCGGCAAATAGCATGTAGGCTTCTAGCGTGGTTTGTCAATGGCACTGATTCAACATTGGATCGTGTAACTGGGCAGTGCTCAACTAGCAACAACTGCACTTCTCAAACAAGCATTCAGGTGTTCCAGGCTCAGCGTCGCGTAAACTGCAACTTCCGATGTCCCATCGACTATATAACGTGACCGTGTCGTATTGCACTCACGAGCTCAAAACTGCACAAATACTCTATAATCTATGCTACAACTTGAACGACACCTTTAAGGACGGCATACTCGGCGTTTATGATGCTGCTCGTGGCAGCACCAATGCTCACGTTGTCCGCCAGGACGACAAACTTGATGTCCAAAACCGGACATTGGCGCACGCGTCCGACATTTACACCTGCGCCGTCCTGGTGTCCGCGGTCCATTCGCGGCTGTGGCCGGTCGGGCTCATCGTGTACCGTGATAGTTTGCGCTGGTGCGGAAGGACACCCGTCCAGCATCGCCGTCGATTGAAAAGCGCGTAGAGCTTCGCAGACTTGCTGCGGCGACGGCGGGGGGCGCTGGGCGAACTTGACCGAGACGTTGCTCATGTGGCCGACGGTCACTGGTACACGGTTGCAGGCAGCGGAGATGCTAAGCGGTGTTGACGCGTGCATGTCGAATTCCTGCATTGGTTGCTCCCCAACCAGCTGCTGCGGCTCGACCTCGGCGATGCCTCCCAGGATTTTACGCGTCTCCCACTCGATCTTCTCCTCCTCTCCCGAGATGAAGGGCACGACGTTGTCGATGATGTCGACGCTGGGCACGCCGGGGTAGCCAGCGCCGGAGATGGCCTGCATTGTGGTGACCACGAGCGTGTCGATCGGACCAAAGGCGGCTTCGAGCGCTGCGAGAGGAATAACATGCGAGGTGGTAGAGCAGTTTGCGTTGGTGACGATGAAGCCTTTGGTGAGGGGAGGCGAGTGAAGGAGCTGCTGCTGGCGGACGATGGAGAGATGGTCGGGATTGACGAGAGGGACGATGAGGGGGACGTGGGGATCGCGTCTATAGTTCTTTGCGTTGGAAAATACTGCGAGATCGGCAGCGCGAAAGGCACTCTCTGCGAAAGCGGTGAGGTGGTACGTGGGGCTAGGACAGCGCGAGTCTACGCACCGATGTCTCCAGCAACATCGGCATCCAGGCCGGAAAAGACAACTGCGCAGTCCATGAAGGCCTTTGGCTTGCATTCTTGGACGACCATTTCCTTGACGGCGTTTGGCATATATGCAATCTGTTTCCAGTTTACCGCTTGCGCGTAGGGTTTCCCAGCAGAGCGGGAGGATGCGCCGAGGACATGGATGGTGAACCAGGGATGGGCGGAGAGCAGAGTAATGAACCGCTGTCCGACGGTGCCTGTAGCACCGAGGACGCCAACCTTGACGTTTGCGGGAGGCATAGAGGATGCGCGTTGAGGCTACGGCGGCGGGATGGGAGTAAGGAAGGAGGATGCCACATACAGTCACGGCCAAAATAACTGCCTCACCCCAATTTGGTAGTCTACATCACTGGTGTAACAGAATGTGACCCTCTCCTTCCCTCCGCTCTTTGCGGCTTCTACATGCCCCGACGCGCCCTGTAACGGTGGCGTACTTGTTTATACGCCACCTGGCGGTGCCCAGCAGCCCAAATATCAACAAACACCGGGAGCTTAAAGGCTCGATGCCCATTGCTCGATGCGACGCCAAATCCACCAACTCGCCGCCATGGTTCGCGTTGACCGTCCTCCAGCGCGCCGATTCAGCCCCGTTACACCCTCTAAGCGGTCCCTGATCCTCGCGCTCCGCGATGACGCCGGCTGGTCATTCAATCGCATCGCGAAACACCATCGACTCAACGGCATCGACGCGAGCACCGTTCGACGCAATTACCACCTCGTGTCGTCCCACGATGGGGACTGCTACATTAACCGGAGGAAGGGGAGGTGTGGGAGGAAGCCGTTGATATCGAGGGAGGTGCTGGCGGAGGCGGAGAACACACTGCAGGAAGGGCGGGCTACGGATGGAGAGGATTTGCGGCGCCTTCTCTGGCCCGAGGTCTCGGGGCGTACGGTGCGCAACAGTGGCCTGCTCACATTCATTTGCTAACTAATGACAGGGCCGGCGGTCGCTATCCAATATCGGTTTACTCGGCCACGCACAACGACAAAAGCTCCCGCTGAGCGACACTCACATTCAAAAGCGCGAACGCATGTGGAGCAAATACCGGGCATGGGTCTGCGCGGCCGTCTTCGCGCGTGGCGTCCTTATCAACTCGGACGAGACCAAGATAATGCTTGGAGTCTGGATGGGAAGGCGTGGTGTCGTCGCCGTCGCGGCCAGGATGCCATGAATGCCAACTTCGTGCAGGCGGAGGAGCGCCATGGCCGGTTCAACCTCAAAATCAATGTGTGGGGTGCTATTCACCCGGAGGGTGTCTCCGAGCTGGTCCTCGTTGAGGGCAATCTCAATGCCATTCAGTATGTGGACATCCTTCGCCGCGCTCTCCTCCCCATCATCGACGACTACGACACCTCCACCCGCTGGCGCCCCTCCTTCATCATCTTCCAACAGGATAACGATCCCAAGCACACGTCGAGGCTCGCCAAACAGTTTTTCAAGGACGAGGGAGTAGATGTGATGGAATGGGCGCCCAAGTCCCCGGACGTGTCGCCGATCGAGAACGCATGGGCGCTGTTGAAGAAGGAGATCCGCAACCACCCTCGGTACCCCACCATTCGCACCGCCCCCGAGCTCTTCGCGGTCGCTAAGGAGGTTTGGCATTCGGAAACGTTCAAGCAGCATGCTCTCTCTTGTTACAATTCCTTTCCCCGTCGTTTACAGGCTTTGAAAGACAACGAATTCCGCTGGATTGACTACTAGTACTTCCTCTGTATCCTTAGTTACTACCTTCTTGCTGTAATATACTGTACTCTGCTCAGAATGCGACTTTGCGCTCGTTTTGATGCGATTTTTGGGGGGTGAGAATTACCTGCCGATGTGACTGCCAAATCGGGGCGAGGCAGTTATTTTGGCCGTGACCGTAGGCGGTGGTGACTTTTGACACACGCGATGGCCTCCGGAGGTACGCCCATCTCCCTCGGTACATCCCTGCCTACTCAATCCAACCAGCACCGGCACGCCGCTCAAAGCCAAAGATTGTACGTGGCCCGACGCACAGTGCGGGACATAACTCATACTACCCGCTAGAAACCGCCGCGACGGGTAGTCACCATCCTTGCCGCGGTGTGGCCGCTAACCGCGTTGTAGCACGGCCCCGACGTCTCAATCGAAAAGACATGGTCAGACCTCGCAAACAACATCCGCGAAATCCAGAACCACAATGCACCCAACCTCTCGTTCGAAGAAAACCACCGCTTCGCGTATAACATGGTCCTTCACAAGCAGGGCGAGATGCTCTACACCGGCGTCTGCCAGCTCGTCGTCGAGAATCTCAACAGCTTGGCCAACGAATACGTCGTTCCCGCGTATCCCTCTGGCGCAACGGACCAGACAGTGCAGAACCAAGAGGCCGAAGTGCTGTTGAAGGGTCTCAAGCTCGTCTGGGAAGACCACACGGGCAATATGACTAGGATAGGCCAGATCCTCAAGTACATGGTGCGTGGCAGTCTTTGAAATCGCGCGTTATTGACGCGCTCCAGGATCGCGTCTACACCAAGCAAGCCAACGTTCCAGAAATTTGGGACGCAGGCCTCAACCTTTTTCTTAAGCATATCATCCGACCTCCAATAAAGACCCACCTCATCGCCGCCATCCTTCGTCAGGTTCAATTTGAGCGCGACGGCTACGTCGTGAATCAGTCTGGAATCAAGGGCTGCGTCGACGTCTTCATCACCTTGCACGACGACGCGGGCAAGAGTGTCTACACGCGCGACCTTGAGCCCAGCCTGCTGCGCGAGAGTGAGGAATTTTACAAACTGGAGGGCGAACGATTGGTTCAATCGTGCGATGCCCCAGAATACCTCCGACGCGTACGCTAGCCGTTGCTTTACGCATCCGCGCTGACTGCTTACCCAGGTTGAAGGCCGTTTCGACTCGGAGGACTCCAGGACACACCATTACCTCTCCCGACACACGGCTCCGGAACTGCGACGAATACTCCAAGACCATCTGCTTACCGCACATCTCGCCGCTGTCATAGCTATGCCGCATTCAGGACTCGACGCCATGATCGACCTGAACAAGACTAGCGATATGGCTCGCCTTTACCGGCTTTGCAACGCTGTACCGGTTGGCCTGCCTTGCCTGCAGCGCGCCATACGCGAATCGATCCGGAGGCGAGGCGAAGCGCTTAATCAAGCGTCGTCGGGGCTTGAACCAGGTCAGACAGAGGAAGCGGCATCGAAGCCGCGATTGGGGGCTGCCCAGACCATTACGCTGGCGCTGAAATGGGTGCAAGATGTGCTGGATCTCAAGGATGTGTTTGATAGAGTCTGGAGAGACGCGTTCTCTTCTGATCGGGACATCGAGAGCACCCTCAATGAGGTTTGTGCTCCTCTTTCTCGGGTTATGTTCCTTATTTTTTGTTAGTCCTTCGAGACGTCCATCAACCTCAACGAACGAGCTTCAGAGTATATCTCTCTGTTCATCGACGACCATCTGAAGCGCGGCCTCAAAGGGGTGGGTTCTCCGCCGTTACATGCTACTCGTGCTGAAAATGCTGCAGAAAACCGACGCTGAAATCGACACTATCCTCGACAAGACTATCACCGTCTTCCGATACATTACAGAAAAAGACGTTTTCGAGCGATATTACAAGGGCCATCTAGCGAAGCGACTGCTTCATGGACGTTCCGTCTCGGACGATGCGGAGCAGGGCATGCTCGCGAAGCTCAAGGTCGAATGCGGATACCAGTTCACGCAGAAGCTCGAGGGCATGTTCCATGATATGAAGATCTCGGAGGACACGATGAAGGCGTATCGGGAGCATATCGACTCGAGCGTCGCGCCGGAAATCGACATTTCCGTGACGGTCATGACCTCGACGTTTTGGCCGTCGGCGCAGTCGGACGCGACATGCACGTTCCCGCTGAACATGATCAAGGCAACAAAGTCGTTCGAATCGTTCTATCTGGCGAGGCATTCGGGGCGGAGGCTTACTTGGCAACCAACGTTTGGGAACGCGGACGTGCGGGTGGCGTTCAAGGCGAGGAAACACGATGTGAACGTGTCGACGCTGGCTCTGGTCATTCTGCTCTTGTTTGAAGACCAGGCGGACGACGAGTTCCTCACGTATGAGGTTGGTCATAAGCCATTTCTCCTTCCTGGTTTATCCATGGCCGCAACAGGAAATCAAACAAGCCACATCCATCCCCGACGTCGAGCTCCAACGGCATCTCCAATCTCTCGCATGCGCCAAGTTCAAGATCCTCAAGAAGCACCCGCCGGGGCGGGACGTGGATCCGTCCGACTCGTTCTCGTTCAACGTGGACTTTACCTCGAACTTGCAAAAGATCAAGATAAGCACAATCTCGGCCAAGGTCGAGAGCGGGGAAGAGCGCAAGGAGACCAAGGACCGCATTGACGAGGAGCGGAGGCATCAGACTGAGGTTTGTCGTCGTTGTCGTAACGATCCTTTGGGCTTTGTTGACGCATTTTCCAAGGCTTGTATCGTGCGGATTATGAAGAGCCGCAAGCAGATGACGCACAACGATCTCGTCGCGGAGGTTACGCGCCAGCTTGCTTCGCGATTCTTGCCGAATCCTTTGATCATAAAGAGGCGAATCGAGGGGCTCATTGAGAGGGAGTATCTGGAGCGATGTGCGGACCGCAAGTCGTATAACTATGTGGTGCGTCTTAGACTCTTTGTGTGGCTGCTTGAGAATATTGCTGATTGGTGTCCCAACAGGCCTAGGGGGATCTAATTTACGGCGATTTCTTGTTTGTAATACTCGCACCACTGTCTGTATTTTTATACCGCATCTGCAGCATGATTCCGCGCACGAAGACAACAAGACGCGGACACGAGATCAAGGTGATCCGAAAGTCGGCTGGCGCGTGAGATGGAAAGCCACCTCTATACCGCGACTGCTAGCTTTCCAACAAATTCCGAATGCATGATGGGCTCCTCGTAAGTATCTGTCCTTACCACGCCAAAGAATTTGTTGCTAGCGCCAACTCCGAACGGCTCCCCGCCTGCTTATCTGCCCCGACCTTCTCTTTCTCACCACTATCGTTGGCTCCTCCCTTTCACCCTGGACCACCATGGCGACCAAGGCGAACTCTGTCCCTCATCCGACGCTTATTCAGGTAAGTAGCGCTGCGCGAGGGTGATGAGGTTGCAGCTGACAATGAACGTGGTAGGTCGACCCGTTTGTGTGAGTCGGTTTGTTACACTGCGCACTGTTCTTGTGTGGTTGAATGATCTGCTGGGGTAGGCCGGCAGACCAGCAAAAGGTGCGTTCGTTAGCTGATACTCCGCTGCTTGTGGCTCACTCCGAGTGCAGGGACTCCATAATCGTTGGCAGTGAGCTACTCAATCGCTTGACGGGTATAACGGCGCGCTAATGCTCAAAGCCCGGACATTCCGGCGTTTACGACCGTCAAGCCTGGGGAGGTACGCAGCTCTCTCTCCACCCTCCGTTCGGCTTCCCAGTCAACTAGGTGTTCAAAATCGAATGTGTTGGTGCGTTCGAATTGTGTACTACTCGTACGCATCGCGGCCTGGCTTAAGCACGTTGGGAAGACTGGACCGGCGCGCAAATCGGAAACAACGACAGTGCGTGTTCGCTTCTCGTTTGAACTCTACTGAAGGAGGTCGTTGCAGCCAGCGACGATGTGAAGAACGTCGACCTGACCAAAGTCCACAACCTGTCTGGTTCGTTCAGAAGCACGCTGAGGAGTTTTTTTTTTAGCCAGCGACGATGTGAAGAACGTTGATCTGACCAAAGTCCAGGACCAGTCGCGATCGAAGGCGCGGAGCCAGGTGATTGTCTCGTTGTGGATATTCTGGACGTCGCTCCGTTCGAATCTATGCCTTGGGGGTATACGGTGCGTGTGTAATCGCTGGATAAGTAGTCGGGTCTACTCATGGTTCTTCCAAAAGGGCATATTCGAGCTCACGAACGGAGGCGGGCTATTCGGTAGGAGTTTGAACCTCCGATGAGCAGAGAACGGGGACTTAATCAACGCAGCAAAGGAGTTCAACAGTAAGGCTTGCAAGGCGATTTGGGACTTCCATGGCGCGTAATTTATCGCACACTCTGACCGCTTGAACTCATGCCAGTGATCCTCGCAGGAATCTACGCAAGTTCGCGCCACATCCCTGGCGTCCGCTTTGCCGGCGTATCCCACCCCGGTCTCATCGGAACCGCACCTTCCGCTGAGCTGCTCGCGACCTGGTATGCGCGCGAAGGTGCTCTTATCGCTGAACACCCCAATGCGGTCCCTGCAGTCGCGTTCGCCCCGAACCCGGTGGGTGCGTACGTCGGGCAAGAGTTGAACGAGGCCACGCGGAAGAAGATCGCGGAAGAGGGGGCGCGTACGATTCCCGGACGCGAGCATGGTGGGAATTGCGATGTACAGCGTGATTTCTTTGTTTGGTTGATGTCTGATGGTAGGCGCAGATCAAGAACCTCTCGCGGGGCTCCCGCTGCTACTTCCCTGTGTTCATCCCCGGAGCCAATCTCTCCGTTGGCGATCTGCACTTTAGCCAGGGCGATGGCGAGGTGTGAATTCACATTCTGCTATTAATTCGCTCATCTCAAATCACAGTTGTCCTTCTGCGGCGCCATCGAAATGGCCGGAATAATCACGTTCAAGTGCAGCATCATCAAAGGCGGAGTCGAGAAATTTGCTCTGAAGCAGCCAATCTTCCTGGTGCGCCCTCGATAGTTTTTCAACATGATTTCTCACGGTTCAATTCTGCAGCCTTCCCCAATCGACCCGCTGTACTCGCAAAAGGTTATCTTTGAGGGGATCAGCGTCGACTACCACGGCGATGGAAAGCAGTATAACATGGATGCAACCGTTGCGTACAAGCAAGCTGCGTTGAACGCGATTGCGTATCTCATGAAGGTACTTTTGATATCCTGGATCGGGTACTATCTGGTTAACGCGTGTTTTAGATTGGTTACAGTGCGTGCATCTACTACTCGTCATTTCTAGCCGCTCAATCCAGACGAAGCGCGCGAACAAGCTTGTGACTTTTTCAAGATCTACGTATTATGCCGCTCACACTTTCTGAGATCTGCTGCTTTCCGCTGCGCCTGTCGAGAGCCACGTCGGTGCCTTGGTCGACTCTCCGAATGCCTGCGTTACTCTTGCCATCCCAACTGGTATTTTCGAACATGTACGGTCTCATTTTCTCGGGTTTCACTTGCTCACACAGTTCGCTCAGGATATTCTCCCTAAGCCTGAGGGCCTTACGAAGCAGGTTCGCCCATCTTTCACTGTCCTTTCCCCCATTTCGTCCACTCATTAACTCAGGATTTTGGTCAATGTGCGATTCGCAGCGATGGGATTGTGTAGAACCTTGTAGCAAAGGCAAACAAACAGATTCGTGAATGTATGTGTACAATTTATCGCTGGTTTCCGAAGAGCAGGACATACTTGTCGTCGGCCGGAGCCTTGTGCGCGTACTCGGCCTCCAGCTCGGCCTCCTGTGCTCCTTCGACTCTCCAGCCTCCTTCTCCCCGGGCCGTCGTCCCCCGTTCGAGCTCCTCTTCGGCATCGACCTCCTGGCATCCGCCAACCCATCAGGCTGGCGCAGGAGCCCTTTGACGCGAGCTTCGTCGCTGGTGGGGACGACGAAAAACACAATAGCCACAGCTCCCAAGCATCACGATGACCCTCATCTGTTCAGGCATAATCGGGCAATTCGACGTATAACGACGGAATGGCGTCGTCGCAAGCTTCAGCCAGCGGCCCAGGGAGACTGAGGTCCGTGGGGCGATTGTGGCCGGAAAGCCATTCGGAGGCCCTCGCAAACAACGGGTTGCTGTCGGGATATCTGTCTGTGGCAGGGAATTTCATATATGGGCCGTTTGGGCACTCCGTTGGCGTCAGCAGACGGCGCAAGCTCGGAGGAGGGGGAAGTGGGCTCCAGTCAAGAGGATGGCCAACGGCGCTTTGCTTGACTCGCGCGATAAGACTGGAGTACTCGGGCTCCTTGCCGATATCCCGAGAGAGCGCGAATGGGAGGAAACGACGCAGCTCGGCTGCAAGAGGCGACTCTGCTGGATCCAGGGCATCCATGGTGAACGTACGTTTCAGGGCGGCGACGTGCTCAACGCAGACTGGCTTGTAGGCGGATACACCCAGATAATCCCAAGGCAGACTGCCGCCCAGGAGGAAGAGGAGGGTGTAGACGAGCGATTCCAAATCGTCGGACGGTTGCAGCGCTGGGAGCCGTGTCAGGTGGTGTCTCTTAAACCATTAGAGGACATACGCCAACGGTGGTCGTGGACATCGACGCTGCAGTACGCAAGAGTGCCAATGAGGGAAGGCGAGCACGGGTCGCGAGGGCGCACAACGTCGATGTGAGAGGAGTACCCGTAGTCAACGAGACGAACGGTGCTGGGGTCGGCGGGACAGCGAAGTATGTTGCTGGGCTTGACGTCTCGGTGGACTACGCCTTTGTCAGAGAGATGCTTGAGCGCAGAGAGCTGGAGAGATAAATGAGGGTTTACGGCGAGTAATTTGCGTACCATCTGCGCCCAGATACTCGCGACGGTCTCCTCTCTCAGCCCCAACCCTTCTGGTGTCATGTATCCATCCGCTTCTTCAAGAGGTTCAGCTAAACTCGCGCCGAGCAGTTCCATGCCGATATATTCAAAGTGCGGGCCGCGATAGTAGCCAAAAAGTTCTGGAATAGCGCGGTGACCTTGAAGCAGATGCAAAATGCGTACTTCGTGCTGCAGAAACGGACGCGGAACGCGTAGAGAGATGCGGGATTTCTTGACCGCGATGACTTTGCGGGTGGACTGGACGGTGCCTCGGTAGACTCGACCCTTCAAAGATCGTTAAACGAAATTGTGGCTGCAGGAGGAAGGAGTTCGCGCCGTCGAGCCCATCCCTAGGGGGTAATCATCGAGTCTGACTGTGGGCGGAGAGGAAGCCATTTTTTGTGACGTGTCACGGCCCACAGTTAACCCACTCACACAAGGTCTGTGCCAACTC
The DNA here is from genome assembly GCA_014461125.1 of Mycena kentingensis (nom. inval.). Classification (NCBI taxonomy): domain Eukaryota; kingdom Fungi; phylum Basidiomycota; class Agaricomycetes; order Agaricales; family Mycenaceae; genus Mycena; species Mycena kentingensis (nom. inval.). The sequence goes on along the minus strand of JACAZG010000003.1, from coordinate 3,243,605 downwards.
TGGCTCAGCGGAGAGCCAGCGCTCAGCTCTACTGAATCTTTCCGATGCGTGTGTCGATAATCCTTCAACCTGAGCTCTCACGGTTCGAAGCCTTCCTAATTGACCCCCATGCCGTTGAAGCGGTGTATCCGACGAATTCATGAATTTGACTCTACTTGTCGAAGGGGCGTTTTGACTTGGTTACAGCGCGTGCATTCTCTTTTCATCTTTTCTCCTCGCTCCATCCAGCAAAGCGCACGAGTAAGCTCAGGATATTCTCCCCCAGCTCCATCAGACACTCACTCGGTCAAGATTTTGGCCTATTTGCAGCGACGGGATTGTGTAGATGGATACAGGTACTTTGTAGCAAAGGAAACAAACAGACATGTACAATCCTCACTGGCTTCCGAAGAGCGGGACATACTCAACCCAGTTAACGTCGGCTGGTGCCTTGAGCTCGTACTCGGCCTCCAACTCGGCCTTCTGCGCCGCCTCGACGCTCCAACGCCACTCGATACGACCCTCCTTCTCCCCAGGCCGGCCATCTGCCGTCGTCCCCCAGCGCACAGTCAGCCCCTTCTTCTTCTTCCCCTGCTCCTCGTCATCGAGCTTGACGACCTCTCCGTCCTTGGCATCCGCCAACCCAGCAGGCTTGTGGAGGAGCACCTTCGCACGGGCGTCGTCGCTGGTGGGGACGACGTCGCGCACCACGAGGTCCGTGAGTGCGAACGGGTGCTTGTTGTGCACGGTGATGCGTGTGGTGTAGGTTGTGCTGTTGAGCGTCTCGGCGAAAGAGCCCGCCGCGAGTGTCTTGGTGGTCGAGCTACGCGCGTAGGTGACCTTGGTTGCGGCGTCAGAGCCGAGCGTGCATGCGAACGTGTCGCCCGTGTTGATTTCCTAGAGTGATTAATCTCAAAGGAACAAAGGAAAGGGAATGACACACGTTAATACTCGTCTTTGAAACGAACGAGTCGTTCAACACGACGCTGACCGGTCCAGGCAACAACCGGTACTCGCTCGAATTCTTCACGCTCGCCTGCAAGTATACACGTGCGTCGAGGCGGGGCGTGCAGATATGCGTGATCTTAGCCTCGAAAGGCAGCACCGCGACGGCGACTTGGTGCGCGGTCCCGTCGCTGGGGACGGTCGTGGCACCGTCGACGGCGTACGAGACCGCGAGCGGCGTCTCGGTGACGATGGTCGTTGGCCCGGCTTGCGCGTTCGGGATGGCGATCTCCTCGAATTCGTCAACGTCGTCGGGTTCCTGTGAACTTAGGAAGGGTCCAGATGGCGCGGGAGCCGGGGCAGGAGCTGGTGCGGGAGCAGCGGCCGCACCAAATGCCTGGGCTTGAGGTTGTCCGTGTCCGCTGCCAAACGCAGCACCGAAGACGCCGGAAGTTTGCGCCGGGGCAGTGCCAAAAAGACTACTCGACGGAACTTGTGCTGGGGCAGCGCCAAAGAGCTGGGATTGCGCTGGTGCAGCACCAAAAAGACCACCACCAGAGTGGGCCGGCTGCGCTGGTTGGCCAAACAAGCTGCTGGTCTGTTGTGCGGGCTGCGCGCTTCCAAACAGTCCGCCAGTCGACTGCGTTGCGAACAAGGAACTGTAGGCGCTGCTGGGGTCAATTCCGCCAGACGGCCCAGATGCAGGTTTAGCGCCAAACAGGGTTGGTCCCGTTGCGGGCTTCTGCCCAAACAGATTGTTGTTGTTGATGTTGCCAAACACGCGAGGCGCGTTTTGGTTGTTATTGTTGTGGTTGTTGAAGACATTGCCGCGCGCTTGAGGGCGAATCTTGATTGGGCTGAGGTATGGGATGTTGCGGACCATGGTAGAGGCGTCGACCGTGGAGAGGGTGAGCGCAGTGTTAGTCCAGTCCTCGCCGGTGCTCTGCACAATGCGCGCGCGATAGTGGAGCGTTACAGCAGAGGAGGGTTTACCGTTCTCCGTAGAGGCGTGCAGCTCGTAGGTGCTGTTCCAGGACGCGTTGGTAACGACTGGAAGATAAAGATCAGCTGTGGGCAGTCTCGGGCGCACAAACACGTACTGTAGGTAAGTTTAAGGTCAATGTGCGTAGGCTCGTCGGCGCCAACGACGATAGAAACAGTGCCAGTCGCGTCGCCCTTCTTGAGGGCCTCCTTCTCAATCTCCGCCTCAATGAGCTTGTCAATGGCGACGATCTCTTCGTCGATATCGGCGACAGCCTCGAGGTTCGACTTGCCCGACGCAACGAAGGTGGACAAGAACTCCCCCATAGCAGCGGGCGAGACGTGTTCACCAGACAGAGTCTTGGCATAGGTAACGAGGAGCTCCGACTCATAGTCCCGGACACGTTTCTGCCCTTGCAGCGCCGTCTTCTGCACACGCAGCTTGCGAACGGCCTCTGACTCGGGAGCGTCATGGTGCGAGCCCGGGACGGGTTTGAACGCGCCACCAAAGAGCGGGCCAGAGATCTTCTGCCCGCGCGTAGTGGCGACGACGTCGAACAACCTAGAGGAACCGAGACCGGACACACGGACAGAGTGGGTGTCAAGGCAGGACGGGAGCCCTTCAATGTCGACTTTGGTGTTTCCGGACTCGATTAGAGGGGACGATGAATTGAATATGGCGAAAGACAGAGTCGTGGTAGAGGTACCTGGAGGTCGAGAGGGAATATGCGGACTACTTCCGCTTTGCGCGAGGTATAGACTGTAACACTGCGAATGGGGTGGTCTGGCGCAGATATCTTGACGACAGACATGGTGGTGGTAGGAGGATGAGTGCAATCAGGGTGTAGCACCGCATTTATACCTTTTCGGGACCAGTGGAGTCACGCCTGATAACAATCACTTTCTGTTTTGGGAGTCATCGCTTTGGCCGTTGTTGACACAGAGTACAACAAAATGGTATGGTCATACATCTCCAGGTATGGAGTCGTGAGTGGGTCATAAAAGTCTACGTCGATTCCAAACCGCTCGCAATGCTGTTGTGTCTACGATGAATGGGCGAAAATGTCGCCGAATCCGGTTCCCGCGAAAGCCCTGTTGCCTCATCCGACACGACGATACGGATGCGCTCGCGTTCAGTGGGAAGCACGTCGGGGATGACGCGACCCGCACTGGTAACGGGCCAAAGGAATAGCGCGACCACGCATAGTAGAGCGGCGGTGAGCACAAAACCAGCCCTTGGTAGAGAGCGTTGGGTGTTAGAGGTGGAAACGAAGAGAATGCTCTAGTAGGAAGGAATGAATGATTATGAAAGGAGGAATAGGCACATACTGAAAGTGTTTCGCCAACAAGAGCTACAACACTGGTTGCACCAAAGAGCGAACCGCGTCTCCTGGGGCTGCCGTCGATACGGAGTTCGGCCGAGGCGGCAATGAGCGCATAGAAAGCGGGTTTGAGTCCCCCAGTGAGCGGAACACCAATGGAAAGGATGAAGAAGATCAACGAGGGGCTGGCGGGAGCAAGCAGCACGAAGAACTGGATCACCAAGTCTCCAAACAGAGAGTATCGAGCTGCGGAAGCATCGATATTGATGACGGAGAGAATGTAATGCTTGGTAGAGACAGCAAGGCTGAGAGGGGATTGTCGCTGGAGGACATAAAGTAGTCCTGTAAATGTTCAGATGAAGAACGGAGGGCATTAACACAACAGACCAGGGAAGACGACGAGGAACGTCGCTACTCTAGCACCAATAGATAGTGTTATAAACAGCCCCGGGCCCATCTAAATCCGGTCAGAGGTGTATTCCAAGGTATGAGTAGGCGTACCGGCATGATGGAGGCGTCCTGTGAGGATAAGGCAAAGTTGAGATGGAAAGATTCTACTTTCTAAAAGAGCGTTGAGCCTTTGTTGCCACGGCCACAATCGAACTCACTGTCGTGAGAGAGTATAGGAAGAAGGCCACGCCCAAGAGCGCGATCCTTTGGCCACCAAAGGCGGTAAAAACTGAGACGATTGAAGATTTAAGGTCTCCCAACGTCAGTTTCGAAGGCCGATCGAGTTCAAACTCTTCAGGCAGCGATTCGGGGAGGAAGAAGAATATGTAGACGAGATTTATGGCGCCGATTCCTGCCGCAACAGAGAAGGAGAGGAACGGAATGAAGAAATCGAGTCCCATTCCGACCTATGAGTGGTTGGCAGGGAAATCTTCAAGGGGTTGGGATGTTTACCGAATTACCCAAGACGCTACATACGAGGAAGACGCCTTGAAGGACGCTGAAGGATGCTGCCCACCGACCAGCGGGGGCGACGTCTGCGGAGTATCTGGGAATGACATGAGCAAGCGTACGCACAGAATAGACGTGAACTGACGCGTGAAGTGCAGCGTTGAAGGTGGCCGGTCCTCCCAGGAGACCTTCAAATGCAAGTGCGATGAACACACACAACTGCGCCAAGCCGGCGAATCGTGAACTCGCAACGATTGCGGCGAAAATAACGTTTCTACGGGAGAAGATATAAAGGGAAACGCGACAGAAGGATCTCTGCGGACGCACAATAGAATGGAGCCGACCACAGGGACCATGAGAGCATAGCGTCTACCGATAATATCGCTTTGACGACTCCACCAACCCGTCGATAGAGACGAGAAGACGCAGGTGAGAACCATTGCAGCGACGGTGACGGTCGTTGTACCCAGAAACAACGACGGGGACGTGCAATCGAGCTTAGATGACAACACTGTCAGTGTCGGGTCCGGAGGCGGTAGACCACCGATCTCTTCGCAGACGTATTGGCGAAAGAATGCGAGTCTTGCGGACGCGGTGAGTTGAGTCTTTGAGAGTGTTATTGAAGGCTCGAATGGATGCGCGTAGACGTACAGCGAGAGTGGCCATTATTGCCGAAGGAAGCAGCCTATAATAAGACGGTTAGCAGGGTCGGGCCGCCTCGTGTATGTTGCGACTCGACCAGGCAAAGGAAGCGTAGGGGTCTCGAGAGGCATATATGCTGAGACTCTCTTCGCTGCGGGCTGTGTACGAAGAAGGTGTAGCGGCACCGGACAGCAGCGGGGACGAGTCCATGATGGTGGTTCGGGTAGAGCTCCGCGTTCAAGTCACGCAGAGATGCAGCAACAAGTTCAAGTTCAAAAAGACGCGAGATGGTCTTCTACTACTAGTACTAGCTAGGGAATTGCTACGGTAGGTACGGTAATCTGGCTGGCAATTTAAGCAGGGAGCAAGCAGTGTACTCTAAATTTTAATTATTGGGCTCAGTGTTCTATTCTCCAGAATAAAAACATATACCCTAGTGCTCTCCAACTGCAGCGCAAAGAACGTTTGTACGCGCAGCAGCAGCAGGGGCCATTTTTGGCCATCTAATCGGAGGATCACACTGTGACGCACTTGCTTCACCTCGAACCAGTCGGACGATCCCCTCTTCGAAATTGCCTGCCCAACAACGCAGTAGCCGGCGTCCAATATGGCTGCCCCGCAACCCTACATTGCGGAGCGCGTTGAAATACACAAAGCATGCAAGTCGCTTGAGACGCTGCTTAACGTCCTCAACGACTACTGCGAAGCAGCCGGAGCCGTCGTTCTCCTTCAGAAGAAGCTGGCAAAGGCCCTTCGGGAAGCTGCAGGCATGAAGGTTGCTGGGGAGATTGCCTGTACGTCCCACCGCATCTCCGATTACTCGCATTCCGATAGCCCGCCCCAGCCAATGCCATGAGCGCAAGCGCTACCATCTTCGACGCCCTCTCAGATATCGACTCCAAGTTTGCAAAGATTGCGGATAAAGAGTACGACGGCATAAGCGGAGAGGTCAAGAAGTGGTTCAAGAAGCTTGCAGTCCGTCCACCTTCCTTTTCTTTACCGCTCTAACACACCGCTCCCTGTAGAAGGAGGAGAAGGCGCACGACGACCGAATCACCAGTGCAAATACCAAGATTAAGCAGGCTGGTTAGTCCATGTCATTCCTCTGTTCGCTCCGCTCAAGTGTTCCAGGCCAATTGTACGAGAAGAAGTCGAAGAAGAATCCTCGCGATTCAGCGGATGAACATGCGCGATACATCAACCTCATAAGTACTCTGGGCCCCGAGATATCGCAGGAGAAGCAGTGAGTGGTCCTCCGCTGTTGTTCTCAACTTGCTAACATGGATAAGCAACCACACCCTCCAAGTAACGCAGCGCCATATAACGACAACGTACAGCGTCGCTGCATGCTTATCTCGTATCGCAGACGCTGAATGGATGCGCACTTGCGAAGGGGTCCGACGCTTTTCGCCGACCATTGGGCCGCTGGGAGAATGGCGGGCACTTTGCGAGGGTGGCTGGACGGGAGCGCTTCCTCCACCACTGGTTGACCCGGACCCAGACTCGGAACCAGCTTACGAGAAGGACGACCGGCAGGAGGAACTACCCAATACGATGCGCAACCTCGAACCTCCCAGTTATGAACGAGAACAAACATCTCCGGCTACCACCCCCCTCTCTTCACCCCGCCCTCCGAGATCTCAACTACCTCCCCCGTCTTCTTTCGAACCACCGCGCCCGCTAGTTGACCCTAACTCGGGCTCGGTGCGGTCCCTGTCCGCCTTCCCGCCTCCGCCGACGCACTTCCCGATACCGTCGCGGCAGCAACTATCGCAGCAGGCATCCTCCTCCTCCTCGTCTACTTCTAACGTTAACTTCCCGACTCCTCATCTCGAAACGTTGTTGGAACCCGACCGCCAAGTTGACGAACCAACGTCGGCTTCCTCCTCCCCCAATCCATCGTTTGCCGACAGTCGACCGCCAGCGGCCGTGCAGGAAGATTTGGAGATCAAGCGGCCAATTCCTATCCGTTCTCAGACGGTAGACTCGTATGAACCCAATCTGGCCCGCATTGCTTCCCCGCCGGCTGGTGGCTCGACACCCAGACCATTCACGCGAGGCGACTATACCCAAGACGAGTCATCAAGGCAGTCGGATACCCCAGATTGGGTCCAAGCGAAACCAGTCGTTCAACGCAGCGATACGGGAGGGAGCACCGGGAGTGTTGTAGCGGCTATGCGTAATCGCTACTCGTCTGCGGTACGTTCTTGTCCTCTTCTACTAGGAGTCGCTGAATTCTCGCCAGTCTGGAGCCGTTTCACCCACCCCGCGCGACATTCCACGCCTCCCGCTGAGTGTTAGCAATCTAGCGACACGATACGAACCCGACCCGACGCCAACGCCGACATCCCCACAACGCGGGACGCGTCCAACGTCACCGATTAACTCGCGTTCTCCTCAACAACCTGCCTCTCCCGAGCGATATGGGGGAGAGCGGAATACTCCCGGATCGTTTGCGCGTCCATTACCGAGTCCCTCGGTCTCGAGGACGCCTGACGAGCGACGTAGCCATCAACTAGATCAGGCGTTGGACGAGGCGGCCGAACTCGAGTTTCTCCAGAAGGAGCGGGCGCTGCAGGAACGGGAGCGAGAGATTGGGAGACGGGCCCAGGAACTGGAGCTCGAGCGTCAGAATTTGCGCAACATGCGAGGCGAAACTGGTCAGCGGGAGAGCTTGGATGGAAGTAGCACGAGTCCCAAGCCGGCGCAGTTGCGTCCTCGCGAGCGCAAAACGTCGTTCCGGACATCGGTCATTCCGCGTCCCCAGTCGCAGCTGGAGACGCGTTCGCCCCAGCCGTATTACGTTGGCTCGCATTCACAGTCGCAGAGTACCACGCATTTGGTTCCCCCGCCTGCCTCGTCGCAACACCCGTCTGCCGCTTCGCCCCGTTCGTCGACTTCGTCGGCAGACGGCAGGGGCAGCCCACATGCGATATCATGTGGTTGCGAGTCGTGTTCGGTGCAACACTACAAGGGCGCGGCGAACCGTGCGCCCTCGCCGCACGATTTGCGACCGCCGGAGAAGCCGTTTTCGTTGCGGACGGAGAAGCCCAAGGGCTGGATTCGGCGGTTGAGCATGCCGGTAGGCAACGCGTTCTCGTTGGATAAGAAAACGAGCAACCCGAAGCTGTACTCGCTAGACGCGGGGAAGCGTGGCGCCAACGGGAGCGCGACGGCGCTGCGGGGCGTTGACGAACATGGGAGGAGGAGTTATGAGGTGGCGAATCGGAGCGTGCAGAGCTTGGTTGGACGACGGTAATGAGTGTATTTAACTAATGGTAGTCTACTTACTGGCTGTACTTTTTTCTTTCTTTGCTTTGACGAATTTCACGACCTTTGACGCGACATGGGACGCGTCGCGACTTGCGTGACATCTTTGCCTCCGACCACAACCGCGTTTTGCGTGTATTCTGGGCTGCCGACGGTTCCGGGTTAAGCTATAGGCGCTGGCGGGCGTCTGTTCCTCTTTCATCGTGCCCCTCAATCGCCCAGCCCCTTGCCCTCTTCCACCATGGACCCCAACGTCGAAGACGACTTGGACTTCTCCATCGATTCGCCGTCCGAGGCACCGGAAGCTCCCATTCTTCCTGAGCCCGATGCCACTATCGCGACGCGCGGCTACCAGCAGGAAATGCTGGACGAGTCGCTGAAAGGGAACGTGATCATTGCGATGCCCACAGGGAGTGGCAAGACACATATCGCCGTGCTGCGGATGCGCGTCGAGGTTGAGAGAGAGCCACGGAAGGTGTGCTGGTTCACGGCGCCGACGGTGGCGTTGTGTGAGCAGGTGCGTGCCCACGGGTGGCTGCGATTTTTGTATCTGAACAGCGACGCGTCCTAGCAAAAACGCGTCATCCAAGGTGCGATACCTGTGTCGGTTGCGCTCATTTCTGGCGCCAACGACCCCGACCATTGGAGGGACGCGAGTTTATGGAAGCGCGTGCTCGCTACCAACCGAATTGTGGTGTCGACGCCGCAGGTGCTCCTCGATGCGCTGAGCCACGGGCATATCAAACTGGGACGCGACATTGCGCTGCTCGTGCTCGACGAGGCGCACCACGCGACAAAGAATCATCCCTACCGCCTAATTATGGTCGACTTTTACAAGATGTGCCCGCCGAGGAACCCAGCGCTGGACGCCGACATGCTTGTGGCCGCGCCAGAGAATGTTCGGCCCCATATACTCGGCTTGACTGCGAGCCCGATCTATGGCGGCGACGTTAAAGCATCCTTCGAGTACGTATCTATCTTGTCCTGTCGCGTCCTAATCGGCCTACAGCATTCTAGAGGCGAACCTCGACGCAAGGATCCGCGCCCCGCTCCGTACTCAAGCTGAACTAGACAAGCACGTCTTTAAGCCCACCTTCAGACACGTCTTCTACGACGTCGATTCGTCTGGATCCGATCGCCACTTTTCCACCAACCTGGAGGCAATCAAGCACGTCTTCGAGTCGTTGGACATCGAGGCCGATCCCTATGTGCAGTTTCTGCGGAAACAACTGGCCACAACATCGGTGCCGGCCAAGTACAACCAGATCGACCAAAAGCTCTCAAAGACAATCGCGAACAAGACCACCTATGTCCAAAAGGCGATCGGGGACGTCTACATGACGGGGATGGCGATATGTGCGGATATGGGGGCGTGGGCTGCGGATTGGTTCGTCTGGGCAGTGGTGACGGGGGCCAAGGACTCCTTGAGCGAGAACCAAACCCAGGACTCGTTGAAGAAGAAGGAGCGGCATCGTGTGCTCGAGATTCTCAAGGAGGTGTCAGAGAACTTGACGGAGCCCTCTTACTACGACGAAGACGTCGTTGAGGGCTCGTCGTACAAGGTCGCGGCTCTTGTCAGCACTATCCTCGTTGAGAAGCAGAAAGCCGAGGAGAAGAAGGAGACGTGGAACTCGATTGTGTTTGTGCAGCGCCGCGAAGCGGTCCTGGCGCTCCAAGAAGTTCTCGCGAACCATCCACAGACACGCGAATTCCTGCGTATCGCACCGTTGGTGGGCACATCCGATACGGCTTCCCGGACACCGGCCGTGGATATAACGAAAGCGCTCAACAAGACGCAAGATGCGAGCCTTGACGCGTTCAAGTTGGGTGAGAAGAATCTAGTGATTTCGACGGCGGTCGCTGAGGAGGGTATCGATATACAAGGTCGGTCACTTTGTTGGCCAATGAGTTTATTTTGCTAACATCCCCCAGCATGCGGTAGTGTTATTCGATGGGACCCTCCGCAGAACATGACAAGTTGGCTGCAAAGTCGAGGTCGCGCTCGGCGTCAACAGAGCACTTTCACGCTCCTCGTCAACAACTCTGAGAGGACCAAGACGATGAAGGATTGGGCGCAGATGGAGAAGGACATGATTGAAGAGTATTCGAACGCTGCCCGGCATGTAAAGCCGGATTTGGTCGACCCAAACGACATATACGAGCCCGAGGAGCTCGTTTACAAAGTGGAAAGTACCGGGTTTGTTGTTTATTTACGTCCTCGACTCGTAATTAACGCGTTTGTAGCGCGATGTTGACGCTGCATTCTGCCGTTTCGCATTTAAACCAATTTTGCGCCGTCATACCAAGCACCAGTGCGCTTTTATGCCGATGATTAGGATGATGACCGAACGTGCTTGTAGGCAACATTGATCACGTCGCAGTTTACGAACTCGACCCTCCCGAATTCGTTGAAGGCTGGCATCAGAACCAGGCTCCGCGTCCGATTTACCAGGGACCATGGGGCGCGAAAGTGACCCTCCCTCGTCGGCTGCCACCGCACCTGCGTTCGTTCGAGACTGCTCGTGTCCATCGTAGCAAGGGCTCGGCTGTCCGGCATGCCGCCTTCAAGGCGTACAAGACATTACACGAACAAGGCCTACTAAACGACTCGCTTCTTCCGCTCACAAGCATCACTGAGCCGGAGCTCGAGAACGAGGTGAAGGAGATTTTGAAGCAAGTGGAGCGGCGCGACGGAACGGCCACCGTCTCTGCCCAGATGGACCCGTGGTTGCCCGTTGGGGATCAGTGGTTCCAGTCGGAATTATGCATTTCTGGCATGCCGCCTCTTCGGTTGTTTACTCTTTCCCTGCCCATGGAGCTCTGCGGCCCCGATTCGCCGATCCTACATCGACCGGAAGGACAACAGGTGGTTTCATGGATCGCGTTGCCCGGTTCTGTCGAGCCAGATATCATCGAACGGGCCCGGGACTACACGCGTCGACTATTGTGGACGATGAACGGGTCGCGGATGCAATGGGAGCAAACCGACTTTGCGTATCTCGTCCTACCGTGGGAAACCACTACGCCTCTTTCCCAAAAAGGAAATTATGCCCAGGACGCGGTTTGGGATGAGCGGAGGGCATGGTATGCGACCCAAACACACGCAAAGGACAAGCTGCTCTGCAATCTTGCAGCGTTTGTGGACCAATTTGCCCATGTAGATGATCTGGCAATCGTTCGCAATGGCCCGCAATTCGCCAAGCCGTACAAGTTTGTACGGTGGCGGATGGAGCCATTGGAGGATGAAGAGGAGGAGGAACTGCTCAAGATGTACTCTCGGTGCTCCGATATCGAGGTCGCGTATCCTCTCGTCGTCGCTCAACCGCTTCCGCCTCGTTCCAACTTCCTTGTGCCTATGCCACCAGGCGCCAAACCGTTCAACCCGAAACCCTTGCATCTACTCACGCAACTCACGCACTTGTCCTTGACATCGCAACTCGAGACCCAGTACGCGTTCCTCCTGCCTTCCGTCTTCCGAGCTCTCGCAATCGCCTTGACCGTCAACACGATGCGGGAAACGATGCTAGCTGGAACCGATCTCTATCATATCCCGCTCAAGATGCTCACGACTGCGCTATGTGCTCCCTCGGCGCAGGAACAGTACAACTATGAGGTTTGTGTTTTGTTGCTGCACGTCGTCTTCCAACACCAATGATTACGACAGCGTATGGAAACACTCGGAGACACTGTCCTCAAGTTTATGGTATCGCTTCAGCTACTTGGCGAGTACCCGTTGTGGCATGAGGGATATTTGACGCAGAAGATGGGACAGTAAGTTGCTCATTTTTTCTGGCACATTATTCACCAGGAGCTGGATAGCTCAGTCTCGAATGTCAAGCTCGCCAAAGCGAACATCAAGCACGGACTGTATAAATGGATCATTCGCGACAGAACAGTCAGCAAGAAGTGGAAGCCAAAGTATCTTGCACCGGTCGCGATGGAACCCGCGCCCGAGGAAGAGGAGGACGTCGAAGTTGAGCCGGAGGCGACGCCGCGAAGGAAGAACAAGAAGGAGGATAACCAGGAACTGTCGACCAAAGGTTTGGTGTTTGCCAGCTTGCTACATTTGAACTGATATGATCACCGTTCTAGTTCTCGCGGATGTCGTTGAAGCCCTCATCGGCGCTGCATATCTTCACGGAAGCTTTGAACTCGCACTCCAATTCGGCCAACTATTCGACTTGGGCGTCAAATGGCAACCCCTTCCCGCTCGTGTCGACTCGATTTTGCGCAACGTCGACCCTCCAACTGAACTCCCAGCGCAGCTTGATAATGTCGAAACCATGCTCGGATACACGTTCGACAGGAAGCTGCTACTTGTCGAGGCCCTCACGCATTCGAGCTACCACGCAGACTCGCGCACAATCTCGTACGTCACCCCCAACCATATCTTATCATCTCTCATCACCTGCACTAGGTACGAACGCCTCGAATTCTGCGGCGACGCCGTCCTCGACATGGTCGTCAGCGACTTTCTCTACCGCTCCGACCGCGAATACACCCCCGGGCGCATGTTTCATCGCAAATCCGCCATGGTCAACATGCACACCCTCGCCTTCTTCTGCCTCTCGACGGCGCTCGAGCTCCCTGCCAGCCAAGTCCCGCGCCCCGACCCCGCAACGCGCAAGATCGTCGTCGAAGAGACGTCGCGGACCGTGCGGTTGTACCAGTCCATGCTGCACTCGAGTGGGCATATTCTGCTGGAGCAGGACGCGACGTTCAAGCGCTACGAGCGGCGCCGCGCCGAGATCGAGGCGGCGATGCAGGGCGGCGACGTATTCCCGTGGGCCCCGCTCTTCCTGCTCCAGGCGCCCAAGTTCTTTAGCGACATCATGGAGAGCCTCCTCGGCGCGGTCTACCTGGACTCGGGCGGCAGCTTCGACGCCGTCCGCGGGGTTTTGCGGCACATCGGGTTTATGGCGTTACTGGAACGCGTCGTTGCGGAGGACGTGGATGTTTTGCACCCGGTATCGCGCCTGCACATGTGGGCGAGCAAAAAGCATGTCGAGGTCGATTACATTTACGCGCAGGCGGACGGGAACATCAGCTGCACCATTGCGGTTAACGGGGAGCCCAAGGAGGACACGCGCGCAGAGGACAAGTACTTGGGACGCATGACCAAGCTCGAGGTTCGTCTTTCTGCGGCGCACAAGGCGAACAGCGTCTGCGATTCGTGGGTTCTTGTCAAGAAGCGCAAACGGACGGAATCGGACATTGGGGAACCGACGGAAACGATACCAGAGCCGATGATCCCTTGAAACCATGTAGCTATAGCCTTGTTGTACAGTAAAACACACAATGGAAAAGTGTACAGGATGCCGATTAATGCTCTGTTTCCTCCCAGGCGCGACCGACGGTGTTGACGAGGTCGGCCTCGGTGACTTGGGCACCACTCGAGAAATATCCTGCGGCGATCTTGGCGTCGATTTCGACGCGGCTGTCGGGCGGGATAAGATGCTCAGGGATGTCGTATCGCCGCAGAACTTGGATCGTTAGATACAGCTGCGGTAGAATCAACAAAACGTACTGGGGATTCCGCTCTTGACGATCGCGTCGTACTTCATGTTGGACATTGACACCATATGGTCAATCTACAAAACAATTTTTCGGCGGTCGAACAAAGGAACCCAAGACCACCAACCTTCTTGATGCCCATCCAATGCAGCACATCCGGCATCAGCGCCTGGAACCGCATGTCCTTCACGCCCGCAATCATCTCCGTGCTCTTAAAGTACTTGTCGGCCGAGTCGCCGCCGCGTTTACGCAGATTGTACACCAGGTACTTGGTCACCTCCCCGAGCGCGCGGCCCTCCTTGCGGAAGTAGACGACGACCCCGACGCCACCGCGTTGCGCGCAGCGGATGCACTCTTCGATCGCGTACGTCAGGTACGGCTTGCAGGTGCAGATGTCGGAGCCAAAGACGTCCGAGCCGTTACATTCGTCGTGAACGCGGAGCGTAAGCTCTTTTGTTTCGTCCGAGACGAATGCGGGGTTTCCGACTGTGCTATGTGAGATTTGGTGAAGGAAATAGAGGCAGAGCCGTACAAATATAAACGGTAAGACCGCCAATGGGCGGCAGAAAGACCTTGATGTCGGGCCGCGTAATGAGCTCGGGGTACGACCCGCCGGTCTCCTCAAAGAGCGCGCGACGCAGGAGAAGCTCAGAGCTAGAGTTTGCGTTAGCTCGAGCGCGATACGTAGATACAACTCATACATTCCGAAACGCTCGGCGACACCAGGGAGATGCCAGACTGGCTCGACCGCTGCCTTGCTCACGGTGACCTCGACGCCCGGATTGTCCAGACCGGGAACAGGCGCGCTAGCCAGCACGATCTTGCCGTCGACCTTGAGGTCGCCGCGCCGCACAGCGTCGTCCAGCTCGCTCATCTTGATATGCGCGCGGGTGACGGCGATGCTGGGGCGGATGTCGAGCTCTTGAAGTTCGCGTTGGAAGACGGTTGGGACGAGGTGGCCCCAGGGATCCATGCTGACGATGGGACCGTAGTTGCCCGTCGCGGGTTCGGACCCCATTGTCCAGCCACCGGCGGAGCCCCAGGCGGGGTTGGGCGGGATGTCCACGGGCGGCTCGGTCATCGTCTGCATTCCGTGTCAGTGCGGGGTACGGGCGGAAACATAACGTACAAAGTCGGGTTTGTGGGTCGGCGAGAGCGAACCCAACGCAATCGATAGTGCGCGGTAAATGGAGTAACTGCCTATACGGAGCAATGAGCATCGCGATGGAGCGCGAGGAGATTGCGACGCACCGGAGTGGGCGCCGATAGCATTGCGCGCTTTGATGCTTCCCGGGAGACGCGAGCAGATTACGGGGCCACGCGCGGTTGGGGACGACGCCGCCCTGGCACGATGAGCTACAAGGGATCGGGTTTGAACTCACGCACCATTCGAGCGGATATGGCACGTTCGCGTGCTGGGTGGGGTAGGAACTGAGAATAACACGTCCAGGATACAGAACGTGTTCGCGCTCTTTCTCTTTAGTCCCCGCTAGAGAGTGGTGGGGCATAGACGAGGGAGGCCCTGTGAGGGGCGGGGACATGCCTAGCTCCGGAGTCGAGCGCGATGGAGACGAGATTGGGATCGGGATGGGCCTGGATGCTGGTTGCTTGGACGTGAGGGCATCGAGCTGAGCCTGGAGGTTGGTGTTGTGGAGCTCGAGACGCTGGAGCTGGGCAGAGATTTGAGCGAGGAGAGCGTCGGACGACATGGCGGGCGGAGCTAAAGCTTGCCAACACGCGTTGGCCTCATTGTCGCCAGCTCACACCAGACTTTTTGCGCGCAAAAGTTATATTCCAGCTAAAATACGCATCGTACTTGACTAGATACAAAAAAATGCTGGCGGGATGTCCTGGGGTAATTGATTTGTGTGTGGCTGCCCTTGCAGTGGCATTGTCGTCACCCGACGATGCTACTGGAACAACAGCGCTGGACAAAGATGAGGACGGCGGAAAGACTCGGAAGACGGACGACACACCTATCTCTTCACTGTCCAACAACGACGGTGTTGAAGAGTGAAGAGCCATTCGTCCGCGACCGCTTATTCAGCAGCCCCGGGCGCTATTCCGATTGAGGCCCGAATGCGCCAATCGATCTCGGCCGAACACTTTCGTGGACGGCCCGACGCCGCAGCGCCAAATGCGCTGCGGGGGTCAAGTCTGGTGAGGGGCCAACAACGACCCGCCACCGTGGGGGACGTCGTTCCGGTAACGACCCCCGACACCCAGCGACAGTCAGTCACCAGGCCAGAAACCGCGAAAGCCAAGCGGCAGTGCGGGAGGGAACACGAGGTACTCAGACCACCGCCCCGATAGCTCAACATGAGCTCTCATAGCTCGACATGAGCTCTAACGACTTATCTGGAGGGGAGGGTGAGTGGGAGGGGGAGGAGGAGGAGGACAAGCGCCCACCCTAAGCCGGGGTGCTCGTAGCAAGAGCCCAAGGAGCATCGTGCGAGTGGTCGGTCTTTTATACTGCCCCTGGTGATGAATTGATGTCTCCAGGGGCGACGGCGAAATACAATAATACCCAGCTCACAGCGCCGTGGACAGAGAGAGGATACATTATTACGGTGGAGAGGTACAAGGCAAGCACCGCGGTACGTCGCGACCGCTGTGGTTGTGACCCGAATCACCAAGCTTTGCTTCCAACCTCGATGGAAGCTGACGCTGAAGCCGGTCCATCCACCCTATTCCTCCCTCCGACACGTACACACCGCCCCTTCGTCGTAAACACGTCTCACAAGCCCCCCAGGTCCCCCTCAGCCGCCCCCGAACCTCGCGAGCACCCATGATCTCCTCACCCGTTTCCACCTTCTCTCCGCGTACGACAAATATGTCCGCGACGACGCCCCGGATCCACCACAACCCGACAACGGCAAGGGCAAGGCCCGCGAGCAGGCCCATGCACCCAGTCCGTTGCCACAGACGCCCGGAGGAGACCATGACGGAGACGATGATGACCCCACACAACCAAAGGGCGACAAGAAGAAGAAGAACAACTACAAGCATCTTATTAAGGGCGTCCCTGGTGCGTCGCATGTCTACCCAAACTCTTTCTACTGACTTGCGAGCTCAGGAAAGCATTCCATGAAAAAGGACGACTTTCTCGGCGGTATAATGCAAGTTCCACCAAAACAACCGATGAAAATTGCACAATTCGATCTCAAAACGCAACGAGAGGCGTTTTCTGTTAGCCTTGAGGGCCTCAAGGGCGTGCGTCGCGTCCTTCTCTCCGCTCTTGTGTCTCAATCACGCAGTGGAATCCGGGCGCACTCATCCAAGAGTCGGCACAAGCAAGGGAGGACCGTAAGAAACGGGTGCGTGGCCGTTGTCTCGCCGCGAACGGAGCTAACTGGCCAAGCAGAAGGAGCTCAAACGTCTGGCCAAGGCGGCTCAAGCCCAAGCTGCCGCTGCTGTCGCAACAGGTTCCCCCGCTCCTTTCGCAGGCACTCCCCGTCCGTCCATCGGTACTCCAAGACCATCGGTTGGAACACCCAGGCCCGTCCCTCGGCCAATCAACACCGCCGCCCCTTCCATTCCCAATCGCATCGGGACGCCACTCGCCCACGCATCATCAACGCCTCGCATGTCTACAGGCACTCCCACAATTCCGCATCCACTTAGTGCCGCCCCGGTATCTGCTGGTCTTCCCGAACGCGGCATCAAGCGCGAGCGCGAACCAGATGTCCCCGCAACCGTCAACGGTCACGTCGCAAACGGGGTATATGGGAACGGGAACGGCGTACAGCATCCGCCAGCGCAAGCTCCGATGTTCACTGCATCAAAGGCAGGAATTGCAAACGCCCGCCCGCGGCCGCTCAAGAAGCAGAAGACGGTTCGTATAGCGATGCACGCATGCATCAAGAGAACAACACTCATATCTCTGCTTGCTTTTCTCTTTCAGGACCATCCGTCGCTGGGAATGGCGGTTCATCAGCAGCCGACACCGCAGGGAGTCTAGTCTGAGATGATTAGCGCGCGCGAAGCGTTGGCGGACGGCGAGCGGCGACAATTGCATTTGACGGTGTCCCCTTTTTGACTTGGGGGATGGGTAATCGAGGGTAAGGGCGTGGCTTGTTGCCACCGACGCCGAAAGAAAAGGTGTCCCCGAGATGTTGCCCCACGCCGCTATGCATAGTTTCTACTACATACAATAGACTCCGTTCTATCCGAAGTACGAATGCGAGTCTTGGTGGTGTCATGAGGGGAGCCGAAGCTGATACGTATGGATGTCCGAGCGGACCGCGCATGGCTTAGTTGCATGGTAAGATGCGGCCGCGGGACGTCCCCGGAAGCTAAAAGACGCGTGCGCGCGAGTCTGCTTCAGTCCTCATCAGGAAGGAGAAAGTCCGCGATAGCAGCTTTCATCTCCGCCTGGCCCACGCGTCGTCGTTGCGATCGTTCCTCGAGTTTCGCGTCGACCCATACCGGGAGCGGGGTTGTGTGCACGTCGGCTGCTGCGGTCGACCCGCGACTGCTGCGGCTCGTGAGCGTGGTGTGGCAGGCGTAGCAGAGATGTGGCGTCAGGCCAGGCGGTATTTGTGTAACTTGTGTTTGCGTTTGCGTTTGCGTTTGGGATTGCGTCAAACTCGACCGCTCGCGGATCGAGATGCGCTCCTTCCACGCCTGCACCCCCGGCTGGGCCGGGCGCTCGCAAAGCACGCAACGCGTGTCGGACGCGTCTTTCGGCGCGAGCTTCCCGCAGGTCCGCGCGATGGTGGACACGGTCGAGGGGTAGTCGCGTTCGAGGCCGATGATGAATGCTACGTCCGGGTTAGAGGGTTTAGTGAGCAGAAATGGTATTACTTACCCTTGGTAAGTGCGCCGATGCCCTGCTTGCCGCCGAGATAGTTCTCCTTGCCAACGACGGAGAGTCCGCGCCACCACGCCCACATTGTCGTTTCCTTCATCGCAATCTCGCGGAGCGGACGGGCAACTTGGATGACCGCGTCGCTGCCGCTGCGGTCGCCTTCGGGCCGCCACGACTCGGACGCCTCGTCGCGGACGACGAAACCGCTCCCTTGCGAGATTGAGGAGATGAGGGAGATGGAGAGCGATGTGAGAGAGGTGCCGAGGAGGAGATGGGAGCTGCCTGTGGCGCGGGCTGTGTGCAGCAGCAGGATGCGGATGAGGTTTTGGATGGCGGCGGGGACGGCGGTTTGGGTTGGGAGGGAGGAGAGGTACGATTTGAGCGCTGCGGTGGGGGTGGACTTCGGATTTGGGGAGAGGAAGAGGTCTACGAGGCGGAATAAGCAAGGTTTTTGGAGAGGGGTGGGACGCGCCTTCGTTTCCTAGATCTACAGAAAACCGACTCTGAGCTGGTCTCCCTCCGACCTTGGCCCACCATTCATCGTCGAACGCGTCTTCTAAGCGCAAAGGCACGAATGTGGCGAAGCATGCATATCGGGCGGCCGCTGCGCGTACTTCCTCTGTCCGATCTCGCGCCTGGAGCCTAGTTAACGACACAAGGAGTATAGAGGAGGTACGTACGCCAGGGATAGCGCTGCAAACCTCTACGTAGCACACAGTCGCTTTATTCCAGACGGGTTCGTTCCGAGGATGGTTCGTGCCTCCTCCCTTGCCTCGGGACCAATCGTGTCCGTCGGTAGAGAAGTAGACCGTGGAAATGAGGTCGAGGAGAACCGTAGACCCCAGACCACCAGAAAACGCGAGACATAGGTTGCCCGATGCCTTCAAGCCCCGCTTGCTGCGCGATCCGCTTATAGATGGTTCAAGAACACGCTTGAACTTTGTTATAACGGTGGGGAAGAAGCATTCCCTAAAGATACTGGTGAGAATGCATATACCAGACTTGGTAGATGCGGACCTGCAAAAGACCGCATGCCGGATAACGACGTTCCCCAGTTTTTCGCGGCACTTTATGCACTGGCGCGTCTTGTCGTACTTTGTTCTACCTGCTTCAGCTCAGGAATGAATATCGGGGGTCAGTGAACGTACGTTTCATAAGCGCATCCTGCTCTGCGGCTGGGTTGCCGCAATCCGCCATTGTGGTCTGAAGGAAGCCGCACGGATTGATCTTGCCTTGCACTTCGATGGCGTCGGCCTTCTTCTACGGGACTCTAATGCATCCTCGCATACTATGCAGAGTTATTGGTAGGCCTTGCCCACACTCTGCTCGTAATCTCAGCATTATTCATAGGCAACGATGGCTCACATCTCAAAATATGTCCTGCAGTTCTTCTGGTCTGTCTGTTGGCTGTATCTATCCGTCAGGCTCATATCGCGCCTACAGGAACACACTAGACACAAAGTGCTCTACGCAGACTATCCTGGTGTGATTCCGTATAGCAAGGGGCGCGCTTTCTTCGACCTCGATCTCGAGCGAGATGCCCGTTGTGTTCGGGGAACACTGGTGACTGGCTTGACTGAGGAGGACACTTCGTACCTCGATACATTTGAGGGCGATGTAATGTGTATTCCCCCTCATTCTAATTTCCGGTTAACGCCTTGTACAGGAATACCTGCGTCGCAAGGTCCCCGTTCATCCCCTAGAAGATCTTCGGCCTCTCGCGGACTACACCATCCCCGTCGGTGTCCCAGTCACGCTTCTTCCCTCAGAATCCGACCTTGGCGAAGCTGTGGAAGCCGAGACGTACATTTACGGCGAACCGAACGGCTTGCTGCGGGACATCTGGGACTTTGACGAGTTCGTGGCGCAGAACGCCTGGAAATGGTATGGAGGCACTGCGCCTGCGCCGGAGCTCGTGGATAGCGGGCTCACAGAGGTGGAGAGGCGCAGAGCAGTCGGAACTACGGCTGTTGTTGCATAGATTTTGCAATCACGCCCAGGGGCTTATTTCCCGTTTTGGACAGGGCTTGTGGAGATGTTGTCTGTCCCTCTGGCAAGACCTAAACTCGCGCAACTCACAGAGATGTACTACACAGGCCCATGTCCATTTTTTGTTCGTAATCGCTGCCGTCGTTTAAATTGTTGTCGCCGTTGAGAAGCTCCGTCGCAGTGAGGTACGGTTTCTGCATCGTTAGATGTGTCTACGCGTGCCAAGTCCACAGAGCTTACAGCTAGACCATCGCCAGCCTTCTGCAACGGTATGGTCGCCCAACCAACTGGAATGGTCACGTCTTTGCTCGCTCGGACGCCATCGTTCCAAAATCGCCGGCTGACGGCAACCCCGATATCCGCAGATGGGGCAACAAAGACGAAACGCCATTCAACGGTTCCTTGTAGATCGAGAGCCCCCAAGAGTCGAGAAATGCCCTTCTGATCAATCTCGTGTTTGCGTGCAATAGTTGCTTGGAGGATGGTCACCCGTACTGTGTTCGGGGTACTGCTGGTGACGCAGAATGCATCGAACGAAGGTTGGCTACGTTCGAGTGTGTACAGCGTATCGAGGGCTGGCCTAGACCGCATTTCGGTGTCAAACACCTGCGGGGACAACACAAGTCGAGATCGCAGAGCGTAGTCAGAGTGTGCTTCGCTAAAGTGTAGTTCGACAGGTTTCGAGGAGAGGCTGAGGTATATTGGCATGTGCGCCTCGAACAACGTGGCGGCGACCTCGACTGCTGGAGAGAGCGACGCCGCTATCTCGACCCGTTTCTCGAAGGACAAGTGGCGGAGGTGCTCGACAAGCATCTTCCGCAAGAAGGGTGTTGCTATCGTATAGCGATGGCCAGGGTTCTTGGGATGAAGAGGCTTGGGCCGCGTTGGATCTGGGATTATGACAAAGTATTGGTCGAATCCGGATCCTTCCCGGATCGTCGCAGTTAGCGCTCGGGTGAGCAGTTTGGGGTCACTGAGGATGGTAGCGGGGTCGGCGAGACGAAGATCCGCAGCCGTGGGGTTGTCGACCCTAGGAATCTTTTGCAATGCCGGTCGAGCCATCGGGCCAAGCAGGTCGTATAGCTCCTCGGGCGTAAAGAACTCGCTTCGGTCGTCTTCGGTCGTGGACTTTGAGTCTGACGCGCGGGCCCGACTGAAACTGAGTGAGTGCTGTCAACACTAAAAATCTTGCGGCTTGCACTATACTGAGAAACTCGTTCTTGGGCATTGGCTCCATAGGATACAACAGCGCGTCCTTGTCCTTCATCCAAGAACTATAGCGTGTTTCGGTAGCTTGAACGATGAACGCGGGATTTCCAAGACGGGTGAAGGCATCCAACGGTGTCGGGAGTTGCCCTGTGGAGTCCGAGAGAACCAAGTAGACCTCGGGGAGCTCTAAACGCGGCACACTGGTCACCTCGACCGCGTACGGCTCCTTGGAAGGATCAAAGACAACGACGTCTAGTTTATTGTCGCTGTATATGACGAATTTCCGGTGGTAGATTGCCATCGCGAGGGCATATTCAAGGAACATCGACTTGCCTGGTACATGTTTTAGATTCGATAAACGCCGCCAGGGACGCACCGATGCCTGGCTGGCCCCAGACAACCAACGAGCCCATTCCACCTTCCTCCCCGTTTTCTTTTTTCTCGAGCTCGTTCCAAATAATCCGAAGAACCTCAGGGTACTCGGTCCTCACTAGAATCTTTTTATTGTCGCGGTTTCCGACCGAGACGAACGTTTCCGAGTGCTCCGCGTTGTGTTGGAGTGGGTTTTGCCCGCGTT
This sequence comes from Mycena kentingensis (nom. inval.), assembly GCA_014461125.1. NCBI lineage: Eukaryota > Fungi > Basidiomycota > Agaricomycetes > Agaricales > Mycenaceae > Mycena > Mycena kentingensis (nom. inval.). Next base: position 3,221,467 of record JACAZG010000003.1, on the reverse strand, counting down.
TGTTGAACGAGTAAGTGTTGTAGAACCGCATTGCGACCTTCAAGAACGGGACCAGCATGGTGAGAAGGACAAAGCTGGAACTGGATCAAGTTGATCAGGAGATCACTTGCACGTCTTCAACGACCGGCGGCTCGTTTCTTTGTCTTCGTTCACAAAATTACAACATATATTAACGATCTACAGAGATTCTACTCGAAAGCATTGCGAGGGTATAAATACAAGATGAGGTATGCAATAACAGTTCACCAGTTGTTCAGCATCGTTTGAGCACATTCCTGCGCAACGGATCAGCGTCGTCCTCACTCCACAGATAGAGAAACAGCTTACCCTTAATCGCGGAAGGTTCTGTACAATCGCGACGTTCACGATCGTCTTCAACTTCCTCCGGACCTCGCCCTTGTTCAACGTCTGCTGGTACGCCCCCGAGCACTGACAATATCGCGAGACGTTATCCGACTGGATTTGCTGACACTTGGAGCATCGCAAGTCCTGCTGTGCAAACGCCCGCTCGAGGGAGTAAACCATCTCGAGCAGCGCAAACTCGATCGCGAGCCGATCGTATTCGCCGCCACATTCGCCACAGATCCACCGCTGGTGCGAGTTGGAGATCGGACCTGGCGCAATCTGCAAATCCGAGTCACGACAAAAGTCCATATCGCGCATGGTCTCGCAGTGCTGGCAGGCGACGTTGGAGAGTTTGAGCGCTTCACATGGGTTGCGGAAGATTGCTTCGGCAGCAAACTCGCGAACGCCGATAAGCTCGAGCAAGTTCCGCTTGAGCAAGCCCAGCTCAACATGATACTCCTTTGCGAGACCTAGTGCCGCGCAAATGGTTTTCACGAGCTCTAGGGTCGGATTGGTGAAATGCAGATGCGAACCAGGGAGGATGGGGAATTCAAATCGCCCAATGAGGCCCTCGTCCATCACCGCGTCACGGTAGCGCTCCTGCGCCGCCCCAATCATCCGAAGCAGCTTTCGCGTTAGTCGGCGCGCGATAAACTCCTGTACCAGCTCAATCTCCTTCGCCTTCCCAACATCTCGTTGAGATGGGTCCGGCGCTCCATCAGCGTTGCGAATAACGCGAAGCGGCAGTCGCCCACCGCCCGTCGCCTTTTGTCGAATTTTGTACATCTCGACAATGAAGTACTGGATCGCCAGCTTAAAATCGTCTTGGACGGCAGGCGGCAGGAACGTCGCGATGTTCCAGTTATCCTCCTCAATCGAGAGCATCTCGGGCGGGTCGACAGCTTCGGGTTCGTCGCAAACGATGCCGCCAGAGTTCGCCTGGTCCATAAAGAGCAGGTAGTCGTAGAAGGTCCGCGTATGGAGATAAATGTGTTGGAATAATTCGTGCGAGTTGACGGCGCTGGTAATGTATGTCGCGTACGCGTGTGCGGTTCCGGGAGGCTTGGACGTGGCGAGAAGTATGCGACTGAAGTCCGCATACACGATATGTGAGCCGAGGCGCTTAAACTCGGCCAGGAGTTGGATGAACGTCTTGCGCATGAGCCCGTGAACGAATCGGTGTATGCTCGGGTCGTATAGATGGGACCCACACGAGCTGATCCAGCGCCAGAAGTGGTCGAGTACCATATTGACGGGGCCCTCGAACTGGCTTTCGATCTTATCAAGTAACCACACCTTGACCATCGCGCGCAAGATACTGAACATCTGCGTCGAGATGTTCGACTCTCCGAGCGTCAAGTCCCGCGACGATTCACCCTGGGCATATTCGTTCATAGTCTTTGACACAGAGTCAAACGCGGTGGCACCACCGCTGCCCTCAAGCTCGTTAACAACAAGCGAGTGCAAAACCGAGTTGACCGCCAAGTTACGGACGGCAATCTCGAGGCACACATTCGAGTAAGCGCCCGGTGACATAAACTCGGTCTTTGGAAACTCCTCCGTCGGCCGACGGTCGTTCTCGATTCCCCCGAGGTCGGGTCGCTCGCCCGGAGACCACCAAAGCACCATATCCTGTTGGATCAAACGCCGCGCAAATGCAACGTCGGACAAGAACAACGGATGGTCGTCTTCGATGTGCCCAATCGGTACGTCGTAGTAGTCGGCGATGTCGACCATTCGCGTGAGGTGGTTTCCGACAGCGAAATATCGCTTGAAGAGTTTCTTCGGGACATCTGATTGCCACGGAAATTGGTCGAGAATGTGAGACGTCCGCGCCTTCGCCATCGATAGCACAGGGAATTTCGCAAGCTTGGGGACGAAACGGTCAAAGTAAGAGTCGTCCTTGGCCGATGACAATATGACAATATACGACTTGTCCTCGAACAGGCCAAGTTCGCGGGAAACAGCCTTTAACGCCGTGACGTCGTTACCGTGGTAAGTGCTGCTGAAATCGAGGGTGTCGGGGTACTCAAAAGGGCAATTGAGGGCCTGATCTGACTGGCGGAATCCCTGGAGCCAGTCCGAGTAAGAGCTGGCCAGACGTGCAATGGGCTGCCGCCGCGTCGCGGGGTCGACGATATGCAGCTTCGCGTTTCCATTAGGGAGGACGAGCGCAAATACATGCACAGGTGCATTCGACGCCTGGCAGTGGTAAAAGAAGATATACTTCTTGTCCCGCGCAGCGTCAAAGTACTTTGCGCGTGAAAAGGTCGGACCGGCGCGGTCAATTTGAGACAAGTCGATACCGGTTGTCTGGGCACGATTGAGGGAGGTACTCGAGTCATTGGTGGAGCAGGTTTTGCCAAGTTTGAAGACAGCGCGCAGGTAAAGAGGTACCTATGACGGCATCAGGCACATATCACATAGGCCAACCAAGACCACGCACCTGCAGCTCGTAGACACCGTCGACGTTAGGATCATTGGTGAGGTCGATAAAGTGCTCCTGGTACTGCTGGTATATGTCCTCACGAACAGACACCTTGTACAAGTTCGCACTTGCAAGATCTCGTGGCAACATCCGCGTAACCTTCTCCCAAGAGTACAAGTCGGACTGAAAGAGATCCTCCTTGGGCGTACGCATATTGATGTAGAACTCGCGGGGAATACGCAGCGGGAGGGAGACGATGTCCGAGTCCACGGACAACCAAAGGATATACCGCCCCGGCGTTTTGCTTGGACGGAGCTGGATAACGTCCCAGCGGCGGTTCGTGCGCACCTTGACGTTCTTGAACATCTCTGGCACCACAACATCCCCGCCTGCACCGTTCCGCATTTGCTGCTTGAACCGCCATCGAGGACGCATTGCCTTGATCCAGGCGGAATAGCTGACCGACGGATTCGGAATTGGGATCTCCTCCGGCGGCGGCGTCTCTTCCCTCGCTTTCTTCTTCTTCTTGACCACCCCTCGCCGCTGTCCATCCGGCTGTGTCTGTGTCTCGCCCTCTCCACCGACATCCTCAATATCTTGCATTTGGCTCTCCCGCTGCTGCGTCTTTTCCTCCTCCGTCATGACTTTAAAAAAGTCCGTGACCTTGTTCTGCTTGAACTTGTCAACAGCGCCAGCGACGCGACGATGTAACCAGTCGGGATGTCGAATACGCGGAACGGGATTGGGGACCTTCTGCATCGCGGCGGGGATCGTTATGAGCTTCTGGATGACGGAGCCGAGCCGCTCGATGTAATACTGCCAGTCCAAAATCGACCGCAGGTCAAACGTCGTCAGGCTGTTGTCCTTGAGCCATTTGCGTAGGTACGTCCGCTTGACCTTTTCTTCGGCAGAGAAAATGGCGACAGGAACAGCGCGTTCGGTAACGGGCGCGCCGATGGGCTTTGCCGAGATGATGAACTTGCACGCAAGACCCTTGTCCTTAACCATCTGGTCGCCCAGGAACTCTGCCAGCCGCTTCGCTGTACTGATGGATGTCGACTTCTGTCCCGCGTACTCTGCCAACGTTCGCGACATACTCCGGTTCTCCGCAATGAGCTCGACAAGCTCGTCGTCGTCGAGGTTCTCCGCATGGCTAAACAACACGTCCAGCCACTGATCCGCAACCTGCGCTACCGCGGCGTAACACTCCTCCGTCGTCGTCCCGAGCAAAAATTTCTCGAACAACGCCGACTGGAAGATCTTGATAAGCTGGAGCTCGCCGCGACGCTTGACCTCGAATCCCTTCAACTCGGCTAGACTCCCGTCGTCGTTAAACACCGCGTAGCGCTTCTTGAGCAGCTTATCTTCCTCCTTGGAAGACGGCAAGATCATCGCCTTGTACGGCCCGTCCAACTCGAAGAAAATCGAGTTCTCCGAATGGATATCGTATTCGCCCGTCTCGGGGTTGAGGTCGTGGTATTGGTGGTTCGTGAACTTGGCATGGACGAGATGGTTGAGCATGGTGCACGGATACGAGAACCCAATCGCTTTGCCGTTGTCAAGTTTGAACTTGAAGTTCTCTGGAAACACGCCCGGAAGCATGCACCAAATCCCATCCGTGTCCAATTCGAGCGGACGCCCGATCTGTTCCACCAACGCGCGGGCAAGTTGGATGATCGTCGCGCCAGTCAAGCATGTAATGCCCGCCATCTCCATCGAATGCCAGCGCGCGCCCTTACGCATGACATACCCGTAGAACGAGTTGAGAATGCACTTGTGCGCAAGCTGTAGCGAGTCGTACAGCACAATCATCTTCTTCGCTTCATCAACCTCACCCAAAGACCGACCCTCGGCGACGACGCTATCGAGGTTCTTCTTCCACGTCTTGTGCAGTCCCTTGTACTCGTAACGACGGTCGCGAAACCGGCGCACGGTATCAACATAGAAGGGATTCTCCCTCTGGCAAACAATGGCCTCGCGGTTCTCGATTTTGGTGTCCTTGGTCTTCTTGTAGACCTTGCGCGAGTAATCTCCGAGACGTTTGTGCAACAGCGCCGTCTGCTCCGCCTCAGTGAGATCCGCAAATCGCCGTTGTGGTCCGCCGGGTTTCTTTGGAGGGAAGTTCTCCTGGTTGAGGGCGTGCTTTATCATGTTGAATTCGTCGCGATGCGCCGGGAAGTATTCTCCGCGCCATGCCCACTCCAGGCGCCGGTCGCAAGTCTTTCCCGGACGATTGTAGTCGCAAACGGCGCAAACAGCTTCGTCGACCATCGAATCGGGTTGGAGGCGGTTAGACAACATGATGTTCGGGTACATAGCCGCGACGTCGAGGTGGTAGATGAGCGGGTTGTCCATACGGATCGGGTCGTCGCGCATAACCTCAAGCATGCGTTGAATTTCGTCCTTGACCTCGTCGTAGTTGGTGACTTGGTCAAGCGACGCTTTCGATTCTTCAACAATGCAGAAGGTTAATGCAGCATCGAGTTCATCGATGAGCTACGGGAAATTAGTGGCGTTTGGAGGATAAAAGAGGAAACGTGCCTGTTGAACGGCAGCGGGAACAATCTTGAAATGAGTAGGAATGTCGCTTCTGAAGACGCCAGCCTCCAGCGCTTCGACGTGACCGCCAACGTACGTCTCTGTCGCGACGAGATGCCCGTTGTACATTGTACCGTGCGTCTCTTCGTGTTTATTTGGCATGATGATATGGCCCGCATACGCTTCAACCTAGAAGACCGCGTTACCAAAGGCTATCGCGAAGGGATTTACGCCTACCATGAGCAAAGTCTCGCAGAGCGTGCCGCTCCCCTTGCGGAGAACCTCGTCGGCTTTGAGCGGAATGATGTTGCACAAAGAGAAGATGAACGGATGGACGTATTTCATGTACAGATAATACGTCGCGACCGCATCGGAGACAGAGTACTGTGCAAGCACTTGCGGTTGTTCGACTGCGTACCTAGCAAAGGACTGAGAGCCAGAAACGCAACAAACAAGGAACGTACGGTGTCATAAGCTCGGGGTCGAGCTCGATGGGATTATAACCTAACTTGGCGGTCGTCACCGCTTTCAGGCCCTGACTTCCTTGCGGCAGATACGAGTCGCGCTTGACCCAACGGAAGCAGTCCATGTGCACACAACACCTGCTCTTGTACTCGTCCTCCGAGTCCTTTGTAAATCCAGTCTCGAGGAACATGTCGATACCGTTGGCTTTGGCGCGCGCGTCGAGGAACGGAAAATCGAAAAAGTCGCCGTTGAATGTCGCCATGACGGTCGGCTTGACTTCTTGAATATGCGAAAAGAATCGTTGGATTGTTGCCGCCTGTCGCCAACGGTAAACGCGCGAAAAGAACTAGACGCCACAACGTACTTCGTCTTTCTCGTTAAACACGATGAACGGGCCCTCGTATCCCTCCTTGGGCGTGTACTCAAAATCGTCAATGTCTTCGCTCACAATATCGCGGTTTGTGATGAGGTAGCCCTGGCCGTCGACCATGTACGAGATCATCATGACTTGGTCAATGGCCTGGTCGGGAAATTTGAGCGGCGCTTTGGTCGTCTCGATATCGTATGCCATGACCACTGGGTCGGCACGTTTTACCCGCTCCTTGATCTGGCTGAACGACGGCTGGCCCGCCGTGAATGTGACCGCGTACCATAGCCCAACGCGGATGTCGTTGTCGATGGCGACGCGCAAGTAGTACGGGACGTCATATTCGCGGACGTCGATGATTCCCTCGCGTGGGTCGCGGTCGCGTCCGCCCTTCTTTGCGTGCGACCGACCGCCCATGCCTTCCCAGTCGTCCTCAAAGTCGATTTCCATGCTGGCCGTCGCCGACGCACTGACGACCTCTGCATACGCGTCGACTGCGTCACGTTTTGCGCTGTTTGCGAGCGCAAGCGGCACGATTTCGCGGCGTACGGCGAGGAGATCGGACACGTTGCGGAACGAGAGTTGGAGGTAGAGACGGCGATGGCCCATGAGATGGTTGGGGAGCTGGAGGTCCTCTTTCCACTCGCGAGTGACGCGGACGACGAGACCTTCGTATTTCTTGACGAGCCATTCTTCAATGATCGTTTCCGTGCCGTTCTGAGACAATATGAGAAGCTCGTTTGTCGGCGACACAGCGCAGAGGCACCTTGCACGCAATGTAAAAATATGGCTCGTACTGGTAGGTGCACTTGAAGAGGCCGCCGTCGTCTTGAATGAAGTAAAAGTCGACGGCTGCTTTACCAGAGGGCCACTCGGCATCTTTGACGAGGGTCTACGTCGAATGTGAACCCGAAATGCGCCAGAGGACGCGTAAAAGCGCACCGGATGCATGTTCACCAGCCACCCTTCCTTCTTCAGCCCCTCCTGCACCCTCCCGAACCCGAGTTTCTCGTCCACCTCGTCATATACACGCACTTCTTCAAATCGTTCAGCGAGCTGAGTGCCGTCGTCGCTGTATTGGTGTCAGATGAGAGTTGGTGGGTAGAGGAACCGGCGACATACTCGCGTCGCGGAGCGCCCTCGCCATTCGCGTTTGAACCACCCCGACCGCGTCCTCTCCCTCTGCCGCCGCGAAAATGAACCGACCCTCCACCTCGTTGGCCGCGGAATCCGCCTCGAGAGCGGGATGCGAGACCAAAGCTGCCTCTGCCGCGATTTGACATCGACGACGGGGCGGGAGCGAAACGTAACGACCGTAACGAGGCCGGTCACCCGGTCACACAGTTCCTGATGAGTCGCCTGCAACCTTCGCCAGATATCTCCTCATGAAGTCGGATCGCAATGCCTCCCCACAATGAGACTGCAATCCAATGGCTCGGATTCTTCGCCTCAGTTTTAACCTGCAGATCTGAGCTCAACCTTGTAATTCTGACTGAATAAACTAACCTCAGGCCTGAGGCCCGAGGCCTCAAGATACTTTTTGTCAGAACAATTTTGATCCTCTCGGAGGAGATCGTGGTGAAATTAAGGACAAGATCAAGCTAGCAAGCCTTAGATCAGCAGATCGTCTGATCTTATCGACAAAACTTCCTAAATTGGAAACACCCACTCCATCCACCGAGCACGGCACAAGACTCACTTGGTGGCCAGGTTTCTGCTCCACCAATATCCGGGCAATTGGCCACCTATCTTGTCTCCAAAGAAAGGACCCTGAGTTTGGATCAAGTTCCTCGTCGCTCGTTGTGTCTAACAGGACGGGCGGGGCTCTTTCGGCTCATTCCCGAGCGGCAAGACGGGCTTGTGGGAATACTCTTATCGCGCATCGACTGCGGCGAGCAACGGTGTTCGGTGGACTCTTTCCCCGGTTATAACCCAAATCCACTCCGTGGATGTTTTTTTTTTTTTTTTTCTTCATTGTTCTTTTTTTTCCTTTTTCTGTTCATCTTGCCATTGGACACGGTGGTACACTGGTACACTATTGAAAAGTATTTTACAGAGTTTCTTAACCCATCCAGTATCTGTTTCTCTGTCAAACCGAAAACCGCTAACACTATCAACTTATCTACGCCTCCTCCATATCACCCACCCAATTTGAAAAATGTTTCCACCTTCTGTGCAGTCGCTTCATCGTACTCGACAAACTCCAAAATAAACAACGCGACCAGCGGGATTCCGTCAGGATATGCTTCGATCACGCGAGAAAGAGAATCAAGTGTGGCGCTCTTCGCAGGACCTAGCCCCATTGTCGCGAATATGGCACGGCTGGGCTGTCGTACATACGGCCGTCAGAGTCTGACCCCAGGCAGAGAGAAGAACGCACGATATCTTCCGGGATATGTGATCCTGGACCTTGAACGTGGGCAAGGTCGACGATTTTGAACGTCCCCGCGTATACGGCCTCGTAGGATTGGGATCCATCACCGACGTCGGCACCATAGGCAGGAGATATAACGTGGACGAGCTCCCCGTCAAATTTGTGGAGGCCAGTTGGGACAAACGTGCCGCTCTCTATGGACCATTCCTTGGTTGCGACAAAAAGCAACAGACGCGTCTGGTCGTCATTGCAAGCAACGCATGTGGGTCCGATGGAGAGAATATCGCTGTGACGGGCATAAGATACTGCAAGAGAACAAGTGAGAGAGTGAGAACCCACTTCCAAAGTGGCCACATCTTTTGAACACGGCGCATGTCCTCGTTGCTGGTGCCGAGACTCGGAAGATCCTTGTACGAGATCTTGCGCGCGGGGGTCGGATTGCCTAAAACAGTGTTGACGAGACGGATGCGCTCATCTGTGCGCTGAGACGATGATGGTCAGAGGACGAGGATGTTGTACCGCGGACGACGACATACCAGACGCATGCCCTTGGGATTAGGGTAGTTGTTGAACAGCCCGCGTTTGTACCTGGCCTCAACCTCCTTCTCTTCCTAAACACAGTGGTTCGGGACGGTTAGTTCATGTCAAGTAGCGATGAGTAGGCGTACCTGGTCTTCCTCTAGCTGCTCTTTGTCGGCTTCTTCCTAAACAGCGGTTTAAGGCACTTCACGGCGATGAGTAGAGTACGGCATATCTCGTCAACCTCTTCAAATTGTGCATTGGCTTCTTCCTAAACAGCGGTTTGAGCCGGTCGTAAAAGGGCGATGAATCGGCGTACCCTGCAAACCTCTTGAGGGTCTTCGTCGGTCCCCTGCACTTCATTGGCCCCCCGAACTGTCATCTTGGCCAACTCCGCCTCAAGCTCCTTGACGCGCTTATTCGCCGCGTCCGCCCGGGCCTCCGCCGCCGCCGCAACGGCCTGCGCCTCGGTCATTTTCCAAACGGCGTCATCCGCGCGCTCAATGGCAGCCAGGGCATGCTCCTCCGCCGCCGCTATTCGAGCCGCGCCATCCGCCGCGAAAGAATGAGCGTTTTCCGTGAGTTCGAGCGCAAGATTAAGGGGAGCGGTTGCCACAGAGAGACGGCGCTGGAGGTCGAAGATGTCGTTCTTGAGACCTTCTTGAGCCGTAATAGCCTCATCGCGTTCGCGCACAAGATAATCGACGGTGCTCGTCCCGCAGTTGGACAGCTGCGGAAAGATAGACGGTGAGTATTGAGATTGGAGAGATCGAGAGTGGCGCACCTCTCCCTGCAAACGCCAAATTTCCATCTGCAGGCGGGCAAAAGCCCAGAACCCGTCATTCTTGAGCATGTCCACAAACGGGGTCATCTCTTGTAGAACCGAGTTGGCAAGCTGTAGAAACATGAGCCCCGCCTCCAGAGCTGTGGGTGTGGTAGATACCTCTCCGTTGGTAGCCTCGAGACGTTGCTTGAGAACACTGAGGACTTGATCAATCCTTTGCGAAAGGTCGAACTCGGGCTAGGAGAGAACATGTGAGCGCGGTCGTACAGGCGTAAGGGAATGACATACCTCTTCAATTATTTCGCTGTCGACGAGAGCCTCGCAGTCGACGTTCGGCGCGACGTTCGAACACATTCCCCCTTCATCTCCGCCGACATGGGGAACGTTGAGGGTGACGTTCGGCTGGGTCACGAAAATGGCTTTGCTATCTGCCGTCGCGACAGAAAGGGAGTGTGCGGGGGACGTAGTCTCAACCTTTAGATCCTGTAGACGTTGAGAAGCGACGCAGACTGGGGTCTAGGTCGACGTACAATTTCGGGGAAGATGAAAGCGCGCGTTTGGAGGTCGTCGCTGCGGCTAGGCGAGCCAAACGCCGGGCGAGAAGGAGACAAAGCCGAGGCCGGGCTTCCCTGCGGCAATAGTTGGGACAGGTGGACAAGCATCCCGCTGTACACGCACCTTAGTATTTGCAGAGCGAGAAGGTGATAGAAGCAAGCCCCGGGTGCGAGTTGGCGTAATAGGGACCTGAGGTCAACGATGAGCTCGGCGAGGTTCATTATAGCAGAAGCGGGAGGGAGCACATACCGCCAGGTTGTTTGGGAGGCGGAGGCTTGTAGAGTTCTGAGGGGGCGAAGGTGTGTATGCGCGAGCGCGCTTTCTGGGCGAGGGGGTCGACATGGTGGTCGAGTGAAGAGAGAGGGAGGAGGGAAGACACTGGATCGAGCCAAATGGCAACCAAAGTCAGCCACCAGCTGCTCCTTCACATGAGCTCCCCATCCATTGCGTCGAGTATGCCGAGCTCTGGTCGTTTGGCTTCGTTCAAGCAGACGGTAGCATTCTGTAAACGCGTCTTGAACTCGAAGTTGAAGGTGAAAAATAAGCAAGATATGGTTAGGTCAGCAGCACGCGACTTGCCTGCACCCATGATCTTCCCCGCGTCCGAAGCGCGACCTCAGCAGTTTCACGTCAATGTTACCATTCTTCTGAACGAGGTCACCGTCCACCAAAGACCGACAAACCTTTTGGCTTGAAATCCACCTCTCGTCCGCGCCCATCGTTCGGCGTAGGTGCTGCTCGGGAGCAAAGCGACCTTCAGCGCAAGGAACGACTGGCCCAGTCCCTCAATACCACCGTCATCGAGTCCGCCGCCCCAGCACAAGTTCCAGAAGGTCTGCGCGACATTCTGCCACCCAGCGCGTCAAACCGTCTCAAATCGTTCAACGACCGGAGACATAATCCGACCGTGGTTTACTTGTGCGCTCTATGCTCTCCGTAATATGGCCGGAGATCCCGACCCTGAACAAGCCACAATCCAGCGCATCCTTCATCTCAACGGAATGTGGACGATTTGCGGGCGGCATGTTGTTTGCAACCACCCGGGCCCGTCCTGATCTTCCAAACAGCTTGCGGAGAACCCAAGTGCAGGCTTGGCGCCAGTGCCCCGACTCGAATTTCTTCCTGTCCGATTTCGACTGGTCATTTTGGAAAACCCGTGCACGGCAGACGTTCTCCGCGCGCTCCTCTACATGACCAACCAGCTCTCGTTCCTCCACCTCATGCCGCCCAACAAGAGACACCACTCTGAACACATCCCCGACGCAGAGACGTTCTCAAAGCTTGTCTCCGAGGATCCCACTCTCCTCGCTTGCATCGCGCTCTATGTGCCGGTGTTTTTTCCGGACGAGGTGACGAAACGTCTCGTCGTCCCTGGTCTGCGTGTGGGGATTCGACCTATAAAGCGCCGTCGCTACGAATATACACAGCAGGAATGGGTGGAAAGTCCGGACGGTGACCTGTTACCCGACCATACGCGTGTATTCGTTCAACCGCTTGTGGTTCGCGACATTGCTACGCTGCTTGCCAGAGAGCGAGCAGCGTCGGTGGGAACGTCAAACCTAGTGTTGATAAACCAGTACAGCAGGTTGGGTGGGCCGAAACGAAAATCTGGCTGGTTTTGTAGAGGGTAGTTGGATTGCAAGCACAAACAGGGGCACGTTACCATTTTGGAACTTGTTTCCTGCTGGCGACGCGTCTGCGCAATGCAATGGTATACAAAGGAAAAATATTATTTTTATGAGAGGACACATCTAGCATCCGAGTTGGAACCACGCGATATAGCAGAATCTTATAGAAAGTCATCCGGTTTTCAGGTTCAAGTTATGTCACGCCTCGGTATCCTCGTCCGTCGTATGGATGGGCAAGCTCCAAAGGAAATGAGAATCCCACCAAGCCTCATCCTTCTTCTGCTCACCATTACAGTGAACGTCCCTCCATGGCCGCGGCCAAATCGCACGCTCATGAGTGACAAGGGTTAAATCCACTCCCTCCATGATCAAGACCTTTAAACCCGCCCGGATTCCCGACCCCGGAAAGGGCGAACTTTGAGCACTGTGGCCCTCGAATGGCAACAACGAACAGTGCACCATTCTGCCGTAGTATTTGACGAAGTCGTGTAGGAGGTCAACACGGACACGGCGTAACCGTTGTTGGCGCTGCTGCAGTATCTCGAGGAGGTGAGGGAAGTCTGAGCTGCGGAGTTTGGATAGGAGGTCTAGGTCTTGCAGTTGAGGTAGGATGTTGCTGCGTCGGAGGTGGAGAAGCGCTGGTGGATCGCTTGAGCCTTGGGACCAGGCCGTGTCGTCCATGCGCAAACTGCGTAAGGAGGATACAGTTGTGAAAAGATTGAACAGCTCCGCTGACGCGCCGTCCGTAGCTATGCAGAGCCGGGTGAGCGACTCGGTACAAGCGGAGCGAATCACAAACGCGCAAAGGGACTCGAGGGGAATTGCCAGTTCGCAAGTGAATTCCTCGAGCTTGGGAGTAATGAAGTGGTCCACGAGGGTGCACCAATCCCGCTCCTCTGTTGCCTCCCCGGCGAGAACGAGTCGTCGTGCACCGACGACGGGTATCATTGTGGTGTTGGAAATCGGGAAGGAAGAATAATACGACGGGCCGCACATGTCGGATATGTGTAGGTACGTTGTCTTTGGGCATGCATAGAGAAGCCGCGCAAGGCCGGGGAGCGTTACATTGTGCAATGCGAGGTTTAGGGATCGAGTGCCGGCGCGTTGCAGCCATGACCAGAGCTCGGGGTCGATTTGAGGATTATCAAAGCGTTTGTGCAGTTTGGTATACACACTAGACCACAAAGCAGTCGTGCCGAACGCGATGCTTCGCCAGCGCTGGCAGACTTGAGAGAGTACAAGTGGTGCAGCCTGTGGTGATGGCCACACGAAGTAGCCACCTGGAATCCAGTCCACGTAGACGAGACAGTGCAGAAATATTTCGGCGGTCAATTCGTTTGGAAGAGTGAGAAGAGACATGGGGAGTGGTCAGAGAAGGAGGTCAACCCTGTCTATATAAGAATGATCTTGTTTCGGACTTGTAGGAGAAACAGTCTTGAGACATCCGGAATTTTGAGGGTTGGGAATGCTCTGCGCGAAAGGAGCGGCGCAAACGACACCAATAATCTGGCTGGTTCTCGCAAACTCGAACAGGGGCATCTTACCATTTTGGAACTTGATTCCTGCAATGATCTCGGCGCACTGCAGGCGACGCGTTTGCGCAATGCGATGGTACTCTACACCACCAGCAACGCCCCAGCATCTACTCGTAATGTGTCCGCCGCCCGTGCCAACAATACCCCCTCCAGTAGTCAAGTTCATGGGTCCCACCACCCACAAAGCGCTCGAAAAGTTCAACGACCCATTGAGAACGCTCGACACGGTCATATTCTAGTCAGCCACGCGTCGACGGACGCGTAGAGAGCTGACACTCTTCCAGCCACACCCCAAGCAGCGAATCATCCTGCGAAAACCTCGCGTTCATGCGCGCCCTTTTCGACAACTCGCAGAGGACCTACACGAGCCTCGCGCCGCTGCGCTTCCGCCTCGCAGTCACCGAAACCCCGCCATCCCCCGCGCTCCTGCGCGCGCTCTTCCGCGGGATCGGCGACCCGCACTATTTTCTGCGCAACCCGGTACAGAACCGCCGGCACCGCGACCTCATCCCCGACTCGAGTCTCAGCGCGCCCCACGATCCAGAAAGGGCGAAAAACGCCCAGGGGGAGCTGCTAGAAGACGTATTTATGGACATTGCGGCGCAGACGCCGGAGCATCTCAAGGCACCGCTCATCCTCCTCATTCCGACGATGGACAGCGTCAATGGGTGGTTCGGGAAAGTGGGGTTGGGCGACGTCAAGACAAAGAGGAAGAGGAATGTGCACATGGCAGAGCCGCCGGTATTTATTGGCGACAAAGCCGCCGTGCAGGTGGCGAATTGGCTGCAAAAGTGGCGGAGGAAGTTGATCGGCCAGGGACGGCTGGGGCTGGTGAAGGGATCGGAGAAGATGTGGCGAGAGCAAAGGCTGGATAAGCGCGGGAAGGATATGTGGACCACTGAGCATCGGAAGGCTGTCCGGAAAGAACAAAAGGCCGCGAGGATCGCGGCGAAGAAGGCCCTCAAGCGACAGAAGAAGGCAGAGGCCAAGAGGGAACAGTTAGCAAAACAAACTAGCCAAATAGCAGAGCAAACTGGTGCATAGGATAATACTAGTACAACGCGGACGCAGACATACAAGACGAGCCCAAGAAGTAACGAGTGTGCAGCGTACAAGATGCGGGAGAGAAAATAAACGAAAACGACAAGGAGAGTGGGCTTTCATGACGATGTAGAGTAGATTCAAGACAAGAGTGAAATGGGGAGATTTCTTATATCTCGCCGTCGATGCTGCTGGCAACAACCTCGTTCAGCCTCTTCGGCTGCTTGGGTTGTTTCGGTTTCATGGTGCGTTTGGCGGGTACCTTCGCCGCCTGAGAAGACGCGACGACGACTTGAACCGTCTGCGTCTGGCTTTGCGTCGCAGCCGAACCATCAACCGAGACTGCGGAAGAGGTAGTAGACGTGAAAGAGGCGGCAGCAGCAACGGGGGCGAAGCGCGTGCTTGGTGGCTTCTTGCTGCGGGAGGGCGATGGTGGGTCCGAGGACAAGACCGTCGAGCGAGATTTAGAGGGTTTGGGCTTGAGGCTGCGTGCCGATGCGTTGGACACGACAGATTTGGCCCTCGGTTTGCGTCGAGACGCTGTTGATTTGGGAGACGCATGAACAGAGCCACCCATCTCCACATCCTCGTCCTCCGAATCGGACTCGCGGATGGTCCGGGCGCGTTTGGAACGGGTGCGGATGCTGCTATGGCTTGCACCATCATCATCCGAATCTGACTCGGTATCTGAGTTCTCAACGGCACGGCGAACGCGTTTCCGCGATCCTGGCGGCGAGAAGCAGTGTTTTCGTGCACAAGACACGAGTTTGTCGTTGTGGACGGTGGAGTCGGCGCGGAAACGGGCACGTTTCAAATCGGTCTACATTTGTCGCAATGAGATCAAAAAACGTGCAGAAAGATGAAAGAAAAGGACGTACGGTATGGGCGCCTTCAAAACACCAACCGTCTGGCGGCCCTTCGGACCCATCGCCCTCGACCGTCTTCCCGCAGCAGTTCCAAAGTGTCTCGTGGCGTTCCACTTCCGCACTCTCGTCGTCGTGAGCAACAACACAGCTGTGGTTGTTGTTTCTGAGAGTCGCGTTAGCCTAAGAATGAGGTGTAAAAACCCGTCGCCATGGCTCACTCGACATCAAAGTATCCGTTATGGCAGCGGACGCAGTGGAGCGTTGGTGGTACTTCCAGCGCGGAAAAAAACTGAATGAGGTTGGAGACGAGTTCGGGAGGGGCGGTTGCGAGATTGGAAAGGGTGTAGGATTGCAGCGTCTTGGCTGGCATGGATTGGATTAGAGCGCGCAGCGAGGCTGCATCGGTTACGGCTGGAGGCGGGGAGGGAGTTGTCGGTGGGATGCGTTCATCTGGATTCGGGGACGAGCCCGAGAGGACGGAGGGAGATGGGGTTCGTAGACCTGTTGGGGTCGGTGTCGTGACTGGCTTTGGCTCTGCAGCCTTGCGGCTGAAGAGACCAAAGACCATATTGTGTATTTAGAGAGGAATGGTGTTGTAGAACGGCTGAAGAGGCTGGGAGGTATAGCGTAGTCGTGGAGCAGAGAAACCCGTACAAGTGCCCATCAACAAACAATTGTCACCGACACCATGACCGCAACGCCATTCAACCACCTCCTCGTCGCCGCCGGGTCCACCGTGGCCATCGCCGGCCCGCACATCCAGACACTCGACTCAAGGTCGGCACACTAGTCCCCGAGGCGCGTCGTTCCTCATCCCGTTCTAGAACAGGCAATCTCATTGCGGCAACAACAGCGCCTGCGCCTATACGCGTCGCTGCCCTCGATAACGATGCAACGTATCTTATCACCGCGGGGGACGACAAAATACTCCGCCTGTGGAAAGTAGAAGGACTAGAACCTGTGAACGAGCGGTGTGTGCTTGCCATATTTTTCATCTCTTGCTGAGATGATCCAGCGAGCTCCCAAAACGACCAACTGCGCTCGGCTTCACAAAGGACGGAAAGACCATCGTTGTGGGCGACAAGTTTGGCGATGTCTTCACGTACGCCCGCTTGCTTCAGCCGACAACTCTCAAACAACTTTTGCAGCTACCCACTCGAACACATCGAGCCCACTACAGAAGAGAAAAACAAGGCTCTTGCGTCGCACGAGAATCCCTCTGGCGGGAGGTTGATTCTTGGCCACGTCTCCCTTCTCACCGCGTTCCTCCTCAGTCCTGACGAAAAGTACATCATCACCGCCGACCGCGATGAGCATATCCGCGTCAGCTGGTACCCTCAGGGATATACCATCGAGAGCTACTGCCTCGGACACACAAAGTGCGTGCGGCGCAATCTTCCCCAGGCGCCAACCAAGATGCAGATTCGTTTCTGCGATCCACATCCCCGAGTTTGCGCAGGACACGCTGATTTCCGGCGGCGGAGACTCGGTGCTCAAAGTCTGGGACTGGCTCAGCGGCCGATTAATACGCGACATTGCTATCGCCGACGCGGTCGAGCCGTATATCGTGGTCAAGCCAGAACCAAAGATTCCGAGAAGGTTTGGGGACGGTGAGGGGAGCGGAAAGAAGAAGAATAGAAAGGGAAAGAAGCGGGCAAGAGACCAAAAGGCGGCAGCGGAATCTGCTCTTGTCTTGGAAGAGCCGGAGCAAGTCGACGAAGTTGAATCCTTGGTGTTCGCGATATCCCAAATCGCCACGACGCCGTCAAAACATGTTTTGTTTTCTGCTTGCGGGTACGTTCTTTCAGGTTTTTCGGTAACCGCTAATAGCCCAACAGCGCTACGGCACTGTTCTGCGTCCCATTCTCCGACACGGACGCGGAAATCGGTGTCCTAGATTTCGGCAAACCGGTTCTCACATTCGCTGTCCAAGCCGACGGCCTCATCTATGTCTCTCTAGACGGAAATTATGGCTCTGACACCACGAGCATGGTCCGCACAGTCAAAATCGACGAGAATAAAGTACGGGCGTTTGCTACCCGACCTTCGTATCCTAACCTCTCCCAGCTTGTCGCGGTCACCTCCACCCTCATCACAACACTCAACACAACCGCGCTCAAGCCCGCAACGCCGGCCGAGCTCTCCGCGCTTGAGCTCTACGCGGCGCTCACCTCGCTCCCCAAGGGCCGCGACGTCGACACAGACCCGATGGAGCGCCCGGGCGACGACGGGGACTTTGATGCGGTCGCGGGGCTGAGCAAGAAAGAGTTGGGGCGGCTGAAGAGCAAGAAGGCTGTCGCGAAGCGAGTAGGCGATGAGGACGAGCAGCGCGAGACGAAGCGTGCGCGGAGTGAGCAGGACGACCAGATGGACGAAGATGAACCATAAATATGGCCGCAATTATTTGTTTGGAAGAGTGACATGCTTAGCTCAATCGTTGCTGATCGAGCGTTGTTCCCCCATGGCATAGTCCCCTATTTCGTGTACAGAGGTTGCGACTGCCCACGATTGGGTCTGTAAAAGACCACCATGGACCCAGACTTGAAATCGGTATGTGTTCTGTAAACATTGGCGGCTTCCTCACGGGGTCAACAGCTCTTCTTCACTATAAACCCCGATGATCCCTTCGTCTTCGACATACAGGGCCGCTTGGACTTTTGGAACAACAACCGCGCGTTCTTTGCTGAAACCCACGGTCTCAGCCTCTACGAGCTCGCCCTCCACCAACATCACCCCTCTCTCTTGACTTGCTGGCCTTCCCAATACCCCAATTCTGGTGGCAGCTATCCCTACGCACACTGCGAAGACATTCGTCAGCACACTGAGTGGAAGTATGGAAAGCCGGTATGTTTCTGTGGGTCTTTTGCCTTTGTCCTATTGAGAATCACACTAGTTCAGCACTTCCACGATGGTGAGAGACGATGTTAGCTCACTCTCGATGTACACTTACCCTCAATCAGGGCCTGGTCGTGTATGCAAATGACCAGGAAAAGCGGCCCGTCGCTCTCAAACTTGTCGAGCACGAGAGTAACGAGCACACCGTTTTAAAGCTCATTATAGATGTACAAAACCGCGACGGCTACATCCCAGGCATCGTCCCTGTGTTGAGCTTAGTCGCCGTCGCAGGACATTGGGCTGTCGTTATGCCACGGTAGCGCTTGCTTGCCTCATCTTTGTTTAACCGATTTATATCCATTCAGATGGTCGTGCTCTCCAGTACATGGCTGGTTCTGCTCCGTCAAGGAACTGTTGTTTTGCTTGGAGGAACTTCTCAGTGGCCTGGTCTTCCTCCATTCGCACCGTGTTGTACATCGTGTTCGCCCCGTTTCTTTGTCTCGCTTATCCACTAACAACCATTTCCCCGTAGGACCTGTCTCGTCAGAACTGTTTGGCGAATCTTGTGCTTACGAACGTCAACAACGTCCAATCAGACAATCCGGCAAATTGGATGCAAAATCTGCAGGCGTCTCACTCCGTGCGTTACGGATGGATCGATTTCGGCTGGGCCGTTGTCCTGCCGCCGCTGACCGCGCTCGAGTCTTGCCGACTCCATTGTAAACAGGCACACTATGGTGCATGGGATCCTCCTCCGGACGTCGCCCTCGGCGAACGGACTTACAATCCGTTCGCATTCGACGTTGGTACGCTTGGCCTGTATTTGGCTTGTTTTACACAGGTGCGTAGAACCACATTCACCTCCCCAATCCTATGTTCATCTTCCTTAGCACTTGACGCCGCAAATCCCTCTCCTCGCGCCGTTTCTCGATAAAATGATCACTCGGAACGTTGCATCTCGGTTCACGGCCCAATCTGCCCTCGATTTTCTTCGTTTCATCCAACAAACCCTCACCGAAGAAGAGCTTAAGGAACCATGCCCGCATCCGGGCTATAAAGAACAAGATTCGTATATGTATGACAGGTGGAGCGCTTTGCCGCGCCATTTTGTTCAAGAATGGCAACACATGCGAGAGCCAGCGCCCTCCAAGCTGGTACGTCTCGGATGGCGGCTTGCTGAAATGTCAAGCTGGTTTAGAGGTGTGCTCGCGTTTTGCCAGCGGGGTTTGGATTGGGTGCGGGGTGTTCATCACGATGTTTCGAGTACATGAATCCGGTTGTTCTTCGCTCTTCGTGTAATGTCGTGTTACGGAGTGAGCAAGACGACGAAGATGAACTCTGAACTCAGAAATGTACTCTACGGAACGTACTCCGACTTTGGCCGGCTTCCGAGCCCGGTCTGCGCCTACATCATCAGCTTCCAGATAAGATTAGAAAACCTGCATCGAACCTTGGCATAGACCGCCTCGGCCATATTTGCAATCGACTCCTCCTTGCTCGCTCACGCATGCACTGAGCGGCCTTGGATCTTGTTCACAAATTCTTCCAGCTGGCAGGTTTCTCCTCGTGTTGTCGGACAGGAAGTCGGGCGCAAGCCATGGCAAGTTGCTAAGTTCGTGCGTTTGTACCTATCTACGAAACTGTGTATCATGTCGTTCGAATTCGTCCATACATAAGTAAAGACTGTATTAATACAGTAGTGTCCAGCTGCGGTGTCTGTCTGCGTCTTTCTCGTGCGTGTCGGATACGAGGAGCGCAAAGCAATCCTAAAAATGCTTGCAGCTATGCGCTTCCTCCTGCGCCTATCCTGTTGCCCGCGCAGGTTGTCGTATTCGAGCCTGAGGCGGCGTAATGGCTTCACTCCGTCGTCTCTAAGAGTCTAAACTCAGAACTAGACCAGACCTAGGACCGAGCCTTAATTCAGAATGTACAATTCCGTATCAGTCTGAGGGTTTACTTATGAGCACAGGCCAAGAATTTGAAGAACTGTACCACTAATAGTTTGCTACAAATCAATGTTTGATTAGTACATGCGCCCCGCCAATAGCAAGGACTACTGTGGCCCCCAACTCTGCTGACAGTTTGTCTGCGACGCGCGATAGTTGACCGTTGGTGCTCCTGTAGGAGCGCGCCAGGACACTATCTATATCCTCTGTCTGGAGCTGCTGGTAAAATGTGTTGAGGGTATCCAACGACGGGCCAACCTCCGCGCCGGAACTTTGCGCTGCAAACAAGGAGCGCAATGATATCGTCTTCAACATCCACACCCGGCCATTCAAACGTTCCTCGACACGACAGCGAGGTTGCAGGACCAATGGGTCGAATCGCTCGCGGAAGGCGGAGTACTTATGCCGCATGATGAGCTCGAAGACTCCGTGCATAGTTGGCTCGAGGAACGATCCACGGCCAAGACTGTGCTCCATTTGGCGACGCAGAACGGCCTCGAAAAGAATGCCAAGCAGGCTGAACCCCTCATCTGCCAGGATGGCCCCGAGAGCGATACCTAGCTGCTCCAGGAGGTTAAACCGCTCAGCTACGACATCGTCGATGACCATATGCAGCTTTGCAAGATTAGAAGGATACTCTGTATTAGACTAATCATCACGGACCTTGTCTAAAACAGCGGCACTTGCTATCCGTAAATCGCCGGCTTGATTCCGCGCCAGGGCGCCATAATCAAACAAACAGCTCTCGCCCACAACACGCACTAAAGGGCCCGACCAGGCTGCCGGGTTGGTGGTGGTGTTCGCCACTAGCGCAATGAGAGTGTTGATGGTCAGACGTCCATCGTCGGCGTCCACGTCGAGACAATCAAGAACGGAGGCGTAAAGCCGGAGGGGATCGGGAGGGCGGGGAATAACTTGGCTCATCCTCTGGCGAACGTCGTTGATTATCTCTCGTGGGTTCAGCAGCGGCCTTGAATTTCCGAAAATGTGTTCGCCTCCAAGAATCTGCGCATCCAGGCTTATGCCGGATTTTGCAGCGAGCGCAAGCGCCTCCCCTCTCGTAAGACCGCACTGTTCATCGAGAACGGGGAGCTCGACAAGCCCCAGGGCACAGAGATGAGGCAGCTGAGACCACGTTCGAATTGGCCTCAACCCGGTCACCAACAGCTTGGATATGACCTCTAAACCGCTTGCGAGCGGCGTCCAGAAGAGAGAGTCCATCTGACCTCCAATTTCGTCGGTGTTGTGCCAGAGCTCCGAGCTCGATAGGCATGTCGCGGAGACTAGAGGCGTATCGTAATCGTCGACGCCGACGAACAGCATGTATCCGCTTGTTTTCACAGCGTTCTGCGCATAATTGTGAACAAAACTACTCGGTCGGCAAGATGACCCACCCAAAGATTGGAGAACAAAAGAAGCGTGTCGGGTTGCCCGTCGGCCCAGTCGGCGACGGGTCCTGCCAGCGCCGTCCGGACATCGGACAGCCCCAATTCCACAGCATACTTCTCCCCGAAGTGAAATACCGCGCGCGATATCGTCGCACAAAGAGACACTTGGCACAGTTTCCCCTCTGGACTGACGAAAACATTGGCCAGGGATAGCAAGAGGCAAAGATGTCGCCCGCGAGATGCCGTTGCGTTCAACCCCTGTTTGAACAGCGACAAGTTATCCCAAACGTGCGGATTCTGGTGTTTATCGTAGAAACGAGAAAGGATCGAGATAATGGCGCTCTTTCCGAATTGTGGGGGGCGGAGCAGCAAACCGCGGAACTCTGAAGGCAATCCATCGAGCAATAGGCTCTTGTCCACAAAGTAGGAAGAGATATTGTCGGAGGAAAGCTGGAACTAACTGAATTTCACGCATTCTGTGTCGATAGACAGTCGCACCTGCACACAAGTGGCCAAAGAGGCGTCAAAGGTTGACGACGTTGAAGGAGAAAGAGCCGCGACCTTGGAAGGGACTGGTTGGTCGTCCCAGTCTGTGAGACTGCTGCTACTGCCAGTAGTACCAACTGAGGGTTGGGAATGATGCATGTGGCGGTCTTGAACTGACGCGATGTGCTGACGGGATCTTGCGCGCGTTGACCATGCTCATCATCAACTACTCTGAACTCGAAAATGTACTCTACGGAACGTACTCCGACTTTGGCCGGCTTCCGAGCCCGCTCTACGCCCACATCATCAGCTTCGAGATAAGATTAGAATAACTTGCATCGAACCTTGGCATACACCGTCTCAATCACGGCAATATTCGCAATCGAGTCCTCCTTGCTCACCCACGCATGCACAGGACGGCCTTGAACCTTGTTCACAAACGCTTCCAGCTGGTAGCGGTACGTTGTCCACCACGGCTGCCCCAGGTCGGGAAACGTATAGCGTTTCTCGACGCGCTGTTTGCCTCCTTGCGGCTTGACGGTAATCGCGTGCCAGATGGTTGGCATGAGGTAGTTGTTGAAGAGTAGCGTCCCCTTGTCGCACTCGATCGTCGCGGACATGTCGACCCACTTCGGGATGACCCCGAGCGTCGGCGGGGTGCGCAGATCGCAGTGGATGGTCGAAGTGATGCCGCCGGGAAGCGCGAGCGTCGCGGTCGTCTTGCGGTCGACGAGCTCCGACTTTGGGAGGCGCGAGGTTGAAAGCTCCTGTGCGACGGAGGTAACCGAGGTAGGTTCGTGCCCAGTAAAGTAGCGCATCGAGTTGACGCTATATGCTTGGGCACGATTAGCTCCCTCTTCAACGCGGAGTACTGGACTTACAGCCCATATCCATAAGCGCCCCGCCGCCAATGGAGTGGTCGAACCGAATGTCGTCTGGCTTGATAAGCCCTGCCGGCACCGCAAGCGCCGTCCTGGTGCTCTTGACCGCGCCCAATTCCCCGCTGTCGACGATCTCCTTAGCCCTGATAACAGCGGGATGGAACCGATAATGAAACGCCTCCAGCAGGACGAGATTCCTCTCCTCCGCCAGCTCAAACAGCTTCTGCGTCTCCTCCGCGGTGTTGGTCGACGGTTTCTCCAGAAGCACATGTTTCCCCGCTTTCAGCGCCTTTGCCGTCCACTCAAAGTGCAGCCCATTCGGCAAAGGGTTGTAGACACAGTCGATAGCAGGGTCGTCGAGCATCTCCTGGTAGCTCGCGTACACCTTTGCGCGTGTTTAGCCTGAGGTCGCTATCATGTGGGTGGTAGCATCGCCAAACCTTCTCGATCCCATGCGTCTTCGCGTACGCCGTCGCGCGGTCCTTGCTGCGCGCGGCAATCCCATAGACGACAACTTCAGGGTGGCTCTTTGCTGGCTTGATTAACGCTTCGGGCGCGATATTCGCGGCGCCGAGGATGCCAAACTTGAGTGGTTTGATGTCTGCTGCAGGTTTTGCCTCGGGCGGGTTGACGATAGAGCGGAGACGATTGACGAAGCCCAGGATGGAGGACATGGTGGGTTCAGGGAAAGCAATAGCCGGTGGAATTTATTGGGATTACAGATGCACATGGTGCGCATAAGTAAGAGAGATTGGGCCAGGGACACGATGTCACTGACGTGATCATGGCACGAACAAACGAATTCCGCGTAACGGGACCGCAGTCATGTATATATTCCTTCCTTCCGCAAGCTCAAATCACTTTGCATCGGCGGCAGAGGATACAGTACATGTGTAATCTAGTTATACAAGTAGGTCATGTAAGCAAAGATGTAGTCGGTTGTCGTCAGAACAAACGCAATGTATGGCACTCTGGATGCCTCTCGATGATCAGCGGATCCTCCTCCATCGCCCGCGGGCTACCGTCCTCGTCAACGTCGTCAAAATCATCGCGGTCGCGCAAGAGAACGCATTTCGGAATCTCCTCCTCCGTCCCTGGTGTCCATTCCACCATCTCCACGTCAATGACCTCCACCTCCTCACGAACCAGCCCCAACGCCTCCTCAAACACCGCATCCGCTCGTTCGATCCAATAGTTGAACAGTAAAACGCGTTTGTGCAGCGAATCTTTGGCGCAAACGCGGCAATGGTTGCGCAGTTTTCCGGAAAAGAATTGGCGCGCGGAAAGGTGTTCCCCTGCTATATCGCAGTCGCTGTAGACGCCGTTAGTGCTGCATTGGAGCGATCGAGCAGACGCGCTGACCGTCTTGAGTGGAGTTTTGTTCTGAGCGTCGGCGAAGGGAGTGGCCGCTTTATGTTCCATCCAACACGCGCTCCGCCGCCGGCACCGCCAGCTGATATCGAGGGAACAACAGAGCGCCAATAAAACGGAGGCATGGCTTCGCGGAGAGGGTTAAGCGGGGACGGGATGAGTGGCAGGTGAGGGTTATGTTGTTTTTGGCCATGCCAGAGTCGCAAAAACTGCTGCTCTTGCTTGTTCCATTGGTACAGCACAGATGCAGGTGCGGGAGAAGCCAGAAGGAGGGTCGGTGTTGCTGAAATAGAAAGAACGGGACCGAAATCTTGTTCCTCGGGTGGTTCTGGGGTCGAAGGTCGAGGCGCGAGTATAGAGTGGCGCGGTACAATAGGTGTATAATTGTCCGCTTCTTCGAGAACAATGGTCGGTTGAATACACAGCGGGAGTGGCCGCGCAGTTGGACGTGGGCTCGGAGGAGGGTGAGCCGGGTCGAGGGAGGAAGACCGGATCCGTCCAGAGCCGACTGGCGCGTCTTTGCAGGTGGCCACTAAGGGCGCGGCCACAGACTCGGTACCCTTCTCCTTCGTCTCTATGGACGGTACCTGGCGCCAAAGGTTCGTGGGAGTGGAGGCTACGAGTACCTTGGCGCGCGACGGACGGTTGTAGATGGGTTTGGAGGTTGACCGCGTTTGAGTAGAGCTCCGCGCGAGTGGCGACGCGAGTATTCCGCTCATTGCATCGTCCCCGGCAGCTCGGCGCGGCGTTTTGCTTCGTGGGGGCGCGGTCGGAGTCGCGCAGAAAGAAAACTTGGGTGGCCAGGAACCCGACATGGGGTCCTTCTGCGACGATGAGAGCCACAATGGCGAAGCTGTTTAGTGGTTCAGTGCAAGACGATAAGGGAAGGGGTCCAGACGCACGGGCGACCGCAGTAGTCATCCTGCGGAGTAAAAAAGAAAAGTGGGGGTGACTCGTGTAGGCGGGACGAGACTTTTATGGAGGCATGGAGGTGGTTGAAAAGAAAAGAAGCAGCAGGGTTCGGAGGTGCCCGTTTTATTGCGGCCGCCTTTGTAGCCGAAATAGGATTTCAGGGCCGCACGAGGGTCTGGATTGCACATATCCCGCTTAGCTCGTGGGGTCGTGTGCCGTACACCGCCAGAGTGGAGGTCCACATGCTCCGTTATCGGGTGGCGTGGCATATGCAGGCCCAAGGTTGGCGCCGACGTCGTCTAGCGCGTTGGGCGCGCAGTCTTGGTCGCCATTGAAATCAAGTTGCTTCTGTTCCGCCATGTCCTCGATTCGAACACTACTCCCGTTCACGCTCCTCACACTCTTTTGTCTCTACTACTTCTCCTCATCCATCCACAACGCCAGCCACGACCTCTGGGACTGGCTGGCCGTTACTGCGAGTACGTAGCTCTCTTCATTCAGCTCCACGCCCGTCAACAATACCGCCACAGAGCCGCCCGACTTCTCCCACTATGCTCCCTCTCCGCACACACTCTCCGCGCGTGAGTTTCCTATAGACCACCCACACAAACGCGTCTTGGTTGTCGGCGATATCCATGGAATGCACGACCCGCTCCAGTATGCCGATCCCTTTATGTCGTCAAGCCGTACCTCATCCCCCTGCCAGAGCTCTCTTGGATAAACTAGACTACAATCCAGCCTCCGACGTCCTCGTCCATGTCGGCGACATCGTCGCCAAAGGTCCACACCACGGTTCTCTAGCTATACTCGACTTCATGTCGCGCAACAACGTCACCGGCGTCCGAGGCAACCATGACCAAATGGTCGTCGAATGGCGCGCCTGGCTCAACTGGATTACCGCCCTCGACGGCGGCGCTGTCTGGCTCAACAACCTACACGCCGCAGAGGAGGAAGCCGACCCCGACGACCCAGAGAAGTGGGCCGAGAAGTACCTTAAACGGCACACCAAGCGCAAGTGGCGTACTCGGATCCCCAAGGGCTGGTCCATGCTCAGCGACCACTACCGCATCGCGCGCGACATGACGCCCAGCCACTTCGCCTACATGCTGAGCCTCCCGCTCGTCCTACACGCTCCGGAAGCACACGTCCTCATCGCACATGCGGGCATCCTCCCCCTCCGACCCGCGCTACAAACCATCGCACCGGCGCCAACCCCTCGCGCGCGTCCCGTCCCTCCCCAGCAACCTCGGCCATGGTGACGACAAGACCGCAACCCTGCGCCGCCTCCAAGAAGAGGCTATCCTCTTCAACGTGCCACAAAACACGGATGCATGGGTGACGCTCAATATGCGTGGAATCCGCTCTGACAATTCAGTCACCCGAAAAAAGGACGGGACGCCGTGGGCGGACATTTGGAACCGCGACATGGGGTATTGCGCCGGATTCGATGCGCGCAATCGGTACCAGCCGCGCGCGACTAGCCCCGAGCTGCCTTGCTTCCCAGCAACGGTGGTTTATGGACACGCAGCAGCTCGTGGACTCGACGTCAAGCGATGGTCCGTCGGACTAGACAGCGCCTGTGTCAAGGGGGGAGCGTATGTCGGCCCTCGTTCTGGATGCAACTGCGCGGACACGGGAGCAGGAGGTTATGGGTGAGGTCCTGAAGAAGAAGACAATTCCGTTTGGCGAACGAAGCGCACACATCGTCGATGTAAAGTGCAGTTAGACACCGTTACATACATACACATCTACCTTACTGTACTCTTACCAATGTACACTACCACTAACAAATAAACAGAATGTTTGTGTCCATTGGGTGCGAACTCGACAGCTGCGGCTTCTGCGAATACTTGGTACGCAAAATCTCGCGAATCCCGACGAGTAGTTGCTGATAGCTCTGCTGTTTGTTGGCTTGAAGCGCCGTCATGAACGCCTGCACTAGGTCAGCAGCAGACTAGGAAAGAGAAAATCGCCGTACAAAGCTCATTGCTCCTGTTGCCTGACCTGCCTCGGTCGCGTCAGCACTCGTTTGCGAGTCCTTGCAGCCGCTCCACGAGATCTAGCGAAACTATTAGCCTTACTGTCGCTCCAGGAGCGTCAAAAGACGCACAACATCGGCATGGCTGGTACGCGTTTGCTTGCTGTACTCGTCAGCCCGTTTGTTTGATCCAGTCGCAGTCTTGACGATCCCAAACGCCGATTTGAGCGCGCCGCCAACATCGCCTGACGCATACGCAGTGAACGCGTTCTTGAGACCCGCGCCCGCCTCGGCGGCAAGATTCGGCTCCTTCAGCTTGCCTTCTGTCGAATAGATGTACGGCAAATCTAACGCCGAACCTGTACACGCTGGTCAGCCAACATATTCAAAAGCGGAGAACTACTTGTACCAGAGTGACACGACTAGAACCAGGTCAATGAGAGGCCACAGCAGAAGATGACAAACTTACATCGAAAATGGCGGTAAGGCGGCAACCATGCGGCAACGGGGCCACCATGATTGCGTGCATTTCCTGAAAGAGGATGAGCGCCAGATATTGTAGGGGCACGTAAACCTACATCGTCGACAATGTGGCCGGCACGCTGATAATCGACAGGGTAGATAACCTCGTCGTGGCCGTCACCTGGATGGTGTGAGATACGAGAGTGATGCAAGAGGAAACTTGTGCACCTTCATCACCATCCTTATCCTTTGTCTGGCCACCATGACCACTGTCTGTCGGAAATAAGGAGCTTGTAGAGTAACAGGGCTCAACTTACAATGGAAGAACAGCGCATCATTAGGTGACGCGCCTTGGACGAGCCAGCGCATCGCTGCAATCTTTGGAGCCGCTCAGAATAGCGTTGGGAGGTCGGCGTGTCACTCACAATATTCTCGCGAGTGGGGACGGACCGCTGGTTGTTCGAATCGTCCGTCAACATGACAATGTCTTCTTTGCGGTAGCCATAGTGGTTGCAGAGGAAGTTGGAGAGGTTCCGAGCGTCGTTGATACATCCTCTGAGTTCGCCGTTCTGCCCAAAGTAGTTGATACCGATGCAGAGCGCCTTCTTCTTTCCGTTGCACTGGGAATATTCAAAGTACTGGCCGCCTTGAGGTCCATAGTGCTGGTAAGAGGTGGGCGGACGCGGCGGGGGTCCAGGAGGCGGTGCGAATGACTGCTGCCCGCCGTAGTGTTGGGGAGGCGGTCCTTGCGGCGGTCCGTAAGAGTGTCCTGGAGGTGGGCCGGCGGGAGGGCCGTATGAATGGCCGCCTGGAGGAGGAGGACCCGGAGGGGGACGGAACGCGTGCGCTTGCTGGCCGGGGTAACCGCCGCCAGCGTGCTGTCCGGGATAGCCGCCGTGGGCATGTTGACCGTGTTGACCAGGGTAGCCTCGGTCGGAAGAGCCGGGCGGACTGCCAGGAGGCGGGGAATACGCATTGGCGCTGAGTTACATGTGAGTAGGGATAATCCAGGGAACACAATGGCTTACCCCGGGAACTGTGGGGGCGGGCTCCTAGATGTATGTGAGCACACGAGTAGCAATGGGCGGAAGACAGACCCAGGGAACGGAGGAGGGCTCCCGTATCCTTGAGGAGGTGCGCCGGGGGGTGGGGCGTAACCCGGAGAGTATCCCGAGGACGGTGGTGAATTGTACGGGTCCCTGCAGTAATTAATGGAGAATATCGGAGGATCGGGGAGACATACGCGCTAGGGAACCTATACGAGAGATATTAACAATGGCCGATAGGCGAAATGAAGACATACGACGGAGTATAGGACATGGAGGTACTGCGCAACAAGAGCAATGCTGTGTGTGACGGCTGGCTCACAGTTAACCACGACCACGCACGCGCCAGAACGCGACTATGCTCTCTCGCGCAGCGCGCCGCTGCTCACCCGGCAATACTCTGCGACGCCAAATCTCATATGCGAGCAAAGTTCGCGCGTTTCCCTTCAAATTCTCAATGGAGGACGCGATACAAAAGGTCGCGATGACCAACGCACTCTCCGGCTCACATGTGGATGTCAAAGCCGCCTTTCTCGAGTTTCTCAACCAGAAATCGGAAATAAGACCAGAGAGAATAGTTCCCAGTAAGGTCCGACGCAGCTTGTGTGTCCCTCACTAATCCCAGGTAGTCTACTATCCTGCCTGGCTCATCGACGCCGAAGTCGAGGTCAAGGGCACATTGAAGAGCCTTCGCGACAAGGACCCGGAAGCGGTCGGAACTCTTCTTTCCTGAGTGACTTTACTTATACCTAACAGGCCGAGGGCACTCTATCCGCCACTTTCGTCAACTCGTATGTGGATACCTTCGCGCTACAACACAACTAACCGAGATTGCAGCTATTTACCAGGTAATCTCTTCGCACCACTGAGCGCACACCATTTAACGCCCCGCGTCAGGCCACACGATGGATAAACTCTCTATGACCTGTTTATTAACCGACTTCCCGTCCGTCGAGAGCGCAGTGCCATTCTCCAGCGACCTGGAAGAGCAATTCGACACGCGAATAACGTGTCTGCCTTTCCAAACAAACCCGCTGCCCCTGCTTGAGAACGCGACGCGACTTCCTCCCGACCTATTGGATCTCGACGCTGCATCCTTCCTTCCCTCGACCATTCGCGCCAATCTAGTACGTCGTTCTCGTCGAGATCCTCGTTTTCTGAGCTTTTTAGATGTGCGCATACCCCATTCTTCTACCCTTATACCTCGCGCAGTACAAATTCCTCGATATATACAAAACCATTGTCATCGAGGCACATTCGGACGACGTTCGCTCTCTTTCCTTGGTTCCATACGGCCCATAACATGATTCTGCACAGGCGCGAATCCTCGTCGAACGCGTAAAACTCTCCGAGTCGATCGACAAAGAAGCTCTCGACTCGAGCAAGGACGTTCTCGTCCCTCCAAGCTCCGCAGTCGAAGCCGTTCTCCGCTACATCGAAGAACGGACAGAGGACGCGCCTGGAAAATTCAGCAAATACTTTTGGTACGCCAACGGCGCCCCAACCAACGACACAAACATCTCCACGGTCGTGGTCCCCGCCTCCTGGGCATTGGGGAAAAGGGAAGATTCGGACCAACTCCACTTCAACCTGTCGCCGATAAGCAAGCTGCTTACACCCGAGTCGCTGCAAAGTCTGGTCACCTCGGACAACAGCATCATGTCCGACCCTCGAATCCGGCCGTTCACCGAGGATGAGGTCCGCGCCGTCCGGATATACTTCGACCTCGGTGACGAACGCGCTCGAGCGTATTCTGCTGTCCAGGTCCGACGGTACTTCTCCTTGTCGATGCCGTTAAACGTGTTTCTAGGGCATAATGGCGGTCAAGGATGGTGAAGCGACTCCAAAGGGTACAGCCGACAAAGCAAAACTTGAGACCTATGCTGCCGACGTCGACAAAAGCCGGGAAAACGCAGTTCCTTCCTGGTGGAAGCAGGCCAACTCTCATCCCAAAGCAAAGAAGAAATGATCTTGTATTTGTCCGCAGAGTACAAGTGGATAGATACAAATAAATAATACACTAAAAGACTACGAGTAGCAATGTGAATAACGAGAGGATGTGTAGCGGGGCTGCACATAACCGAGATCCCGAACCCCGATTCGGGAAACCTAGCACGTAGGTTGGGGTCACGGTCGAGGTCGAGACCACAACCGAACCCGACGCGTCCGTAGTGGTCATCACGCTCAGTGTCGGGGAGAATGATACCTGCGGAAGCGACGTGACGCTAACAGCCTTTTTCGTCCCAAGAATCGCGCTATAGGTGCTCGTCGCGAGAGCGGAGGATACAATTCCTCCCGTCGGAGCACCAACAGAGGTATTGAACGTATAAACCGGCGTCGAAACGGCAGGAGTGTCCAGAAGCGAG
This sequence comes from Mycena kentingensis (nom. inval.), assembly GCA_014461125.1. Lineage (NCBI taxonomy): Eukaryota > Fungi > Basidiomycota > Agaricomycetes > Agaricales > Mycenaceae > Mycena > Mycena kentingensis (nom. inval.). Next base: position 3,190,351 of record JACAZG010000003.1, on the reverse strand, counting down.
TTGGGCAGTGTCGTTGCGACGGTAGCGGACATGGCGGAGAGGTAACTCGAGACGTTCGCAGCGGTCATCGGTTCCGTGGCGTTCCTCAACGGATAAAAGCCGATATGCGGCGCCTCCTTGGTGTTAATCCCGTATGCAAAGACGGAGTATACCGTTCGCAAGAACGGAATGCCGAATTGCCAGTCAATTCCATCCGCGCTAGGTTGAGCTGCTTTTGGCCATGAAAGACAAATGGCGGGGTTGCCCGAGGCGCGGCCAATCAAGTAATCTGTTGGCTGCAGGGTGTACGTTTTGTTCCTTGCGGAGGGTGAGGTACGGTCGTACGTGGGCATCGAGACTTACCCGAACGTGAACGACATCGGAACGGTCGTGTCGCATGGAACCGCCCACAGACCTACAGTCGTGAGCTCAGGACGTGATTCTAGAGAGAAACGTACCATCTTCGCTAACCAAGCGCGACCCATCTATCTTGGCAAAGATGCGTTCGACCTGAGAGATTTGAAAACAAAATTGGGCGCCAAACGTGAGACGTACGTCTTGGAAAGGACCAGTAATCCCGGACAGGCCGCTACAGACATTCAGAGAGCGATAATCGCGGCGAACAATTGAACTAACACGTCGAACATGGCCAGGGAGGTGTTGCCGGTGTTATGAGGATACGTCGGAGTTGGAGTAATGGTCGACGTGTCCACCTAGACGCGGTGAATGGCAGAATAGCACCGAACTGAAGGTAACATACAGCGAAGCGGTCCATAGGCTGAGAGGTCGTAAGTTGGTTGGAAGTAGCGACACGAAGAGGACACTCACAAGAGCCCATTGGAGATAGCTGGAGCTATTGCTCTCGGTGCCGAAAGGCGAAAATTCTACAACGGGATTCCAAGCGATCTGGCTAACGTCTTTTACAACATCTGCGTCGATAGCGCCTGCGAGCAATAAGCCTAGAGCATCGGAAGAGATTGTAGACATTACCCAACGTGAGGGAGCCGCTCTCCCCGCCCGCCAAATTGAGCGCAAACAACGGATAGTCCAGCAAACCCTTTTGCGCGAGCGACACGAAGAACGGTTGAGCTGCGCTAAGTTAGACATCTCGTACCGCTCGTAGATGCAGCACGCACATCCGGGAACCGACCGCGCGATGCTGGACAGTCTCGGAAACCCGAGTCCGAGAACCCCGCTCATCTCGTCAACCATCGTCAAATCCATGTCCGTTACCACCGCTGCGCGTCGTTCAGCACACTCCCAGGTAAATGAACCCATCTGCGCACCAAACGTCTGCCCCGGCAATGTAATATTAGCCACCTGGATGGTTTCGAGTGCGACAAAGCCCGACGCCGCTAAACCCGAATAAGCGGACGGGATGCAAAGACCGAATCCGCAGCTGCGCAACTCACCAGTCCCGTCTGCATATCCAGCCTTGAACACCGTCTCACTGTTGTTCACAGCGCCGAATGTTGGACTCTGATGGTCGAGCGGGTAGCTGGGAAGCGAGGCGCACGAACTCGATTTGCAGCTGGAGCCCACCACCCACAAATCGGCGGACGCAGTGTCGAGTGCGACGCGCAGATAGTATCCTCCGATGGAAACGACAGTGTAGTAGGCATTTGTGGATGGATAGACGCCCGTTATGCCTGAAACCGTCGAATCATTCGAAAGTTGTTGTGGCGCGGGGAAGAAGCTGCAGCGGAAGGGAAGTAGGGGATAGCTGCGCCAGACGACGCGCGCCCACAGAAGCAAAGAAGAGAAGGAGCGGGGCAAGCATTAATGCAGTTGCATTAGGAGGATGGCGGCTGAGAACAAGCTGTGGGATCCCGCTCTACGGCCGTTCCACCCCTCAACTCAAATCCGGCGCTGAGCAATCAATTCGAAACAGACTACAGGCTCGAGTACAGACAGAAATACATCCTAGAAAAGACGAAACGAGTGTCGAGTCCGCAATAAATGACAAACAAGGAAATCGACGAGAAATAGCGTTAAGGATAGAATACGGGATAGATCACCGCTTCGCAAACACCTTCTTTAGCAGCCCGAGCACTTTGGGTACGTTCAACTGGACGTATTCCAGGTCAAGAAGGTGTTTGTTGTCTTTTTGCTGCACGTAAAATGAGAATTGTGTCTGAGAACCGCAGCACATTGACGAACCTTTTCCAAGAGGTCGTCGATTTTGAGGTCCATCTCAAGAATGGCCTTCTCCCGTCCCTTGTAGTGCAAGGCAATGATGAAGGTGCCCGGCGTAGGGGACGTGATGTTGAAATAGATGTTAGGTCGACTGTTCGCCGCCAGGTCAGAAACGCGTCGCAGGAAGAGAGGCCGTGCATACCGATTGTCGGGTACGTTGCTCTCTACAATGATCCCCTCCTTCTCCAGCTGCGCATGCGTAAATCTATAAGGACCGAGCACAACTGCCTTGTTCTGCTTCTTCTCCTTCCCGCCGACCGACACAACGCCAACACCAGTGGTGCTGCCCTTGTCTTTCGACGCCGTTAGACGCACATTCTGCAGGTACGCCTTGTACTGCTCCAACTGCGACCGCAGGTAGTTGTTGTGGTCGCAAATCGTTTTGTAGACGGCGTCGAGAGATTTTGTCTCGAGCACAACCTTCTCACGCAGGTTGCCGAGATGTACAAGCTCAGCGGACACCTCCTCCTGCATCAACTTGTAGCCGTCGGCATGGTCTACGACCTTGATCTCCTCCAGCTCGCGCAACATCTCCTTGACCTTGATGCCTTTGCGTACGAGCGTGGCGTCCTTGGTTGTCGCGGCGCGTTCGGCAATGGCGGCTAGGTTGTATGGTCGCTTCTCAGCAGCATGCGGGATAGATCGAATGAGCTGCACAAAAATGGACTTTGTCTCCATGTAGAGCATATCACTCGACGAGACCGAGTCCATGAGGGCGCTCTGGATGTCTTGCACCGGAGTCTCCCACCGACTGTACAGGCTCAACTCGATCGAGCGGTTCTCCTTCCTCGGCACTTGTGCAGGGGCGCTGCCGAGTTCGTCAGTGAGGATTCGCAGATGTTGTTTGTCGTTGGGTGACTAGAAAGTAGTGAGCTGACTGGAAGCAACTCTAGACACGTCACTCACGAGGGTTTCGATGTGTTGCAGGATGAGCGAATGAGTGTTGTACAGCTCGTTGAGCGAGATGTGGATAACCAGATCCTTCTTCGAGAGCGCCATATATTGGTCCATCTAAGTGGCGTTAGACGCGGTCACGGACTGGCATCATTATCTGACCTCGAGCGTATCGTAGAAGTCGCCGACCTCACAAAGATTATTGAGGAACTGGTTGATTCTTGCTTTATTGTTCTCTACGAATGGGTTGAGGGTGATCATGTACGCCTCTTTGGCATAAGACGGCTTATTGGCCAAGTTTTGCAGCATTTTCGCAATCTGGTAGCGATTAGCAGGCTTCTTGAGTAGAAGAATAGCAATATACCAAGGTCAAAGTCCGCCGAGGATGCTTCGCAGGGACTCCATCGACGAGCATATATGCTTGTGGCGTCACAATCGCGGGGTTGATGAAGCGCAGGAAGAAGAATCCGCCAATGAGTGAGCAGATAGCGTAGTCTGTCGCGTCTGGGTATTTTCGCTACAAAATGTGTGAGAAGAGATGGAAAAGGAACAAGAACAGGCGAACCCGCGTCAGACTACGGATTTGCTTGCAAATCCATCGAATTCCGTAGGGAACGCTCTCCAGGCTGTCCATGATCGTGAGGAGGAAGCTATTCGCGATCTCCATGAGCATCGTCAACCGAGGCGCGATGAACGCTTGGACGTCGGGATTTTCGGCCGCGACTTCGGGAGGCACGCCCCGTGGGAGGTTTGGCGGCAATTGGCCCGTCTCCTCCTCGATTTGGTTGACCAATTGCTCGTAAACCTGTACAGGGCATAAGCGAGGCAGCGGACGCGACATGGTGCAGACCTTGACTGGGTTGATCTCAAGGTTGAGATCCTTGTGTTCAATCAAGCTGTTGATACGCTCTGCCAGTACGCTCTTGAGGTAGGTTTGGCCGGGACCACGGCGGGTATAAGTCGTCATCATTCGAGATACGGGGGTATTGGCACGGAGGAGGGACCCAAAGTCCGTGGCGGTCTCGAACTGGGCGGATAAGACCGACTGGAACATCGTAAGAAGAAGGTGCTCTTCTCTGCTTTCGTATTGGTTGCCGTAGAGCGTGAACATGACGGTTTGGAGGAGGGTGTCGATTTCGGAGAGGCTGACGAGGCGACACAGCGCGGCTATGTGGCGCGGCTCGGATTGGAGAAGGAAGAAGAGGTTCGAGTATTGCTGCATCTTCCGATCGTCCGGGAAGTGTCCCTCCGTCGGGTCAACGTCCTCGAGTGTTCGCTCGACCTCGCGTTGCTATCGGGGAGAGAAATAAGGATGGGCGGGAGAGAGTGAGCGGGATGAGGACGGACCTCGTCTGCAGCCATTCTGTTTTGGATGAGCAGGGCGATACGCGAGTCGAGATAGCGGACGTCGCGCTCAAGAACAAAGTTCTTTTTCGACTGGGCGGATATTTTGCCCTTGAGATCGCGGAGGCGCTTCTGTGCTGTTAGGAGGAACCATATCAATGGCACGACCAGGAATGGGAAGCGAGGTATGCGCACCGCGAGCCAGCTCATCCTCGACCTCTACGTCCTGCTCTGCGGCCATACTAAAGAGCGCGGTGACGCTGTAGCGGTTTGTGTTGCGGTTTGTGAGCCTGCGAGAGGACATTCCGCCGGGGGAGTTGGGCTCGGAGTATGCCATGGTTGTGGTCGTGGAGAAGCGTTAGATGGGGAAAACGTGAAGGAGAGTCGGATGCGTCCAAGAGCAGCAACCAGCAGACTGCAAGCTCGCTGCAAGCCTGACCGATGTGGATGGAGAGAAGAGAGCTGGATTTAACGCCGGTCACAGCCACCAAGCGTTTCCGTCGCGACCGCTGCGTGTACATTCCAGCCCCGGTTCCAGCTATCCACCGGCTGGCGACCCTTCGGCCACCCGTACAATGTCCAATCTCCTCGCAATACCCTTCAAGAAATCCTACGCCCTCGATCTCAAGGAACCCGTCCGAAATTACATCTTGCACAACAGCGCAGCACACCCGGACGCCTTCAGAGACGATATAGCCCAGTGGCAGGCATTGCGGAATAACGGCGTCGGCGGCACTGTTCACGTCGATCGCGTTAACGCTGCACTCAGGTTTGTTTGTCTCAAACCCCCAACACGCGTCTGACTCGTCCCCAAAGCTACCATGCCCAGCTGCTTTCTATCCTCTCGAAACTCCCGGTTGACGTCAATATCGCCTGTGCAGTCTTTGAATACCTTTGACCATTTGGCTCCAGATCCAACTCAGCATCGCCTACGCCCACGTATTCTCCCCATCCAGTATCCCGATTACGATGCAAAACATGGCATTCGAACGCGCCGCAGTTCTATTCAACCTTGCATCGCTCTATTCGCAGCTAGCCGCTTCAGAGGATCGCTCAAACTCGGACGGAATCAAACGCGCTATCCCGTACTACCAGGTTAGTCCCCGTCCTCCCCGCGTTCTCTGTTCGCCGTGCCGATCTTGCTAGCAAGCCGCAGGAACGTTCTCGTACTTGCGAACATCGGCTCTACCGAAACTGGTTTACTCTCCGGACGACGAGGAGAAGCCATTCGATCTTTCCGAGCCCTTCGTACACGGCCTCGAGTACTTGATGATGGCTCAAGCCCAAGAGTGTTGGTGGCAAAATGCAAAATTGAGTGTGTATCCCGAGTCCGTTGATCGCCGGCGTTGAATGAGATTTTAGATAACTTTAAGAACCCGCTCATGGCCAAACTTGCGGCCTATGTGCGTCTCTGAAAACTATGTTCTTGATCTCAACCGACTTTCAACAGGCTGCAAGCCTCTACGAGTCTGCAATAACCACGATTCGGGAGGCTTCTCCATCTATAACACATCTATTCCCAAATGTCCGTGCCGCGGGTACTCGCGATCCCCATATGTGCTCTTACATCCGATCCAGGGATGGTTGGCGCACATCGACGCCAAACGATATCATTTCGAGGCCGTAGCTCAATACCGACAGAGTTTGGCCGAGCTCGAGGGCAGCCAGTACGTTCTCCTTCTCTGATCTTTGTTCTATCGCCCGCTCACACGATTAGCTATGGGGCAGAAATCGCACGTCTTGACCTTGCACGGACCGCGTCCAAACAGGCCTATGACATCGCCCGCCGCGGGAAGGTCGCTCCCGCAGTGCTCCAAGATACTCAGTCCCTCCTGGACAGCCTCCAGACCGACTTTGCTCGGGCGGAAAGGGATAACTACCTCATTTACCATGACGACGTTCCCGCTGCGGCTGCTCTACCACCCATTCCGCCCTCAGATATCGCCAAAGCGACGATCGTACCCGGACTGCTGAATCCGAATAGTCTTCTTGGACGGCAAGGCCCTCTTTTTGCTGATCTCATTGGTTGGGGCGCACGCGCGGCCATAGGTGTGTCCAGTTCACGTTCACGGTTAATCAGTTGCCTAAACATGCGCCGCAGATATCTACGGAGACCGCAAACACCATCTCGTGCGGGATAAAATCACAGAGGCAGCTCAGCGATTGAAAGACGAAGCAGATGAGTACGTCCATTCTTTCGCGGTTTTTCGCCCATTGATCTTCAACAGGAATCTGCGTCTGCATAATCTTCCCTCCGCCCTAGAGGCCCTGGAACGCTCTTCGGGTCTGCCGCCCAGTTTGCTCCAGAAGGCAGAAGAGATTAGACGCGAAGAAGGGCCTGCGCGGATCGAGGCTGCTCTAGCGGATGTCCAGCGTCTTGCAACGCAAGACACGGCTATCCTCGATGAAGCGATGGACATTCTCGACAACGAGGCGTCCGAAGACGAAGCCATGCGTTCCGATCCCGCCTACAACCGCGCGCCATCCCACGAAGCAAATGTGCCAATGATAGAGAAAGAGAAACGATACCGTGATATCCTTGCCCGAGCAGCCGAGAGCGACAACACGGTGCAACAAAAATGGGATGACTGGGAAGCGAGCATTCAGCTTCTAGCGGGCAACGAGGTCGCGTTCTTTTCCTTTCTAAATATATCCCACGGAAGTTCTGAATTGCGAACCCTAGTCCGAACTCGAAGCAGCAGTTCCTTCCGCCACGATCTCGGTCGCCCGACCCAATCCGGACAGCGCTGAATCATGGAAGCACGCACGGGCGCTGCGGGTTGCCCTCGAAGCACTCGATACGCTCCATCGCAACCTGCAAGAATTCGTTCGGCGCGCGCGCAATCTCGAAGTCGCCGATGACATCCATGGGCGCATTGTGAGCGCCGCCTCAGGACTAGAGAAACTTGCGGAGGTCACGCCGGAGATGTTCGAAGATGTGATGGACGAAGAGTTGGCGAAATACGACAAGTTCATTGAGGAGGTTGCAAAGGCGGAGGCGAAGCAAGCGGACCTGTTGGCCGAGATCGAAGTTAGTACTCCGTTGGTCTTTTCGGAAAGTCCCTGACATTATCCCCAGCGATGCAACGAGCTCTTTGTTCAAAGTCGAAAGGAGGATGCGAGCGTCAAGGCGCGGGAGGAGGCGTTGCGCTCTCTTGAGCTCAGCTTCCAAAAGTATCGTGAGATCACCAAGAATCTCAATGAGGGCATCCAGGTTCGTTCCAGCGCTATCTTTGTTCATACACTGACAAATCCAGTTCTATAACGATCTGGCGCAAATCTTCATCGACTTCAAAGCGCAATGTAAATCGTGGTGTCTGGTTCGCAGCACCGAGCTGCAGTACGTGGTTTCTCGTCTATAGTTCTGGATCTAATCTACCGCAGCTCATTATCGCGGGCGATGGAATCGACCAAGATTTCTGCACCTTCAGTGGCTCGATTACCGGCGTTGGATTCTGACGAATGGGAGTTCGAAGAGGTTGCTTTACCTCCTCCTCCTCCTTCTCGACGGCGATAATAGTAGCAAATGAGTGGGGAATAAAGGGGGAACACTGCCGAATGATTGCACTGCCTGATGCGGACTGCGTATCCACGAGATATAAATGCCGTCGATCTTTGCTTGTTCTATACAGCAGCGACCATGGACCAGAAAGGTTTCCCCAACCCTTTCCACCACGACGAGCACCACCACCATGCGGCGCCGCCGAACTACGCTCAGTCGACGCAGATGCCGGCCTCCGGCTTCCGCATTGCGTTGAACACCTCGCAAGCCATTTCCAAGCACGATCTCGAGCGCGCTGGCCATGCGCCCTTCCAGGATCTTGGCGGCGAAGCCATCTACATCGGCTCCGCGATCTTCACGGACGCCAACGGGAACCAGAAGAGTGTGCACCCAGGCAAGATCGGCCCACACCTTTATCCTCACCCATGCTCGGTGCCATATGGCGGTGGTGAGCGCTCTCACCAAGGCCGCTACGACTTGCTCCTGTTCGACCCCGAGCACATGGAGTGGGTTCCCACCTCGCATGGCCACGTTCCTCAGGGCCGCAGCCCAGTTGAGGGCGGAGTAAGTGTTATTTGTTCCCTAGCCCCCGATATTGACCTTGCTAGTATGAGGAGAACGTTCGGGACAAGCTCTATCATGCCCGGGGCCGTGTCAACAACGTAACCATGCCCGGCAAGACTGGCCCCCACCTTGGAGCGGCCCATTTCTCGTTCGGTGGAGGCGAACACGCCGTCCACGAGCACTACGACATTCTGTGAGTGTCCCCCGATGTTTCCTGCAATTTTCTGACGAGTTTGTAGGTGCTGGAAGGTCCCCCACTACAAGCACTGACACTATATCTGTACAATTTACGTGTATCCAAATGCATAACGTTGTTCGGCTCGCTGCATATCCGCTGCTGTACGTATATCCCGCTGCTCGCTGTATATCCGCTGCTCTACTCTGCACGACGATGAAGACCTGGTTTTGCGTTCTGCTGCTTGTGCGTCGTTGCGCCCACCATCACCTCCCCTTGTTCCAAACCTCCATGTTAGAGCGTTCTCTTCTTCCGCATTCGACATCCCGCGAAACAAATCATCTTCAAACCCAACTTGCCCGCAGCGCATTTTGCTTATGGAGACGCGACGAGCAGCTGCAGCATAGAAACATCCGGACCCGAATTTGCGTTCTGTGAGGATGCGACTGTGTGGCCCGGAACGGGCAACGTGTTGGTTAGCTGCGACGCGGGTGCGCTCTTTTTCATCCTTCTCAAAATCCGCTAACGAGAAACCCAGGTCGCAAAGAGTGGAACACGGTCATGGGCCCGCTCATGAACCCAGAGCCTCACGGTTCCCTGTGGCTTGTCGGCGCAAAAGACGCGCCGCAGCGCGTCCACATCCACAACTACCCGCCCAAACACGATTTCCATCCACTGGGCATAGCCGTCTCCGATGTCCAGCCCGACAACGACGCGTCCAACCTCTTCGTGGTCAACCACGCGCGCCAGCGGAGCTACATCGAGCATTTTTCCATCTCCCTCGCATCCGGCGTCCCAATCGCAACACACATCCAAACCCTCTCCTCGCGCGCGTTCATCGCGCCCAACGCGCTCGCGCTCACCTCCCCGACCTCCTTCTACGTATCCAACGACCACCTCCTCACGCGGCGGCTGCCCTCCCCCTTTGCCCCGCTCCTCCCGATGCTCGAGACCCTCCTCGGCCTGCCCTTCGGCTGGGTCTCCCACGTCTCCATCGGGAACACCCAAAAACAAACGCACTCCGCACCATTCATCCCCTTCGCCAACGGCGTCTCCATCTCCCCCTCGGGCACCACCCTCGCAGTCGCCGCGACCTCTCTCAGCGTCGTATACATCTACACCCGCGACCCCACCACAAACGTGCTCTCCGCCCCGCGCACCGTCCGCGTCCCGTTCCATCCCGATAATCTCGAGTACGACGCGTCCGGGACGTTGGTCGTAGCTGGGCACGCCCACTTTCCCTCTCTCATCAAGGTCAAAGCGGACACGCACTCGTCGGCAGGCGTCAAAGCTCCCAGCTGGGTCGTGGCAATCAACCCAGAGTCGTTTGAAGTGACGACCCTCTTCCAAAGCAATGGGAGCGCATTCAGCACATCCTCAACGGCCCTGCGTCTCGACAACGTGCTCTACCTCACGGGCCTGTACGAGGACGGCGTTATGCTCTGTCGAATCCCAAGTTCTTGAAATACTCTACATCCATACAAACAAACTATAGTACGAATTCCATATCGGTGAATAGGCGAGGTAGTAGTGGGCGTTGTGTACAAGTGAAATACTTACGGTGCGTAAAGAGGCATCTCAAAGGTAGTTGGAGATGACGCTGGGCGCAAATGTCCTGCAAACAAGTGAGAAAGCGAGCCATGGACGTAAGTAGACACGTACAATGCCGCTCCAAACGCGAAAGCAAGCGTGCCCCAAAGGGCAGTTCGCTGGCTGGAGTTAATGCGACTGTTGGTCGCAATCCTGCGCTCTCCAACTTCGGGCTCTTTGAAAGTAAACTCCAGCGCCTTGTCTTCGTCCTCCCTTGCCCGCTTGACCGTCGTAGGCGCACCCTCCTCACGCTGCGCCTTCTTCAACTTTGCAATGAGCTCACGCTGCTCTGCCACGTCTTGCTTCCGGAGATCCCCCGACGCGGCATCCTCCACCGCTCCGACGCCAGACTCATCCTCCACCGCCGTCTCATCCGACCCACGAGTCATGTCCGACGCCGTCACCGAGTTCCCGCGCCGCATGGTCTTTTTGGAAGGTGGCTTGATGACGGAAGACAGCGACGGCATCGGAGCAGGCTGCGAGCCCGCCCTGGGGCTCTTTGCGCGCGTGGAACGACGCGGGGAGACGACCATCGACGACCGCGCGGGGGTGGCTGCCGGTGCGGGCGCAGGAGACGACTCTTTCTCCTTTCTGCGCTTGGCCGCTGGCGGGTTCGGAGACGCGCGCCCGGGCGGTGGAGGCGTGGGGAGGGCCGCAGGGCGTGACGGTGTCTTCGCGTTCTTGCCGGCGCGGCGGTAGTCAACATTGGGGTCGGGGGCGGCGCGAGCGACGATGTGGATGAGCTCGCCGAGGCCGTAGGCTGTGCCGAGCTCGACTGCATCGACCTTGTTGACCCAAGTACCGGCAAGGCGGGGGATGGTCGCTGTGAAAGGTAAGAGGCGTCGGGGGGAGGTTACGGGAGGCGTACGTTCGCGCGTTGAGCCGTTCTGACTTGTGAGATCGTAGTTTTCCTTCACCCACTGGAGCTCCCGCTTCTCAGCCTCTGGGTCTGCTGTAGGGTATGCGGCACGGAACATGGTGGTGAGGGAGACGGCGCCTGTTGGGTTTTGCTGGTTAGCTGGTTGGATTCGTGTGTGGTGGTGGCGAACATGCCTGTATCGAAGCGGCGGAGGATAAAGGCATGGCCGGAAGGCGTTGGGGTTTCGACCTTGAGTCGTCCGACCTGGAAAGGGGGATGAGGACCGGCTAAGCGGCGGTAAAATGCCACCACGCACGAGGATCTCTTGACCACCCTGAACATTGAGATGTTGGTACTTGACTTGGGGCATCGTACCCTCCTTGACTGCAGAATGGTTAGCAAAGCGGGTGGGACATACGAGTACGGACGGAGTGTAACGATGTGCAAGTTTGCGAGATCGGAAGGAAGAGCTGGTCGCGGCATGTTCCAAGCAATGGGGAAGCGTGACAAGCGTGACATCAACAGAGTCCAGGGTCTCAAGCAAGCACTCGCCATCCGTTCTACAGTACAAGTTCTAACACAAGGACATGGCCAAGTTAATCTTTGTTGCCTCCTCGAGCTCCCAGATGAATGACACAGGGCTGTCTCTTTTCAACGCCAACCACCAGCACAGATCGTTGACCCCCAAATCGCCTTGGATCAATGAACGGAAGCTTGACCCTTCTGGTCGGTGCAGCCGTAGTCTTGGGTGCTGTCTTTCGGGCTAGCATTTCCTAAGACAATGTAGGTGCGTTCAGGTTGTGACTTACCTTGGCGGTTCCAGGTCCTTTCCTGCTGCGGGCGCAGGAGTAGCCCCGGCGATGGAATGCTCGTAAAACGGATGTTCGGCGGCATAGTCCATAGCATGTCCAGCATGTCCGCATCCCAGGCAATAGCCTCGGCAATGGGGTCAAGCCCTTCACGTTTTCTATCCTTTTCCGAATCCGATCCTTTGTGGTTGTCTGCACCGGCAATGGCGATGGTCAAGAAACGAATGGCGCCGTCTACAAGTCTGAGACAGTAGTAGCAAAGCTGCGCGAACGCACTGACCATTTCGCAGTGCCAAATAATGTGGCGCTCCAAACCATGCAGTTTCTACAAGCCGCCCGGCCTCAATCTGACCCGCGCACTCGTCATGGTCTTCAGCCTCGTCCCAACGTGCGTCTGCCGTTCCGCGGACGTCTGTTCGCATCGGTGAGATTTGGTCGTACTATATGGGACGACATGAGCGTCCGGCAAACTGCAGGAGAAAGAAAACCAACTTGTGTAACATAGGCGTGGCTCAGCTCATGAATCAAGGTCACTTGAAGCGATGCTTCCGCGCTCTTCAAACTCAACTGCGCCTCCTCGTCCCCCGGGTTACAGCTCGCCACCGCACGAGCCATCAAGTACGCATTGATCAGCGCCCACGAAAGGAGAATTGGGTCCTGCCCCGACCGAGTCGCCTTCTCACCTCGACCGTGCACTCCATAGCTATGATCGAGACCCTGGAACCAAACCTCCGGTTCAGGCTGTTCAGCGACGTCCCAAGAAGGAAGCTCAGGCCGAACGAGCTCGATAGGTAGTGGTACAGCGCCGGCGTCGTCCTCGAGTTGAACATTTTCCAAAATCGCCTGTGCGTCGGCAGCGCGATCGCCCAGCACAATAACGATGGGTGGTGGGGCCTGGCTCTTCAGCCACTTGTGCACCATTATCACCGCGGTAGACTTGTTTGTTTCGAACAGCCCGGGCTCCACCGACCAATGCACGACCGGGAATAGAACCGCGGCCAGCGGGGAGAATGCGAGACGTGTCAAAACGTCGGTGAAGACTTCATGAATGGCGTCGTCACGTTGGACGAGCTGGGCTTTGTAATCTGACTCGAGCAGGTAGACCTTTGTGGGAAGGCGGAGGGATCGTTCAGCTATGGGGCAAAGTCTGTCGAATGCATCAGAGAACGCGGCGGCGTCTGCGACGCTGTGAGCGGGTCTCGTTCTAATAGGTTGCGGCCTAATACCTTTGTCATGGAGGGTGAACGAAACGCGTATATCGTTCCAGATGCGGGAGCACGGAAAGAGGACGACCATGCCGTGCTTGAAAGCGAAATCATACTCGCCCGATTTGAAAGGCTCATCGAGGAGCTCGAAATGCTCTGGAGGGTAGGATAACGTTGAACAAACTATAGTGGAGAATGGCCAGCTCCTTACTCTCAAAGATGGGGGTGAGAGGTTGAAAGCCAGGCTGCTCCGCAAGGAAGAGGAACCCGCGAGCGGTGACTAGAGAGGGTAAATGATATGCGTAGATTAGTCGTCAGCCGTAACTTGCCTTGCAGGTGGGTTATGTTTGAAACGTCCACGCTTCCATGACAACTTTCGAGCTCGAATACGGGAGAAGGGTCAGGGCCCCCACTATGCGTCGGGCTGGAATGCCGAAGGAGAGGGCCGGGGAAGTTCATGGAGGTTCAGGTGGAAGAGGAGAATGGCCGTGATGCCGTCACAAGACGATAAGATAATCTAACAAGATCATACACACATTGACATTTATAGCGCTTCTAAGTCGGTCGCATGCAGCTGCCCAAGCTGCGGCCGCGCAACCAACGCCTCGACCAAATCCTTCATGTCCTTCCACCATGGCGTCTTTCCCCGGCGGTTCTTCATGTCTGCATGCTGCACCATCTCCTGCACCGGCACCCACGTTACCGAGCTCGACTGAATGGTGATCACCGCCGCGCTCTCTGGCGGCGCGACCCGCGACTTGGCCGGCTGTGCCATGAGCAGCTCGTGGTGCTTCTCGATAAACGTGAGGCACTTCAACGACAGTCGAACGGCGCGTGCACGGTCCAACGGCGATGGGGTCCCGCCTTGCAGCGTGTGCCCGAGGGAGGCAGACCGCGAGTCAAACAGTTCGCCGCCCTCTTCTTTGAACATCCGCGTGATGACATCGGTCGTGTATACCGACGACGCAACCTCGTTTCTGTTCCTGTTTAGCCCAACATTCGAGTTAGACGGAGAAGAGCATACCGGATGACGAGCCGCCCCTCGGCCTTGCCTTTCTCGTCCAGCTTGTACCGCGCCTTCAAGAAACGCACATCCCGCTTCAACGTGTCCAAGTTCATCCCCTCCTCGGGCGTATAGACCAACACCGCCCCGACCGCTAAGGCGCCCATAGTCGCAATATACCCGCACTTGCCGCCCTGCGTCTCGACCACAAACACCCGATTCCGGCTCGCACTAGCGCTCTGCTTAATCGCATCGCACGCATCCACCAACGCGTTCAAACTCGTATCGCTCCCCAAGCTGTACTCCGTCATCGGGACGTTGTTGCTTATCGTCGCCGGTAGGTGCACCATCGGGATGTGGAACGCAGGGTAGTGTTTCCGCCCCTCCTCGAGAACCTGCAGCGCAGTAAAAGACTCGAACCCGCCGATCATAAGTAGTCCGTGTATCGAGTGTTGTTGGAACTTGGCCGCGACGGCGCCGAGATCTTGTGAGGGTAGCCAGCGGTTCGTCCCAAGCTCGGAGCCGCCGCGCGCGCTCCAGGAATCGACGCCGAGCCAAGAAAGTTCGCCGATATCGTCATCCAAGAGCCCGCGGAAACCGTTGTGAATTGCAAGTGGGACGTGTCCTTGCCCGAGGCAATAGCGGACGGCGGCGCGTGTTGCAGCGTTCATGCCACCAGCGGGGGCGCCCATGCTACGGTTCTGTTTAGTTTTGTGCTGGCGATAACGAAGACTAGGCTTACTGCATAATCGCAATCCGCATCAGCTGGCCAAATATCAGAATCAAACTCGTCACCAACAGCGAAAGCCTACCTTGTCAGAAGGAAGCTTCTTGGACGAATGCAAAGTCGAAGTCGCGTAGAAGCCTTCCAAGCTTTCTCTAAACTCGGGATCTCTGAGCTTCATGGCCTTCTCAAAGTCGCGCTCTTCTATTGCCGTCGTAACTGCCTTGGTCTGCGGAAATGAGTTAGATGTTATGAGAACAGAACGAAACATACCATCGCCACGGCCTCCATGAGCGGCACCATCGTAATCTTGTTCTCTTGGATTCCAATCATGTACGAGGGCGTTTCTGGTGTCGCAGATAATACCGCTTCAACAGCTTTCATCCCTTGTAGGGTCGGCTAATAAAGAAATCAGATCCCCTCTTGTCCGGTTCAGGAAGACCTACGAGAATACGATCCATCGCGCAAGGTCGGCCTCCGCGCTGCGTGTGCCCGAGCGTCGTTACCCGCGTATCGAGCCCCAGTCGGTCGGTCAAGATATCCTTCACGTATTCCGCGCGGATGGGGTTTAGATTGATGTCGTGCGCGCCTTCCGCGACGATGACGAGGGTTTTGCGTTTGCCGACTTCACGATGCTACATTCGCCTTGTTAGACGCGTATTCGGCTTCTTCAGACGCGTTACCTTGTGGATTGTCGCGCACATCTCGTCCTCCCATGGCTGCGATGCCGGTGGTTGTTCAGGGATGAAAAGGAAGTCCGCGCCACCGCTATTGAAAAGTTTGGTGTATTAGCGGAGATGAAGCCGAGGAACTTACGCGACGGCTGCCAGCAGAGCCAACCAACCGCAATGCCTGCCCATGACTTCGAGAACGAACGCGCGCGAGTGGCTGGCGGCAGTAGAGTTTATGTTGTCAATCGCTTCGCAGATACGGTGCAGTGCGGTCGGGGCGCCGATGGTGAGGTCGGTCATGGACATATCGTTGTCGATAGAGCCAACGAGGCCGACGATGTTGAGATGAGCATGGTTGGTGGACTGTTCTTCGCTGATTTTTCCTGTGGTGGAGATAAGTGCGGGCACCGAGGACTGGTAGGACACGCACCTTGGGCACGGAGGTCGGCGACGAGCGCGGGCCATTCGCTCCGGAAAACGTCGGCTCCCGTTAACGAGCCGTCTCCGCCGCAAACGACGAGAGCGTCAATGCCCTCTTTAATCAGGTTGTATGCGCCAGCGAGCCGTCCTTCACGCGTTCTAAACTCCTTGGAGCGCACTGTCCCGATGAGTGTGCCGCCCTTACGACGCGATGAGCCACACCAATGACGAAAAACACAGAACGCACCTCAGTGAACCATCCGCGCACATCGTCCCACCCGACGCGTACGATGTAACGTCCCTTCAAGGTCCTCCCCGACGCGTAGTCGCCCGTCCCGTCCTTTAGTAGCTGGCCGTCTCCAAAACGCAGGTTATCGATAATGCCCATAGCTTCCGGCGGAAAGTCTGCATACTGGACCTCGGCCGGTCGTTCGTACGTGTGGGACGCTTCTTCGTTGCCGCGGACCAGGCCCTCGTAGCCCTCGCGGACGATCCATGCTTCGCAGCCTCTGCGGATAGGTCAACTCATGGTAGGATGTCGGTGGAGAGGTCTGACTTGAGAATTGCAGCTTTGACGACGGCGCGGACGACGGCGTTCATGCCGGCGCTGTCCCCGCCGGATGTGAGAATGGCTATCTTGCGCATGGTGGCGCGTAGCTGGGTTTGTCTGTTGCTGGTGGTGGTGGATGAGCAGTGGAGAGAGTGGTCACAAACAATCTCGTCGACACGAACCTCTGGTTCTGTGCCTACTGGGCACGGAGTGAAGTCAACGTGTGTGGTGGTGTGTGCTGGAGTATATTGTTGTCCACGTAGCAGTGGACTGCGGTGATTAGCAAAATCGCGAAGAATGGTGGATTTCTGCCGAGGGTTCCGTCTGGAATTCGTGCTGCATTTTTCGAGGGCAAGGACGCGGTTGTCGAGGCAAGCGGGGGCAAGTGTGCACGTGGGGGCGTCTTGTGGCGACGTGTCAGGCCCCGTGAAGCTCCCGCAAAGGATGCTCCGAAAAATTGGATTTTTGAGGATCCAAAAACGCGATTTTCTATGCCCAAAATTGGATTTTCGAGGCAGAATTTTCGAAAACCTATGCCGCAAATTGGATTTTTGAGGGCCGGACGCAGAGTGCTCGATCAGTTTGGAGGCAAATTGGGACAGTTTTCAAGGAAACAACCCAATCGAGTCCGTTCTGACTGTGGATGGTGTGTTTCAGCAATGGAGGCATTTTTGGAGATTTTGACACTTTTTGGAGCAAAATTTGACCGCATCAGAGCGTGACATGTCACGGATCCTGGACCAGAATTGGATTTTTGAGGCCCAGAAAGTTGGATTTTTGAGGCCGAAATCTCGGATTTTTTCGGAGCACCCTTTGCGGGAGCTTCACGGGGCCTGACGTGTCAGACTCTGTTCTCGCGTCCATCGGGGTGCTCGATGCTCTCCGTGTTCTTCTTCACGCTCCTTCTTCTCGCCCTCGATGTCCTCGCAAAGGACCTCTACAAAATCCTAGACGTCCACAAGTCCGCTTCCGACAAGGACATCCGTTTTGCATACAAACGCCTCAGCAAGAAGTACCATCCAGACAAGAACAAGGACCCAGGCGCAGAAGATCGCTTCGTCGAGATTGCCCATGGTAGGAACCAGGAAATCTATCGAGACCAGTGCTAATCTAGTATGTAGCGTACGAAGTTCTGTCCGACCAAACGGTGCGCCGGTCCGTGCATTACGACAATTCCTACTCACTCCCCTCAGAAACGAGACATATACGACCGACATGGAGAAGTAACACGCATTCCTCGACACCAAGCACCACCTGAACTCGTCCGTAGGAAGGGTTGAAGGCGCATGAGAATGGGCAGCAGCACCACTCCAACCCGTTCGACATGTTCTCAAACTTCTTCGGTGGCGGACGTACGTGTTATGGGCGCATATAAGTCTCGTCCCTCATCGTGCTACAGACCAACAGCAACAAACGCGCCGTGGTCCATCTTCTGTAACGGAATTCGAGGTCGAGCTAGCCGACCTGTGCGTTTCTCGCGTCTTTCGTGAAGCTCGCTAAATCCTCTTCAGATACAAAGGCGCGAGCATAGACGTGAATTTTGTCGCCCTCATCGTCGAAACTCGCTAAACTGCGCCTAGTTCATGATCAAGAAGCATATTCTGTGCGACCACTGCCGAGGATCTGGCGCCGCCTCGGACAGCGACATCCATAACTGTGGCGGGTGCGGCGGCAGCGGAATGAAACTTGTCAAACAGCAGGTGCGCACCATATCGCAACGCGAGCTTTGGCGCGTCTAACTCTTCCAAGATCTTCCCCGGCATGTTTGCACAGGTACCACCCCAAAACGCGAGTGTTTCTGTTCCTAAATCGCGTTTCTAGTCCCAGACGACTTGCAACGAGTGTGGCGGCCGCGGAAAAGTGATCAAGAAGAAGTGCCCCCATTGTGGCGGAGAGAAAGTCGTGGACTACACAGGCCACTACACCATTGAGATCATTCCCGGGATGCCCGAGGGCCATGAGGTCGTGTTCGAGGGCGAGAGCGACGAGAGCCCCGACTGGGAGCCGGGAGATGTTGTTTTACGCGTTCGCAGCAGGAGGAACAAGGGCGGATGGCGGAGGAAGGAGAGCAGTCTATATTGGAGGGAGACAATCGGCGTTGACGAGGCACGTTGTTTCGTCTTGTATGCATCTTGCTCTGACCGCGCTCGTGTAGGCTTTATTGGGCTTCGACCGCAACTTGACACACCTCGATGGACACATTGTTAGACTGCAACGAAAAGGTGTCACTCAGCCAGGTAAGACATGACCTCATACGTGTGGGCGGCGGTAACCAGGGGTTCAGGTTTCGTGCAAACCATAGAGGGAGAGGGTATGCCGCATTTCGAGCAGTCGACATATGGCGACCTCTACGTCGAGTACAACGTCGTTCTTCCCACAGAAATCTCACCACAGATTCGACGGAGTGCGCATTTCTCCTTCATCGTTGGTTTTGTTTGTTGACCGCGTCTTCAGAACTTGCAGAAGCTTTCCACTCATCCGGCTCTGGGCATGACGAGTTATAGCGTCTGTAATACCCGCATATCATTATTGCCTTCACTCGGATTCTTCGCCCCCGCTGTTCTTGGCACGTCCAGATAATCCGGGCGCTCTAGAGGGCATTATCAGTTGATCAACATTTCCAAGTTGAAGACTGTTTACAAGGTAATCATCACAGCTCATGTATCGTCTGCACCCCAAACCGCGGCTTCAGCCCCTTGGGATGCCTATCCTATTCCTCGTCCTTATTCGCGATCCTCTAACTACCCGTTAAACCTAATTCTAGCACGAAAACTCTTCAGGAGAACTCGACATCGCCCCAACCCTCTCTCAGATGTTCAGCAGCACACTATCCTGTCCAGAAAAGACACCGTCTGGTGACTCAATCCCTCGTTGGTCGTCAGGTAGCCAACATAATGGTGGCAGCAAGTTCGGCGTCGACAGTGGGCGGCACGTCAGTGTACCCAATCATTGGACGGATTCACGCACTTTGCGCAGTGCGTGTTGCACCTCGCCCACAGCCAGAGAGTCTTGGCAAGATTCTTGACTAGTGCCGCACTACTGGGTCTGCCTCACGTATAAAATCTGCCTGTACATGTCCTCCTCCTCTATATCGACTCGTTCCCGCTTCGTTTCCTTTTCCCTTCGCCTCTCTTTTTGGCCAGGCAGCCTCTTACAGTCTTTTCATTCGTTCTTCCAAGTGTACGTCCATCTCTTTCTTTGTGCCTGACCATCAACTCAAACCGGATGGCAGCCTCGGCCAATCTTCCAACCATGTTCGCTAAACTTGCACTCTCTTTGATTGCTGTTTCCGCGCTCGCGACCAGCGCTTTCGCAGCTGCCATCCCCAACGCCCGTGGCGGTAAGCAGATCTCGCCATCACTTACGCCCTCATACCTATCTTTATCCTCTAGTCGACTACTCCCCCTCCTCTGTCGAGGTCGTTTCCGCCGGCCACGGTCGCCGCGTGAGCTTCAACAACTACAACAACATCGGCTGGACGTCGCACTTTGACGACTTTTACGGGATCGACGACTTCAACGGGCGCGTCCGCCACCAGACGGTCCTCACCTCGGAGTCGGAGCTCGTTTGCCACTCACAGCAGGTGGTGATCATTCAGCAGCGTCTTGCCGTCCTGCAGGAGATGGCGCGCCGCGTGGTGACGGAGCTCTCGTGCGAAGTCGAGACGCAGGTGCTCGTGTTTGAGCAGTACTTCCAGTCGCTTGGCCACTTCCACCGCGATCTGCGCCGCCACTCGGGCTTCCAGGTCGGCTATGACCGCGAGATTGTTGGGCACTTCAACGTTCGTTTTGATTTCTCTTCTTTTTTGTTTGTTTGTTTTGAATCGACTGCTGACGAGCTCTGCAGAAATTCTTCGACTCGGAGGGTGCGCTCAGCTTTGACGACTGGGGCTTCTCTGGCCGCGACATTGGCGCGCACACCGTCGTTGTAGGCAAATCCAACTGGGTCGAGCCGTCCTCGCGCATCAGCGTCGACGACGCGTACTTCTCCGCCAAGAACGCCTACCTCATCAACTCGTTCGCGTGAGGCGTATAGGCGGGGGCGCTGGAAGAAACGAAAAGCGAACCTAATTTTTGCGTTGCTAGTTGACGCGCGCGGCTCGTTTACGGTTTCATGGCGTCACGAAATCTTCTTCATTTCTTTGTTCGAATCGAATCATTCGCGAGCGATTGGGAACGGTAGATTAAAGTCGGGTTTTTGGGTTAATGTTACATTCCTGTTTGTGTCGGTGCCTCTTTGTTGGAACGCCGATGTAGGAACAGAGTCGATTCCGAACCCCGTCCGGCAGATCTAGAACGGACTGAGGGAAATTTCTCAGTTCGGATCGCGGTTTGTGTGAATAGTACGCAAACAGAGGTAAAGGATTACCTAGCACTGGGCTGTTGCTGTTCTGCCTGTGCTGTACAAAAGCTCTAGGTCTTAACTTGCAGCTCGTCTGTTCAACCTATTGTTGGGATCGCACTGGCAACGTGCGGCGAAGGCATTGATCTTCGGTGAGGAGACGGCCTCCGTCTAGTTACGTTTCCTTGCATAAATTATATTGTACGGTATTTAGAGCCGGTAGCAAGCCGCCTCTCCAGCTGTATGGGCAACGGCTGCAACGCTAAATTTGGGTTATTTTCTTGGCGTGGATGCTGCCCGGGAGCTTCAAGGCTACAGTGTAAGAACAAGCTAACATTACTCAGTCACCTATAGCATGCTTTTCCGGCACGGCCTCGGTAAAGCCTTGCTGAAGAACTTGAGGATTCCAGTGTGGGCGCAACACACAAGCGAATTGATGGCAGCTGCCACTCCCTTTGCTTCTGACTTCCATCTTTGAAAACCGATGCCTTTCCTCGCTACTATCGTTCGCGGCAGGGTCTAATATTGCAACGGTGTTTTTGCGGCCGACGAGCCCGTTCTCGGAACTCGTTGCTACGGGTATCCATAATGCATTCATCTCGCGGGGAGCAACTTCGAGCCAAGCCAAGAAAATATATCACTTGAAGCCCACGAATATCCGCCACATACGAGGATACATCCGGGTGCGTAAGATGGAACAAGCGGCACCGTCTTCTGCACCTGTTTCTCAACGCCTCGATCCATTCACTTCTCGACAGAGAATCTGCGAGCTGATCGTCTCCTGCGATGTACCCAATCCAGCGGCGCGTCTTTTGGTCAGAAGGCCCGCGGACCTAACATCAGCTCAACGGCAGAAGCTTTCAGAAGGAAATTCTCTGATATGTCGTGCAAGAGATTCAGAACCCAACACGTCGGTCAGACCATCGCGGACTTTTTTCCTTTGGATTGTCGCGTAGCCATAGTTTCACAGTCGCGGCCTTCCCCCGACTCGAGACGCAAACATATAAAAAGGCAGGCAAAAGATGCGGCTCCCTCACCTTCGGCTTCAATTTTCCCTTCATATTCGTCCTTTGGCCAGGTTGCCCTCCGCATCCTTCGTACTCCCCGTCCCTCTCTTTGCCCCTTTGTACACTTGCTGCCCGGGTAGGCCTGCTTCAAGCTCTGCAGGTTCGTCGTCTCTTAATCCCCAGACTTTTAGTTCCATCGATATATTTTCGCCATAGCCATGTTCGCCGCATCCGCCGTCCTCCTTTTCACTACCCTCTCCTCCGTCGTCGCAAAGCCGTTGACCTTCCGCCGCGCCAACGCTCCCGCGCTTGCGCTCCAAGCCCGCGAACCCGTCGAGATCGCGAGCAGCGTCAGTTCCAGCGACGTTTCGTTCTCCAGCTTCCAGAACATCACGGCGCTGCGCGGCTTTGACGACTTTGAAGGAGCTGGGAACTTCCGTGGCGAACGAAACCAGCAAGTGGTCGTCATCCAGGAAGTGCAGACGCAATGCCAGGACGTCCAGGTATGTCTTTGTTTCGTTTTTTGGACCATATCCGACGCGCTTTTAGATTCAGATTGTTCAGCAACGACTTGCGATCCTCCGTGAAGTTGCCAAGAAGTCCGTTTCCCTCTAATGTCTGCTCTACACTTGCTGATTACTTCCAGGATTGTGACAGAACATGTTCGCCGTTTTTCGTGAAGTTATAAAGGTTCTTACCTTTGTTAAGATCTGTAACGTCGAGACTCAAACGATCGTCGGTGTTTTTCATCCGTTCATTTTGTCCAACTGACTATCGCCCCAGGTTCTCGCTCAGCACAACGGTCATCTCGAGGTCTTCCGCGAGGATATTCAGCGCAAGACAACTCGGGGAATTGGTTTCGACCAGGAAATTGTGTCCAAGTTCGACCAGATCTTCTCTCAGGACGGCTCCCTCTCCGTACGTTCCCTCAATACTCAATCCTTTGGGTTTAATGTCGCTACAGGTCTCCGATGCAGGTTTCACCGGCATCGACATTGGCAAGAACCTCATCGTCCCCTCCGGCAACGACTGGGACGAGGCGAACTCCCCTCAGCGCCAGCCCTCCATTGACGCTGCGATCGAGGCCGCGGTTTCCAAATCCGAGGAGAAATCCAGTTCGTCGACGTCCGCGTCTGCCAGCGCCAAATCCACATCCACCGCGTAAACGCGCACGATCCCCCCTCACTTACGCATGGTCATTCTTTTTTACTGGTTGGTTCGGTCAATGGACACTTTGCGAATGGGATATCAAAAGGACACTTTTTTCTGCAGTTTGCAGCTACTTCCCTTTGTCGGATCGTACTGACTGTGTCGACACGCTCGCTTTGGGCACGCAATGAATTTTTGTAAGAGACATTTGGATGTGACCGAGACGATAATTAAAGATCCGCTCGTGCCGTTTGCTTCCGTTAATTACCACGGCTCCGGAACGGATCGGCGATGGCGTGTTCCGAAGTCCGACTCCGAACACGGCCCCGGCGCGCTTACTGCCGAAACCAACTCCGAGAACGCTCCCAGTGTCTACCCCAGGTATGTTCTCAGGCGGCGGAGATTTCTGCAGAGCCAGCCGACGAGAACAACAGGTGCCAAAAACGGGTGAGGAGCTGGACGTTCTTCCGTCATCAGGCGGCCATTGCGGACGCAATAGCAGCGCGCTAGAATGAGGGCGGCGACAGCCTGTTGAGAGCTTAGACAGCGCTTGTTTCCTTCCTTCTTCTCCAACAGGAATTATTCTGCAACCGTAACAGGACATGCGGCGACATGCGGCGGCGGTCGGTAGCCGCAGATGGTATAGATCAACTCGTGGCGCACTAGTGGCCGCTCTTGGGTCGCTGCTTACTGAGGCGGGCTAGCGGGATGTGGATATGCAGATGCGTTGAGGCGGATGCATGGATGTCCGGAGGGTAATTTGCAGAGTTGTGAAAGATAACATCGAGGTTGTGCTGTCCCGGGCCGCAAGTCGGGAATTTCCTTTGTTTTTGACCTATATTAGGCCCCGTTGGCCAAGGGTCGGTGTACACGAGGTCGCAATGTTCCGTATACGGTGCTATACTTATCTCGCAAAGGCGCCCACAACGGTCAAAAGAAGTGCTAAAGAGAGTGCATATCAACAGATGTTCAAGTTGTATTTGCTTCAAGACTCGTAGGTGGACTTGCAAGCGGTTTCTAATGGACCCAAGAGCTCTGAGTGCTTACAACGGCGGCACAGTGCCTAAGCGAGTACGCGCTAGAAGCTATCCAAGAACACGTTTGTGCACAAAGGCCCGGATCATTCGCCGCTGGTATCACATTTCTCCAAAAGGTAATTATTCTCCAACCGTCAGGACCTCTCCAAGTCTCCAAGGGCCAGACATCGTCGTTGTTCTCCGGTCAGATATGCTCGCCTGTTGCTCTTTTGTGCATATGGCGGCAATGCCGCGGCATCGCTGCTTGCTATGGTCCAAACACACGGCGGACATACGGACTAGTAGCGTCCACCTCGGCAATCTGACATATCCTGCGACTGCGGATGTTGCGCTCCCTGGAATGTCCCAAGAAAGTCCACTCGGGCATGAGGCCGTTCACAGTCGTTCACAGGATCTGCGCCTACGCATCACAGCCGAGATGCTGATGTATTATCTGCCTTGAAGGCTTCCTATCGATAGCAGGCTGCGCTCGCGAATCATCTTCCGAAGGCTCGGGCCTTCATAAGTTGCGCCCTTGCTGGATCTTTGCCCGGCCCCACATCCCAGGCACCCCGACGACATGGCAGAAATGTCCCCCGATGCGTTCAAGTTGCTCTCCATGTTGGTCCCCCAGTCCTGCAGCGTCCCCCCAGCTAACGTATGCAAGGTCCATGAAGGACATTCGGGCCGCCATTCCTGCCGAGTGCTTTGTGCGCGACACATCCCGCGGTCTGGGATACGTCGCTCGTGATATCGCTCTGGCCGCATCCGCGTTCGCTTTCGCGCTTGCGATCGAGCCAAGCGTAGGGTATCTGTGTGGGTTGGATACATGGGCCGCGTTTGCCCTGCGCTGGGCCGCCTGGAGCATCTAGTTCGTATTCGATCTTGCAGGTACTCGGTCGAGCATAGTACTGATCTCGCACAAAGCTGGTGGTTCCAAGCGTTAATCTTCACGGGGATGTGGGTCCTGGGCCACGAAGTACGTCTGTCTGCCTCGTCGCACTCGCCTTCTGACCATGCTAGTGTGGACATGGCGCCGTTACCTCCCACAAACGGGTCAACGACACCTTGGGCTTCGTTTGTTCTTTTCGTGCCTGCCCTTGTTCGTTCTTGACGCCGAGCTATTACAGATCCTGCATTCAGCCCTCCTCACGCCCTACTTCAGCTGGAAGATATCTCACCACCGGCACCACATGTACCACGGCTCGATCTCGCGCGATGAGACGTTTATTCCCTGGACACGAAGCGAGGTCGGTCTGCCCGCTGCGGCCGACGCTCACGATCACGATTACGACGACATTTTCGGGGACACCCCGCTGTACACGCTGCTGCTGTTAGTGAGACAGCAGTTATTCGGCTTTCCTGCCTACTTCCGTAAGTCGTTGCGCTTCCCGCTCCTTGCTCGAGCTGAATCGTGTAGTTTTCAACGCCTCTGGTGCGCGAAGCTATCCGAAAGGGACCAACCACTTTAGTCGTAAGTCCTACTTTCTCATGAACACATGAAATAACCGGATTATAACTCAGCCTCCTCACCGCTGTTCACGCCGAACCAACGCAACGCTGTGATCTTATCTAATCTCGGCCTCGGAGTCGCGTTCTACTTGCTTTCTTGCGCATGGTCGCGATTCGGCGCTGCAGCCGTGTTCAAATTTTATCTGATTCCGTGGCTGGGGGTCACCAACTGGTGTACGTGCCGTTTCTTGAGCAGTTTCCTTTGTCTGATCGCTGGCTAGTTGTCATGATCACGTACCTCCAGCACACATGTTCGTGTCTCCGCTCCTCCAGAGGATTGGGCTCACCCGCTGCCCAGCTCCGGACACGCCGCGCTACCGCGATAGCGCGTGGACGTACCAGCGCGGCGCGCTCGCGACCGTCGACCGTCCCAACTTCTTGGGCTGGCACGGCCGTTTCTTCCTGCACAACATTGTCCAGTACCATGCGATCCACCACGTACGTTTGATTTTCCGTTCCTTGAGCGTTTGCTGATACTCGGCTGGTCAGTTCTTCCCCAAAATCCCGTTCTGTAGGCGAATCCGTCCCAAGCTGAACGCGTCATTGACATTGAGGATGTAGACAACTGCCCGGAGGCGACAAAACACCTCAAGGCGCTCTTGGGCGACCACTACCTCTCGTCGGAGCAGCCCGCGTTCGAGGCTCTGTGGGAGGTCAGCAACAAGTGTCTCTTCGTCGAAGACGAGGGTACGTACCACGTTCCGAATAGACTGCACGTCTAACGCAGATGCAACAGGCGACGTGGTGTTTTACAAAGACAAAAGAGGAAACGCGTCTCACCAAGACATCACTGTAAACGAAAAGAGCCCCGTTCGCCGGATGTAGATCCTGCACGCGCCGCTCGAAATTGTACATGCCCCTCTTCCATTTCTTCCTGTAATGTCCGTAATGATACAATGCTATCATCTGTACTCGCCAGTGTAGCACACAAAGAATCCCATTGTCTAGATCGTCCCGTCAAACTCATCGCGTTCACTTTTGGTCCTTGTCTGTCGACGACGACGTCGAGAATTGGAGCGTGTAGGTCGGGATGTCGTCGAGGCCGATATCGCGCCAGTCGTCCTGCGGGACCTTCTCTACGTCCTTCTCGAACAGTTCGGGTTCGAAGCCGGCTTTAGCGAGCTCGTTGTCCACGTAGACTGCAGCGTGTTAGTATCGAACGCGTCAACGGTAGCCAGACGAACGGTAGTGCGCAAGACCCTTGTCAAAGTGCAGGTAGGACACGATGCCGAAGCCGATGGTCGACACGAGCGAGATACTAGCCGCGACGATCTGGATGGCAAAGAACGGCCAGTTGACAAAGGTGAACGCGAAGCTGCACATTGGTCAAGACAAGGAAGCCACCAAAAGGGAGAGCATACCTCCACGATTTGAGCATCAATACCCAGCTCGTGAACACCAGCGTCGCGGCGGCCAAGAACGCCACCATGAGCTTCTTCCACTCGCGCCGTACTGCGTACCAGCCCGTGGTAATCCACGGAACAAGAATGGCGAGGGTAAAAATGCTTAGCGCAAGGTATAAGCTGCGATGGTAGGTGAAGTTGTCGCTGGACATGGCGTTATCGCGGTTGACCATCTGGTCGAGCCAGAGGGAGACGGCGGAGATGAGCATTAGGCCCGAGATTTGGAAGGACACGAAGACGGCGAGGAAGTACTGGGCGACGATTAGTTGGAGACGATGTGAATGCGGGAGCAGTATACCTTGTATATGCGGATGATTGCTGGTGGTGCGCCGACGCGATTGAAGGTATTGACTCCATAAACCTTAATGAGCTTTGTGGAGAGGTAGACGGAGAGGACGAGTGCGACGATATTTAACGTAAGATCAGGAATCTGGGGGTGAAATCAGGAGGGTCGCGGAAATGAACGCCGGCATACCTGCAGGGCCTCGCGTGAGGCAAAGTATCCCGGGAACAGTTCGTCGACTTGCAGAGGCTTGCAAGGACTGTCGTCGGAGGCTAGCAACATCTCGAAGCGCTTGCGGATATCTCCGGTACGCCACACGATGTAGATTGACCAGCCCGTACACAGGAAGCGGAAGCAGAGAGCGGCGATGCTGATCCAAGCGTCAGATTTAGCAGAGGCAAAAGACTGAGGTAGGCATACAGATGCGGGATCGAGTCGTAGACAATCTACAAACACAGTCAACACAATCTAGTCGGAGGGTAGACCACGTACGCCGAAGAAAGAAATGGCAAATATCCAGAATTGTGAGACGACCAGAGCAATATCCTCGCGTTGCGCGTTCATGAGGACTTGGTGCGGGTACGTCATCACCTAGCAGGATGCGTTAGAGTCGGGTGGCTAGGTAAGTTGTTGCGCACCAGGGTACACATCTGGCTCAGCTTCGCAGTCTTCTTGTTGTCGAGGACTACATCGACGGCACCCGCCACACCAGTTGGCTGTACAACCACATGTTAGACTGAATTCTGGGTCGACAACGAGCACACGCACGCTGACCGTGATCCCCTCCGCGAACAGGTGGGACTACAATTTGCATGGGCTTCCGGAGGTTGCGCGATGGATATGCACGTTACCGTCAGGTTGTGTTCCGAAGGAAAGGGCAAGTTTGGGTGGTTGGTTTCATAAACTAGCCCACACGGGCGTTGCTCCTTCGGAAGGTCAAGGTCCAGGCGGGAGCAGACTGTGAGGGTCGCGTTGCCTGTAGGTAGACTCTGAGCAACCGATGATACGCGGTCCGTGTCCATACCATCGCGAGGGCGTTCAAGGATTCCAAAGTAGTTGCTCGGGACCTGCGCCTGGTGAAGGATGGTCGACACAGTATTGGAAGCTGTTGAGTCTTGGGAGAAGATGAACGCTATTCCGGAAGTGAGTCCAGCAAACAGCGGCGGAGTCGGGCGGTTCACCCTGGATGAAGCCCTCGGCGAATGCGTGAATGAAGGAGAAGAGGAAGAAGGCGATCTTGGGAGGATTAATCCGGGCCTAGTAGCAGCTACTGAACGCCGAGTACCGTGAAACGAGTGAGGGTAATCCGGTAGAACTGGAAAACGGGGTCAGCGACGTGATGGCCGTGTCGGTGAAGGCCGCGACGGACGACAGATTTGAGGGTTATCCAGGTCATACTGAACGAACTCAAGCCTCACTAGGAGGACGAGGAGAAAGGAATGAAAGCGAAAGGAGAGAAGGGACTTGACAACGCCGCGGGTGCTTCTTTCAGAGATGCCCACACAAGCATCAACCTCTTCATCTCGGGCTGTCCGGGTACATATCTACCGTACAAGGACCATAGCTAGCATTCCTCATCCATTCCTGCTGTATATCGAAGGTAACGCGCACGACGACGAACGATCCGAGGTCAGTGGCGGCAGGTTGGCGGCAGCGCACCAAGATCGACCGTTGAAGTTGACACCCTTCGGATCTGGTCTCGATGGAGTCTCGATATGCGGCCTTGAGCGCTTCTCGGGGGCGGTGATAACTCCAAGAAAATGTGCTCGGTAGCCGTTTTTGTATCATCTTGTGCGGCACTGACGGGTTAGAACAGGCGGGGCGCCGGCTTGGTGATTTCTCTGCGTAAAGAACGAGTTCTAGAAAGGGAAATAAAGCGGCCAGCAGTGTCCCGCAATCGGTCAGAATCACGGAGAACGTAGTGGCCATCGTCGGGCTCTTGAATAAAGCACGGTCGGGTATCGGAGACGTAGATTCTAACGATAGCTGTGGGTGGCGCGCAAACTAGCCAAACCGGCGAAACGTGCTGGAAGTTCTGCTCCAAGTTGGCTGAGGGTGCCGATGACGCTTTCGACGGCGGTCGTTTATTCTTCCCCTCGCCCCGCTCAACGCTATTGGACGAGTGCATCGTCGAGCTCGTGTCAAAAGTCGATGCGTTGTGCAGTAGATCCACGCCTCGGTTTCTACCTCGCATCCTTCAAACCGCTGGGGTCTTTCTTCGATGCTAAAGGCTACAATCTTGTAACGATACAATCCTTTCCCGTGAATTCACCGTTTTTGAACCGCTTGGAGTAAAAAATCATCCAAAAACTTCCTCAACCGCATTAGAAAGTTGACTTATTCCGCGACTACGGAAAACGCACTTTGTCCACTTGTTTCATCATGGCGGGGACGTCCCCATAAATATTCCGGATTTTGGGATGCATTGCATTCAAGTCAAGAGGTCGGCCAAAAAGTAGATCGTCCACGGGATGAGGCACCGGTCGGCCACGCGACCTGCGCGGAATCGTCTCGGAGCGCAGTTGTATCACCGTCAGCATGTCGGTGACGCCAAAATCGTCTGCAGGTAGAAATAGCCGCTTGGGAGACGGAGCTTTCGGAGGAGAGGTTGGACTTTCGGGTTCCGAAGGTGCGATCGGGGTGGCGTAACGAGAAACATCGGTGGAAGAGGCCGAGGTAGCAGATAATTGACGACGCTGTGTGCTAAGGAACTT
This sequence comes from Mycena kentingensis (nom. inval.), assembly GCA_014461125.1. Lineage (NCBI taxonomy): Eukaryota > Fungi > Basidiomycota > Agaricomycetes > Agaricales > Mycenaceae > Mycena > Mycena kentingensis (nom. inval.). The sequence continues at coordinate 3,160,441 of JACAZG010000003.1, read as the reverse complement.
TGGTGAAGCTAGGGGTTGTTTTTCTGGTTCAAGACTTAAGACGGGACGCATAGCTGGCGAAGAGGGCTTTTCTGGTCCCGTAACTGTGTCGGTTGGCCGTTGAGGTCGAGACGCATTGGGCGTAATAGAGCGGGATCGTTCTCCGCTCCCTCCGACAGATTCCGGAGACTTGGAACGTTGAATTACGGGTCGTGGCGAGTGCGGCTGCGATACAATTGAACTGCGCGTCGATTTCGCCATGTCCCGCAAGGAACTAGCGCTCGACGAGGCTGAAAGGATAGCTTGTTGGTTAGCACGCGTCACTTGACGCTGCGCGGCGATGATTTCCTGACGCGTTGGCGTTTCCGCCGGAGTTGGCGGGTCGTGCGATTCCGGAGCACTCGCGCTCGCGACGGAGTCTCGATGTAGTTTTTGGAGCGCAATCTCGTCAAGCCCCATCGAAACGCTGCGGCGCGAGGTCAATGCCGTCGAGCTACGATACGACGTCGCTCTGCGGAGCCTGAACGTCGGATCTTGAGCACCGACATCGTCTGTTGCAAGCTGCACCGAGTCGTCTACCGATCGGCGTTTATAGGGACTTTGCATTTGAGCGGTGCGATAGATGGGTGGTTGAGGGAATGCGTCTACAACCCGACTGGAAGGCGCCAATTCTTTCTCTAGAATGCCCGGTGGGTGAGTAGGAGCGATGATGAGCATACCCAGACGTACCTTCGCCATTTCCCAGATCCACAACCAGTCCATATCGGACGCGCAACATAGCACTCCTTCGGCGAGAAACTTTATCCTCAACTTCGTCGCCACCGTCCACGACGCCCTCTGCAATTCCGAATTTCTCCAGACCTAGTTCGATAACCTCGGCGACCGTGACGCTCTTCGGAAACATCAAAACCTTTCGGCGGACGGTTTGCGATACATCTGACGACGAGGTGGTCGAGGCACGTCGATCTTTGAGGGTACTCTTGTAAAGAATCGCCTCCGTCAAAGGATCGAACGCCATATCATCGGGAAGATCGTTGGCGTAAACGACGAGTTGCAGAGCAAACCGAAGCGAGGGAGACGCGAAGCCTTCTCGTTGAATATCGGTCCCGAGCTGCGTCGAGATGTGCAAACCAGTCGAAAGTGTCACATCCGACCCAACGCCGCGCCGATTCAGAAAGAACTTGACTGCAGAGTCGTCCGCAAAGTCATTGTTCATGTCCAACTTGGAGATGGCCGGATGTAGCGAGAGGTTGCTCACAACAGAGCTGATACTGCCAACACTGTTCCGACTCACTCGAGGCACCTTGTCCACCATGCCCTCGAAGACGGCGAGCGGCCGATCATCGCCGTTTAATACTGAGCTGGTGCCCTGGAGAATCGAACTGATTGACAGATAATAATCCTGCGAGTCCGAGTCCTCGAGACGGAACCGCTGAACGGCTTGCTTGACTAGCTCGTCCGAGGTCGTCGACGAGTTCAACAAAACGGTTTTGAAGGTTGCCTCGGTCTCAAGGCCGGGACCAGCAAATACGCGGATGACGCTGAGCTCCGGTAATACACCCTTTCCATCGGCTGTGATGGGTGGCGTAAGAATGAGGGACCCAGGACGCTGACGGACGACGACGGGTGGGATAAGGAATGAAGTTGGGGGTGAGCCAGCGTCTCGAGATTTCGGCTGTGTTAGATACTTTTGCTGATACGACGCCTGCTCTTGCTGTTCTCGTTGACGGAAATACGACGTCGCCTCCTCGTGAGACGAACGGGGTTCGCGAGGCGGATCTCCGGATGTTTTCTGCTGGGGCAATTGTGTCGAGTTGGCGGCGGAGACGGCAGAAGAGGCTGAGGAGCTAATCGAAGATGGGCCTTCCCCGGTCTTGTTACTCGTGTCGCTCTCCGAGCCGAGAGAAGAGTTTTTGGCCTTCTCTTTGACACTCCTCCGAGAGAATATGCCGAAAACACTGCTGCCCTTCTTCTTCTTGGCTTCCTTGTCGTCGTCAGAAGGAGGCTCTCGTTCCTTGCGAAGTTTGCCGCCACCGTTCGGTGACAGCTTCGTAGGAGGAGAATGCGGAGCCACTGTTGGTTTGGCTTCCTGGTGTTCATCCTCTCTCCCCCGGCTATGTCGCCGTTTTTCCCGTTGGCGGACGCGACCGGAGCGGGAGCCGAGACTGGAGCGGGAGCGGGTTGAAGCGGGGCTAATGGCTGCTCCACCGAGAGGCGCTGGGCTGAACGTGGTGGTCGACGCGGCGCAGGAGCCTCAATAATCACGGGTTTGTGAACATCAGGCGAACTGGTGCGCTCCCAGTTCGGAATATCGTCTGATTGAGGTGGAATGGTGCGCTGCAGCGCCGCTGAGATCTCCGGTGGTTCGTCCTTGCGAGCTCCTAAATCCACTTTGGATATGAGAACCAACTCGTCCGCTAGCTCCCGGTCTTCTGCCTCAAAATGGCCAACATCCCACTCTCCCTCCTCATGGTCCTCGTCTTCATCAAAGATGAACTCGGCGTAGTCAAAGTCCTCATCTGGGTCGCGTCCATGCATGCTCTCGGCGCGTCGTTCTTCCCGCTCGATGAGCCACTCCTCGTCATTCCATACGGCGGGAGGATAGCGATGAACGTCAAGGGCACAAGAGAACGCGAGAGAGCGGCGACTGTCGGCGGGATTACGAGCGGTGTTACCAATTCGCGGGGCGTTTCGCTGACGCGGAGGAATCGAGGTCTCCCAGATGCGAGCGGCCGAAATGTCGACATTTTCCTGCATCTCCGCTTGAGTCGCAGAGGTAATCTAATATTAGAAAGATGAGAATGGAATGCAAGAAGGGAAGGTGCCCTCACATCGACGTTTCGATGCTTGTTGAGGCGGGCAAGACGTTCAAGCGGAGTCTCGATGTTCTCTGCCGGGATATATCCTACTTGTTCGGTCTTCAGCACGCGTACGAGCCACCAGTAGCTGTTTGAGTCGTCGATCAGGACCAGAGAATCGCCCTGAGTTGTATGAGGATGCTTGCACCGGCATGTATTCAAGAATGCGTACTTTGACGACGTTGGCCTGGCCCTCGATAGTGGCTGGAAAGTGGTGTAAAGCGTAGACCTTTCGAGTCCGCGTTAGACTCTGGCGCACAGAGGCATAGGACACGCGCTAGAGCGAAATCTATCGATTCGTCGGGAACCGACAGCCCCGAGGACGATGAATCGTCGTCATCCGCGTACTGGATCTCGTCGTCGTCGGAGTCGTCGAGTACCGAATGCTCTCCTTGGGCCTGCATGAGAGGGCAGAACGAGGAGATGCTGTGGCCCGCATCTGACGCCGCGGTCTTTTTGGGACGCCTTCTGACAGCTGTGGGCAGTGGATGGTAAGCGGCATTAACAGGTCTTCCAGCGCCGATACAGACGAGGAGGGAACGAGAACTTGGGACGCGAGCATCGGAGGCGCGGATTCGAAGGAGTGCATGTAATCTGTGCGTGAAGCGCAAACTGTCCTGGAAGTTTTGGTCCAAGTTTGCGGGAGGCGTGACGGGCTTGATTCTGACCGCGACGATGACCTCGACGGTATGCTCGTTCAGGCGTGCCCCCTCTCGTCCACTCAACACTCCTAGATGAGTGCATCGTCGAGCTCGCGTCGAAAGTCGATGCGTCGTGCAGCAGACCCATGCCTCGGTTTTTACCTCGTCCCGCCCACCGACCCAGATCCTCCCGCTCCAGCCAGCCCCAAAACTCCTCATATCGCGGTTCTTCCCTGCTCGTCCTCCCCTCCATCCAGATTAGAAGACACTGACACTGAGCATGTCGTTACCGTCGACGAATTCCTCCGCCAAACCGCCGTTGCGCGCCCAAAGACCTACGGAAAACGACGCCAGAAGAAGAAGCGTGTTGTAACGATTGCCGACCCAGACTATACTTCGGATGGAGACTCGTCGGAGGACGCGCCAGACACTCCCATTATTCCGTTGCCTCGCAAGCTCCCGTTGCGCAAGCGGTTGCTTACTGCAGCGGTGTCGACCAACGGAGATCCCGACGACATCTTGCTGCCCGGCGGCCCCCTCAATCATGCCCCAGAAACCGCTGGGAAGCAGCTCAAATTCGCAGACCCCAAGAAGACCAACCCGCCACGCTCCAACTCATTCACCAAGCCACAACTTCACGCTCCCATTTCGAACGGAAGGACGCTCAGTGCATGGCAGAAGCGGCTCAAGGTCGATGGCGGCATTCGCAAACCACGGCAACCCAAGAAAGCCGCTCGAGCTCGATGTCTTCCGCTCACTTTCATCCCTCTAGCAGAGGCAGAGATCAGCTATGCACTGATGAGGGGAGGACCGAGGGCGTACGTGTTTTCGCGCATATAGCCATGTTATACTCGCCTAAACTCCCCCTAGAGTTCTTTTTAAGCGGTCTGCAGCCTCTCCGGTATCTGAACGTGTCCCTCTCGATCTGCATGAGCCTCCATCGCATGTCGAGGTCACCCCAACCCCTCCGCCCCTCGTTTTTGACGCGTCGGTTCTTCCTGCGTCTCGGCAACCTTCGCCCGTGTCCCAGCAACCCATAGTGCAGGACCCTTCTGCGTCAGCGCGTCACTCTCCTGCATCGATGTTCCAGCTACCCGCATCGTTGCAACACTCGCCCGCACAGATTGCTCCCGCGGGCTCGCAGTCCCATTCTCCGCAGGCTCCTCCTCTCCAATTGAATCCACCTCCGACGGAGCCACTCGTGCCCTACACAGCGTCTCCAACGACGCCGGTCGTGCGCCCGACCGAAGTGGCTAGCGATCGTCCGCATAACCCTCCATCCTTGAAGCCGCTCGGATCCTTCTTAGACCAATTTTTCGAAACCGCACGCGCGGAAACACAGCTAAGCCTCGAGACCACGAAGAAAACGACGCGCAGGCGTCGGCCAGGCACGCGCCGAAACGAAAACGTCGTGCCAACCCCTCCGCCACGTCCCATCAGCACTCTGAAGTCATTCATCCAAAAGACTGTTCATGAAAACCAGGTGCATTCCACCAGCTATTCGATCTCCTCTGCCCGCTTCGCTATCCCTCGCAAATCGGAACCCGTGGATTGTGGCGATGATGACTTTGACGCGTCGCTCTTCCGCGCTCCCGCCTTACCGAATCGCACGCGTTCGCGTCCACTTTCGCGTAGTGTCCAAGCTCCGTATCAGGTCGTATTGTCGTCGACGCCGCCACCCATGCCAGAACCCACGCATGATTCTTTCCTCACGACCAGCGGATATGCCGCTGATATCGATTCGCCCTCTACCCGTTTGTTTTTGTGCTGATGTTCCTGTTTGTGCGTTGATCACCTCTGGATCTTTCTTCTGCAAATTCTGACGCGAAGCAGGGGTTTGGACCACTGTATCGATGTGTTTTGTTGTTCAAATTGGAGGACTAGAATTGTACAGGGACTTGTTGTAGATCGTTCGAGTGTACGTTTGTGATGCAGCGTTGTATCAATAATCAAATTTGACTGGCTGTGAAGGAGCCTGTCGGCGACTGGCGCTCAGCAAGCTCATTGGACGGTGGGGTCGCGGGACGCAGCATATCTGATCTCAGACTTGAAGCTGAAGTATACGACCGTTGTGACGTAGGTTTCGGTCGCCGTCTGCTAAGAGCACATCCTGGGCGCGGTATCGAAATCTTGTCCAGTGCAGTTTCATCGAGGACACGGGCCATGTCATTAAAATCTAATAAAAAGCAAGGAAGGCATGCCCAATCGATCGATTTAGGTTCTTGGTCCATCTCTGTGCATAGACAGGCACATCGCAGACTCGTTTCCGCGTTTGTTTCTGAACGCGTCTGCAGCGCACTGCCATGACGTCATAGCATGTGACCGCGTCGTTGTTCAACGCCTTTGTTCCTGGAATCGTGGCCAAAGAAATGCAGGCCGCCCCAGTATAAGAGTCGACAGCACTAGTTATTAGCAGATGGGTTGAATACTAGCTGCGCCCGTAATGGTGAGTCGCACAAGATAAACCCTCTTTTCTAAGAGAGACAGAGTAGATGCAATTCGTAAGCTACCAGCCTGCGGGGAGACAATCAACACAAATAAATCTCTCGGTAGTGCGACGTACCCTTGGATCTAATTAAACCAAGCAGCGTAACTGAAGAAAACAAGAGTGCCGAGGCAACACCAAATATCGTCTTGGGATGTGTCTCGACAGTCGAACTGAATACCCAGGCGTATAGTGCAGGCTACAGTTCGTAAGTTTCAGTGGAGCCGAATCGTGTGCACAACGCACCGAAACGCTATGCGACGCGGCAGACAACACCCCGATCGCGCCAAACAGCCGGCCAGTCTCGTTTCCATATCCCAGCGCATGCAAGCAGACCGCACCCAACGAATGTAGTGCGGGGTTTCCGCCGGACGTGAATGCCGCGACGCAGCTCAGCACGATGAACCCGAGCTCGAACTGCGAGGAGGTGATGGTGATGAGCAGGTCCGAGAGACCGTCGACCACGAGCGAGCCTTGCGCGAGGCGTTTGTCAAAGTTGAGCTCGGAGGCGATCTCCTCCGGGGTAGAGGCGCCAGTGATGGGCGTCTTGGGCTTGAAGTACTGTACAATGAGGGGAAGGACGAAGAAGAGGTTTATGGCGCGGCAGAACCAGAGCTGCGGATGGTAAGCTGGGACTGAACGGCACGAATTAAACATACCAAGGACATATAGTAGCCCTGAAAAATATAAGTATTTGGAGAACGCGGGCAGGAAGAGCACGCACCAGCTGACGGTCATTGTTAGAGTCGGTTTCGGACCAAGACGGATGCGCACCTGCTTCGGATCCCAGGAGTATGCTGCGGGCAACTGAGAACACGCTTTTACGTGACATGAACCACTCACTCTGCTTGCCATAAAGATACTTGAGCTGGTAGACTGCCTGGAACGCGAATCAATGTCGGTCTAGAGCGACGAGCGTCTGGACTTACGGTCGACGTGATGTATAGGAACATGGCCACGCCCATGAAGGTTACATTATAGTCGATTCTCGACGTGGCGCCTCGCTCTACTCTGCGCGGTCGGAAGATGGTCAATGGAGAAATGAACGCCACGCCGAATTGCTTCATCCTTTGCAGGACATGCCTCGGATCTGCGGGCAAAGAAGGCGAAACTGGCTCTAGTGAGGTATGCGATGGTTCCTTCTTGCGGAGGGATTCGGGGAAGAGAAAGGTGATGTACAAAAGCAGCACCAACTGGACGCCGATGCTGACGGAGAACATGGAGTAAACTCCCAGGGACGTGTACGTTTGCAGGATGCCCGCAATCTGATAAGGCACGGGTTAGTAATGCTCGCCGCGAGCAAACAGATTTACCCATGGGCCAGTCGCCATCCCCACGAACTGGATGCCTTGGATTACAGAAAAGATGCGAGAGCGAGAACCGTCTGCTGAGCAGTCGGACACGTATCTAGCGCGGCATGAGATGAAATATGAACACAGGGAATGGTGGCGCACGCATGTACCACGCCATTGAAGACGCTAAGACCGCCCGCGAACCCTTCCAGTACCGGTCCAATCAGGATAAAGGATTCTCCCCGAGATTCGATGGATGGTATGCCGACCGAAACTAGAAGAAACACAAGCTCCCTGAAAATCGTCAAGTCAAGCACAATATATGTGCGAAGGCGTACATGGCAACGAAACCGGCCTTCGTGTCAAAGTATGAGCTACTAGCACAGAATCCGGAGTAAGACGTACGATAGAAACGTAGAAGACGACTCGGCGCCCTCTCACATCGCCGTATTGCGACCAGAGACCAGTGGACGCGGAACTCAAGACACTCATGATTGTTAACAAGGCTTGGAGGAGAGTGAGCTGCAGCAAAGAGCAAGACCAATACGAACAAGCCTGTATCTTCGAGGCCCGCGCCGCAACAGCAGGCGCTTTACAGTCTTGTGCCAGCATACCGAGTAGAGAGCTTGGGTCCGCTGAGTCAAGCGCTCGACATGCAATGTCGGTGTAGACGTTGATTCGTGGAGAGAGCGTCATGCCGCGCTACAAACGCGTTGAGTGGGGCGGGAGGAGTCAAAATGGGAGAATTACAGCGAGGTTGACGACGAAGACGATGGGAATTACCCTAATGCGTGTTGAGCTGCGAACGAGGACCCAAGCAGTAGTCGCACCAGTATGGGTGCGGCCTCCATCGCCTAGACTCTCCAATTGTGGGACGAGGGAACAGAGGGTGGTGCTCGTCGTCGTCTGGAGAGCGGAGCAGCAGGGGCTCTTCTTCGTTCGACGTCGTGCTCATGGTCGTGGTACAGACGCAACCGAGAATGGCAATTATCTGATAAGGTACTGAGATCCTCAAGCAAAATTGATCCGGCTCTCGGGCGCCCATTTGCTTCCGCAGGATGCTGCAAACAAAGTCCCATTTCACGCGACCAAAGCGCGGAAAGCCCACGAAATGAAATCTACATGCTACTACCGTCTGCTAGGATCCAGGCTGGGATCGAAAGGCGTCGCAATGAGCCCTCCGGCCTCTAAATCCGCTTCGAGCCCATGCCCTAGATTGGACGTCGACGCCCGCATGTCTCTATTACTCCGGCTCATCGGAAGTAAAGGCGTTGGGCCGTCATCAATCGATTCAGGCGTTGCCGCGAACCACGTCTTTGGCGCCCATGACCGCTTTCCGCTGGGTGGGAAGCGGAGCGGGTACGGTAGGTGCGAGTTCGGGTCCTCGAGTGAAGGGTAGAATTGGCGATAACAGACGTACGCTGGGATGAGCCCGAGAAAGAAGCCTAGCATTACATCCTCAAAGTGGTGGCGATGGTCGGTGACGCGGGTAATGCAGATGTAGATGGACACCATGAGCGGTGAAAAGACGAGCCATGCTTTGGACTGAAGTAGGGTGAGCGTCAAATCGATCTGGAGAGCAATACAGCAAGGCCGCACCGTGTAACCTTTTTGGTTGAACAGCTGGAGTTTGCCCGCAATGTACAAGCTATTGAAGCTAAGACCGGTTGACGAGAGGCATGCATGGCCGCTGAAGAAACTTCGCATCCCATCCTTGATAATAGGGTCGTCTGCCGCCGTCTGGCAGATTGTAATGTTTGCAAGTCCGAAAAACTCGCCGTTTTTTGAACCGGGGAACGGGTTACACCGCGCAATGAAGTCTAGCCAGAGTTTAGACGCGTAGAAAGGCATGCATAGCACGCACCAGGTCGCGGCCGTCCAACGGATATCCGCACAATCTCAACAAAGGTCCCCATGAACGCGAATGCAACGGTCACTGCGAGACGTCAAAACAAAGCAGCTCTGCAAAAGAGACACGTACGCCCAAGCAGAGCATGGTGCAGGTCCCACATATTCCGACTGAGTATTAGGTTGCTGATTATGAGAAATAACCAGCAAAACAGCAGGATAAATGCCAGCGTTTTGTTCTGGCCAAGTCACGGATGAGACCGTTGGTTTGCGCCACGAATCGTACAACGCGCGTACCGGAAATATCTCCTTCTCGACAAAGCTATGTTGTATCGAGGTATCCGTCAGGTCGAAATCGGGGATCTAGACGAGTGAGCTGGGATGGCTGCGCGAAGCTAGTCAAACAAACATTCTGGAATCGGTCCAGGTAGAAGTTGGCAAACAACCTGGTCGCGAGTTAGACGCATAAACGCAGGTAAAACCGGCAACTCACGCAATGAGCACCGCTAGTATCCTCAAAGCCGGAGTTAGGTGTATTTGTTCCGGCCAATTGGATAGACACACCAGTCTACGCCGTAACCCTGGAGAATGCGAAGCGTGCGCGTAAGGAACGCGTTTCTGGGAGGCATAGGCGCGAGTGTCGTTGAGATGAAAGTTGGGTGGTCGTCGAAGTCGTGGAAAGAGAGTGGTGGCCGTCAACTCGAGGCAGTACAAAGGCGTCGATCACCGGGGACAAGACGGCCAATTGTTTGCTCCGCATCTTGCTCCGAAACGGTCATTATGGAGAGCCCGACGCGTCTGGACCACCTCTCACAATCTCCTCTACAACCTCTTCTTGCCCGCTATAAGCTATCCCCAGAGTCACTGCTTCCATCTCTTGCGGCAAGCCGTCAAATGTTGCATCGAAAGTCCAAATTTGCTGTCTCCTGGCGCTGAGGCCCTCTCCGCGGCACTCCGAGTGTTGAACACACCTGGACTCAACAAAGAAGAGGCTGGTTGGCGCGTATTCGCCGCTTTTCTGTTCAGACTCATCAAGTTCTCATCAACGCCGTCTTTCCATCGACAACTTGCACCAACGGCGCACTGGTGTGTACTGCGAACCGCCGTTATGAGATGTGGAACAAGATGGTTTACCGCTCCTTGTTATCTCATTCCCCGCTTGACGCCGGTTTCCGTCTATTGCTTTCCTTCCCCGCTGTTTCCCTCGTACAAGGTTTCCGTTCTTTTTTGTTCACTAGCATGTCGCTCTCGAACATAACCAAGGCGTTCAACGCGCTCGCCATAATCGGCCTCACTCTTCTCACCGCCACGGTTCTGCCTGCAGCGCTTACCCCCGGGCGTGTCCCTCGCAGCGCGATGTGGTTTTGCATGATAACCTCCTGGATGGTCTACTCTGCGTCGTATATCCTTATCATGGGCCACCAAGCCGGTCCACAGCCGCCTTCAGGGCTCTGTGCGATACAGATGATGACGATTTACGCGGCCCGTACGTTTTGCTCCTCGGTTTAAAAGCTGATTGCTGAAGTGACTTCCAGCTCCCTTGTGTGTCTCGGTACCTAGGATCGTATGTTCTTTTGACGAGCGAATAGAACCGCGACAACCGGGATTTCTTTCCTTGTCGACGTGCGCCAACGAAAGTCACCCTCCCAAAACCGTCGCTAATTCTGTCCAGATCCTGCTCAAGATAAAGAAATCCTTGTTCACCAACGCGTTTGGCCACCGATACACAGTCACGGTCAGCACGCTCACGTCTCCGCATTGTCTTGGTCGCTGAACCTCATTGAGCTGCTCATCCTTCCTTGGGTGATCTACCTCGTTGTCGCCGCCGCCGCTCTCGGTGTTCGTCTTCCAAACCTTTGCATTTCGTCCGGCGACTCAGACCCGCGCCAGGTTATCTCCGATTTCAGCCAGATCCGCCGCGACACGAACAATCTGTACTGCCATAGTACTCAAGAAACGCAGTACGCCCCGTTTACCTTTCCGGCAATACCGCTCACTCGTCTGGCCCTCTCCAGAGCCCGCGTCTCCGCTATCATATGCATCATATCCCTTGTCATTGCCCTTCTGGTAGAATGTACGTCGAACTACGCCAATCAGAATCTACCACAAGTTCACGCCGCACAGTCTGGATTATCGCAACGCTCTACCGCAACTGGGCCCTCTTCCGCGTCAAGAAGAACAAGATGGTCAAGGAACTGCACCTTGCCTCGCTCATCCGCCTTTTACTGTTCACGCTGCAGACATCTATCGGGCTTGGGTTCGTTCCAGCTTCCTATGTAGCACGAAACGCTTCAGTTGACTTGTTATTAGAATTGGCGCTCCAGCGGCTCTGCCCAAAGCCAGTCTGAATAACAACGACTCGTTAACCATCCGGAGCGCGCTCTTCCCTCTGCGTAGGTCAAATTCGGTTTCCGCTTTCTCCATTATCAATAACGCGAATGCAGTACCGGTAATGTGTGCGTTGACTTTTGGCTCACAAGGCGTAAGCACCCCTGAGCCTGCTTGCGAGTGGGCACTCACCGAGAGTATCCAGGACGTCTTGTCTTTCTACGCGTTTTGGCGCCGCTGGCGCCCCGCGACCGCACCAGTACCCCACCATGAGGTCACTGTGCGCAAGTCGCCGACGGGCTCCTTCGCAGCGAGCGAAGTTTGATACAACCACACACGTACATACCCTCTAAAGATGTACCACGATTCTCTGTACGATTTCCAGTCCTCCGTTGTTAGCAACAAGCAAGCATCGATGGCGGCATGTGCAGACAAAAGAACCAGAAATCCTCGTTCTTGAAATATGAGCACAAGCTACACTGTTTACGGACAACAAAGAAAAATACAGGTCTAGCTAGAATCCCTGGTACAGCTCTCTCTCCGGCCGATTGCCGTCAATAATCCCACCTCCACTAATCTCTTTACACCCAAGATTCGGCCACTGTGATTCCCTCAAGAACCCATCCTCATCCTCAGAAATCACCACATCCCCAGGATCGCGCCTAACATGCCTCCCAAACACCTCCATCCACTCCAACACCGGTTTCGTGGACCACCGCTCCTTAGCTCCCCGCCCACAAAACCACCCAAGGTGTCCGCCGCCATGCGTGATCACCGACACGACGTACCCGCCGTCCTGCGCATGCGGCAGCGGCATCTGTGTGCGCTGTACAACAGGGTCGTCCCGCGCATTAATCGTTAAACACGGTACGCGGATCTGTGCGCGCGCAATATCGTGCGTCGACGCCCACGAGTAGTAGTCGTGCACCGAGGCAAACGGGTACGGCGGCGTGTCGCCCACGGTGCGCGTGTAGATGTCGTCGAATTCGGTCAGCGTTGGGTGCTTGGTGTGCATGATCTTGCGCAGGGCGACGGCGGTGGGGTGCTCGGGGTTCTGGAAGAAGACTGCTTGATGTCGGAGGATTACGCGCTTGACGTTGTCGCCCATCCCGGGCAGGTAGAGGTGCCGACCAAATATGCTTTTGTGCAGGCTAGAAGCAGAAATATGAGTTGGGCGGTGGACTGACTTTAAGAAAGACTGCGCACGAGAGCGTGTTCCCGACGAGATCCCAAGGATTACCAAGGATCGCCGCAGCAGAAATTCGGCTATTTGCGCCTTCCTCCGCGAGATATCGAGCGAGTACGTTGCCCCCGATGGAGAATCCCAGTCCTAGCAGCGGCGCGTCGGGATACTGCGACGAAATATAAGTCAGCGCTTGTCGGAGATCGTCTGTCTGCGCGCCCGTGTAGAATTTCGCCGATGTTATTGGAACGCCAGAGCCTGAATATGTAGTATTCAACGACCGCAGGACGAGCAGAAGCGCACCTACAACCACGAAAGTTGATTACGACGGCGCGATACCCGAGGCCGCCGCGCTCGACTGGGGTGCATGCAGGCGCCAATATAGAGCGCACGTACGGTTCGTGCGAGCCTGTCAGACCTTCAACGTCCAGCGCCGCTTTTTTTTTTTTTTTTTTTTTTTTGAATCCCGTTATTAGGCCTCTACTGTAAACAGCTTGGTAGCCTTACTTATCTACACGCACAATGTACGTAGAGCTGCGTTTCGAAGATGCTGTTCGTTTTTCTTGATCGTCCATATCGTATCCTTTGCGGCGAAAGAACGTACGCCTGTCCAAAGTGGAGAGTAGGTGCTGTGGGTGTTATAAGTATGTGGTATCGTAGTTATGTATGTCGTAGGTTATGGTGTTGTTGATCGAGCGGGAAGGAGGGGGTAAAGAAGGAGAAAACTACTTGGCCTTTGGCTCCGGGCATCTCTGGGACATTTGCGCGCGGGTCGGTGGTCGGCGGGCGGCGTTCATCCAAACGGTTTCGCGTCTCTCGAGAGTTTTTCCCCCTTGTCGTCTGCGGCTCCCTTGCGGTCGTTTTGCTCGTTCGCCGGCGCAGGTTCCTCCGGCTTGATGACGCACGGCTCCGGGAGGTCGCGGTGTACGGGGCGGAAGCGCCCCGTCTCTTGGATGTACCGCATTAGCGGCTCCAAGAGCTTGCCTCCTCCCAGGAGTTGTTTGATATTGGTTGCGTCTCGTCCGCCGTCGGTACGTAGGCGCTCGCGGGCCATGGCGTGTGCCGGGCAGTGCAGGAAGTAGTGGGCCACGGTTTCGTCGGCTTGCCTGCAGCATGGGCATATGGGGGAGTCGGCGCGTCGTATTCGATGCATGTGCTTTGCGAGGGTGCAGTGGCCGGTCCTCAGTTGGAGGATGAGGACCGCGTACGACTTTGGTATTGTTTGGGTTAGCGCCAGGTAGGACCCCTTGGCTAACCGCTGGTCGTAGCGCATGGTCCGCTCGTACCGATTCGACGCCTGCCATGTCGCGTCGACGCGTTTGCGTCTGTCGTCGTTCAACTTCTGTCGAACCGCCGCCTGACTGTGGGGGATGGTGCGCCGGAAGGGTTTGGGGATGGACGCCTCTGGAGAGGCTTGTTGATGGGCCGCCCGTTTCGCTTCTTCGTCCGCGCGCTCGTTCCCTTTGATGCCCTTGTGCCCTGGGGACCAACGAATTGTAAGTACGGCCTCGGGATGTATAACGGAGAATTCAGAAAAAGTATCTTGCCAAACGTCCCATATCCACGCCGCTGGCGCCGATGTCGTCTTGTTTGCTGCCCGTACCGCGGCTTGGCTGTCCACCACCATAGTGACGTCCCCTCGTACCTCCTCCTCCCTCGAGAGCAGCTCCAGCCCCAGGGTACTCCCCACCGCCTCTCCTTCGTAAACCGTGTGTTTGTCGATCTCCCCAAGGTGCACGTTCATCGTCGATAGCTCCTTCCCTTTCCTGTACAACACCGCCGCCGCCCCGATATGCCCGTCTATCCCCGACCCGTCCGAATATACCTTCCATTCCGCCCCATCCCTTTTCTCCCCCTTGGCCGCCGCGTCCTTGTCCGCCGGTATGACGACCTTGATGCTCGGAGGGTCCGTCGCGACGCGGCGGACCGCCGGTATCTTCTCCATATTCTTGGCGGGGTACGGGATGAGCTGCATGAGGTCGTGTATGGGGGTGTTGTCCCGTTGCCGAGGCGCCGCCGTATGGTAGCGTACTTCCCGGTACAGCGGGTGGGTGCTCGGCAGCGACGCAAGTCGTAACGCCGCTCCCTCCCTCTTCTTGTTGACGAGTTCCGTCACCGGGAGCAGGCCGGCGTAGACGTCTAGGACGTCGATGGGGGTGGAAGGGAGGGCCCCCGTAATCTTGATCGCTGCCTTGCGCTGGACGGAGCGGATTTGCGACATAACGCCGCGTTCGCGCTTTTTGCCGCTCTTCGTCACCTCGTGCGGTTTGAGGAATACGTCGGCGGCGTACAGCATTTGCGGGACGCAAATGCCGAGGTAGAGACGCCGCATGCTCTCTGCTGGCAGCCCACCGTTCGCTTTTGCAAGTCTGCTGAAGATTGTTAGCCACGCTTGTCCCTTCCCTACCGCCGCCGCCTCTTGGCTCTTCCAACGTAGCTCCCGGTCGATATTCAAACCGAGGAGCTTGACCGCGGGCATCGACTTAATCGTGTGCTGGCCGAGTTGGAGGTTTCGGCGCGGTTCCGGGTCCCGTTTTCGAGGCTCGAGCGGGTTTTGGACTTTGCGTCTGTCCAGCGCCGCGTCGGGCACGATTATTATCCGCACCTCCCGTTAAGCCGTGCTGAACGACGAGAATCGGTGCGTCGGCCGGGACGCTGGCCGCTTCGGGCGGCGTGAAATCCAGCCCGAGCGTCCCGCCGTCGACTAATCGCAACAGCCGCCTAGCCGCCCGTTCATATTCTAGCCATTGACACCGCTCAAGAAACCACGCACCGTTGGTACCAGACGCGGTCCACATTCGAAAAGTCTCCGAGAACGGAGTACACCGTCTGCATATGCCCACTGCGTCCGTACCTTTAGTCGCACGCTAAAACAGAGGATAGAAAGCAAAAACCGAACTTGTTAAGCCACCAAGTCGGCCGAAATTTGGTCTTGAGACTTGTACATCTCGTCTCGACGAGTGTGCGCAGAGAAATAGGTTCGTAGTGTGATCGGAGGACGACGTACGCTGGCTCGGGGCCAAAATACAGCTGCGGCGTCTTCTTGCTGCGCTTAGGCATCGAGGTAAGAGGCAGAAAACGGTCCGCTGCATCATTATCTTCCCACCTCCGCTCGTGAAGTGCCCATTACAAACCGGTGTCCGATGCCGGTGAATAATCGCGCTTTACATGCCGATGGTTTGAGGCACCTACATGGAAGTTGAGAACAAGCGCGAGACGCCAAGCAATAACGCGACGCGACGCGTTTGATTCCAAGCTCACGCGTCGTCAAGACCGATTGCGCCAATGTGCTCAGAGGAGCAAATAATTACTTGGCGAACTCGATCGAGGGTCTTCAAGTGGGCGTCGCGAACTCCAAGATGTTTTAGTAGTTTGTACACCAGGCCACTAACGGGCAAATTACCGACGAATACGTACGTACAACAGACACGATAGCAGGGGTGGCAACAACAAACAAACAAAAAGGTAACGGTGGGACGAATGAAGAGGAGGAAAATTACTGGCTCTGTGGCTGATAAAGGGCGATTAAAAAGCTAGTAAGCTAACACCAGGGCGAGTACCGGCAACTCGGGGTGTGTAGAGGGCGTAGCCTGTGCGTGAAGGGGGCGCTACATCGTAAAAGGGCGTGAAGGAGACGAAAGGCAAAAATCAAGAAAAGAATGTCGATGCAGCGAGATAAAGTGGATGCAGTATGGTAAGTACCTTGTGTCCGTGTGCGTTGGAGAGGATGACGATGCGTTAATGGGCGTGTGGGTTTCTCGTGAAGAGCGTCAAACCAAGAAAGAGGTCAAGAAAGCGTCGTTGGGGGTCGCGGTCTTAAACGCGCATCCGCCAGCCGTAGGCCGGAGCGGGGGTGGAAACAACCTTCTTCGGGCCGCCGCCGAGCATGACACCGCCAGTGAGGACGGTCGTCTTGCCGCCGTCGTAAGGAACAATCTCCTTCTTGGACGTGTCGATGTAGACACGTGCCTGGCGAGCGCGCTCGCGGCGCGATTGACGCGTGTACGAGTCCGAAGCGGACGAGGCCGAGGACGACTCGGAGGCGGAGGAGAAGGAGAAGCCGGAGCTCGAGTCGGACGAGTGAGAGCTGCAGCGGGACGACGAGCGGGGCTTGTCGGGGAACTCTGGGAGGACGGGGGTCTTCCAGGTCGGGGCGGAGATCTCGTCGTGGAGGATGGAGAAGAGCTGCTCGTCCGCAGCGACATCGTCCTCGATGAGGATCTGTGCGACGGTCTTGCCGAACGACGGGGTCGATTTGTGGCGCGGCATGTCATTTGACCAAATGCGGATTAAGTGGCCAGACTGGCGATCAAGACGCATGGCCACGACGCCGGGGTCGACGAAGAGGTCGAGCTCGCGCCCGCCGAGGAGGGCGATCCAGTCAAACCACTGGACGCCGGCGGCGATGCAGGCGGCGTACACCGCCCGCGGGGGCAGACAGTCCGGGGACAGCGCCAGGCAGCGGTGTGCCGAACCCCGGAGGGGGTTGGTGACATCCCAGGTAGGCGCGTAGAGCGCGGTGAGGTTTGCCTCGAGGACGAGCTGGAGCTTGGAGGTGGTCGCGGGGTGGTAGCTGGCCAGCAAGGGCCGGGTGAGGAAAGAGACGGCGTGAGCGACGGCGTTTGCGAGGGAAGACATTATAAGATCGCTCGGCGATGGATGTGGATGCGAAGGACGACGACGACGAGAGCTTCAAGGTAGTACCTGGTCATCGTGGTCAGCAGCGAGCAGGATAGGATGGAGGGTGCCTACGGTGGATACGAGACGTTTACAGAGACGGAAGGAGGGTCGTTAGAGAGTAGCCTGGCCGGTGGCTGGAGGAGGAGCGGGTGAATATGGGTTTTCAATCGCAGTGGCCGTAGTTTTATAGCAGGACAGGTCTGATATGCTGTCACGAAATACAAAGGCTCACAATTATGCGAAGCCCGCTCCATCTTCCATCGCTAGCTAGCCGCCCGTCCTTGTTCTACTATTGTCTGCACCCTGGAACCCTTCCCAGCCAGTTATTCTCCAGAAAAAAAAAAAAGAAGCCTTGCAGCCCACAATAGGAGCATCCGTTGCGAGACAGAGACAGAGACGACGCGAAACATGTTCCGCAAATGTTTCGTGGCGTCCCAGAATTACGCGCTAGTAAATTGGCGCTGCCCGACGAGCAGCAAATATGGACGCCCCTCGGTGTCACTTTCGGGGAACAAGTGGGGAACACCAATTAATATTATCGCGTCGCGTGACAGACTTCCGGACTTCCAGCTACCACCATGCACTCCAGACTCCCCACCGCCACCCGCACACTCTTCGCGACCGTCGCTCGTCCAGCGTCGGGTCGCCTCGCCAGGTCCGTCCAATTCCAATGAATTACTGCCCGCTCCACTCACCCGACGTCATCAGATACTCGAGCACCATGCACGACAACGACCCCGAGGTAGCGCTCTTCCTGCACGCACGATAACCCCCAGTCTGACCCCCCAAACGACCCTCGAAAGTGAGAAGCTCCGCAACCTCACCGGGACGCAACACAGAACCTCGACGCCACACAAAGAACATGCCCCTGGCTGGAATGAGGTATGCAGCACACACCCCAGTTGGAAAGCAACGCGAAATGGACTCTTAGCACCTCGCATCGGCCTCTGAGGCGTCTATCAAGGCCGATAAAGCCACCGGAAACCCAGCGGACCTCGCCAAAAGCACGATTGCGTACATCGAAGCGCGCCACTCTCCGGATCAGGCCAACTACGCGAAAGACCAGGTTAACGGGCCACTTTCGAGCGCACAGACCGAGGACACCGATCCGCACCCGCAGGTGTTGGTCCGCCGGACGGTCCGCGAGACGACCGAAGTTTGGAAGGACGAAACCAGTACCGCGAGCGAGGATGTCGTCAGTTGCTTTCCATTGAAGCATTGCAGTTCTTCCTCTTAACAAGTTGTTGTGCAGGTCAAAGCCGAGCGTGGCGTCCTCTCCACCGAATAAAATAGCATCTTGTCTGCCCGCCCTGCTGTATCAGTATCTTGCCATCCGTGTATCACCAAGCCAAATGAGAGCGAAAGAGTTTATTTTGATATTTAGTGGTATGGCTCGGCATCGACAGTCCGTGTGTCCAAACAGAAAGGAGTGCAAAGGAGGGACAGCGCAAGCTGGAACTCGTGCGTAAAGACAGGCTCGTGAGTCGCGGCGGAAGGAAGAAAGCGATTCGTGGTCGTTGCGAGGCGTACAAGGTCACGATTAAGGGACCGATATCTTATATGTACAGTATTACTGGCCAGCAGAGTGAGTTTCCGACCAACGGCACACGACCTGATGCTTACAAGGAAGTAATCCGGTACGCGTCGTGAGACGAGTGGTTCTCCAGCCCGCGGAGCAGGGTCGAATTGTAGGCTGTAGAGACGGTGAGCCACAGAGCTGTACCGAAAGAAATGGAGAACGCACAAGCTGTACGACAACTTTTCGTCTATTTCCATGATTGCGGCCTGATTCCCGCAGCGGTAGCAGTAGTTCGGCGCGCTAAAGATGGTGACCACGTTTCTATCCTGGCTCCAGGCGTAGCCTTGAAGGAAAGTGAGAAATTCGGCGCCAAACAAGCTGTAGAAAGAACGGACCCTCCATCACCAGTTGATGAGCGCGCGCGACGAGAGTGAGGCCGTTGTTGTGGTTGAACGCCTCCGAGATGTCCTGGCCGAAAGTGTAACCCGCGCCGCGAGGCGAGATACCCCAGCCGCAGCGGTCGTCGGGGTCGGACCAGAGCAAGTCGCACATGGGACCTTCATGGGGTACTTCCTGTACGCGATCGATGGAGCGGACGTGGTCGAGGGTGTCGATGGACGGGGAGAGACCACCGTGCAGGCAGAATATCTATCAGGCGCAATCAGACCCAAGGGACGATAAGAAGGCAGCGGGCACGGACTTGGTTGTCGATGAGGGCGGTAAGGGGCAGGAAGTCGAAGAGGTCGGTGAAGAAGCGCCAAACGTTGGCGTTGCCGTATTTGCGGAGACACTCGTCGTAGAATCCGTAGACCTGAGTGATCTGCCGCGACTCGTGGTTTCCGCGCAAGATGGTGACACGATCGCGATACCGAAGCTTGAGGGCGACGAGGAGGGTCACCGTCTCGACCGAGTAGTAGCCGCGGTCGACATAGTCCCCCATGAAGAGGTAGTTTGTGTCGGGCGAGTTGCCGCCGATGCGGAAGAGCTCGGAGAGGTCGTGCTGCGCTCCAGTTAGTCGGGGGCCACAGCGGAGAGGATGGGACGGACGAATTGCCCATGGATGTCACCACAGACGGTGACCGGACAACGGACAGGCTGTACGTTGGACTCCTCCATGAGAATCTCCCTGGTCTGGAGGATGGATGAGAAAGAGGCTGGGCGGGGAGAAGGGGGGCGCACTTTGTCGCAGAGTTTCTTGACGTCTGCCTCGCTGAGCTGCTTGCATGCACTCAGAGACTCTATCCAGACATCTACTTCGTTCTCCATTGCTTTTGGTTTCGGTTGAGTTTGGTGGGAGGTTGCAAGTGCTGAATTGATCTGGCTCTTGAATTTCTGCCATGAACATCGACGCCGAGGTACGCGTCCTCCACCGTGTCCAGCACACCGCTCACCCCATCCAAGAACGCAGTATACACCACAGACGAGGTAGACCCCGCTCCAGCCATCCCGGATTGCAATCCAACAGTCATCTAGTATGGTCGTCCATTCATCATCCTGCGCGAGCAGGCCAAAAAGACGCGCACTCACGGCGTCGAGGCGATAAAGGTGCGCCGACCTACCTTATTCCGGCCTCTGCTTACCTCGGTCTAGTCGCACATCCTTGCTGCACGGACAGTCGCCAATATCGTCCGAACATCGCTTGGCCCAAGAGGTACATACGTGCGGCGCCCTCTCGAAATCTCTGTTCACGTCCCCCTCCAGGCCTCGACAAAATCCTGATATCTCCCGATGGCGACATAACCGTAACGAACGACGGCGCGACGATCCTCAGTCAGATGCAAGTCGAGCACCAAATCGCAAAGCTCCTCGTCCAGCTATCCAAAAGCCAAGACGACGAGATTGGAGATGGTACAACTGGAGTCGTCGGTGCGTCTTCTTTGCGTCCCCGTCGAACTCGTTTGTCAACTCGATCCAGTTCTGGCTGGCGCGTTGTTGGAACAGAGCGAAGCCCTTCTCGACCGCGGCATACATCCAATCCGCATTGCGGACGGTTTCGATCGTGCCTGCGCTGTCGCCGTTCAAGAGCTCGACCGCATCTCGGATCGCGTCGAGTTCTCGAAATCCAACACCGAAAATTTGCTCAAGGCGTCCATGACCAGTCTCGGCAGCAAAATGTGCGCCTCTATGCCGTCCCAGACAACTCGAGCTTACCCTATTACAGCGTCTCCAAAGAACACCGACAATTTGCGCAAATCGCGGTCGATGCAGTACTGGCAGTAGCCGACCTCGAGCGCCGCGACGTTCCGTTCGACCTCATCAAAGTCGACGGCAAGGTTGGCGGCTCCCTCGCAGACACCACGTTAATAAAGGGCGTCCTCATCGACAAAGACATGTCCCACCCGCAAATGCCCCACTCGATCAAGGACGCGCGCCTTGCGATCCTCACCTGCCCCTTCGAGCCCCCGCGGCCAAAGACCAAGCACCACCTTGACATCACGAGCGTGGAGGAGTTCAACAAGCTGCGCGCGTACGAGAAGGAGAAGTTTGCAGAGATGATCAAGCTCGTCAAGGACACGGGCGCGAACCTCGTTATTTGCCAGTGGGGATTTGACGACGAGGCCAACCATCTACTCATGCAAAACGAGCTTCCTGCTGTCCGGTGGGTTGGTGGTCCCGAAATCGAGGTATCCTGTGCACTTTTTTTTTTGATAATGTAGCCACTGACGCGTTTGTAGCTCATCGCAATAGCAACCCAGGGCCGCATCGTGCCTCGATTCGAAGACCTGACTGCCGAGAAACTCGGCAAGGCTGGCCTTGTCCGAGAAATCTCTTTCGGCACCACCCGCGACAAGATGCTCGTTATCGAAGAGTGCGCAAACACTCGCGCGGTCACGATCTTTGTTCGTGGAAGCAACAAGATGGTATGTTTGTCTTTGTGGATGGACTCATAGGCTGAGCGCTCTCAGATCGTCGACGAAGCTAAACGCGCGCTACACGACGCGATTTGCGTCGTCCGCAACCTTGTTGTCGACAACCGTGTCGTGTATGGTGGCGGGGCTGCCGATATCAGCTGCGCCATTGCAGTCTCGAAAGCGGCGGACGAGATCCCCTCAATCGAGCAATACGCCATGCGTGCGTTCGCGTCCGCATTAGACGCCGTTCCGCTTGCGCTCGCAGAGAACAGCGGTCTGCCTCCGATAGAGACACTTGCGGAGGTCAAGAGCCGACAGATTGCCGAGAACGACTCGAAGCTCGGCGTTGACTGCAACGGACGAGGGGAGAACGGTGAGTTTAGTGGTTCGATTTGGAGCTCTGCTAACCCGGCACAGACATGAAGAAGCAGTTTGTGTACGACCCGCTCATTTCAAAGCGACAACAATACCTTTTGGCGACACAACTCGTACGGGCTGTCCTCAAAATAGGTACGTTCATGGTTCATTGAAAATGTATCCTTACTGACACTTCACAGACGATGTTATCGTGGCAGGGGAGGCGGACGAGTAGAGCAGCAGTTTTCTGTAGACCAAATCAAAGTTCTCGCAAATGTTCTTGTGTGACCGCGTTTGGCTCTCGGTTCTTCTTGGACGTCCATGTTCTCCTCGCAATGTCGACGCTTCCTCTCCACAACCCAATGCCGACGCGCGTTTAGCCTCGCTGTTGCCCTTCCTCCAACACGGGCACGGAATCTGCACACTTCCCTCCGTCAGCCGCGACCAGCCCCACAGCCGCAACCTTTCCTCCTCTAACCCGACCTCTACAGCGCTCCGGCACGGTGGTCTAAGGCGACCGAGTCCTGGCACTGGGTGCGCGTTCCCTCCCCGCGCGTCTCGCCGTTTTACCAAGTCAGGTCCTCGTAGAATCAAAATCCACTTCAAGGACTCCAAGGGCGACCTGCTCAAGACGGTCGAGGCGAACGAGGGCGACGACCTGCTCTCGATAGCGCACGAGTATGATATCGACCTCGAGGGTGTGTGCCGTTTTTCCGACTACTGCCGCGGCCGCGGCCGCGCGTCCCTCCGCTAGATCCGACGCTAAAACGCGAAACCTCCAGGTGCATGTGAAGGCTCCGTCGCGTGCTCAACATGCCATGTTATTCTGCCCGCCGAATACTACGACCTCCTCCCCGAGCCAGACGACGACGAGAACGACATGCTCGATATGGCGTTTGGCCTTACCGACACTAGCCGGCTGGGATGCCAAGTCAAGCTCACGCGCGAGCTGGATGGGTTGGTCGCGACGCTACCAGCGGCGACGCGGAATATGTTTGTGGACGGTGCGCTCCGCATTTCTTCTTTTATCGCGCGTTGCTCATGTTCGCGATGGTGCAGGCAAAAAGCCGACGCACCATTAGTTTTATTCTAGATGCAAGAAGCGCTTCTCAATGTAGCATACTCCCAACTCGCGTTCTATTTGTCTCGTTTAATCAGGAACGGAAGCGATGTTGAGCTCCTAGGTCAGTTTTTGCTCTTCCTCCTCGTCCGCATGTCGAGTTCGGGAGATGTCCGCGTGCGTATTCCATGCCTTGCGAACCAGTCGCTCAAACAACAGGATTCAGGCTCTCGAAAGCTTTCTCATTAACCTGATCGCATTTTTCTCCTCCCAAACTGAACCTCGAGTCGAGAATGTGCCCGCAATGCGTCGGCGTCTTATCCAGCTGACCGTTCACTTCCTTCTCTTCCTCGTCTGCGCCGCAGGCCCAGAGTTCTCGCTCCCGGCAGAACAAATAGGGTTCGTGAAATACGGCGCCTTGCTCATTGCAGCCTTCACCCAAAATCCGACGGACCCAACGCTCGTCCTGTTCCACCAATCTATGGGTATAATAATGCCGGGGTGTTACTGGCGTACGTCGCTTCTATGCTTCTCACTGTCCCGGCCGGGATTGACGACTCCCCAGTATGTCTCAAGGACCCTCCTTTGTTGTACCTGGAACTGGCAATTGATCCACGAACGCAGGCGTTCTGGGTATTCCCCTGCTCTCTGGCAGCGTTTCTGCTCGGAATTACGCTTCGCAATTCCCCGCACAACCTCGGTGTGTGGCGTCCGTTCGTCGTTTGGGTACGTGGTCTTTGTTACCCCAGTGTCTGGTCATTCACGGTCGTTTAGTGTCCGAATACGTGGCGCTGGGAGGCGCGAAGAGATTGGACTCTTGTCTAACGCGTTGAAGTTCAACTACTAATACTTAAAATCGGTTCGTGTCCAAAGCAGAGAGGGCATCTATGTCTATACCGCCGCCACTTCTGTGGGTGCCGTTACAGCTTCTGGCGCAGCAACAGCTTGCGACGCGTCCCCCTTCTGCCCTGTTTTGAAATCGGTCTCCTTCAATCCGACTTTGGCACCCAACGCGCGCCAGTTCTCAGTCCACAACGCGCGGCGCTCGTTCGTCATTGCTACACCTTCATGTCAACTCCCGCCCACAGGCCCAGAATTGATTCACGCACCGACCAACGCGGGCCAATACTCCTCATGTTTGTACTCCAGCTCAACCGAGCCGCCCCAGCCCGCCGTCACCATCTCCGGCGCAAAGATGCCATCCTCGATGACCTTGGGGTTGAACTTTATCTTTGTGCGCGTCATAGGGTCGACGAACGGCATGATGAGCTTGAGGAAGGCGTTGACGAGGAAGGGGACATTGAGGATGAGCGCGAGGCCGAGGCGTTCAGGGTAGTGGTCTTGGAGAATGCTGAGGACGGAGCGGGCGACGCCGAGGGATGGGTTCTTGGCCTTGTCGGCGAAGTCGATGAGCAGGTCGAGGGACCTGGTTGGGTTAGGTTAATTCGCGAGCTGGATTGTGAGAACGTACTCGACACCAGCGGGCATGAGATCTAGAGTCCGCTCTAGCATCCAGACGGTGAATTGGACCTGTCGTTCAGGGCCGTCGGTGTTTTGCTTGGAGGGGAGCAGCTGGAAAGCTTAGCGCAGAGCTTCGTATGGGAAGCCGGCGCACATATAACCCTGGCCGACCGTGCAAGTCGTGACCAAAGAGGACCATTTTGCCAGTGAGGGCCTGCGTAATACGCGTCAAACTCGGACCAGACGTGTCGTTTAGTGGGCGCACCTCGGGCTCGACCAATTCGGTGGTCAGCTTATCGTAGAAGCCGTATTCGCGTCTCCAGATAAGTGTTTGCTCTAGACGTTGTTTCGCAACATCGAGCTTCCACTTGGATGCGCGCAGATACCTGGTTTCTCAGCGGCCAGAATGAAGGAAGAGCAGGCATACCTATAAATGCACTCATAGGACACCCACATCTTCTCCTCGTCCGATAGCCCAGTTTCCGATCCCGCAGGTTTGTATTCGGGATTGGCGAAATGTTCCAGGACGGCATCGTATTTCTTCGTCTGCTCCTCCGTGAGCTGTATCGGCGGGGTAGACTGCGCGGGCGCTGCTGGAGGTGGACTGGGGACGTGCAGCGTTGTGGATTCGGTCATGGTGTAAAGCAAGTTGGGTGGGCTGATTTTCGGTGCGGCGTCGATCCCGTCATATCGTCGGACGTCGGTTATAATGAGGAAACCGGTTTACGGGTGCTGCTCGGTGCTGCAGATTGGGCGCATACAAGCTATAGCACTTGACAAGGTCAGGTCTCGAAAGTGATGCTGGGGCCTCGAAGCCTGTTCTTCGCCTCCATCCGCGTCCTATCTCGACCCCCATCTCCTCAGCAGCAGCGCCGTCTCCTCCGCACCATGTACCCAGACAGCACCCCGTACGAGACCGGAAACCTGCAAGTCTCCGATATCCACACCTTGTGCGTTCAGTCTGGATATCTAGCCGAGATTCGCATTGACCACACGAGCAGGTACTTCCAATTGAGCGGCAACAAAGACGGTGCACCCGTGTTATTCAACCATGGCGGACCCGGCGGAGGCTGCGACTTCGATCCGGGGCACCAGGACTCGTCGTTCTTCGACCCGGCCAAGTACAAGATCGTGCTATACGACCAGCGCGGCGCCGGCAAGTCTACGCCCCCTGCGTGCATCGAGGAGAACACCACCTGGGACCTCGTCAAGGACATCGAGAAGCTCCGCGAACACTTGGGCATCGAGAAATGGCACGTCTTTGGTGGCTCGTGGGGCTCGACTCTGTCGCTCGCCTACGCGCAGGTAACCCCTACACGATGCGATTCCGATTCCGCGTCCTAACTCGTCGCACTAGGCACACCCCGACCGCGTTAGGAGCTTGGTTCTTCGGTTGGTGTCTTCCTCGCGCTAGAGGCAGCATATCTGACGCGTTTTGCATCCACAGAGGCATATTTACCCTCCGGCGGTCCGAGCTCGAGTTCTTCTATCAGAACGGAACGTCGCACCTATTCCCCGAAGCTTGGGAGGAGTACATCTCAATCATCCCCGAGAAGGAGCGCGTCGATATGATGACCGCATACCACGCACAACTCAACGCCGTCGACGACGAGACCAGGATCAACGCAGCCAAAGCGTGGTCCAAATGGGAAATGGCAACGTCCCGCTTGTTTGTTGACCCCGAGTATCTTGCTCGCGCCGAGGGCGATGAGTTTGCCAAGTATGGTATATTGCAGTCGCGTCTGGGCTGAACTGACTACAACCAGCGCCTTTGCCCGTATCGAGAACCACTATTTTGTCAACGCAGGATGGTTCCGCGACGGCCAGCTTCTCGAAGAACAGGCAATCGACAAGATGTGCGCTTTTCCGCGTTTGTGTAGTTCCCGCTCACCGTTATTATAGTCGCCACATCCCCTGCATCGTTGTACAAGGTAAGCCCCACTCTCCATCGCTATCACTTGTGTCTAAAGAGCTTACAGGTCGATACGACGTTGTTTGTCCAGCAACAACCGCTTATGCGTTGAAAAAGGCAACACAGCGCATATCTAACTACCCAACTGCTCATTCCAGTGTCATAGGTCTGGCCAGAAATCACGCTGCATATGGTTCCCGACGCGGGCCACTCGACGCGGGAGAAGGGCATCCAGAATCTTCTCGTTCAGGTAAATGTTCTTTGTTTTCCTCGAGGTCCTTGCTGATCTTTTTGGTAGGCCACGGACAAGTTTGCAGAACTTGAGATGTAGCTTTGAACGTGAAGTAAAGTATTTGGCGAGCTGTAAGGTATTCTTGAGACTACATAAGTTGAACTTGGTACGATATGTCTCAGTGACGCCTAGCCCATTGTCTACGTATAACACAAAGGGATTCGAAGAAGTCAACTGCCAGATTCTTTAGTTTGGGCGGTACATAAATGGTAAACAAAAAAAACGGTCCATCGGCGAAACGATTGTCCATATGTACTTCTGCATCGCTACTCCCAATCATCCGACTCAGCGTTGCTCGAAGCAAAGTAAGTATCCTCGGAAGAGTTGACTTGGGTGTCTTCAGACGCATCCGCATTCGCATCCGCCAGCGCCATCTCATCGTCGACATGTCGATGGAACTCGGAGGTGGTCATGTCATATCCGCTCCCGGACCCGACAAGTGTCGTCTGGCTCGACCTTGGCTGTACCGGATTCGCCGAAGCTCGCTCTTCCTCCTCATCCTCCTCCTGCTCCTCATCGCCATCGCCGTATAAAAGCATGGGCCGGTACTCGGGCTGGCTCGACGTCGGGATGGGCGGGGACGAAGACGGCATATCGTCGTTCGCCAGGCGCTCGTCCAACGCAGCTTGGTAGGGCGATGGTTGGGAGGACGACGGCGGTGAAACGTCCTCGTCCTTATCTTTCTCCTGCTCCTCGCTCATCCCGAGTCGCTCATCCTGCGCGTCATCGGGCTCTTCCCGTCGGTAGGCGCGCGGCTGCGAGGAGAACAATGAACCCGCCCATTCGTCGTCGTCTTGGTGCTCTGTCTCGTGGCCATCCTGGACCTGTGTGTCTTGGCTGCCATTCGACGCGTCTCCGCCATCTTGGCTCCGGGTTACGTCTGAGGGAGCCTTTGGCGGCGTCCGCTGACCGGATCCGAAAAGTCGAGTCCAGTTTCCAGCGACAATTGGTGGCGGCATGGGTCTTGTAGTGGTTGGCCGGTCGAGGGAGATGCAAGGCCGTCTTATATAGCGCACAGCTAGAAAGAGCGCCTTTCAGACGCAACAACAAAGAACTCCGCTTGGAATCAATGCAGCGTAATTATTGCGATGCGAGTATAGTCCGTCCAAAAGCCCTTTGTCTACAATGCACAAACCATGAGTCATGCCTCTAAGTCCAGACTTTCCCTGTTGGAAAGCACAAAGGCGTCGGTAGAAGGGCGTGGCGCGCCATTCGAGTGGGCAAACATATTGGATTTGCGTTGCGAGTCGTGCCGGGCGTAGGCTGCGTCGGAGCTGGGCCGAGAGTGCAAGGGTGCATCCTCTAGAGGCGCATATCTACGCAAGGAAGTCAGCCGGGGTCGCGACAAAGTAAAAGGACCCCGCACTCGCGGTCTAATGGAAGATTTGGATGTGGGCCGCGGAGTTCGATGAGAAATTGACCAATGGCGAGCGTTGAGACCTTGTAAGTCTTGAGTATGCCGCGTCCAATGGATTATTTGTGCGCGTACAATGATTATAATGAGGCTATAAGCAGGTTAATGAGTGAATGTAGACGCGCAAACGAACATACCCCAGGTTGAGGGACATTGCGATGAGCATGTACGCGCTGTAGCGGCGTTGAGAGCCGTAGCGTTCCATATCTAACCCACTCACAGTCTCAAGAACGCGAGTAGCCAGTACAGTCCTGCCCTCCATAACGCATAGCCGACTTTTGACCTCCTCAGCAACTGCGGACACCACTTGCGCTCGTGTGCATACGCAAGGAACCTGCGCTCGCCAACGTCAATTACCGCCAGAAACCTTGCAGAAAGGTAACACACCTCTCGCAAGCGCAGATCCCTATGCTGAGCAGCGCCCCGCCCAGAAAGCCGCCAAACGAGTCCAGCCGGACAAAGGTGAAGAGAACGTGTTCGCCGCGCAGAGTCCAGTGCAGAACGTCGCCAGAGTCTTCTGCGGCCATGGGTTGTGGAAGCGAGTGTCAAGAGGAAAGGCGGTGGCGACTTGGCTTCACTTCCACGATCACAGTGCAATTGCAACCCATCCGCGGCAGACCGTTTCCCTGGTCCATCGTGACGGCCATCTCTCGGGGCGTCGACCAGCCGTCTCTGCTAATTTCGGACGTCGTCCAAGGTTGAGAGCAAGCCTGGCCCGCATCAACCAACGCGTCGATCTTGCTTCTGCTTCTCACCCGGGCCAGCAACGTCCGCTTGCTTCACTTGTCTTTATTCGCTCTACAGGTACGATAAACTAAAACAAGCATGGATACCATATTCGCAACCAATCTCTCAAGTTTTGTAACGCAGGAAGGTCGAAAAGTTGTATGGTACAGCGGGGAACTTAACACAGACCCGGAACGGCATCTATTGAGGACGGACGGGGAGGAGGGCAATGTTGCGCTCGCGCTTGACGTCGGCGCCGTTCTTGGCAAAGTAGCGCTCGGTCATGAACGACCAGTGGAGGGATCTGTGCCTGGTCAGTCAACTCGACAGCGCGGAGAGCGAGAAACGCACCCAACGATCCAAGCCTCGAGCCCGCCAATGTAGCGCTGCACCTGCTCGTCGACCTCGGGACCCCAGGACGGGACGTGGTGGCGGTTCTCCTGGAACGCGTCGATGGTGAGGCGGCAGAGCTCGCCGACGTAGTCGACCGCGCTCTGGAGAGTGTGCCCGTGGTACTTCATGAGGATGGTGATCATGTTGTGCGTGTCCCCGCGCGATTGTTCGACGTTGTAACTGAAACCCCACTGTTAGCGGCCTGCTCGCAACTTGTGTGGGCGAACATACGAGAAGATGTCCTAAACAAACAAGGTCAGCATTGGGCGCCGAGGATGAGAGTAGAGAAACGAACGTTGGACCAGGTAACGAGGTCGTTGGTCGACTCGTTGAGCGACATGATGACGGGATCCTCGGCGACAAAGTCGGGGAGGTCAATGTCGAGGCCGTACTCGATCAAAGCCCAGCACGGCTTGCACCCTTTTGCGACCATCAGCGCTCTCGAACCAAGACAAAGAAAGAAGCCCACCGGAAGTATCCCGACGGATCGCGATATAAGTCTCCAAGTCGGGGACGATGTCAGAGTCGCGCCACTTGGCCTGAACGTTGACGGCCTCGAAGAACATCTCGAACGTCTCCTTGAAGCGGCCCTGCCAGCCAGGGCCGTATGTCTCGATCGCGCGCCCCCAGAAACTGCAACACAAGGTCAAATAGGGAAAAAGAGAGACAGAGAACGCACTCTCTGGCAAGCTTGCCCGCGTTCAACTCGTCGTCCTTGGGCTGTTCCTTGCCCGGGAACGACGTCGGGCGGTAGAACTGCGGAAACTCGAGCGCGTTCATGACTGCGATGAGTGGTAAGCAACCAAAGACCAAGCTCATGAAGAACGCGTACCGGCATCCGACAAAACCTCGGTATCACTAGTCATCATCCCGTCGCTAATGTTGTCCCTAAAGACGCGTTAAAACAGGCACAAGCAGGGAAGGCGCACGCACAAATGGAACAGGTAGTTCATAAAGTCGGAGATGACGCGGAGGCGGTCGGGCGGCGCGGTGTAGTAGCAGTGAGCGGTAAGCTCACCGGCCTTGAGGCCCTTGAGCGCAAGGCGCTGCTTCGCATTGAGGATCGGGCAGTTGGAGTCGAGCCAGTGAACCGACTGCGCGGCGACGGGGTCGCCCTGCGGGTTGTAGAGCAGCTCGTACTTGCAGTGTCCGACCAAGTCGGGGAGCTTGAACGCGACGGCGTTGTCCTTGGCGGGGTCGGACGCGACGGTGGGCTCGGGGGCGGTAAAGGTAGGCGAGATGGTCATTTTGGGAGGGTGGTTCTCGAGGCACGAAGCTGGGTGGAGCGGGTCATTGCGAAAAATTGGACGCCCTCTTATGAAGACCCGAAATTATGTTAGATCTCCGATTTTGTTGCCTACGCGCTCGTTTGTGTATGTTTTTTCGCGAGTGATATGGCTTCAAGTTGACAATCGGTGGCCGGATCGTGTGGGGATATGCACCAAACAAAAGACGAGAACAATGCGCTTGATTTCAGGGCGGGCTCTCGTCGATCGTGGGCGCTTGGGGGTAGTGAACGTAAACCTATGAGTCGAAGAAACGTGGGCGTCGGAATAAAAAGAGTCTGGAGCGCCCGGAGGACCAACTGAGACGGGAATGACGGTCCCGAGAACCGTTTGGCCCCGTGCGCAATGCTTCCGGGCGGGTTGGACAAATCCGCGGATACATGGGCCAAGAACAAAAGAAATGATCGAGCAAGACAGGTTGGAGCGTTGGCGTTGGCGGTAACGCGCGAGGGTAGGAGCTGCGACGATAAAAACAAGAGACAGGATGCTACTATATCACAACCTTATCAAAGGACAAGAGGTACCAGGCGGCTTAGGGCGGAGATCGCTGGCTATGGAGGCGTATCATCGAAGTGCTTCAGACCGACTGACACCGACGCATCGCAAGTGAACAACAAACGCTGAGACCTGTGTTGGCTTGTGGGGCCAGGATGGGCCGTGTTGACGCGGACGATGGTGGCGGTCGCCAAGAAAGGTAGATGTGTGTGACCGCGTTTGTCTGCTGACCACGCACCTAGACGCGTCGCCGGCTTTCCGGCTTCCTTCTACCCATGACTTCCATGAAAGCAGTTCGCTGGCACGGCGCATTCGACATCCGCGTCGAGGATGTCCCGAAACCAACGTAGGCGATTCGTTCGCTGCTCTTCGTGCTAACCCTGTTTAGCATCCAGGACCCCGACGACGCGATCGTCAAGGTTTCGGTACGCCAGAAGTTATCGTATGTTGCGGCACTCACCCAAGAATGCAGCTTGCGGCGTTGTGTGGTATGTTTGCTTCGATGTCTTTGGACCCCGCCAATTCTGCGCAGGATCCGACCTCCACATCTATCGCGGACACGACCCAGTCGACAAAACGCAAGTCTGCGTATAATAAATTCATGGGAATCCTCCTTACAACGCACCAGCCATATCTGCGGCCACGAATTTATTGGCGAGGTCGTCGAACTCGGCGCCAGCTTCGGTGCAGCCAACGCACAAGGACGACCCGAGCTCTACTCTAGCCTCAAAGTAGGCGACAAGGTGGGTTCCTACCAATCCACAACCCGGCCGATGATGGCATCCATCGCCAGGTGGTTTCCCCGTTCACGGTCAACTGCGGCGAATGCACGTAAGTGACGCGACGCGGCCAGCCCAAGTTCTTACATGCCAGCGTATGCCGCCTCGGGTACACATGCCGCTGTCCTGCCGGCGCGCTGTTCGGCAGCCCGGTCCTCCCCGGCGGCCAAGCCCAGTTCGTGCGCGTCCCCAAAGCCGGCGGGACGCTCTTCAACCTCAGCGACGCGCGCTCGTGGAACGCGGCCGGCATCCACGATAGCTCGCTGCTCCTGCTCGCGGACATCCTCCCTACGGGGCTGTTCGCCGCGCTGCAGGCGATGAACCACCCCAAGGTGCTGCCGGCGGTGACGGGCCGCGCGTATCCCGCGAGTTTCTCCCAGAGCGGCAGGACGAGCGCGATGATGACCGAAGCGGACCGCGTGCTTTCGTTTGCGATTATCGGGCTCGGGCCTGTCGGGTTGTGTGCGGCCGTGAGCCTACTCGACATGCTCGCGACGCAGGCGCTGCCGTTCCAGATTGTGGCTGTCGACCCAGTGGCGGAGCGCCGCGACAAGGCGATGGCGATTTACAAGAAGATTGGCGCGGGCGGCACGTTCGTCGCGCTGGGGATTGACGAGGCGAAGGAGGAGATGAAGACGCTGACGGGCGGGGTCGGGGCGAACGCGGTGCTGGAGGTTGTGGGCAACCCGAGCGCGTTGACGCTTGGATACGCGCTCGTCCGCCCGTTTGGCGCGATTGTGTCGGTGGGCGTGCACGGAGCGGCGCAGATGCCGTTCACGGGGAGGGAGTTGTATGGCAAGAATGTTTCCTTTGACTTTGGACGTTGCCCGGCGCGTGCCATGTTCCCAATGGCGTTTGACCTGCTCGGTGAGTTTACTTGTACATTCAAGTCCGCGCTCAACAAAGCTGCAGTCAAACGGCAAGATGTATTCGGGAGTGTAGGAAGCCCGGACAGTCTGGTGGATCGCATCGTGTCTCCGGACGATGCAGTGGAAATGTATAAGCTCTTTGAGCAGAACAAAGTCGGCAAGGTGGTGTTTGACATGTCCGAATAATTCATCGGGCGAATGCTGCGTCACCAGGCCGTGTGCTGGTCGTTGAGCGCTCAACGACCAGCACACCGTCCGGAGGCAGACTATATTCATGACCAGTATCTACGCTTGGCTAGTAGGGTACGGAGAGGGATGACCTGGGGTATTTGATTTGTTACGACGTGCTCGAGGGACACCTGTGCGGCGGTTAGACAAAGGAAAGATGTGGCGGACAGTGGGAGACGCACGTCCTGCATGCTGTCTCCTGCGACGGTGACTGCATGGGCTGGCGCAAGGACGAAGCCGGCTTACGCGACACTGGAGAGGACGGGTTAGACGAGGACGACGACGACGACCACCGGTAGACGGACCCGAGTGATTAGGCATGCGCTGGAGTGGATCCAGGTGCCTCCGCGTTGGAGCTGCTGCGTTGTGTAGCGGATGACACGGTTGAGCGCGGTCGACGAGCGGACTGGACGCGTCGTCAGCGACGGCGACAACGATGAGGAAGAAGCTGACCTCGGTCCTCAGAGGGCAGTGGTCGGTTGCGGTTCGTTTCCTTGAGCCAAGTTCGCTCGCCAGGTGAAGACCGTGGTGAGGGCTAAACGCAGAGTTCGGCAACTAAAATTGATGCGAGGCCCACTCTTTTATACCGTGTGACGGGCGTGACGCTCATTGCAACGCGCTTCGACCTTGGACGCGTCCAGACAGCCTCACAGCGACAGAACACGACTGGAATGGCTTTGTAGACGAGAATGGGTGTAAAGAGCCTTTGGAAACTCGTAGGGCCAGTCGGGCGCCCAGTAATGTGAGTCGGACACTCCAGTCTACTCGGACTACAGCTCAAACGAACCAGGCTCGAGACCCTCGAGGGCCAAATTCTCGCAATCGACTCGAGCATCTGGATATACCAGTTTCAAGCAACGATGCGCGACAAGGACGGCCGTGCCCTCTCCAATGCTCACGTACTCGGTTTCCTCCGCCGCATCGCAAAGCTCTTGTTCTACGGCATTAAACCTGTCTTTGTCTTCGATGGAGGGGCCCCTGCTATGAAGAGAAACACCCTGGTTCGCCCGCTGGATGCTGGAAAGAGATGGAGATCTGACTCGACGTAGAACGAGCGGAGGCAGAAGAAGAGCGGGGCTGCTACGAGCCATGCGAAGCTTGCAGAGAAACTCCTCGCTGCCCAAATGCGCAGGGAAGCGGTCAAACATGCACAGGGCAAACAGTACGCGTTCATTGTTCAACCTCGGCTATCCTAACTTGACCAGGAAACCCAAGAGTAACGGCAAATTCCCTACCGGGCCTGTCGTGCTCGACGATAACACGGTCTACCTCGAGGATATCGACGGCTCGGCTGCTAAATCTCCGGCCAAGAACCCCGCACCACCCAAATCCGCCTCCGCGTCTCCTAGCAAACCCCGCTTCCACGAACACGATCCGTATCGGCTCCCCGATGTCGATTTTGAAGCTGCAGTTGCAAAAGCAACGCGCGCGGCTGTCCCTGACCCTCGTCTTGCCACGGAAGACGAGCTGCGCGCGTTCATCGAGGACATGCGACCAGAGGACTTCGACATAACCTCTCCCGCGTTCCGCGAATTACCAACCGAAGTCCAGTACGAAATTGTCGGCGACTTGCGGCTCAAGTCGCGCCAAACCTCTTTTGCGCGTCTACAGAATATGCTGTCCAATTCAAAGTCGCCGCTCGACTTCTCCAAGCAGCAGATTCTCAATCTACGGCAACGGAACACTTTGACGCAACAGCTGCTCGAGACGACCGACAGTATCGGTAAAGCGCATCTGACGATTCCTGTTCGCGTTGCGAGTGAGCGGAATAGGGAGTACCTGCTCATCAAGAACGAAGGCAAGGATGGAGGTTGGATTTTGGGGATTCGGGATGACGGGACCAAGGAGAAGCCGATTGAGATTGACCAGGATAGCGAAAAGGCTGTCTCTGATGCGGATAGCGACGAGGACATGGAGGAAGTCGCCATGTATGCTATCCGCTTTTGTTTGAATACAACGCTGACTTGTTCCAAGTCCATTTGCGGGCGTACAAGACCCAGATTTGCAAGAATACCAACGCTCTAACGCACTCGATGCAATTTCTAAGCGGCATGCGCCCAAGAAGTCGCTTCCCAAACAATCGAACCCGCTGTTCGACTTTGACGCGGGGGACTTTGACTTGGACGACACCGTCCCGAATCCCGTGGACGATGACGACGATGAGGGGCTCGCATTCGCGATCCAAGAGTCGCTCGATAACGCCACTGCTGTGCCTGCTGCTCCACAACCGCGTCGGCCAGTTATGGTCAACGCCGTCGCGTCCTCGTCGAAATCCACATTGGACAATCCCGTTGCGACGCCTCGTCGGTCGTCGGATACCGTACGCTTTTCTTTGGACGAGGAATATATTCAGGGCAACCGTCTTGAGACAGCGTTGTCAATAGCGAATGCGGGCCCGGTGCGGACACCTGTTCGGGCGGGCAAGGCGCCGATGTCTAACCCCAATACGCCGCCGCTGTTTGGCAAGCCAATGCTGTTGCAATCATCGCCGGAGGTGAAGGATACCGCTCCAAAGACCCCTACGTTTGGAAGGGTAGCGTTGTTGGAAAGTGGAACTACCAACTCCCCTCCCCTACCGAAAGTTGTTCCTGCCTTGCACCAGCAACTGTCGGGGTCGTCATTGGGAAAGTCAGCGCTGTTGGATTCAAACTCGGATGTCCCAACGTTTGGTCAGCCGGTTTTACTCGCATCTTCTCGGCCTTCAACGCCGACCGAGACTGTTCCACTACCTCCGAATGAAGCCGTACCTTTCTCTGCATCTTATGCAGACTCTGATGAAGAAATGGAGGAGGTACTTCCTTCTGAGCCGATAAAACTACCTTCTGCATCTCCCCAGGACGAGGAGATGGAGGAGGTGAACATTCATAGCCCGTCACCACCACCGCCACCCATCGAGCGCCAATCGCCTCTTCCTACCTCTCTCCCCGCCTCCCCAATCGCATCCGACGTCGATCTACCAGACGCCGACGCCGACGTAGACGAAACGCCCTTATTCGACTGGTCACGATCCCCAACGCCCGTCGTTGGTCTGGAAGAACAGCCCCCGCGCGCGCCTTCGCCTGTTCATCCAGACTGGGACGCCGCACAGGAAATGGACCCCGCGGCGGAAGAGAGCGAGTTCGCGCAGTTCATGTCCCAGGTTAAGGGCAAGGAGCTCGGAGAGGTGCAGAGGGAGATCGACGACGAGATACAAGTGTTGAATGCGCAGAAGCGGGCGGCTTTGAGGGATGCGGAGGATGTGAACCACCAGATGGTGTCGCAAATAATGGTTCGTCGTTTTTGTCGGAGACGGCGACATCGAGTTGTGTTTGAAACAAAGAAACTAGATGATGCTCAGTCTATTCGGCATCCCATACATAACCGCTCCGATGGAAGCCGAGGCTCAGTGTGCGGAACTGGTCCAACTCGGGCTCGTCAACGGCGTCATCACCGACGACTCGGACGTCTTCCTCTTCGGTGGCTTGCGCGTCTACAAGAACATGTTCAATCAGTCCAAGACCGTGGAATGTTTCTTGATGTCGGATTTGGCACGCGAACTTGGGCTAGAGCGTGACGCGCTCGTCCGGCTCGCGTACCTGCTTGGGAGTGACTACGTTGAAGGTCTTCCCGGCGTTGGCCCGGTTGTGGCCATGGAGTTGTTGGGCGAGTTTCCTGGGGACGATGGGCTGCACAAGTTCAAGGACTGGTGGAGCAAGGTCCAGTCAGGGAAGGATAAACCAGAGGAGAGCAGTTCCAAGTTTAGGAAGCGATTCGTGAGTGGGCAGGTTATGTGGAATATTTGAAACTGATGTTGAAACAGAAGAAGAACTTCAAGAAACTGTATCTCCCTCCAGAATGGCCGAACCCGCTCGTTGTATGTGCATGTTTATTTCACAAATCTTTACTGACAGCGGCAAAGCGCGACGCTTATTATCATCCGACCGTCGACGAGTCCGAGGAGACGTTCAAGTGGGGTCTACCCGACCTAGACGCCCTCCGAGAGTGCGTCTCTCCATCCCTTTCATATTCTTGTCAAGCTCATTCCGCACAGATTCCTATTCGCCGAACTCGCCTGGAAGCCCGACAAAGTTGACGAACTACTCCTCCCCGTGATCCAAAAGATGCGGAAACGAGCGCAAAGCGGCGCGCCGAACAAGCAGGGCAACCTGAACGGGTACTTTGATGTTGGTGGAGGGAGCGGGACGATTGCGCCAAGGAAGCGGCAGGCGTATGCCAGCAAACGGTTGCAGCAAGTCGTGTCGGACTTCAGAAAGAAGAGAAAGCGAGGCTCGAAGTCGCTTTCGCCGGCGCAGGACGAGGATGAAGATCGGGAGAGTGCGGACGAGGAGGAGGAGCCAGTGAAGAAGCCGGCGAAGCGGAGCAAGGGCAAGGAGAAGGAGAAGGAGAAACCCAAGACGAAGTCTGCTCTTGGTAGGAAACCTCCCAAGAAGCGGAAGCCGAAGAAGAGCAAGAACGAAGGCGCTTCGGAGTCGGAAGGCTCTGACTTTGAGGGTGTGGTTAACGATGCGGCAACTGCTGGGCCGCCGCAATTGCGACCGCGACCGAAGCCGACTTTCAGAGGCGCGCAGCAAGCGGAGGAGCAGGACCAGGATGATCGATAAATTTGATCTGTACTTTTTAGCGACGCTGTGCGCTCTTTCGAAAAGCCAAGGGATCAAGACGCATGGCTGGACCGGATGTGGCGCAAGAACATGAAAAAAAAAAAAAAAAAAAAAAAAAACTGAGTGGAAGAACGATAAAATAGCAGTTCCTGGTTTCGATCCAGGGACCTCTGGGTTATGAGCCCATCGCGCTTCCAACTGCGCCAAACTGCTGTTGAAAACTAGCCCTGATAAAATATCTCACAGTATTGTGAACAAAGGTTTGATAATATTCACACTACTACCTTGATAAACCGCCCAGAAGACAGGAAACTGCTCTCGAACGGCGTCCAAGCCATCTGAGTTCTCCGCGTCAAATGTATTCATCTCATCTCCATCGATAGGATCACTGTCGTGGCACCAAATCCCGACCTATATATATTCACCTAGAGGTCGTCCGTCTCCTCGAATATCGACCACAAAGGTTCCACCAACACCATATTCACGTCCAAATCTCCCTCCCGCTGCGCCTCGCTCCGCAGGCAACGTATATGCCAACCCATCAACCGTGGAGCTTGTTGTAAACGGCGGACATGCAAGGACGGGGAAGTGTCCCTCGTCAAACTCGAGACGGAGGTAATCGAGCTTTTTCCATGCAGAGATCATGAAGCTGCCGCTACCGAATCGGAATGTGCTCTGGATTGCGCGCATGTCAGGTTGGTGCGCGGTCCAATGGAGAGTGCTGGTGATATCGGCGGGGGAGGTAACGGCAGGAATGCGGTAGAGCTCGTGGATGGCTTTTGCTGTTTTCCAGAGCGGACCATCAAGGAGACCGATACGCGTGATTTCGGGGCCGGTAGCGTCAACGGTGAGGACTGAGGTCAGGAGGGCGTTGGGAAAGTAATGAGAGAGGCCTAGGCGCGCTCGGGTGTTGACAGGGGAGAGGAAATCGGGAGGAGAGACAGGACCGAGGGTTGGTTCGCGGGCGTGTAATTTAAGACGCGCGCGATAGACACGTCGGTAGAGATGCGCGGCCAGGGCCTCGAATGTGCTCACCCATCCACTTCCTCCGGGTTCCGTAGCACGCGCTTTCAGCTCGACTAGCTGTTGTCGCGTAAATCTCATAAATTTGCCGACGGGCGGGTACGGCGGGGGAGAATAATCGAAAGTCGTTGGGTTGGTATGGAACAACGAGGGGTTGTACGCAAGTGAATCGTCCGACGCTTCGGCGCCAACAAGCTCGGCCAGGTACGGTTGAATACATGGCGGATTAGCCAGCATCTGGGCATCGGAGGTCGCCAGCCCGCGATAGAGTTGCGCCAAGTCGCGAACGAGTTGGAAGTAACCGTCCCCGTCGCAGATACAGTGCGCGCCACGGATGCCTAATGCAACAGCGCCGCAGGCAAATTTGGTGTGCTGCACAGCGAGGATTGGCTGGGTCGTGCATTTGGTTGGG
Source organism: Mycena kentingensis (nom. inval.) (assembly GCA_014461125.1). Taxonomy (NCBI): domain Eukaryota; kingdom Fungi; phylum Basidiomycota; class Agaricomycetes; order Agaricales; family Mycenaceae; genus Mycena; species Mycena kentingensis (nom. inval.). The sequence goes on along the minus strand of JACAZG010000003.1, from coordinate 3,121,468 downwards.
TTGGGATCGAACGGCGGAAGAAGATCGTTGCCTGTGCCGGGGAGCGCCATGATACGTCCAGGCGAAGGCGCGTCGAACGCGTCGAGGCGTTCGTTACACGCCGCGAGTACGAGCTCGGCACCAGCGGAGAAGTCGGCGATCTTGCGGACTCCAGTTTTCGCGTCGATATGAACGCGTCCCGCGAGTTGGGGGTAGTAGCTGAGAAGTAGGTCGAGAGCGCGTTTTAGACGTGAAGTTGAGAGTATTTCTTTGGTTTCACATGCTTCGTAGAGCCAAACGACCTGTATAGGCACAAAGCCGGCAAGCTGGTCGAATGGCCCGAGGACGAAGGGATCATTGAGCGTAGAGGATTGGGTTGTGAGAAGCGGAATGCGTTCGAGGATAGAGACAGGCATTTCTTGCTGACGGAGAAGCGAGGCAGCGAGTTGTTAAGTAGTCGGAGGCGAGTCAAGACGGTGCCGAAGGAATTTCTGAGATGAACGCAAGAAGCAGGTGATTGAGCGTGCACAGACCCAGCGCCAACGGCACCGGATACAACCTAAACCGCGACCACCATGGGCAAGCCTCCGCACAGTAACCTCCCTCCCGGCGCAAGCTCCCTCGACGTTACCGATAATCGCACGGGCAAATCCTACAAGATTTCGTACGTCGCTGCTGGTACCGGCGCGCAAGTCCGCTAAACAGTCCAAAAACAGCATCGTCGACAACAGTGTAGCGGCAGTCGATTTCAAGGCCATAAAGGCGCCATTCGTCCCGGGAGAGCGCGAGGAGAACGAGACCGCCAAGGGTTTACGCGTCCAGGACAAAGCGTTCCTCAACACCGCGATAATTCGCAGTACGATCACCTACATCGACGGCGAGGCCGGTGTTTTACGTTACAGGTGCGCAGCTCGCGTTCTTTCGAGGCCTCTCGAGTATAATGCGTCGGCAGAGGGTATCCCATTGAGCAATTGGCCCTTCATTCCTCTCATCTGGAGACCGGTGCGGTCTACACTCGTCTTGTTCGCTTCGTCTCACTCTACTCAGCATACCTCCTCATCTACGGCTCGCTTCCGACAGCGGAGCAGCATGAAATGTTCAAGAACGAGGTCCTTAACCACTCTATCGTACATGCAGACGCCGAGCAATTCTTCCGGAGCTTCCGGTAGGCGCGTTGCTTGAGCGGGCAGGGCATGCATTGACTTCGGCCACCAGCTATGACGCGCACCCAATGGCCATCCTCACTAGTGCCTTTGCATATCTTGGAAGCTATTACAGCGAGGCCAACCCGTCGCTCCAAGGGCAGACGCTATTTACGAAAGGCGACCCCGCCTCGCTAGCGAACATGGACAAGCAGATTTATCGTCTCATCGGCAAAGCGACGACTCTCGCTGCCATGGCATACCGCGTTCGCCAAGGACGAGAGTTTGTCACTCCGCCAACGGGCCTCAGCTACACCGGCAGTTTCCTGTACCAGATGGATTACCTCGGGCAAGAAAACTACGTCCCCAACCCAGTACTGGAGAAGGCGCTCGATGTCTTGTTCTTGCTGCATGCCGACCACGAGCTGAATGCCAGCGCTGCCTCTGTTCTTCAAGTCGGTTCCTCGCTTGTCGATCCATATTCTGCCATTGCGTGCGTTGAACAGTCTCCATCCAAACTTTGGCTAATTCCGAGTAGAGCTGGTTGCGCGTCGTTATAGTCAGTACTTCCTACTTTCCGCGGAACACACTCATTTTGTTCAGCGGACCTTTGCATGGTGCGTCAACGTTCCTCTGACCGATTTTGTTACTGATAGTCTGTGAAGGTGGCGCGAACGAGGCCGTTATCCGCATGCTCATCTCCATTGGCAAGTGAGAGCGCGTTTCTTATCATCTGACCGCGTTTGTGAAATGTTCTAGACCGGAAAATGTCCCGGCATTTATCGAGGCGGTCAAGAAACGCGAAAAAGTCTTGTCTGGTTTCGGTCATCGGTAGGGCGTCGAGAAGGCACCGGATATGACTGACAGGCCCAGTGTTTACAAGACGTCGGACCCGCGCTCGTTCCTCGTTCGCAAAACCGCCGATGAGGTTTTCAAGATGTATGTTCGAGCCGTATCTTTGTTCTCGGTTCAAATGTTGTTCAGTACGGGCAAGGACGCGTTGCTCGAGACCGCAATGGCCCTGCACGACGCAGCCATGAAGGATGACTATTGTCCGCTTACTCTTTCGCCATGTCTACAGTACACTGACCTTGCGGATGCAGTCGTTTCGCGTAGATTAGCGCCCAATGTCGACTTTTGGTGCGTTCTTCATTCCTTTAACGCGTTATCCTCATGTTACCATGCAGGAGGTATAATTTCCGCTCAACGTGTCGAGTTTCGGCCCTGAATGCGTATTTTCTCATAGCGGGCTCATTTACCGCGCGATGGGTGCGTGTATTGACGCGTCGGTATGCGCGTGTTTGAATCCGGTGCAACAGGATTCCCGCTCGACTTCTTCCCGGTTCTGTTTGCGGTGCCCCGCGTCGTGGGCTGGCTTGCGCATTGGCGACAGGTCGTGCAGCATGTATGGTCGTGCGTGTCAACTGATACCTTGCAGATGATGCTCGGCGAGTCGCCAAAAATCTTCCGGCCGCGACAAGTGGGTGCATGTGGCCCGATGATGGAGTGGCGCTAACTCTTTCAGATATATGTCGGGGAGACGAAACGGGACTATGTGCCGATGGCGAAGCGAAGGGCAGTCCAAGGGCCTCGCCTAACGCCGTCGCCAGTGGTTCATGGAGGGTAAGGTTCCTAAATATTCGGGAAATTTGGGGGTCGTTGACTTGGTAACAGGATAAGCAAGCGGACGCAACTAGCGACATACAAAGGCAAGCTGTAGGAGGTGAGGCAGGCAGGGATATATAGAGCGTAGCACCTTTATGTCGCGATTGAAACGCCAAGTGTCCTTGCGGGTACATATCGCCAGTCAACGGTAGCATCAGATCCCACCCTCTTCTGTTCCTCCCCCCACGACCGCCTCAGGCCCTTTCCTCGTCCCGACCTCACTGCGACAGCAATGTTCTCCACACTCATTTCCATCGCTCTCGTTGCCGTTCCCGCTCTCCGCGTCGCTGCCTTCGATGTCGGAAGCCCCAAATTCAACCAGGTACAATGGCAACGGCCCATCAACCCGCTTTTTGCTCACCGGGCTCCACAGTGCGGAACCGCTCAACTCACTTGGGATGCCACCAAGGCGGGTGGCCCGTACAACGTCGTCATCGTCAGCTCCGACGACCCGTGTGGCGACATTCTGTGCGTATGGCGTTTGAGGGGTTAACAGCGAGCGCTCATGATTTTTTTGGGTAGTGCCGACCTTGGCGACCACTCTGGCACCTCCATGAAGTGGAACGTCACGTTCCCCGCCGGCACCAAACTCATGGTCTCCATCGAGGACAGTGATGAGGAGGAGGGCTGGTCCGGTGCGGTACGTGAAAAAAAGGCTTCTCGACAACAAGCTCATCGATGTCCACTCTAGATTACCGTCGAGAAGAGCGACGACGCCTCGTGCTTGAACAACGCCATTGAAGTCGAGGGCGTCAGCTCTGTCCCTGTGTTCGTGTCATTCCACTCGCCTTCTCCGTCACTTCGGGACTGATAGATTGTTTTTCCAGCGCTACGACCCCCACCGGTCCCGTCCAAGCTGCCGGTGCCGCCGTTACATCCACCGACTCTACCACGGAGGATGACACGCCCGCCGGTGCTCTTGGCGCGACCAGCGGCTCCTCCGTCCTCCGCATGAACCCCGTTATGGCCCTCGGCGCGCTCGTTGCCGCCGCACTGATGCTATAATCACGATACCCCAATGCTCACTCGCCCGGGTGCATACCAACCGTCATCCTTCCACTATCGTTATTCTGTCCTTCCTCCTCCACCTTCAGCGTGTGGGGGTTTGATGCCCACCCTGGCGCCGGGCTCTACTTGGTTATATCTCTGACACAACAAATTCTGGATTCATACGGGTGTAGAACAAGTTCATACTACCTGTTTTCGAGCACGATTGTATATCGTCTCCGCAAAGTGAGGCGAGCTGGTCCATCGTGCTGCCTTCTTTGTGCAATAAATCGTTGTTCTGTGCTTGTATTTCTGTCCTGAGCTAGTCGCATTTTGCCTTTGACGACCATGGCCGATTCAGAATGGCATTCGATGTGAGCGGCTACTGCGCCTAGCCCCGCTCTCCCGCTCATCCATGGCCGGCCAAGAACCGTCCGAATCCCCTTTGCGTCGCCGAAGCACGCCAAGATCGCGATGCAAGTAATCGAGGTCGATCCAGAGCTGCAACCGCACGCAGTCAAGCGCTCATTATCGGTAGAAGACGAGTTCCTCGTCGCGTGCGTTTGCGTTTGGCTCTCCCGTCTCGTCTAACCAACCTCACAACCTCCAGAACATTCGAGACACTCACCGTCCGTCTTGTGCGTCTGACCATAAACGCGTTCCTCGAAAATGTCGATCTGGTCGTACGGACACTGCAACAGTTTGGCGAGAGCGCAGAAAACCCTCCTCCTTGACTTTTGCTTGTACAATAATCCAAAAAAAGTCGGGCTTTGAGCCTTTACTTGTACATTTATCTACTCTTCCTTGGCGTTGGTCTTTTTCTTCTTCTTGCTCTCCCGCAGATTCCGCGCTAGGAGCGTCTTGAGCTCCTCGTCCTCGAGCTCCTTCTCCGTCTTGACCAGCTCCGGCTTGTACCAAACGGGCGGGTGCGTGACCAGCGACGGGCCACCGGGCAGCAGCGCGATCGTAAAGTGGAACGCGGCCACAAAGGTGCCGGGCGGAGTGTAGCTTGGGGCGCAGAATCAGTACGGCATATGCAGGAAACTGGCGTAACACGCACACAATCTCGTAGGGCTTGACGAGTCCGTGGCTGACGGCCTCCTGCAGACCCATTCGCGACCGCTTCTCGTCCTCGAGGGCGCGGACGTTGAAGGGGAACGCGCCCGCCTTCTTCTGTACCTCGGAGAAAACGGCGCGCGAGATTTTCATTTTGAGCTGGTAGGTCACTTGCCCGTCGCGTTGGTACACCGACGTCCTCGCTTCCTCCTGCCTGGCCTGCATGGATCGGTCAGCTCATGATGCCTCTGCTCGAGGCAAAGAATACACACCTTGCCATCTTCGCCCGTCGAGACGAGGATGTCCATTCCCCAGACCTCTCCCTCGGCGAATACGGCCGTCTCCGTATCGCGCTTCTGAGCCTCACTGGGGTTGAGAATGATGCGCTTTTTGCCGTCGATTTGGTTCTGCGCCTGTTGGCACGAGAGCATCCCTGCAAGATCGCGCGTCAGCGGCCGAGTCCGCCAAGATCGCGTGCACACGCACCTTCAACGGGCTTGCAATCCCAAGCAGCGGCGGCCTTGCCGACGACCTCAGTCACTGCCCAGTTCTTGTTGCCAGCCTTGATTGTGCGCATCGCGAGTTCGGCAGCGTGCCATGCTGCTTTGAGGACATCGGCCTGCCTGCCGGTGACGGGGCTCTCGGCGGACGCGCCAACGACGATGGTCTCTGCCGCCACGGACGCGAAGCCGTCGATGTGGGCGCCAATGTGGATTTTGACCATATCGCCCTTTGCGAGGACCTGCGACGATTGTGTGTCGGAGCTGATCGACGACGGCGTCGGTTAACTCATCGGGGCTAGATAATGGCAACGTACGCGAGCGGGGGAAAAGTGGGCGACGCAGTTGTTGACGCTAATGCAAGTCGGGAACGCGATGCCCTTGGTAACCTTAACGCCCTTTACGGGCTTGTTGTACACGGCGCCGGTCGCCTCTTCAAGTAGCTTGTCGCCCTCGACACAGAGGTCGATGACCTTGGCGTCCACAACCGAGAGCTCGACGAGCTTCTTCATAACATTGTTGACGATGTCGGCGGCAGCCTGCGCTGGCGGTCAGCTCCCCCCGTTTTTTCGAGGGCGTATGCTCGCGCGAACCTTGTATTTCGTCAGATCCGTCTCTAGTGCGGACACGACGGGCTTCTTGTCCTCGACCGCGGGCTTTGCTTCGGTGTCGGACATGTTTACTCGTCGAGATGGTGTGCAAGATTCAAGAGCAGTTGGTTGACGCGCCGTCACGGTGACCTGCTCTAGTTCGGAAGCGCCACATTCATCTAGTCAAGGCCGGTCCCGATAATACACATCCCGAACGCCAGCCAGCTGCGTGCTCATGATCGCGGACACTCTGCGGCGTCGTATTCCGTTTGAAGACGGGTAGTATTTGCTGGCCAAGGTCCCGATATGACATTAGTAGAGGTTCAGAGCAGCTAGACGCGTCGTTGGACTGCTCCCAACCCTCGATTACAAGTGTCCTACATTACTACTGCTTTGCGAGTCTATACCTATGTCTAAAGAATTACCATTAACGTTCATCGACGACCCTCCGCGTTCCCTCGTTTACTCCGTCCCCTTCTCAAAGTCGTAACCGGCCACAGCTTGCCCAGACCCCACCTGTGCGCATGCCCTGCATCCCGCTCGCTCTCGCGCTCCTGCGCAAGCACCGTCTTCCTCCGACTGCCAGACCGCATGCGTACCGGCACAAGCTTCCGCATCCCATCGTCGTCTGCCAAATCCCCCGTCGTCGTTTCTTTAACGTCGAAATCGACATATGCATCCAGGCAAATAACAGGATGCGGCGTCGGCGGCAGCGGCTTCACCCCCGCATTGCGCGCCCGCCCGAGACGACCATCCGACGTGTCGATCCACAACACGGGCCGTGCAACGCGCAGCGCCGTCTCCACCGTTGCCGTTGCCGCCACCTCGCTCCCGCGGTCCACCTCGGGATCGACGCGTTTCGGGGACGGACACGCGTCAGTGGTTACTGCTGTATCACCATCCCATTCCTTTGTATCATTGTCGACAAAGACCGCGGTCGTTGGGCGCGGCAGACTGCTGCTACGCGGGGGCGGGGTGACGGGAAGCGTGTGCGAGCCGGTCGCAATGAGAGAGAGCGAGGACCGTACGCGGATTCGCAACATCGAGAGAGCGCTTTTAGTCGAGGATTGCGAGCGCGAGAGCGGCGGCGGAGCCAGACTGGGAGTGTCCATCGATGACGTTTGTCGGCGCAAATAGAGGCCCTAAGCACAGCGAGCAATGAAAGCCCTCCAGAGGTGGAAGTGGTAAAAGAGAGAGAAAGGTTGCTGGTGCCAGCGAGCGGGTTCAAGACATTTGGTCGGTTTCGCCACGACGGAAGGACATCCGCCGCGGGTTGTTTTCTGGGAATCAGTACATAGGCAATTCAGAAGACGAGTTGCCTGGTCATGAAGCAGCAACTATTCATCGTCGCTGCTGGTAGATACTAAGTAATTGTCGCGTTTTCGTTGCAATTGCCGGGGATCTGGCTAAATGTTCTTCGTGAAGGCGGAAGCAGTTTCGGTTGTTTCGACGGACGGGTCGCAGGTTCCTTGTTCCTTGTGTATGAAAAAGCCTCGCTGAACGAAAGATACAGCGTATGTATTGCGTATGAGTACTTGAATAGTTTTGCAGTAATTCCTACAGTTTCCGGTTAGAATAGCGGTTAGGTGAGTGGTAAGTGTACAATGAATGCAGTTGACGGAGAAAAGGACGAGACCAGCGGAATCAAGGACCGGCCTTGGATCCGACAAAGGTGCGCACTGAACGGCACAGTTCCTGTTTGCAACGAGGCGACGCGCCGTTGGCCGCTTCGCGATGGTAAGACATCTGCGTTTTCCACAGACGCGCCTCCGGGGACGGATCAGGTTGTCCCCAACCCGTCTCCGATACAACTTGAGCGCGCATGGAGATGCGGTCAGACATGTCACTTGGAGAAACGTCAGCTCAACATCATCCCGAAGACAAACGCGACTTGCTGTTCCCAGTTGCTCCAGTCCGTTTCGAATGCCTCTCGAGGCGAATGTTTTAAAGCGCGAATGCGCGTGACGTTGCTGGGACGCGCAGTCTTGGTCGCGACGACGGGAGGAAGGTCCCCGGGGTACAGAATTTTATACTCCGCCCACATTGCCTCCTTACAGGCAGAGACCGTCCCGATGGTCTTTGCCAGATGCATGCGTCCCCACGTGGGAGTAATCCGCTGCGAAGCGCCGGTGGACCGCGACTTTATAGACTGCATATCAGCGTCGCTTAGTCGCCTGGTCGACGATTCAAACAGCGTATCAGCGTCGAATAGTGAGTCGCCGCTACTCCTTGCATCGGGGTCGGGGGAAAAAGAGCCGGAAGGGAGTGGAACTTGCAGCGCCGGATGCGCTTGCACGTTGTCAAAGTATGTTGAGAGATAGAATGGAAGGATCGTTGTGACCGATGAGGTCAGAAACCTCCGTGATAGCATGGCGTCCCAGGCCGTTTTGAGTCGAGTATGATCTTGTGGGTGTTGGTCGTGATCTGGTGGTGGAAGTGGAATGTCTAGGTCGGCCTGGTAGAGGGTATCACGTCTGCTGAGTGGTTCCGAAGGAGGGCCCGCATCAAAGGGTATCGAGTTTTGGGGAGGCGATTCTGTATTGCTCTCGGGGAGAGTGGGGAGACTCGGCTTCTTCTGCAGTCGAGTGTCATCGGGGCTATCTGGGACGCTCCAATGATCAGAAAACAACGTGGAGCTGCTTCGCGTGGAGAAGGCGCTCGGGGGTGCGGAAGAGTCGCGTCGGTCGCGTCGGGTCGCAAAATCGAGGTTCAGGGGCGCGAGACTGTTGCGCGCTGGTCGCGGCGAAGCGCAAGGGAATATCAGATCCTCCTCGACAATCTTGTTCGGCTGGTTAGCAAGGCGGGAGCGTGTAGGACGAAGGCACCGACCTCCACAACGCCCCCAGGCTTAAGAACCCGGCAAACCTCCTGAGCCAGGATCAGATCAACTAGTGGCATGCGGCACTGACGCACTTGAAGAACAAATGGCCATTCATCTTCTGGAGTTGCGAGTCCCACCCCTGCTATGTGAACAAAATCGAAGGTTCCTTCAGGGAAGGGAAGACCGTCGAGACTTGGAGAAAAAGTCGCGTCAGCAGAGGTGTACGACGCGTCGTGATGGGACCCACAAGTTTCCGTGAAGCCATTCAATTCTAGTTGCAAGCTCCGCTGCGATAGGGAGGGCGTGGGCGCTTTTCCCAGCATCCTCCAAGCATCGCATGTAGAATGCATCCAGCTCCAGAAGGTCTGGCTGGATATCCTGTAAATCGAAGCCGACGATGTGTGCTTCAGGCCACAATCGCGCAGCTTCGGTAGCCCAAGCGCCGCCGCCAGTTCCGAGGTCAAGAATTACAGTTCTTTCAAGGGGCGTCATTTGTAGTGTGTCTGCGAGCGGAGTACGTACGGGGAACGGTCAAATTTATGAGCCGTGAGGCCCCCAAAGCAAGACTTGAAGAACATGGCGTCCCAATTGTCGCTATTAGGGAGTTGGTAAATTCTTGAGTGAATTATGGACGTACAGATTAACAAGCTCAGAGGTGTACTTGGCTATTGGGTAAGGGACATCGCCAGGGCGTCTTCGGGAGGGTCTCTGCTTGAGAAGAACCGCCTGAACCTCCCTTTGAGCGCTGTGGGGAGCGCTGCCAAAGGGTAGGGGGGCGGGGGGCGGGTGCTGGACGAGGCTCGGGGACATTGGGGGGGAGGGAAGAAGCAAGGAGAGTCGCTTAGAACATGGCCGGACACAAGAGCTACCAACTCCTTTTGGAACGTGACATGTCACATGTCGCTTCTCAGAGTCCGCCGTCAAGTTGTCCGTGCACCCACTCTCATTCGCACCTACGCTACTGAGCCCAACCCTCAATACAACGGCCATCCAGAGCTACCCAACGATGGCTCCGCCTCCCACCAGTACCGCAATCCCCGCGGATGGGACGATATGCTGCTAAGACGCAACTTCAACGAACCTGTCCGTCCCTTCGCAGTATCCCATTCTCACCCGCTAATATCGCGCAGGTTCATCACCACGAAGAACTTAACTCGATGTGGGGTCCCGACATCCCCGTCATCCCACCAAAACGCGCCTTGCGTCAGTTCCTCGTCGCGTTCGGCGGCATCTTCAGCGCCGCGCTCTTCATGAAGACCTTCCTCGTCCCGGAGGCGCCCGTAATCCGCCGTGAATATCCATACAACGGTCTAGAACGGGAACTTGGAGGACACAAGGTACGGTCACCGTCCAAATCCGTGCTTCCGTCGACGACCATTCAAACTTTCCGGTTAGGCGAACCCTGAGAGTACCGGCGATGAGTAATGTTGTAAAAATACGGACAAGCCAAGAGACATTCGACTGCGTCAAACAGGGAGAGGCTTTGGAAAGCTTCTCTTTCTTCCTCCGACCCTTCCTTTGTGCAGCATGTCTGGAAAACTCTACCTGCACATTCATGTCCGACACCGCGGGGTTTCTTGCGTGAGCTAAGATGCGCCAGAATACGGGTTCTGTTTATCGCCATTTGAGGCAAGTCCTTTCAGACTCTGAGCAAAAGATACGCGAGATGCTACTGAATATTGCAACTGTTGCGCCGACATAAAAACGGAGCACGGCGGCGTTGCGTCGTAGTTATACATGGGGTGAGCAGACTCTAAGTATCTCCCGGGACGCTTTCCTATTTTGCGAACTTGACGCGCTTGAGGATCCTTCGCGTCCCCAACATCCATTACCGCTTCGCCGCTGCCGCCGCCGCCTGCTTCTTGCCCAACTCCATGTACGCAAACACATTCTGTACCCAGTTCTGCATGCGGAGACCACTAACAAAGAGATAGTCGGGGAAGTACGCCGGAGGCGCATCGTACACGAGGTGCACGGGTATCTTGAGAGGCCCGGCCCAGGGACCATTCTTGCTGAAGAAGAGATGGGGCGTTTCCTTGATGGTGCGCCCATAGTGTGGTGCTGCTTCCCGTCGACCGTCCGTACGCTCCCAGAAATACACTTCAAACCGATCTTCGTCTTCACAGAGCTTAATTCCGATGACAAGGTGGACCTGCAGGGCGTCAGCATCTACAAGTTTGCTGGGCGTACACTGTACTTTGTTGACCCTGGTGGCGTTCATCTCCGGCGACAACCATCCCTCCACATCATCCATAAGCTTCTTCCAGTCCTTCGAGTGCGCCACCTCGAGAATGATGCTCGGGAGGTGGTTCACATCGCTGAGGCGACCTTTGGGCGTCAAGCAGCCGTCCGGCTGCTTCCACCACGACCCGGTCGAGCTGCGCAGTACTGGGGAGGCGCTAAGAGGGGCTCTGGTCCCAAACATCATGATTCGACTCACAGATATTGCCCATATGGCAAAGCTGTTGCTGGTCCCCGCGCGCTTCACAAGCGACAGCTTCTGCGGTGTACAACTCGACGGCGAAGGCGGCTGCCGCGTGGTGCGCCGGCCCCGGGGGGCATTGGGTTATATAAAGGAGGCACTCCGAGTCCTTGTACTCTACCCTGTATCCAGATGAGCTAAAGCTGCCAGTTCAGATTTGTACACATACCGGAGCTTGCATTCGAGTCTATATTCCAGCTCGAAGACTTTCTCTAGCAGTGCCGCCACCTCGTTCTTTCCTACCTCCACCGCAATAGAGCCGTTCTCTCCCGGCGCATGGTGCAACCCATTGCGCACAATTGCCAACGCCGCTTCGAAGGAATGAGGGGGTTCGTGGTCACACAACGACATGGTAGGTTCAAAGAAAGAGTCAGGGGCGTCCCTTTGTGGGTTGTTGATGCGCTATATTCCAGGTTCCGTTTATCGCCGTTCGGGGCAAGTCCCCGACTTGGAAGCAAAAGATACCCGATTTCGGCCTTGTTACGGCCAATCGCCGGTCCAATAACACCCAGGTCTCGTATGTACAAGTCCGTTGCTGTGAATAGTGTACAGTGCATAAATACCACTAATGACCAGTGTCCATTGTTAGCTTGGCGGTTGTGGTAACCTCCGCATCCCAATGGCTGGTGGCCGTTGGGGCACGATGATCGGTGAATGAACGGCATCCAACGACGGACGCTGCACATACGGAGGCGCGGAATTCGGCGGCGAGCCGCTCGCGTCGTTCTCTACCACCTGTTGGGGCTGGGCCCGAACATATGGCGGCGTCGGCGTCATCGGCGTCGAGCGTGAGGACGACGCCTCTGAATTGTTTCGCGCGTGTTGCGGTTGGCGCGGCGTTGGTAACGAACGGAGGGACGCGCTGTCGCTCCGTTGGTGCCCGGGACGCTGGGGATTGGCTGGGGATGAGAGCGGCAACGGCGCCGGAACATTCGCTGTTGACAAGCTTGGGGGCGGCGATATCAGTGGCGCTGGGCGTGGCGGTATAAGAGGTGCAGGCGGCCCGGCACGAGAAACGCGGGGCGGAGGTCGAGAAGAAGGCGGCGGTGGGGGCGGAGACGTCGGCGCGGGTGGGAACGACGGCGTCGTTCGATGCTAAAGTGCCGGTGAGCTATCACGCGAGTAGCCCGAAGATGAACAGCTTACGGTTGCGCGGGATGTTGAAGAAGGAGGTAAAGGCTGTATAGCGCTGAGAAGAACGCGGCGAAATATATAATTTATTGCTTACTTGGGTCGGTGGCGGTAACGGTAAGGGTATCTCGGGGGCGGGTGAACGGCGTACATTGCGCGGAGATGGCATAGGTGATTGGCCTGCCGTTGGTGAGATACCAGGAGATATTCGCTCGGCGTCGCGACTTGGAAGCCGTGGTTCTTGCACGATCAAAGGTAAATGCTCCGTCTCACTATCGCTGTCTTCCTCTTCTTGTTCAAAAATTGTCTCGTCGCGCAGGTTTGAACGGCTTTGTTGGGCAGCCGTCATCAGGCTCTCGTGCCTCCGCTGCGCAAGCGGAGAATCCGAGTCGACTGTAAACCGACCGTATGAGCCCACATTCTTGACATGGACGCGCCGGGCGCTTCGCCATGGAAGCGGAATCGTATCAAAGAGGCGTCTGACGCTGGTATACGGGCCAATCCAGAGCGATCTCCCCGGCCATGCGCTAACCGCCGCCTTCTTGCCTGTGCCTTGCAGAGACGGAGGCTGCGTCGCCGATGTCGACGAGGAAAGCCGCACATGCCCGCTAGTCCGCGAGCCCTGCATCGAGTTGGGGTACGAAACGAACTGGTATTCGTCCATTGACTCTTCCCTTTCTTCGATGCTCCAGGAACTGCTCCGATTGAGCGCTTTGACCTTGATTACGCTTTTGAGCGTAGGGAAGGAGAAACGCGGCGCGTTTCCCCTTGGTCTGCATCCAGGGTCGGCCCATGTTGGCACGTTTGCGTCGCCGATAGTACACAAAGGCAAGAATGGACAAGAGGGCTACGGCCAATCCCACGATTATGGGCAGAATAATTTGGAGAAGCGTCCATTTGCGCGATTGCGGCGTCGAGGCTTTTGAGCGAGTTGGAGATTGGCACGCGACGCAGAACCTTGGAACGTACCTTGAATCGCCGCAGCAATGTCGAAGGTCCCATTGGCTGGCAAGCTCATAAACACCCATCCCGGAAATCCCGACTTGGAGTTATCGGCCTCGGTCATATTCGTAACTGGGACCCCGGCCTCGGTGCAGTTGGTAAGGAGACCCTCGCAAGCGGGCAACGTTGTCTTGTCGAGGTGATTTTCGGTGAAAACACATGCACTCCAGAGGTTGAAAAATGCATTGGTGCAAGTGCAGGTACCTGGAAGGATTTCTCGTCGTGAAGATGTCGTCGTAAGGTCGTCTATGAGGTGAATGAGCTAGGATACACACGCGGGATGAGTCGGCGGACCTCGCTTCGGGATACAACTGCTCTGGAAATCGTCCTTCATTTCGCATGGAGTCCGGCCGTTGTTCTTGTTGTTGAGCTACAAGACGTGAATTCACGGTGTATTCGTGCGGAGAGTGGTGAATACACGTACGACATTGGAGGAAGCCTGTGAACGGCGATTAGGTTGGCCGTTCCGAAGCAAAGCAAGTAAAAGCACGAACGGGTGGAGGATCGGTCGCGGACACGACGACTAGGACTGCAGCAAAGAATGCAGGGATGAGAGAGCGGAATAGCATGACATAGAGGAAGCAAAGCAGCAGCAGAGGCAGTGGGAGTACACAGCAGAACCGAAGCGCGCGTCACATTCAGAACTGATTTCAGCCGTACAGGAAAATCCTCTTATTAGTGTCCACGGATGCTAATATAGTGTGTCTAGGGGCTAGGGACTCTCCGGAATATACGACGGCGACCTGATCATGTCCTGTGCAGCAACAACGACTGTGGACGCGATAGGCCGTCCTAGTAAGCATCTCGGCTTCTGCTCGCATCGTCGAGAACACAGGACTCGGGGAATGCGGTGTCGATGGGGCCGGCGATGGCAGCCCGGGCAGTCTCAAAGATGAACGATGGCCATGGAGAGACGTGGACGCGAGGGAATGTCGATTTCTACCAGACGTGAGCAGACAGACACAAAGAAATGCAGAAACTCACAGCGACATCCCTCTTCGCTCGCGCTCGCTTTCAGCCCATCGCTTCATGGCAATATGCGACGCGTCAAAGTCTCCGTCTTTGTCCCCCGTATGTTCCGTGTCCCAGGATCTTGCGCGTCTGGCCAAACGAAAAAATCGTCAAAATGACCAAAAAGCATACGCAGGAAGGACGCCGTTTCAAATCGGATGGCTTAACAGGGATACCAACATGCACCAGAAGTACGCCGCCTCCAGAGGGATCAGCATCGCGTGGCGCACCGAAACAGATAATCGACCTCGGTGCTCGTAATGACAATCAAAGTTCCTCGCAGCCCTAGGACGAGTACTAGAGGAATCAAGGGGTTGGTGTTGTCGGAGCCTCCGGGGATTATGAAGCTAATTATGAGGTAGACAGGAAACGGAATGGCGGCAGGGAGGACGAGTGTCCCCATTAATTCGACAGCAATCATGAATTGCATCGAGAAGCAGAACGTGCCGCAGGACTCCCGAATGCGTACCGATCTACCTCGGCATTCAGATCGGAGTAAAGAGTCAGAGAAGCACCCACTCAAACAGGTTGTGAACCGTTGTGTTGATCTAGCGGCGTCGCTGGGAGAGCAGCACACTGGATGTATCAGGAACGATGGTCTTGCAGATGGCTTGCTGGCAGAAGACGTTCTTTCGGGGCATGAGAGTCGTGAGGCATCGACATCGCCGAATCCGTCACGAAGCTGTGCCGGATGGCATCATCAGTGGAGACAAAACGATTCAGAGTTGTTTGTGCTTAGTACACGTAGGGGATGATTCTGTATGGTACCAGATTTTGGTACGTCTCCCAGTCCTTTCCATATCTTAACAAAAGTCAATAAATGCGAAAAAAAATCGGCGAAAGAACGACGCACTTGATCTTGCACGCATGATCGTCCCGACGTTGTCTGTGGACCAACAGGACCAAGAAGTACACCGAATAAAAGTAGGTTATCGGGGTGTTGATTCCGGTGGGAAGACACCATGCCAGACCCATGAGCAAGTCGCCACTAAATGAAGGATTAGAGATGTCTTGACCGGAACGAACAAACGTACAAGTAGTTCGGATGTCTTGAGCGACCCCACCATCCGGAAGTGAGCAATTTGGAGCCGCTCTCAGTCACCATGAACTGGAGATCTGAAATAACGGTTAGATGTTGTGATATAGGCACATGAACACTTGCTCTTTGGGTTTTGGCCGCTCCTGAAGTCGTTCTTCTCCGCATTTGCGGTTCTGAAGATATAGTAGCCGGTAAAATTGGCGATGCAAATCAAGGTCGTGTAAAAGGGGCCGAGCTCGTTAGGCGCGAAGACGAGGTAGCGAGCTTGTAGGCAGTAGGCGAACGGCACCCAGGCAAGGTCGCCCACGGCCAACATGAAGCCAAAACCATCCGAAGTGATGTCCATCTGGGTGAAGATGGCGGACTACCGTCGCGTATGAACGACCACGCGACGATCAGAGGGACCGCGAGCTCACCTCGAAGTACAACGATTCAAAGCAGTACCAGCCTTGGAATAATAGGACAAGCCACATGGAGTCGGTGACATTGGCGAATCCACCACGACGCGTCGCTTGCTCGCAGACCATGCTGATATCGAGGAGCACCCAAAGGATGAGACCGGGACGGAGTTCGTTGAGAGTCTTGAGATCGAACGCGCCAAAAGAGAAGGGGTTAAGCTCGCGACCAATGAAGAACTGGAAGCGTGTTCAAGGGTGTATCTTCAAGCGGACCAAAGTACGCACGTCGTAGAGCCAGTTCCCAGTGTTGCCTCCGAGTGCAAGAAGCGCGCCGGAGCGGAAGGACGCGGCGTAGCAGGCGACGGCCTGGACCACGGACATGATCATGGCGGCGGTGATGAAGCCGACAAACTTGTCGTAGAGGAAAGTGAAGGATTCGGGGCCATTTTGGTAAATGGTGCCACATGTCATGCCCAAGGCCAAGAGCATGGTTGTGAAAGCTGAAGCTGTGAATACGGAGAGTGGTACGAAGAGCGGGTATCGCACCATTGATTTTATAGTCCTTTTTGACGCCAGTGCGTAGAGTGGTGCCTTGTACGATGTCGCCGGGGAGTATAGCCCATGTAACGAGGATAAACGCGTACCACCCGAGGTACATGAGGAAGGCCTGGGTGTCCCAGAGAGACTTCCACCATGCGGGGTCCTGGAGGGCGAGAAGGACGCGGTCGGGGACGAAGGAGGGTGGGCAACCCTGTTCGTTGCAGCCGAAATAGAGGGCATATGTTGCTATCGGTACACCGACGGTGATGAGGAAAGCGCCGGGTGGACCGAGGAACTCGTATGCTGTTGTCTTTGGGTTGAGGATGGTGGCCTTGTCGGACATGGTGGGTGGAGGCAAGACGCACGCGAGTGTGACGCGTTCGGTGACGCTTGACTGTCGCGTTCGGGCCATCTTTGTTTTAGGGGATGCAATCTGTTTCTCTCTTCCGCCCTTCATGGCCCCCGACCCACTCGCTGCAAAGCTCACCGAGCTCGCCACCGCCAACGACGAAGGCCTCCTCAAGTATATCCCACCACTCCCCATTCCACAACCCCTCATATACTCCCCAGTGACGATGAATACCGCCTTCTCCGCCAGAATCTCTTCGAGCGTTACAGCTCAGGGGCAGCCGATATCGTCGTCTCCAGCCAACCCGTAGTCCTCAGGTGTACGCACCATCCTCCAGTAGATCTTACGTCTAACTGCTATCCAGCCCCGCCTCGACGAAAGCACATCGAGCTCGTCGACCATCCCCCTCTACGCTCATCCCCTTCCACACCGTCCCGCTCAAAAATGGCCGGTGTAGCCCATCTTCTTCGTCGCGCAACAGGACGCAAACCTCCTCCGCCTCCTTCCCCTGCACCCAACATCATTAAACTCAGTCTCGGGGCCCGTATCTTTTCCAAGAAACACGAAGATTCCTCTTCCTCCGATACCGAATCTTCCCTCGCTACCCGCACCAGCAGCGGTTCGCGGGGAACGACTCCCTCTTCGCGTAAACCCTCCGGCTCTTTGTCCCCAACATCGCCCACTCGGATGACATTCGACGCGGCGCCAAAGTCCCCGCCGCAGCGATCGGAATTCGGAGTAGCAGCGCCCCCGTCCAAGTACGACGTGGTACCTGGTGGGAGTAATGATATTTTCGACGACGAGAACCTCAATACGTCTGCCGCCATTCGGGACGCCATCTCCGCTGTTGAAGCAGAGTGCAGGCGACTTGTAACGGCTTTCAACGATCTCGAAACCAGTGCCATTATTAGATATCGACAAGAAGATCCCCAACGAGCGCGATCCGGGTCGACATCAACCGCGGCTCTCTCGCAGCGACCTTCGATATCACCACTGCCCCCGGCGAGCGCGTCAGGCGCGAATCCGCATGCGAAATCGCGGTCGCGGTCGAATTCACAACGAATGGACCAGCAGTCTATTCGTTCGAATAACTCCCTGCGGACGACCAAATCAACCGCGTCGCTCTTTCAAAGTAGCAACAGCCCATCGGCGCTCCCACTCTCCCAATCGACACCCCCATCCGGCTCTGCCTCATCCTGGAGCACTCGAATATCTACTCTACGGCGCAAAGGCTCTGTCGCGTCCCTTCTCTCTCAGGGAAATTCGTCCTTCCTCACCGTCGGACGCGCCGCAACGCCCACACCGTCCGTCGGACGCAACCGCAGCCCGTCCGTCTCAGACGCGTCCCGCAGCGTCTCACATCTCCCGCTCCCGAACTCCGGTTCTGGTTCATCTGCCTCGGGCGGCGGCAGTACAATGATGGAGCTACTCAATAATCCGACGCCGGAGGAGGGCGGCGAAGAGCTCGCAGAGGTGCGCCGGCGCCGCGGGGAGATGGTCGGGCGGTGCGAGGCGCGCTTGGATTATCTGCGCGTCCGGCTCAAGACCGCGGAGCTGCACGAGAAGCTGCTGCGCAAGTGATTTAGCCGTCGCGGGATTTTGCGCGTTGCGATTGGGTTTCCGTCTGGGTATGGTGGTCGTGTCCATCTCGGATCTCCAGATTATCATTCTCTTGGTTTCTTCCTTTGTCTTTTTGGACGGTTTTTATTCGCTCATTGCATTGACACACATATGATAGAACCTGCAGCAAAGCCTAATGGCTGTATCCATCGTTGTACCGTTTGTTTGTAAGTACGTACCGTCTGTAGTATGTAGTCCTGTACGAATTCCCGCGCACTTGGCGCGAACCAGAAGCTTGATGACTTGTGCAAGAAGCCTTCAATGGTTGTTGAGATCAGCATGTGAGCGCGTCGCAAGATCGACAAGTGGTAGAACCCGCATGAGTACAGCCAATGGGCGCCAACATCGAATAACAACCACACAAATCGAAGAACAAAGGCTCTACAACTAAGAACACCGAGGGTATAGGTATAGGAGAGGGGGAGAGTAAGTAGTGCACTGTATGTACGCGCTAGATCCAGACAAGCAAGCGGGTTGCGCCACGACGAGCCAGCCAGCCAGCCTCGTAACATCCAGGTGGCGCGCGGTTGGTAGGACGCCTATGCATACTTGGAGATTGCTTCCAGGTACGTCTTGCCAGAGGCGCTAACGGAGACGAGTCAATGTTAAGGAATTTCAGATGGTGAAGGAGAAGTGGAACGTACGAGAGGTCACCAGAGCTGGTGGTCATTGGCCATTTGCTGCCGAGACCCTCACCATTGCTGTAGGCGTAGGCAGCGACGCGGCCTAGAAAGAGTTCAAGAGTGGTTCGGACACAGGAACAACTACGCACCGTCACTCTCAAAGAGGTCGACAATATCGCGGATGTAGTTGTCGATTTCATCCTGATCGGTGCAGGGGACGAAGCCGTTCTTATCTATCGGAGTGTTAACGGCGGTTTGGTTGGAAGAGAAACAATCTACCGTCCACGCAAGCAAATTCAGAGACCCAAATCGGTTTTCCGTACTGAGCATAGTGGTTCTTTGCTTGGATGAGACCACATCTAGACGATAAAAATCGACACATACCAAGTCGTCCCGAACGCCGTCCATGTTGTTCTTGTTGACATGAACTAGTGGGCTCAACGGTCGAGAACAAAAGTGGCGAAATAGATGGACGTACTGTTCGTGAAATCCCAGTCGGTGTTAATCTGCTGGCTAAACGACTTGAGCCAGGTCTCGGCGGCCTGTTTACACATCGACGGGGAACCGAGTTTGGTGCCCTTCGCCTTGAACGGCGCGATATACTTCTCCCAGACCTGGAAAAAGCTCAGTTTTTTCAACTCCCGATCCTGGAGCGGCGAATAATGACCTCGACGCCGTCGGAGACGGACATGCCCGCCGATCCTCCGCCGGCAGCACAGTCGGGCTCCTCAAAGCCTAGCATGTACTGCGGCGCCTGCGTGATCTTCTTGAACTGGGACAGGCGGCTGTTGTCGTTACTGTCCGAGGACTCTCCAGAGCCCCAAAGCATTGGAACCGGTAGAATATCGAGGCCCTATGGCTCTGTTAGCACGGGGTCAGTGAGCAAGTTCCAAGACGCACGGTTGAGGGCTGGGGCGTCCCTGTTAGGCTTGAGCACTCCGCCATAAACGAAAAAGGAGACTCACAGTCGTAGAACCAGCCGATCTTGCCTTCGAGTGTGGAGAGAGCATTGCCGGACGACGTCCCGGCCTTCTTCCCGTTTGGAGTGAATCCGGAGGCAGCCTTGACGCTGTTGATCTTTTGTCCTGAGCTCAAGCTGGAGCTCTTGCTGCCGCTACCGGAGTTCGAGCTGCCCGAGTCGCTCGAAGACTTGGTGCTAGTAGGCTCGGCCTTCTTCGAGGATGAAGAGCTGGAGGTGGTGGATTCTACGAGCTTGGACGAGGAGGTGGGCGCTTTGCACGACGCGCGGCGGTTGAGACGGCGTTGGGGGTTGCGAGAGACGAGGTTATTGTGGTGGTGGCGGGCGGCATGAGCGTGGTAGGATGCGAGGGCCTCGCCTGTCGCAACAATGTTATTTATGGCTTAGCCGGCTTCGCAAGGCACCCACCGACGAGTAGGGTGAGTGCGAGGAGGGATTTCCACGACGAAATCATGTTGGGGATAAAGGAGAGGAAGGGTCCGGAGCGGACGGTCGTGGAGGCAGGTGGAGGCAGGTAACAAGCCCAAGATCAACAAGCGTATCAGTTCACCACAAGGCGCCACAAGGTCGGGACATCTGGACGTGGAGCACAGGGCGGTATTTATCGACAAAAGCAGAGTATTTTTGCGCTAGTTCAACGGGACTTTATTCTCTTTTTTTTATTCTGCGGGCAACCCGAAGCCGAACATAATTGCCGCGTTTCAAACCGCCGCTCAACGATAATCTCCTTGTACTTATGGTCTTTTAGACTGCTGCAAGGGTAGAATTGCGTCCAATGGGGTGGAGGATACAAGCAAGTGGCGTGTCGTGATCCTTTTGAACGCGAACCGAACGTCGATGAGCATGTTCTGGGACTACTTCAAGCCACACCGCGCAGACGCGCTGGCCCGTATCCGGGGGAACTCATTCTTCCTCATCATAATCGCCGTCCTTTCCTGTACGCTGCCACGCGTCCCCGCACTCCCCACTGCCATTGCCATCGTCCTCTCCACAAAATCCAACCCCTCCTCATTCTACGCGTCGGTTTGTGCCCTAGGTGCGCTTTGTACCTGCTTTAACTCTTCTTCGTGTCTTACAATATGAGCAGAAGTTGGACTGGTCGTGTTGTTGTCCCTCAACATCCTCCAATCCCTCTTCGCGCTCAAGTATCCCCGCGCACCAATACCACCCTCCCCTGCGCCAGCGAAGACCAAGGCTCTACGTGTAGCCCCTGCCACCCCGCAGCGCATGTTCAAGCTTACTCCGAACGTGCGTTCTCCGCTCCGTGCTTCGCTACCATACACTAACCAGACAACAGTCAAGTCCTCAACCCCAAAAATCCTTCTCATTCAGCACCTCTGGCGGACCATATCCCCCTTCGCCACTTTCCACCCCGAGTAGGGTGATGCAATACTCAATGCCGCCGGGGTCGTCAACCAGCAGCCTCATGTCGTCTTCCCCGTCGGCTTTGAATACCCCGAGCCCAATCCTTTCCTCATACCACGGTAAACACTCCAGGGACCAACTTGCGCGTACGTCGTCGTGTGGGTTCCGCGTTTTCTATCTCATATCTGCGCTGTAGGTTCAATCGACGGCGCTTACCTATCCGAGCTCCGAAGACCAGATTCGGACGACGACGAATAGTCGTTTTCTTTTTGTACGGGTGTCCATTATAGCGAAAATAAGTCTATCATCTAGTTGGGCAAGGCGCTCGCAATCTCGAGCGCCCTCAGCGCATCCCTGATCAAATCCTTTGTGTCCTCTACGCCCACACTCATCCGAACAAGTCCACCAGTAATCCCCCGTTCCTCCCGCTCGTCCACTGGAATCGAAGAATGCGTCATGGTCGCAGGATGTTCTGCCAGACTCTCAACACCACCCAAACTCTCCGCCAGCGTGAACAGCTTGAGCTCCTCCAAGAACCTGAGCGCCTGCGTCTCGGAGCGCAGCCGGACACTCAGCATCCCGCTAAACGGAAAGTCGCCATGCCCGTCCTCCGTGACGCCCGGCAGTTTGTCGATCCATCGCCGCGCGTGTGGGCTCAAGCTGCGCCACGCGACCTGGTGGCGCGGATGCGTCGCGAGCCCAGGGTATATCACACTCTCCACTGCTGGATGCGCACGGAGCGTCTGCGCGAGCGCCAGCGCCGACTGACCCGACGCTTGCATGCGCAGTTGCAGCGTCTTGGCGCCGCGCTGCGCGAGGAAGCAGTCGAACGGCGACGGGACCGCGCCGTGCGCGTTTTGCAGGAACGCAAGCCGTTCGAGGTGGGCTGAATGCGGGGGCAGGATGATGCAGCCGAGGAGGACGTCCGAATGGCCGTTGATGTATTTGGTCAGACTATGGATGACAATGTCCGCGCCATCCGTCATGGTGCCATCGGGAAGCCGAATGGAAAGCAGGGGTGACGCGTAGTAAGGCGACAGGAAGGTGTTGTCGACGAGTACGGCCGGGCGTAGACGCGGGAAGTTCAGCTTTGCGATTTCCTCTGGCGGATGCGAGTAGATCTCCGTTAACAAAGCCGAGATTTCGGGGAGGGAGGGGAGCAGCAGCAGCGGGTTTGTAGGTGCTTCAAGCCAAATGAGCTGTGCAGTCGCGTCAGAAAGAACAAAAGATTGCGCAATAGCGGAAGTAGACAAACCTTGGTATTCGGTCGCAATGCCGCACGTATCTGCTCAGCACTTCCCTCGGGATCGATCCAGCTAACCGAGAGTCCAGAAAGCTCGTTGGCGACGCGTTCCATGTAACGCCACGTCCCTCCGTAGACGTCGTTAACGGCGATGATGTGCGCGTCGCTGCCTAGCGATTGGATTACGGTGGCGGTAGCAGCGCTGCCCGAGGAGAATGCAAGTGCGTGCGCGCCACCAGCTTCGATGGATGCGAGCATCTTCTCTAATGCTGCCCTGGAAGGATTCTGCGAGCGCGTGTATTCAAAGCCCTAACCAAGATTAGCTGCGTCCGGAACAGTCGAAGCGCAGGCGGACCTTGTGGATGCCGACGCTGTCCTGCTTGAATGTTGTGCTGAGAGATATGGGCGGGATGACTGCGCCTGTCTCGGTCGAGGGCTCAGAGCCGACATGAACAGCACGAGTAGCAAAGCCCCAGCTACGGGACGGATCGTCGGACTTTTGGACGCCGTTGGCGTGTGCGCTGTTTGTGGAGGAGTGCCCGTTTGCGAGGACGACCATGGGGAGCAGTAGAGGGGTGGATGGGTACCGTTGCAACCAGTAGCTTTCCTTATGTACGCGTCCGGAGCTTAGCACGCCATCAAGGGCACATGGATTTGTAAGCCGAGGACACCAAGACAGACAGACACGCGTCGCGATTACAGTACAGACTCAGGTTACTGAATGAGTATCATCCACGCAAGAATAAAGTAGAACAGCCTGGAGACGGTTGGTAAAGCGCAGTGTAAGCATAAAACTTACAGAAGCGGGTATACAGCCAGCAGAATCCGTTGCTGCTCAATTTTGGTTCCGTCGAGAAAGTTCACGGACGCTATCAAGGGTCAGAGTGCTCAAAGAGATGCTGCTAGCTCGAACATACCCCACACACACCATGCCCAGGCAAGAAGAGCGACTGGCGCACGGATAAAGATGCGGTGAACGAATATTCCAACAAGCGCCGCAATATTGAGAGGTGCAATGCAATATCCAAGCACAGTGAGACCCTGGAAGAAAGAGCTACAGCCGAGGTTAAAGGACTGTCGCGTCGGAACGTGTATAAACTTACACTCTGCCGCCCAAAAGCTGCCGCAAGTCAGCGCAAGCCTGAATGGCGGCCTTACCACACACCTTTGCTTGGACAGTAACAGTTAACGCGCCAACAGAGCAGATTACGATGACCGAGGTAAAGATATTGATAGACTGCGCCTGAGGAGCGCTGACGCTCATCATCATCCCAAGGCTGAGTACCAGCACCAGCGGACCCCAGAGATCCCAATCTCTGAGCTGAAGTCAGCCGCAAGGAAGTTTCCATTGAAAAGGAGCCAAACCGGAGAACTTCCCGTCCGGAAGCGCGACGAGGGTATAGCACTTGCACGAGTTTGTTGTAGATGGAGAGCAAGTCGCGCGCCTAGTTAACGGTGAGACCAAAGTCGCGACAGAGCGACCGAGACGCACTATTGTCGCGGATACTGGCTCGTCGAGAGTGTCTGCTCCGGTATAGCTGTATACGGTGTAAGTGAACCGCTGCGAATTATGTTTGACACGCACCGTCTCTCGACCTGAACACCGCCGACCATAGAGCGAGCTGGACGCGCCGGACCGCTTCCAATATTTCCCGAGAGCGAGGAGCCTGGGCGGCCATTTGCAGAGGAAGGAGGGGCGAGCTGCTCTGGCTCCCTTGCGCGACCTTTGCCTTTTCCTATAGGCGACTGGGGCGCAATGGTCGGATGCGAGAAGGAGGGAATAGCATCTTCGTCCAGGTCCTCATCGTCGTCAGCGGCGATGAACGTCGAGTTTCCTGTGAGCGGTGTCGCAGGAATGCCTTCGTGGTGGTAGGCCATTGACGCCTTGATGCCAGTCACGCACAAGCCGCGCGTCAGTCTCTACTTCCACCTCGTCCGCATCCTCTGCCGCTATGGTGCGCCTGAACGCGTCATTCGGCTAGGTCTCGCTCACACTTGCATAGGGAAACGCAGCTTCCGGGTTGAACCCCAACAACAACAACGCAAACAAGCAAAACGACAAGGACAAGAATGCAGAGAAGGACAAGAAGAAGTGGGAGCCTCCGCTGCCTACGCGTGTCGGAAAGAAGAAGCGGAGAGGCCCCTCTGCCGCGTCAAAGCTTCCCGCCGTGTACCCAACCACCCGCTGCCGCCTAAAGCTGCTGAAGATGGAACGAATCAAGGACTACCTCATCCTCGAAGAGGAATTCATCCAGAACCAGGAGAGGCTCAAGCCCGAGGCGACGCGTGAGGAGAAGAACGAGGAGGACCGCTCCAAGGTCGACGACCTACGCGGGAGCCCAATGGCGGTTGGAACGATGGAGGAAATCGTCGACGACGACCACGCAATCATCAGCACGGCTTCCGGCCCCGAATACTACGTCTCCATAATGTCCTACGTCGACAAGGAGCTCCTCGAACCTGGCTGCGCGGTCTTGCTGCACCACAAGTCGCAGGCGATCGTCGGTGTTCTCGACGACGACGCCGACCCGCTCGTGAGCATCATGAAGCTCGATAAGGCGCCATCGGAGAGCTATGCGGACATTGGTGGTCTTGAATCGCAAATTCAGGAGATAAAGGTGTGTTGTCCGCTTGTACAATAGGCACTGCTGACGCTTGACATTCCAGGAATCCGTCGAGCTTCCTTTGACCCACCCGGAGCTGTACGAAGAGATGGGCATCAAGCCGCCAAAGGGCGTTATTCTTTATGGTGTCCCTGGAACGGGCAAGACCTTGCTGGCGAAAGCAGTCGCGAACCAAACTTCGGCGACCTTCCTACGTGTTGTTGGGTCGGAGCTCATCCAGAAATACCTCGGAGACGGGCCGAAACTTGTGCGGGAGCTGTTCAGGGTCGCAGAGGAGCACGCGCCGAGTATCGTGTTCATTGACGAGATTGACGCGGTGGGCACGAAGCGGTACGTGGTTCCTGAACTTTGCTCCACCGCGTTCGACTCCTTATCGCGCCTCCAGGTACGACTCGACGTCCAGTGGCGAACGTGAGATACAGCGGACAATGTTGGAGCTTCTCAACCAGCTGGATGGCTTTGACACTCGCGGAGACGTTAAAGTCATCATGGCCACCAACAAGATCGAGTCCCTCGATCCTGCACTCATCCGACCTGGCCGTATCGACCGAAAGATTGAGTTCCCTCTTCCCGACGTCAAGACAAAGCGTCATATATTCAAGTAGGCGCGTTTGTCTTCGATATTGCTCGTTCTAACTGTGCATAGACTGCATACGTCGCGTATGAGCCTCGGCGACGACGTAGACTTGGAGGAGCTTGTCATGACGAAGGACGATTTATCTGGCGCAGACATCAAGGCCGTATGCACTGAGGCTGGTCTGCTGGCCCTTCGCGAGCGGCGTATGCGTGTCACGAAAGCAGACTTTGCTTCTGCACGGGAAAAGGTACGTGTTCCTGGTTGAATTTTTCGCGTCGGTTCTCAACGAGAGCTAGGTCTTGTACCAGAAGAACGAGGGCACGCCGGAGGGTCTTTATCTGTAGACTCGACTGTACATAATTCTCTGCATTGATGGTGGCTGACCTCATATCTTGAACCCAACTGCATCGTGCAATGTCCCAACGTACTGCCTCCGATGCCACAAACGCGACAATCGCAGAGCAGCACGCTACTTACTGGCTCGCGGATGGCTCAATCGTCCTTGAAATCCAATCTCTCCAGTTCAAGATACATCGCACATTGCTCGTGCGCCATTCACCGTACCTTGCTTCGATTCTGCCCACCCCGCCATCGGAATCTATACTGTCTATCCAGTGCGCAAGCATAGATCCTGCGCGAGAGGTATCTGCGCGCGACTTTGTTGTGCTCCTCGCACATCTGTATCACGACGCGTGCGTATTTCTCGTACACAGCACCCCGCCGACGGCCACGACGCTTCTTATGCCTCTTCTACACGCAGACTTCTGTCCCCGGAAACGCCGTTTCCCCGCCTCGCGTCAGTTATACGCATAACATCGCCGAATCAACTGGTGCGACCGTCCCGCCAGCCTGCGATATAAAATTTGGACTCCGAACCCGCAGCATTTTCCGCGAATACACGAACTTGCACTGCGATACTTTGTCGAGATGTTTCCGAGCGGTCCGGCCCCGTTCTTGCATCCGCCACATCTTGAAGAAGCTCTCGCGCTCGCGCAGAAATACGGCGTCCAATCCGTACTTCGACGCTCCCACAATCCAAGTAGACTGGCTAATCGCCCTCCAGATTCAGAAAGGCATAATCTACAGCCTTGTGACGACGACCGACTTCCAAATTGACACGGACGGAGGTAGCGAAGGGTTGGAGCGACGCGCGCCCTCTTCTGATACGGAAAAGTCCCCCGTTACTGAAAACATTGACCCCGCAGTGGGGGACGCCACAGAAGCGTTCATTTCGTCTGGCAGCGCCCACAAACACGTCTTACCTCCGCGCGAGGCGCAACGCTGTATGCGGCTCATGACCAGCTTCATCGAGCACTTTTCGCCACTGCTTTTCACCGCGCCGGCCGCAAAACACATGGATTGTACCGATGTGTTCGCGGGAACGTGGATGGGGCTCGTTATACAACCTGCAATTGAGGACGACGGCGTTTATAAGCCCCTGGAAACGCTAGAACGCTTCAAGCGTGTCGACTGGGCGAAAGCAGGTCTTTGTGAGGCTTGTGTGCTGGAGAAACATGCCGAGTGGACTGAGGAGCAGAGGGTTATTTGGGAGGCGATGGATGGGTGGCTGGCTTAATTTGTGAGGGTGAGCACCCACAATCGGGCGCCGTTGTACGCCCCTCATCAACGCGAGGCGACTTTATTAATCACCTTGCAGGACCACATCGAGCCTTGCGCCTTGTTCTAGAGCTGAATGTATGCCCTCGGGTAGAGATTTTGTGCGGCGCGCGCTGATATTTGTCCGGACGAATAAGGCCCCCGACGAGTCCGATTCCGACGCGCTCGAGGGTGTATTTTCTCCAAGGGTTTAACCATTTTTGCACTTGTGGCCGTCCGCAAGCCGACCGAGCTCCCTACACTGTTTGTAGGGTGACCCGGTCGCATCACAAGAATATGCCGGTGTATTTCGCACTCGTCCGCTCGTTAGCTTGTTTCTGGTACAGTACAGGAAGAGATCATCGCCCAGGAAATAAACGCGGACGTGGACTTTGTCCGGTCCGACTTGGCTCTCACCAAAGCTTGTTTCTATAGGTATGCCGTTTACGCCGAACGTCGTGGCGACGACACGGAGCATGTCAACAAACCGAGACACCAAATGTCCGCCAGGCCGAGTGCTCGCGGCGCGCGCCCACACATCTGGACCTACGGCTACCGGGTATCTCCATATTTGCAACCCAGTCAGTGAATAGACCCACATAAGCTGTCCCCTCTTGTCCGGCCAGCCACGAGGAACAAGGCCCATTGTTCTCGTCGTCGAGCAGAGTCACTGACCACACAACCAAACACGCAATACAAATCAAAGCTTTATAAAGGCCGCCCATGGCGCGCGCAACGAGTACCATACTCAAGTCTGCATCTTGCCCTCTCATCCTTTCCTCCATCCCTCAACGCATACTTTACTAGTCATCGCCGGCGCTTCCACTCTCAACGCGCGCTTCGGATGTCGGAATCGGGCTACCTCTTGCCGTTGCATGAGCCTATGTTTCACGGCAGCGAGGAGGACGAGGCCAACAAGCCGTACGCCACCCACACAGAGACCAAGCCTCCTCGTGAGCTGCGCTCCTTCAAACGGGGCGCATTCGACGTCCTCTACGCCGCGCCAACGAACGAGGCACCTGTATTCAACGTCTGGGACACGATAATCCGCATTCGCGCTGCTTACCCCGACGCCCACCGCCTCTTCTCTGAAATCTTCATCGCACACCCCGCTGTCCTCGGCGGCTACTTATTGCTAAACATTGTAATCACACTCACACCGGTTTTGTCGTTGCTGGCCGCGTCATGTTTGCTTATAGTTGTGGGTGCTTTTAACAGCTTTCTTTCCCTTGAAGATCGGTGTTGATACCATTCTGGGTAGGTGGAGAACCACCTACAAGCCGTGGGTTCGGTAGAGGCGCTCCAAGACCACGTTCGCGTCTGCGGAATCGCATGGATTTCCGTCGTCGTCGCCAACATGGTTGCGGAACACGAACTGTGAGCTCTCCTTCCTCTTCCATAAATTCTGTCCAACTCCACTGGTATATCAGGCTCTCCGCACAAATGAGGCTCAAGGCGCGCCTTCGCGAGCAGTTCCTCCCGCGGCTCATTGCAAGTACGCCGATTCGCTGTCCGAGTCGCCACACAGAAGCTCACTCGGTCTCGTTTTAGAAAGCCTCGAGCTGGATTTGCCGGCCTTTGACGGTACGTAATTGTCTGGACACTAGGCGTTTGCTGAGGGTTCTTGTGTCGATAGCAAAGTCGCTGCATCCCGACTGCCCGATTCCCAGCGAATACTGGGACTCGTACGACGCGCCGTGTTTTAATTTCGTGCTCCAGGGCTTGGTGTTCCCGCTCGATATGTTGGCGTTGCTGGCGAGAGTGTTCGTACTCGCAGGTATTGTCGTCTGGCGCGGGTGGAGCGGATCGTGGATGTTGCTGGTATTTGCAATCTTGCAGCCGTTGGGGATATGTTTCTGTCGAGGGAATATTACGCGCGGAGAAGGTACGTGGCAAACCTTGTCGATGGACAGTGACTAAAAAGCGTCTAGGGTTCGCCCTCTGGACCGAGAACGCGTTGTTCTACCGCCGCGCAGCGCTGCACGACCTCGCATCGAACCGGGACATCCGTCGAACACTGATGAAGGATAACACGTGTGCTGGTATTGCGCAAGAATACGCGGAGGTCTCTGCCGCGCTGGGTCCAGACAACATCGCGATGCAAGACTTGAAGAACCTCGTTGCGTTCCAGCCGCGATGGTTTTGGTCGTTGTTCCGCGCCTTTGTTGTCGATCAGCCAACGGTACGTCAATTTTGGCAACTAGAAGATGGCGGTTATTGAAGCAGCTCAAAAGGTTCTCTTTGCACTCTTCCTCCCGTGGACAGATCCAATATCGTCCCTTGTGTCGATGCTGATCCTGCAGCAAACGACGCAGACGGTGCAGAAAGGCAACATGCTTTTCCTGGACAGTCGCTGTTCGTTTGATGCATTCATCGAGGCGGTGGTTTGGCCGAAAGAGTGGTTTTACAATACTCTTGACTTTGATTCGACGATACCGAGCGGCGTAGAAATGTATCCGCCGGCGTTAGCAAGCAACGCGGGGATGAAGATCGAGTTCAGGTTCGTTTCGGTCTTGAAAATGAGTGGATATTGACCGTCAACAGGAATGTCTCCTTCGCGTATCCAAGCGCAAGTGCCGATTCGGAAGAGACGAGCTCCAGCGTGCTGAAGAACCTATCGTTCACGATCGAGCCTGGCAGCCTCGTTGTTGTTGTTGGCGACAATGGTTCGGGAAAGTCGTCGCTTCTGGGTCTTTTAACGCGGACGTGGACACCGACATCGGGGCAGATCCTCATCGACGACAAGCCGGTCGAGAGATACGCACTTTCGCAACTGCGCGGAGCGATTGCTGCGGTTGAGCAAGACGAGAACGTGTACCCTGCGGTTTCGTTGAGTGACAGCGTGATGCTCGGTGTTGGTAGGCGGAGGCGGAACGAAGAGAACAAGATCTTTGCGCAGGCCGCAAGGATGGGTTGTGCGACGAAGCTGCTTGCCGGCTTTGACGACTGCTTGGGCTGGGACACCGTGTTTGATACGGCAGAGGTTCATTTTACGTCGGATGGGCTTGGGCTCGAGGCAGCACCTGAAGCGGTCCGCGAGGTCGAGAAACGACGGCCGCGCGTTCATCGGCAGCTTTCGGGAGGTGAGAGGCAGCGGTTGACGATGTAAGGCCTCGAAATGAGCCCATTGTTCTAGGCTAATAATACCTAGGACACGTTTATTTGCACGGTTGCTCTGGCTCGGGTCTCAGGCGCGTTTGGTAGTATGTGACGAAGCTACGAGCAAGATGGATCCAGTGGCCGAACAAGAGGTCCTAGCGTCGTTGAACGAACAAAGACATGGGCGGACCACGATTGTGGTTACACATGACTTTGACAAGCTGGTCCGTAGGGCAGATCTTGTTCTGTACGTTCTTTGTTGGGTGTTCCGTTCTGTCGCTGATTTCTCCGTAGTGTGTTGAATGAGGGCCGCCTCGTCCAATCTGGGACGCACGAGGAGTTGATGAGGACAGAAGGTGGGGAATATCGGACGCTCTACTGCGCTGCTAATGAGACATTGTAATACACGTGAATTCACACAATGGCCCAAGTGTTGGCATTGTCCTCTGGGGGGTCAAAGCGTTCGCCTTGTTCCCGTTTCGGTTCATTTCTGCAAGTGAGGTGGGGGATTGGAGACCCAGAGAGCAGTAATATTCGCGCAGAGAGATGCTGCTGTCGCGGCAGTGAGGCTGTCGAGGCGTGTTTGGTAGATTGAGCGTCGGGGAGAAGAATGGTTGACAATGTGTTGGGCCATCAGAGACCAAAGCGCCTCTGTTCAAATTGGTGCATGCACGACCGTTGTTCTCATTAACCTGCTCCCAACCTGCTCCCGACCATAATCTCCTGCTCGGCGTATGAGCTTTACTAGCGCGCCTCCCGGAAGAAGAGACATCCCAAACACTGTAATCGGAAAACCACCGTCCAACAGACTCTCCAGCCACACCAGCTACGCGTACGGGTCAGTTGCCAATCCCCTCTGCCACCCTCAGTATCAACTCACATTCCTCAGTGCACCTACCTACGGCGCACGATCTCCCCCCAAACCATCCTCATCCAAACGATCATCCACAGACCTCCATCCTGAGAAGTGGGCAGTCAAGGACACCTCAGTCAACGTCGCAGGCGCATTCCACCAAGCTGCCACTGACATGACAACCCCAAACAATGCATGGGCCTCCGGTCTAACACAGCGGAGCACAGTCCATCGCGGAACCTCCCAAGAATACGAATCCCAACAAGCCTCTACCACTGCCCGCCGCCTGGCAGCTCCCCCCAGCCGCCTCAACGCGCGCAAGACCGTATCCAAACAACCCTCCATCCGCAACGTCCCCGACTCGGAAGCCGAGGAATCCCAAGAACTCAACACCAGCAGCACACGAGGCAAGAGCCCCTTTGACTCGGTCCTCGGTGCTGCAAAGCGTGCCATTACCAACACCGCCAACACCGCAACCTTCTATGTCCGTCAGCGAACGGAGGAGCCCGACGAGCCGGTGGAGGTCAACGGAAGTTACGAATATACTGCCGAGGAGCGCGACATCCAGAACCAGAGCAAACGCGCGACCGCCGCTCACAAGCGCAACCGCATTTCCATGGACAACAAGGCCTACCGTCCTTCCCATTCGGATCTCGAGGACGAGGACGAGGACTTTACGGACGACGACGGGAAGAAGAAGAAACGGAAAAAGAAGAAGAAGGAGTCGACCGGCGGGCCGTTGTCGACTCTGCCAGTTGCGGGGTACGATAAGAGGAAAAAGAAGGCGAGGAAGAGCAAGGGGAATGCAGACGAGATGAAGGAGGGCTCGGATAGCGACTCGCATGCGACCGAACTGGTGCGTCGTCAGTCCCTTTCCCTGGCGCTATTCTGACCTTCTCGAAGCAATCCGCACCACGAGGCTCTGTCCGACGTTCGATACCGCCAGAATCCACGTTCAACAACTCCCTCGAGGATGCGGAAAACGGCCTCGATTCCATCCCTGAAGTCGACGACGAAGACATATTCGCTGCGCAAAAGGAGCGTCCTCGGTCCCGTTCACGCGGAGCCTCACAACCACCGCGCAGTCCTGGCGCAGTGTTCGGCACATTAACCTACTCCATCTTCACCGTCTTCATGCTTCTCGGCCGAGCGTTGGGGACAACAGCAGAGCTCATTTGCTTGCGTCCAATACGCGCCGCCGCCCGCAAGTCTGTCATTTACCCCCTCCTCAAACTTCTCGCTGGCTTGTTTTTCTTGTTCCTCGCATGGAACTACGTCCCTCTCATCGACATCCACCTGCCTTCCCTTGGCGGCGCGCCTGTCTACCGCGCTCCCGAGGTCCCTGCATCGAACATTGCCGAAATCGCAGAACGATTACGGAGGATGGAGGCCGCGCTATCCGGTCTTTCCCTAGACTCGGAGCGGACGCGAGCAAAGGTGGACGAGGAGACGCGCATAAACGCGGAGCTCGCGGGCAAGGTCGGCGCTCTCGAGACACGCGTCGACCGCGAGAAGACGCGCGCGCTCGAGGCTGAGGTTGGTACGCGTGATGCAGCAGCGTCCGGGATCAAGGCGATGAAGAAGGACATGGACGCGTTGCAGGCACTAGTACAAGCCGTGCAATCGCAGCCGGCTGCGAGCAGTCCCGCTACGGTCGGTAGTGACGAGGAGGCGCGTACCAAGCTCAAGGCGATCGAGGAGCGGCTCGGGACTGTCGAGGGCAGCGTCCGAGAAGCCATTGATGCGGGCAAAAAGAACGCGGGTCCTGGTACTGCTGTCGGATCGAACTGGTGGGGCAAGTCGGACAGCAAATCTCTCACAGTCAAGACCTCGGACGGTCGCGACGTCTCCAAGCTCATTTCCGACCTTGTCAACCATGCCGTCGGATTATCCGGTCGTGATATTCGCGCCGACTTTGCTCAACACTCGAGCGGCGGAATGGTCTACCCCGAACTTACCTCCGACACGTACCACATCTCTCCGTCCGGCCTCACCAACCGCCTCGTCGGCTTCGTGACGGGCAACGGCTACCTCTATGGTCGTCCTCCCGTTTGGGCGCTGCAATACGACATCCACGATGGGCACTGTTGGCCGTTTGCAGGCGAGCAGGGTCAGCTCGGGGTCATCCTCGCCGGGCCCGTGTATATCGAGGACATCACCATCGACCACGTCTCCAAAGAGAGCGCCGTCAACATGCGCTCGAGCGCGCCACGCGACATGGAGGTGTGGGCACTCGTC
This sequence comes from Mycena kentingensis (nom. inval.), assembly GCA_014461125.1. NCBI lineage: Eukaryota > Fungi > Basidiomycota > Agaricomycetes > Agaricales > Mycenaceae > Mycena > Mycena kentingensis (nom. inval.). The sequence continues at coordinate 3,087,959 of JACAZG010000003.1, read as the reverse complement.
GAGGGGCAAGACAACCTCGTCAAGCTGCGGGCGTGGCGCGAGGAGCGTGTCCGCCGACGCGAGGCTGGGGAGACGGTCGAGGAGGAGCCGCCGTTCCCCCAAAACGCTCCCGGCGCGGACAAAGACGTTCGAGTACATCCGGATCGCGACGTTCAAGTACGACATCAAGTCACCTGAGAACATCCAGACGTTCCCCATCGACCCCGAGATCAAGGCGCTGGGCATCGACTTTGCCATTGTCGTGTTGCGGATCCGGAATAACTGGGGCATGAAGCCGTTTACGTGCCTCTACCGCTTCAGGGTGCATGGGACGCGAGCGGACGTCGGATGGGACGCAATCCCGGAGGAGCTCTTGAGCGCATAAAGTAACGACTATAATGACCTCTCTCGCTAAACTTATTACTTGTTGTCTTTCCATTATTTCCTACTCTCTCTCTTGGTCTCCCTCTCTCGTTTATAATTCTGCCATGTACTACTTAATCGACGGCATCGCAGGATCTCAAATTGCTCTCATTTGTGCTTTTACTGGTCCTGCAGTGAATGGGACGTGTTGCGATATCTCGTGGATGCGAACAACTTGAACATCTAGTGAAACTTTTTGAGGGCACTCATGACCGCCTCCTCAACGACCTTAGGAATGTCGTTGACCTTTGTGGCTATCGTCGCCATCTGCTCGGTCAGCGTCGCCATCTGCTCGGTCAGCGTCGCCATCTGCTCGGTCAGCGTCGCCATCTGCTTCTCCATCGTCGCCATACGCTGCTCCATCGTCGCGAATCGTTTCTCGTGTTCGTCGAGTTTCATTGTCATATCGTCAAGGGCGTCTGCTTTAGCAATCTTTTGGAAGCTACAACGAACGTTTAGCAAAGCACTCGAGGGAGACCCATAGCGCACTCGCTGGACCCCTTTTGCGAGCCGTTCTTGCTTTTGGGCGGGGATATGCTGGGGACATCGTTAGCCCATGGTTGGGGGTAAAGAGAAACACGAACAGGCTCATATGGGGTGGATATTTCGGGTGGTTGGCGAAAGAAGCAGGGAAGCCCATGTCTGGAATCGGCAGCGGCGGTGTTTGTCTCTTTATATGGACAGCAGAAGAGGGGCACTATTTCCGCATATGGTAACCGTCAAAACTTCATACCCTATAAACGCAGCCAAGAGGCAGAGACGAGTTCTGAACGCGCTATAGGACGCAATGACGCTCAAACAAATACACGCATGGCCCGCAAACTAGATAGAGGTAAACCCAGCCTCATAGAACCTCTCGTCGCCAAACATATGTCCGTTCCCCCAGAAACTCTGTACCGCCGGGATACATTGCGCCAACTCCTTCATCGCCGTCGAGGGAATCTCCTGACCGCCCTGCCAGATTCCGATATCGTGCAACTTCCACGACCTGCAAGCTTCACTCTCGCGGAGCGTGCTGAAGAAGCGCTCGGAGGCGGCGCGGTCGGGCGACGAGCCGCCGACGTACAACGACAACGAATGCAAGCCTGGGAGTTTCTCCGCAAAGAGCTCGAACAACTCCGCGCTCCACAGGCGGACGTTCAGCCGTAAATGCTGCAGGCCCTCCCCATCTGCCGTCGAGCGCGCCGAAAGTGGGGTTATGAGCATCTCAATCTCGTCGATGTAGAGATAGCGGTCTTTGATGGCGAGTACTTGGAGGTTCGGGGAGCGCTCGAGGTAGGTTAGGACAGCTTGGAAGCCGCTGTCGAGGTTGGTCGGGTATAAACGCAGGATCTTGAGATCCTTCATGACCTCGGGATGGTCCTTGTGCGAGAGTAACCAGTCGCCGAGGTTGCCCTCCGAATGTTTGTCCATTCCGGTATTGGTTTGGTTCAACCGCAACTCGACGCGTTCGAGCGAGCTCGAGTTGGTTTCGAGTAAGCGCGTAAGCCCGGCCGGGTCCGTGAACGCTTTGTTGAATGGGGCACGGAGGTGGAATTCGCTAAGAAGCGGAAAGCTCCCAAGATGCGCAAAGAGCGCTGAAAGGTCAAGGGTGGACCAGGACCATATCTTGAGCATCGTGAGCTGCGGGGCAATGCTGTTGATGTAGGGCGCGACACAGTCGACGAGGATGCCCACAACCGCGGAGTTGGCCATGGTGTCGACTTCATGGGTGAACTGGAGGTTGAAGGAGCGGCAGTTGGGTATATGTGGTTGGGACTCGACGAAATGGCGAAAATTCTGACGGTGAGTGGTGAACCAAAGCCAATAGACCAGACAAAAAGTTACCTCGGGTCGTCCTCCAATCGAAATTGCCTCCAGATTCTGCCCAAACGCGGTCCACGCCTCTCGGAAGAAGCCACGCAAATCCTGCGTCATGTCCCAAGCTTCGACCTCGAAGGAGCGCAGATTGACGAGCACAGGGAAGGCTAGCCTAAGAAGCTCTACAAGCCGCACCACCGTCACTGGTTCCGGCTGCTTGCGCTGTAGAATACGCCGGATGCGCGACGACGTTGACGTCGGAGATGTGGGACGCGCAGCACGCGCGGCTTCAGCGGGGCTAACATGTGGGCGGAATATGAGCTTGCGGACGCGGCCGGCGGGCACTGGGTCTCTTGCGGAGAGTGAGAGAAAGTAAATTAGAGGCAGGACGCGAACCGTAGACGTTCAAACAGTTTCTCGGCCTTGGTTCCGACTTTCTGGACGTATATAGTCGAATACCTAGTGTCGAGCGCCGCGGAGTAGAACAAGAGGTTGACACCAACGAGACGGACGAGACTCTCGTCGGGGATGAAGCTGATTATGCGTAGCCAGAGTTCAGGCGGGAGGTCAAGCATGCGAGAGAGCTGGACGATGGCCTTTACAGCGGAAGAGCAGAGACGGCGGCGACGTGAAGCCGAGTATTTTTATGGTGCACAATAGCAGGCTGTATGCTGTGGAGAGTCAGGACGACTGGCTAGTGCCATCTTGAAACAAGTCAGCTGGAGAGATACTGTCATTGTTACCCTTGCCTCATGCTGTCGCTTCCCGATGAGCTTGTTAGCCATATCTTTGCGCTCTGCTTGCCTATCGTCGACTCTAAGCGCGGTCTCTGCCCGTCTGCCAATTCCGCGCCCCTCCTGCTCGTCCAAGTCTCGTCGCTTTGGAGACAAATAGCGTTCGGAACATCTGAACTCTGGTGCTCTGTCGAGAAGGAATATCAAGGAAACCAGCCACCGACGGACGATCCCATGCTCGTTCTCTGGCTGGAGCGTGCTCAAAGTCGCCCAATACATCTCGTCGTGCAGCGCATCTCCCAACGCCTGCTTCTCGCAATCATCTGGCGCTTCCCCAATATTGCCCGTCTTCGGGCCGGCTGCTGCAGCACACCCGGCTCCATCCTCAGTCTCCCCTTTTCACCAGGGCCGCAGAGCTCAATCCAGTTCCTCGACTTACACGAGTACCTCTTGGGGCCGATAAACATGGTTCTCGACCATCCTGGGTTCGCGCTCCCAAATCTACAGCGTTTAGCCATAAGGTACATCTCAACAGCGAGCCTGCAGTCATTTCTCGAGCGCTCCGCACTCGGCAACGCTCTCTGTCGCCTAGAGTATTGGGTTGACGGAGGAACCAGACGGCGCGATCTTCGCCGCCTCCTGCGCGCTATCCCAGCGCTCACGCATTTGAAACTGCACGAGGAATGCTATACCTTCCGCCCGGGGACTCCATTGCCATCATTGTGCGTTTTTGGCGCACTCCTGGCGCCAGGAATTGCTCCTCGTCTCGAGGAGTTGCGATTAGACACGCGATTGCACGAAAAGGATTATCGCGTCCTCGTAAAGGTCATCCGCGAGCGGTTCCGACCTTCGTCGTCCGGGTTAGCGACCGTCCACGTTTACCAGCATTATGTGAGGCACCGCGATGGTCCAAACACATGGCCCGATGATCTGACGAGCGCAGACCTAGCCAGTCTCAAATCGCAGGGGTTGGATTTATACATCGGTGAAGATTTCCGAGTCGTAGAAGGTCGCGTCACGTCCGATTCTTAGATTGTGCCAGTATGGCTGAGTAGTAGACACAAACAACAAACAACACGCTATATTAGTACACTTGCATTCTCAGCCAATCGCCCGCTACCTTCCGATATCCGTGTACTCGACTACTAAATCCTCCTCCGAGCTCGGCGTAGCCGCAGCCCGACTCCGTGAGCTCCGCTTTGCGGGATACGCGTCGTCCTCGTCCGTCCGCTTCCTCTTTGGCCCTCCCCGACGCGCAGGCTTCTTCACAGGCGCGTTCGACGCGTCGTCGTCGTCGCGGGCAGCCACGACCTTGGTCTTCCCATTCGTATTCGCCGTCGCATTGCCGCCGCCGGGCCGCCGTGACCGTTCGCTCCCACTGCCGCTGCCACTCCCAGCATCAGTCGCACTAATAGCAGCCTCATGCCCGCCGTCGCTCCCGCCGCGACCGACCATGGCCAGCGTATGCCCGAACAACGCAGGGTCCAGCGGCGCGACGGTGACCATTGAAAGGTACAGCGCTGCAACGATTTATATGTCAGCACAACACAACCCTTGAAGACGACGAGACAAGACAAGAACACGCACGCAGCTTGGCCTTGGAGCGCGCCATGGGGATCGGGAACTTCCTGCGAGGACCAGACTCGGGGCGTACCACGACGGCGGTGACGCTGACCGCGGCAGCGGAGACGACGGTGGATGGTTTCTGTTTCTTTGCAACCCGGATTATGGTGCTGCTGGCTTCACCCGGACTGGGGGACTTGTAGGTGTGGAGTGGTTTGCGGCGGGGGCGCGTCGTGGACATGGTTTATCGTCGACGGAGTAGAGGACAAGGTGCGATTCAGGCTCTTATTGACAGCGCGGATCGGACATCTGGCTCGCCGCTCGCTTCTCCCACAAACAAACCAAAACACTTCTGAGCGTGCCTGCGTTGGTATATTAGATATACTGCTGGTTTCTTCCTTATAATAAAATCTACTCGAAACGAGAGCAACTGGTCAACCACCCGCCCGCATCTTCAGCACCTTCTCTCTGGCCCTCCGCATCGACTCGCGCATTTCTTCACTTTCCATTGACAATCCATCCTCTGGACTCCTAGCTCCAAACTCTGACGCGCCCCTCCCGCTCTCAAACGCGTTAACTTTCGCGTCACCTACCCATTGTGTCGTGCCACGCGATGGCAACGACCCAAACTCGAAACGCGTCGTATTGCGCGGAGACGCGGAAGACGGACGCGACGAATACGACGGCGGACCAAGTTGCATGTTCCGCGGCCGTTTGCGTTGTCGCGGTGACGCTGACCGGGAGAGGGTAGATGGTCCGCTCCTTTCTTCCTCCCAGACGCCAAAACCGTCATCGACCGCATCTTCTTCAATTTCGCTCTTGATAACAACTTCGGACCGCAGAGCCCTCTGGCCCTCGGCGATGAGCATCGAAAGCTTGTCTCCCATCCAGTCCAGCTGCCAACGCGTAATGAGAAACTGGTAAGACGCGCCGAGAAGTAGAACGTACCTGGTCTTCAACACTCGCTTCCGCGTCGTCTTCCATGGCCGAAGGACCATTGGATGCGCCGAAAACGGGATTGAAAGAGTTGGCATGGTTCATGGTCGGCCGAGGTCGGTGATGGCGGCGCGTAGCCGCCGTAGCACTAACGCCATGGCGAACCTTGCGCCGTCGAGGGGTGGCCATAGGTGTAGGTGGGGTGATTTCAATGGTATGCGGCTGCTGAGGCTTCCATTCGCCTTGATGATAGGGAGGAGGAGGTGGTGGATGCCGGGGTTCCGATTCCAGCAGCAGCTGTTCGGAGTCTTTGCCTCGGTCTCTCCATCTGCGTCGAGGGATGAGCAGAAAACAAAAAAGAACACCGAAAACGCACAGACGATAAACACTCAACCCAACTGCGGCACCGATAACTGCCGCTGACACGGCTGTTGATACAATGGAACCGGCGAGCGTGCGACGGCGTTTAGCGGGAGGAGGGATGTCTACATTGTTGAAGATGAGCACAATGTAAGGCAAGTACATGAAACGAGAGGGAGGGGAAAGCGAAAATGACATGCAAAAGTCGATGGGAGAGATTTTAAGGCCAGGGGAGAAACACATGGCTCAGCGCGGCTGCATGTTTGCCATAGACAAGGCTGCTTTCATCTCTGACCACACTCTGCGCCGCTCTCTCGAGGTCTGCCAGTGCAGAAACCGAACCGAAGCAAAGCCACAACCGCGTGTGTGGGCCGCGAGGGTGATTGCACACCAAAATGAGGATGGAAAAAGGCTGGTAGACTCACCTGAAGGATCCACAACGTTCATATCGTCCAGCTCAAACTCATCAGCCCCAGGCCGTTGCGGCGTGAGTCCCATTTCGCGATACTTGGCGGGGGTGTCGAGATAGCCGGTCGGGGACGCGAGGGTGGCAGAGCTGCTTGGCTCGTTGTGGGACGGTTCCCAGCCGCGTTTCCGCGTGCCTGTTACAGGCGCGACGGGGGAGGGTGAGGGGCGTCGGGCGTGAACATTATTCGGCCGGGCGGGTCGAGCGCGCGGGGGGCTGGTCGGGAGGTTGGTTGGCGCCGCATTTGAGGGGCCCGGCGCAGATTGCGCATGTTCCGCCGACGAGAATGGGTTGAATCCCGGTATGCTGAAGGTGAAGGAGAACCCGGACATATCGTTCAGGGCTCCGATTGGGTGTGTGTCCAGGGGTTCTCGGGTCTGTAGTCGTGCCACCGACTGCGGAGGGGGGGTGTGGAGAGGAACGGAGGAGGTGAGGGTAAGTTGACAGGTTCGAAACGGTCACACATTGTGACACATTGCGCTGACGCCTTGACACGGTACAATCTAAGCGCGATCTACTACTTGATATCAGCCGCGGTCGCTCCCGAGGCCTGCCTCGACCGCTTCGGAGTCCCTCCAGCCGACCGTCGTCCTTTCCGTCCTCCAGTCGTACTAGTACTCCCGCCTTCTTTACGTCCCGCAGTTGCAGCACCGCTGTCCTCTTCCCCTTCACCAAACCCAAGTCCCAAAGTCGACGGCTTCGAAATCGGCGACGCAAGAGCCGACGGGGCCCGCGAGGTTGCCCGGAGCAGGCCATCTCCAGCCAGATTCGCCTCCGATGCCCACACATTGTTATCGTACGCCGACAATGGACTGCCATGAGATCGCAGCGGCGTTTTTGGCGATCCCGTAGTTGAGAGTGGTAATGGTATCTGCTCCGGAAGGGCAAGGTGCTGCAACCCTGGCGTCAGTTTCGACGGTGCTAAACTTGTCGTGAGCAGATCGCTCAATCCTTTGGCGGGGGCGACGGGCGTTCCGTGCGGAGACACTTTGCGCGAAGTCGCAGCCGATTTCTGTGACTGGTCATCCTTCGGCGCGGCGGGCGTCGGAAGGTGATGCGCTGACTTGGCTGGACTCGCGGCTGTTGGCGTTGGCGTCTTTTCGGTGGCGTCGGACACGACATCCTGGCTTGTCGTTGACGTAGCACCGTCAGCAGTTGGAGGAACGACTTCGGAGATGTTCACATCCGCCGTCGCAGGTTCTGCTGGGGTAGGGGTAACCGGACGATTCGCAGAAGTCACGACTTCCGGTTGCTGCGTTTGCTCGGGTTCCGTGACCTTCTCAGCCTCTGCCGCTTGCACTACCCCCTGATTTGGTTCACTCGCCGCTGTTTCGTCCTTTGACGTGCCACCAGCCGCGTCCTGCGCGACTTCTTTCCGCGTCGGCTCGTCGAAGTACTCCAACTCGTCCGGCGGCGCCGGCTGCTCCTCCGTCACCTTTTCAACAACCGTGTCGGTAACAACTTGCGCAACACCCTCGAGACCTTTTTCAGCAACGGTCGGACTTTTGGACTGTTCGACTGGCGGCGGCTCGACATTGGCCATAACTGGGGAGGGGAGTTTCGGTGTGGCAGCTTTGGGTGTAGCAGATAGCGGCGGTTCTTCCCGCAAAACCTCCTCAACCACCGTTTCTGGCGCGTCGACCGCGCGACTACGCGACCGCCGACTCCCCGCTTTCGACGCCGCCGACTCCTCTTGCCCCCAAACTGAAGAAAGCTCCTCCCCAAGTTTCGATGACGTCCGGCTCATAACGCTCGCCTCTGGCGTTGGTTTCTTTTCCTCTTCCTTGTGCTTCGCCTTGTCCTTTCCTTTGTTCTTGCCCTTGCCAGATTTCCGGCCACGAAAAGGCTCGCGTTCGCCGTCGTCGGTTGCCTGGCTGACCGAAGCAGGAGCCGCAGGAGGAGCCGCAGGAGGTGGGGAAGGGGATGCACCCCGTCGACTCGAACGCGAATCGGCATCGCTTTTTGGGACTGGCTGCTCCTCCGGCAGGCGCGCAACGTCAGGAACGCTCGCCTCGCGTTCCGGATCAGCGGCAGGCGCGACAACAGGCTCTGCAGCAGGAGCAGCAGCCGGCTCAATCACTCGGTCGGGTTCTGGGGGCGCGGACCGGGCTGGGCTGGACGGAACATCGCGTGGCGGTACCGGCACTGTTGACGGCGGACGCGAAAGCGCGGGAGGGGGCGAACGAACGCGTTCAGAGTGGGTCGAAACGACGGTCATGTCGTCCTCCGAGAACATATCCGGTTCATCCTCCTCGACGCGTCGCCCGCGTTCGTTGTATATAATCGATGCAGGTCCGCTATTTTAGAGTTTGTCAACACGTTTGGGCAGGATAACGGTCAACTTACTACTTGACCTCTCCTTCCTAGAAACTATTCAGCAATAGAACAAACAAAGAATTGACGCAAAACGTACGCTATCCACCCACTTGATCCTGGCTTTGAACTCACTGAGCCCAAAATGCATCTCGATGGAAAATATAATCTTCCAGAACGTCGTCCCGTTCTTGCCCTCCTGCGCGACAGCGCTGCCCTTCAACGGCGACAGATCCGCGCGCACAATGCACAGCGTGGAGAATTCTTCGGCGTGGCGGTAGATCCAGGCAGGCACGGCGCCTTTACCGCGATAACACCAGATAAGAACCTCGAAGACGGAAAGGACGTTAAGGCTGGTAAGCTCCGTCGAGTATTTTCGCGAGAATACGGTGGATTCTTTCACTTTGATGCCCTGAAAGTGGTCAACAATAACTCGAATAATGGAAAGATGTGGTTACCTGCTTGAGGATACAATCGAACGCGTCGGGAAGCAGACGCGGGCCAGAAGGCAATTCAACGAGCGAGGACTCGCGCGCAACATGTTCTTCATCGTCGGGGTTGAACGTCCGCAGATATTCGACACCGTAGAAGGCCTTGCTCATGCGCACGGATACGTGATGGTCGACGTAGAACCCGACGCTGCCGTCACACACGGCTTTGGACGTCTGCGAATCGGGGCGGTGTATCGAAACGCCGTACGGCGCTAGACGTTCTTGGAGTTGATTGAATAGCCAATGGTTGGCAGCGAACCCGCCGACGAGCCATACGGACTGCGCATATTATCAGAAGAGGTTTATTGATGTCACATGTCACACACTTTGATGACCCCTGCAGAGGCATCCACCTGCGCTTTGATTGCCTCGAACGCCGCTGAAAGATTATGAGCCACGTCGGCGGAGAAAATAACAACAATACCTTCGATAGAAGGCTCAAAAAGGTCGCGGACCTCTTCCCTACGAGATGATGAGACGACCTGATAATCCTACAGAGGGAATAACACACCCAGTCAGCTTGAGTTTCCCGCCGCGGATCCCGACAGAAGAGTCTTTGTCAAGCGGTGACCCAAAAGAAACGAATTGCAACGAATGGTCGTCGCGGAACAGGCGCTTCGTCGTCTCGTCGAATCGTTTCGTGATGTGTTCAACCGCTTCGGCCGACCCGTATTTCGAGTTGCGTAGTTTCTCTGCCAAGGAATGAGCGGCTATCACGGATAACGAGATTGCTCTTACCTTCGAGGAACCTTCGGGCGCGGCGACTAACGAAGACGGAGCCAGCAAAGATGCCTTTGTATCGCGTAAGTGACGCCATACCATAGGAATCGAAGACGTACAATCTGGGGGCGCAATCTCGTCTATCTGAAGCGGATTCTGGCCCGTAATACTGTAGGCGGAAATGTCCCAGGTACCACCACCCGCATCGGCGATGAGGAACCCAGGCTTGGACGGATCCTACCAGCAAGATGATCAGAATATTAAGCATCAAATGGGACGGACTAACGGATAGCACGTCCGCAGCAAGCCCGTTAAGCACACACGCGTGCAAGCTAGCCTCGCCTTCCGTCACGAAATAGATACGAGCTTTGCCCTCGCTCGTGTTGGGCACAAGCCCGCCGTGGATCGCGGCGCGACGGAACTTGGACTGCTGCGCGCCTTCCCATCTAGTCTCGTGTCAGACGCGTTTCTCGAAGCGAAGCGACACGAACCCGTTTGGGTGGCTCAACACGAACTTGATATCGTGTTCGACGGCAGCCCACAACGCGCTCCCATTCGCATGGGTGTCCGTGATGAAGTTCCGCGTGCAGAGGAATAGGTACGCGAGAAAGTCTCCGAGTACGTGGATCGGTGATTTGCCGAGTGGTAATCGACCGAGACGCATGCCATTCATATTGAGATGCATAGAGCGGGGCCGCAGGCGCAGTTTGAATCTAGGCTAATAGGTCGTCCGCACAATGAATGGACGGTTGACGCACAAGTCGACCTTGATCCAATTCTCGTCCTCCGCTTGAGACGCCATACTCTCGGCCTCGGCGCCGGCAGCCATCATCCGACCATGGCTATCATAGTCTATTCATGCACAGTGAGTGGACCACAGACAGAACGTGCAAAGCAACGACGCACAAAGAACAGAAGGAATCTTGCAGTTCCCCGCTACATGCTCTTGTCCAGGAAATCTACGCCCAGAACCGCGTCAGCAACTCTGCGGGATACGTTTGTTGCCCGTACGAACCGTGTTACGCCGAATATCTTTGGAACTTCTCCAGGTTCGAGGATCGAGTAGGATACGCCTTGCACACAAAGTCAGCGCGGCAGACGCACAAACGCGCGATATCAGCACCTGAGAATGTCGTCCCAACGTCGATGGCGCAGACGAGAGATCGTACGGAGCCAGTGTAAGGTCTTCGTGTGTCCGACGTGGTCTTCATCGTCAGTAGGTGGAGGGAGAGGATAAAGAGCGGAGGAAACGTGTTATATTCCGCAAAGCTGGCGCCTGAGTCAAAACAGATCAGCCTACACGCGGAATCGAGGCGTTTAGTGGGTGTTTGGGGCGAGTTTGAGGCAATCGGCCGTTCCTTGCGTAAAACGCGTGTTCGATGACATCGTAGCACGAGACCGCAGAAACGCGTCCTCCTCGTGGCAGTTTGAGAGCAATGCATATGCCTCAGCTTTCTATCCGGCTCGGCTCCTGAACTCTTCGTTAGGTGATTATCTCGATTCTCCGTAGTATTTGGCGGTACTGATGCCACCAATCGAGGGCCTGCAAGCGATGCTGCAAGGCTTGTACCACACCACTCTCGAGTTTTTCGCCCTGCGGAACCTGTTCCCTCCAGAAGGCCAGCCCGAGGACGAGATCGACCAATTCACGAGGTTCACTGCTCTTGCTATCGATCCCAACGTGGTACTCATGAGGCTGAAGGTACCAGCTGGACCCCCACGCCCGTCGGTTTCCCGATTCCGACTCGTCGTCTATGCGACGGGGACTCGAGAGTCAACTAGCACGTTCTCAGGCGGAAGTCGTAAGGCTACAGGAACGATGCGTCGCTCTCGAAAGAGCCCTCAAGGGAACAAGGGAGGTGTTGGAGGCGAAGGAAGCGGAGCTGGCCCGTCTAAGGCGGTCGGAAACCGTGAGTGACCAAACTGGAGATGACGAGGACTGCTCACATCACAAAGCCGAGGCCGGACAGCGGACAATGGCGGTCAATGGTGCTCGAGGAGGAGCAGGCGCGGCGGCGGAGTACCGAGGTCTTCATGACAAGGTTGGGCGTTCTACCCCAGAGCCTGTGGATTCTAAACGGCCGAGAAGAACGGATGCGCTCCCCGGACAGCAGATGGTTCAGGCGGTCCTCGACTTGAATTCGGAAATTATCCAATTCGCGACGTCGGCCATCGAGTTGTGTACCTTTGAAGCCCGAACCGACGCGTCTACGCAGGCGATACAGGACACGAGGACCCGGCTAGGGCCGAACATTGCACGGATCTTGGAGGCATGGCAGACGGGAAACGATCCGACACTCGTTGGGCTTGCGTTGCAGGCTTGCATTGCGACATGCATCGCTCGGGCAGTTGGGGCGTTTGCGCTAGGACTGCCTACCAAGGCAGAGACGACACTGTCCCAAGTATATTCGCACATATTCTTCTCTGGTATGCCCAATGTCTGTTTTCGTGGACTGGCTCAACTAAAGGTTAGAACCGCAACCAACTTCGGCGCGTTGGAGAGCAATTACTCACCGGTGAGATATCCCAAACAGCCATATCGTTCACTGAGTCCTCAGGCACGTCCATACCTTGTATCCGGGGCTAGCGGAGTATTCTGCGGAGGAGCTCAAGGAAACGATGTGCCGGTGGAGTGCAGATATTCTCCTTGCTGCCGGTGCCGAGTCAATGTCGCGGTTATGGGTGAAGGAGACGTTTGGCGATCAGGTTGGGCGGATGGTGCGGGCCGTGTTAGCGTTCAGCAAACACTGCAAAGAAGGTGAGCGCTTGGTAACGTCTCGGAGGAGATTCTGACCCATTTTGAGGCATACTGAGCAGCAATTTCGACATGGTAGTTATCGAAGGCAACCAGGTGTTCGATGGACGCGTTATGGTAGATTTGTTCGAACAGAGTGAGGGCGGGGAGGGGGTGAGGGTTCTGGCGACGACGGAACTGGGGCTGAGGCGGATGACACGGCGGACTGAGCGTGAAGATGCAGCGGAGGAGGGGACAGTGGAGCATTCTGTGCTCGTAAAACCGAGAGTGTTTACGGAGAACGCGCTGGCAATATTGTGATGCCAAAGATTTCGTTCTTGAGACAAACAATCGTCTAGTCTATGCCCGTCGACGTCCCCGCCCCCATCCACCGCGTAGACTCGCCCCTTCAGCGCGTCGCCGACGACGAAGACGACGCCACAGACGTGCACGATGTTACCTTGGTTCAAAAGAAAAAGAAGAAGCGCAAACCAAAGAAGTCTGCCGCCGCAAAGGCCCGCGAGGCGGAGGCTTCTGCTGGTGTTCCTGGCTCAGCAGCCAAACAGGACGACTCTGTCCGTCAACCCGTTCTCTCGATCTCGCGAAACAAGCACTGGCGTTACATATCAAGCTACCATGTTCGTTGAACCGCATTTCAACGCGAACACCCGTCTGCAAGGAACTTTGGCTAACGTGGGGATGAACAGGGCCCGTGGTTGCAACTCCCCGTTGAGCTCCTGGACTCGCTGCTCGCGTTGAACATGGATCCAATACCTTTAGCCGCACCTCGACCATCGCGAACGCCGTCTACGGCGTCGTCAACATCATCCACTCAGAGCACGAAGCGCCACATAACCCAAACGAACGCGTTTCCCGACCTCTCTCCCCCGAGTTCGCCACAGGTCGCCTCGACAACTCCGACAAAGATGACATTCTCCAAAGGCCTCGTCCTTCCCGAACCCGGGAAGCCAACTCCTCCTCCCGTCGACCCAGGGGTATTCCGCAATGTTAGTGCAATTAGGCGCCTCATCGACGAGGCATCCGAACTCAGTGTTCGCGCGTCGTCTGGACTATCAGCCGCGGAACTCAATTCCATGCGCTCTACGTCGAATCTGAACGGCTCATACAACTCATGGGGTGGCATGAACAGTGGCAGTGGACGTAATGTGGCCATGAGCGCGATGCGCATCCATCGTCTCCGAGCTCTAGCTGTTCAAAAGTTGGCGACAGCCTATCGGACGGACGAGATCGCGAGCAGTGTCATGGTGATGCAGGGCGGGGCCGTTTTCGACGACCTCGCGGAACGGGTCCTCAAAGTGGATCCAAACGACTCCGATGCCCGATATGTCCACTTTTTCCATGAGAAAATACCTTCCAGGTACGGGTATTACGACTATTGGCAGCATTTCTCTGAATGATTACAGGCAACTAGCCGAGTTTACGACTACGCAAGTCCTCGACGACCTCATCGAGCGACAGCCACAACGGCTGGAATACTATCGTACCCGCGGAATCGTGCACTGCTTCCGCGACGAGTTCCTGCTCGCAACGAAGGACTTTACGCACGCGCTCAAAGAGGCGCGGGCAATACGCAAAGCCAAAGTCGCGCACCATCACAACTATTCGACGCCAGCGCAAAAGGGAAAGTCGAAGAATGGGAAGAAGAAGAAGGGCGGCAAAGAAAAAGCGCCAAGCGTCGATGAGGAAGGAGGGGAAGCTAGGGATGACCCCGAGGGTATCCCGGCTGCGATGCACCCTTCTGTCCTGGACGACGCGCCGACGCCTCTCGAACCTCAACTCCTATTCTTGCGCGGCGCAACTTACCTCCAACAAGCTATATTCCTCATTGAAACGGCGATTTTCAAACTGGAAGGTATCCTCAAGCTACCTGCGTCTGCAGGTGGCGGCTCTATTGACCTCCGATTGAGCTTTCTTGACGGGGGCGTCTACGGTGGCGTCGAAGTAGGCAATCCCGATGGACCCCTTGGTCGCAGCTCGAGCAACAAAGCAAAAGCTTATCGAGAACTATTTGGCGTCGCTGCCAACGGCGATTGGCAGAGGACTAACGGAGAACGCGAGAAACTGCGCGACCAAATTGTCGGGCTCGTCAAGAAGAGCATGCGGGACCACGAAAGGTTTCTGGGTCACTTCGAGACCGTGGATGCCGGGCAACATCTAATCAAGAGGCCCGATCTGGACATCGGGACTCGCGTCGCCTACGCGTTCGATGCCGTGGACGCTTCCCGACCAGGTCACCAACCCGACCCCGAAGTGTTGAATTGCGATCCCCGAATGGACGCGGCGACGACGTATACAACCTACCATCCGCTTATGGTCGAAGCGCATTTCAGCATTCTTTTGTGCTATATCCTCCTCGGGGACTTTACGCAGCTTTTGCCGACGTTTTTGAGAACATCTCGGATCGTCGACAACTTGGAGGGATACCCAGTCTTTCTCCCGCCGCGGTCGTTGGCCCAGGCGGAGTTTCTCGAGGTCCTCGAGCGTCTGGCGACTGGGTTTCAACTCGGCGTCGGCCCGTATACCGACCCTACAGCGTCTCGGGGCAAGGAGAAGGCCGAGGCTATGGAGGAAATGGATGCAGAGGAACTCGTTCCTCCGCCATTATCCGCGTCTTCCTCCTCAACATCCTCTTCCAGGAACCCGACTCCCGTACCGCCTTCCCCACACAGCCAAGCGCTCAATACACTCCGAATCCTTCTCTCGCCAATCGCTGCGCGCCAGCGCGACCGGGAAAATGAAAAGAGCAACCCGAAGAGCAAGAAACCCGCGGGCATCAATGTTCCTTTGCATGGACCACGAGTGGATGTAGTGCTTGCATGGTTGGCTGCCGTGCATATACCTGCACTTGAGACTGCCGCGTAGAAATCTACTGTAGCTAGCCAAATGTAGTCGATGCGGGAGAAGGAAGAGGACCAGGATCGGTAGTGGCGTGTGGACGTGCTAAATTCAGTCAGTCGTCACCTAGTCTTGTTTGCGCCCGCCGTCACCTACGCGTCGCCCTCGCTTCTGTGCTCCACCCGCTCGTGTATTTTATCCACCTGCACCGGCACAAGTCTGCCCCGTATGCCCTCGAATCACTCCGTAAAACTGCGGAATGTTGACCAGCTTGAACAGTTCTGTGGCTCGGCGCGTGCATCCAAGAAACTTATGCGTCTCTCGTCCCGCGCTCATGTCATTCCACCGAAACGGCGTTGAGCGATACTACGGCAGCGATGGAGGAGCTTGGGATGGGCAATATGGAGGAAGCATTAGTGCTGGCCCGGCGCGAACCCGACAATCGGCATTTTCAGACGACTCGGACGACTCGAGCAGCTCAGACGATAGCTCAGACGACTACGGCGAGGCGGACCCAACACCAGCGGCCACGACCAGAACAATCGCCAAACCTCCTCCGAAACCGGCAGCAACCAACTCGGGATCCGACGACGACGTGCCCTTGGCGCAGAAAATTCCATCCGCCCTTAAAGCACAGCGGACGATTCGACGCAAAGTACGCGAGGAGCGGGACCAGCGGCGCCGGGAGAAGGCGGAGGGGCGCGGACGGTCCAGCAGGCAACGTCCCGCGGGTGCTGGGGACTCGCCTTCAATGGCGATCGCTTCCAGCTCGCAAGAGGCTGCGCGTCTCGCGGAGGCCTTGAGTCGTCAACCATCCACCAGCCGCACACGCACGCGCCAACGGACACAAACTTTGCCTGGCGCCATGCAGTCGCCCGTCGTTGATGACCTCACGATGAGCCTCCAGAACGCGCCGCCCGTACCGCCGCTAAACACCGCAGTGCCCGCCGATGCGAGCAAACAGCGCAGCACTATCTCTCCAAATCCTACCACAACTTCTCCTCACATGCGCAGTCCGGCGTTGCCAGAGTCGCGCGGCCTGCGTCCAATGCGCTCCTTTCACCGTCCCAAGACGGCCGAGCCACTCTCCACACACGCAGACATGCCGCTTCCAGGTGATGCCGAAACAAAGGTGCGACGGAGCAATACGACACGACGGCCGGCGGACGATGGCCGCCATCGGGAACGGGAGCGACACCATACAGCGCTGGCGCTGCCAGCAGCGGATGTCGCACCACCTATCCCTTCTGCTGCCGCGATACCACCACCTGCGACGAGCAAACTCACAAAGGCTCCGCCCCCAGCGGAGATGCGCGCTGGGAGGGCTTCGGGAGAGACTCAACTGAAGAGCGCGGCAGAGGTGCTCTCGGCGGCTTCGCAAGCGACACGCCATGTCGCCAACAAGTCCC
Source organism: Mycena kentingensis (nom. inval.) (assembly GCA_014461125.1). Lineage (NCBI taxonomy): Eukaryota > Fungi > Basidiomycota > Agaricomycetes > Agaricales > Mycenaceae > Mycena > Mycena kentingensis (nom. inval.). The sequence continues at coordinate 3,071,175 of JACAZG010000003.1, read as the reverse complement.
TTGGCTCGACAACACGCGTCTTTGTCGGTGATGTACAAACTTACGGGATGGTCGATGTTGGGCCGACAACAACCGCCAAAGAGGTGTTGACGGTTCTGGAAGACCAGGGCTACTTCAAAGGCTGGGTCGGCTCCGGAGGATGGATGGTGTTCGAGGTCGCGCAAGACTTTGGTATGGAACGACCGATTCGCAGTTTCGAGCAGCTCGCCGACGTGGAAGCGAGTTGGAACAAGGACAAGATGGTCAACCGGTTTATATGCCGTTTGACGCCCCTTGCGCCAATCCTAAGCCGTTCGGTACGCGATTCGGATATTAACAACTGTCCGTGCTCACAGGCCGTTGCGCAGAATCTCCCCTCGTCTTCACCACTGTTTTCTGGTTACATAGATTGGGAGTACAAGCGCGGAAAGTGGACCAAGCGGTACATGCGTCTTCGAGAACACAGTATCTTCTTGTCGAAGCGAGAAACGGTTCGTCCATGGCCTCTTGTCGACGGTTCAAACTCACAAATGTGCAGGGTAAAGACGAGACTTGTCTATGCTCGCTCTCCAACTTTGACGTTTATCGGGTCACTCGCCTCATAAAGTCGCCCAAACCGTTTGCGTTTGCTCTCAAATCGACGGATAACCTGTCGTATTTCGAGAACACTGACGACTACGTCCATCACTTTTCGTGCAAGGAGAGCGACGGACTCAAGTGGATGGAGAAGATCCTTCTCGCTCGGGTATGTCAGTGATTTCAGCTCGGCCCCAACTGACGGGTCCCATAGTCCTACGTTCTGTACCAAGAAAAGAACGTATTATTCAACAAACCGACCGCGGCCCCTACTTCTACCGCCACCCGCGGCCTCGCGAGGGCGCCGACGCGCAAAGGGCCAGCACCTGCACCCTTGATTGCCACAACCGACCGAAACGACGTATTTGCGCCTGGTTCGCTGCTCCGGAGCTAGCGAGCTTATTTTTCTTGCTCTACACCACATCTACCTAGGTCGGTTGGAGACCGACCTAATTTATCCCGCCGCGGAGCACTTGTTGTAAATCCACCCTTTGTATACCTACAATAACGCATAATGCGAAAAATTGACCAGAGCACAATGAAAGCAATGCAGACGCGTAGATAATCTCTGGGCGCGGTTTATCGGTGGCTTTTGCCCTTCCCCTTGACCATCGTGAACCCGTCCTCGTCGATCTCGGGCTCCTGCTTTTTTCGCGGTTCGGGCTGGGCCTCGATGAGCTGTGGTGCGTCCTCTTCATCCATTGCGTCCTCGTCGTCCTCTTCTCCGTCATCACTCTCCCATTCCTCCTCGTCCTCTCCGCCGGGCACCTGCTCCGCCACGGCCTTCTTCCCCTTCAGAGAGTCGGCCTTTGCCTCAAACTTGCGCACCAGCTCCTCCCCGCCCTGCTGCGTCTCCTCCCACAACCGCACAATATCCACCGCGACCGGCTCCGCGCTCCCATCCTGCAGCTCCGTGTCATACTCGTCGGCGAGCACTTGCACGAGAATCTCCTCGACGTATTGGTCGTCTGGAATCGGCACCGTTTCTTCAAAGGCGTCGACGATGACCGATGCGAGCCAGGTGCGTTTTTGTGCGGCTCCAGCGCCGCCCCAGCCTTCCTGGACCGCGAGCCGGAGCGTGTCCCAGGTTGCGAGACGCGCGATTACGCCGCGCGCAAAGAGGATAGAGGTCGCGGGTGGTAGTGCTTGGGTCGATGTCGCGTTCGAGGTGGTGGCCATTCTGCAAGATTTTTTTGTGGGCGCTGATCTTTCCAGTCAGTCATTAAGAAGTCATTAGCGGTAGAAAAATACATAGTATCCAGGTAATAGAGGTATCATGAGTGTCTACAAGAAACCAAAAAATGCCTAGAACCTCCGCGCCCCGCCAGTCAAGCCCTCTATCGAGTGGTGTTCCAGGTCATTCCGCGCTTTAAGGATTGCGGCATGCATCTCCTTCATAGCGTTGCCCAACTTGACTCCGAACCTGCTCAGAATATCCCTCTGCCACGCGTCGTACTTTGCGTTCACCTTGGCCTGCACCTGCTCATAGTCGATAATGCAGACCCCAAACGACTTTTGCGTCTCGGACGTATCGAACGTTGACCGCGTTTTCTTGATCTCGGTGAGCAGCTGCTGCCAGTTTTGCAACGAATCTCCGAGTCGGTTGAAGACGTATTCTGCCTCGAGATCCCACAACGACTGGAATTGCAGCCACTTGCCGACGTATTCCGTCAGTTGCTGGACTTTGGTCTCGATAAGCGCGAACGGCCGTTGCAGCACCATGTCCGGTAGTTGCATTAGCTAGACACCGTGAGCATATTTCTTCGCGTCCACCAAACAACGTACCAGCGCCGTATAGTTCGTCTCCGACGCCGCCGCCCCTTGCATCGCCAACCCATCGTAGCGCGAACTTTGTATCCGCCGTAACCGACAAACAACGCCCAACCAATCGTGCAGTTGTCGTGTCCAGTTTGCGCGCGCGTACTCTATTGGCGGGTCCAGGAAAATGACTTGGTTTTGTATCCGGATTTCGTGCACGACCGGTTTCAACGTCATATTTCCTTCAAGGAACTACAAAGAGATCAGTCGAGTCTTTTTGGTCGAGACAGAACACAGACCTTCTCCTCCTTGGCGCGTTTGTCACCCCTCCGCTTGTTGGTGATGTCCCGCAACGCCGGTCGTGCCCCAGTGTCCGCGTCCTCAGCGGAACGATCAAACTCCCCGCACCAAACCTGGATGATCTGGACGAGCCGTTGAAGGAGAATACCCTCAATCCGCTTGTCCAGCTCTGCAACCCATTGCTCCAAGTTGGCGTACCCGTCAAGATTCAGTCGGTCAATAGCCGATTGGACCTTGCCTAGCAGCTCGGTAAACGCCTCGGTTGTGTATGAACATGTTGAGAGGTCCTCCACAGCTCGCAAGATGTCCTTGTACAAGTCGATGACGTTATTCGTCTTGTCCTAGAGGCGACGGTCATTATCCAGGTTCAAGTCACATATTGCACGAACCTGCAAGACGGAAATGACACTGGCAAACTCGCGCACGAATTGGATGTGTCTGTTATCGCGCCCATCCCCAGTTGGCATGTACCGCACGGTCGAGTCGTACTGGTTGACGAAATGATCCCATTTGATGTTCATCCCTGCTCAAACGTCGGTAAATGTTCGGAGACAGCGGAAACATCGTACCTTTGGAGATCATCCTCTGCGAGTCATTGCGGTATTCTGCTACCAGCCACTCGATGCCTTTGTTCTCCTCCACAAGGTCGAGAGTCTGCCCGTACGTCCGCACAGTCTCCATCAAACTCACGGCATGCGGGTACACCCTCTTCGCATCCCTGGCCATGTTCGTCACCGCATGCGGCGCCTGGAAACCCAACCACAACAGATTTCGCACTTCCTTGAAAAGTGTGATAATCTGCGGGTCAAAGTTGACCGCGAGTTGGTAGACGCCAGCTCCGCCACCAGCCGCGCTTCCTCGTGGTCGAATGATCTCGAACAACCGACCGTCGACTCCCATGTTGCGTCGGTTGATATCGTGCAACCAAGCCTCGTATACTGGTCGCGTATCGAGTTTCTTCCGGAACGCGCTGCTCTCGGATTGCAGCTTCTGTCCTTCTGCATACAACTCCCAACCTTTACCAAGGACGTCCTCGACGCGCTTCATGTAGGTCAACAGTTGGCGCTCGATTTGTCGGGCCCAGATGATCGCACTGGAAATAGCGGGCAGGTCGCGCATCTGGGACATATGAGAAGCTTCCGAGTCGCGGAAACGGGTTTTGAACTGCGAAATGTCAGATTGAGGCTAGCTTTAATTGAGGAACCGGACCTTGTCATGTAAATGCTTGATGTCCTCCTTCACAGAGTCGATTAGTTGGGTCTGATACTCTTGAATAGCGCCTCGAATCTACGACGCATCAGTTGAGAACCAACGACAATGTCCGACGAACCTTTGGTCGAACGAAAAGCGCGTTGAACTTGGAGAATACCCTGAACATCTCGTTGGCGTTACGAGCCGTCCCAAGACGATCCCGCAGTCTTGCGATGATTTGGTTCTCCACCCTCGCCACACGTTCGTTATACGCGTTCTCCGCAGCCACCCAAATCTCTGTCCCCTCCACAGACACGTCGAGAACATCAATGCGCTTGATAATCTCGTACGCCTCTTTGACCTCTTCCTCCATGTCCATCCCGCCGATGCCCATATCCAAGACGCTTCCGCTCATACCCCGCGTTGGACCGGTCATGACCGCGAGCTGCTCGTGTTGCTTGCGCCAGTCCCGAAGGTATCGCGTTCGCTCCTGCAGCTTCGTATGCGCGTTCACCACCTTGATGGGAATGAACTTTTCTCCCCGCCGCCGCATAACTTCACGCGCGACGTTGGTGAACTCCTTGATGAGGTCGTCCCAGGTACGGAAGATTGCGGTGACCTGTGCAAGAAGGCGGTCGAATGTCTCGTATGGCGTGTAGGGAAGTCGATGTGAAGTTAATATACGGAGAAGCTGGTCGTTAAAGTCACGCGAGATGGCTTCAATGAGAGGGAGAGCCCGGCGAATGGGATACGGCGAGAGCTTCAACTTGCGGTTGACGTGTTGGATAATGGACGACGTTGCCTCTTGAACCATACCGAGGTCGGTCGCGGCCAATAGCTCGTCCATCGGAAAGTCCTTCATGAGGATGTTGTACTTGTGCACCAAATCCGTCGCGTCCTTCAACCCCGTATCTGCGATGAAACTAACGGTTGCTCGGAACCGTTTCGCGTTTCGCAGGCAGTCCATAACCAAGTCAACCTCCGGACTCCGCAGCTGCGCCTCGATGCCCTCGACCTCCCGCTCCAAACTCAGCCAAAAGTTGATTTCTTGAGATGCGGTCCCGGAAGTAACGTCTCGGTTGAGCTTGGTGACCGCCTGGATGGACTTAATCCACGAGTTGACGTTGGCATGGAGGGAGTTTAGGAAGCTGCTGTCCGTGAGCAGCTTAGCTGGGAGATCGTTGATGCTCGGTCGTGTGTTGGCCGCTTGAGCCTAGTTTTCGTTAGGAAAATGACCACCAGCACCGACCGAGACGCACCTGCTCGACTGCTCTCCGAATCAAGGGGTGAATAACGAGATTCGTTTCCGGAATCTCGACGTTTTGCTGGAGATGCAATAACGACAGCTCGAGCTCGGCGAACTTCTTCTTCGTCATTGGAATACCCATTTTGCTATCCGCTGCGTCTCTCCCAGCCGCACTCGATCCCCGCGACCCAACAAATGCGTCGAACCATGGTTTAACGCCGTAGGAGACAACGGCGTGCAGACTCTCGTAGGGTGTCTCATCCCCTCCGAACAAGTTGAGGAAGTGGAGCTGTGTTGCTAGCGGCGTCGAGGAGTCGAGTACAGGGCTCCGCTTAATGAGTGCGAGGGTGAGGACGTGTGAGGAGTGGTAGGTTAGCTGGGATGTGAGCGAATACTCGTATGAGGTCGGCTCTTCTGCAGAGGCAGCATAAGCTTCGCGCGAATAACCGAGCAGACAACCACGCACCTTCTGCGCCCTCGTCCCCACTGAATCTCGATTTGACCACATAGAGCGTCGCAGCAGGGTCGGAAGCGAACTTTGCGACGCGGTCGTCAAAGGAGTCGTCAAAGAGGGATTCCACGTCGCCCGGGAGGGCCGCAATGACTGGGGGGAGCAGTGCTCTCAGATACGCGCGGAATGTTTCGGCGTCAAAGGGGACCACTGCGGCTGGAGGTGGTGTTGAGTGGTCTAGGCCATTCGCGCCATTTGTTGGCGGGGATGTCGGATCCATTCGACGAGGTCTTCGGCGTCGTCTGGGACGCGCAAAGTTAGCGCGCATACTGGCAGTGGAGGCCAAGGCATGGTGTCCTCACCGGAGCCGCGCGGCCTCGAGATTTGGCTGGGAGAAACGGGAAAACGCGTGACGAATCCAAGACGGATCTTTCCCTCGACCTCGAGCAAACCAAGACTATTTAAATATGTATTGGGCAACGTTCGTGTGTGTACCAAAAAATATAGAAAGCAGCCTGTATGCTCGCGATTCACCGCTCAGTGGCCACCTTCAGGGGGCCAGGCACGGGCAGAGGTTGATTTGATGATACGAAAATCGGCGCCCTCGATAACGAGCTTCCGCATATCCATCTCGGACGCATAGTCTGGCCAGGACGAATGTAGTATATCACTGCATTCGTGATGAAGGTGGAGGCGAGCTGTTTTCAACCCTGAGCCCAGTCGGCGGCGGATTATGGTCATGAAGACGGGATAATCATTCGGGCGAAGTTGCGAGTGTACTTCGAGCGACTCGAGGTGAGGGAGGATGTCCTCAGGAACGAGCGCGCGTATTGCGGAGGGGAGTTTCTCTTCTGGGAGGTAGGAGTAATTCTCATGCAACGTGAGGTGGGTGAGCGCTGGAACGATGCGCAGAATACGGCGCAGGGAGCGTGGGGTCGTTCCTGGATAATAGAAGTCGAGGTGGTGTAGGATATTTCCTAGCATTGAACGCTGGATTAGATCGTATATGGCGCGTGGCAAGATGAGATCAACGGCGAGCCTTTGCAGATTGGAGAGAACGATGTCCGAGTGGTCCAAGACAGGGCTGCCAGGTCCGGTTTCACTGAGGGTGAGTGAACGCATACAACTAGCTTTAGCGTCTGGATGGGAGGGTTGAGCGGAACCATTGGGCCGAGCGCAGTGTGCTTGTAAGCTGGCTATGTTGGGAAAGTGGTAGAGGAGTGAAAGGAGGAGAGGTTGGGCGATTTGGTGGAGTACGACGTGAAGTGGCCGTCCATGAGCGCGTTGCAGCCAAAGGATGAGCATAGGGTCCTCTGCACACCACGTCTCAGGCTGCGATCCTCCGTAGCTCTTCTCCACAGAGCACCAAAGCTGCGAGGTTTCGAATGCAACCTGTCTGCAGCGACGCGAAAGTTGGGCTAAAAGGAGAGGCGCGGCATGCTGAGATGGCAGAACCACTCTGGGGTGTTCCGCGTCGGCATAAAGGTCGAAAATGTGGCCAATCACTTCGTTGGGTAAGACCATCATGGTGGGCAAGAGCAACGCTGTTACGACTGTAACGCTGCATCAGCCTCTTCAACTGAACTTCAAGTGCGATGCGTTTCGTGCGCCAACTGAAGGAGCGGCTGTCGGCTGCGCGGACTTACCTCAAGATGCGGCTGACAAAGGGCGAGTGTTTATCTACCGCAGCGAGTTTCAAGGTGGTGCCGGTTCGGAGAAGGTGGCCACCTCTGCATTGCAGTCTTTTATGTTTCGGATATTTGCACGAAAAAAGCGGTGCACGAATGCTAAGCTTGCTCAATGCCTCCTTCACATTCGATGATTGGAAACAAATTCAAGGCCCGAAGAAGTTGTTGTAAAATGCCCTGAGAAGAGAAGGATAACTTGGGCTTAGCGACAATTTGAAGGCTAAATCCGGCTATCGCGGACTATGTTTTGCGTAAATTCAAGCCCTGAGCCCCAAGTCTTGACAGCTCTGCGCTGGTCAAATCATCGGGCCAGGTGCTTGGACCATTGGGGTGCATTTCATGACGCTGTTGGATGAGCACGGTCGCTAAGCCGGAAGACGGCGGTCGGAACCGTTGGTAGAGAACTTTCGCGAGGATGCGATAGTCTTTTTCGTGCAGTCGCCCTTCCAGTCGCAGTTCCTCGAGATGAGGGACAATTTCGGGCGAGAGAAGCGCGCCGAAAACGCAGAGGGACGGAATCGGGTCATCGGGGTCGTAGGGATGGTACTGCTCGTGCAGTGTTAGGCATCTCAGCGCTGGGGTGGCGCGTAGGAGGCGACGCAGATCGCGCCGCCTCGTTCCTCCGGCGACCCAGTATTCCAGGTGGAGAAGAGTGCTCCCCAGCGATGTGCTCTCTAGGTATGAGTGCAGAATACCCGTTGAAACATGATATATCGTCAGCCGCCGCAGTTCTGGAAGCTTCAAGGCCGGATGTTTGAGGATGGTATATTCTCGCTGTGAATCTCGCCCCGCAGTGAATTCGCGCAAGTCGAGTGAATGGATGGAACTGGGTGGGCCTCCTTGCAAAGGGATGCTGAGAGCGGGGTCCGGTCCACCGATGTAGCTAGCTTGGAGGCTCGCAATGTTTGGAAAGCGCCAGATGAGTGCAAGGAGTAGACGCGGAGAGACGTTATGCAGAACGAGATTGATGCTCCGTCTGTTAGCGCGTTCAAGCCAGAGGACAAGCAGGTAATCCTCCGTGGGTGCCCTTAATCCATCGTATTGCTTCTCGAGAGAACACCACAACTCCGAGCTGGCAAGGGCTATTTGTCTCCACAAACGCGATACTTGCGTGAGAAGGAGGGGCGCCACAGCCCTGGACGGGCGGGCATGTCCTTCTGGCAGGCAGAGCGAGAGAATGTGGCTGAAGAGCTCGTTTGGGAGCGACTGTATTGGCGGATGACAAGTTCTGACCGTGACGATCACCGGATTCACCGCCCTCTCAAGCCAAGCACCGACTTCCCCGCAGTGGCAGCGATGCGCCGATTCTCTTGCTCAGATTCTCGAGGTCAGCTTACTCATTTTAACCCCACAATGCGTCCAACTCTCTTGCGAGGCTGCTCTCGTCCGAACACAATCAAATAATCACATTTGGGTCGCTCTGGTCAAAGTAGATCCGATATTTTGCAGTACACACTATTGGAATCTACTCCGCGATTTTCTAGATACTCAGCATTGAAAACCTTACGCATCGCGCTCATACACGGTCCAGACATCTTACAGCACTCGTCCCACACCCGGAATTTGAACCACCGCCCAACCTGCAGCCCACGAAAGCGGGATCGCCGGCACCCCCACTAAAACCGCGTTCACCAGCCCAGGAAGCTCCAAGCTCGTCCCGCGTTCCACGAATATTTGCAGCACAATGACGACGAGCGAATGCAAGAGATACGCCGCGTACGAGAAGCGTGCGGTCATTCCCCACTGACGCTGCGTCCTCGGCCAGTTGTGGAACAAAGCGAACAGCGCAGTTCCGACAAAGTAGAAGCACAACTCGGTCCATATCGCATGGAACGCCGCGAAGACGCTCATCCCCGACACCCACGGCGAGTGGGGGACCTCGACTCCGAATTGCGCGGCGGCGTGGTAAAGCACTGGGATGCTGAGCGCTGCGCAGAGCAGGACTACGCCAAGTCGGCGGGCGGGATTCGCGACGAGGAGGTATGGCTGAATTTTGGCGAGTGACGTCCCGACGGTGTAGGCGAAGATATATTGCGTTGCGTACGCAGGCTGCATCGACAGCACTGGCAGTAGGTACCCTGGATTGTGTTTGTTTTATTGAGTCGTTCTGAGAGCCACGGACACATACCGACGGGAAACCAGCAACGAACAAAGAAAGAACAGACTATCACTCCCGTGATTCCGAAAAACGCCGCCGCCCTGTATTGTTGCGCGGAGGACGGGACCGGGATTTTGGCCATGGCTGATGGTAGGAGTTTCTTCACCGTAACGTGCACAATATCGAACACGAGGAGAAGCGCAACGAACCTGGCCGATATACAATAAGTCAGATTATGCACAAGCTTGTAGAAAAGAAGATAACAAACCAAACATGGTTCCGCAACGCATCCAGATGTAATCGCTGTAGATATCTCTGCACCCTTGGCCAAACAGGCCTCCCGCGGTCCATCCGCACAAGCACCATAACCATCGGCTCCCCAATGAGCGCCCAAGCAAGTATGGGGACCCCCAACCGCTTCAAGCGATCCCGCACAAACGCTTGCCACGTCTTCTTCTCCACCGCGAGCGCAGAGAAGTGGGCTGCAAAGAGGAAGAGCCAGCCCATGAACCATGCCATATTAATGGCGACGAACATCTCGAGGATAGACGCGGAGAGTGTCGTTTTTGAGACAGGATTGGCGGGCTGCCATGGCCAGACTGGTATGCCTGCGAATGGCAGCGCTGAATGATGGAGGATGACCAGTGCGATTATCGTCGAGCGAAGGTTGTCGATAAAGTGAATGCGGGTGGATTCACGGGTAAAGCGAGGGAGAACGTCTGGCTTCATGGTGGGACAGAACAAGATACAGGAGGACAAAGGGGAGTGATGACACGACCATGTGACTGAACGCGTCAAACAATTCTTCCCACGCCAGGTATCTGCACCAGCACCCAACCTAAGAGTCACGAGCCCACAACAGCAGGAACACCCACAAGCACCGCCTTCACCACGCCCCACAGCTCTCCCATCCCAGCATCCACCAAAATCTGCAGCAGCACAACAACGAGTGTGTGCACAAGGAACGCCGCATACGAGTATCGCGCCGTACCTCCCCAGCGACACGAAGTGCGCTCACACTCACGGAATAACGAGAACAGCGCCGTTCCGATAAAGTAGAAGCAAACCTCGTTCCAGATCGCGTAGAACAGCGCAAACGCGTTCATCCCGCCCGACCACGGCATCCCGTCGAGCGGGAGCCGGAAGAGCACCCCACCGCCAAAGAACAGCGAGATCGATAGAATCGCTAGCGCAAGAACGACGACGAGCCGCCGCGCGGGGTTCTCCACGAGGAAATATTGCTGGGTTTTTGAGAGGCTCGTCCCCGCCATGTACGCAAACACGTATTGCGGCGTATACGCGAACTGCAGCGACAGCACTGGAATCGTCCGGCCAACGGGATATGAAAGGCGGATGAAGAACGATGACAGGATGACTGCGCTGATTCCTAGCACCACTGCGGCGCGGTACTGCGCCGCAGAGCGCGGGATGAGAAATCCGAACGAAAGAAATCTCGTCGCGGTCACGTAGACGAGGTCAAAGACCAACAGTACGGCCACAAACCTGCGAAACGTCAATAAAACTCCCAAGCCTCCGCCGCGACGCACCAAAGCGCTCCTCTTACTGAATCCAAATGCAGATAATACGCCCTCAACGCCGGCCACACCGCCGCCCTCCGCGCCCACTGGACGAGCACCACCACAAGCGGATGCCCCACCAGCATATACACAAACACCGGAATCCCCAACCGCTTCAACTTATCCACCACAAACCCTCTCCACGTCTTGCGCTCCGCCGCGATCGCCGAAAAGTGCGCCGCGAGGAAGAACAGCATCCCCATGAAGAACGTCTGGTTCAGCGCGTTGAAGAGCGTCAGGATCGCGGCCGCGCTGTGCGACACGGGGTACGGGGAGATGTACGGCCACCCGCCGGAGCCGCCGAACGGGATGCACGCGTGATGGAGGATGACGAGCGCGACGAGTGCGGAACGCAGGTTGTCGATAAAGTGCACGCGCGAGGATTGCATGAGCCGCGGAAGCAGCCGCGCGAGTTCGCCTTCTGGGTCGTTGCTAGCGCTCATGGTGGGAGGAGGCAAGCGCGTTTTGGCTGCGCAAAGATGGGAATGATGACGATTGATATCCTAAGTTACTGCGAGCAGAGCGCGTGGGTTCAGCTCGCTCAAACTCATAGAAAATAGATTATCGAGTCCATTGTGAGAGGTAAAGAGAGCATGTGTGTCGTAAACAAAGAGCGGCGTATCAGAGTCTAGAAAAAGAGAGAATTTAAGATGGCCTCGGGCTCGTCGGACGCGATCGTCCTCCCGCTCCTCCACCTTCGTTATGGTCAACCGGCCGAATCAAAGGGGACCCACGATGAGGCGATCCGCGCGCCGGAGAGCTCGTCCTCGACGGATACTGTCCCGGCAAACCCATCGGCGGCGCAAGCGGCTCCATGCCCGGCGACCCGTTGCTCGGCCCAAAACGCGGGTCGAACTGGGACATGCCCGTCATCTGCGGGTTCATCATGCCCATCCCACTCATCTGAGGGCTCATCATCGGCATCCCCATCATCGCCATCGACATACGCGGGTCGTACATGCCCATCCCACTCATCATCGGGTTCATGTGCGGGTTCATTTGGGAGTTGGCGTTGCCTGGCGAGGGTCCTCCACCACCTTCACCACCGACTTGCGAGCCGGCGGTCGAGAACGCGACCATGGCTTGTTGGTAGGCTTGTGCGGCGGCCTGTTGAGCGGCGTACATGTGCTGAGGGTTGTACATGCCGGGGTAGCCTCCGGTCATCATCGGCTGCATCGGCATTTGACCAGTCATCATCGGCATTTGGCCAGTCATCATCGGCATCATCGGCATGCCCATCATCATCGGGTTGTACGCCGGGAACTGCCCGCCGTACATCGACTGGCCCTGCTGCATCTGGTCCAGTTGCTGCTTCTGTTGCTCGTCAAAGCGCCGCTGCCGGTCCTCCGCCACCCTCTTCTCCCGCTCTCGTTCGGTAAGCGCAGCCCCAACTCCGCCCTCGCGCTTCCTCTCCCGCTCGTGAGCCGTGATCGCACCGAGTAAGCCCACCTGCGGCGGCGGAGGCTTGTTCGGCACATTAATCAGCGACGCCCCACTCTCCCTCGCAATCTCCTCCTGCCGCTTCGCCGACCGGTCCGCTTTATCCTGCATCCCAGCGGAGAGCAACCCTTGCGGAGTAAACGCCTTGGTGAGCTTGTTGTCCTCGAGCTGCACGAACGTGTCTGAATTTTGCCCGGGCAGCGCGCCGGAACGCCCGGGGTCCAGGACTTGGCTCCACATAGACTGCCGCGCAGCACTCGCACCAGGCTGGGGCATTTCCGCTTGCGAACGCAGCTGCGTCCCGTCGTCAAGGTAGGTGCGCCGTCCAGCATCGGAGAAGTCGGAGGGAAGGCGTCGTGGCTGCATGCCCTCTGCTTCGGCTGTAAGACGCGTCAACAAATACGTACGGCAGAAAACACGATGGCAAGAAGCACGCACCAAAGGGTCTAGGAGGCGGTTGGGGAAGCGTCCGTGGGGGCCGCAGGTGCGAGTACGTTTGCCCGGGTTCGTCGCTCGGCGGAGCCCGCGAGCTTGCATGGTCAACCGAGGCCGGTCCCGACGATGTCGATGGCGTTAGCGGTTTACGGACGACAGGTGCAGGCTCGCCATCCGAATCGACATCGTCGTCATCCTCCTCTTCTTCCTCTTCCTCCTCCTCCTCGTCGCTGCTCTCGCCCCAACCACCGCGGTCTGCAATTTTCGACCGCTTTCTCCCATTCGCTCGTCCGGGGCGATGAACAGCCGCGTTATGTGCGGCTTGTTGTGCTTCGATCTTGGCTTTGCGCTTGGCGGCTTGCTTGGACGGCGCAAACGAAGATTTGTACTCGGATGGGGGCGTTGCGGTGCGTTCGGCAGGCCCGCTGGTCGAAGCGACACGCTCGGCGGCATGGGGACGCAACGGAGCAACGGGCTGCATGCCATCATACGCCGGCTGAGAATTTTGCTGATCGTCGTTGACGGCGAGGTACGACAGGGCGGCGAGAGCGTCGAGGTCCTCGTTGGAGCGGGCTGGGGGAGGCGGCGACGGGGAGTGGTTGATACGCATGCTGCGTTCACTTTGGGAGTCTTCTTCGGTGAGTGGCTCGGAAGGGGCAGAAGAGGAAAGCGTCGTAGATATCCCACGGTCAGGGCCACGATATCCCCGTGTCGTATTCGGCGCTCGTGCTCCGGACGGCTTACGTCCGAGACCTGCATACTGGCTGCTTCCCGTGCTCGTTAAGCTACTTTGCGTCGGAGACGCTGCTTGAGCGCGAGGCGGCTGTTGTTGCTGGAACGCTGTTGGAGTGGCTTGCCGCACAACAGGACTCGAGGGCCCATACGAGTCATCACCGGTTGTTGCGGTTGCATTCGCAGCCTCCTCCTCTTCCTCCGACTCGTCGTCGCCTTCCGAAATTGTCGTAGGTTGTTGCCGCGGCGGAGCCTTCTGTCGCGGGACCGAGTCGAATTGTTGCATGTAATACAACGCGCCTGCAGCCTCGCTCATAAAGTTGGTGTTATCTTCCGCCGCAGGAGCAGGAGGCGAACTATGACCCGTGTTGGAGAACGGTGATGTAAGGACCGACGAATGCTGCGACATGGACCGCGACGCCGCGCTGAGGTCGTTGATCGAGTGCGGGGAAGTTAAAACCGAAGTTGGAGAATGGTTCATGCCTCGATTGACCGGTTCGACTGGAGAAAGGGTCGCGCTCGGGATAGAACCCGATTTTTGAACCATTCGAATGCTATTCCCGGCATTGGAACCACCATACGCGGAAGGCGCATCTTTGCCTGGCGGAGCTGGACCGCTCTCAAACGACGACTTTGGACTCTGCGTCAACGGAGCGTTGTCCAAAATGGATGGATGTGTCTGTCCGGTCGGCGATATCGCACGATCTTGAGCCGGCGGTCCATTGCCATTATTGAGAGTCGACCGACGCTGGGGACTGAGGACGGAAGACGAGTCGACCGATGCAGACGGGTTATGCCGCACGCTCGGTCCAGTGCTACGTTCCGAAATTGGCGACAGATGATTGGGCGGTGGGGACTGCCGGGGAGGCGCATTGTTCTCCGAGCCGAATGCAAGGGGAGGAAGTTGTGTGTTTGCAAGTGGTGAACTTGTCGGCGGGAGATTTTGAGCTGCTGGAGCGCCGTTGCTGATGCCACCGATCGGAGGAAGAGACGGTGGTCCATCGAGTGGCCGCTGAGGCTGTTGCGGTGGCCCAGCGTTTTGGGGTGGTGGTCCAGGAACGCGGTCAGGCATTTCCGCGTGAAGTATGTTGGTGAGACGACTCCGGATAGAAGATGTTCGATCGTCTCGAACATCGAGAACTTCAGCGGCTTCTCGCTCGAGGAATAATAGATCGCCTACTCAGATTGGTCAAATGCAAAGAAGAGTAGCTAAACGCGTACGCTTCGGGCCAACGGGATAGGCAAAAAGTTGTGAATTGGGATCCCGAGGATCCCAAGACCAGCCTTGCGGTCGGCCGTAGAGCTGGAATGCGTCATGGAACGCTATAACGAACTAGGTTAGGAAAGGCGCATACTTGTGCCGATGCACTCACCAACAACCCATTTGAGCATCTCTTCCGCCTGGCCGAGGCCGCCCTCAAGCTCTGGCATGACCAACAACCATCCCTCTCGTCGTGCCATCTCACCGGCTGTATCTTCGTCGCCGATGAGGCCCTCGAGTTTAATCAGAGTGCTCCGACTGATGAGGTCGGGACGCTCGGGATATACGGCGAATGCCTGAGATATGTTGTGGACCGTCAACAATGGTTTGCGGCGGTCTTTGGGCTTTGGTCCCGCATAGATGGCGATGAGTGGCCGCGACGGTAGAGGTCCTTCGACCGGAGGATGGTCCTTGGATGAGAACAGATTTGACATGCGCTTTTTCGAGCGTTGAGGCTCTGCCGCAGGCACTGCGTCCGCAGCGGCGCAGACAGACATCCAGACCTTCTTCCAGTCCGTCTGACCAGCGATGCGAACACGGACCCAGCCCTCCATGCGACCATTTTGCAAGGTTGACGGATGGTCGCGTCCTTGGGTACTATTTGAGCGCTAGATGGAGAAAAAGTGCGCCAGCACGTACCGCTCAGTGTTATTCGTAGGAGATGCGCGGTATAAATCTCTTCCAAACGGGACTTCTCCCAAGCGGACAGACGTAGGGCGGCAGCCCATGACAAAAGGGCTTGTGTGGACGGGCAGGAGAATAGAAGAAGGTTGGACCCGCCAGTATTGATCGTGAGGACGTCGGGATATCGTTTAGCGGGTGACGAAGGCGTTTCGGGTACCGTCACGGCTCCGAGTACTGTAGGGCGCGTCGATGAGCGGAGGAGAAAGAAATTGAGAAGATTGCGGACCGTGGACAAAGGCGTCGGTAATGTTGAGGTAAGTTGGGGGTACCTGCGCGTAAAGGTCGGATCGGAGAGTGTCGGGATGAAGCAAAGGGACGGACCTCTCGGCCTTGAGCGCTCGCTTCCTGGACGGCCTTCATATCCCATATGCTCAGAGTGGTCCCACCGAGCTGAGCCCACACTTCAGTCCATCCCTCGTCCTTGACGGGCTTCTGTCCGTCGGGCTGGCGCTCTATCCTGCGAATGAGGGGGCCCGAAAAGTAGATCTTGCGGGCGTGGGCGGTGGTGAGCTGAACGACGGATCGGATTTCGGGATGGAGTAGAGCCGAGGCGACAGGCGGGCCCTCGAGGGACGCGCGTTGCGGCGGCGGGGACTGGGGTTGGGAGTCCATGCGTTGGCGAGAGAGGAAGCTCTGGCTGCGCTGTGGAGGGACTGCGTCTGTATTGGTGGCTCTGCGATTGTTGAAGTTGAAGAAGGAAGAGGATCGGTTATGAGTGGGTGACGAGCCGTCCATTGGTTAAATACGGCCTTTGGCGCGTTGGAGGAGGGTATCAGGTTGGTGGTCCGGGAAGAGTTGCGAATAACATCAGTATGGTAGCTACGGCTGCTGCTCGTCGCGCTCATCGACTACAGTACTCGTCCCAGCAGCCCTGTTCAGAATCAGACCCTTTCCAATCCTGCACATACAAGTCAGCCCAACAATTCCATGGATTTCGCGTCCATACAGAGGGTAGTGCGTCATATCGATCCGTTCCCTGCACCATCGTCAACGTTCCGCGGCGCGCCCATCCACTGTGCACATACCGACTCCCGCCTGTTAGGTATTCCATCCCCTTCTCCCCACCACGAAATGCATGCGGTACTTTGTTTCCTGCAGGGAATCCAATAAAGTCCCCTTCATTCACAGCAATCTCCTCCCCGTCGCCCACCAAAAATCCGCTTCCTTTCACTATAAAGAACCACTCTGGACGCAAATGAGGGCCAAAAGGCGTTTCGACCGTGCGGCTTACCGTCATCGACCTCATGGTAGTGCTCGACAGTGGATAGCATCCCGCTCTCGAGGGTGGACTTATGCACACCCAGCTTGGTCAATCCCAGAGTATCCCCCAGCGACGTCGTGTTACGAATGCGGCTCGCGTCCATTGGATGGCCCCGCGGCTTGAGTGCAGCCTGGATCGCTGCTGCGCGGATAATGGAGTTCATGCTGGAATGTGGGGTCCCGATTCCGCTCCGAGTATAAATACGTTTCGCGACCTCGTGGTTGATAGCCAACTCTAGACCATGAGGGCGCGTTGAGCGCGACCGTCCAAGGTGGGCATCGAGATGGACGCGTTTGTTGAAAAAAACAAGTGCGTTGATGCGCCACACGCAACTTTCGTCTCGCCAGTATGGCACTCGCGGTCATTGTCCAGGACGTCTTCAAAGCTGTACACCCTCCCATACAACTGGCACAATACCCCGACTATCGACTAAAGCCTGACGTCCTCGACGACTTTCTGGCCACTGCCACCGACGGCGTCCTCGGCCTGGCACCTTCTTACAACAACCGCTCCCGCCTCTCTGCCCTCGCGCTGGCCACCTCAGAGCGCGTGCTCGTCGTCACTTTTTCCTACAAAGACGACTTGACGCACACTCAACGGAAACGGCTCCTAGCAGCCCGACAATTAATCCACAACCGCGTTTTTCTGTCCGCCCAGTTCACAAAGTTCGCCCTCCGCATGGACACCCTCGCGACCTCCCTCTTTCTAGACCTGGAACTACATATTGGCAACGCCGTCGACCTGCTCTCCGTCGCATTCGACAACAGCCGCCACTCTGTTGCAGCGTTAATCGCCGTTTTCGGTGGCGAACAAGGTATCGACAAGCCCAAGCTTGTGAGCTTGTTCTCCGACCAGACGAGCGTGTTTGTGCCGTACCGGAGTCTCGGGCAACAGGCTTGGGCAATATGGCGGGCTGCAACACTTGCCTCCATGCAGGAAAAGTTGAACGTTGCGCCGAGGATACAAACGCGGCTTTTCTCAGACGAGGTGCGCTTTCGGCAACCTCGCGACAATCCCCTCATCAGGCTAAAGCGGCTTCGGGTCCTTGGACGTTTAATCCGTACTGCGCGCGGCATGGATTTTTTCAAGCCAACGCGAGTAGAGAACGAGATTGATGTTGAGTTCAGCCACAAGGGGAACCGGCTTCAAGTGACCTCAACGCGTTTCAAGACGCGTATATTACGCTCAAATAACCAGGTAGCATGCCACTTGTCGTTATCGCGTTTGCTGACCTCATTTAGCGCGTCGAGGTCGAGAGCACTGTTCAGGGCAAGTCCACGACATTTTCGGGCAAGACGAAATTCGTCGATGGACGGGCTGCACAGATTGCGCTGACCGAAGACTTTCAAGGCGATACTATTCGCGTAACGACCGTCGGCCGAGAGGATCCCACGAAGCTCGAACAGCGGCGCGAACTCGCTATTCTACGCGGACTCCAGCAGTCAACTACACTACTTGACCACCCGTTCTTCCAAGCAATATGGTTACCGAGCGAAACTCCCTGCTGGGCACGTGTTCCAGGGTGCGGGGAACACAAGGTCTCGTTGTACTATCCCCATGCGCAGTTGAACGGCTCCCAGCGGGACGCAGTGAACGCGATCCTCAGCGAGGATGACTGCAATCGCGTGATGGTCGTACAAGGCCCGCCGGGGGCTGGAAAAACCACTGTCATCGCGGCAGCCATCCTTAGCATCCTCTCGTCCGCGGATGAGGAACGAACGGTCTGGGTGGTGGCGCAGAGCAACGTCGCAGTAAAGAACATCGCGGAAAAGCTAGCACGAGTCGATTGCAACTTTACACTACTCGTCTCCAAAGGTGCGCGGCCCTTTCTTCGTGTTCTTTCTCTCAATGTGGCTCAGAGTTTGTGTATTCATGGCACGAGCATCTTTACGAGAAGATCGCCGAGAATGTTGTCCGCTCCGACGAGATCTCGGACGACTATGTTGCTTTGGAACGGCGGCTGTATGGCTCGCGCGTCGTGCTCTGCACTCTCAGCATGCTCTCCAACTATTCGATCTCCATCATAACGCGTGTGATTCCGTTCCAAACACTCATTGTCGACGAAGCCAGTCAAATCGAGGTCGGCGCGTATCTTCCTTTGTTGGAAAGGTTCATGTCGTCGATCCGGAAACTGGTGTTCATCGGTGACGATAAGCAGTGTACGTTTCGTTGCTTTTTTCTGGTATTGGGCTCATATTTTGCCGCAGTACCGCCTCATGGTGCATCCAAAGTCGAGGGACTGCAGAGCATTTTCGAATTGGAGCATCTAAGAAGGAATGCGATCTTCCTCGACACTCAGTGTATGCACCTCTCGTATTTCCTTGGGCTATGGTTGACACCTTTTAGATCGGTTTGTGGCCTGTCAAGTTTTCCCCCGCCATTCTAACCTTGATTTTCCTAGTATGCCTGAGCATCTCGGGGCGTTCATTGGCGAACACGTTTACAACGGAAAGCTCAAGACCGCTCACGACATTTGCGACCCTTGTTGCCGGTTTATTGATACAGCAGGCAAAGAGGAGGCTCGAGGTAGCAGCTGGATCGTATGTTTGTCTTTATTGCCAGGCTTTTTTCTCAAGCGGTCGGCATAGAACGTCGAAGAGTCAAAGGCGGTGCTCGCTCAAGCGCGACGATTCGAAGCCATGAAGCGTTCCTACCGCGTCTTGACGCCATACGATGCTCAACGTGCCCTCCTCGAGAAGACTCTGAAGGACGCAGAACTTTTGTGGCAGAACCGAGTCTTTTGTGTTGACTCATTCCAAGGTGGAATATTCTTCCAAAATCACTGGGACTTTGAGCTCCAACTTTCGCGCAGGAAACGAAGACGACTACATCATCGTCTCGATAGTGCGCACTGAATCGCCTGGTTTCTTGCGCGACGCGCGACGAGTGAATGTGATGTTGACGCGTTGTCGGATGGGGATGGTTCTCTGTGCGAATAGGCGGTTCGTAGAAGGAGTCGCGTCGGATACCCTAGTCGGGAAACTAGCGGAGGCGGCGGACGATTGGGTGACTTGGACAGGCTGGAGGTAACTATGAGACCTATCCGGAATCCTTTATTAGACATAGTGCTACGCTATACTCACCTATATACCTCCCAGATAGAACTATAGACGTAGAGGAAGGTGGTTGATGACCTTTGTTGGGAATGCCAAATAAACTCGCGGTCACGGCGTCAACACGAGGCGCCTCGTTCTTCTTGCTCTCATCCGGAAATCGACACTCTGCTCAAAAAGTCTCTTCGATGGCCGCAGCCGCTACCCAGAACTCTACCGACCCTGACGAAGCAGCGCCGACCGCTACAAAGTTCATGCAAACCATTCTTGATGGTGTCGAACAACCGCTGGAGGTAATCGTGCTCCAGGAATGCGATCTCGACGAAGATCTTCTCGGCGCTTTCAACGAGGAATGGCAACCTCTCGGAATTGCACCTGGGTACTCCAAAGATGGCCGCCTCGTCGCGCTCGCAATCTCGGACGACGCTCACTGCCTTATCGTCCGCTTCTTCAGTGCTCGCCCCGGTGATCCTGGCTATCGCGGCCGCGGACGCGGTCGTGGACGTGGTGGTCGCGGTAACGGAGCCGGACGCGACACGACCCCACCACCGCCACGCGACTACACGGGACGCAAACTCCTTCAAGACCTCATCCTTTGTCGCCAAGCGGGCGATCTCCTCGCGTTCGACTGCGCCGAGCTCGCGATGTCGCTCTACTGCGCCGACGGGATGCCCATGCGCATGTCCAGCGGCATCGACATCCAGTCCGCATTCAGCGCCGTCGACCGGAAGCCGCTGACCGCGATCAAGGACGCCGTCGGCGAATCCATGCGCGTCTTTGAGCGCAACGTCGTCAACATCTTCCAAAACCCTTTGTTTGGAGACGAGATTCGCCACTGCAAGGACGATCTCGCCAACCGGGCGTGGGTGTCGCAGTATTTGGCGGAGGTCGACAATGGTGCAGCGACGTTTGCAAAGGTGAAGCGGATAGACACGACTAAATTCGAGCCACCGGTGCGTACCCGACTATCCAATGTTGAGAAGCACTAATCGTTGTCGTGTAGGTCCTCAATATGCTTGCGAAAATGGTGTCCGACTCGTTGCGGTTGAACCATCTAAAGCCCAACGAGAAGAAGCACGAGTTCACAACGATGCAGACGAACAATGGGCTGGGAGTCAAGTCTGGCTCGTTTGCCACGCGTTTGCGGGGCGGAGAGGTGCGTCGTTATCTTCTCGCTGTACACTTCTGACCCAGTAATATAGAACCTCAGGATGCAAGCTCGCACGGAGAGCGGCCATACCATCACCTTCCGCGGCGACAGCGGCGGCGTCGACGGACGCAGCGCCAACCTCAACATCCCGCTCTCGCTCAACAACACCAAGACCATCCTCACAATCAAATCCGTCGGACGCGACGATCCGACGACCGCAGAAGCGCAGCGCGCCGCGACTGTGCGCTCAATTCTGCAGGGCAATATCGGCCTCTTGACCGACAACCCATGGATCAAGAACATCTGGTACCCGCCGTCGGACGACTCTGCCGGTGTACTCGAATGGCCGCAGGATTGGTCGACGCGGCCGCTTCCGATGGCTCCCGCGTCAGAGGACAATCTCGACCGTCTCAATGCGTCGCAGCGCGAAGCCGTGGAGGCGATGCTACATCCCGGAAACGAGCACCGGATTGTACTTGTTCAAGGTATGCTTTGTTTTGTTTCGGCGAGTTCGAGTTCTGATCACTCTTTCTTTCAGGACCTCCTGGGTATGTTTTTAGACTCATGTTTGCCTCGATCTGACTGTTTGTAGAACTGGAAAAACCTCCGTTATCGCCGCGTACGTGCAAACGGCGCTAAATCGCGGCCAAGCTGGTATTACTCATTGTTTTTTGTCTGGTCTTTGCTCACGTCTTGTCAGGTCTTTGGCTCGTCGCAAAAAGCAACGTCGCTGTCATCAACATCGCGTTCAAGGTACGTGGCCACTACATTATCATTCTTTTGACTGAATCTTGCTAGCTGCAAGCCGTCGGTTTCAATGACTGGCGGCTACTTGCCTCGCGTGATTTCTCGCATGAAGACTGGCACGGTCATCTTTACAGCACCATAAAACACAATTTTATTCGCTCTGATGAATTCAAGACTGTTACAAAGACCAGAATGAGTGGATGCAAAGTCATCCTCTGCACCGTTAGCATGGTCCGTTAGCTTCAATTTGTGTCTCTTCCTGGCTGATTTTCTTTTCAGTTGGCTAACAAATGGGTCAACAAGTCCTTCAAGCACTACGTTGGAGTCAATAGGGTTATTGTTGATGAAGCTAGTCAAATCGAAATTGGTGAGAATATTATCTCACATGCTCCGAATTATTTTATTCAAGTCTGACAGGCGACTACCTCCCTGGTACAATCTACCTCCGCACTGAGATGCATTTATTAATTTTCTTGTTAGTTTTCAACACGTACCGGCAAACTCTACGAAAGATGTGCTTCATTGGGGATGACAAACAGTGTAAGCTTTTCTGTTATTTTTATACTTTTACAAGTTTAAGATTCTCCGTAGTGCCTCCATATGGCCAGGAGGATCTCCAGGACCTCCAGTCCATCTTTGAAGTCACGCACCTGCAAGGCAAGACCCACTTCCTGGACACGCAATGCAAGTTTTTTTTTTTTTTTCCTTATCATGGTTTTTTATTTATTTTGCTAATTCTCTGAGGTAGACCGAATGCCTCCGCAAATTGGAGCCTTCATCTCCTCCAAAGTCTATGACAACAAGCTCAAATCCAACCCAAAGCACCCGGTTCTCGACACCGAGGTTGCTTGCTATTTTATCAATGTCGGTGGTGCAAAAGAGCTACTCACAAACAATACATACTCGGTATTTTGTCTTTTTTTATATTCCTGCAATGTTTGGCTTACATCCTCGCAGAATACGCTTGAAATGCAGGCTGTTATTCAGCTTGCACAGCTCCTTCAAGAGCAACAAAAATCCTACAAAATCATCACTCCATACGACGGCCAGCGCGTACTCATCGAAGATAAGATGAAGGCGACCGAGGGCCTCGATTGGGAGGAAAAAGTTTGTTTCTCTTTGCTTGGATGGTCCTTGGCTGATGATATGTATAGGTTTATAATGTGGACTCATTCCAGGGGAATGAAGAAGACATCATCATTATTAGTGTTGTCCGGTCGCTCAAGCTCGGATTCCTCGAGAATTTGCGGTAAGTTTCGTTGTTACCACGCGTTTGCTCCACTCAGAAAACAATCAGCCGCACAAATGTTATGCTAAGCCGGTGCAAGCACGCCATGTACCTCGTCTCCAGCCGCGCGTTCCTCCAGAACGGCGCAGGCAAGGACTGCATCGTCGGAGAGCTGAGCGAGCACGTTGGCGATTTGGGGTGGCTCGAGATGAAGGACCTTGAAAGTGGTGACTTTTTAGTCAACCCGCGCAAGCGCGAGGTCAATACGTAGCGGTATAAAGTCCTCTAGCAATGTCCGACTACTGTTTGTATGGTACTGTACTGTACGTGGAGCCGGAAACGCAAAGCTCTACCTACAGCCGACTAACAATAATGGGGTCAGCAGCGGAAGAAATGGGTGCGACATGGGCTGTATGACTATCGGTCGTGAGGCACAACGTCCGCATCTCCTCCATAGTCTCGAAGATCGCGTCCCGCAGACGTTGAGTCGATGTATGCGGTGAGGAGAATTTCGACTCGATGCCGAACTTGACCATGTCCGGTGCCGCCAAATCTACAAACCATTAGCAGGCCTGTCGGTCGGAACTACCATCTACCGCGCACAGTTTATGCCGTAGCCATCCTCGTACATCGCACCGAATCTGCATGCCCGTTAGACTAGACGTCGACGAAAAACCAACGACGTGCCCAGTGCCCTTGAACAAATGCCCCGCGCTGAGCCCGCTCGTGCTTAGTCTCCATCTCTGGCTCCGCTGGAACAGCTCGTCGTCAAAGAACGGCGACTCTTCGCCGCTGAGTGGGCGGAGCATCAACCGGAGGCCAAGGAGGTGTCGGTCTATCCCGCGTCCCGTAGCGGCTTCGCGCGTGAGCGTCGAATGTGCGTGGATGGCGTCATGGAGGAGAGTTCGTCGCGTCTGCGGCTGGCTGACGAGTTAGAACGAAGGCGAGGCAAGGGTTAAGACGGACGACGTACGGAGACGGTAGGATCCATCATGGACAATACCCATGCGCGGCTCTCGCGCGTAAACGAGCGGATCGTCTCTGTTCGTCCGCGCTTGAACATACGGGTGAGTGCAGTCTCGTACGTCGCCGTAAACTCTCCGCGTGTTTTGTAGTACGCAAGTTGCAGCACCATTTGGAGAAATGCATCCGGAGACTGCTTGACTGGAAGACCGTTAGACACGCAGGCGCAAGCCAACGAAGCACATACTCGTGCTCTTGATCCAATCCGTTCCATATGTCTCGAACCAAAAGACGTTAGTATCCGAATTGTCAATTATTGTCTTTGCCCGCGCGAGGGCGCCAGTACATTCCGCGACAATCTTCTCGTCTACGTCCCAGTCGAGGCGTTCCCAGCCATGAATGCCATCCAGTGGAGTAGATGCGACGAAGGAGGGTGGTTCGATCGTGTCGAACGACGCAGGGTCGATTCCCTCGACCAACGCGTATTCTGCAACAATGCTGGGCACCAGCGCGTCGCAGGGAGAGTGTTCGCCCGATGCGCCAGCATGGGTAGATGAATCAACCATCAGGGTTAGAGGTTTGTCGAATATCCTGTTGGCGACGTTCGAGTTGGTTGCTCGGATGGTTTGGACTGGAGAGGCGGCGCCAAGCTGGTTAGATGGACCATCTAGACTGAGTCCGAGAAGGGATTGGGATATTATGCGATGATTGCGTTCGTTTTCGGGAGATATCTTGAGGAGATGTTGGAGGTTCTGCACTCTTTGAGCGATGATTATAAACGGACATAAGACGACCAACATCCGACCAAGTGTCGCGGTTGTCGGCGGTTAGCGCGCCAATGAGAGGTGCCTTTTCGCCTGCAGCGAGCCGACTTTCCGCGTCGAGGACGGCGGCACGTATTCGGACTTCAAGCTCTTGGACGCCAACCAACTGAACCGACTCGCTTCCCTCATATGCAACGACAGAGTAGCACCAGCCATGAACCATAATGTAGATCCTTCGCGCGTCTTGATTGGTAAATTTGACGGGCTTAGACAATATGTCGCATTTTGGTTTTGGGATGCGGGCAATGTTGAACAACTTGGCTGTACTGCTACGGAGCCAGATCCCTGCAGTGCACCATGAGGAGCCGCAACGGCTCAATACATAGTACGCACCTGTTCGAGTTGTTTCGGGATACAATTCTTGTCTACCGACGCGAGATAAGTTGGGATTTCACAACCAAACAGCAAGGCTAACCGGTCGAGCAAGTCTTTGAAGCATAAGACACGATGGACTAACCACGCGCCACGCCGTACTTGCCAGGGTGTTATGCCGCTCTGCGGTTTCTTGGCAAATGCAGGGATACGGTCGTCGTCGAGGAATGCAAGCCACCAGTTGGAGTTGACGACAAGCGGTTCGCGCCACTCGAGATATGCCTTGTTCATCCAAAAGTTGTCGTCGAGCCAGTTGTTTGAGGACGCTCTGTCAAGCGCTTTCCTTGTAATGAATGCGGATTACAGCGCTGAGTGTATGCGCGTACCGAGCAAACGACCTTGACAAAGTTTTCCGACGCCAGCCGCAAACTCATCTGCCCATTTGACGCGTAGAGCGTATGCAGTATGATACGGAATTCCTCCGCGGCTCTCATCCTCGAGTAGGAAGGGCTCTATAGAGCGGAGGTAGCGGTCGAGCGTTTGGCGGAGCTCAGGGACGGGGAGGCGTGGTAGGCTCAGCGGTTTTGCGACTGCCGTTGAGTTTGAACGCATGGACGGGCGGGTACGGAGAGCTCGGAGCCTCGAGGCATTCATAGTATTTGAAGACGGAACGCGAGCATGAGCCGTCGGGAGATATCGCGAAAACTCGGAAGAGAGCAAAGCTGAACGAACGGTCACGCCTCAACGCGTCTTAGATGCGACCACCATGCCATCCCCTCCATCGGGCACCGCGTCCTCCCACTACTTCTCCCAGGACGACCCCTCCTTCATCGAAGCCCTCAACGACGCGATACTCCCTGGAGACCCCGACTATGAGTCGTCTGACTCGGACGACCTCTCTCCTCCTCCTCCCGGCCAGCGCGGCCTCAAACGAACCTACGAGCCATCCCCGGATCCAGAACCGGTTGATGAAGCCATTTACGGCGAAGCTCACTTTGGGGATTTCGGCGAATATATGCATCGCAAGAGACGCAAGCTCGAGATCCAGAATGCGGAGCTGAGAACGGACGGGGCTCAGAGCCAGATCTTCAAAGGCCTGGCTATCTACGTGCGTTTTGTTGTCCATCCTACTGCCTAGTCTCATTCTCCTCAGGTCAACGGCAATACGATTCCGCCGCAACACGAAATCCGGAGTTTGCTTATTGAGAACGGCGGGGTGTTTGTGCCGTACCTCGACACAAAGAACATCGTGTATGTTTTACTCGTCTCAAGTGGCTAGATGTTCACAGTCCTAGCACCCACATCGTGACCGACGACCTCACCGACGCCAAAATCCGCGAATGGAGGCATATGAAAGTTGTCCGTCCACAGTTTCTGACGGAAAGCTTGAAACATGGCGCTATTCTCCCTTGGAGAAACTTTGTCTGGAGCAAGAACACGGTGGCTAAACCGACTTCTCCTCGTTATGCTGCGGACTCGTCCAATCTCAATGCCCAGCGTCGAATGGCAGACGACGCGTGGCGCATTGCGAACACTGCTGCCAATCCTGCCTTCGTCAAGGGCTACCAAACTAACTCGCGTCTCCACTTCCTCTCAACCACCAAGGTTGAACTGCAAACATATGTCCGAGAAGCGTATGCTCGTAAGCCCGTGTCGCCCAAGAAGGCCAAGGCGAAGGAGCGAGTCATCATGCATTGCGATTTCGACTCGTTCTTCATTTCAGTGGGATTGCTGTCGCGCCCAGAGCTTCGGGGCAAACCCGTTGTCGTTTGCCACTCTCAGGGAGCTCAAGGCGGAGTTCGTAACACGAGCGAAATCGCTTGCGCGAGCTACGAGGCGAGGTCGTTTGGCATCAAGAACGGCATGAGGTTTGTTGTCGCGTCCTCCGCCACCAGCCGACTCAAATTGCCCCAGTCTCCAACAGGCTCAAAAGCTATGTCCGTCTGTATCCACAATGCCATACGAGTTTGAAAAGTACAGACCCTTTTCCGTTCTGTGCGCGAGTGCTGAGTTTTGAACAGGTACAAGGCGATCGGATTCAAGTTCTACGACATTTTGTTGGCCCGAGCAGATGAAGTCGAGGCCGTTTCTGCCGATGAAGCTCTTGTCGATGTCTCCACTGCCGTACGCGCGTTTGGTTCAGCCAAGGAGCTTGCAGAAAGCCTGCGCGCCGAAGTCAAAAAGGCGACGCAATGCGAGGGTACGTGAAACTTTTGGACCAAAGTTATTGCAGCTCAACTCCACACAGTCAGCATCGGTATTGCGCACAACATCCTGCTCGCCCGACTTGCCACCCGCAAAGCCAAACCCGCCGGCTCGCTCCATCTACTTCCCCAGGATGTCCCTGCACTCATGGAGACCCTGGACATCACTGACATACGCGGGTTTGCAAGGTCAACGCGCGACAAGGCGCTTGAGAAACTTGGTTCGACGCGACTGAAGGATCTGGCGAAGAAGACGCGGAGCGCGTTATCCGACGCGTTGGGTCTCAAGACGGGCGAAACGCTGTACAATGCGATTCGTGGTATTGACGACACTCAGTTGGTGTCCAGTAGAGAGCAGCAATCGGTGTCTGTCGAGGTTAATGTATGTTCTGTCTTTGTTGACGGTCTTGCATGGCTCAACTGATGCTTTTGATAGTATGGAATACGATTCAAGACCGACGAAGAAGCAGAAACTTGCATCCGAACAATTGCGGAAGAAGTGGCGAACAAGCTGGAGGCCGCTGGAAAAGTGGGCCGCTCGATTACGCTCAAAATCATGAAAAGACACCCTGACGCTCCAGTCGAGGCACCCAAGGTCTCTCATTTGAATGCCCTTGGATTAGCGGCTGACGATTGCAGTATATGGGCCATGGTCATTGCGAAGATTTTTCAAAACAAGTTCCTCTTGTGGATGCCGGACGGCCGACTCGCGACGGAAAACTTATCGGCGACCACGCCTGCCGGATTTTGCGGTCATTCCATTTCGATGCAAAGGAATTGCGCGGAATTGGTATCCAAGTGAACAAGTTGGAGCCCCAGGGCGGCGTAGGACCTGGCAAGCCAAACCAGCAGGTCCTTCCCTTCCGAGAAGCAAAGCGGCCCCAACCAGTCGCCTCGACGTCCAAAGTGGTCACTACGAAACCGATCACCACGATTCGTCCGCCTGCGCCGCCAAAAACACGCTCTATCGCGTCCTCGTCCAAGATGGCACCAGCTCCTGCTCGTTCCGCATCTGTACATCTTCCGCCTCGCGAAATGGTCGCGGCAGATATTTGGAAAGCGTTGCCCGCGCATATACGGCAGGAGTATGAGGAGGAATGGAAACGTTCTGAGTCAAGGTCGCCATTTCCAGGAGCAAACGACAAGGGCAAAGGAAAAGCGCCGGAACTTCCCGCTCAGCCAGTTATACCCGACATTGAACTCGTACCGGAGGACGAGGATCGATGGTCTCCGCCGCGACCGTCGCCGGGCCCATTCGATATGCCGAGGCATCCAGTAGCCAAACAACGTGCTCCGCAGGGTCGCTACCCGCAACAGTACCAACAACAACGACCAGCTCAGTCGCGTGGCCGAAGCCAGTCGAATCGGTACCGGAGCCCTCGCCGCCTCGACAAGAGTTTCTTCCGCAAGAGAAGGCTTCCCAACAAGCTGATGCGTCCGACGGTCAAGCAGCTCAAGGAGTTGGGGATCGATCCTGTCGCATGGGACTTGTTCCTGCAGCAGAAGCCTCCGGAGCAGCTCATCGCAGAGACGCTGGCGCGCCAGCGGTTGCTGCAGAAACATGGTGGCGAGCTTCCGCCCGACCCGACCCAGCACAAGGTTTTCAAGCCGAAGAAGTACGAGCCTCGACCGGATCTCTACCGTCATCCGTTGCCCAAGGCCAAGTACCCCGAGCTCCCTCGTCTTGCGCAGCGGCTTCTTCCCCCCGCCGACCCTACTCCGCAAGAAAACACGACCGTCGTGGCGAAGCGCAAGAAGGCTTTTTTCCGGGATACAGACGACCTCCAGGATTTGGTCGAGGCCTGGGTTAATTCGTTCAAGGATTTTCCGCCGGAGGCGCAGGATATCGATTACGTCGCGCGATTCCTCACCAAGGCGATGGACAGCACGCAATTTACGGACACGAGTGTTGAGAGGGTGATCCTCGTGCTAAAGTGGTGGTTGGTGCTCTTGCGGCGGTTTTGGGGCGACTATGAGTTTATCGCTGCAGGCAAGGACGAGCAAGAAGTGGGTGCGGTTGCAGAGGCGTGGTGGGCTGCATTTCGGGATGTCAAGCGCCGCATGGATGTTGTGGCGAAGAAGAAATGGGGCGGCGGCTTGGCGATTAGGTGACTGTATTTTGAGAGTGTGCTTATCTTTGCTCGTGTATCCACAATGTATTTCTTGCGGAGAAGTGGGATGGGCATTAGAAGAGTCGAGTAGGTAGTGCTACAAATAGGTCTAGTCGGCGAAAATTCAGCGTCACTGGATGAGGAGTGCAGTAGGACGACGCACCTATGATACACAAAACACCTTGGCTCATCGTCGCAATTCCTTGTCAAGCAAATCTTTTGCTTCGTTGATTTTGCTAGCCAAGTACGGTGAGCCGCCTCGGTCGGGATGGTTAGCCAGCATAATGCTGCGATGTGCGTCTTTTATCTTGTTCCGCAATGTTGGGCCGTCCCTGAGCGTACGTTAAGCTCGGTTTCTCGCAGGGATGCGCGGCCCTGAAACGTACTTTAAACCGAGGATTGCAACCGCCTCTTTCCTGTCCATCTTTGCGCGAAATCCGCCTTTAACCCACTGGTCGGCCGCCGCCGCCGCGCCGCGCCGTAGGATGGCACGACCGACGAGTGCAGCGGTCAGAGCACCGACGCCGACGATAACAGGTGTCGCCATGAAGGGCAGGGAAGAGATGGAAAACAGCCATCACCGCCTACCCACACTTGCTCAAAGCCTTGATGAACCTGAAATACTCGATACACCGTCTTTGTGTAAGCTAGCGCCCGCAAGTCAACCAAGCTTTGCACGAGGGAGCCGCGCAAGAATGGGCCACCTCTTTCTTCTCTCTCCCCGATGTCCTTTTCTTTTACCCCCAGTGTTTACACCGACGCGCGCCCAACGGTCCAGGCGCGCGTCGTAGAACTCAATGCCCTCACTCCAGCAATGGTCCGCACGTTCCTGGACTCGGCCACCTCCAACGTCGTTGGTCTAGCGCCAGCGTATGGCGCCAAATGCGTCCTCTCAATCCTCGCCTTCGCGTCTTCCTCCGACGTTCTTGTCATGCGTCTGGGAAAATCTTCGACGCGTAAGGCGAAGCAGGTCCTCGCGCCTCTGCTCGCCGCTGGCCCCCGTAAAGCCGCATTTCGTATGGACACGCTCATCGCTGGGCTGTTCATTGACCACAAATTGCGCCTCGACGGCGGCGTTGACTTATTGTCTCTCGCACCTACCGACAACCGCGAGTCGGTCGCGGCTCTGATTCAAGCGTTGGGACCTGAAGACCAACTCTCAAAAGCGCATGTACTCAAACTGTTCCGTGGCGACGAGAGCGCGCAGAAAACGACCGTAAATCAACTAGCAGAGCGTGCATGGACGGCGTGTCGTGTGGCGACTACGACCACTGCCGCCTCAGTTTTGGTTATAAATGGGACACGCCTGTCGACTGCGGTGTGTAACCTCTGCGTGCACAAAGTTTGGCTCACGCATCATGCTTAGCGACTCATCGTACTCTCGAAGCTCGTCCGCGACTTACAGCGTCTCTCCTCACTCAAGCCCACCAGCGTGGAGAATGAGATTGCCACCGACTGGGATATCGTCAAAGGGCTCTTGAATGTCAACTGTACGCGATACAAGACCAAACTCCAACACAACAGGGACGAATTGGTGGGCGTCTATCTCGTCGTCATCTTCTCAATTCAACCAGCCTGCAGCAATATGTTCTGATATCCGACTCCAACAACAAGTTTCTGACTTGGGGGCGAGTGAAAGGGATCAAAGGTAAACGCGCAAAGATCCAATTCGCCGGCACCATACCGAGAGGGCCCATAAGAATCACGACAGTGGGCCGCGATCTCCCAACGAACGCGGAACGTGAACGAACAGATGTCGTTCTTAAGGCTCTCCAGTCTCAGAGCCAGGTGACCTCTCAGGCGTTCTTTCGTCGTCTTTGGTTCCCCAAAGAGCTTCAGAAGAAGCTTAGATCGACTGCGCGCAGCAATGCACTCGTTGTTATGCCGCTTATATCATTTCCGCGCCCTCTAAATGCATCTCAAGAGGCGGCTGTCCGCGCCATCCTCTCTCCGATAGAGGTCACTCTGATCCAAGGACCGCCTGGCACGGGAAAGACAACGGTTATAGCAGCTTCAGTCATGAGTATTGATGCGGCGCATTACCGAACCGGCAAGGTCTACCTTGTTGCGCAGAGCAACGTCGCAGTGAAGAATATCGCAGAGAAACTCGCGTCTGTCGGATTTCTTAAATTCAAGCTGATCGTGTCCAAAGGTGCGTCCAACTGCGCTTTTACTATCCGGCTCTGATAATGACTACAGACTTCCACTTTGATTGGTACGCCTTCGTGCTGGTTCTTTGTTCTTGTTACTAACGAGATCCAGGCATGAACATCTCTACGGCAAGGAAATCGAGACAAATCTCATTCGGTCCGACAAGCTTGCGGATTTGCCAATACTGGAGGTCGAGCGATTGTTGGCAGGCTCCAAGGTCATCCTGTGTACGCTCAGCATGCTCTCCAACCCGAACCTCGGTGAAGTAACTCGGGTTGTGCCGCTGGAGACAGTGATCGTGGACGAGGCTAGCCAGGTCGGTCGTTCTGAGCGTCCAACGCTTCACATTCTCAACTGTGCTACAGATCGAAATCGGAGACTATGTTCCTCTGATATCCCTCTTTTCGAGCCAGTTGAAGAAGCTTGTCTTCATAGGCGACGATAAACAGTGTAAGATCGTCTGTGCTCTCTTCCGTCCTTGCGACTTCTCCCCTTCCAGTGCCGCCATATGGCAACAGCGATATTCCGACTCTGCAGAGTGTCTTTGAGCTAGAGCATCTTCGCAATGGCGCACTGTTTCTCGACACGCAATGTATGTTTTCATTTTCTTTGGTTCGCAGGAGCGCTGAAATCTTGCTAGATCGGCAAGTCCCCGTCTTCCGCGACCGCGCGACCACACGCTTACTCTGCGCAGAATGCCCGTCCAACTCGGCACATTCATTGGGCAACATGTCTATGGCGGGAACCTGCGGAGCGTCCACGCCATCAATACGCGATGCTGCGAGTTCATCGACGTCGCGAGGAGTGAAGAAGACAGGCAAGGGAAGAGCTGGATTGTAGGTTATACTTTCGTCTCGGACGAAGACATGTCATTGTGTTGCAGAACCTGGCCGAAGTCGACGCATCGGTAATGGAAGCCCGCAAGCTAACGCGTCAAAGGAAATCTTTCCGTATTATCACACCTTACGACGCGCAGCGGGACAGAATTGAAACTGCGCTCAAGTATGCGAACCTGGATGTCAAGGACAAAGTGTTTTGCGTCGACTCGTTCCAGGGTTAGCTTTGGTTGGCATTTCGATGAGTCTGGTCTAACCGCGAGTCTGCATTGCAGGGAACGAAGACGACTATATCATCCTCTCGCTCGTCCGGACGACCAACATTGGATTCATGAACGACGAACGGCGCGTAAACGTCATGCTCACGCGCTGCAAGAAGGGCTTGAAGATATGCACGAATCGTGCATTTGTGTTGGGTAACGCACAGATGACACTGGTTGGCTTGTTGGCCACCAGTTTGGGACCCGACGCGTGGCTACCGTTGGCATAGATGTAGACGCGCTTTGACGAATAAATTCAAACACGGTCACGCTTTTGAGAGCACTGCCACACACTCGAGACGCGTCCAGCCCTGATGATTATTGCCCCTACAAGCGCCTTTTCAAAGCCTTCCGACTACCAACAGTGGCCCCGGAATGGCCTCCGATGCGATGGTTGCTTCCTACAGGGACAGGGAAGGAATACGCAGCAAAAGCCAAAGAAAGCCCTGCTACTCGACTCCGCGAGCCTAACCGTCGGCAGTCTTGACGATCGCGCACGAGATAGAGCTAGGGTCGCTTCTAGGATACGTTGCCGCACGGACGAGGAGGCCAAGAGAGGGGGCTGAGTTGGTTCAATCGTCGATATCTTCTTCATTATGGGCAAGTACATCCATTCTTCTGCCATGAGATCTCCTCAGATGAGCTTGACCACGTCCGCATTGACAAACTGTTCGACTTTAAAGCCGCCCTCCGGAGCCTTGACAACGCCGGCTTTCTCGAGGACGCTATAACCAAAGTGAGATGGGACGGCTGAACGTGCTGGTACGGACCTAAGCGTCTCCGATATAACCTTTGTCGGGATGGCAGCACACTCGGTCGGGTATTCAACGGTCTTGAGCCAAGCCTATGGCGCCCATGAACCCAAATCCAAATAAATAAGCAAACGTTACGAACCTCGATATCGGCCTCGGGGTATCCAAACTTGGCCTTGATAACCTCAACGTTCGGTCCGGCGCGGCTTGCGGCCGAGTCGAACGCGCGGACATATTCCGAGAGCGCGGCCATGAAGGTGCCGACGGCGGCAACAGGAGCACGGGTAGGAGATGGATGGGCTGCGATGAGCCACGACGGCCAGGGTGTCGGGACTGAGCCAATCTAGAGTGTAAAAGTCCGTCAGACGCGCCACAGGGACTATATCGGTGAATCGACGCACGAAACGCGCTTCGCCCGCATCGACAAACGGCTTGGTCGTAAACCACTCCCACATGAACGCGCTTGTCGTCCCGTCGTTTACAGAGTCGATGAGCCCGCGAATGTCGTTATTAACTACCAGGGAGGCAGTCAACACGCGTTAGGTCGAGTCAGCGGCGCCAACTTACTCTTGAACTGCAGGTCGTCCGTGGGCCATCCCTGCTGCAGGGCCATGACATACGCCATCGTCTGGCTCCCGCTTCCCAATCGCGAAATTCCAATCGTCGTACCCTTCAGGTCAGCGATGCTCTGGTACTTTGTTTCCTTCCCGGTGATCACTGCCCTGCATCGGCGGTTAGATACTTCTGTGCTCCGTAACGGTTTGCGCCGCACCAGTTCAGCGAACTCGAGACATAGCTCCCGCAGAGCTTGTACGCGGTGGATCCGTTCGCGATGCCTGGTGCATTTGAGTTGCCTACGTGCAGCTTGCATTGGTCGGGCCGCCTACCTGAGATGAGCGGATCGGTCAGGGCGCTGGAAGAAAGATTATTCGAGCTTGCAAGACGGAAAGGCTGCACGCACATCGCAATATCGATCTGGGAGCACGCGTTCAGTGCGATTCTGGCCCTTGGAAGCTGCACAGACCTCGTCGTTCTCGAGCCGCTTGATGAGCTGCCCCGTTCCGCTCGGGCATTCAACAAGAGTGAATGTTTTGCCCTTGTCTGCATCCTGGAACTGGAGCAATGGTGTCGAGAAGTGTTCGCGGACTGCGGATGCGTTGGAGGCAGCAGCGCGAGAGGCGGAGACTGCGAACCGAATCCGACCCGAAGAGGCATCGTCAGGGTAGAAGATCAAGTGCCAATGCCGATAATACAAGTGCTATGCTGCCAATTACAGTGTACAATGCCCCTACTTGTTCGTGACTTTGCGGGTCAAGCTGCGAATCTTCTCCGCGTTCCTGCGTCTCCGAGTAACGTCTGCATCCACAGTCGCGTTTGAGCGCAATCCCGCGCTCATGTTTGGCGCGACAGTGTAGCTCTTGAGTTCGCTGCGCGGAATCGCGACGGCATTCTTCCGAATGCGATCCTTGTCCGCTGCCTTGCCCCGAGCCATAATCGCACTAAAGCCCTCCTGCCGTATCCCCTCGTACATATCCGTCTGGACAGTGGGAATGTCGCGGTCGCGGAACGACGCAGAACGCTTGATTATTGGGCGCGACCAGGTATCCATGAGCTCGCGGGCAATCCGTGAAATGTCGGGGGTGACACGCTTGCACTTGGTGTAGAACATGACGATTTTGCCGAGACCCGATTCCTTCAGGACGGCCGTGTCGATAAAGTCCATGCGTTTGAGGATAGGGAAGAATTCTCGTTGAATGTTGAGCGAGGGGAGGGATCTGTCGTGGCGCAGAGGCTCGAGCCAGCGGGTGACTGCCTCAAAGAGGTTGTTGTCGATCATGGACTGGGCAAGCGCGAACCTGGCGAAGGTTATTAAGCTGAAGGAAGAGAAACAAGGCGCGAGCACGCACTTGCGGAGGGTCTCCATGACGGTCGGCAACAGCTTCAGTTTAGCGGTGGCAGGCAGGCCATTGGCATTGGACATAATATCCTGGTCTACGGCGTTGAGCATTTCGTCTCGCAGGCGGCCAACTTGTTCGTCCGCGACGGTGTCGAGAACCTCCTCTCCTGCCTTGCGCTTCCTGGGCTTGCTCTTTTTGGTGGGGAAAATGGACTCGAGACGCATGTCAACGACGCGTTTGGCCGCTGTAGGTACAGTGTCAGGAGCATGAAATGAACGAAGCTGGTCGCGCACCTTCGTCCGGGGGTAGCTGGCTAATGTCGATTGGTTCAGGAGTGGGCTTTCTCTTGCGCTTCCGCGCCGGCTTTTCCGCTGCGGCTTTGCGGGTAGGTTTCTTCTTGACAACCCGTTTCTGTTGGACATAGTCGTCGGCATCGGAGGCACCGGCGGAGGATGCATAATCGTCCTGCGGCTGCGGGCGCTCCTTCGGGAGAATGGGAGGCGCTTTTTGGATGTCTGTTGGATTAGAGTCAACAGATGTAGTCCCGCATTGTTCTTCGGCGCACCAAGGTCGTCGTCGGAGAGCTCCGAGTCTGAGCCACCGAAGATTGCGCGTTCTAGAGCGGCACCCTGGAATTTAGGGGTTAGGGGGGTGAAGGTGGGGATGAGGGAGAGTATACATCGTTTCGTGGATCCATTCGTCGTCGAGGTTGGGGTCAAGGTGGCTCACGCGTGACACTGCGTGACATTGCCTCATTTGTTAGCTCATCTGCTCTCGGCTAATCTCAAAACATGAACAAATTCAGGGCTTTTGCTGCACTCAATCTGCGAAACTTAAACCACATCCACCACCACCACGCCCCCCATCTCCCCTCCTCCTCCTCCTCCTCAACACCATGCCCGTCTTCTCCGACGTGCCTCCCCACCGCCTTCCGCCCTTGAAAACCTCATGGCCAACGTACTCCGACGCGGGAATGCCATCTCCCAAGTCGACGCGATCCTCCCCCCGTCGTGACACGCAGACGCACCCGCACCATTTCTTCATTTGCGACTGTTCAAATTCGCAGCCGTCTCCTCGCGGTCCTACACCATCCCCGACTTCTCGCAACACTGCTTGCGCACCTTGACTGGCCAGAGGCACGAGCCCTCTTCAACACATGTCGCGACACCAGGGATTTCCTGTGCTGCCCCGAGTTGAAGACCGAGATACTCTCTCGATTCATCGGGCCGTATAACGCGTGTCTCCGCAACTCAGACTCGGCGCGACTGCAGGATGTTCCCGTCACCTTTGCCGACTTGAACTGCCTCAGTAAGCTGCAGCCCTTTTACAACGTATAAAAACTTGTCAAACGTCCTTGCAGTGATTTCCTCAGCTGTCATATTACATCGCTACCCTATGTTTTCGCTCCAGTATCTCTCGAAACTGTTGCCTGACGTCGACCGGGCCGAGCGCGAGGAGACCTCGCGATTGGTCGCGCTCACCCAGGCACATTCGAGATTCGTACTCGTCCTGCAGGCGCTAGCGCATAGCTCTTCCCTGCCTCCACCCCAGGGCCGGGACGATATCGATTGGCGTTCTCGTCCTCGTTCAGCGGACTACAAGTTTCGGCAACTCAACTTCCCCGCCCCGTTATCATTTGCGCCGGCTGCAGCTCCAGCTGTCGCGCGGGGCAGGAAGAGCGTAGAGTCGGTCTCCACAGATCGCACGCGGAGCCTCTCAAGACCAGGGAGTCGGAGTCGGCTGTCAATATTTGGCGGAAGCGGCTCCAAAGTCCCTCTTCCTCCCGCGTCAGAACCGCGATCATTGAAGCATTATTCATCGAGCTGGAGGCAAGCGTTTTTACGCATGTCCAGCTCTGCTTCCGACGACGAGTGGAGCAGTAAACCACTCGAGCGCCCCCCACCGGAGATTCGCGTCGAGCAACCTCTCTACCGATTCTTCGTCATCTTCCGGCAGTCCTTCTCCTCCCTTTTCGCGAAACTCGACCATGGAGTTTGGCTCGCCGATTCGGCGGTTCACGTCGTATCACGACCTTTATTTCGCGACATCGCGGACGCGCGCGCCAGTTCTGCGTGTTTTTGTTCCCTGCACAAAGCTCGACGAACGGAGCATCGGGCTCTGCGAGGACCAGCTCTGTGATTCCGGGCTCTGGAACCATCTCTCGACGGGAGACGTAATATGCAACCTTGGCTTTGTGCCTCCGCCTAGCCCAGACGAACCCGGATCGTCAGATGGTGGACTGGCCGACTCCGCGGGAAGTGAACCTGCCGTCCAGCATCGAAGGCAATGGCTCCTATTCAATGGCGATTCTCTCGTGCCATTCGTGTCGTCTCTTCCTGCGAGCATGAACCCCTTCATCTTGCCCTCCCCGTTTTACTATGTCCACATCGCGCCGCATTCGAATCCGGTGTTTACAGTTCGATGCTTTCCGGCATGTGACGACATTCCCCAGTTTACCCTGGTCAGTTCGTCTGTCAAGGTGCGGAGCCCGCATTCTCCCGCCGGAGTTGCTTTTGTGAAGCAATACCGATGGACGGCGCGAGTTTGGCGGCAGGTAGCCATGGACGACGAAATTGGTCTTGGGTGGCAGGGCGAATGGGTGCTAGAAGGCGACGGTACGCTCGAAGGGCAATCCGCATTAATTGACTGCCTCCGCGGTGTCAAGGGCCCGTATCGCGAATGGGAATTGGTGAGGGAGAAGAGCCGAGGCGCCACGCTATACTTCCGGTATGTGATTCTCTCTCTTTTGATTTCCCGTGCTTATTAGCCGTAGACTCCTCAGGACATTCATGCCCAA
The DNA here is from genome assembly GCA_014461125.1 of Mycena kentingensis (nom. inval.). NCBI lineage: Eukaryota > Fungi > Basidiomycota > Agaricomycetes > Agaricales > Mycenaceae > Mycena > Mycena kentingensis (nom. inval.). Next base: position 3,033,212 of record JACAZG010000003.1, on the reverse strand, counting down.
ACGCAGGCGATCTCAGATGCCTGACATAGAACTGGACTCTCCATGAAAGTGGACACCAATGTACAGTACATAGCTGGACTTGCATTTAGAGTGGAACCACACACGCTATTCTACATAGACAATTCTTACACTACACAGTCGCACTATTGTATACCAAATGCATATTATCGCGTCTCCGAATCAGGCAGTCGGCGTTGTGGTGGTGACTGCGTGTGACCTGCTATGAACTTGAAAACTTCGACGACGCGGCTGCCGCAGACGCTCGTTGAGGAGCTCCAAGCTAACAAGGGTTCGTTCTCTATGTTGCTAAGCATAGCACTCAGACAATAATACGGTCTTTAGATAATGGTTCCCGCCACCAAAAACGGTCCAATAAATCCAAGGTGAGTCTACATCCCAAAACCTTCGGAGATTGAACGTTTTGCTGTCCAGCCCTCCCGGAAGGAACTGCGCAAACAAGAGCGGCTCGGCGTAAAGCAGCGCAAGGCCCAATTCTTCTCCGCGCCGCAACCGCAAGTGCAATCTAACGCCAAGCCGCCACCGATTGCGACTGCTACCAAACGCGCGCCTGAAGTGGCTGAACATGTGGAATCTCCACCGCGCAAAAAGGCTAGATTTGCGGAGAGTGAGGAAGTTGCTGCGCCGAAACCTGCAATGAAGAAGAAGACGGCGTTGGAGAGGATCGAGGAGAAGCAGCAGCAAAAACAACAAGTGATACCTGCACGACTTCCCAGAACGTCAAAAGAGAGGGAGGAGGACGCGTATATCGCGTATTTGGAGGGCAAACTGGGGTACGACAAGAAGAAGAGGGGGGCGCGGGAGGATGACGGACTGGACGGTACGTTTCGGGTTCTGTCTGTCTATCGCGTTCGAGGGTACTAATGCCTACCAGAGCTGTTTGATTTCGCGGCTGAGCTCGAGAATTCTGGTTTTGGTGGCGCGGAGGACGATGGAATGGAGATCGACGCGAGCGAGATATCGGACGAGGACGAGGACCCGTCTGGGGATGACGATGAGGAAGAATGGGGTGGTATTCAAGATGAGGATGAGCCGGAGGACGAAGAAGAGAGCGAGGAATCTTCCTCCGACGCCGACGCGCCAAAACCATCCGCGCCCGCTGCGTCCGCATACGTCCCGCCGCATCTGCGGAATCGCGCTCAGAACGAGCCCGGCTCAGAGGCTCAGCTCAAGCTCACCCGGCAACTCAAGGGTCAGCTGAACAGGTCCGTTGAACGGCCTCCATGTTCGTTATTGTCTTAATGCGCGTTAAGGATGACCGAGCAAAACATTGCGTCTATCCTGGACAGTATCGAGGAGATATACCGAAAGAATCGGCGCAACGGTGAGCTTTCTTGTGAATGTTATTTTGAACTAACAATGGACAGACGTTACGACGACGCTTACAACCCTCATTATCGACGGAATTGCGTCCCACTCTTCATTACTCGACTCGTTCGTCGTTCTCTATGCGGCGTTTGTATCCAGTCTGCACAAGATCATCGGTATCGAGTTTGGTGCGATTCGGCTTTCCCATAATTGCCAGTCTCTGACCTTTTAACAGCCGCGCATTTCGTTCAGAGTGTCGTTGCTGCATATGAGCAGCACTACGTTAGCCTGGGAGACACAAAGGATCCGGAATCCGACGCGCCTGCTCCAAAAGAGTGCTCCAACCTGATTGTGCTCATATCCGAGCTATACAACTTCCAGGTTATTTCGTGTTTGCTCGTATACGACATCATCCGGGGTCTGTTGGACGCCGATTTGTCTGAACACAAGGTCGATCTACTACTCAAAATCGTGCGAAGTCGGTCATTTTTTGTTTGACACATTCTGCGGGCTAAACGGGTGATAGATTCGGGCCAGCAGCTTCGTCAAGATGACCCCTCGTCCCTCAAGGACATTATCCAGACTGTCCAGAGCAAAATTTCCGACCATGCTGAGGCTCTGAGGTATGCTCTCCGACGTCTGAAGCTACCAGTCGTTCATCTCGCGTCGCGTCTAGCTCACGCACGCGTTTCATGGTCGAGACGCTGACGAACCTGAAGAACAACAAGGTCAAGCGTAACGTGACGCTGAACCAAGGCCACGACGCCGTTGAGCGGATGAAAAAGTTCCTCTCTGGGTTGGGCAAGAATCGCCATGGTAGGACGAGACCCTATCTTCGCTTCCAGATAGGCACTAACCTATGGTAGTGCTTGCCCATGAACCCCTGCGGGTGTCCCTAGAAGACCTTCATTCAGCGGAAAGCAAGGGCAAGTGGTGGTTAGTCGGCGCAGCTTGGGGCGGCGACCCGCTGGTCGATCGCCAAGAAGCAGCGGCAGCAGCTAAAACGGTACCCTCATCGAAAGAGGAAATGGGGGACAGCGCGCTGCTCAAGCTCGCGCGGAAGCAGGGTATGAACACGGATATCCGGCGGAGCATATTCGTGGTGCTGATGAGCTCGGATGTAAGCCTGTTTCTGGTTCACTTCGGAAACGCAATGTTGAGCGTTGGACGAAGGACTATGTCGATGCATGTGAGCGACTGGGCCAGCTCAACCTCACGGAGGTGCAACAGCGCGAGATCGTTCGCGTGTTGCTGCACTGTTGTGGCAACGTATGTCTATCGCTGTTGTTCTGGAGTCAAATGTTGAACTCGAGCAGGAAAAGACGTATAATCCGTACTACACGCTCGTTTGCCAACATCTCTGCCGCTCGTCGCATTCGTACAAGATCACGCTGCAGTTCTGCCTCTGGGACTTTTTGCGCGACCTCGGGGAAGTCAACGTCGGCGGGGCGGAAATTATCAAGAACCTCAAAGACGACGACGGGTTCGACGTGAAGAGCATCTCGGCGACGCGGATTCGTAATGTGGCCAAAGCATACGGGTGGTGGATCGCGAAGGATTGTGTAACGCTGGCCATCCTCAAGGTATGCCTATGGTTACTGTTTGTGCATCTCTGACCCAAAGTCGAGCCTGTCGACTTTACGAGCCTCAAACCACAGTCGACCGTATTCCTAAAAGAGCTCTTTGCGCAGATATTCGTCAGCAGCCAGGCGGCGACGCCAATCGCGGTCCCTACGACGCGCAATCGTGCACAGATAGAAGAAATCTTCATCAAGGCGTCGCGGATTGAGACCCTGGCCATGGGGCTGGTGTATTTCCTCACCGAAATGTTTCGCGACGCTGAGGACAAGTTGGGCAAATGGGGGAGTGATGTGGCTAAAGATACGCTGCGGACAGGCGTAGACATCGTTCCGGGACTGTAGCTAGGGTTTTTTGAAGGCTACGCTCGACACCGAGCTCCCCGTCTTGCCACCAAACGTTATAGTGCGATGCTGAATGCGCGAGCTGGGCAGATGTGTTAGGCAGGCAAGCAGTCAAGGTAGATACGCACTGGTATTCGAGCCCAGACGGCTCGAATGCAGCACGGAGTTCATCTTCCGTGAAGTTACAAGCTGGATACGCGTCAAAACGCGTCTAATGAACGCGATGCCTGGACGCACAGGTGATGAGGAATAAACCTCCGTGCTTGAGCAAACGGGCAACGCGGGCAGGATAGCGCGCCACGGGAGCCGATCCGTCCTCGTCTTTCTCGGCAAGAGCAATTGCATCAAAGGTACCCTTATCGAGGAGCAGGTCCCAGTGGGCGTCGGGCGGTAGGTTCGGCAGATGGGGTGGCTCTTCGGTCAAGAAATCGCACTCAGCGAATGAAATGCCAGTATTCTCTTCCGTCGCCGCCGCAATTGCCCGTGCAAGATCAACAGCGCCAGCGCTATAGTCCAATCCGCATAGTCGCGATGGGTCGTATCCCGCTTCGATTAGCGCAAACAAAAGTGTTCCATTACCGCAACCAATCTCAAGCGTCAATGGATTCTGCGAGGCGGGCATATGTTCGGAGGCCCATTTGATCATTTTATCGACTGCTTGCGTCCCGAACCTATTCATGCGTGAAGATCGTACTGAAACGCGCGCAAATATAGCATTATTACCAGATTTCACCCTCGTCGCCATTTTCTGCATAGTTTAGAAGCTCAGTCTTGTAGACATCGTCCCAGCTAGTGGCCAGGACTGAGCGGTGGACGCGAGGGCGATAATTGGGCGTACTGCTGTTTGGTTCCTAGCCGAGACGGATTGAGTGCATCCATGATGGTTTCGAGCAGCTTTCTGCCTTCTCCGCCCCCATCACCTCAACGCTTCCAAGACTGCCGCCTGCGCACAGGCCGCAAGCGTTCAGCCTTGCCCTTCACTTTTCTTCCGGCATATAGTCCGACCTTATTTTATGGATCCCTCCTCGAGCTCCCCGTCGTCCTCCGCTGCTACCCCGGAATCTCGGCGTGAGGCCGGGCCTCTCCCCAGAAAGCGCGGTGAAATCGGCTACGAGTATCAGGAACACACACCGGAGGACGACCAGAGCACAGCGCCCACTACCGAGCTCCCGGCGCGTCACCCGGAGGACCGTGGCGCAACCGACATCGCCGCAGATTCAACCCCGCCTACCGCTCCGGCGATCCCGGCCGCGACCACATCCTCCTCCTCCTTGCCTACGAGTACAACCAAGCCCAAGCGCATCCTCGGGATATTCAAGCCGCCCAAGGATGTCCCGGCCTACTGGGGACTGCGTCTCACGACGTTACTCGCTTGTGTCGTCCAAATAATGTTCGTCGCGGGGACAGTTGTTGGCTGGTATTTTGCGATAACAAAGCTGGGCAAAATCTCTGCGGCGTCGGGCAACACTCCGCAGGACCAGAACAACCCGCCGGACAACGGCGGCAACAACAACAACGGTAGCAGCCCCGTTCTGGGTGGTGCATCGTCCGCGATCTTTATCCACGTCGTATTCGGTGTCGGGACCATCGTGCAGCTGCTCTTCATCGAGGTTTGTCTGATCTGCGTTCTTTATGGCTCTGTCTAATCGCCTACTAGCGACGGATATTCAAACTGCGGGCGCAACGCTACAGCTACGTCCATCCCGGAGAGATTCTTCCGTCGGCGCGTCATCGGCAGCAGATGGGAGATCCGTCCCTGGCTCTGTCTCCCTGGAACCGCCCGCCGCTCCCAACATACGCAGCTGCTCTCGCACAAAGCGGTGCTGGAACAGGCGACGTCGAGGACCATCTTATCGCTGCCCCACCGCCGCCTGCATACGGAAACACCCGTGGTAGCACCTTCCTGCTGTCCGGTTTCCTTCCGGAAAACCTCCGCTCGCAACGTCCTGTCTCAGTCCAATCCAACGCCAGTGGAATGAGGCAGCAGCCTCAGAGCCGACCACTCAGCTACAAGTCCGTTGATGAGGATTGGCTTGAAATTCAAGACGCAGACCGAGCTCGACAATTGGAGGAGACGCTTTCGCGCCTTGAAGCTCCAGCGCCTGCTGTTACACGACCATAAGTTGGTTCTGTATCTGTTGTGCTATGTACACCTTGGACCTTACCGTGCTACTCCGACGTTCATTGTTTACCCCTTCCGATCCTCGGATCGTGCTCGTATGCACCGAATCCTAATGAGTTTTGTACCACATCCTCGGCGGCGTCTGTCTCGGAATGCCTCTGCTTGTTCCTCGGGCGCGGAAGAAGGTGTAGGAGAGCACGATATCGTCGATACCGCGACATCCAGGATCGTCGAGGATAGTTGGAGTTGAGAAAAGCGAAGAGCGGTCGAGGATTTCCTTGTCGATGAAACAGCAGGGGCGTGTCGACCTCTTCACCCGCAAGTGGTTTGATGAAATACAGCGCGACGTGGTCGGACCGATAATATCACGCTTTACCGGTGTCGTCGAAACAGGCTGGTGTCGAGTCGTGATAGTGCAGACAAAGAATGATAGTAATCAGATACACGACGAGGGAGAGCTGCTAAAATGACGGCAAGGGGAGTCGCCTTCAAAGCTATATCAACCACAACAACTCCTCCAAACAGTATGCATTTATTTTTCAGCCCAAGGTAAGGAGAAAGAGTAGGAGATGTGTTACGGAGGTGATTTGGTCACAGTCCCACCTTAGCCTCGTCTGACCATCATGTTCCTCTCATCTATCGTAGAATACATCCGGTCCGCTCTATTCGCCGAGGAACCACCCGCCTAGGATCCGGACAAACCCTTCGACCTCCGCGACGTGCGCACGTATATTCTCGAAGAAAACAGTGTGTCTTTGGTGGAGGACATCGCACACCTAGACCGGTACCAAGCGTCCAACAACCTAACGTCGGAGGAACTCCAGAAGGTGGAGGGCTACAGAGCTACCTTATGCAAGTCCAAGAAAAGAGTGGACGAAGTCCTAGCAGGTACGACCACCAGCAGTCAGTCATTCGGACCATAACTCCTCCTCCAGAGAGAAGGAATCCAGGGAGATCCAAGAAAGTTGACTAGCCATAACTTGTGTACCTTACTACCACTCACCACGATGACACTGAAACCGAGTACGCCCGCTAGCAGCTTCTGCTCCTTGAAGCAGAACCTCACTCCGACGCGGTCGAGGGTAAGACGTTGTACGTCGCGATCCCGTCAAAGCAGGTTGGTATTGAGCCTCACTGGCCTGTCGACAAACGGGAGAGTGGACAAAGGTAATTAGATACGAAGAGGAAGAACCGCCAAGATAAGATATGTTACGGCAACTTGAAGCAGGTTCGGGTCGCCTTGAAACGCATGTCACCCCTCGTCTGACCGTCATGCTGCTCTCAACCATCTTCGAAATGGCCCGTTCTTTATTCGTCGAACCACCCGTCCGGGACCGAAGCAAACCGTTCGACGTCCGCGACGTCAGTACGGAACTTCTCGAAGAAAACAGCGTGACTTTGGTGGAGGACATCGAGGAACTAGACATATACCAAGCGACCCACACCCTATCGGCGAAGGAATTCCAGCAGCTTGAGGACTACAAAGCCACCCTACGCAAAAACAAGAAAAGAATCGACGAAGTCTTAGCAGGTACGACCACGCTAGCTAGCAGTCAGTTATTCGGATTGTAACCCCTCCTCCAGAGAGAAGGAATCCAGGGATATCCAAGAAAGTCAACTAGGCATTGTGTACTTTACTACCGCTCACGCACCCATGCACTCCGCGTTAACAGTCAAACCGATAAGTACATCGACACGAAAAGGAAGTGACCAAGAGTCATGCGGGTGTTCCTCGTTCGGCGGTAACCAGCCCTGCCTAGATATGGAGACCAACAGCAAAGTCGGAGTCTCTTACGGTTCCCACGGGGAGCGCGTGCTCACCGTTGCGCGGTGCCCGTCGTCAAAAGGTGTCCCGAAAGGTCAACGGTGCACAGTCGTGTTACAGGGGTCATCAGGTTAAACTTACTACAATGGGGCTGCAGTTGTACGCGTCTCTGAACGGAACGCGAACGTCACGCGGCACCGAATCTACTTGCGACGCCGTTTCGGGAGGGGAGACGGTCTGGGAGACGGATATGCGACGCCAGATGCGGGAGGATGTTCTTTGCGCGGGACGCCGAATCCAGAATTCAGCGCCATGGTGGACGGAACGTTGGAAGGCACCCTTGGCTTATCCTTATGCCCCATTCGTTCAAGGTATCGCGGGCGTCCCAGCGGTCGTGTCGGAGGTTACGAACCATCGCGGGTTCAGGTTGGGCAGTCCTCCTCGTAGACGCTTGGTCGAATTGGATAGGATGCGTAGGTCGAAGTTGCGGTTGTGGCGGCCGCATTGCGGAGTTGCGGCTGCTGGGCGAGAAGGCGGAACCGGGCTCGATCTGTTCCTACTCACCATCTTCGACCGACGCGTCGACGCTTTCGCGCCTGGAAGCCCGAGCGCCGGCTGTATCATAATCTGGTTCTGCAATTGGTGTACTCTGTACACTTGGACCCTTACCGTACTACCAACACGTTCACTGTTTACCCCGTCGGTCCTCTGCTTTCGGACTGTGCTCGTATGCACCGAATCCTAATGAGGTTTGTACCACATCTTGTGCGGCGTCTGGCTCGAGATGGCCTTGCTTATTTCTTCGGGCGCGGAAGAATGTGTAGGACAGCACGATATCGTCGATGCCGCGACATGCAGGGTCATCAAGGATGTCCTTGTCGATGAAGAACAGCAGCGGCATGTCGACCTCTTCGCCCGCAAGTAGCTTCTGCTCCTCGAAGCAGAAGCACTCGACTTTGCTGAAATACGGCGCGACACGGTCGGGTGTAACGTTGTACGTCGCGATCCCGATGATATCCTGTTTGGACGTGTTTTTGGCGGTGTAGAACGCGAGGGACGTCTCGCCAGGAAGGACCGTGACGAACTTTTGCTGCGGGGTGAACGTCCACGGGAGTGCCTCGGCGCGGTCGGCGTTGAAATGCACCTTTATGCGGCGGGCGGAGGTGACGGGCACAAGGCGCTCTGCGTCGAAGCGGCCGTCGACGTTCGGTGTGCCGGCGAAGCCCGTGGCGGCGCAGAAGATGCGGTAGAGCGGGACGGCAGCGTAGGTTACGCCGAGGGTAGCTATAATCTAGACGTGTTGGGGAGGCGCGGGAGGGAGGAGGGCGGTGGGCGTACGACTGCACTTGAGTACATTAGCAGGTTGCGGTTCCGTTCTCTGTAGACATCTTGTGCTGTCCGACGCGGTCTGGGACGCGGGTTCGGCGGCGTGTTCTCGGTCGCAAATGTTCTAAAGGACAGACGCGGTCTATGGCACGAGGGTCGCGGTAGAGTGGCTGGCCGGAGTGGGCGTAGAAGGAAGGGCCGCATGGCGTGACCAGGCTCAGCTACTTTGCTCACTACCACGACCATGGCCTCGTCTTCGACGGCCCCGGATGATATCGAGAAGCTGCTGGCACGCGAGACCAACTCTCTGCAGAGAGACGTAGAGGTCGAACGTATCCTGAAGGCGTTCAAACTCAAGTCCGTCCCGAGTTCCTTCCCGCACAGCTCGTCTAACCGTTTGGAAGTCCCTACGATATCATCGACATAGACGAGTCTTGCACACCCGAGGAGATTAAGAAGCGCTACAAGCAGCTGTCTCTCTGTGCGCCGTGTCTGCTCCCTACCCGTCCCGTCTGCTGATCATCGTTCCAGTCATCCACCCAGATAAATGTCCCCATCCCCGCGCACCAGAGGCATTCGACATGCTCAAGAAGGCCGAGCAGGAGCTCTCCGACGAAATTAAGAGAGGCGACCTCGACGAAATTATCAAGGAGGCCCGCTTGGTCGTCTTGAAGAACAACAACCTTCCTGCAACCACGGCGATAACCAGTGTCGAGGTTCGGAGGCTCAACCCGTCGTTCAAGGTCCAGCTACGTGCGCAGACCAAGGACTTGCTCATTCAGGAGGAGCTGCGCAGGCGCAAGTGCGTATAATCGGTGTTGCTATGTTCAAGGGCTAATAGATCTAGGGCCATAAAGATGAATTTGGCCAACGAGGGGCATGAAGCGAGGCAGAAGGAGGTGGAGGTAGAGACCAAGAAGCGCAAGGCCGAGGACGACAAGGCTTGGGAAGGTGCGAGTCCAGCATTCTAGCACTGCATGTGTTAAGCACCTGCGCAGAGAGACGCGAAGAGCGCGTAGATAATTGGCGCAGCTTTGCGAGCGGCAAGAGCAAGAAGAAGAAGACCAAAGGACCGCAACTGCTCGGATAGGACGGATCGGTTTATTGTAATGTGTACCTCTTTCTCTTCCCTGCGACCAACATACCATATAGTCCCGGTATCCAAGATTCGACGCGCTCGGGACAGGTCCAAGGTTAGTCCGAGTCCGAAATATCGATAACTTCCTCCGTAACGCGCCGCCGGACATGGCGTTGAGGCGCTGGCACGTTCTCCTTGTCCTCCATATCGTCGTCGTCATCGTCGATGGTAATGACATCGCCAGAGCCCGAGCTACCTCTTCGGGTGCTCCTGGATGGTGCGGGCGGCATACCCTGTTCCTCCACCCGCTGCAGTTCTTCCAGAAACGCATCATCCATCATGGCATCGTCGCCGTATTCGTCCTCTGACAGGACAGGCTGTGGCTTGCGTGCAGAGGATTTCAGAGGGACGATGGCCCGCCGCGCAGGTGCGTCGTTTTCCGAATCGCTGTCGACAATATCAATGGGGCCGGAACGCGCGGACTGAAGGGCAAGCCCCATATCCCCGCGGCGTGGCGGTGGCGGGTTGTTTGTGGGGGAGAAGTAAGCGGAAGTAACGGCAGGTGGAGGGGTAGGAACGCGTCGCCGCCGGGGTTGGTCCTCGTCGTCTGCGTGTTGGTGCAAATCGGGTATGGGAGAGGGAGGTCTGGATATTTGGCGGAGAGGCGAACGTACTTGAACGGGCGGTGGTGGCGGGGCAGGAGGCGGTTGGTGTTCCTCTTCGGGTTCAAGACGCCTATGAACATTGGTCAGTGGTTTCTTTGTAGAGTTGCATGAATGGAATGTACCCCATTCGCCTCCTTAGCCCACGAGCAAAGTCGGCGTCCTGTACTGCCATCCTATCTTCAGTTTGGTGGCCCTTGAGTGTAAGGCATTTGGGTTCGAGGAAGGCCATCCCGTTACGGACGAGAACGTCTTTGAGAAACATCTGTGGCTGGTTGAGTGAGTGCAAGAGCAGCACAAGAACGACGCGCCTTGAACCCCAGTGGCGTCTCTCCGAGCACAATATCCGGTATCGACCGATATTCGAACGCGGAAAGTGTTGTGGCGCCGTCGCTTAGCTCAAAGCGAAGCATACTTCGCGGATAGTTGGGCACGGGTCCTTCGCCATCGACCTCCAAATCCGCCTCTTCCTCCTCACCCTCCGCACCGGCGCCGGCGTTCATGCGCTCGTCCCGTACGACGCGAACGGCGTCCAGCGCTAACGCGCTCGAGCCGACCTCGGTGATTGCGGTCATCTCCACGAGGACTGGGCCACGGAGCGTGGCGCATGGCGCTTGGAGGATGTTGAGGGGGATGCCGGTGCCGTGCGCCATGGAGTCGGATAGGTCGGATTGGAGGAGTTGCGCCTCGACGTGGTGGAGTATGGTAGGCATGTCGGTGGCGGGGGTGAGGTTGTGGTGGTCGAGGACCCAGTCGTAGCAGGCGCCGAGCCATTCGGGGTCGACGCGTGGAGAGGGGTAGTTGGCATCGAGGTAGGCGGTGACGCGCGGGTCGGGGGCCATAGCGTCGCGTCGGTGATGGTTGGTTGAAAGAGAACTGGTGTGGCGTGTGATCGTGTCATGCATAAAAGACCGGGGGCACAGTCTACGGTAAAGTAAGAGTGAGCGGACGACGATTCGTCTCATATGTGCTCGTCGTCCATAAAGATACGCTGTCTACCGCAACTGGCGGCGTCGACGAGAATCCGCCTGCGAGAACAAACGAAGCTGGCGTAAACTCCGTGGGTCTCCGAGCCCTCCGGCGCCGCACAGAGTAATACCCCTAGGGCTACAATGTTTAGTGCGACGAGCAGGTCAACGACACCGCCGACAATGGCTCCATTTGTGGGCAGTTTGGCTATGGATATGTGTCGCTCGGAGAGGTAGGTAGCGCTTCGATGAAGGATGCGGACGACGCGTCAGAAGAAGCGGCTATTGTAATACTGGATCTGGCGATAGGCTGACTAGGAGCGCTGGTGGAAGATAGTGTCTGGGTATCGGCGGTGTTTGTAAAGGAAACAGTGGCCGTCGTTTGAATGACGGCGGTATTCGTGAAGGACGCCGTCTGGGATCAGTCTGAGTAGATGGATTTGGTGTAATGGGAGGAGGTGGTAGGGGTCCGATTTTGGGTCAAAGACGTTCGTCATTCTCGTCGTCCGACTCAAACTCAAAAGTCGAATTCTCGGTCAGAATCGCTGTCTGACCCGCCCCGTGCAGAAGACCCGCGAGGCGGGGACGCGTCGACATTTGTGTAGGACGCTATTATGCAAGGAAGTAGTCTTATCAGAGCGCCAGTGAGCCTTGCAGGCATAATGAAGCGTGTCTGGCACGGAGTGAGAAGAGAAGGAACAGTACCGTGACAGAGTGGTGCTGGAAGGCTTGGTCTAGGTGGATGGGTGGGCGCGATGTTACACAAGAAATTTGTTGTCAACGCTTTTGAATATGTTTAAGCAACGTAGCTGCTCGTACGCTGTTTCACTATGTCAATGACGCCTACGGCACTTGTTCAGCAGATAATTCTCAGACGCGGATGGAACGTACCATCCACAACGTTCTGCCTCGCAATTCAGCAGACAAATGCATGAACAAGGAATGCCACTCACCCAACCATAAAAAAAGGTCTTGTCAACCGGAACCCATCGCATTTCTCCGACGTCCTTCACACCGACCTCGAGCATAACCTGCTCTATGTGTGGCCCATACGGGATCGTGTCGTTTCCGCTTTCGATGCCCACCACGATCTTGTCGCGTTTGCTGTAGACAGCGAAAAAGAGCATCAGGGTGGATTTCTCCGTCGAGCACATTCCGAAGCGTTTTGCGAGGCACGGGGACGTGTAAAGTTTATATATGAGTTCTGCGCGGCGTTCAAGGACGAGGGGTTCGGCCGCGGATTCGAGAATGTAGCCATAGAGGTAGTCGTGTTCCCCATCCGGCGCAGCGGGCGGGGAAATCTTCTGGCGTTCGCAATCCGGCCTGTGATCGTCGAAAATAGGCGGAGCAGGTGTAAAGACACGCACAAGGGCGGGATGGGAGTTGTGGTCAACATGGTGCGCGTCGTGACGAGTGTGACGGTTGGTGGGGGATAAAAGGATCACGGGTGCGCGAGGTGAGACCATTCGCTCCTTGGTCCAAACCACCATCCTGCGAATACCATCCTGCTCCCAAGCACCCAAAATGCTCTTCATCATCGTTCTTATGGTCATCCTCTATCGCCTGGGCCTTGTCAAGACAGGTCCAAGCGCCGACGCCGTTGGACGCGACCTAGGTCAATCCGGCGCGTTCCTCGGCGTCGTGCCCGCTCTGCTCGTCAGTTCGGTGCTCCTTGTTGTCCGGGTCCTTGACGAGGGCTCGGATGCGGTCTTAACGTTGAGTGCTGTCGTTCTCGGCGCACCCAGGTTCCTGGTCATCTCCCTCGCGTTCACCCTCCGTCTTCCCGGCATTCGGCTCACGATTACCGTAGCCATCGTAATCTGCCGCCGCTCGTGGGCTTCGTTCGTCCTCGTCGTCTGTGTCCGAGTGCCCGTCCACATTGCTCCCTCTGCTCTTCCCTCCCCGCCCCCGTCCCTTCCAGTTCCCGTCTCGCTTCTCTCCTTCCCAACCCCCGTCCCTCTCATGGTCATCGCGTCTCTCGACCAACAGCCTGCGCTCGCGGTCGCCGCGTACAGCCCTCCTGCGATGGACCTCGTTCCTGCTACGGAAGAGGTTGAAAGCGATGGCGACGCCAGTGTCGATTCAATAGACGAGGGGTCTCTCGCCTTTGCCACCTCCAACCAGATCACGGTCTTCACCCAACCGGACGAGGCGGTCGAGCCCGAGGTTGCCGTTGAGCCGATGGAGTCGGACCTTTACCCGCTCCCTGCCCCTCCGTCATGCATAGATCGTACGATTTATAAGATCTCCGAGGAGGAGGACGACGACTTGGTCAGCGTCCACTGGGTCAATGACGACGCAGAGTTATCCCCAGCGTCAACTCCGACGCTCTTGTCTGACGACGGGTCTGTGGCATCGTCCCTGACATCGAGTTCTACCATTTTCTCCGCGGCCGCAACGGCGCGCCCCACTTCCCCGTCGGACGACGGCGAGAAGAAGGCCGACGTCGCCGCATCCGTTAAACGATGCCGGTGTTCGTCCGTGCCGCAGGTTGGGTGGAGGCAGCTACTGAACGCTAAGCCCAAGCTCGCCTTTTTCGCGAACTGCTCACATCGTCCTCCGATTAGCAGTGTCGTCGATATCGCACCAGATTGGGACCAGCGGCCCATCCACTTGATCGCGACGAAACCAGGCGTTGTAAAACGTGCCAAGTTGACGTTAAACAAGATTGTGCGGCGGCACAAGGGCGGGCGGACGTAAGGTAAGTCGATTCCCTTGCTTTCTAACTGCTCTCGCGCTCTCTTCTTGCTCTCAAACGGAGACGCGTTGTACTGGCATCTGGATCGCGACCAGTGCCTTGCTTTCTTGTCACAGCGCCAGCGACCTATCTGTAGCATTGGGTACGCGCTCCCCTTCTAGTTCAACTCGACCACTAACCAATCCCAGATCGCAACCGATGCCGGGGTCTTTCTTCTTCAAGGATACCGCAAATGCGCTGGGCTATTAGTATCTGGGTACGCTCCCTCTTCTCTTTTCGCGGCGTGTCTTATATCCTCTCAGATCGCAACCAGTACTGCCCTCCCATCTTGCTATTTCGCTCGGCGGTCCCTTTGCTGCATTGGGTGCGCGACGACTTTGCTTCTTTGACGACTCGCGTGCTAACCTTCTTGTAGATCGCAACCGATGCCTGGGCCTCTGTTTTCGTTCTCGTTTTCGCAATGAACGGCATCTGGATCGCAACCAGTGCCTTGCACCTTTCTTTTCTTCTCCGCATTGCGGCCCTTTTGCTGCATTGGGTGCGCGGCTACTTTTCTTCTTTGGCGACTCGTGTGCTGACTTTCTTGTAGATCGCAACCGATGCCTTGGGCCCTTTCTTCCACTTTCCCTGTGCATTCATTAACATGCCATGTAACCCCTCGAGTTGCAGCACCTTTGGCTTTTGGCTGAACGCCGGTCTGTTACCTCGTTTCACAAAAAGATTTCTGCTGATTGCTTCCGAGTATACCATCCTGCAGCTTCATCTGGTTTCGCTCTTGTTGATAGTTTCGTTTTTCTCGTACTTTCGTTCCTTTCGTTCCATAATCTGTATATATCGTGTCCCGACTCCCAAGTTCAAGTCGTGCAACCACACATGGTCGTATACATCTTGCGTCACGGCTCGGCACCAAAACTACAACTCGTACCAACCACCACGACCATAGGTATAATGCCCGCTAACGACCACTCGTCGAACTCATACACGACCCCCAAGGATGCCCTCGATGAACTCAGAGACGCGGACGAACAAGTCTTTGACACCGCCGATACCAGCGACCATGTCCAGAGTCAAAGATTCGCTCGCGCCGAATTTCTGGCGCTAGCCAAAGACGAAGAGTACCCCACTGCAATGCGTCTAGCCCTCGAAGCACAACCGAATACCAGGGATACGCTCCTTCGCAAACGGCGTTGGGACGGCGGTGCTACTACTGACGGTGTTCAGCCAAACAAACGCCGTTCGCGTTGGGACGTGGCCCCATCCGAGCTGGAACCAATCTTCATGCAGCCGGCCGGCCACGCAGCTCAGGCTCCGCTGTCTGCTACGGAACTCGACATACTGCTCCCTTCTGTTGGCTTCACCGTCTTCGTTCCCCACGAAAGTCATCTCGACCCTGCGTCTTCTGGCTTCGTTATCCATGAGCGGTCGTCCTTCACGATCCAAGACGCCCATGTCGAATACGAGCCACCCAGTCATCTCGGCAATCTCGCCTTTTTCCGTCCCGAAGACGCGCATTTTTTTGCTGCCGTTCTTGGGGAGGACGATGACGAATCTATGCTCACCGTTGAAGCGCTCAAGGAGCGTCAAGTACTCCGGCTTTTGCTCAAAATCAAGAATGGAACCCCTCCAGTGCGCAAAGCAGCGCTCCGCCAAATCACCTCCAAAGCGCGCGAGTTTGGTGCCGCGCCTCTGCTCGACAAGATTATCCCCCTTCTCATGGAGCGTTCGATTGGCGACCAAGAGCGCCATCTCCTCGTGAAGGTTGTGGACAGGATTCTTTTCCAGCTCGACGACCTCGTTAGGCCGTTCGTACACAAGATCCTGGTCGTCATTCAACCCCTTCTCATTGATGAGGACTTTTATGCGCGTGCGGAAGCCCGGGAAATCGTTTCCAACCTCGCGAAAGCCGCTGGTCTGGCCCATATGATCTCAACTATGCGTCCCGACATCGACCACGCGGACGAGTTTGTGCGCAGCACAACAGCGCGCGCTTTTGCTATCGTCGCCACCGCTCTGGGGATTCCTGCCGTGGTTCCGTTCGTCAAAGCGGTCTGCCGTTCCCGCAAATCGTGGCAGGCGCGTTATACGGGGCTCCGCATAGTCCAGCAGATCGCGATCATGGCTGGCGCTGGAGTCTTGCCGCATCTGACTCCGCTAGTCGAGTGTGTTGCCATAGCCCTCGCCGATGAACAGCAAAAGGTCCGAACCATGGCGGCGCTTGCGGTTGCGGCACTCGCGGAAGCGGCGGCGCCGTTCGGTATTGAGTCGTTCGGAGACGTTGTGCAGCCGCTATGGGCCGGCATTCGTGTTCATCGCGGAAAGGGCTTAGCTGCCTTCCTCAAAGCTACTGGCGCCATCGTTCCCTTGATGGATCCTGAATATGCTGCGTTGTTTACCAAGCCGGCGATGCAGGTCTTGATGCGAGAGTTCAAGACGACGGATGAGGAAATGAAGAAGATTGTTTTGAAGGTTCTCCGCCAGTGCATCGAAGCGGAGGGTGTCGAGAAGGACGACATTTGCGACGAAGTCGTTCCACAATTTTTTGCCGTGTTTTGGACGCGTCGGACGGCGCTCGATCGGCGCGTTTATCGCCAAGTTGTCGACACAGCGGTCGTCCTGGGCAAGACGACCGGGACCGGAGTCATTGTCGCGCGAATTGTTGAGGGACTGAAAGACGATTCAGAACCGTTCCGACAGATGGTTCTGGAGACAATTGCGGCTGTTGTTCGCAACGTTGGTGTGTTGGATCTCGACAATAGAACGGAACTGCAGCTTGTTGATGGTGCTCTGTGTGCCTTCCAAGAGCAGACGACCGAAGACAAAGGCTTACTTGACGCCTTCGGTACGATCGTGAACACGCTCGGAGCCCGCATTCAACCATACCTCCTGCAAATCGTGTCGACGGTTCTTTGGCGACTCAACAACAAGAGCGCTAAAGTTCGTCAACAAGCGGCGGATTTGACTACCCAGCTGTCGGTCGCGATCAAACAATGTGGCGAGGAGCAGATGCTGGCCAAGCTCGGCCTCGTCTTGTTTGAACAGCTCGGGGAAGAGTATCCCGATACTCTGGCGAGCATTCTCGTTGCGCTTGGAGCTGTCAACAGCGTCAGTGGAACCAACGCGTTCGCCAAAGATCTCGGTGAGCGATTCCGACCAACGAGTAACCACTCTGAACTGAACGGTCTAGTTTCTCGGCTGGTTCCAATCCTACGCAACCGACACAAAAAGGTGCAAGAAGCGGCAATTAGGCTTATTGGACGATTTGCCGATCGCGATGCTGAGCTCGTTTCTGCGCGGGAATGGATGCGGATCGCGTTCGAGTTGCTCAACCTGCTCAACGCGCACAACAAGAACATTCGGCCGCGGTCAACAAGTTTGGCTACATCGCCAAATCCATTGGACCACAAGACGTCTTAGCCGTCTTGCTGACGAACCTCCGCGTTCAAGAGCGGCAATCCCGCGTTTGCAGCGCCATTGCTATTGCGGTGATCCCGGAGACCTGTGGCCCTTTTACTTGCATCCCCGCAATACTCAACGAATATCGTTCCGCGGAGCTCAGTGTCCGTACCGGATGCTTGAAAGCCCTTGCGTTCGTGTTCGAGTATATTGGTCCGCAGGCGGTGGTTTATTGCAACTTTGTCGTGGCGTTGCTTGAGGACGCGCTGATGGAGCGGGATGCCGTTCACCGGCAGACTGCGAGCACCATTGTCAAGCATCTGGCTCTCGGCGTTGCGGGTTCCGGCTGTGAGGACCAGATGATGCATCTCATGAACCTGGTATGGCCGAACTGCTTTGAAACGTCGCCACATCTCATTGGTTCCGTTCTTGGTGCGCTGGAAGCCATGCGGATCGTGCTCGGACCGGGAGTTGTACTCTGCTACGTCCTCCAGGGACTATTCCACGCAAGCCGCAAGGTACGGGAGATATATTGGACCATTTATAACACGCTGTACCTGGGTACGGCAGATGCATTGGTCGCATTCTATCCGGACCTCGGAAGAGGGTACGCTCGAGTAGAATTATCGGTAGTCGTTTGAGGGTGTATCACTTGCACGTGTCACAGCTTAGTGATTGAAAAACCCTTTGCTCTTGACCCTCACCATCCTTTGCTGAGCGCTCTCCAAGACAACATTTCACGCAGTACTCTCCCTCCATCTCTGTCCAGAAAGACAGAGTTCATGCTTCGTCCTCCAACTATATCGGCCAGACGAACACCACTACTGCCCCACTCCGCCGTCCCTTTTGTCCGCTCCTTCTCCTCCTCCTCTTCCCTCCTCCGGCTCATGCTCCCACAGCGGTGAATAATCATTACTGCCCAGCATGGCTTCAGGATACGTGAACATCCGCCGCGATGTGGATGACAAGTTCTACCGTTACCGGTTAGTGTGGCGTCGTCCCGTCTCGGCCCCGTCTCAAGCCTTACAGTATGCCCATTCTCCTCACCAAGATTGAGGGCAAAGGAAATGGCATCAAGACCGTTCTGCCCAACATGGCTGACGTTGCCCGTGCGCTCAGCCGCCCGCCGAGCTACACAACCAAGTTCTTTGGCTGCGAGCTCGGCGCCCAGACCACTTGCGACGAGAAAAACGAGCGTTATATCGTCAACGGCGCTCACGACGCTACCCGCCTCCGCGAGCTTCTCGACGGCTTCATCGAGAAATTTGTTCTCTGCAAATCGTGCAAGAACCCCGAGACCGAGCTCATTATTCTAAAAGTCGGCCGCAACGAAGACATCATCCGCGACTGCAAGGCGTGCGGTGAGCGGACCGACGTCGAGATGAAGCACAAACTCGTCACCTTCATCTTGAAGAACCCACCCATCAAGGCGCGCAAGGGCAAGAAGGCTGCCCAGAACGGCGATGCTGCTGCCGGTGTCGGTGGTGGCGCGGGTCCGTCTGCGGGCGATGCCAGCCCCGACGGCGCAGACGGCGAAGAGGGCGACGGTAACCCCGACAGCGACGACGAGCTTACCAAGAAGATCAAGGCTGAGGCTGCGGAGCTTACGGAGGAAACCGCGTTGGCTAAGGAGGATTGGTCCGCCGATACGTCGCCTGAGGCGGTCAAAGCCCGCATGAAGGCGCTTGAGGGCGGCTTGGCTGGCGCGTCCATCGACGACGACGGCAGCGACGATGACGCCAACAGCCCTTACACCCAGTTTGGTAATTGGATCATGGACGCGCCCGAGCTGGACGACCCCAAGGCTCTCAACCTCGCCATATTCAAAAAGGCAGAGGAACTTGGAATTGAGAAGAAGCATAAGACGGTTCTCATCCTTACCACCATTTTCACCGAGGACGTTATGACCGAGCTCTCTGACTTTGCGCCGCTCTTGCAAAAGGTCAATCGTCGTCGTCTTCTTATACATCTTTGCTAAATTCGTCCAGATGGTCACGTCCGAGAAGCACCAAAAGGCTCTCCTCGGTGGCATCGAGCGCCTGGTCGGCCTCGCGTTCCCGGACCTGCTCCCGCAAGTGCCCAAGATCCTTATGGAACTGTACCAGGCGGATGTTCTTGACGAGGAAGTCCTTAAGCATTGGGGCACGCATGTGAGCAAGAAGTATACCGACAAGGATACTAGCAAGAAGGTCCGTAAGGCTAGCGAGCCGTTCTTGAAAGTGCGCATCTCCGTTTTTGATCGTCGGACCTTCTAACGATCTCGCAGTGGCTCGAGGAAGCCGAGGACGATGAGTCGGACGAGGAATAAGCTTGCGGTGACTTGTTATTTTTCGTGTTAATTAGGATCCCTACTCTGAATGCCAGCATGCTCTCCCCTCTCACGACCAGAGGCTCTTAGGGCGCTCCTGCTTGACACCATCGACGAATACATCCACCTTCTCGTCGTAGAAGCAAACGAGGCCGTTGATTGCGGCACATTCGAGGTTTGGATTGCGGTACCACCAAACGAGGTTGTCCCACTTGTTCGTCGGCGAAAGTTGAACGTCGTAGTACAGCGCTTCTCCCTGGCTCGTTCTAGTGACGAGCCTTGATGGAGCGAGGGTGCGTACCTTGTACGGACAAGCTGTCTTGAGCTTCGACGGTACGAGCAGGTCCATGCGACAATCGGTCTTGGGGATGTAGGTCCGAACGGGCAAGCCAGTCTCGAAGAGGAGCTTTGGTGCCCGCGTATTGGCGACCTCTACACCTTCGACTTCGACGCGGATGTGGCGAGACGAGTTGAGCACGTCGACGCGCTTGAAAGGGTCTTTTGGGTGCACAAAAATTTCGTCGTCTTCTTCAAACCACGCGTCTGCGTCGGAAAAGTTGACTTTGACGAGGCCCTGGAGATGCTTGTGGGACGGTTGAGAGTAGACCGTTACAGCGCCTGCTGCTCTCTTGCCATTCACAACGAGGTCGTATCGGTCTCCGTCGGTGTGTTCCTGGGATAGCTCGACGTGCTCGAGCGAGAGAGCGTCGTATGGAAAGAAGTATGATGGATAGTACTTGTTCTCCCAGCTGTGGTCCTGTGAGATGGGGGCTGCAATCGCGGGAGGTACCAACACTAGTTTTGCCTGCTGGGTGTCGACAATGAATATCCCATTGAAGAGGACACGGATTCGCTTGGGCGAGTCTTGGACTACTGCGTCGGAGAAGGGGGGAGCCATTAGTTGGGTTGAAGCGTGTAGTTTCTGCCTTATAAATGCGTCCAGCCCGTGGCAGCCCGTGCCGGCCGTGAGCGTTTTTGGATCTCGATTCCAAGTCATGTCCTATGGCGATGTCCGACGCGCTCGTCACGCATCGTGACACTCCTGCTTCGAGCGATGTCCGGGCTCTTAAACGCGTTCTCCAGCTGTGAAACCAGTGGAATCATCCGACCGTTACCCCCCGACATCAACCGCCCCGGAGAATCCAGGGCCTCTTCCTCAACTCAAACTTCGCGCTCAAGCTTGGACTCTGAGGCTGTCATTATCCGCAAACACAAAGAAGAGAGCAACCTTCTACGACGCTCCCTGGAAACGAACCACGCGTGCCTCGTTACTGGCTCAGATGAAGACAACTTGAAGGCAACTCATCTGCTCAACACGATCCGGTCGGGTTCTCGCAACCCAACCCATGCTGACGTCAAGGCGCGGATGGCAAGTCGGATGCTGCACTACGAGACATACGGTGAACCCTTTCTCCAGGAGGAATATCTTACCTACCTCGAGTTCAACGGAAAAAACAAGTTCGAATTGGACGGAGGCTGCAATATCATGCTTCGTGCGTCTGCCTTCAACGCCTTGGGAGTTGGGACCCAATCTGACATGAAAAAATTGGCAGTTCAAGACCGCCTCCATCGCTCACTAGATATGTATGGTGCCTGGTCCCTTTGGATCGACCCGGGTCATCTCCTCACGATCTTGGGCCATCTGCAAAGGGTTAACAAAGACTGGGATGCCCGTTATCGCGACAACGATAACGCGACTCGGAATGTGAAGGTTACAACATATCGGTCGCCTCATAATGCCAGGAGCTCATGCTCCACGTAGATCCATGACTAGCCTTTAAACATCCTCGACATCGAGTTTGAGGTCGTTGTCTTCCACCCAAGGTCACTCTGCGGCTCCAGAGGAAACCCTGCCAACCTTATCTGTTTTGACAAGTCTGGCGCCGCGTCCTGGGTCCCTGCGGTGCCCGTAAAGGACCATGAACTCTTCTACCTCTCCGCTGGCGGGAAACGTGTCAAGGTCCGTTGGAATCTGACACGTAAGGAGGAAGACCGTCTTTCCACCCTTTCTGTTCTAGTCAACTTGATTTCCAAAATCGAGGCGTGCGTGCGAGATGCCCGTGCCGACGAGAACACTCTCCAGCATCTCGACTCCATGATGTCCCACCTCACTACACCTCTGCTCAAGGAAATCTTCCACATTCCTCCGGCTTCCGGTAGTCGCCAGGCCCTTTCGATCGCAGTCGAGGCCGCCCAAGCCAAAAAGACAAGCAAGGCGCCACCACCCTTGCCCTCAACTCCGTCTACTGACGGTCACGGCGCCCCGACAAGACCCGAGGCCGCCTACCACATAACGGATGCCATCGACGCTGAGGTTCTGAGCGCTCCGACGCCGCAGCAAGATCAGGACGCTGAATGTGAGGACGAGGACATTGAGGACGAGGACGAACCGAGCGACGATGACTCTTCCGACGAAATTCTTCCAAACCTCACTGCAGACGAGCATCGCATACTCTACGAGCAAATTCGGAGTGGTACGGGCTCGTTAAGCACAAAGGACGCGTCTATGATGATGCTGTTTGGGGCGACAGGTGAGCGCGGATTTTTACAGAATGTAACAACTCATTCTGTAAGGGTTACCCCAATTCGCTGTTGGACATAGCGCAGAGGAGGGAAGAAGATGATCTGTACTTTGTTGTAGTTTTACGAGCCGTCATCACTTTTGAATGCTACGGCGATGTCTGTTTCTGCGACGCGCTCCTCGTTGTTCTCTTCGTGCTAAAAGCACCGTCTTTTTCACCCCCGAAGAACATGCCACAGCTCAAAAACTCTCCGCAGAGCTTGTCGACGTTGCCGCCCTGCACGACACCCCAAGTGGATGGTCCAGCATCCACAGCGCCCACACCCGCCTCGAGCACCTCGTAACCTCGCGTCAGGCCACCCAAAATGCGTCCATTGAGAAGGAGGAGTTCTCGGTCCAAGCAGTGGGAGAAGGAGACGATGGCCACTTCAAGCCGCTCACTCCTGGCACATTTATCGAAATCCGCAGGCGCGTCAGCTGGCTTCTTTTTACGCGTCAAATCGACTTATTCTTTGTCCCAGGAACTGTATAATGACGCGGGGAGTCGTGCTCGGGGAGACGATTGAAGATTCGGCGCGGCTCATCATCATGTTCACGACTCAAGGCGAAATTTGGTCTCCACTGCACTCGGATGTCCTTTTCTCCGTGCCCGCATTCATTCCAGAGGACTTGGCGTTGCGGTGCTCTCACGAAGACGTCGTCTACGACAAACCCAAGCTCGACGCCCGAGTCAAGGTCCTCAAGGCTTTGCGCCAAATGGACCGCGATTTAGAGGTGGCTTGTAACGATCTCCTCCGTCGCAGCTTTGACGTCTATAACGCTGTGAGGCCGCGTAATCCCGACGCGTGGGGAAGCACTACTTGCGCCGAGGTTGCACGGCTCTTCACTCATGCCCCAGGCGTCCGTGAAATATACGCAGCCCACATGTACCTCTTGTCCAACTCTGACAAGTTTGAGATTGCAGAGGGTTATCTCTTGGGGCAGAGATTGGATGTCCGACCGTTATCTCATGTCCAGAACATACGTACGGTCCACGACTGGGTTCGCGCCAAGGACAAACGGATCCAGGGCTTCGTCGGTCGCGCGAAAACAGTCATCGTCGAAAACCGCGCGGTCCGGGCAGAGACATGGGACCAACCTCCGTCGTGGAGGCGCTCGAAACAACCATGGACGACCGACGACCAAATTATCCTCACTTTCCTTCACCGCTCGCTCCAGCCGCGTCGTTCCGTCCAATCGGACCCTTATGTGGTCCAACGCAACCTGATTTTGCGCATGCTAGACCCAAACATCGAGGCCGACGACGATGTCCTACACCAATTTCTCATGGATCTCGGAATGTACGCCCCCTGGCAAGACACCATGATCTTGCGTGACGGTATCCGCGATATCGTGGAAAGCGGGAATGCGCCCGCCGTCGAAGCGCTCGTGCAACGTTCGCTCTCCGCCCCAGTTCAGAGCGGTCCAATGGGGCCCGAGGACCTCTACACCACCGACCCGCTCGATCATCTTCGCCACGACTTCGGCGACATGCCTATCTACGTTATCGATGGCCCAGATGCAAAAGAACTCGATGACGGAATTTCCGTCGAGCATGGAGACGCGGATTCTCTCTGGCTGCACGCTCATATCGCCGACCCGACAAGCACGATTCCCCACACACATGCAATATCCGCACGCGCCTCTAAGCTCAACGCGACCACCTATTTCGCTCACCGCACCTTTCCTATGCTTCCCGAATCCCTCATAAACTCAGGGCGTCAGGGTTTTTCACTTGACCCAGGCAAGGAAAATCGCGTTCTGACGATCAGCGCCAAACTCGACTCTGCGGGAGAAATGCTGGAGTACCGTGTTCGGCCTGGGATCGCTCGGAATTTCGTGAAACTCTCTTACGATCAGGTTACCATGGGCCTTGAGGGTTTCTTACATCCTCCAATGACCCCGACCCGCCGCCCGTCTCCTCCGCTAACATATACGCCTCTGACCGAATCGCAACTTTCCGATTTGCGATTATTGGACCTCATCCGGACGCGTAGGATTGATCGACGCTGTAGACTCGGTCGTATGGACGTGTCTAGGACGAGCGCGTACGTGTCTCGACTCGAGATTCCCTCGGATATCGAAAGCCCGACCCTACATCGCGGCCAGTTCTCCGGCTTCCCCGACGTTGATTACAAGGTACTTTCACTAGCCAACACTTCTGCTGGTTCAGAAGGAATTGTTTCGGAGGCGATGAAAGCCGCCTCTGAGGCTGCTTCGGCATGGTGCGCCGAACGCGGGATCGACGTTATTCGCCGCGCGTCTTCACCATTGGAGATTTCCCCGGAAAACCTTCCGCGACTGTTGGCCATGCGCGACAAGCACGGGTTCGTCGACCTGGGCGCCGCGATGCGGTTTGCAGAAGCGCTCCCCGCAGCGGAGAACACCCTCGAGCCGCTGGCACATTGGTCGCTGGGCATCGCCGACGGTGTTGGATACACTCGCGTCACGTCCCCGCTCCGCCGATACTCCGACCTCGTCACGCATTATCAGATTCAAGCCTCACTTCTCGGAAAGAACCCGTACTTTTCGACTGAGCAGATGAACGATTTGAAGGACAGGTGGGGCTACAGCGAGCGGTTTGAAAAGCGGACGAACTCGATCCATCAACGGTTCTGGGCGTACTATGCACTGAAGCGGTTTAGGGAGACACCAGAGCATCTGCGTCCAGAGGGTGTCCCGGATCCGTTGGAGGACCTCGAGGTCCAACTAGTTCAGTCAGTCAAGCGGAATAATATCGCGGGCTTTCTGCAAGCCCAGGTGCATGTCCCATCCCTGGGGCTGCCGGCGACCTTGGTCGGAATTTCGAGAAACCTCCGCGAGTCAGACTGGCGAATGGGAGCTACGATCAAGGTCAAGTTTGAAGGGATCAAACTCGGAGTGAAGCCGATGCTGTATGTGAAGGGGACCGGTAGCGTACCAAAGTATTAATTGTAGCCTACGAATAATGCGCGAACCCCATTTCTCATTACAACCATCCAAGGACGCATGAACATCCTTTTGCGACAGTGATTCGGGAACAAAGACAGGGTGTCGCCCATGTGACGCTCCTGTTTCAAACCATCATGTCTGCGGAAATCTTAAACGCGTTCTCTAGCTTTGAAGCGGACGGAATCATTCGTCCACTGGCTCATACAGCTGACCGCCCGGGAGAACCCAAGGATGCATCCACACAATCCCCCTCTGTCATGGACACTGAGAGCGTCATATTCCGCCAACAGAAAGAAGAGACCAACCATCTTCGCCGCTTCTTGGAAACGGACCACGCGTGCCTCATTACTGGCTCAGATGAAGACAACCTTCGGGCGACCTATCTGGTCAACGCGATCCCATCCGGCTCTCGCAAATCAGCTCTTCTTGAGCTCAAGAAGCGCACAGCGAGTGGAACCCCTACTCCATGAGACTTTGACCGAACCCACCATCCAGGAGGAGCATTTGACCTATTTGGAGCTCAACGGAGAGCGCCAGTTCGATTTAGACGGAGGTTGTAATGTCATGCTCCGTGTGTCTGCCTGCAATAACTCAGGCCACGATTTGACATGAAGTTTACAGTTCAAGACCGGCTACATCGATCCCTCGACATGTATGGTGCTTGGTCGTTCTGGATTGACCCGCACAAGCTCTTCGACATCCTTAATCAGCTTCAGACAGTCAACGAGGATTGGGATGCCCGTCATAAGTCAGATCCTGGCGCCCCCCGTAATTTGAAGGTAAAATCGGTGACCTCGGAATGCGATAGACCCATGTGTTCACGCAGATTCACGAAAACAACATCTTCAATATTCACAACGTAACCTTCAAGGTTATCGTCTTTCATCCCAAGTCACTTTGCGGGACGAATGTACATCCCGTCTACGTTGCCCGCTTCGACGCGTCCAACGCCGTGTCGTGGACTCCTACTGTGCCCACAAAGCATGGTGAACTCCTCCTCTGTGCCGATGGAAAGCCTATCGAATTCAAATGGGATTTGGGTCGCGAGGAAAAAGACCATCTTTCCCTTCTTGCAGTGCTCGTGAACATGATGACCAAAGTGGAGGCATACTTGCAAGATGCCCATGCCGACCCGGGCGTTCTTAAGTATCTCCGCACAAATATGCGAAACATCACCAAACCGCTACTCGAAGCAATTTTCCACGTTCCGCACCCTGCTCAGCGTCAGGCCCTCGCGATCGCGGTAAGGGCCGTTATTGAAGCCGCCAATCAGTCGTCGCACAAGCGCCAGGCGACTCCACCCTTATCTAGTCTTTCTGCCGCCTCCCATCTCGTCGCGGCGGCGGCTCCGGAATACACGCTGGATGCGACTAACACCGAGGTTTTGAGCGCTCCGACGAGAAATCCGCAGGATCAGGACGTTGAAAGCAAGACCGAGGACGCAGAGGCCGACGAGCAGAGTGACCGCCTCTGCGAGGGCCGAGCGGAGCGACGACGAGCAGAGTGACGATGACTCTTCCGAAGATGTCCTTCCAAACCTCACTGCGGACGAACACCGTATGCTTTATGAGCAAATTCGAAGCGGTACGGGATTGTTGAGCACAAGAGAGGCGTCGATGATGATGCTGTTTGGGGCGACAGGTGAGAGTGAATTTTTACAGCAATTTTGACCCATTCGATCTATTTCTGAAGGTTTACCGCAATTCTCGGATAGACCGTAACACGGAGGAGGAGGATATGTTGTACTTGATTGCCCGCGCAGACAAACTCGATTCATCATAGGGTTTTAGGGAGTCATTGGAGCATCTGCGTCCAGGATGTCCCATGAAGTCGATGCTGTATGTGGAAGAGACCGCGGTAGCCTACCAAAGTATTAACTGTAGTCCACGATCAATGCGCGAACCTCCGAGGACGCCCCAAGCATCTTGCGGAGGCACAACCTCTGTAAGTAGCAGCATTCCATCCGTTCGAGTCCGTTCGTTCACTCTATGCCAGGTATTGCATCGATCTCCAGCTTTGCAAGGGCCTTCCGACCGCGCCCTGCCCATGCCTCCAACAATCGACGAGATTCAAACCACTGGGCTGGATCTGCGGTCGAATTTTCTCCACTTTCTCCTTCGACACCGACACCATTGTTCTTTTCTTCCTCCTCCTCCTCCTTGGGCAAGATCGAGGCTAGCCCGCCGTGTCGCAGCCAAGCTGCGACGTTGCCAATCGTACGTACGTGGTCAAGGACGCCAATGACTGCCAGGATGGTCGGGTCAAACGGCTCGGGATCGTCAGTTACTGGCACAGGCGTTGGGATATATTCCTGCGGCGGTTCGAGTTCCGAATCCATGGAGCGTTTTCGTTTCTTGCCATTCATATCTGCAAGCGGCGGGGGCGTACTCGCGTCGTTTTCTGGTAGAACATTGTCCAGACCTGGGATCGGAGAAGAGGATTCGGTGGGAGGCGACGAAGTCGATTGCTCCTCAACCGCCGGAGTCAGTCGGTCTGGAGAAGACGACGGTGATCCTTCGGTGCCAGCGTTCTGGTCGCGGAGACGTTTCCGCATTCTACGCTTTGCGCGTTTGCTCATTCCCTGCGGCGCTTTGAACGTCGGCTCAGATTGTTCGCCAGAGGCCGCGCTGGACGTGGACGCCACGGGTGTTTCTTCGTCTTCCGTGCCCTCCTTCCGGCGTTTTCGCCACCGATCCTTGGATACGGGGACATCCTGAGGTGGGCCCTGTGCGGTCTCCTGCTCCTCCCCATCGCAATCTGGCGGCAGCCCAGCGTTTGCTAGGTCGCGTTCTCGGGCAGACGCGTCGTATTCTGGGACGCAGAGGTGGTTCCATGGCTGCAGACGCGCCTTGAGAGGAGAATCGTCGACGAGAAGGGTTGTTTCGGCACTGTGAGGATAGCGCTCTGGATCGGGGTCGGTATCGGGGATGGGGAGTGAGGAGGGTGGTATTGTTGGAGAGCTCGAGGGTGCTGGGGAGTCTCGGTGGAGGGAATAAACGTCGACACTTGGAGAGTATCGTTCTCGATCCTCGACGCGATTTATGATGCTCTTTGGGACAACAGGCGGCGCAAAGAACCCCCAAGGCTTTTCAAGATTCTTGGTAGTTTGCGTTTTTTGGTCTACGGCGTTGGATTGAAATAAAGAGCTGTACAAACAAACTCACGATAGGCGTTTTTCGACAATCCTAGCGTATCTCTTGCCCATACCGCCTCCAGAAGCGGGCCCTTGCCGGCTCCCTCCCCGTTCCCAAACACGCGCTCAACCATCTCCCGTACGTTGTGCGCCTGCGCGCTGCTCCAGACCATCACATCGAGCCATGCGCGCGTCTTTGGGTGCGAGAGGTACGCGACCAAAGCCGGCACGTAGGGTCGGAGATATATCTTGCGGACCTGGTAGTTTCGAGGCGACCTGAGAAGAAGGGTGCCGTTGAGGTCGAAGATGAGGAGTTTGCGCTGGTCGGCCGGCGGTGGGTAGGGCGGCGATTGGAGAGAGGTCGAGAGGTACTGCTCGGAAGGGCTTTCAGGTGGAGGTGTTGGGGAACGAGAGGGTGCATATGCATTGCTAACGCCCCAGGTTCCGGTGTTGTAGTCCGCGTCGAAGTAGAACGCCATGCTGGACGCGTGAAGCCAACGCGTTTCTTGGTCACGCACAAACGCGTTTGGAATAGTACATCTAACCCATATCTACGTCGCTGCCTGCATCCCGGCCCTCCTCGATTGCCCTCCACTCGTCATCAAATGGTCTACCGTACAGCTTGACCATACGTTCACCAAGGGCCTTGGCCTCTGCCAGCATCTCCTCCCTCTGAGGATAGCGCTGGTCCCATGGAATCGAGTCCCGAAATACTGGGCGGAAACGGCGTAGACGGGAAGGCGGAAGCTCTTCTTCATCGTCATCTGCAGTTTCGTCCTCTTCAGATGACGCCGTAGCACGCGCCTTTCCCTTTGTTGGCGACTTGGTGGGAGATCGCGGAGGAGACGGTGAGGGCCGTCGGGTTGGTAGGGATTTGGTCGGTGAGGGAAGAGGCGTAGCGAGCGTTTTCTGTCGCTTGGATGGAGAGTCTAATGGAACAGAGGGTTTCTGCGGCGAACCGGGGAGCACGCGCTTCTGCGGGGACGCAGTGGCGCCACGGGGACGAAGAACGGAGGCCATGTCTTTCTTAATATCGTCTGCCTTTTCGCTCCATTGCTCCTGGATGGCCTTCTTGAGAGAGCGTAGCTTACGGAGGTTGCCATTACATTCTGCTTTAAGCGTTGGCATGTCCATCGGGTCATTGGGCTGCTCCCGCAGGTTACTTGAGGTCGTACATGGATGCGACCACACACCTGAATTGTATCGCAAACCCAAGCAAAGATGACCGCCTTTATTTCGTCGCTCGTCGCGTCGAGTGCTTCCAAATCCGTCTCGTCCTCGATGCGCTTCATCCATTTGACAGCACGCGTAGAAAGCGCGCTGCAGAACTTGAAGCGCAGAGACTCGTACTCCAGCGCGCCTCGCTTGATAGAAGACGCGTCGAAATCGATGGCTTTCTCGACCAATGCCTGTAGTCTTTTGAATTTTGGTTTGTCGATGGACGCAGCAGTCTGCGCGGCTTCGAACGTCACTTGAGTGTTGTTCAGGCTGGAGTAGACTCAGTAGATGCCTGCCACATTGCATAGAGGTAAACTGACCGTATAGACGCGAGCAGTGCGCATACAGCTGGTAGACCTGGCGAAATCTCCGAGTTGAGATCGAATCCGCTTCCGGGTCCTGTCTTGCTGGAGGCAAGGCGGAATAGTTTCTTGGCTTCGACGCCAGTCGGGGAGCTGGCGCCACACAGTTTGTCGATTTGTTCGTCTGGCTTCATCGTCAAGAGCAGCTGTGTGACTTGCCCTGTCGTCCCGCTCACCATGCCGTCCAGGAAGAAACGCAAGTCCCAGCCGCTGCCGCGGCCGCCTTGGGTGCCCTCGCCCTCGCCAGAAGAAGATTGGGGGACGGATAATGACCCGGATCGCGAATGGCCGTTCAGAGTCGTTGACCAAGAGGTGGGCTTCAATGGAGAAATAAAATACCAGGCGTGTGGCCCGTTATTCGCCATGAACGCATGCTAATACTTTCCAGGTTGCATGGACAACCTGGAAGCGCCCCGACGGATCCAACACGACCTGGCATGCGGCCAATGCCCTTAATGGTGTTACTCTACCTACGCCGGAATGGCGAGCTGAACGCGAGGAAATCATTCGCAATAACTCTACCACATTGCAGGGCTGCATGGAGAACGACCGGCGGTTTGGGTATCAGCCGCCAACGCAGAAAGAACTCAAGGAATGGCGCGAGCGCGAAGAACGCGACATTGCCTTCGCTAAGAGCCAGCTGTCGACCTACAACGCCGCTGGCACTTCTCGGACTGCCAATCCACCTTCTCCTCCCCGTGTTAATGCAGAAGCCGGGCCATCTCGTATCATTCCACCACTCTCCTCGCGGCCTGCTCCCTCCTCTTCTCGGCACACGCCCACTATTTCATCGAGTCGTACACCTCTTTCCTCGGGACCAGCACCAAGCTCTTTGCGATTCAGCGCTCCTACCGCTAGCTCTTCGAGGGTGACGGCTATAAAACCCGAAGTAATCGTTATCGACGACTCGGACGATGAATCCGACGGGTTCGTCGAGATTACTGGATTCGACTCGACCCAAAAAGCCGAATCGCCTGTTTCGACTTCGCTGTCCGGCAAAGGTAAACAGCGGGCCCATTCGCGTCCACTCCCTCCGCCGCCGCTCGTTTCGATACCACTGCCGGCACAACTGGTACTCCGCCAACCTAGCGAAATATCAGTTAGCTCAACCCTAGTTGGAAATTCCGCGTCTCAAGGAGGATCGAGCTCGACTGCGAGTCCAGGAAAGCGGCGGAGGCGACGAGACCAGTCTCCCTTCGTGCGTAAATGCCCATGCGGGTAAGCACGACCGCATAAGGCGCAGGAAACGTGCTAATCCATTTTTACAGCACGATACTGCCTCCGCCCGACACATGGAAGCACGATCTATGTGATACGTGCTATCCTAACCCAGCGAAAAGGCCCCGAGAGGACGATGCGGGGGCCTCGGTCGGAAACGAAGCTGAATTCCAACGGAAGGTGAAGCGGGCCAGGCTCGGTTCTGGGAGGTCGAGCGTTAAACTGGATTATTCGCCGGAACCATCGCAGCTGCGAAAGGGCAAAGGAAAAGCGACCGACAAGTCTTTGTGAGCTCAACCCCTTTTGCTCTTTGTCGGCGTTGATACTCTTGTCTAGACGTCTCAGGATAGAGACGGAATGGTCATCGGCCGCTGATAAAGCCAGTAGAGCCGCTTCGCTCGTATTCATAAATGACATTGATGATGAAGAAGTTCCCCCTTCGATCCTGGGGAACGGTTGGGAATTCCTCTACCTGGAGGATAAATATGCGCTGCCACCGTCGCTATCCAGCGTTATCGGTCTCGGCTATCATCCGTTTGTCTGTCTCCATATACCCGCCACGCAACTAACGCGTACCTAGTGCTACGGGCATCGACTGTCCCGAGAAATATGTACGCTGCGAGTGTTTGACCACCGGTAGATTTCTCGGCCGAGATTGTGTGGAAGCGCGACATTGCGCCTGCCAGACCCAGCGGGACGCTCCACCTATGTTTGCTTATACAGATGTGCGCCCTCGAGTGACCAGTGCGATTGCTGCCTGATGCAAGAAAGGGTCTTTTCAACTTCGAATATCAGCCCCACGAAGTTGTCGTTGAATGCAACCCCGTACGTCGATTTCACCAGACTCTCATGTCCTTACTAGTACTCATCTTTAGTGTTGCACTTGCTCGACGGAGTGCGGTAATCGTGTCAGCCAATGGCCTCGCAAACAACCAATAGAGATATTCAAGACACGAGACAAGGGTTGGGCGGTCCGTTCGTCAGAGGCCGTTCGCAAGGGCCAGGTCCTCGGTGTATACACTGGCAAACTCATGTGGGCTGACCTCTTCCTTGCCTTGAACAAGCTACTCAAGCTGCGATAGCCCACGCCGCCAAGCAGAGAAACTGCGCGGAACGCAGAAATCCTTCTGTTTCGATCTCGATTACCAGGATTCTGACCGGGATGGGAACCGCCAGGATAAGGACCGGTTGTTGTCTGTCGACTCGTGGCAGCAAGGGAATTGGACTCGTTTCATCAAGTATGGTTCTTTTCTGTGCTGCTGGCCTGCTCTCAACCTCAACAGCCATTCGTGTGAACCGAATCTGCACGTTCAGCCTGTGGTATACGATACCATCATAGAGGTAAGTTGCTACATACCTATCCAACCCTTTCTCAGAATATTTTCAGCAAAATGCGGCATTCCTCTGCTTCATAGCGATGAACTTTATTCCTGCGGGAACCGAATATACCTTCGATTACCATTCGAAGAACCGGGACATACCTTGTATGTGCGGTACGGAAAACTGCAGGAAATTTATGTAGATCTTATCTCTGTACTTGCACGTTAATTCTGGGGAAATAGACGCGTATTGTCGCGACGGAGGATTCGGCGTGACCGCGATTGTGTGACTAGCCAACAATCGCGTTCTGTCCCTTGCTTTGCACCTCCACGCCGTTATTGGCCTCCGTTATTCTTCTCCACGCTACCATGTCGACGGCTAAGGCGCGTTCGGCATACGCGAAAGTCATCCTTGGCCCCGAGGCGCATGCTCGTTTAGCAGACACCAAAGTTCTGCTCGTCGGTGCTGGTGGCATCGGCTGCGAACTCCGTGCGTCCACCAACTGGCTGCCCACCCACCCTCGTCTAACGCGCCCCCTCAAGTCAAAAACATCGTTCTTGTAGGTTTCGGCAAAATAACCCTTCTCGACCTCGACACAATCGACCTTTCCAACCTCAACCGCCAATTCCTGTTCCGCAAAAAGGACGTGAAGCAGAGCAAGGCCTTGGTGCGTCGATGGCGACGTATCCGTTGGCCCCGCTAATTCGGTTTTTTTGCAGGTCGCCGCTCAAACCGCCGCCCCGTTCAACCCCAACGTCCAAATTACGCCGATACACGGCAACATCAAGGAGCCGCAATACGACGTCGAATGGTACAAACAGTTTGACATTGTGCTCAACGCGCTCGATAACCTCGGTGCGTCTCCGCTTTCTATATTGTTCATAGAATTCACCGCAGCTCAGAGGCGCGTCGACATGTGAACAAGATGTGCATGGCGGCGCAGATACCGCTCGTCGAGAGCGGCACTGCGGGCTATCTTGGACAGGTGCAGCCCATCATAAAGGTACGTGCGCGGCGGTCTACAGTTCCGTCTGACCGAACGCGGCAATTAGGACCGCACCGAATGTTTCGACTGTGTTCCAAAGCCAACGCCTACGACCTTTCCCGTCTGTACGATTCGTTCGACGCCGAGCCAGCCAATTCATTGTATTGTCTGGAGCAAAACATATCTTATGGGGTACGAGCCGCATGCTTCCCTGGGGCATGCCTCATTGACCCCCTACAGACAGCTCTTTGGTGAGGACGAGGATGCCGTCGGTGAGCTTGACGAAGCCGAGAAGCAGGGCGAGAACGGTACGTGCATACATCCAATCGCGTCTTATACCCGTCCCTGACGCGTCCTCGTTAATTATAGCCCAGGAGATTGCCACTCTGCGGAAGGAAGCTCTCGCGTTCAACGCCGTACGCGAGGCTCTGCGTTCCCCAGACGCGTCTCAAGCAGCCAAGAAAGTCTTTGAGAAGGTTCGTGTTGTGAATCTCGCAATGCGTACCCAGCTAACATTGCTCCAGGTTTTCAACTCGGATATCCGCAATCTGCTTAGTATGGCCGACATGTGGCGCTCTCGCGCACCACCGACACCACTCGACTTTGATGCCATTCTTGACGACACGTTTGTATTGGCGCGCGAGGCGCCTGCTGCTATTCAACCTAACGGACATGCGAACGGGGTGCTTCCCAAAACGAACGGGACGGCGAATGCGGAAGCGAGCACGAGTTCAGCACCTGCCGCTGGTTCTGGCTTAAAGGACCAGAAGCAGCTTTCGTTAAAAGACAATGTGTTACTTTTTGTGTCAAGGTGCGCCTTTCTCGTTCAAGTTTAAATTGAGTTGACCACTCGATAGTACTGAACGCTTAGCCAAGCGACTTCAATCCGGCGAAGCTACTATCTCGTTCGACAAAGACGACGACGACACACTCGATTTCGTCACCGCCACCTCGAACTTGCGTTCTGCCGCGTATGGGATTCCCGGCAAGACGCGTTGGGACGTTAAAGGTTTGCAACCCACTGCAATATTGACGCCCTGCTCATGCTCTTAGAAATGGCCGGCAACATCATACCCGCTATCGCAACGACCAACGCAATTGTTTCTGGTCTCATCGTCTTGCAGGCGCTCCACCTCCTGCGCAAATCTTACGACAAGCTTCGGAATGTGCACATCCAGGCCAAAGCCTCGGTGCCGCTCTCCTCCATTGGACTGTGTCCACCTAGCTCCTCGTGTGGCATATGCCGGGATACATATACACATATTCAATGCGACCCCGCACGAACGACGTTGGGAGAGGTCGTCAAGGGTATACTGGGTGAAGACGAGCGCGAGGTGAGCGTGTACGAGGACAAGCGAGTGTTGAGCGATCCCGACTGGGACGACAACTACGGACGGACGTTGGAGAGCTTGAACGTGACGCGCGGGATGTTCTTGAATATTGTGGATGAGGAGGGAGACTTTGCAACGATTTCCGTTGGCCTTTGCAACCTGCCGTACGTCGCATTGCTAGCACTTTATTTGCGCACTGATCTATCGACGCCAGCGCGAACCATCCCGACGCCTCCTCGCTCATTCTCCCAGATCCACTGCCGCAACCTCCGCGGAAGGTCAAAAAACCGCCGCCGCTGCCCGAGACACCTCTGAAAATTTCACTGAAACGTCGCGCACCGGACGACGGCGATGGCCAAGATATTATGGATCTTGAGCCAACTCCGAAGCGCCCAAGGTTCAAGGCGCAGGACGACGGGATCAAGAGCCCGAGCAAACGGAAGCGGCTCGAGGACGATGGACTCGTACTTTTGGATGGGGCGGACGATGAGCTGGACGACGCTAAAGATATTATTGAAGTCGATTGAGGGTGTATAAGTTATCAGTACCGTGTTGCTTGATGGCAGATATTTCTTCGGTTCCCGCCACCGTGCAATGGCTTTGTCGCGGACACAAATCTCTGCACTCATAGACAAAGTCCGACGCGGCATCTCTCCGCTCGAGTTCACCTTCATCCCGCACCCCCGCTGGCCACTACCTCGCGCAATCCGGCCACAACCGCACGTAAACATCTCCATCCTCGACTCGTCCTTCAACCCGCCCACAATCGCCCACCTCGGACTCGCAAACTATCCCCGGCGCGAGCCAGACGGGCACGCTTACGACGCGAAAATATTCCTCTTGTCCGTCCGCAACGCCGACAAGCAGCTGAAGCCGACCGACGCGACGTACGAGCAGCGTCTCGAGATGATGTACCACCTCGCGCAGAGCACCGTGCGCAAGGGCCACCGACACACCGTCGCAGTCGGCGTCATCGACGAGCCCACGTTCATCGGCAAAGCAAAGACGCTGCAGACATGGATCCAGCAACACTTCGCTCCGTTTGGCGCCGACCCGCCCAGGGCAGAGCTCACCTTCCTCGTCGGCTTCGACACACTCGAGCGCATATTCGCCCCGCGCTACTACGGCGACACGCCGGATGATCCCGAGGCGGAGAACAAGATGTTTGCTGCCCTCGAGACATTCTTTTCTCCCGAACACGATAATGCGCGAATTATATGTGCGCGGAGAACACCACCTCTGAGTCCTTATAAGAAGGAACTACCGGCCTCTAAGGAGGAGGAGGATCTTTTGACTCTGGCGGATCGTTTCGTTCAAACCAACCGCCTGCGCGTGGTGGATTTGGACAGCGGTCTACTCAACATCAGCTCTACCTCAATTCGTGAGGGTATCGGGCGCGGACGCGGCTGGTATGACTTCGTACCGAAAGAAGTGCGCGAGTACATATACCAAGAAGCGCTGTATGGATACACCAAGCCGATGCGCTGAGCGCGTTGTGTTGGAGAATGCAAATGGATTAAGTTAAATGACATGCAAGTATTCCGACCTCCACAATAGGGAATCTACAACTTGGCTTTGGCGTCGCCGTTGTTGCTAAAGTTGGCCACAATAGCCTCCAGCGACTCGGAACTCGATGCCGGGTTCGTCGTCCGCCCGTCGTCTGTGTATGCTCAGAATGAGATAAAACGCACGCGGAAAACGAACCGAAGCCGGTGATTTGGGCCCACTTGCCCTGGACGTCTTCGGGCGAATACCCCTTCGTCGGGAAGCTGTATCCGCCGGAGCGCTGCCACCGCGTTTGTGCAGCCCATCCACCGAGGACCTCAAACAACGAGCCGGTCGTCTCAGTATTGTCTAAAACATCTCTTAGAAAACGCGGGAGGCCATCCAAGTTTACGAACCCTCCGAGCTGAGATACCCGACAAGAGGCGCGATGTATTCTGTCTTGAATGCCTCGACCATCTCGGGTGTCCTAGCATTCATTAGAACAAAGGTCAGTTGTAATCAAAGCGAAGTTACCATATCGTTTGTGTCATGGCCGTACCCGCAGACGGAGCGATCACGTTTGCGAGGATGTTGTACTTCTTGCCCTCGAAGCCGAGAGTCTTGGTGAAGCCGATGAGACCCGCTTTAGCCGTGGAGTACTGTCACAAGTCAGCATCCACTACCAGGAAGTATAGCGCCGCGCACGTTCGCTTGACCAAAGTTTCCGTCTGCAAGGGCTTAGCGAAAGAACGAGCTTGCGACATGAGAACTTACAAATGCCGACTTGAGAGGCAGTCGTGATGATACGGCCATACTTTTGCTCCTGGAAGATCGGCCATACAGCCTTGCAGACCTTGAATGTGCCACTAAGGACCAATGAGCTCGATTGCGGCAAAAGACAAACATGAAAAGTGTACCCCAAGTGGACTGCGATAACATCGTCCCACTCCTTCGCAGTCATTGCTTGGAAAGACTTGTCCCGCAGGATACCCGCATTGCCGATGAGGACATGGACTCCGCCAAATTTGTCCAATGCGACCTTGACAATCGCCTCGCCTTCTTCCGCCGAGCAAACGGCTGCAGCAGCCTTGCCGCCAGCCTTGTTGATCTCTTCCACGACGGTGTTGGCGCCCTTTTCGCTGACATCGTTGACAACGACGTTGGCGCCGAGTTTGGCAAACATGTGCGCATATGTGCGACCAAGACCAGCGCCCGCGCCAGTGATTATCACGGTCTTGCCCGCAAACTTGACCGGAGGAGACGCCTGCTTGTTAGAAGAAAGGGTTGAGGCCTTCTGAAGGAGTCCCTGCACGCGAATGGGTTGGATTCTTCAGAGTAGCTAGCGATCACACCTTGGAATCGACATCCGTGAAAGCCTTGGGGCTATAATGGCGATTAGCCGCTCCCTCTCATCGTAGATAATCCACATACTAGTAGGGCTTGCTGAAGTCGGTGATTTCGGGAAACTTGGCCTTTACCGCAGATGGAGTAAAACTCGAATCGGTCTTAAAGACAGTGCCGCTGCTGCGTTCCCATCTAATCTCGGCGATGAAGCCGGCGCCGAGCTCAAACACTTTGCCAGAAGCATCGGGACCGTCGGGATGGCAGACCGAGACGACAAACGGGGCAATGAGGGTGGGTTGGAGGTGAGCGAGCATCTCGGGAGGCATGACAGTTTCAGTCATGGGGGAAGCAGCAATCTAGGGATGGTCTAGGCGAATTTCGAGGTTAATAAGCAGCATACCGGTGCAATGGCGACTGCTTTGATGTTATATTTTGCGCCTTCGATTGCGAGCGTCTTTGTGAATCCGACGAGACCCATCTTGGCTGCGCTGTAGTTGGCCTGACCAAAGTTGCCTGCACGAGGTATAGAATATTGACGCGCGAATAACCAAGTTACGAACCAAAGAGTCCTGCTGCGCTCGCAGTGTTTACGACGCGACCAAACTTGTGTTTGCGGAAGTGCGGCCACGCAGCCTTGGTACAAGCAAAGGCGCCCTTGAGATGGACCTCCATAATCTGGTCCCATTCCTTGTCGGACATCTTCTTGAATCTGGATCTAGTTAGCGTAGGTCGGGGCTAACTGCGACACAAACCCTTTATCGCGGAGAATACCCGCGTTGTTAATGAGGATGGTCACCGTGCCGAATGCATCGACAGCGGTCTTAATGACAGCCTCGCCGTCGGTCGCAGAGGACGCGTTTACGACTGCCTTGCCGCCAGCTGTGGCCGATGTCACTTCCCCGGACTCGGCTAACTGGCATCCAGCGCACCTTTGGTAATTTCGTCGACGACCTTCTGAGCGGCGTCCTTGTTGAAGTCGTTGACAACGACGTTCGCGCCGCGCGATGCGAAGAGGAGCGAGTATCTATGGGTGCACACTCTTCAGCTCGACGTATTCATGGGCGAGGCTAGACTCACGCTTTCCCGAGGCCGCCTCCAGCGCCAGTAACGACGACGGTTTGGCCAGCGAAGTTCATTGTTGGGGGGTGGGAGATGGTGGAAGAGGTCAAGAGAGGTCCGGCGCGTCGACGTTTGCTGCAGCCTGAATATCACGCGCAACTGGCTCATCACCCGGACTTGCATCCTACCCCGACCCCCGCATATTCACAAGTGTCTCCGCAATGGCAGAGAAAGACCCCCAGATTGTCCTCGACGCGTTGAAGATGCCTCCCGAGCCTGCTCCTTACACCTTCACTGAGCGCGACGTTATTCTCTACAACCTCGGCATCGGCGCGACAGAGCAGGACCTCCGCTGGACCTACGAAAACGACGACGACTTCTCTGCTCTTCCTACCTTTGGTGTCATTCCCCAGCTCCTTGCGAGCGGCTCTCTGCCTCTGGACTGGCTTCCAAACTTCAATCCCGTATGTCTGCAGACAGAGCAGCTCGGCAGGGCGGCTAACTCTTGCCCTATAGGCAAAGCTCGTTCATGGCGAACAATATCTCAGCATAAAAGCGCCCATCCCAACCAACGGGGAGCTCATAAACACGTCCCGGTACGTGCCTCTTGGACCATCCAACCGCACGGCATGTAATAACACACACCAGCTTTCTCGAAGTTCTTGACAAAGGCAAAGCCGTCGCGGTCACGACCATTACCGAGACACACGATAAAGCCGGAACGCTCATTTTTGAGAATCAATCTACCGTGTTCATCCGTGGTTCTGGTGGGTTCGGCGGGCGACGCAGTGGCCGCGGTGTGTCTTGTGTACTTCTGTGATCTTCGATATTGACCCTCCACTATAGACCGCGGCGCCGCGACGGCTGCCAACGCAATTCCCAAACGTGCGCCGGACGCCGTCGCTGAAGAGAAGACCAGTCCAGCCCAAGCTGCCCTATATCGACTCAGCGGAGACCTCAACCCGCTCCATATCCTCCCCGAGTTCGCCGCTGTGGGTGGATTCAGCAAGCCGATCCTTCACGGCCTCTGCTCGATGGGAATCGCTGGTAAACACGTTTTCCAGAAATATGGGGCGTTTAAGGATATAAAAGTTCGGTGCGCCTCTTAAGCTGCCAGCGAGATGTCAGCTAACGACGCGTAGTTTTGCTGGTATCGTCTATCCAGGGGAGACTCTCGTGACGGAGATGTGGAAGGAGGGAGACAAGATTATTTTCAGTATGTGCATCCTTCGCCATGACGTGTCGCTGCTAACACACTTGCAGCGACCAAGGTCAAAGAACGGGACACAGTCGCGCTCGCATCGGCGGCGGCGACTCTGATCAACGAGCTCAAGTCGAAACTGTAATAAATTATCTGGGAACCGGTGTGCTTTCTATTCCCGTGGCTGCTCTGGGTGCCTTCCCGCAACATAGATTGAATGGAAAACAAGTAAAGTCTAATCCTCATTTCCCTTGCATCACTGGGACCCCAAATCAGAGATCTATGCAAAATAGCTTACCGTCAGCTTTGAATCTATCGGGGAGGGGTCGCCTCCTTACAGACCTAGATTTATGGAGAGTGGTTCAAGCACTTTGCCGGGATCATGGCACCGGTGTTTACATAGTCATGTTTATTAGCTACCATAAGCCTAGCTTGACATTGATAAATCACTACCTAAGTGCTACTAGCCAATAGTGGGGATGGGAGTTGAAGCTATCCCTCATGCCTTCTAACAATTTCGCTGCTCTCTTATATGTATCTGCTTTGAGTTTATACCCTTCTCCTCCTCAAAAACGATTAGAGCCGCTCAGCAACTCAGAGATTGAAAGCGAGACACAACCAAACAAACCGCATAGGGAACCTGCAGAGCTTGAGCGTTTCGAGATGGCAAACAACAATAATATCTTGGGGGGTGGTTCCTTTAGGTAATCCGGTGGTTGCACAGGCGGCACCAGCGCAAGCGGGTGCGGTGGCAGGCAGACAATCTCAAAACGGCGTACCACCAGATAACACTGCAGACGTTCAACAGCAAACCAGCAGGCAGATGATCAGGCCACCGGGGGCAGGGGCAGAACGATTCCTGTCCCGGAACCCTACGAGAGGGACAGACCGACTCGGGACAGTGGTCAAAGCCCGGAGAGAACCCTTAGGGGCTACATGGAGCAATGTGACACATTGTTTGCCAAGGGACGGTTGGGATGATGCGGAGCGTCAGCGTTTGTTGGTGGGACATCTGAAAGATGATATCATAAAGGATGAGTGGAAGTCTTTACCAGAGTTCGCGGCAGGGGGCTACGACACATTTAAAAGTGCAGTCTTAAAACTCTACCCGGAGCTGGCTGAAGAGGAACATGGTTCCATCTGAAGCATGGAGAAAGTGACTAGAGACTACCCCATGATGAGTCGGACAGACCATGGACATTTCCTCAAGTGGCAGGTGTTGTTCACCAGACAGCCCCCCCAGTTCAGGTTCAAATTCACATGGACCGCGCGCCGAATGCTGAAAATTTTCGGCCGTCACATCTTCAAATTGCTGGCGCCGAAAGATTAGGTTCGGCGCCGCTGTCACGCACTAAACCGCGTGCCGAATTGCTTAAAATACTACAGTAATCTTTTGTCCAACAAGTTTGTACAGATTAAGGACACGGTCGCTGTCCAGGAGAAACAAATCGGTGTGCAGTTCAAGTTGCTGTCGGATGAGATGAAGAGTAGTTTTGCCTCTATGCAGCAAACGTTGCAGAGTCCAAGGGCGGACTCTCGACTGACACAGAGTTATGGTCGGGGTCACCACAATCAAACACATAACCAACAGGGGGGCAAAACCACGGGTCTCATGAGGTAGCTTCCTTCATGGTGCAAGAGGTGGACCAGGAGAGGTATCCCCAATTGAATACTAATTTGGGTGGTGGTGGTTTTTAGGGTAACGGGTTTCCCAAGTCTCGGGGCAACATGAATTGTTCAAATGATTGCTGGTTCTGTAGTGGACCACACTATCTTAACAATTGCATGGGTGCTGCTGAGTACGCGGGTAAGGGGCTTATATCCCTAGACTGTGGCTATCCTGAACTACCGAGGGGTATACATCTTCCTTTGTCTGAGCAGGGTATGTCGAGAAGGACTGAGACAAGTACTGGAAACGGAAGGGAATGTAGTGATCAGCACGGGGAACCCGTGAGGGGTCGCGGCGCCTCCCGCCCCCGTCCCCGCCACAGACCCGCCCCCGCAGCAGTGGGGACGGGTGCACCCTGTACCCGTCTGAATGGTGGGTCCCGCAGCCAAAATGGGTGCTATCTGGCCCCGACGAGCCCGACAAGGCCTTGGAAGAGGTCCTGGACGCAACAGAGCACGCATCCGACGCGCTGCCAGCAACTGGCGCACGATTTTCAGTGCGTTACAGTCCCGCAGTGTATGCACAGGTTTGAGCGCGGGTCGAAATTGTCGACCCGTCCCCGTCCCGCCGCTGACCCGTCCCCGCCTCCCGCCACGGGTCCCCGTCCCCGTGCCAATCACTAAGGGAATGGATCAGGTTATGGGCGGAAACAGGCAGCAGATGCTTATGGATAGAATGGCGAGCAATGAAGGAGAAGGGATGTCCAACTTGGAACTTCTCTCCGCGCAGATGCACGCGGGTTTGAGCACAAACCCGCATGCTGGCACGAACATCGGTAACTCTCAGATGGGACGGGGCTTGCAGCCAGTCTATGGGGGGCAGTCATTCATGAATAGTGTGCCAGTAATGCACTCATTCATGGGTGGTTTGAGCCAAGGGCCTGCTCAAAACACATATGGTCCAGAGCTTTCGAACTCCAGGGGCGGCACCTCATGCACTCAGGTTAATATATTAATCATGGGTAGTTAGCCTGCAGCCTACCCTGTGGGCCATTCAGCAGCTGCACTCAGGATTAACCCATTAATCTAGGGTAGTTGGCCTCCTAATGCATTAAATAAGAGTAAGTTACCCAGGGTCACGAAAGGTGGCTGTGGGAAGTAGCCCCTATCTAGGTGGCTGGATTCAGGTGTTTATTAGTAAGGATTTTTTCTGGTGTGGCTTTCCAGTGGTGCACTCAGTTCAACAACATGTTGATAACCTCCCCCCCCATTACAATTTTTTTCTCTATGTACCTACAGCCATAATCCAAACCTAACCTAATCAACCCTAACCCTGACCTAACCCTAACTAAACCTAAATCTAACCCTAACCAAGCAAACAACCCAATATCAGGCCTTATCAGAGCACCTATGACTATTTTGGACCATATTTTCCATGCTGAATTTTATTTTCATTTATTTATACCTCTGACTTTCCTTAGTATACCATATCCCAAATCTCAAAGACCACAAAGTTACAGCTGTTTTTTCACTCTAAACTACTCAGAATGGCCCACAGAGTAAGTTACCCTTATTTAATGCATTAGGCTGCAGGGTTAATGCATTGACCTGAGTGCATGAGGTGGGACCTCTCTGACCCTAGTTGTGATCTTGTCTGCTGTGATCTTGAAAATTTCCTACCCGGCTTGGACGGGGACACGATTAGATTGCGACAACCTCCTTCTTATTGTTGTGCAGTCTCAAGAAAGTCTTCATTACAGGTACAAAAGCACTGCTCACTCACAATAACATTGGAATCTTCATCTGCATCTTCATCTGAGTCACTTCCCGTTGGCAGCTCCTTCAACTGCGCTCGCTTCTTGATATGGGTGGTAGTGTGATGAGCCTAGGGTATAGTGAGTGAGGCTTATGAACCATAATGAGGCATTCCTTACTTTGAGACGCTTTCCACCTGCAAAACCTTTGCCACCATTGTTAGCAGATCCTTTGAATGTACAATGGACTATATTGGCAGTATGGCTTTTGCGGTGGGTCTGACAGTCGCTTAACCAATGTCGGGCAGAAGGTAAACTACTCACATCGAGATAGGCTTTTGTCTTGAACCCCCTCGCCGTTGTTGTTCTTACATCCAGACCAGTTGCAGTCAAACTGTGCGCGTGCTGTGTGCAACAACTCAATATGGATCTGGCCTTCATTAGCTCAGCGCAAATATGGATGGGTAGACAGACCGATAATGCTTGCGCCAACGTGAAACCCTTGCCCTTATTGTTGTCACAGCCTGCAACGACGCAATTGAACTCAGATGCGGTCTCGCGTTGTATGTGACCATTAACATGGATCTTTGATAGGTTAATAGCGCGTTAAAAGTCA
The DNA here is from genome assembly GCA_014461125.1 of Mycena kentingensis (nom. inval.). NCBI lineage: Eukaryota > Fungi > Basidiomycota > Agaricomycetes > Agaricales > Mycenaceae > Mycena > Mycena kentingensis (nom. inval.). Next base: position 2,989,519 of record JACAZG010000003.1, on the reverse strand, counting down.
GGTAGGATATGTACATATGTATTTTTGCATGTTTTGAAGCCCTCGACCCAATTGTTGTCGCAACAATCAACAAGGCAGTCCCATTACTGTACTATTACAACAGAGAGTTCAGTGAAGGGTGATGCCCAACAGAAAATGATCTTTTTAAAATTCCGCTGATATCAAAAGAACATTTGAGACTGAAAATTTCCAAAATTCATGAACTCTCGGTTGTAATAGTACAGTATTCTCTTGTGTGCATTCGGGTGTGCTTCTGCATACATGTGAGAAGTATATGGCTAGTCAGATTCAAGCTCACATTCAACACATCTTGTGTAAGAAAGCTGGTGCCTGAGCATACTCCGTACTTTCACAACATTAACAGAACATTGGTTTGGCCATCTTCCGCTACCTTGGCATTCCAAGCCTGTAGGGAAGGGATAACACTAGCAGCTAGGGCAAGATGAACAAAGGATTAGGCCTATATCTTCAAGCACAAACTGTGTCCCTGAAAAGTTTCAACACAGAAATTTCAGTCTCTAAGACCGTTTGGAATGTACTCCGAGTAGCTTGGGCAATGTGAGACTCTGGTTGCAGGTGGAACATACACATTTGAGTGCACATCTTATTTTGTCAATAGCTTCCTGCCGGCACTCTGTGCATCAAACGGAACTATAGGGTGCAAAGATGAAAGTCGGCCCCCGGGGGCTTATGAGCCGCATGTGTTTGCAGGTTGAGCATTGGACTTAAAGAAAGCCTGACAGATTGATCCCAAGACATGGCACAACATACGGTCCATCTCAACAACTGTGCAAAACCTCAGTGGGGGCATGGCAATACTTCCATTGCGCCATCAAGTTACCTTGTCTGCAAAAGTGTGAACTCAACCCATTCCTGATGTGCGGGTGGTAGATGGATGTGTTTGGGTTAGTCGGGACAGGCAAAGTCTTAACCAGCTTTATTGGTTAGCATTTGATGCCATTGGGTTAACCTGCTGTGTGACAACCTTGCTCAGCTCCCTCGTCAATCCCTCGACCACAAAGACCTTGTTGCCAACGACAAACAGCCCTACAATGTTGGGGAAGGTCGACGACTGGACATCTTTCATCCAGAGACGAGCACCTCCCGATGATATTCTTGCCGTCCGCTGGCTCGTTCCCATCCTAAACACACAGCAACAAATTGCCCTCCCGCTGGAGAGGAAGGAGGTGATAAATATGGATTCCTGGTTGTTGTGAGTCGCTATCGGATAATGCTGCTCCTAGGTATAGGCTAACGGCAGTATTCAAGAATGACCTGGCATGGGGACCTCGCTCTAACTATCAAAAAAATGGATTGTTTGCCCTAGAAGTCCGCAATACAATACACAAGGTTGAGAGCCTGCTTCTCGACGCTTGTCATGCATCTAGGCGCCCAGACAGTGAAGCTCTCACATCTTCGCTGGATACTCTCTCCGACACCCTCATGGGACCCACTCCTGCCATTCTGCGGCGCCTCATCCATCTCATTGACTCCATCGTGCACAATCCCGACCTCCTGGCCTGTCGCGCATTCTTCCGATGCAAATGGGCCTCTGCACTGAGCCAACAACCCACTCTCCAGCTACCCACAAATTGGTGGCATAGTCCCACGTTCCATACCTCTGTCCAACACGCCCGAGCTCTTTGCCATAACCCAATCAAAGCTGAGGATATGACAGAAGCCAATGAAGAGGGTTGGGAAGACAACATTTGGGAGAGAGAGGGCTCGCCAGGCGGAGAACACAATGGAGATTTGGTCTGACCCGGACAAGGAAGAGGATCCGCAGCAGAGGGCTGGGGTTGCTCTATCGGATGTTGAGAATGAGGGCGCCAACTCGGACTCCGAATGGGAAGATGAGGGTAGGACCGATCAGGTCAAACAGACGGCGTCTAGAAATATAATATCCATGCACGCCACGAGCAAAAATACCTGGCATAGGCAATTGCTGCGGGTACTCATGGAGAGAGTTCTGGTAGAGAGGAGGGCAACATGGAGGGGAACAACTCTCAACCGTCTAACGGTGATTTTGTCATCGGGTTGGTGGAGGCAGATGTTAAAGAGTGCAGGGACTCGGGGTGGTGGTATCGGGCTGCGAAGGTGGAAGCTGCTCGGTCTAGAATCGACACAGTTATTGCTAGTGGCGATTTTATCACGAAGGAGGCAATCGAGGCCAAGGTCAATCGGCTTACTCCCTTCCATTGGGACAGGTCTTGCGCCCTCTTACATGTGTGTTTCTCTCTTTGGACTGAGCAACATCTAACCCTCAAACCAGGCAGATCTCACAAGCCCCGAGATACAGATCACAAAGAACTTCCTCCAAGCAAATGGCTACAACGGTGCTTTTTGTTTTGAGATGTTACTGGAGGAACTTCTTGATCTGGTTGCACACAGCGCCAATGCAACGCTCTAACACTTACTGGTCTTGAGCACCTACGGGAGATGGGTGTTCAAATCGAGGATGCTAAGTGTTGGGTTCAGAAAACTATTCGTCGCTTGAAGAGCTTCAAGTCCCGGACATTGATTTCATCTGCAACTGATGCCCTCCATTCTCTACTGGTTGCAGACGATGCACTCAACTTCTCAATCACTGCGTTCGAGCACAGTCTCATTGGCGTTCATGTCCAAGTGCAGACTCCCTCATCCCGTCATTCGGTTAGTATTCTAAATCCTTATGTTAGATTGAACTCAATTGGGTACAGTCAGGAACAATGAAGGGTGAAGTTGAGATGTGGAGTGAGTTAAATCGTTTGACGCACTTGGGCCCCACTTCTTCTTGCCGCCGTCGCCTGGGCCCCAAGATGTACACAAACTGGATGAAGAACCGGGTCAATAGATGTACGCGGACGACGTCCAACAGATTCAGCTTGAAGGGGAGGTACTTCAAAAGATAAATGGGCACAATGTCGGAGGCGTATTTCCTTGCCTTTGGGTCCTCTGCAAGACCATGGGCCAAAAGCACCACCCGTATTTGACGGAGTTGGTGTGTCTACTTTGCCAGGTATACCACGCCAGCTGCAAGTTTCGTGCCGGCAAGGAGATGGTGGCCCTTCACGGTCGCTTTGGTTACTCTCGAACATGACGTTTAAATACTTTGGCGTCACAGGCCCGTTCCATTTCTACGTTCAACAAGAAAACTGAATAACAGCATGTATGTACGCGTAGTTGCCGCAGAAAAAGACCATTTTGAACAGTCTGAAATCCGTACTAGATCACCCCCCCTCGCATTGAAGATAAAGGTCTGATGCTTGGGTCTTGGTAGAAAAGTCAGCAATCAATATGAGATTCCTTGCTGGACAGTGGCTTCGATAGTGATTGTCATTAAACAAAGAATCCATTTCTATCAGACAAGTGCAGCGGTACAATGCAATGCGGGAATCATTGCAATGGGAAATATCACTCAGGTCTAGGGTTGAACGAGGGTATACTGTACTATTCCGACCAAATGTTCAAATGACAGGTAACAGCGGTAAATGAACTGAACAATTTTGGTTGATTGACGCGTGAGCGGCCCTTTTCTGATCAAATTCTTTTCTACATTAGGCAATTCTATCAAAAAATTCTGTTCCGGCTCCCGCCGGACTTCCCAAAAAGGAAAATGAACATCTGCACAGATGAACTTTGGAAAGTGACGGGTGACACCCGGTGAACATTTGGTCGAAATAGTACAGTACACTATGCAAACAACAGCTTGAGGAACTTACAAACAACAGTCCCAGATCAAAAGAGCTCAGATACTGTGGGTCGTCGAGGAAGCGCGCGGGGTCAAAGACAGTTGGGACACCATTGATTGCGATGATGATGCTGGTTCACATCGAGAGGTCGAGCGCAACTGATCTTTCAGGTGTCATTTGCTTGCTGCTGGCAAGGAAGCTGTTCCAAATGTCTTGCTTCGCATGTGTTTTGTCCTGAAACAAAATCCATAATATCTGTATCGAGTTAGTTGCGAAATTTGGAGAGAAGGTTCACCAACACCGTTAATGATAGTCTCTGGAATAACATGAAACTCGTTGAGGTACACAGAGTGGAGGGCGGTTGCAGGAGAACTTCCGTCAGGATAACGGTATTGGACATATCATCCTCATCAAGCTGGATGGAGGTCATGGACGGGGTGGAAGCATTGGACGACACGGGTTTGTTGGTCAAAGGAGTTGTCGATGAGGAGGCCATGTACGCGATAAAGCGACCTTTGGTAGAGATAGACAAGGTTGTGCCAGTGGACGCGCTGCAACAAGCGGTAGAGGGAGCGGTGTGTCAGAACGAGGCCAGGTAGGGCTCGGCGACGGGGTCGGGGTTCAGGAAGTTTCCCGATAGTTTCCCGATAGTTTCCCGACGGGCGGTCGGGTTTCGGATACGCGGGACGGAGAAGGATAGTTTGAGCCCCAAGTGGGGTCGTTATTAAGACGAGATAGAAGCTACTGTAAGGCTCTATCGAGTCGGGTTAATATACTAGTGGTTTCCCTTTGTTAACCCTCTCCGTCTGACTGTCCTCCTTTGTGTAACCCTTTATGTTACACAAAGGGATGTTGGTAGTTGTTGATCGGTGACGGGGGTGTTTCATGACACGGTGCTGGTGGATATTGTGTGTGGGATGGCAGTGGGGGAGAGATGTCGGCGGCTGAGTTTGGTCCAGAGATTGGAGAGTTGCTTTGACTTGCCACCTTTTGTCAGTTGAGGTCATACAAACGGTCTTGAACTCACTATCCGTTGAGTTTGACAGAAGAGGCACACAACTCCTTAAGCGTAGTCCCGGCCAGGATCCCAGCAACAATGGCCTCCTTCAGCTGGGGAGGAACTTTCAATGTAGTCTGTGAGCCTATGGCATCCACCGGAAGAAGAATCCTACAAGATTTCTTGTAGCGCTTGTTGGGGTAATCTGGTGGTAGAATCTAAGTGTTTTAGATGGATATATGCACAATGTATGCAGGGTTTATGGGACATACGGTACAGGGAGCAGGGTCTATTGGAAAATGACGCTTGAATTCTTCATGAAGATGTTCATCGTCGCTATCAACGTCGACCAGGGTGCCATTGGCTCGTTTGTTGCACAGAACACTTTTCAGTGTGTTCACGTTGTATCCGGTTATGGAGGCAATGTACGGGAGAGTGAAATATTGCTTGACACAACGAACAATTGCCCGGCCAGTGCAACAGGCTATGGCGGGAGCAATAGGGTGTGTTAACACTATTGGAAGGATGTGTCCACGTTACTCCATGGGGCCCTGGACACGGATCCCTTGGACGAAGTTTTGAACAGTAGATAGAGGCCAGGCCATAGTGAGTGGGCGGGATGATGGGGGACGGAAGGAAGATCCTTGGTCACAAAGAACTTACTCGCACTCAATTTTGCTAGCTCGAGGGACGCGCTCAATACAGTGTACAAAGGATTGTCTTTCAATAAATTTTGGCGTCATGCATGAAGATGCCTACTTTATGCAAGATTTCAAAGAAAATGTGTTAGAGCATGCTAGTTATTTTGTGCCAAGGGAGCAGCAACACCATACTGGAGCTCCAGACCAAAAAGGCTGTCCTTGAGCCAGTTTGGTTTCTGACACTTCAGTATCTCCAAAGCTTCCATCGGTGTGAATAAGACCGTACTGATTTGCCCTGGGGTGACTCCCTTTATCGCAAGCTTGGGAGGAACATCTACCGGCTCCCAAGGATCAATCACATGGTAGAGGGCAGAGAACTTGGCCAGTACAGCGTCTCCCTTCTCGTAGCTGGTGATATATAGTTAACCTTCAAGACATGCTCAAAAAGAGAAATAAAAACACGTACGCAAAGGACACTCCCAGGTCCGGAAATCTCATGGCGCCGCCCTAGAAGTAGCCATTGGGGGTTGTGAGAGTGGGGCCATCTCCTTGGTCTCGATGCAGGTTGACCTGGACCTTGGAGAGGACAGCGCGAGCCAGGAACAGGCCAGAATCCTCCTCGATGAATTTCCCCATGGCAAACACATTCTCGTAACGTGCATGCATAGTCGGCATGAGTGCGGAGAGGATGAGGTTGGCTCATTTGGATAGGAAGTTGGTTGCTGCATGTAAGTAAAGGAATGCAAACAAATTACCTTGTTGGAAAAACCCTGAGTAGGCCAGGCATGTGCAAAATGACAAACACCGATCTGGTAAACACATCAGTGGGTCTAGGAATACGAAAATCAGGACACACACCCTTTCTTCCCTCTCAACGGTGGGGTACAAGCCAGCTGAAACCTCTGCTCGCTCACTTCGCCGGTCTATGATTTGTAAGAATGTACTGGCGCGTGTCCCTTCATGCTCTGGAATTGTTATGGATATATACCATTTAGCCTTGCTCACATATTTTCCTGACATTTCCCAATTAGCAAAAAAATCCTTTATTATTAACATCCTGGTTGCAGAGGAGTAATGAGGCATCAAGGGGCAACCAAAATGTCTCACCTGCTGTTGGGTTTTACTCTGCAGCCTCTCTTCAATGAGCAAGGATATTCTTCTACGGCTTTGTTGCCTTATGCACAAAGCCACAGCCTTTTAGACAGTTGTAGATAGTTTTCAGCACATAGTTCAACATGCAGAACACTTACAACAATTATCTAGAGTGTCCTGAGCTGCATGTACTGTAGGAATTCTGATTACTGTACTATTTCGGTTGTATCGTACGTCAGACATCACAGGGGCCCTGTACGAAATTTTTTGATATGCTAAATAATTTTTTCTTGATTTTTGCGATTCAAAACTTCTGTCACATGAGAATATCCGTACGATAGGACCGAAATAGTATAGTAGTCTAGTGGCAAGAGGTATCCACGTGAAATATCCTCTGGCTCAAATGCACAAGATTGAGAGTTCAACTCCGGCTGGAGCCTTTTCCACACATTGGATTAATCTCATGTTCAGCGCTGCGAGGCTCAACGGGCAATGCTTCCGGCTTTCTCTGTGACTCAGAAGGTCAGCTGCGGCACTTGCTTGACTCCTATTAACTCGTAATGGGTCTGACGGAGTCAAGACAAGTCACAAGTCAGAGTAAGTCAGTAGCATGGAATTCCCACGGAGGCGCCAGTAGTCTCAAAGCAGCTTAAATGGCAGTGGGCAGCAGCCCATACTTTACCTCCCAAGACATCTAGCATCAAGCACAGCTCAAGTAAGTTGACCCCGCCAGCGACGTGGTAAGTCACACTGCATACCTGCAGTTGATCTCCTATTGAAAGACAAAGGAGATCATCATTGCAAGTTCCTATACAAAGACAAGGGAACGTCTGGGTCAGGGATTGAGTTGTGTTTAGGCAGAATCTTGCCCTTGCAGACAGCTCCTATCAAAAGACAAGAAAGCCATTATGTTTCCGAATGTATTCCTATCAAAAGACAAGGGAATACTAGGGTCAAGGGTCACGTTCTGCTGGGTACTGAATATCTTGAAATGTAGTTAATAGGAAGAGCGCTATCCTTGCAGACAATTCCTATCAAAAGACAAGGGAACACTAGGGTCAAGGGTCACGTCCTGCTGTCAGGTCTATTAAGATCTAACAGAGTAATTGTGAATAATCCACGCAAGAGAAGAGTCTTGAACACTTAGGACTTGCACTCGTGTTTACAACGCTCTATAATAATACTCTAGCTCTCCTAATAATGCCTTTTGCACATTACCATATTGACTACTGTGACATACAATATTGATTATTGTATTTATCTGCAATATTGATTACTGCAGATATCCCGTAAACATGCTAGTCCACAACAGGAATGTTGGCGTTGGCATGCACGCGCAGCGTTATGAGCCGCGGGTTGTATTCGAAAGGATCATGGCCTGGATGGGCCTCTTCAGAATTATTTTCTGGCCAATGACGGATGTCTTGTTCTTGGAATTCAGGCGGGCGAGCGGCAAACAACGCTTGAGTTTCCACCAGAAGGCGATCTAAGCTGCTTGCTATAATTCGATTGTAAGTAACTTTTTGGAATCAAAAGGCGGACTAACAGGAATGCTGTTGTACGCGTATTCTGTATGCGGGCTGCGGCAGCTTTGTTCTGCCGTGCGTTATTTCATGGATTGGCTGTATTAGAGTGAGCTTGAGACTGAGCAGGAATGTAAATATTTGACCCTGGCCCTAGCCAGCAACATTGACCAGATGTACTGCTCTCTTCCCTCAGGCGAACCCTGCAATTCGGGAGGAGCTGGGCCCAGTGACTGGAAGAGAATTATTGTAGAATGCAAGCGTGACATTACAGTAAAATAAATATACAGACCATTTCACGGTAGGACATGAAGCCAATAAGCAGACAACTGTTGGGATCAACCACAATGCTGCTGAAAACGATCAACTCTGGCAACATGTCTCGAAGCTTCTCTAGTGCTGATTGGTACTGGAAGGGGCCGTTGGGACGCGCATTGAGGGATTCCAGAGTTTGGGGAAAGAGGAAGTTATCGGCAGAGAAGAGGAACCGCCGCATCTGCAGCTTGTAGAGGCTGACAATTTGTTGCTCAGGATTACCGCTCCTCTTGTGGTGGACGACCATGTCTAGAGAGGAGTCTACTGTAGGCATGATTGAGATAGAATTATTTGGGAGCTGGCCAAACGTTAATAAGAGCAAAGTATAAAAAAAGTAAAGACACATCATGTGTGAATGCTACTCACATCCAATATAAGAGACACCCTCAGAGTTCAATTTGACTGCAACTGGCCAAATTGCAGCAATAATAACGGCAAAGAATTCAAAACAAAGGTGATTCGTTTACCTCCTGTCTGATGTTTATTCAGCAACTGGCAGATCCACCGCAAAGGCTATACCGCCAACAGGGTTGTACTGACAATAATGGCAGATTCTTTGCAGGTGAAAAGTGTCTCAGAGTAAGGAACACCTCATCATGGTTCATAAGCTCAGTAAAACAGCACATTGGTCTTACGCGTCTTAGGTGTCTTATCCAAGACGCATAAGACGAAAAACATACAAAAGATGTGCGTCTTGGGCTAAGCAGGTCCCCTAATCTTAGCTAAGACGAATGCGTCTTAAGCGTCTTGGGCAAGACCAAGTGATCTTTCGCGTCTTGGGGCAAGATACAGTCATCTTAGTGCAGTATGGCCGGGAAGACACATCGGGGGACTTGACGCGGGCTTGGAAAGGGCGTTAAAGCTTAATAGGAAGACGTGCGGGGTGAGGGCCTTGACTTGTGGGCGTGAGCGGGCCGTATGAACGAGCGCGTGGACAGGGGTGGAGCATGCGGGAGGCGTGCGGGAGGCGGGGGCGGCAAGATGCGGGAGGCGGGGCAGCAGGGGAGTGCGGGCGCCGGGAGGTGCGGACAGCGGCGAGGTGCGGACGGCGGCGAAGTGTGGTACTTGTTGTTGAGTAAACGGGGCGCGTGGACGGAGGTGAAGCGTGCGGCAGGGAGTGCGCGCGGCGGGGAGGCGAAGCGTGCGGCAGGACGGGGGGCTGGTACTTGTTGTTGAGCGGGGCGGGGCCGGTGGTGGTGAGAGGGAAGAGGCAACAAGTGTTGTTCTGATCACGGAGGTGATTGTTTCAGCTTGACAGGCGCACGGACCAAGCCCTGCGCTGGTTGTACAAGCTAAGGGGTGAGTTCAGTGGTAAGCACTAGAGAGCATTCCAGCTCATCTTAGGGTCATAATACACCTCTAAAAGCCTTTACAGATGCTTGAAAATTTTCATGCAATTTCTCAGTCGCCAAGACACATATTCCAAGACAAAGATCCTGTGTCCAAGACCAAAGACAGCGGTTAAAGACCAAAGACGGGGTCCCAAGACCAAAGATGCGGTCCGAAAGACACAAGACGTGTAAGACGGACATGCTGTTTTACTGATGAGCCTCACTGTACCCTAGGCACATCACACTACAGCCCCTATCAAGAAGAGACAAAGAGCATTAACTCAAATGAAGACTCTAATGTTATTGTGATTCAGTAGTGACTTTTGTACCTGTAATAAAGACCTTCTGGAAATCCAGATATTTCATGAGCTAGCTACAACCTAAGGTAGATGTCATATGCGCTGAACACTCTCTCCGACACCCTCATGGGTCCCACTCCCGCCATTATGCGCTGCCTCGTCCATGTCATCAAATTCTTCATATACAATCCCAACCTCCTAGCCTGTTGTGCATTTTTTGGCCACAAATGGGCCTCTGACTCAGCCAACAACCCACTCTCGAGCTCCCCAAAAATTGGTGGTGTAGCCCAGCATTCCATATTGCTGTCCAATAAGCCCAAGCTCTGCCATAACCCCATCAAGAAGCCGACGAGGAGGGTTGGAAAGATGATGTTTGGGAGAGAGAGGCTTGCGAAGCAGAGAATGCAACGGAGATGTGGTCTGACCCGGACGAGGAACAGGATCACAGCAGAGAGCTGGGGTTGCACTAACTTCCTGTGCGGCAAAAGCTAAGAGGGTGTTTTCTGTTTGAGATGTTATTAGAGGAACTCCTCAATCTGTTTGAGATGTTATTAGAGGAACTCCTCAATCTTGTTGCGCACAGAGCTGCAATAGACAGCAAACACCTCTTGTGCTTACTAGTCTCGAGCACCTACGAGAGATGGGTGTCCAAATTGAGGACACTAAGTGTCAGAAGACTATTCATTGCTGGAAGAAGACCTCCAAGCCCCGGGATTTGATCACCTCTGCAACCAATGCCCTTCATTCTCTGCTCGTTGCAGACAATGCACTCAACTTCTCCATAGCTGCCTTCGAGCCCAGTCTCATTGGCATTTATGTCCAAGCGCAGACTCCTTCATCCCGTCATTAAGTTAGCATTCTGAATCCTTTTATTGGATTGGAATCAATTTGCTGCAGCCAGTCATCTGACCTACCTGTACAACATCCAATAGGTCGAGCTTGAAGGGCCACTACTTCAAGATAAACAGTCATGAAATCACAGACATGTTTCCTTGCTTTTGGGTTCTTGGCCAGATGATGGGCAAGAAGCCCATATTTGACTAACTTGGCTTGTCTATTTTGCCAGGTTTATCATGCCACGTGCAAGTTTTGGAAGGAGAAGGAGACTGTGGCACACTCCATAGGTGTTTTGGATAGTCAAGAATCCAAAGTTTGGGTACTTTAGCAGTATGGTTGTATTTTTAGAGCCAAGAGTAAAGTAATACAGTGATGATGTGCAGTCTCAAGAAAGCCTTTGTTACAAGTACAAAGCAAAGGCTCAACCTGTTAGCTTTGAAACACAGAAAGAAGGGTGTACAGTTACCTTGCTCTGCAAGTGGTCCCCCCGGCGTATATGGCTAGAAAAGGAAACCTTGTCCATAAAAGGCAGGTGCTTGCAGAATGATCAACCCCGTGTACACTTCATGGCGTCCAGAAGGGCCAAACACAACCAAATGACAAATGTTGGCCCTAAAGCTCTCTTCCCACACACGCTGAAATCATCTGATGCAGCCCCAAAACAGAGAGCATGTTGTTTGTTGCCGCCTTAATGAGGCTCTAGAGCAGGTCAAGGTACTGTACTATTTTGACCTTAAGTCCTGTTACGCGTTACACAGGCAAAAAAAGGAGCTTTTTAAAATTCATCTAAAATCAAAAGAGAGTTTATCCGCCTTCTCGGGCATCAAAAAATAGAAAGCCAGCGGACTTAAGGTTGAAATACTACAGTAATGTTCACAGTATAAACATATGTAGTCTTGCAAAGCCAGACTATGGCTTTCCCCAAGATCTTACTTCAATGCCGCCTGATGGCAGGCATGTTGCGAGGAGTGAGAGGCGCAAGCCACTGAGACTGCCGCTCATGACAAGCGACAGGGAAAAGTTGGGACAGGTGCTTGCGCCTCTACCCATTAATGTGGAATTGACTCAGTAGCCACTTGGTCTCATTTGTCTGTCCAGTCACGGGAAGGGTTTCAAAGAATTGAAGACCTCAAGATTGTCCAGTACCAATATACTCAGAGCAAGGACAGAGTCGACGGTACGGGAGACACCTAGTTGAATTGCTGGTATGAAATTACGTCGTATGGAATAATCATTCTTTGGAATAGGATTTAACCATCTCTCGGGTTGGCAGAACCGGATTATTCCACAAAGATTCATATAGCATATGGAATAGCCTAATTTGACTATTATTCCAGATTGCAACCAGATGTATTCCATTGTTCACCACTTTTGAACAGCAAGTTGAAGGATTAAGCGGGGTTTCCGGCCATTGTGCAGCTTGTGATGGTTCAAGCACAGTTTCTGGGTCATTGTACAGCTCGTATTTAAACTTGCTCTCTCCCTCAATCTCCCCAATGGCCCCCTCCCCAAAGAGATATGTGCCCTGTGCCAACAACAGACTGTATAATCGCACAAAACTCTCCAAGAAGTGAGCAGATCTCACCTATAGCAATTGGGCCCAGGTATTTAATTGAATGGACGCCAACCCTGGGGTGTCACAAGCTGCCGTCTCAAAATATTATGGGACACACACCAATGTTCTTGGGGGAAAGCTCCTGTTCTCACAGAGCGCGCTGTTGAAGAAGATTCTGCACCAGGAGGAGATCCGGACCTGGATCACTCCTAACCCAGCCGCTGCCAACCAGAAGTGCGCCCGTGTCGTTACGTGCCCCAAGGTGAATGCAGCACTTACACTCTGGCACAAGAACATGGAGAAAAAGTGGCGCACTGTCACCGGCCTAATGCTCTGCGAGATGCGGGCTGATTTGAGCAAGCACTCAATGCACCTCATGCAGTCACATCTTTTTGAAATTCAGAGGGCTCCCTCCTAAAGCGCGAGCAAAGCAGCCAAAGCAAGAAACTCTAAACAACCCAACCCAACCAAAACAAAACCCCAAACCAAACCTAACCAAACCAGAAATAAAATCCAACAAGTGCACCGTCCAGCGGCGCGGCCCAAAAGTCCAAAACCGTAATATGTGTGTGTAGAGTTTGTTGTCGTTGATGTTGCGTACACGCAAGTTCGGGGATTCCAGCCAAAGTATACGACTGCTGCAACTCAGTTACTTATTCGTATTTGTTCTCGGAGCGTGTGTGTTGAAGGGGAATGTTTTGTGTATTTTTGTTTGTAGATAGTCTCTGTCGTCGTCTTCATTGTCCCCAGGATCAAAACCAAATCATCTGCCTGCACTGGGGCCACCAAAACCCTGATCCTAACTTGTATTTGTTTCCGTTTTTGTCTACCCACAATGGGCCGTTGAGAGATGTGGTCTGCACGCAGGCGGGGAGTCTTCTTCTTCTCTACTCGAAGTACATTGCGTCTTTATACCATTCAGCTGGCTGCGTGTCGTCTACTCAACTAGGCAGTACCACAGCATTGAGGAACGATGCATTCTGCGCGCCAATCCGCCACCTGGCAATGCACCGTTGCCGTTTCCGTTTCCCTCGTGCCACTAGTGTTGCCGCAAGTCCAGTCCTAGTCAAACTCGAGTCGAGGGATCCGCGCGGCTCGTGTCAGACTAAAACACGGACTCGTTTTCGGACTTGACTAGTCGACTTGATGTTCTTGGGTAGATAATAGATAGCAACGTTTATCTACTTCAGAGAATCAAGCGGGCACAGCGTCTCTCTAATAGCGTCAACACCACCCTGCTGCTCTACCTCCGCCTCGGTCAAACCAGACATCTCAATGATGTCCGCAGATTCCAGGCCGCCGTCCATGAAACGCGCCTTTCGTTCGCCGCGAACACGGAATTTGAGTATCTGGAGCCATTCCATCGCTCTCGGGGAGAGCTGCTCCTATTAACTCGTAATGGGTCTGACGGAGTCAAGACAAGTCACAAGTCAGAGTAAGTCAGTAGCATGGAATTCCCACGGAGGCGCCAGTAGTCTCAAAGCAGCTTAAATGGCAGTGGGCAGCAGCCCATACTTTACCTCCCAAGACATCTAGCATCAAGCACAGCTCAAGTAAGTTGACCCCGCCAGCGACGTGGTAAGTCACACTGCATACCTGCAGTTGATCTCCTATTGAAAGACAAAGGAGATCATCATTGCAAGTTCCTATACAAAGACAAGGGAACGTCTGGGTCAGGGATTGAGTTGTGTTTAGGCAGAATCTTGCCCTTGCAGACAGCTCCTATCAAAAGACAAGAAAGCCATTATGTTTCCGAATGTATTCCTATCAAAAGACAAGGGAATACTAGGGTCAAGGGTCACGTTCTGCTGGGTACTGAATATCTTGAAATGTAGTTAATAGGAAGAGCGCTATCCTTGCAGACAATTCCTATCAAAAGACAAGGGAACACTAGGGTCAAGGGTCACGTCCTGCTGTCAGGTCTATTAAGATCTAACAGAGTAATTGTGAATAATCCACGCAAGAGAAGAGTCTTGAACACTTAGGACTTGCACTCGTGTTTACAACGCTCTATAATAATACTCTAGCTCTCCTAATAATGCCTTTTGCACATTACCATATTGACTACTGTGACATACAATATTGATTATTGTATTTATCTGCAATATTGATTACTGCAGATATCCCGTAAACATGCTAGTCCACAACAGGAATGTTGGCGTTGGCATGCACGCGCAGCGTTATGAGCCGCGGGTTGTATTCGAAAGGATCATGGCCTGGATGGGCCTCTTCAGAATTATTTTCTGGCCAATGACGGATGTCTTGTTCTTGGAATTCAGGCGGGCGAGCGGCAAACAACGCTTGAGTTTCCACCAGAAGGCGATCTAGCGCTGCTTGCTATAATTCGATTGTAAGTAACTTTTTGGAATCAAAAGGCGGACTAACAGGAATGCTGTTGTACGCGTACTCTGTATGCGGCTGCGGCAGCTTTGTTCTGCCGTGCGTTATTTCATGGATTGGCTGTATTAGAGTGAGCTTGAGACTGAGCAGGAATGTAAATATTTGACCCTGGCCCTAGCCAGCAACATTGACCAGATGTACTGCTCTCTTCCCTCAGGCGAACCCTGCAATTCGGGAGGAGCTGGGCCCAGTGACTGGAAGAGAATTATTGTAGAATGCAAGCGTGACATTACAGTAAAATAAATATACAGACCATTTCACGGTAGGACATGAAGCCAATAAGCAGACAACTGTTGGGATCAACCACAATGCTGCTGAAAACGATCAACTCTGGCAACATGTCTCGAAGCTTCTCTAGTGCTGATTGGTACTGGAAGGGGCCGTTGGGACGCGCATTGAGGGATTCCAGAGTTTGGGGAAAGAGGAAGTTATCGGCAGAGAAGAGGAACCGCCGCATCTGCAGCTTGTAGAGGCTGACAATTTGTTGCTCAGGATTACCGCTCCTCTTGTGGTGGACAACCATGTCTAGAGAGGAGTCTACTGTAGGCATGATTGAGATAGAATTATTTGGGAGCTGGCCAAACGTTAATAAGAGCAAAGTATAAAAAAAGTAAAGACACATCATGTGTGAATGCTACTCACATCCAATATAAGAGACACCCTCAGAGTTCAATTTGACTGCAACTGGCCAAATTGCAGCAATAATAACGGCAAAGAATTCAAAACAAAGGTGATTCGTTTACCTCCTGTCTGATGTTTATTCAGCAACTGGCAGATCCACCGCAAAGGCTATACCGCCAACAGGGTTGTACTGACAATAATGGCAGATTCTTTGCAGGTGAAAAGTGTCTCAGAGTAAGGAACACCTCATCATGGTTCATAAGCTCAGTAAAACAGCACATTGGTCTTACGCGTCTTAGGTGTCTTATCCAAGACGCATAAGACGAAAACATACAAAAGATGTGCGTCTTGGGCTAAGCAGGTCCCCTAATCTTAGCTAAGACGAATGCGTCTTAAGCGTCTTGGGCAAGACCAAGTGATCTTTCGCGTCTTGGGGCAAGATACAGTCATCTTAGTGCAGTATGGCCGGGAAGACACATCGGGGACTTGACGCGGGCTTGGAAAGGGCGTTAAAGCTTAATAGGAAGACGTGCGGGGTGAGGGCCTTGACTTGTGGGCGTGAGCGGGCCGTATGAACGAGCGCGTGGACAGGGGTGGAGCATGCGGGAGGCGTGCGGGAGGCGGGGCGGCAAGATGCGGGAGGCGGGGCAGCAGGGAGTGCGGGCGCCGGGAGGTGCGGACAGCGGCGAGGTGCGGACGGCGGCGAAGTGTGGTACTTGTTGTTGAGTAAACGGGGCGCGTGGACGGAGGTGAAGCGTGCGGCAGGGAGTGCGCGCGGCGGGGAGGCGAAAGCGTGCGGCAGGACGGGGACTGGTACTTGTTGTTGAGCGGGGCGGGGCCGGTGGTGGTGAGAGGGAAGAGGCAACAAGTGTTGTTCTGATCACGGAGGTGATTGTTTCAGCTTGACAGGCGCACGGACCAAGCCCTGCGCTGGTTGTACAAGCTAAGGGGTGAGTTCAGTGGTAAGCACTAGAGAGCATTCCAGCTCATCTTAGGGTCATAATACACCTCTAAAAGCCTTTACAGATGCTTGAAAATTTTCATGCAATTTCTCAGTCGCCAAGACACATATTCCAAGACAAAGATCCTGTGTCCAAGACCAAAGACAGCGGTTAAAGACCAAAGACGGGGTCCCAAGACCAAAGATGCGGTCCGAAAGACACAAGACGTGTAAGACGGACATGCTGTTTTACTGATGAGCCTCACTGTACCCTAGGCACATCACACTACAGCCCCTATCAAGAAGAGACAAAGAGCATTAACTCAAATGAAGACTCTAATGTTATTGTGATTCAGTAGTGACTTTTGTACCTGTAATAAAGACCTTCTGGAAATCCAGATATTTCATGAGCTAGCTACAACCTAAGGTAGATGTCATATGCGCTGAACACTCTCTCCGACACCCTCATGGGTCCCACTCCCGCCATTATGCGCTGCCTCGTCCATGTCATCAAATTCTTCTTATACAATCCCAACCTCCTAGCCTGTTGTGCATTTTTTGGCCACAAATGGGCCTCTGACTCAGCCAACAACCCACTCTCGAGCTCCCCAAAAATTGGTGGTGTAGCCCAGCATTCCATATTGCTGTCCAATAAGCCCAAGCTCTGCCATAACCCCATCAAGAAGCCGACGAGGAGGGTTGGAAAGATGATGTTTGGGAGAGAGAGGCTTGCGAAGCAGAGAATGCAACGGAGATGTGGTCTGACCCGGACGAGGAACAGGATCACAGCAGAGAGCTGGGGTTGCACTAACTTCCTGTGCGGCAAAAGCTAAGAGGGTGTTTTCTGTTTGAGATGTTATTAGAGGAACTCCTCAATCTGTTTGAGATGTTATTAGAGGAACTCCTCAATCTTGTTGCGCACAGAGCTGCAATAGACAGCAAACACCTCTTGTGCTTACTAGTCTCGAGCACCTACGAGAGATGGGTGTCCAAATTGAGGACACTAAGTGTCAGAAGACTATTCATTGCTGGAAGAAGACCTCCAAGCCCCGGGATTTGATCACCTCTGCAACCAATGCCCTTCATTCTCTGCTCGTTGCAGACAATGCACTCAACTTCTCCATAGCTGCCTTCGAGCCCAGTCTCATTGGCATTTATGTCCAAGCGCAGACTCCTTCATCCCGTCATTAAGTTAGCATTCTGAATCCTTTTATTGGATTGGAATCAATTTGCTGCAGCCAGTCATCTGACCTACCTGTACAACATCCAATAGGTCGAGCTTGAAGGGCCACTACTTCAAGATAAACAGTCATGAAATCACAGACATGTTTCCTTGCTTTTGGGTTCTTGGCCAGATGATGGGCAAGAAGCCCATATTTGACTAACTTGGCTTGTCTATTTTGCCAGGTTTATCATGCCACGTGCAAGTTTTGGAAGGAGAAGGAGACTGTGGCACACTCCATAGGTGTTTTGGATAGTCAAGAATCCAAAGTTTGGGTACTTTAGCAGTATGGTTGTATTTTTAGAGCCAAGAGTAAAGTAATACAGTGATGATGTGCAGTCTCAAGAAAGCCTTTGTTACAAGTACAAAGCAAAGGCTCAACCTGTTAGCTTTGAAACACAGAAAGAAGGGTGTACAGTTACCTTGCTCTGCAAGTGGTCCCCCGGTATATGGCTAGAAAAGGAAACCTTGTCCATAAAAGGCAGGTGCTTGCAGAATGATCAACCCCGTGTACACTTCATGGCGTCCAGAAGGGCCAAACACAACCAAATGACAAATGTTGGCCCTAAAGCTCTCTTCCCACACACGCTGAAATCATCTGATGCAGCCCCAAAACAGAGAGCATGTTGTTTGTTGCCGCCTTAATGAGGCTCTAGAGCAGGTCAAGGTACTGTACTATTTTGACCTTAAGTCCTGTTACGCGTTACACAGGCAAAAAAAGGAGCTTTTTAAAATTCATCTAAAATCAAAAGAGAGTTTATCCGCCTTCTCGGGCATCAAAAAATAGAAAGCCAGCGGACTTAAGGTTGAAATACTACAGTAATGTTCACAGTATAAACATATGTAGTCTTGCAAAGCCAGACTATGGCTTTCCCCAAGATCTTACTTCAATGCCGCCTGATGGCAGGCATGTTGCGAGGAGTGAGAGGCGCAAGCCACTGAGACTGCCGCTCATGACAAGCGACAGGGAAAAGTTGGGACAGGTGCTTGCGCCTCTACCCATTAATGTGGAATTGACTCAGTAGCCACTTGGTCTCATTTGTCTGTCCAGTCACGGGAAGGGTTTCAAAGAATTGAAGACCTCAAGATTGTCCAGTACCAATATACTCAGAGCAAGGACAGAGTCGACGGTACGGAGACACCTAGTTGAATTGCTGGTATGAAATTACGTCGTATGGAATAATCATTCTTTGGAATAGGATTTAACCATCTCTCGGGTTGGCAGAACCGGATTATTCCACAAAGATTCATATAGCATATGGAATAGCCTAATTTGACTATTATTCCAGATTGCAACCAGATGTATTCCATTGTTCACCACTTTTGAACAGCAAGTTGAAGGATTAAGCGGGGTTTCCGGCCATTGTGCAGCTTGTGATGGTTCAAGCACAGTTTCTGGGTCATTGTACAGCTCGTATTTAAACTTGCTCTCTCCCTCAATCTCCCCAATGGCCCCCTCCCCAAAGAGATATGTGCCCTGTGCCAACAACAGACTGTATAATCGCACAAAACTCTCCAAGAAGTGAGCAGATCTCACCTATAGCAATTGGGCCCAGGTATTTAATTGAATGGACGCCAACCCTGGGGTGTCACAAGCTGCCGTCTCAAAATATTATGGGACACACACCAATGTTCTTGGGGGAAAGCTCCTGTTCTCACAGAGCGCGCTGTTGAAGAAGATTCTGCACCAGGAGGAGATCCGGACCTGGATCACTCCTAACCCAGCCGCTGCCAACCAGAAGTGCGCCCGTGTCGTTACGTGCCCCAAGGTGAATGCAGCACTTACACTCTGGCACAAGAACATGGAGAAAAAGTGGCGCACTGTCACCGGCCTAATGCTCTGCGAGATGCGGGCTGATTTGAGCAAGCACTCAATGCACCTCATGCAGTCACATCTTTTTGAAATTCAGAGGGCTCCCTCCTAAAGCGCGAGCAAAGCACCGAAGCAAGAAACTCTAAACAACCCAACCCAACCAAAACAAAACCCCAAACCAAACCTAACCAAACCAGAAATAAAATCCAACAAGTGCACCGTCCAGCGGCGCGGCCCAAAAGTCCAAAACCGTAATATGTGTGTGTAGAGTTTGTTGTCGTTGATGTTGCGTACGCGCAAGTTCGGGGATTCCAGCCAAAGTATACGACTGCTGCAACTCAGTTACTTATTCGTATTTGTTCTCGGAGCGTGTGTGTTGAAGGGGAATGTTTTGTGTATTTTTGTTTGTAGATAGTCTCTGTCGTCGTCTTCATTGTCCCCAGGATCAAAACCAAATCATCTGCCTGCACTGGGGCCACCAAAACCCTGATCCTAACTTGTATTTGTTTCCGTTTTTGTCTACCCACAATGGGCCGTTGAGAGATGTGGTCTGCACGCAGGCGGGGAGTCTTCTTCTTCTCTACTCGAAGTACATTGCGTCTTTATACCATTCAGCTGGCTGCGTGTCGTCTACTCAACTAGGCAGTACCACAGCATTGAGGAACGATGCATTCTGCGCGCCAATCCGCCACCTGGCAATGCACCGTTGCCGTTTCCGTTTCCCTCGTGCCACTAGTGTTGCCGCAAGTCCAGTCCTAGTCAAACTCGAGTCGAGGGATCCGCGGCTCGTGTGTCAGACTAAAACACGGACTCGTTTTCGGACTTGACTAGTCGACTTGATGTTCTTGGGTAGATAATAGATAGCAACGTTTATCTACTTCAGAGAATCAAGCGGGCACAGCGTCTCTCTAATAGCGTCAACACCACCCTGCTGCTCTACCTCCGCCTCGGTCAAACCAGACATCTCAATGATGTCCGCAGATTCCAGGCCGCCGTCCATGAAACGCGCCTTTCGTTCGCCGCGAACACGGAATTTGAGTATCTGGAGCCATTCCATCGCTCTCGGGGAGAGCTGGTTATGCCGGAGAGTGTCGGTCTCTTTGCTGGAAGAGAAGATGTGCTCGCAGGGAACGGCGGAAGCCTGGCAGGGTATGGTGTTAAGGGCGACGCGTGAAATCAAAGGGAATTATTTCCGCGTGCGCTAGACAGAGGTCAGCATTGTATACTTTCATGCACAAGGTGACCACATACCGCGTCGAGCAGCTGCACTCACTTTTTATGCATAAACCCCGGGCTTGAGCCCGGGGGCCTAATGCATTAAATCCGGGCTCTTGCCCGGCCAGTTAGGGAATCTGCCCCTATGTCTTTTGGGCAAGCTGAGGCTCTGTTACGATAGTCAATTCTTTGGGTTCAGTGGACTGCTGTGACACTGTGACACTGTGATGGGTCCCCTAGGGGTTTTTTGGTACTGGCTTTCTATTGGTTCATGCAGTTTGGTCACCTGATCAGCCAATCAGGCAGTATCAGAGAAGTCACACTTTGCTCCGGGTTCTTCGCTGCTTAGAAAAGTTTTTTATACAAAGATGATGTATCAGTACTACTGATGTGTGACATCACCTGATAAGTGCCAAAATAGGTGTTTCACACTGCTAAACAGCCAATATCTCCGTGATTTAACATCAATTCTGATTGATGAATGCATTATTTAATGCAGCCAAGTGTCACAAAACCTCCCAGATCATTTTTATATCTTATATCAGCCCCAGCAGGCTATATTAGCTCAATCAAAGTCTGCCTTTTCTGGGTTGCCCGGGGTTTTATGCATTAGGCCCCCGGGCTCAAGCCCGGGGTTTATGCATAAAGCCCAGTGCATGAGGTGGATGTGGTACGGGGACCAACACCGTAAAGCCCCGCCGCCGATGTCGCGCTAGCCGGAGGCGTGTTCTCCGATGCTGGCTCGATGAGACTCGGAGGGTATCGATGATGTTCTGGTGCATGTGGGGTTGACTGCGGCGGCGGCGACAGTGGATAACCATGATGATAGTACATCTGGTCATAGCCATGGCTGCCAGAGGATTCCGAAAACGAAGTTGTGTGTTGGGTGTCTGCTATATACCGGGTCAAACTCGGCAGATACATGAACTGAGAACATACGCGATGGCCAACTTGTTGAAGCGCGATTTGGCGTCTGCAATGGATGTAGGAAGATGGCGCGGTCGCAGTGGTCGCGTGAGGATAGGTGGGCTGAGTGTGTTGGCGTATAGGGACGATGGAAAGAGTCGGGTTGTAGTGGTCGCGCGAGTCGCTGTCGTAGCATTTGCGTGAGGAAGAATGGGGCGGCGGGCGTTCCATGCCTGCTCAAGCAGGATCCTCCTTCCCTTTATACGCGCTATGAAACGCGCCGCAAGCCCCATTCCACGATATCGCGGCCCTGTAAAGCCCAAAAAAAAAGTCAATATCCCAACCATATGCGCCAAAACGCGTCAGCTACATTACTTCGTTGCCGGCGGAAAGTCAGGCCCAGTGTCTTGCAGTGCAGGGTGGAGGGAAGAGGGGAGGCACAACAAGGTCCATTGCAAATGTTCCAATTTCCTACTCAAAGACCCAGGCAATTCTCCGTCCCTCGCCGATTCTGGCCTTGGGGCACACTGTAAATACGGAAATTTCAGCTGGGCTGAAGATGAAGCCTATGGAAAAACGTTCAGCACAGTTTGGAAATGAAACTGAATGAATCATTTTCAGCTTTGCTGAAAACCAAGATGAAGTACTTGTCATCGGGACTGTTTTCAGCGAGTTCCAAAAACTATCTTTTCAGCGCAATCCAAAATCAGTGACAATCGTACTATTTTCAGCTCATTTTTTGGGCGGTCTGGCAAATATATTTTCAGATGATCTGAAAAGTATCCCGAAAGTGCTGTTTTCAGCTCAGTTTTTTGCACCACTGAAAATAATGTTTTCAGCCCAAGCTGAAAGCCGAGCGGAAAGGAATCTTTTCAGTGGCCCAAGTCGGGTCGCCTGGAGGTGCTTAAAATATAAAAAGCATCTTGGTTTTCATCTCGCGCCGAAAGTCTGGTTTTCAGCCAGCTGAAAACCAAGCTGAAAATGGAAGTTTCCTCATGCTTTTCAGATGGGCCAAAAACTCTTTTCTCAGATTGTCCAAAATGTGAGCTGAAAATGGAAATTTCATCACCCATTTCAGCTTGTGCGGAATGTTCTCATTTTGGTCCCTGCTGAAAACAGTGCTCATAAGTTATATTTCGGCTTGTATTTAAGTGGTGCTGAAAATTCTGTATTTGGATATATTTTCAGACTGTGCTGATAATTATTCTATCGGCTTCATTTTCAGCAGAGCTGAAATTTGTGTATTTACAGTGTGGGGAGCAAGATACCTCTCCACGTTTGCTCGCCTCTTTGCGATACGACCGTCCTCAACAACTTGCCGCCCGCGATTAGTGTCCCGAGTCGATAATCCAACGCGAGTCGGGCTTGAATGTGCAGGAACGGATTCGAGACCTTGTTTCGTTGTCTCACCGGTCGTCCAGTGGCTGGCGGCAATGCAGGCGTTGTCGTCTGCGCCTGCAATGTGTGGCACGACATGTGTACTAGCTGCGCACGCAGCGGGACGCGTCGGATGAGCGGGCGGCGGCCTGGCCAGGGGTAATAGGCTACGACGGGGAGTAGCCCGGGGTAGATGTCTTCCAAAGGTGTTTTGTAAAGCTAGAGGATGGTATGAGCAATATTGCGGCGCAGAGGCACTAAGATTGCGCACCTTGAGCAACTTCTCGGGATCGGTGACCCAGTCGCCTCGGGTGGATTCGGTGGGTGTGTCCATCGGTGTGATACGGCTCTTTTGAGCAGTCGTACGGGAGTGTATGATCCTCTCGTGGTAGCGTCCAGTGGCTACCACCGGACGCTGAGACGAGAGGGTATCGGGGTAGAGGGGGAATATAGAGACAGAAGCAGAGTGAGATGAGAGAGACGAGAGGCGAACGGAGATCGAGACGAGATGAGAGTTGATAGCAAGTGTAATAATAATTGATCGAGGGTGAGTATTCTAGTCTAAGTACAATATACAGTATATACACGCGTTACAGAGCCCCCCAATATTCAGCCTAGATCAACTTTCGTCCATAGCATCCGCATCTACCTGAGACGTCGCTTGGAGAATAACCGTCGCTGCCGCCACCACCAGTCCTTGTACCGCCTGCGCATTGTATGCTGGGGCCGTCGACCCTTGTACC
Source organism: Mycena kentingensis (nom. inval.) (assembly GCA_014461125.1). NCBI lineage: Eukaryota > Fungi > Basidiomycota > Agaricomycetes > Agaricales > Mycenaceae > Mycena > Mycena kentingensis (nom. inval.). The sequence goes on along the minus strand of JACAZG010000003.1, from coordinate 2,966,021 downwards.
GCCAGAGACGCTCGATGTTCCGCGGCCCGATTCCGGTTGCGCAGTTTTTTGCCCAAGCCCGGGTTCTTTTTCTTCGGCGGCTTAGGACAATCGGGATCCGCTACTGGCGCCCTTTCTTGAGCGGGCGGTGGACCCAGTGTTGGCGAGGTCAAGAGAGGGGCTGACGGGCGAGCTGGCGAGATTTGACTGTCAGCGAGCTTTACCGTCGTTGACGAGGGTCAAGACCGTCAATGAGCCATATATAGTAAATAGTTCCCACATCCAATCTCTGCTTTAATTTTACGACGATCCCACTCGACGCCGCCTCCAGTGGGCTCAGCACTCTCAGACCATGCCCGAGGGAGCCATCTGGAAGGGATTCTGGACTCTGGACGTCGACGCGGCAGGCAACACCGCAAAACCGCTCAAATACAAGAACGACCGGTCTCACAACGCTGCCTTCTGCCGCTTCTGCGGCCAGCAGCGCATCGCGGCACTCGTGCAGGAGGAGATGCGACAACTGGAGGAGGGCATTCTGGTGGCGCTGAGGACGGATAAGCAGCGCAAATTTGAAGGTGCGCCGCAGTCCGCTGTTTCTCCCTCACTGCTCATCTTTCGATCTAGTCCTCAATAGTGTACGCGACACCAAGGATATGATAGTCGGCAAGAAGAAGGAAATGACCGACCATCTTCAATCTTGCCCGACCGTCGCTGCCTTGCCTGCGTTGCGCGCCGAACGCGACCAGATCCTTGAGCTCGTTCGCGCAGCCAGTAACAACTCTTCGGCTGCCTCCCCTTCCCCTTCCCCAAGCCCTTTGCCGTCCCCGTACCCCCTGGGCATGCCGCCTCCATACCAGCCATTGCCTCTGCCGTACCACAGCCAACCGATAAGTCCTCACCTCAACCCAATGTATACATCGCTGCCCCCGCATCTGCGTGGATCCCCCGCGCCGCCCTCTCCTCTCTCAGAGTTCCATGCCCTCCCCGGTCTCCCATCTCGGGATAATAGCCCGGCGCCGAGCGCCAAGCGGTCGCGGACGGCAACCGATACACCGTACAACACCCTTTTTGCATCGGTACCGCCGGAAAAGCAGGCAGAGTTCAATTCCGACCTCTGCCTGCTCTTCGCGTCGTGCAACTGGGCCTGGAGCATCGTCTCTCACCCGCAGTTCCGTTGGTTCATGACCAAATGGATTCCTGGCGCGACACTGCCCGATCGGCGCTCTCTATCTGGCCCAGTACTCGACGAGCAAGCACAGAAAGTCATCGAGCGCAATCGGCGCGAGATTAATGGCAAATACGCGACGTATGCTGGCGATGGGTGGAAGAACATTGCTCGGACAAACATGATCTCTGGTGTTTTGACCGTCGAGACGCAGGTTTGTCGTCCCGTACGCGTATTGTCCCTTGTGGCTCATTTTTTATCTTTCCAGCCGTACCTCCTCCGTACCCATGATATGACCGGGCGACCAAAGACCGGCGACGAGTCGTACCGCCTCACGATACTCGATATCGAGTACGCCGAGACGACCTACCGCGTCATAATCATCGGTATCACGACTGACGATGGCCCCGACTGCAAGAAGATGCGCCGCCTCATTCGCGCAAGCCATCCCCGTTTAATCACATCGTTCTGCTGGGCCCACCAGGGTCATCTTATTGCGGGCGCGCTCCTTGCGATCAAGGCGCCGTTCATGGAGGCGGCGAGTGAAGGCATCGAGATCGTCAAGTTCTTCAATAACCACTCTAATGCGCTCAACATCCTCCAGCAGCAGATGCAGTTGGTCGATGGGAAGACCAAATCTCTCTTCCTGCCCGGAGCAACACGCTGGGGCTCGAATTACAACTCAATGCGAAGACTGCTGCAGGCAGAGAAGCACCTCCGCGCCGTCGCGTTGTCGTTTGAGAAGCAGCTTGAGACCTGCGCCGGGAAGAAGAAGGAGCAGATACGCATTGCGCGGGGTATTCTCGAGGTTATCAACGCGCCGTCGTTTTGGAACGACCTAGCCCAGTATGTATCCAGCTTCATGTACTCTGCTTTGGCTAACCCATTTGCCAGTGTTGCTCGTCTATTGGAGCCGCTCGCCATCGTCTGTAACCTGCTCCAGTCTCCCCTCCTTCGGCTTGATATCGTCCTCCTCACTCTCGGAAACCTCTTCGTTTGGGCGCGCGACCTTCCGGACGAGGACAATCAAGTACGGGTCGTTCTCATGGAGCAGCTGGAGCGGCGCTTCGGTAACGCGGACAGTGAGGTCATGATATTCGCGCTGTTTGCGAATCTCTTCGTGCGGAATCGGTTGTTTAACAGTGCCTCCCTCCCTCCCGCTTCTTCGACGTCGACACCACCCGCGATACCGAGTTCCAACGAGCTGTCCAGGAGGTGCTCGACAACGTAGGGTTCTTTTCCGATGAGGCTGTTGGTCTGGACATGTACGTGGCGGCGCTGGAAGCAAATGTGCATCCGTTCCTTTATCCGTCACCCACATTGTTTGAGGGCCCTCACAGCCATCCATGACCCCCGACCTCGTCCAGCTTTATCGCAATCTTGGTTATAAAGCCGATGCGCGTCAAGGTCGGGGCGGATTCATTGCTCTCGTCGTTCGGGTTCTCTCGTTCCTCCCCAACTCCGCTGGCCCCGAACGCATATTCAGCGACTTCGGCATTATCCATACGAAGCGGAGAAATCGGCTCAACGTCCAGAAGGTGCACAAGACCGCCCTCGTCCGGCAGGATCTCCATCGGCAACATGTCGCACTTAACCTTGTCCCAAAACGCAAGGTTTGCCACTGTAGCTTGCCGACGCGAGAGGAGGAGCCGGAGTTGGATTTGTCGGACTCGGAGGTTGATGAGCCGACTGCTGAAGAGAGCGGCGCCGAGGAAAGGATGGAGCAGGAGGATGCAGAAGAGGAAATCACCGCACAGCCCATTCCGAGCAGCGAGCAAACGCGGCGTGGGCTCGAGGTTGACAATACGTTCACACAGACGGCGCAGGTACTTTGTGCGCTTGCGGCGGAGGAACGTGTGGAGGTTTCCGTCAGCGCGGGAGACGATGACGATGACGACGAGCTTCCTGATGTCCCGACGCTCGCGTCTACGGCGGCTGCGCGCAACTCGACTCATACCCCGCTCCCTCGTCTCCCTCCCCGCGCTCCCAAATTCAAGAAGATCACGCTCGCCAACCTTTTCGATTACCCGCCCGCCGGCGTCGCAGACAACCGATTTTTGATGTTTTGGCACGTTGGACGTGCAATGGTGGATGCGGAGGATGTGGTAATGGACTTGGAGCATGCACAGCGGGCAAATGGACTGCCATGACATGATACCGCTTGCCATCGTACCAGTAAATAGTTGTACTTGCTCTTGTCGCTGTTTTTTTGCTACCAAACTGTGCACAGGTATGTACTTTGTGATAAATAATGTGCTAAGTGGGCGGCAGTATACTGCGCTGAATGCTAAACGGCGAGTTGATGGCTCGCCGCTTTGACCAGTCAGATCAGGTCAATGGCGCCGTCAGTGACGGTCGTGACACGGTCACTGACTTTGACGGACAACACTGGGTGGACCTAGACGACGTAACAGGCCAGCAGGGTTCGGCGGCTGCTCTTCCAGTTGAAGCGGCGTCCCCAAGCTACTCGGGGACGGCTCCGGTTCCGGATCCATGCGCAGCAACAAGGATGGTGGTCCGTCATCCTCCTCCCGCATCCGCTTCAACAGTACGGGTTCGTCGTCCATGGCGGAAGGATCTTGCATCCGTTGCAACAGTGAAGGCGGCTGCCACATCGCCGGCGCCTCCGAGGACCCTTGGACGGCTTGCTCCGATGATCCACGAGTTGCTTCCGGCCGCCCGACGGCCGGGTCTGGTCCTGCGGCGACCTCGACTGGCCTTGGATCGACCAAGTCTATCGTCGCGTGCGGTCTCGTGGCAGTCGTGCGTGGGTTATTGACGGAGGCGCTTGCTGGCCGAGTTGACTGCGCTACCCTCCGACGTTCCAATCCTTGACGAATGCAAGCGTTGCGCCTGACGCGTTCCTCCTCCTGCGCCCGGTACTCCCGGTCCTCGCTCCAAGTCCCTGCGACATGGTCCCGTTCCGGGGATGGTGTCGTTCCGCCATCCGCGAACTCCACTTGAAACGGCCACGAGCTGCCAAGGAAAGCCAGCGCTTCCCGACCATCCCCTGCGTTCGACAATTCCACGAAATACCCGTCTTCGGTCCTTGAGACGGCACGGACCCGTACGCGAGAGTTCAACTCGCGCATCTCGCGGCAGTTCCAGAAAGAGCGTGGGTTCTCCTCCGTGGACGCCACGAATAAGGAGGAGGAGGCAGTCGTTTGCTTGACCGGCTCGTTGACGTTCGGCAGGTCCGAGTACTCGTCGTCCCAATCCAATTCCTCGTCGTCCCATGTCGATCCGCGACTCGCTGTCGTCTTGTTGGCATTCGAACCTTCGGGAGGAACTCGCGTCTCCTTCGGTCCTGTCCGCTCCGTCTCCGTATCGGTGGCTGGTTCGGGGAACCCCGGCAACCAGGGTAAACTCTCGGCTCGAGGAACTTCCGCAACCGCACCGATATCCTTGGGATCTGGATCGGCGGTCAGGTACATCCAGTTCGTGCTTCGCACTGGCTTCCAACCCGAGTCCACCCGGCAGTAAAATTCCATGTCCGGTGGAGGAGGAAGCCCGAATCGACGAGGACATACGCATCCCGGAGGGATCTTGTAGCCTGGCGCAACGATGGTCCGGCCGTACTGACGGTCGAAGAAGGTGTTCGTGGAATTCGAGGTCCATTTCCGGTTACCCCGACCCTTCAGGTAGAAGGCTTGTCGCTCCAATTCATTGTCCAACTCGTAGTATTCCAGTTTGCCAATGTGTTTCACCATTTTGCGGACGGGAGGTGGCCTGATGAAGGGAACTCGACGAGGGTCGACCACTACTAGGTCGCGTTCGGCAGCCCGGTACCTGTCCGCGCCGTCGGTGCTCCTGGTTGGCAACGGTCCGGGTGGAGGAGCGGCTTGTTCCTGCCAAGGTTCCGACGACCTCGACGGGTCCGTGTCGCCCCATCCTCCTCCACTCCAGGCGTCCGCGTCGTACGGAGGGTCGCTTGCGACTAGTCCGTAACCGGGAGCAACTCCTCGGTTTCGGTTTTCCGCAAAGTATGGTGACGACTGCAGTAGTTCCTCCGGAAGCACCGTAGGGTAGGTGCGTCCGAAAGCGGGTCGATCTTGAGCCGGTAGTGAAGCATCCCCAGCGCCGGTAAGCCTTGCCAAATTGGAGTAATCGTTGTAGGCCGCTTGTAGATAAGTTGCCGATCCCTCCAAGGAACCGTTCCAAATCTCCTCGTCCTTCGCTGCACTGGCTTCTTCGTTCGTGAGGCGATGTACAATGTAGACGGGCATGCGTCCCCGAATGAGCTCCTCAACCTGCGCGGCACTCGCGGGCGTTGACCCAAGCGCCATGATGCGCCTCCAGAGCATCCAGGATTCCTTCATTCTGCCTCCGGTTATCACGCGTGTTGTCGTCAAGTATGGACCCGACCCAAGTGTACCACGCCAAGCGACGCCTCAGTACGCCCTGGACCTCAGTGTAGCGTCCAGAGCCGCGTCCCATTCATTGGCCTTGCGTAACGCATCCCAACGACGGTCGCCGATGCTTTCTCGTGGCGCTTGCTGTTCGATACGCTGATACAGCTCGAAGTGGTCCGTGGCGAGAGAGGCTACTCGTTTACGACGGCGGTCGATGGCCTCTGCCAACTCGCTGGCGAACTTGCGGATGCTCTCGAAAGCCGGCGGCGAAATACGGCCACGGCCTCGCTCGATCATCGTGTCCACCCAGACCTCGGTAAGTGGCCGGTAGATAGGCAATTCCGCGTCGGAGGGCTCGCACGTCCATCGCAGCCAGGGTGCCCAGGAAGGGACGGTGGTAAGGAATTGCGGGTAGTGCATATAGTCGAACTGGCCCTTAGAGTTGTCCGGCCGACGATGAACAGGTTTGTAATTGAGGACGTTGAAGTCGTTAGGCGGCAAACCCGGCAGGAAGGGGATATGTTGAGCATTGGCCGACCAGAGGTAATGCAAGTTGTTGTTGATACGGACGAGGCGGCAGGCGGTGACTCGCTCGAGCACCGTACCCAGATGGACATACAGGGCTTCCGTGTCCTCGAAGCCAGCGAAGGCGGGAACGCCGGCGGTACGAATAGCGCACGGTCGATGGGAAAACGGTGCATGGGTTGCGCATGTTGGTGGTTTGGCGCGGGTATGAGCTCCTCGTCCTGTGGCTACCACAGGTCGAGAGAGGGAGAGGCAGACGGACAAGCAGCGGGCTCCGTTGGCTACCAACGGTGCTCACTGTCCGAGAGAGAAAAAGAGGTGATACAAGTCTCCGTTGATGGAGGCTGTACAATGACGCGGACACGTTACCAGCGCGTTCTCAGTTGCAATTCACGTTCAACGCGGATTACAACCCGTGGAGACGATTGTATGTATGGCGTAGGGCAGGAGCGTTTCGCAGGTCGTATTCGGAGACCCAAGCATCCTCGGTGGGTCCATATCCTTCCCACCGGATGAGGTATTCGCGCTGGTTTGAGCCACGGCGCGGACGGATACGGTGACCTAGTATAGCCTCGACGGCGTACTCCTCGGTGGCTTGTAGGTAGTCTCGGGTCTCAGGCAACTTCGTACGGACGCCTTCGGCCTCGTCTGGGAGGTGGTATTTGCGCAAATGTTCCAAGTTGAATACTGGATGCATTTTGTAGGTATCCGGGAGGCGCAATCGGTACACCACAGGATTGATCTTCTCAAGTACCTCGAAAGGACCAATCGTGCGCTGAACAAGCTTCTTGCCGGTACCCTTGACGTCCACCAGTTCCAAGGAATGTGGGTTGACGAGTACGTAGTCGCCCTCTTGGATATCCTCAACCTGACGACGTTTCTTGTTATACGCCTTGGCCTGGCGTTCTTGCGCTAGCACCAACGCGTCTCGCGCAGATTGTCGGTGCTCCTCGATCAACGCTAGAAAGTCCTCACCCTTCTGGCTAGGCAGGAAGGGACGAACGACCGGGTCCATTTCCGGGACTAACGAGCCGGTACTCGCGCGGGGTTGGTACCCCAGCAGCAGAAAGCTGGGCGTATAGCCCGTGGAGCTATGCACATTGCCATTGTACGCAAAGGCTAGTTCCCCCAGCCATCGGCACCAGCTTGACCGATCTTTGGCGACGTATGCACGCAGCATCTGTTCGAGGAAGGCGTTGACGATCTCCGTCTGTCCATCTGTTTGAGGGTGATGGGCGGAGGAGAGAGCCATTTTAGCACCGTATTGTAGACATACGGATCTCCAAAAGGCCGTAGACCAGCGTTTGTCTCGGTCGGCTATTATACGGTCCGGCATCCCGAATTTGACCACTACGTGCTCGAAGAACAGCTTGGAGAAACCCTCTTGTGATAACTTCGTGAAAGTGGGCACGAAGATCGCAAACTTGGTAAGTTTATCCACAAAGACGAGGACGGCGTCGTATTTCTCCGGGCCAGATTTTGGTAGACCGGTGATCATATCCATTGATACCGTGGGCGAAGGGGCGAGCCGGAATGTGAGCTGGGCGTAATCCGCCCATTCTACGGCGATGGTCCGTCTTGATTTTCTGGCAGACATCGCACGTCTGGACAAACGATTCGGCATCGGCTTTCAAGGTGGGCCAAAAGAACAGCTCCCTTAGACGGGCTACCAGCTTAGCGGGGCCCGCATGTGCCGTTTCCAGAGAGGATTCGTGCAGCCATTCTAAAACGAAGCGCACTTTCGAACGGGGCACGCAGACACGCGGGTTCCAGTCAGCGTCAATGAAGTACAGCAAGTCCTCTCTCCCCTTCTGGAATCGGGAGGGAGTGAGCAGAACGTCGGGGTTACCGACGCTCTCGGCGTATCGTTTCTTGAAAAACGCGTCTTCCTTGTAACCAGCGGCAAACTCCTGGGCAAGTTGTGGATCCATAGAAACCAGAAGGTGAGCTCGATCGCTCCATGCCTCATCGTGATCCTTCCGAGGGCGTGTGCCCGCCGGGTAGGTCCAAGCGTCTTCGTCCGGGAACGGCAAAGAGGATTCCAATCCGGGAGCATCTCCCGGGTTAGAACCATCATTGCTCGACACGCTGGGGATCTCTGACGGTCCTGCCAAGATCTCCTCCTCCGAGTAGCTAGCCTGCCGCGAGGGCTTCGGCGAAACAGGGAGCGGCTCCTTGTTCTTCCGAAAGCGCCCGAGCTTGACCCCTAGTCGTCGCGAAGGCTTCCTTCTCGACCACGTCCTCCCACCATAGCAAAGTACTATCGGCTCGGAAAGCGGCTTTCTTGGCGGGGGCGAACGCTGCCTTGTTTTCGAATTCCTGGGCCGACTGCTGCTTGTCTTCGTCAGGGATGATAGCATCCTCCTTGTCTGTCACGGGGGAGCTATGTTCCGGTACTCGAGGCAGGCGAGACAAAGGATCCACGTTGGAATGTATCTTTCCGGGACAGTGTACAATCCGCAGACCGGGATACGAAGCGAATACCGCTCCCCAGGCGGCCAGACGCCGGTTCATATTTTCGTACACACGCGCCCACTGAAGAGCGGCGTGATCCGTGATCAAAGTGATCATCTCCCCTTCAATGAACGGTTGAAAACGAACTAGAGCCTCTTTGGCGCCCAAAGCTTCCCTCTCTGTGGCGCTGTAGCGCCTCTCTGCGGGTTTGAGCGTACGGCTCCAGTAGCAGATGACGCGTTCAACGTGCACCTGCGTGTCCTCCAGGGACGGACCCCATTCGTCGGCGGGGTAATTATCACTGACACCCCCGCCTAAAGTTATAAACAGTCGAGGAGGTCGAACGTCTTCCTCCTCCCAAGCGCGGCGAATCTTCTCGTAGGCAGGAGACCCCATCAAGTCTCCGACTCGGATGGGTTGGACCTGTTGGAGGCTGGCGCCCAGCGCTACATCCGAGGCGTCCGTGTATAGTCGGTATGGGCTCCCTTGGATCGGGTGACCTAACACCGGGGCGCGGCTCAACGCGTCTTTGGCGGCCTGGAACGCGACTTCGTGTTCGGCCCGCCATTCCCATTTCACTCCCTTTGCGAGCAGCTCAAACAAAGGTTTCACCAGGAAGGAGTAAGCGGGGATGTAGGATGCAAAGTAGTTTACCATCCCAAGAAACTTTTGCAGGTCTGATACACTGTTCGGACGAGCAAGCTGTTGAATGGCCTCCACTTTGGCTTTGTGAGTTGACAGTCCCAGACGCGACACTTTCTGGCCAAGCAGAAGAATAGATGTGAATCCAATGAAGCACTTTTTTGGTTCCAGTGTCAAACCGGACTCGCGAACTGCGGTTAGAACCTTGTCTAAATGGACCAGGTGTTCCTCCCAATCCTTGGAGAACACGACGATATCGTCGACATAGACCAACGCGAAAAGCCAGAGGTACGGCGCGAGGACACCTTGCATGATGCGTTGGAATATCGAAGGGCCGTTGCGGAGGCCAAAAGGCATACGACGGAATTGCCACAGGCCGCGATGCGATCGAAAAGCAGTCTTCGGACGATCCTCTTCTTCGACTTCTACTTGATTGAAGCCGGCTAAAGCATCAAAAGACGATAGTACTTGTGAGCCCGACAGTGCTTGTACAATTTCTGACTGTCGGGGAATGGGAAACTCATCGGGGATGGTCATCGCATTGAGTTTGCGGTAGTCAACGGCCAGACGCGGTTTGTTGTTCCGGAACACGACAACGCACGGAGCGCCCCAAGGACTGACCGACTCTTCTATAACTTCGCGCTCGATCCACAAGTCCATTTGCTTGTCGATGACTTCCCGTTTAGCGGGCGAAGCCGCGTACACCGGTAAAGACACCGGATGGACTCCGTCTTTGGTCGGAATCGTGGCCTTTTCACGCACATGCCCCAGCCTTCCTTTGGAGGCGAACACTTCCCGGTTTCGAAGGAGTAACTCCCTCAATCGCGGTAAGATTTCCGGCGGTATGTCCGGTCCTAGGCAGACGGCTTTGGATACGTCAAAGTCATCCTCGACTGGGTCCGGTTCAGGTACGGCGGAGGTCTTTGGTCCCCATTGCTCGGGTTCAGATTCGTCGTCCGCTGCTTGCTCCTCTCCAGCCGGCGGCCTCTTGGGAATGGCCCTAGGATCTTGAATGGAATTCTGGGCGTGAATGACGCGGGCCAAAGCCTCCGCGCTCGCTATCAGGCGCTTGCGCTCGTCCTCGTTCTTCCCCGAGTCGGCGTAGTTCTGAGGATCTCTCAACGTCCCGACCACGTCTCCCTTCTCGAGGAATAAAGGACGTGTGCCCGGATTAGCCAAGGGCACGTAGGGATGATCGGAATTGATGAAAGTATTGGGGGCCGACATGACGCTTCCGTCCTCAGTAGTAAGCAGTAGCTTTTCAACCAACCATTCCCGACGGCCCTGGAAGTTGGACGACACACGAATGTTGTGGACTGATCCCGCTGCGACTATCACATCTTCGGCGGCTACCACTAGAGGCCCTTTCTCCGCGGAAGAGAGACCTTGAGCCGCTCGTCGGGACTTCCGAGGCATCCTTTGGGAGCCTGAAGCGCCAGAGTGTCCAAAAGACCTCGCGAAATTCGCGTGTTGGATCTGGAAGCCTAGGTCGACCTCCGGCGCCGAGGAGGCTTGCAGCACGTGACGAGACTCGCCAACGCGGACATCGCAATCGCCATCGGCGCGATGCTTGAGAGCAAGCTCGTAAGACATCTGAAAGTCCTCGCCCAGTAGTAGAGGAACTTGCATGTCCCGTACCACATATGCTTCCAGCTCGAAGCGTATGGTCTCCCCGTCGCGAGTAGTGCAGAACATGGGCACTTGTATGTAACCCAGACACGCGGCTTTGCCAGTCAAGTGGTAAAGCTCCATCCGAAGCCCCGTCTTCAGCTTGACGAATTCCTTGAGAGTCTCGTACAACACTTCGGATATTAGAGTAATGTCGGCTCCCGTATCCAACCGAGCGATAATAGAGGCGGCCCAGCGGGGTCAGCAATCGAGTTATTATCTGCAATGATCGTACGCCGACGGCCGTCATGCCATCGGGTAGCTGGCGGGCTTTAGGCATTTCCCAAATCTTCTGTCCGTCGGGAAGGAGGTAGTGCTGTCCCTCGGGGGAGGATACCAGGGTTTGAGCTAGCTTTCCCAGCCCAGCGTCACTAATCGGTGTTTCCTCAGAAACCTCCCTACCCTTGCCCTTGAAACAAGTTGGTATTCTTTTGCTTAACTCGTCCCGGCGCCGAGTATTCCGGCTACCTCGAGCGGCAACCGTCAGGACTACCTTATGGACGATCGTTTCTAGATCCCGAGCGCTCTCAACACCTCCGGCAACCAGAGGTGGCGAGAGCGGCGCGGCGTCACCAGGGTAAACGGAAACGGAATCGTTATTGTCAGATTCTACGAACATGTCCTGCCCGGTCCGGTAATTATCGAACGCGCCTAGCAGCGCTTCCGCCAAATTGACCGACCGAACCGTTTCGAACGCGCTCTTGTGGGGACAATCACCTACGTGATGGTAGGGACTCGTGCATAGGAAACAATCGCCGGGGCCCTTCCCCTCAGTCTTGACGCTGTCGTCCCGAGTGAACTTGTGTCCTTTCATCTCTCCTCCCCGCGGCCAGTTGATCTTGGTTCGGTTGGAACGGTTCCGACGAGTGTTAACCGTAAGAGCATCCCTTCGGGCTCTCTGCTCCTCTTCTTCCTCCGGCGTCTCGTCTTCCGAGTCCGACTCGGCAACCATTTCCATCTTATCGACTGCCGCCGCGGACTTGCGACGGTAGTATCGGCGAGGTTCCGCACTAGCGCTCTCTTTCTGCGCCATCAGCGTAGTCATCAGCCTGGAGGAGCTCCAGGCGGTAATGAGCGCTTCTTCGTGGTGTTCGGCGTTGCGTAGAAGAGCCAGGATGTCGACCGACGTCGTGTCGTTAAGTAGAGACCTCCAAGCCGCCGGTTGGGTCCGTAAAACGTAGGAGACCGCTGTTCGTTCGTCTGGGATTTCAGGGTAAAGGAACCAGACATAGAGGATGCGGTGTTGCAGGAATTGCACCTGTGGGTGTAGGTTATAGGCTTTGGCCCTAGCGGCCGCAAGCCAAACATTTGTCAAATCCGCTAGCCGTGGCTAGGCGCAGCGGCCGCTAGCCCACAATTCCCCCTCGCCAGCTGTAGCCTGCCCGCCTGCTCGTAGTTGTTCTCGGCGCATCTCCGGCCATCAATTCCGAAAAAGGAAGCATGCCAGAAAAGGAAATTATTGCAGAAGACGTGATCTAGACATGGCGCCGCTAGTAGAAATTCACCCTTGTGTGTCTGTATACGGACGGTTCCCACGGAGCGAAAAAGGAAATCTTGATATTTTGCCATTGGCTTACTCCTCCATGCCATCCTCCGATTCACCGCCGCTCTCTGGATCACCGGCATCAATCTCTACAACCCCGCCCCCACCGCCCGCTTCTGTATCCTCCGCATCGACATCTTCCTCCACCACTACCTGCCGTACGGCTTGCGCCGGGGACGCGCTCCAGCGGAGCTGGAACGACGTCGCTATCCTGCCAAAGATTGCCCGCTGCCGTCTAGCGTAGGCACGTGCTCCAAGGACCAGCTCCGCATCTGCACCTATGCGGCCATCCTCGCGCTCCTGCCACTCGCGTTGCACCGTCGTCAAGCTCCGCAAGACTCGGCGCATCTCCTCTCGAATCAGCTCCACCTCCTCTACCCAACGGTCCCGACGCGCGCGCGCCTTGGTCCATTGAACGCGGATAGCTATAACAAAACTCAGCAAGCACCTTAAAGATCCGGGCACACTCACAATCATGTAGCTCCTCGTCGTCTGCCTCTCCCCCTACCAGCCATATCCAGGAGAGTGGCTGGACGCGTTTTGCTGCTGACGGCTCGTTCCGTACGCGTCGGCTGTTGCCCACCCTCCCTAATTCCGTCCTTGCTTGGGCGTCGCTCTCTACCTCGATCCCCATCCGCACATCGTCGTCGTGTAGCTCACGAAACATTGGAGCAAACGCATCGCCCTCCAAACAACGCCCAGCCGCCCGAGCCTGGCGGTACTTCAGTACCTGCCGATGCCCCTGCCCGTCGATTCGTCCGATGACCGTGTTTGAGCGTGTCGACGCCATTTGCCCGACGGCGTTGGCGTTACGGTGATTAACCATATGGTGCTTTGCCTGCAAAGACCCTCGCACGCGAGCTAACGCATCTCCGCATTGCCCCTCCCGTAGACGTCCCTCGATCTTTGCCAGTCCTCGAACGCTTGCGTTCCTCCGCTGCGCATCCGACAAATCGGAGGGAAGCCAGAGCTTTGTGTCTTCCGCTGCTGGCGCCGGCTCCTCCCTATTGCGATCTTCTTCTTCCGCTTCGCGCAAGGCTAATGCAATCGGCATAAACACGGCTTGCTGCGTCTGCCAGCTGCGCAGCTTCTTGAAGAACGAGACGCGCAGCTCGTCGATCTGGCTAGCGCGCTCCGCTGTCATCGTCGTTGTAGCTTTGATTTCCGCCTTGATTCGACGTCTAATAGCCCACTTAGCCCTCGTTAGACACCAAGACGATTGCAGCACTTACTGTGCATTCTCGAGCTGCAACCCCGCCTTGACGAACGCGACGCCGGTCATCTTTCCTTTAAGCGTCTCGCCCCGACCCTCTCGAACATCTTCTAACTCGGCTTTCTTGAGTTCCGCCAAAATCTCCGACTCGGTCAACCCCGCTGATGTCCCAAGTCAGTACCTGTACATGCGTAGCGCCGAACCACATACCCTGTTTGCCCTTAAGTACGTACGGGTTTGGGCGCGAATTATCGGCGTTCCAAGCGTCGATCATCTGTTGCCACTCGCGTCGCATCCACGGTTCCAGACTCGCATCCACTTGCTCGAACTCCGCCACCTGGATGTCGCGTGCCGCTAACGAGATGAGGTACTTGCGCGCCAAGGTATCACCTGAAATGTCTGGTTAGCATCGAACGAGGAGCCGCCATAGTCCGCACCTTGCCCCACATTCTTAAGGAAATTTATATTGTCGATTTTGTTGTCGATGGTCTCGTGGCGATGCCCCTCGCCCATCTCCTTCGTCGAGTACGCGATTGGGTTGAGGATGGCCCATGTTCGCTCAATCCCCTCTCCATCCGTCCGCCCAGCCCCGACGAGATGGCTCAAAGACATCGCGGCCTGGCAGCCCGCGTCGTGTGGCGGCGGCATGCCATACTGGTAGCCCAAACTGTAGCGTATATCGGCTTAGATGCGTGCGTATCGCCGTCTTGCAACATCGAGGGGCAGGCGCGCACGTACCGCCTGCGCCCGACGTTGGCGCGCCCGATGCCGTTGAGGACGCGCCCGAGGTCGAGGACGCGCCCGATGCCGTTGAGGACGCGCCCGATGCCGTTGAGGACGCGCCCGATGCCGTTGAGGACGCGCCCGAGGTCGAGGACGCGCCTGTCGAGGTTGACGCGCCTGACCTCGAGCCTGACGCGCCCGATGCCGCTGAGGACGCACCCGATGCCGTTGAGGACGCTCCCGTTGCCGTTGCCATCGTGGGCGCGCCCGTCGCCATTGTGGACGACGCCGACGCTGTCGCGGGCGCTTCCGCCTCCTCCAAGACCCTCTCCGCCAGTTCCCGCAAGCCCTTGACGCGCTCCTCCTCGCGCGCAACGAGCGCCAAAGCCCGTTGGGCCAGACGCTGCTTCCACTGGCACGCAATATCGTACGATAGTACAACACGCTTGACCTCGGTCCCGTTCATGGCCGACAACAGTATCCAGTCCATGTTAGCGTAGCTGCGATATGTTGAGACCCAATTTCAAGTCCGATAGCTTTGAAAACCCACCGTTCTCCCTTTTGAAGATCGCCAATGCCCAAAGGACGCACCAAGCCGTGTCGCGCACAGACACATCCTCCGACGCCGGACACGCGCAGCCCCGTTGTCAGGCGCGTCTCCTTCTGCATCAGGGCTTGGAACGCTATGCAGGTGCTGACCTGGAGTCATTGTTAGCGTCCAGCAACGAAGGACAGCAAAAACAAAAAAAAAAAAAAAAAAAAAACATACGTCGTCTTCAGCCACATAATGGCGGAGGAATTCCTTGTACGCAGCCAAAAGAACGAAGTAGCCGAAACCGCCTATCAGAGACGGGTCGTGGCGCTCATTGGCACGAATCCGATTCTTGAGACGGAAATTGGCGTCGAGAGCAAGGATAAGCGCGTAAAGATACCTATAGAGAAGGTTAGTAGAGCAGTATACCAGTCATATCAACGTACGCTTCCTCCGCCGCCGCGTTCTGCCAGCCAGCAGGAAGATTACGGGCGGGGTCCGGGCAGGCCCAGCACCAGACCGCCAGACCGCCGGGTTCGGTAGTCGAGATGCCGTTCGGACAGTTCCCTCGTCCGGCGCGTTTGGCCCGCGTCAGAAAGTCCCACTGTCTCGCCATCCGCACGAAGGATTTATACCGTTCCTGCTAATGTGTCAGCAACTCTCGCGTCGGAGACTATCCCACATACCGGGACCTTCCTCGTCAGCGTAGCATCCGTTGCACGCTCCAGAACACGAACGAAATCGTTCGCGTTGGCATTGCCCGCGACCTTCATCAGACGGAAAAGGTCCAAAAGTCGAAACGTGGCGCATGTGGTTGGGTCCAAAGTCGTGGCGGGATACCAGCCGTTATCGATCAGCTGGGAGACGTGCCCGTGCGGGTGAAGAAAGCTGTCGGAGCATGCACAAAAGCTGACGTCCGTTAGCTCGGTCCTTCAGAGTCGTATGAGCGACCTGCGTACCGTACGTCAACCTCGAAGATCCCGCCGATGTCCATAACCACAATCCTCCGCCGACGCTGCTTCCCCAGCTTCTCCGGCTGCAAACAAGGGAACCCGTGGTGCCCGAGCTGGTACACCATCCGCAGTTCGACGCCGCCATCCACAGCTGCGCGGAACAAAGTACACGGCGCCCAGAAGTCGCCGTTCCACACCTCCGCAAACGGGTGAGAGACGCCAGCACAAGCAGTTAGTCAGCGTACCTCCGGGCGATGAAGAGGTTGGCGCAGATGAGCGTCCCGTAGACAGTCTTCGCATTGGATATGGCGGCCACAATCCCGGCATCGAAAAAGCTGGACGCCGGCGCTGCTGCACTCGGCGCAGCGAGGGTTGTTGTGGTGGCGTCCAAGCCCCTCTCCAAGCATGAGTTCGTCGAGGTAAAGGCCGCTGCGCTCGCGCCAAAGTCGCATGGGGTCGTCCCTAGGGTCGTTAGTATCGGTGCCACTCATCGTATACTCGGGCGGACGCACTGAGCTCACGTAGCGTCGCCGTTTGGCAGGCGTTGCTTCTATCTGAATCTCCACCACTTCGTCCTCCCAGCCCTCGCCTTCACCACCGGGCATAGGCGACCACCCTCCGAGCGGGTCCAAGATCTCGGACGGCCGGTGCGGGTTCACCGCTGGGGCGAGGTTGACCAGAGCTGTCTTGACTCCTCGCCCGTCCGAGCGGAAATGAGTGCCGAGGTCTCCATGTTGGGGGAGGTGAACGCCACCAGCGCGGAATGTGTCCCTCTTGCGCGTAGGGCGGTCGGCGGCGCGCCGGCGGGCGTCGGAGCTGCGGGACCCAGAGACGCGAGGCATGAGGAGTTGGGGAGAGGATAGTTTGATACGCGTACCTTCAGCAACCGCAAGGTATTCGGGCCCTTGCTGGTTCACTATCGTCGCAGAATCGAGCTGGGTTGTTTGACAAGTGACATTCGCGCGTCACACCGCAAACAAGCCAATCGCGCACTGACTGGCAAGCATTTAGGGCCTTGTGCCATTCTAGATACAGTGTAGCTACGCCAGGACACGCGCCAGCTTCCCTTGGATTTCTTCCCAATTTTCCATCTTTGTATAAGCCATCACGACAGCGAGGGCGCGTCGGGCACGGTCCTCTGGACGCGCAAGGTCAACCAAAGTGAGCATTGAGGGTAAAGCGCCTACGCACCGTCCTCCCATTCTGCCCGGGGTGCCTCAACCGTAGTCGGAAGCTCGACTCGGGAGGCATCTAGACTGGGGTAGTCGGGCACGGAGTCTACGCGTATACCGGGAGGGGTCTTGCGTGTACTAGGAGCAAGAGGGTTCAACAGGGCCCACGAGCGCTCGATCCCCTCGCCGTCGCTGTATCCAGCGCCAGGCGACGCGTTCAGCGCGTTCGACACATTGTTGTCGGCATGATGGTCGGCGTGCCAGCGGGGTACTTCGGAGTGCAGATTCGTGGCCCACTGGCATGCGATGTCGTACTCGAATAGTATTGTGCGGTCGGCGCAATTGCGCAAAGCAGCGAGCAACGGAACCCAGTCTTCGTTTATGAAAGCTTCTCCTCGGTCTGACCAGTCAGTAACGGGTGGATAAGAAAAAGAAAGCTCACCGAGATCGCCCTCGTGCATATTCTGCGAGCTCGCAGAGGGCATGGTCAGCGGGGGGGAGGAGTGGCATGCTTTGGCACTTTAAATAATTCAGGCAGCACCGTGCTATCGGCGAGATTAATCGGCGAGTCGATTTGTGATTGGGGATACCGGTTCGGATCGCCTTGAGAGTCGAGGTCATCGTAGCAGAGTACAGAGCCTATGGCGCATAGACATGTAGACGCGACTTGCTCTAGATTAATTGGTGCGTCCGATTAATTGTTGCGTCCATCCAGAGTATTTCTTGCCCCATAGTCTAAGGACCAGCTTTGTTTACCCCAGGGATGAGTCGCGACGCATATCCGGTCTAGTTCGAGCCAAGTATTTGCAATCGTGCGGGTGGCTTTTGTTGCGAGATCGACGTTGGAGCGAAGCTGCGTGGGTGATGCGCACGAGGTGCATCTCGCTTTGATTCCTTATGGACATCCAGACTCGCGGCTTGAACTCGACCCTGAGCCAGCGCAATGGCCCTGGTAGACGATCCAGTGTTGCCCCAAGGTACGCCTCATCTCCAAACCCGAACGTGTTAACATCCTGAACGTAGGCGTTCAGCTTACAACTGACCCAGCCGGTAACGGGGCACCAGGCAGCAACAGCAACCCCTTCTTACTCCCCGAAACGCCTCCCACCGCGCGAGTGCGCTCGCCGCTCGCGAGAATCTTCGTCTCTGTCTCCGTCGGGTCTGTCTGCAACTGTCGCTGCTCCCGCAAACTGAATCGTTATGCTCCGGCTGTAGACCGCCCGCGTCAACGCGTCCGCATCGACAACCCAGCCGCACCCGCGACTCCGGCGCAGGCAGGCGGCACGTCGGAAGATTCTCCGCCTCGCAATACGCGCACAGTTGCAAGTGCGTCAACTGTTCCTCCCTTCAAACACGACAACTCATGAGCCTAACAGTGATTATGCTGGAGAAAAGCATTCGTATCGATACCTCCCCGGAGATTATGGCTCTGGTCGCGCGCGCGGGGTTCTCGTACTCCCTCGACGCTCCCGAGGATCCCGTCCTACAATCTCCCCGCGCCGTCATACCTCGTCCGCGCCCCGGCCAGTCCGAGGATGCCGACGGACGCATTGAGTACCTCACTCGGAGGGAGGAGACTCAGATGCGTCGATGGGAGGAGGAAGAATTTCTCAAGAAGGCGCTGATCGAGGGCGCGCTCGGCGCCCTCGCGGAACTAGATCCTACGGCCGCGTACGCCGTCCTGCGCCAGCCGCACAACCTCCTCGTTGATCCGTTCATCTCGCCGCCGGTATACCGTGGCACCAATCCGGCCTATACGTGTGCGCGCGCTGCCGGAACATCGCGTCGCATCCAGTATTGTACGTGTTTTGCTACTTTCGGCTGGCACGTTGCTGACCCCGCTCCAGGACTTCATGCAACCATCTCTTCTGTTTTATCTGTTTGCGAACTTCTCTCAACAAGTCTTGGGCGTGCCCTCGCGCAGACTGCCGTCAGCCAATGCATTGCGCGCCTCTGGCGCGCCACGACCTCGTGCGCGAGATCGAGGAGACGTACGACGACTTCAGAGACTTCTCGCAGGTGCATTTCGATTGGCAGGACGTACAGTTCCCGCCGCGCCAGAGTGCTTCGGACGCGTAGAAATAGAAATGGATGTCTTCCGAGCCCCAAATATACCGTTATTTTCACTGCCTTTGTGTTGGTTTTGGGCTTCTGGCAAGCGGCGCCAGATGATGAAACCAGCTGCACGACCTCGTGCCTATAACGAACTGATGCTGGCGTTATAACGAACTGACGCTCGAGCTATAACGAACTGATGCAGGCTCGTACCTGACATACTTTCGTGTCTATGGCTCGATGTCTTGCATATAACTCTCTATAAGTTGGGAGAGGATGGTTAGCATGGGTATTACTTTCAATAAAATACACTATGGGTCCCACAATATTGTGCATTTATTATCTATGGCCGAACCCAAATCCGTGCCATATGCCCTAATACGCTACATGGATCGAACCGAAATTCGCGCTGCATTTTTGGTCAGCGAGACATTGCCTCAGTATTTTCTTAATTTTAATGTTAAGCACCCTCGACTGTGCTCGTAGCCGCATACCGAATCCTAATCGCGCCTTTGGATCCCTCTAAGGAAGCTAATCTCTGTGTGTGCGTCGTCCCCATCATTCTCTCTTGCATTCGTTCGTCCATCATCGAATGCAGACGTCTGCATCCTCCAAGCGCTCGGGAGCCGGGAAAACCAGCGCAGCCCAGCGTCGAGCCTCCGCCAGATACCGCGAAAAGTGAGCGAGGCATGCTTTCTAGACGCTCGATGCAAATGTTGCGCAGGGACCCAGAGACGGAGCGAGAAAATGCTTGGGCACGCATGAGCAACCGCCGTGCGAAGCTGGCAACGCTCGACGAGATGGACCCCAAGCTGCAGGCTGCGCGCGAGGCGGCACGAGTCGCTAGCGCCAACTATCGCGCTCGCCGCGCAAAGGAGATTGCGCAGCGCGCGAGGAACAAGCGCGAAAGGCATGTATTCTCCTTTTCTACCATGAAGTAAACTCATTGGCTCCGGCACCGCAGGCAGTACATCCAGAAGTACGGACAGCTGGCCTTTGCGGAGCACATCTACAACGAGCGCATGCGGAAGGAAGCGGCGAGCGGATCGAGCGGATTGTCTGCCTAGATTTTGGTCGCCGCACACAATCGACATTCTTCTTGCTTCTCTCGCGTCGCCCGTCTCTCACAGAAATTCATTTTTTTTTAATTTAACCGCGCCGGACTACCACGATCGCGCCTCGACGTAACCGTCCCTCTGCGCCCACAAAAATTCATCCAGCGCGTGCTCGAACGTATCCCGATGGTCGTGGCACATTCCCCGTCACGCCCAGCGTATTCAGCGCCGCCTCCAGGCTAGACGCCCATACGATCAGAATGACAGCGCGCAGAGAGCATACACCACTCACTAGGAGGAGTATACGCCGGGATGCACGCCGACGTATACGATGTACCACAACTCACGCGTCGTGGCACGCGGGGGACGGTCGGCGAGGTCTGTGGGACCAGCGCAAGGGAGTGGAATAAGGGTGGCGGCAACGGGGCGCGTTTGAAAGTCGGTGCTGGTGGACGTCCAGCCCCGGGTGGTAGCAAAGGCGAGGAGGGAGTTTGCCTGCGCGTAGGATGCGCAACCAAACTGCAAGGCAAATCGGAACCCCTTGATTAGAGGCTCGACCTCTGCCCTGCGTCGCGTCAGGTTCTCCTCTGCGATTGTAGGTGAGCCGCTCACCAGCTCCCGAATACCCCAACTTTATGGCCGCGGATTACAACATAGCAGGCGTGGTGCTTCTTGACGCGCTTGGGCTTGTTTTTTGCGCAGGGCAATGGCCGATCCTCCTGCAGGATGACTGGCGAAGAAAGCTGCTTTGGACCTGCTTAATCCGGTAAGATACGATGAGACGATGAGGCAGGGACGCCGTGCAGACCAATGAACGGTATAGCCCGCCCCTTCCTCTCCCTGGAAGAGATAGATCGCGTTGGTCTTCCTCGCGGCAGCTGGGGGTGCCGCGCGTGCCGGAGGTGCCGGCGAGTCCTGGGGGTCCGAGGCTGATAAAGAGGAGGGCGACGATAGGGAAGGAGGGGGCGCGCGTGGAGGCGGCGGAGGAGGAACACGAAGAAGGAGCTGGCGCCGTCTTTCTGGAGTTATGAGCGGCGGAGCCGCGGCTGGGGGAGGCCGATCTGAGGCGGGATCAATGGTAGTCGCGCTCGAGATGACCGCAAACCTTGAATCCGCAGATTCTGCGTGAGCCGGTGGAGGTCGTCATCGTCGCTGTCGGGGATGACAATGACCTCCTCGTCGCCGGAGTCGGCGGGGCTGACAGGCGGTAGGCGGCGGAAACGGGGCATGTGGGTGAGAGGAACGATGAAATCGGGCCCGCTGGAGATTGCGAATCGATTGATCCGATACCCAAGTTTCATGCATAAACCAACAAATAACAAAGAAAATACATTCTAAAATTGTCCCTCGTCGTCCAGCGGCAAACCGAGCATCTCCCCTGCCTCATACTGGACGAAGAAGCGCGCCACCCCGCGCGCCGGGCATCCAGAATAGCAATGGCGCTGATAACAGAAAGTCAGACATACGGACAAATAAGATGGAGGAATACCTGAGCACGCATGCATCCGCCTCGTTGACGTCGTCCGGCGTCATGTCGACGAAGGAGACGCGAGCGACAGAGGACCCTCGGGGATCGACATCGGGGACGGGGCGGTCAATCTCCGCGTGCTTGATGACCAGGACATTGCCGAGTGGCGCATCCTGGCGCTTCGCGCGCCCCGGCGGATCGGGAATAATCGTCTCGATCTCCTCGTTGGCCCAGACGGGATCAGCGTCATCTGGCCAGTGAGGGCACTGGAAGAGGACGCTGTACCCGCTGGTGCCAACGCGGAAGAAGGGCCGGGGGCAGATGCGACAGACGGCGGGGTTGGCGTCAAAGCAAGGGATGCTCTTGCCAGGCAGCCCCGCCGCCCGCATGTTGATGAAGGGGATGGGATCGAGGATCTTGCCACCATCCTGCTTGTAAAGCAAGGCCAAGGGGAAGCGCTGTTGTGCGTGCGCGTCAGAGGCTGTAGACCGTAGAGGAAGACGCGTACAGGTCCAATAAAGCCTGGCGCCGGCGCAGCAGGCATCACAGGAGAGGGTCCTTGAAGGACGGGACGGTCGCGAGGAGGAGGGGGTAGGTCAAACGACCCGAGAGAGAAGTTCGGCCAGCGGATGGGCGTTTGTGGCATGGTTGGGCGGGAGGAGAGTTGCCGGGGAGTTGGTAGGGTACAAGCCGATCTGCAGCGGATGCACATGGTCCATCTTTTGTGGAGCGTGAGGTCGGGAAGCGCGTGTTTAGGCTGGTCAAGAGGTATCATCACTTGTTCTTTTTTACCCGCTTCCACCCAGAAATCGAATATGACGGCCGAGAAAGAAGCAGAAAAGTCCGGCGCCGCGTCGCAAGACGCAGGGACTGCCCAGAGTCACGGCGGTGGGTGGTCGAGCTTGGGTTCACGCAGGTTCTTACAGCATAAAGGAGATTCGACGTCGGGGCTGCAGAAGAAAGCCGGAACCGAGGGGTCCGAGTCCGAGTCTGAGTCCGAAGATGGTATGTCGGACGCGTCGAGCGAATTCCGTTCTGGATGAGTGGTCGGGGTGCTGATTATGTTGCAGAGAGCTCCTCGGATAGCGACGACGAGCCTGAAAATCGCGGTCTCGGGAAGAAAGGATGGGCTGCCAAAGGCAACGGAGGGCGCGAGCGCTTCCTGCTGCAGCACGTCGAGCCGTATGCCGCGGCGTGTTTGCAGGGCAAAGAAGCCGGGAACGACTATCTGACCCAGGTCATGAACGCGTTTTGTTACATGTTCCCCTACAACCTGCCGCAAGACCAGGACCCGGAGGTGTATCGCGTCTGGACGCCAACGACTGTTCCGGACGACAATAGTGGGCTATCAAAGAAGCAACGCAAGAAGAAAGCTAGATATGCTCTCGATATGACGCCGGTGAGAACTTGCACACCTGTTCTGTCTCTTCTGACCGCGATGTCCTCAGCGAATCGGACGCTGGCTGGAACTACGCTCCCCGGCCCAAGCCGCGGCGAGTGGTACGACCAAGAAACTCGACCCCCACGACCCGCTCAATCTCCTCCTCTTCGAGGTCGCCGACACCCTCCCCCGTCCGCGGTAGCCGTCAAGGTTTCCAACAGTTCTGGCACGAACAGCCCGAAGCTGTGGCCGCAGAGGTCGCAGTACGCTGGAAGAGCTCTTCCGAGTACGTGGAAGCGAAGGCGAAGCAGGCGGCGGCAGCGGCGGCGGGGACCGGGACGAAGAAGAAGAAGAAGAAGGAGCTCAAGCCTACCGGCAAGTTTCGGACAGCGACGGCGCGGCGTCTCTACAACGCCATGCCCCTGTCCGAGCAGAAGACGTTCCGCGATCGTGCCGCAGCGGAGAAGGCGAAGGAGGTGGCCGCGTTCGAGGCGGCGATGAAGGCTTGGCCACCCAAAGACCCCATGGCAATACAAGCGTACGTACTTTGGACGTGTGGCTACCTCCGTGTCGTGGCTAATCTCGGTATAGGGCTATGAACAACTCGACTCCCGTCCTAAAGCGCTTCATGTGCGGGTTGGAGGATCTCTTTGGTATGCACTTTGTCCTGGTTGGTGTCGGGCCTATCCCGAAATATCATGGGACTATCCACACGCTACAGTACGCCGTTTTTTGTTTCGTTCCCTACGACGCCGATTGACTTGGTCGAATAGTTGGTCAACAGGCGAAAACCTCGCGCCGGCACCAGTGGGCTTCCCGAACTGGGACGCGGCGTCGTTCAACAGAGACGTTCTGGAAAAGATGAAGGCATACGGCGTTCAGTGAGGGATTTTCCGCTGAGCGAGAGAACTTTTACTTACTTACCACGTCCAGCGGCGGAACAATGTAAGGCGGCGGCGCTGCCGGAGGAGATGTGTGTGGGCTCGCGCGCGGCGGACGCATGGGCAGGGTTAGGCGCTGGTGATAACGCGCAGCTCGACGATCCAACCCTGATCCGCATGGAGTCGGCGCCGCCGGCGCCTGCAGCCTCTGCTGGGACCGAGGACAACTCTGCGCAACCGGCGGTCACGACGAAGAAGAACGCCCGCTCCGCGGGGCAAAAGACAACGAAAGCGACGGCGACGACAGCTCCCAAGCCAACAACGAGTGCGACGCGGGGCGGAGGGGCACAAACCAAGACCGCAGCGCCTAAAGCTACGGCGCGAGGAGGAGCGAAGGCCAAGCAGACCGCGAAGCCGAAGGCCAAGGTCACCAAGTCGGCGATGCTGGATGACGAGGAGGACGAGGAGGAGGACTGGGTTGGGAGCGATGACGAGGCAGACGATATCGCCCCGTCCGTGCCAAAAGCGAAGGGGAAACGGCGGAGAGGAGCGTCGCGTTCGGCTCGTTCGTCGCGCGGGGACGGCACGAGCGGCGAGAGTGGTGGACGAGGATGAGCAGGACGCCGTTGTTAAGAAGGGGAAGGACAGGGCCAGCGGGTCGGCGCCGGATCGAGGCGATTCGAGCAATGACGAGGGCGACGACGACGAGGAGGCGCAACAGCCGGTGCGGAAGAAGGCGAAGCCGTTGCCGTTCGCGCCGGTACCAAGACTGTGGACCCCGAGTGGCTATATCACGCCGCCCCCTCGGAAGCGCAGGCCGAAGCCACGGCCGTCGGGCAAGATGGCGGAGAAGAGCAAGGGAGGGAGCTCGACATCTGAGGAGGGGCTTACCGAGGGTGGGATGCAGGAGCCGCCACATACGCCGTCGGGCGTCGAGCGAGGAGGAACCGCTTGACGGCAACATGGAAACAGACACTCGTGCCCCGTCCCAACCTCCTCAACCCGCGCCTCCGAACGTGCCAGACGGTGGCGCAGTCATTACGACGTCGCCGAAGGGCGGGGACGCGTCGGGGACGCCCGAAGGGCGGGGACGCGTCGGTGGGGGGTGGTAGTTCCGCCGGTGCCAGAACTGGGGCCAGAAAACGCGATCCTCCAAGACCCGATTGCGTGCCCCGACAACGCGAGCGACTGGGTCAAGGAAGTCTGGCCGGAGATAGCGGGAATGCCGATGCCGCCAGCGTATTGGGAGCTCATCAAGGCCTTCCTCGCGTTCGAGGAGGCGTATGGGTGGACATATGGCGTCAAGAACTTCTCGACGACGTGTCGTCCCAAGCAGATCGGCGCTTGGATTAGAGCTGATCGAGTTACCAAGACGGAGGTGCGCCTCCATGCGCGTTTTGAGATGGAATGGTGGATATGGTGGAAATTCGCGCAGCCTGGGTGGCGACACGCGAAGGAGGATTGGCCGGAAATGGGGGCCGTACACGTGTGGGATGGGAAGCAATCGTGGGGTGGCCATCTGGTAATCCCGGGCAAGAACGGTGTTGTGAGCGTCGTGGCGGCGTTGTTTTGGTGGGGTCAGCAGAGGCCGAACGCGATTGCGTGGCGGAAAGCTGTCCAGGACGTTACATGGGCTTTGCGCTGCGTTGTAGCACGGAAATCGGGTTGAACAGACAAATAAGTAGTGTAGCGTTTTTGTTTGTTTTGTAATCGCGGACTTGTGTTTACCTGAATGAAAACTGACTGACGAAGACACATCCATGTGCGGACTTGTGAACTTGTGAAATTGGACTTGTGTAGATTCAAAACCTGAGACCTGTAGACTTGTGAAAGAATAGAGGACTTGTCATTCCGCGGGTGAGGGTTTTAGTTCCGCTTGGGATGAATGCAACGAATTTAGGCAAATTGAAGACATCAAATATATTGATGGTTCTGATGGCACCTCAGTTTTAGAGTATTGAAAGCGAGGCAACAGGAAAGGATAAGAAATCACCATCAGTTCCATCACATATTGGTGATGGTATGGTATTATGGATACATCAATGTATTTTGCTTTTGTCCAACAAGAGTGAGACGACTGGGAAATAAGCTACTGGCTGAATATCAGTATCCATCAGCGCCATCAATTCCGCCTGATTGCAGATCGGGATATCATCATATAGCAGTAATTTCTGTATCCAGTGCAAATTTGGAAACCTCCCATTCAATCTACCATCAAATATGGATCAATTGATGATAGTGGATCCCCTTGTAAATCTACTGTGCCAATGCCTTTAGATGGCGCAGAGCGTACACAGGAATGGAAAAAATAAATAAAAATAAACCCATCAATTATTGCCATTTCGGGTATCCCGGTGGCAGGAGGAACAGCCCCAAAAGGAGCAGCCCAGGGCTGGAAGCCTCAAGCCTGGCGCCCTAGCACCCGCTAGCTACCCCACTGGATAGCAGTCGCTAGGAGCAAAGGCAACCCCTCTGCTAGCCACGGCTAGGGTATGAAGGCTGAGAGTTACCACCATGGCTCGGAATTGCAAGGGCGATTCCTCAACATGGCCCTTCTGCCTGAAAGTCATCTCTTCCCACTCTCTAGTCCTATCCAAGCGCCAACGCGCCGTGATGAACTGGTCGAAGATGCCGTTCATCAGCGTATCGTAGTTGGACTGCATATCTTCCTTGGTTGGCTCCGGAAGAATGCTCCACCAAGTACGGGCGGCGCCTCGGAATTGCGTAGGGAGAAATCGGGCCATACCGTCCTTCATCTCCTGACCCAGCCGGGCAAAGTCACCGAGCTCACTGACGAACTTCATCAATGTGGACCCTTCTCCGTTCCAAACGGGAAGAGAGTTGCCGGGAATTTTATTGTTCACCATCCACGGCGCCGGGTTGTACGGGTTCCCCAACGCTGCTGCGAAAGCGCCTCCTGGAGGACCTCCAGGAGGACCTCCGCCAGGGAAACCGGGGTTGCCCCCTCCGCCCGGAAAGCCGGGGTTGCCTCCTCCGCCGCTGAAAGGTCCGCCGGGCGTGTCCTCCGCCGCCATTAAACGGAGGTGGACCTCCAGGCGGTCCGCCTCCGCCCGTTAGGACCTGCTGGATCACCCGGTCCTCCACCTCCTCCGTTTGGATTCGGAAGACCGTTTCTTCGCGGCCAGCCTCCTCCGCCCGATCCCCGTCCCGCTCCCTGATCCCAGAAAGGGTATCCGCCTCCCGGAGGTCCTCCAGGAGCGCCAGGACCACCTGCTCCCATAACCAACCTCGATGGATCAGCCGACGGGCGTTCGCAATCCCAGTCCTAGCGGTTGCGCCTGGTTTACCATAAACCCAGACGCTCGATTTTGAGCAAAGGGGGTAGGATAGAGGCGAAGGTGCGCGAGCCCGGCTCGCCGACTGAGGACGCCAATTCGCCAATGGCGAAGGAGGGCGGTTCTGAGCCGATTGAAGAGCCTGCGCGGATTGGGGACGCCGATTTGGATTGAGGAACGGGGGTCGGAGCCGGGGTCCACGCCGTAGGGGGTTGCCGTCCGACTGGCGTTTGAGGAAGGTGCGGAGGGAGTTGTCGACCCGGGTAGTTTTGAACCGACGAGATACGACCATAACCAGGCAGAGAACCGACTGCCGATGTTGGCACGACATGAACCGAAGGAGCTGGTTCAACAAAACGCACGCTGGCGACTGGTACGGGAGGTCGTGCCTGTGCGTTGAGCGCTAGAGGAGTAGGAAAGCGCTGGGGCGAAGGCAGGAAGCCGTGGCGGTACGGACGCGCGTATTTTTGCCGCTCATTTCCAATCATGGAGGAGTCTAGGTACCGGTAAGCGTCCTCGTCAAACTTCTGCAGAACGGGGCGGTAATCCTCCCGAGCAGCGTAACGAATCAACTCGGTGCGCGGTGACTCCGAAGCGTAGAGATGACGGACATCGGAAATGGTGGAAGCAATTGGACTGAGCGTCGACGCGGTAAGGTCCGGCGTCAAACGCTCCCGAATTCGAGTGAGGGTATGGACAACGCGTCTATTAGCGGTACCCAGACGGATTTGTAACGTAGCCAACGCCATTGAGATATGATGAGCGTTATCCGAGCGCTCCAAGACTTGCACCAGCACATAGTCGGCGTCTAGCTCGAAAGCGTGCGAGGATTGGTCGTCGAGGAATTCGTCCAAGCCTTCGAGGATCTGCTGCACCGCTACAACGACATGGGCCGTGATTACGAAGAGCTCTTCCTTCAAGCGATACAACGGTTGTTCTTCCGCCACAATGTTGGTGACAAGGTCGGGGACGGCGGTGATTGCGCGGACGCGCTCCGCTGCAAGAGCGGCTCCGCCCGAGCCCCAGATTCCACAGAGGAGGGGAGTCTCGTATCGGCGTAGTATGTTGCGAAGTAAACCAATGCGTTCCGGAGACATCACTTGTAGGTACCCTTCCTGCAACCGGAACTCGTTCAGCGGGTCGACGTCATCGGAGTAGGGAACGAAAGGTCCATGGTGGCAAAGCACTGCTTCCGCCAACGACTCGTGGTAGAGTTGGAGGGCCGCACCGCCAAACGTGAAGATGTTCGTACCGTAGACGGGGCCCTCCAAAGGTAAGGACGCCTTCCGAGCGAGCCTGTAGCGCAGCCGTGACCGAATCCGCAGGAGGAGAGGTCCCTCCTGGAGGAACTCCAGGAAGGCCTTCTGTCTCCGGCTCGGTATCCGACGGAACGGTCGCTGACAGCGACGACGTGTCCCCCGAAGCAGCTTCAGGGGAGACGCTGCCGCCTCGCGCTGTGGCGGTCTAGCCGTAGTCGACGAAGCTCCACTCACAGCCCTGTCTCGGGCTAGTGACGAAGGCGCTCGGTTGGCGAGATGATCCCGTATAGTCGAGAGAGCTGGCAACGGAGATGGCGAGCCCGCGTTTTCCTCCCTTCTTCCCAGGAACCCGGGAGTGCGCCCTTGTAACTCCGTCATCGGGGAGAGAACCCCGTAGTCGTCTATTAGAAGCGGAGCTTGGGCGCTGCCCGCGGACCGCGAGCCTTGCGCGGGCGCGTTACCGCGCCCGAATGTGGACTGGGCGCGGTCGAGTCCATAGTGTTGGGCCGGTTGCTGCCGGTGCCCGACGGTGCGCGACGGCCGGGTGGTCTCGCGTTTTGGGTTTGCTTCGGAGGAATGGACATAGTGGTAGTTCAACCAGTAAATTTTTGACATCCTTGCCGAGGAGTCGAATGATAATGCCGACCGGTTGAACCTCCTGGCCGAAGCAACACGCCCCCCAGATTACGAGCAAGGACCAGTAGCTACTACCGGTCCCTCTCTTATAAGCGTACCCCGTACGCTGCCCCTCGCGGTGGGCTCCATTGTGATACGGCTCTTTTGAGCAGTCGTACGGAGTGTATGATCCTCTCGTGGTAGCGTCCAGTGGCTACCACCGGACGCTGAGACGAGAGGGTATCGGGGTAGAGGGGGAATATAGAGACAGAAGCAGAGTGAGATGAGAGAGACGAGAGGCGAACGGAGATCGAGACGAGATGAGAGTTGATAGCAAGTGTAATAATAATTGATCGAGGGTGAGTATTCTAGTCTAAGTACGATATACAGTATATACACGCGTTACAATCGGCCCTCTGGGTACTGGGGGTGGTTTGCGGTAGCTGGAGACGCACTATCTCGTGAAATAAGGTCGGTCGTTGGTGTTTCGACTGAGAACGGCATGGTGAAGCGAGCATGGAATCCACCGCGTGCTCAGGAACCGTAGGCAATCGCTCAGACACGTTTAAGAGAGGAGAGGGAGTGTGGAGGGACACAGACGAGCGGGTTAGGGCGCCCTGGGTGGCGGTCGTACATGTGGGAGGAGGAAGAGTCTAAATCGGGCTGCGCCCGCAGCTTGATTGCTCCAAACTCGAGTTGGAACGAGTCTGACAGTTACTCATCACAACAAGTCCAGTCAAACTCGAGTCGACATCTAGTCGACTGGTACTAGCGGCCGCACTACGCGCCACCAACCTATGCACGCCACAATCCAATGCTCGTGTCGACGATGGCCCCTCGCTGACAGTTCTACGTGTTTTGACGCGTCTCAAACCCTCCCGAGCTCCTTCCCTGTCACTCAGTATTGCGGAAACACGTATTATGTGTCTGTATCACGTTGGACATGGTGTTCGTGCTTGTCGATGTCCCATCAACAACGCCGCAACACCACCGGTTGTCCCTCCATCACTTGCCTCCAGGCCCCAACCACCCGAGAGGCTGTTCCACAGCCCGTGTTATGTTGCGTCGATGCCGGCCTTGTGCAGAAGATTGCAGAATGCACAAAATCTGCGGGTTTGGCGGATTTCCACCTGTGCGCGGGTCGCCCACTCATCACTTCCGGCGGCATTTGCAAACATTTGGGGCTGACCCATATTTGGACAGAAAATGATGGAAAATAGTAAATCAGCTCTAACTTTGTGGTTTTTGGGCTTTGGACTATGGTCTCTGAAGGGAAATTGATGAGATAGATGAAATGAAGATAAAATTTATCATGGGAAAATGGGACAAAATAGTCATGGGAGCTCCAATCCTGGGGGATACACTTGGTTACAAGGGGTTAGAGTTGGGGTCAGGTTAGGTCAGGATTAGTTAGGGTTCTGATTAGGGTTAAGTTGCAGACTAGGCCAATGGTGTTCTTCCCGGATGGGAGTACCCTGGGCTCATGGGAAATCATCCTCGAGTTTGCGGCTTCAGTGATGACTTTGCCGGAGTGTGAGAAGCTTGCTGCGACGCTAGGCTTGGCTGATGTTGATAAGCATTAGTAGCAGCAACAAGTTGCTGCTCTCAAAGTGGTTTGCGCTGTCATGCCAAAAGCCACAGGTGGTTGTGCTCTCCGGCCGCTCCCACAGTGTATTTCAAAAAACAGTGCTCTCCAGCTGGCTGGGAAGAAGCTAAAGGAGGTCCTTGCATTGTTGAAGGAGCAGCGCCTGATTAAGTTACATGACATTGCACTAGACGACATCTTGGATCCAGAGATGGAGCGTGAGAATGCCAACTCTCAACCGGGATTTCAAGACGGGGAGACTGGTGTGAAGGAGATTGTTGAGCTCATTCAGAGGGGACCGGAGCCAGAGGAGCAAGAAGAGGAGGATGACAAGCCCAAGTTCACATATAACAAGAAGGCTGCAGTCACTGCGGCACACTCTCTAGAGGGAATTGCGAGCAATAGGCCGGATATGGAAGCATTGAGACTGCTGGGAGACAAGCTTCGTAAGTTCTGCCAGGCGCTGCAGCGCGAGATGGACACAGGAAAAGAGTAGGTATCAATCACAGTTTTTTTTTTGACACAAAGTAGAATATGCGCGGGAAAAAATGACCTTTTTTGGCTGGTCAGGCCGTCTGGAATATCCGCCATATGGAATGGATTTGGCCGCTCCCGACATTATTCCATATGAGTGACTCAACTATAGTTCACAAACAGAAAAAAAGGAATTCTTCACTGGATCTAGATGACATAAGAGTCTTGATCTGAATTAACATTTTGTGGCTGATCCATCAACTTGGCTTTCCTCTTGATGTGTGCGGTAGTATAATGTGCCTAGGGTGCAGTGAGGGCTCATGAACTATGGTGCAGTGCACCAAGTCACCAGCAACTTTGTACAAGGGTAATTGTGACATGGCTATTGAGGCTAGAGCTTATTTCTCTAGTAGAAATGCAGCATTTGGCATTCTAAAGAGATCCTCTAGAGAGATAGTGAAGAAGCTCAACATTGGGAAAGTTGTACCTTCTACTTCTGTCATCACTGATGTAAGCAGCCATTAAATACTCGATTGTGGACAAATAGTAAACCAGTCAAACTTGAACAAAGGGTGATAAACTAGCTGAGAGCTAGTCATAAATTGTCATTCTGGACCAGGTCAAGAACTCCCTGGCCTTTATTTCCCATGTGAAGAAAGCAACACCAGTTCTGCTGGCTTATATAATGCTTACATAGCTGTTCAACATTGGTGGTAACTTGATGCACTGCACCATAAGGTGAAGGGTTCCTTACTTGTACACACTTTTTACCTGGAAAGCCTTTGCCTCCACTGTTAGGGCATCCTTGGCGCAATGTACCACATTGGTGGTATAGTTCTTGCAGTGGCTCCACCAGTTCCTTTACCAGCAAACTGGTGGTGTAGCAAGATGGTAGTGCCCGGAATTGCTCTCCACATCAGACAGCGTGCATTTGGGTCACAATCGTTGGGCTTCAGCCCATGGGTTGCCATAGCGCCTGCTGATAAACCCGAGATAACTCTCCTCAGTGCCCCAGACATTCCAGGCAACAATTACAGCATTAGTGATAAATATGCCAGGACCCCTGCAAGGAGGAAGATATTTATTATGAGGCTGAGTTGGAGAGTCTTCTCTTCTTCTTTATCCCAGAGGATGTACGTGAGCAGCCTCAATGTTGGTGGGGACAAGATGGAAAGTTGGAGATTCTTTGTTGACAGCCATGATACAGCATGCATTTCACTATATTGTGACGTAATTTTCGATGTTTTTGCTGGGACTCAGTCTGGTTGAACAAGATATATGTTAGTATAAATTGCTGTATCACAAAAATTGGAGAAGGTCTCATCAGAACCTTACAGAAATCTGAGTGTGGTATCAATTACCAGGAGACAGAAGGAAAGTGCAAAGAATATCATGATGATAAGACCCAATTAGCAAGATATGGAGGAACAAAATTATATTAGATACAAACAAAAAGGACACAAAGTACATATGGTGTAGACAAGCATGGTAGACAAGCTGTATTACAGTACCAGCCAAGTAACAGGACACCAAAGAAAAACCCCAATGAGTCTCAGATGATGGCCTAGTCTGCGGTATAAAATCTCATAGCATACAGACATGATCGATCAATGTGCTGCACACTGGTCACTTGTAAATAACTTAGCTCTACAGTCTTGTTTATTGTCACAAACAAAGCTCCGATCCGGCCGATCAGATATAAATGATTGGATCAGACTTTACTATAAGCATACAGGTTAAAGGAGTTCAATCAGATGATATTGTTGTGTGCCCAGAAAGATGACAATCTGGTGGATCTAGTCAAGTTTATGTAGGTTGTGGTAGATGGCTAGAATAAGAGAATTAAAGGTACAGTGTAAACCACTAGTATATAAACCCGACTCGATAGAGCCGTACAGTAGCTTCTATCTCGTCTTAGTAACGACCCCACTTGGGGCTTAAACCATCCGTCTTTGCCTCGAATACCCGAAACCTGACTGCCCGTCGGGAAACTATCGGGAAACTCCTCGAACCCCGATCCCGTCACCGAGCCCTACCTGGCCTCGTTCTGACAGGATCCCCTGACCCTTTATACTTGCTGTGGGATTAAATGACCGGAAATTGCACTTTCTTGGCATCAGAATTGATGCCATCATGATGTAATCAGAGAAATATGATGTTCGCGTAAATATATACAGCCCTTGAAAGTTTCGGTTCAAACAAACCATTACCTGTCTCGTGATATTAGTTTCTTTTGTGAGGGCCTCCAGTAATCCCAAATTTTTACAACCGGCCTGGTGAGACCCTGGATGTAGGCATGAAGATTCTTATGGATATATCTCTGCTGAAGGAAGGCTTCCATGTCTAATACCTGAGAGTGATGAAGAGGTGCATAATGGCAATACTTTGATGAGTGAACTTGAGTTTGATGAGTTTGATGAGTGATCAAGTTCACTCATCAAAGTATTGCCATTATGCACCTCTTCATCACTCTCAGGTATTAGACATGGAAGCCTTCCTTCAGCAGAGATATATCCATAAGAATCTTCATGCCTACATCCAGGGTCTCACCAGGCCGGTTGTAAAAATTTGGGATTACTGGAGGCCCTCACAAAAGAAACTAATATCACGAGACAGGTAATGGTTTGTTTGAACTGAAACTTTCAAGGGCTGTATATATTTACGCGAACATCATATTTCTCTGATTAGGGGGGGGTGCCCGCTCTAACTTGAGGGGCTTTTAGCGATTTTGAGTGCAGGGCATATCTTCGCTATATCTTCAGGTGACTTCAAGGCCTCCGGAGGTGGTTCGAACCCGGACGGGGACAGGTGGGCGGGAGAAGATGATCGGCGCTGTCAGACGTGTGGGCGCTGACGTCCCGACACCCACGCTCATCGTCCTGTCCCGCCCATCGTCCCGACACCGCGCCCATCGTGCTCGACGACACCGGCATCAAAAAAAATCAAAAGTTCCTAAATAGGCTACAATGCATGTATGTACTGTTAGAAGAAATACAGCCTAGTTCCCGAGCTACGGGGGTGTTTCTGTAAATCATCATGCATGGACTTGGTCTTGGTGGCGGGGGTTGTCGGGCAGCCCATCCCCGACATGCCCGCCATCAAAAAAATTAAAAGTTGCGCATCAAGGAGAAACCCCTGTGGGTACAAACCGCACTGCTTGGATCGGCCCCGTTGTCCAGATATGGGGGATTTGATAAATGTCATGGACAGACACAAAAAAATTATTGCATATCTTACAAAACATATTTCAGAGAATATGTAGCCCTTCCATCTCACTCCGTCCCTTGATACAGTGGAATATATGGTGTTTGCCAGCTGTTAATGCAGATATCCTGTATCATAGCTAAAAATGATCCAATCAGCACGCAAATTGTCAAGTGTGCTTAGATCATGGATAGCCACTTGACAATCAGATATGAAGTTGATGGCACCAGGATCCATCCTAAAATGGGGCAATTTCCGGTCATTTAATCCCACAGCAAGTACAGGTACATAGAGATTTGTGATGACCGTACAAACACTCCTGTGTTCTAAAAACATGGCCACACCTGTCAAGACTAAGTCGGGCTTGCCAGTGGCTCAGGCCGAGTTCAGAACCATCATGGGCCCCGGAAAGGGTGAAGTAGTGTACACTGGGCAAAGTAAAGGGCACCTATTTGCCAGGCAATTACAGTTGCATAACGTGGGACTTCACAGCTTTTGGCATCAGATGATTCTGATAATCTGTGGCACTAAAAAGAGCAATCACCTCATTTCTCCCAATCTAGGTCTAATTTGGAATTTCCATAGAAGTTTATGACACAGACATTTTGCTTGTTTTGATGTCTTGCTCATTGTCACACAGAATTCACAACAAACCTGTGTGGCACAAAACTGACTTTTGGCCTGTAGAAGAATATGTACTCTCCACATTGGCATTGGCTTATGGATTGAGTATTGACATATTGACATGAAAACAAGATTGTTTCTGCACAACCAGGCAAACTTAGCATGTTCTGGTACCAAACCATTGGGTGACTTTCTGTAGACCAAATTCCAAATCTAAACTGAAGATTTTAATCCAAGCTGAGCTACTAGACCCTCTGCCAGATTAAAGTCTGCAAGAGGGTCCCCACCCACTCTTGCAGATACATAGCTCTAGCCGAGTCATGGAAATCATCCCCTTTGGAAAATTTGCACAATGGGCATTGGTATCTGCACAGTGGTGCATCATCAGCTTTCTCTCCCCTTCACAGATGCTCTGCTGCAGAAATGATCTGTACTGCCATTTTGCGATGACGCAAGTGTTTGAGTAGACCCTGCATGTCAGACAGTGCAGATATTCGTTTCTGCGCATACAGACCCTGGATCAGGGAGACAGCAAAGAAGTCGGTGGTGCGCATCATAAGTGATGGCAAGATCTGGTAGGCAGTTGTCCAGAGGGCGGGGATGGAGAAGAAACTGCACGTAGCAACGATATGCTCTTCAGCAATTGAGGAATAGTTCTGTCTGGATAGCTCCATGAATCAGTCTACGGTGTTCGTAGCTTGACGCCAAGACTGATAACCATGGAGAATGCTGGGTTATCAACACACTCTGCCAAGTACAAGAAATTTTGGTAACCAGGGTGGTTGGGGTTGGGAGAGTTACAGGGCAGAGGTAATGTTTGGAGCACGACGAGCCAGATACGGCCTTGGAACCCAGCCTGTTTACTAGATCCATGTTAGGACACCAGGTCTGAAGGTTGGGATTGCATCATCTGCATTGTCAAAAACAGAATTCTTGAGCGCACTGAGCAACTCAGTTTGGGAGACTAATAGAGATGGTGCAATCCTGTCCTTGGATAAGTTTACAGAAAAATCACTGAAGCAATTAATCACAAATGTTTCCCTGAGGTCAATAGTAACACGGCCAAGGCTGCCATGCACAAAGACACAGTCCTGCCCATTTGTGTTCAGTCCTTGACTGCGCTTGGCGCCATTGGATCGGAAAGACTGGCAGCACCAGCTCCATCGACCACCAGTCCAACACCCAGGCTGTCCATGAGCTCATATCCTGCGACCTTCAACAAAGCATCACCCTTGTTGGTTTTCACTACTGTGATCATTATTGTTACCGCGCCCATCATCTTCGTCAAGCCCCAATAAAATTTTCATTTCTTCTTGCTTCACCCGCTGCTCGACCAGATCCCCATACTCCTGCTCAACCTCATCCCCTGTCTTCACCATTTTGATTTCCTCATCTGTTCCCATGGAGACATTTGTCATGTGAAACAGCCCATCACAGAGGTCCTCGAGGCCGCAGCGGAGGTTCTCTTGAGTTGTCCGACTTTTTTGTTAGTGGACAGTTGTAACATGGAACTTCTTGTCTAGGCCGAGCTGCTATGCCATAGGCAGTAGCGCTTGAAAGTTGCGAGAGGCTGCATCAGTAGCAAGCTCTTGGCCTCGATTAATGCTTGCATCTTGTTGATCATTGCTTCGTCAATGGTTTTCCGCCACTCATGTCAGCTAATATAGACACTGGAAGCACGGGCCTCTTTCACCCAACCCTCGGGCGGCTTCAGGATTTCTGTGTTTGTGTCCCGTAGGTTTGGGAGCACAATGTGACAAAGACCGAGTTGCTGAAGCTCTTCCACTATCCAAAACTGTTGTTTTGATTGTGCACCTAAAATACCTCTGAGCAGCTGGCTCAGGTAATTTCAACTGAATGCACATTGTGCTTTCAGCACTTTCATGGCCCTTTCTATGGTTGATTCCCACTCACTAATAGAGATGAGACATGATTGGGAGTAATCTCATAACTTACTCCTGCCAAAGCTCCGCCTGGTGTGCATTTCCTTCCCTCTTCTGCCTCAGCCGCAAGATCTATGTTAAAAAAGTTGGCTGGGATGTGTGCTTGGAATACCTCTCGTAATCTCTGCAGCTTCTCTTTCTCCTCCTCTGCTGTGAGCGGTGGTCGTTTATCCGTAGCCTTCCCTTTGCTTATCTTTGAAGAAACGAGAGGAACTGTATGTTGATCTGTAGCGAGCGTCAGAGCACATTGCATCTACAAAGCTTGTCAGTTTGTGAAAGTATCGAAGCTGAGCCAAATACCCTTCACGTCGACAGTTGCAGCACGTTTACTTGAACCTGGTCTGCCGCACTCATCAACGCAAATTCTGTGAAGTACGCTGGCTGACTATGGACCATTGCTTTGTTGCTCAGATCCCCATGCTTCAATATAAGCTTCAAGGCCTGAGCCTGCATGAAAGCCAAGGCAAAGCTCTATCTCATCACTATGTTTTACAAGACCAAGACTGAACAGTGTTGCCATTTTCGTCTGCCACAACATGTTTTGGTAAGCTTCTGTGCCAAAACGAGTTAGCTGCTCGCCCAATATAAGCACCTTCAACTTGAAGGTGCTTGAAGGTTTCAAGCTGCTGGCACAACTGGAGAATGGTAGTCATTAGCGTGACAGCTAGAAAATCCCTCAGAGACGGGAAGAACCACACAAACTGTAACATACCACACAGAATTGAAAAAGTGTTAGTAACGCGGAAGTGTTAGTGACACAGACACTATACTCGTAGGCCAACCAGATGTCCACTATAGCAACTTCAGCACATGCGCTGCTGTGAGAATCCACTACAGTACTGTAGAACACACTTTTCAGCAATGGGGCCGATGGTGTCCAGCTCTTCAATGAGGCTTTCCAGTTGACTTTTATACAGAAGCAAGCATCTGTTGCTATCCGTATATGCAAGTGGTGCCGGCATATTGCAGATGTACAAGTTTTTGGAAGGTGTTGTGATTGGCACAGTGGTTGCTTCGGAATTGACAAGAAAGTTGATTGTGCCTGGACAGATATATTGTGTAGCAGCAACCTCATTGAATAATTTTGCAAGCCAAGATACCCTCTTACGGTTCTCCCTGTCTTGGTGAACCTGCCAAATAGCCGTGCACAAGCCTTCAAACCGTCGATATCACCCAGCAAAGGCGGCAGCATGAACGAGATGGGGAGAGCGACTGCACAAAAGCCTTGAGGAACATGGGTGTCGCCTCATACTGGCAAACTGGCTCATTTTGGGCAGCATTGGTAAGCAGTGGGTGGGAGGATGTGGTCAATGCACGTAACGTTGTTGATGCAACAACAGTCACCAGCTTGCTGCTTACATTAAAGACAACTGCAATTAGAAAGGTGAACATGCTCCAGACTTCTTCAAAAGTATTGCAGATTTTCCAACATCGGAATCTCGGAGGTTAGTCTGAGGACATTGGCAATGTCAGTGTTTGGATTTGTAGCATCATGGCTGACATCATTGAGCGTCAAGCAACTTCTCCCAGCCAGGGAGCTGCTCCTCAACATGATTGCCTCCATCACAACCTTCAAAGGAATGCAAACATGAGCCTGGATACTCTTTGTGACATGTTTTAGGGCTTGATATCATGCTAGTGGACCATTGTCCAATCCCATCACTCTTTATCAGATATCCCCCACACCCAGCATTCATCAACTAAGCTTTCCCAGCACTCATTGCCCTGTTTGATTGCACCTTCTCTGGGCCTTACCCGGGTTAATGCATTATGTAGAGCACTGGGTAAGAGTCCGGTATTGATGCATTAATCTGGGTACATGAGGTGGAGTGCTGAGCTGGCGCCTGGCCCAAGAGTATCAGAATTGTCATTCATTTGATCCTCTGCGCCACCAAATTGTAGCCCTGTCGCATCATCATCAACAACCTCATCAATGCTCAGTAGACCCCGGTCTTGTCTTCATCTCCTCCACCCATTGGATCCTCGTGGGTGTCTCGAAAGAGAGTGGTTGCCTCCTGATCTGAGTGTACAGCCGTAGACAGGGTGATCTTGCTCATCTTGGATGGACGATTTGTAGGACGGTTTGTGCGCACGATCTTTGCTAAGGAGCAACTGTTTTGACGCTCTTTCAGCTCCTCGATGGCCTTGCTGAGCGTTGCAGAACACAGCTTTGGTCATTGTGAGGTAATACATATCCGTCACGGTTTCCAGCTCCAGCGAAAGAGCTTGGTAGATAGCAAATTCATGGGCATTCTCTGCGGGGTTGAAGACACAACTAATGTAGGTCGGGGCAGAGAGGTTGAGTGATTGTTGAGTCCAGGTTGTCCCATATTTGACCAGGTGAGAATGGGCGGGCTTGACTGGTCCCAGGCCAAATATGATTCCATTGTTCCAGGTTGCATGTAGTCCTCCAAATACAGACGCAGGCACCAGTCTTGCTCTTATCCCAGGGCTGGCATTCCGGAGCTGGGGTTATTGTAAAAGTTGTGAAGGCTGGGATGGGAATTATTACAGCTGATTGAATAATTCATGAGACTTGGTGTTTGATCAAGAGAGAAAAAGCTGTCGGATGTTGTGGCCTATATCTCAGCACCCGCTCCTCCGTTTAGTCCGAGTCTAGGTGCGTTGGATGCAAATTTGAAAGCGCTTTCAAATGATATATTTGATGGGATCAAATTTCCATTTATAGAAAACACCATTTTTGGAGGCTATCTGTGGGCTTCTCTGGGCTTGGATGTGCCTTTCCATGACTTAAGATTGAACTCCAGATGATTTTGAAGTTATATGTTCATTTCAAACAGTATAAATCAATTTCTATTTGCAGAAAGCCCATCTAGCACTGTATTGTACTGCTCCTGAGTTGTACTGTCCTTGCTATAAAACTGGGACTGGAGATGACTTGAGTCTGTTTTTTTGGGACAATAGTATGACCCTTCAGCTGTTGGAGTGAAATTATAAGCCAAGGGAACCCCACAGATAGCCTCCAAAAATGATGATTTCCATAAAAGACAATTTGATCCCGTCAAATATGTAATTCAAAGGCGCCTTCAATTTTGCACTCAACTCAACGGACCTGCTCCCAGACCAAAATTGACTGAGATACAGCCTCAGACATTTGACAACCTTTTCTCTCTCTTGATCAAACTCAAAGTCTCATGAATTATTCAATCAGCTGTAAGCCCGTGGGGGGCGTTTGTAGCAAGCGGAATGAGACGGTGTGTGAGATCCTTGGTTGGAGAGCCATCATGTGGTCGGGTATACAGCATAGCCGACGCGGCAAACAGTGTTCTCAATAAGATCTTTGAGTGTAGTGAAGAAAGCTTGTTTTTCAGAGGGATGAATCTGCGGGGCCCATCCACAATGAAGATTGTTTCCCTAAAAAGAATGATGAGCAGGACCTCATTATTCTTGACCTCAGTCTGGGCATATAGACCAAAGCAAGCTAAGAAAAAAGGACCCAGCTTGCTGCCTGCAACAATCAGTAAATGTACTAAATCTAGTCAGAAAACTCACCATTTGGGAGGCGCAAAGTGAGAAAAAACATGGTCCATCAGCACTCGTCATCATGCCAGTTGACATGAAGTGCCCCTTGCAGCAGTGCAATGTACTCTGCCAAATCCCTCCATTGCTGGCACAGGAGATATTCATTTGAACGCCGGTGATTTGGGTTGGTCGTATGCCCCCACAGGAGAACACATTGAGCTCAAAAGCTCAAGCAGTGATAGTAGTCCACTCTGACTTGGCCAATGCATATGGGCTAAGCATGTAGCAGACGTCGGAGAGCGAGCGCAGAAGCTCTGAACTAGCCTCCCTCTCTTCCTCCCCATTGATTTGCAACGCTGGGATTTCAAAGCCAGCATCGTTTTCTTGGAGAACGGTGGAGGCATTGCTCAAGGATTCATTGGAAGGAAAGCTGATTGTAGACTGGCAGGATCGGCCGTTTGATTTGCAGTATAGTGATACATGGAGGTCTGGGAGAAAAACTACCAAACCAACACCAAAACAAAATCCAAATGCGGTTGTGTTCGGGGGATTTGGACTGCAGGAAACAGCCAACTGCTTTGATGTATAATTTCTACCGATTGCAAGAGAGCTGATGCGAATATATAGCTGTAGTGCACTTGATAGCTGTGGTGCACTCGATGTAACGAGACCTAATAGATGTGCCAGTGTGACACTGATGATCAAATTAAGGATAGATAGATAAGAAAATTAGTATGTTTGTTAAGGTTGACACTATTGTAGTTCAAGTTTTAAGTTGTTCTAGCGTCCCAGCTACCAAGCTGCCGTAACAGCTAGTTGTGACTAGTTGTGACGCGCTGAGCTAGCAACCTTGCGGCCTAGCTATATAGTTGTGTGATGAGGTAACTAGAGGGTGGTGGTCCCCGTTTGTTCTCCGTTATTAGACAAGCTACAGGCGGCTTTATATACTACTCTACGGCTGGTCGCGTGATCCCGTAAATATGACTTGGACTGACTCAGAATGAATTAACACAGCTTCAGGTGCTTCTTGAGGCAGGGTGTCTCCACGCGCTGATAACTCCATGAAAATAAACGCGTTGGAATTACTCTAACTCAGGTTTTGCGCTGTGTGTTTCAACCTCAAAACCACCGCTGTTTCCTCTGCAGTTGGTGAGAGTGTTGAGGGTGCTTGGCTATAAAATGGCCATGAACTCCGACAGTGTGCAATATCGCTGAAGGGCTAGTCTGAGCTCAAATGTTATCGCGGAGCAGCCCTACCTGCGTGTACTCAAAATGGGGAATATATCTGGTGTTATGTGTTTTGATGCACTTGTGTGTTATGATGTTGCAGCGGGACTTGGACGTGTTGTGGGCGCTGTTGGATGAGTCAAGGGGATGGGGTAATTCTGGCTAATAGGGAAACGGGTTGGAGCCATCCCATGCTGCTGTGGGAATTATCTTGATCTTATCTGCATCTATCAAGGATCAATGTTTGAGGGTGCATGTGGGCGCTGGTGTCCTATTCCTGGAGGAAAAGGGTAATTGACCCATAGCTCACCAACCAAGAGGGCCTCAGGGATGTGCCAAGTACCATTAGAAAGAGGCGTAAATATGCTCTTCAACAGCTATGCGTTTGGTGGAGGGACAGAGACTTGAACCGCACAAGGTTCTGAGCCAGGAACGAGGGCCAAGGGTTCAACATCTGACAATCAGGGGACGTGGCAACGTGGAGCGCGACCTCCTGGATACCCGGCGCTTCGAAGGACCGAACCAATTGGCTATAGAGGATTCGACAATGGACCACACAAATTTCCTTATTCTGAAGAATTGTTCCTCACTCGTATTTCTTGGCTACTGTATATAAAGAGGGAGGGGGCATAGTTTTGGGCACATCTCGAGTTTGTATTCTGAACAAGTTGATTTGATTGGTTTTGGATTGGAACAAATAAGATTGGACTTGGACTTGGAATAAGCTAGGAAGCCTTTAGAACTTGGAAACGGCCAGAAGCCTTGGATTGGATTGGTTGAAACTAGGAAGCTTCTGTGTTTTGGATCTATTCTCGAGTATCGCGTTCATACGCAGAATGAGTTGGTGATTGGGAGTCAAGGACCTACTACCTTCTTTATCACCCATACTGTCAAGATTTTACACTTTTTACGTATATTTACATATTTTTCGTTTCTTT
Source organism: Mycena kentingensis (nom. inval.) (assembly GCA_014461125.1). Taxonomy (NCBI): domain Eukaryota; kingdom Fungi; phylum Basidiomycota; class Agaricomycetes; order Agaricales; family Mycenaceae; genus Mycena; species Mycena kentingensis (nom. inval.). The sequence goes on along the minus strand of JACAZG010000003.1, from coordinate 2,923,612 downwards.
TCACTTTTCTTCAATATCATAGACACAGCCCTGCGTATTGTCTGGCCAGACAATAAGATGTATAGCCACCCTTATTGTTTTATTGTCTTGCAGTACAGCCACAGAGTGCAGGACTAGGTATATAAGAAGTAGCTACAGCGCCCTGTACCCTAGTCCTTTTATTCTCTCTGCTCCCCCGTCACGCTTGCCCGCTCACTCTACTTGGCTGCCTAGTTGCTGTTGTGGTTATTGTGGTACCCCATCGGCGCATCTTACCGCGTCCTCTGGCGTATCACATGACTGTGACACGTGACTGATTGCGGCCTTGTTCGAGACACATACCCAGCTTCTACGCAGTTCGCTGTTATTTGTACAGTTGAGATACTATAAACTCAAAAATCCCAAAAGTACTCTGAACACCAAGTCCGCTTGTGGTTTAGTCTACGTGTTTCGAGATCACATGATTGTTTGCACCCACGTCTGGATATTTCTATCCTCACAATACCCTGGATTGGCTCTGTTACCAAGGCCAATCTCCCTAGACGTCTGTGTGTTTGGTGTGTGTGTGTGGGTATTGTGTGTTTGGTGTTATGTGTTTTGCTTTGTATTTCACCAGCCTGCGCGTTTCATCGCATTCCATTCTGTGCATAGAGTTCGCTTTTCAGTGCTGGCATGTCACGGTCCCACCCCGGATCAACCGGCCAACTCTCCATCGTGATGCCATCACAATGCGCGACCCCCGATACCCGATATAACCCACAAGGGGTGTTCACAACGACCTGAAAGCCCGATCGGACGTACAGGCTTATCCCTATACTACATACAGTATATAACCTTGGTACAACCTCGGGAGAGGCTTAACCTCTCCCTCGTCTATATACTACTTCGCCCTTACCGGGGCTAACGACTGTTCTCAAAATCCGGCCTGACACCCGATTCCTCGACGGCATCCAGTCTCCCGCCGGCAAACCCGACCTAGTCCTGACATGGCACTGCAAATGAATTGAGCCCAGCTCCGCCAACGTTTCTAGAATTCAAGCAGCCAATAATATTGCTCGCTTGTTGCTGACTCATGGCATGACTCGGAATCTGCTGACCAATGTATCGACTTGTTCTGACTCAGGATCTGGATCCTGTGCGACTCAACATGACTCGTTACAACTAGAGTGTTCTAAATAGGCTTCCAGAACTCACGGTGCTCCACTGCTGGCATATAATAAATATTGAAAAGGGGTATATTCATCGTCTGTGAAAATACATGTTATATGTATTTTGAAGGACTTCCAGGTGTGGTCAATTTTCCAGCCTATCAATAGCAAGGGATAGAATGGTGTCTCAACTCTGTTGCATCCTCAAGTAAGAGCGAAGATTTGTTGAACCATGGGGAGTCCAAGTAACGTAGGCTCAGGGAGGCAAGCCAATGAGTCGAATGTGAACAATGCGGCCACCGCTAGAGTGCTTCTGCTACTGAGGTGGGTGATGATTGGGATATTCGGAGGGATAGGCATCATCCCCTGGATTGCGGTTATCATGTAGGTTTTGCAGGCCTCATTGTATTTGTGGTGAGTGGTTCCCGGTCAATGCGTGATGTAATTCAAATAGTTGCTAATCTTCTTCTCCTCAGGGCCAGATAAATTTGTGATGAGTGGGAAGGTGTAGATATAGCCACTCTTATATTCGGTAGTTGTTTTGAGATTGAGGGTCAGACCGGGGGGATAAATGTGCGTAGGTGGTAGGGGATGGTGATAGGATGGGGTCCGAGATGGGGCGGAAGTGGTAGCTAGGGATGAGGGAGGAAGGTATGGTTGCTGCGACAGGTTGTGGGGAATGGGACAGTTTGAATATGCTGGCTGCAGAGACCCCACTGTAGCAGATCTAAGAGTATATTAGCTGCAAGGAGCAAGGAGCATTAAGCACGCACCATTAGAGCTCAGCATGGTGGATGTTAAGGATGAGCTGGCTGGCGTGTAAAGCTTACCACGAGTGGGCTTACTCGCGAGTGCATAGACGAGGATATTGACCCGCGGGTAATGGATACCCTTATTCCCATAGGTACCACAAGTACAGGTTTGGGTTTAGATCTACCATGAGTACTCGTCAACTATTTGAATCCATTATCTGTTCTGTTGCTCGATTTGGAGCCATCAACTGTCATCAGCACTTTGCTTTGCACCACAATGGTCTCCGCTTGCGCTCTGAGCCTTGTAGAAAAGCACTGTTTCCAAGTACATACACATGCTCCCTGCCGCCTCCCTTTCTTCCCAACTTATCATTGATAGACCGGTAAATTGACCACCCGGGAAAAGGCCCAGAATCTTTTCAATTCCGCATTTCTAGCAACGGATATCTATTGACATAGCTGGGCAGTACGTAGCAATGTTTGCCAAGGCGTTGGGGTCCAGGTCACAATACCATGGTAATTAGAATGACAGGTGTCACGGTTCACCCCCGGATCAGCCTGGCCAACTCCCCATCATGATACCATCAACACCCGATACCCGATATGACCCACAAGGGGTGTTCACAACGACCTGAAAGCCCGATCGGACGTACAGGGTTATCCCTATCCTACATACCGTATATAACCCTAGTACAACCTCGGGAGAGGCTTAACCTCTCCCTCGTCTATACACTACTTCGCCCTTACCGGGGCTAGCGACTGTTCTCGAAACCCGGTCAACGCCCGGTTCCTCGACGGCATCCAGTCCCCCGCCGGCAAGCCCGACCTAGTCCTGACAAAAGGGAGAGGTTCCCCCAATACCACTCGAACACGCCCGCCATGCTCAGTATCCACTTCACGATGTCGACGGACGTGTTCCTGCTGGGAGTAGGAGCAATACTGGCACCCTTCGTCTTCCTCCGAATCAGGGTGCGCGAAGCGGCCGACACCGCGAACCCCGGGCACGACCAACGCCCGGTCTGCCCCCACACTTCCCTTCACCGACCAACCCGGTGCACACACCCCATCGCGACTCCAAACCACCCCCGTAACCCGACTCAGGTTACTCCGAACTCAAGGCTCCGCCCTGGAGTCGCTCCCCAACCCCGCACCAGGGGAAACGACAACCCCGGCGGCACGCGTAACAACGACCGCAACCGAGGACCTCGGGCCAACAACGAGCGCCCGACCAGACGCTTCCCTACGACCACTGCCCCTACGCAGGTCGTGAACGATCGAGGGGAAACGTTCCTGTCTGCCCCATTTCCGATCGACATGGACAGTCGCAACTGGCCCCTACCCCCTTGGGTAGACGACCCTTCCCTTCCGGGCCCTGACCCGGAGACTCAACACTAAACCCCCGACTTGCGCTCGAACCCGAACAAACACGATTCGGACGTATACCCGATTTGGATTATTGACTACCTAATTCGGAAACAAAGGACAACTACCTCTCACGACACGAAGCTACATGAATTCTTTACCAACACCCGAACCCCGCAAGGGGACTAACCCAATCAACCACATCTTCGCTCAACTACAAAATGGGCAAACCGAGGAAATGAAATAATACAAGAGTGATACAAACACTGCTATCAACTGATAGACTTACATGTTACCGCGCGCGAGCCTTTCCCTTCCCCTTGCCATCCCACTTCGACGTGTCGTCATCTACGTCCATCGCATCCCAAAACTCCTCCGCGAGTTCCGCCTCCGACCGCGTGTCAAGCCTCGGCTCCGGAGATCCCCGCTCCCGAGCCAGTCGTCTCGCCAGGAACATCTCGTAGATGCCTGTGCACACGACCCCGAAGTAGCGAAAAAAGTCCTCGGCTTCGTCGGACCCCACAACCCGTCCCAGCTCCTCCATGAGTTCAAAATCGGCCGCCAGCAAGGTCATACCCGTCAAACGGCTCCGCTCTATCCGAGAGAAAAGCCCGAACAAGGACGACTCCGAGTCCCGGGGGCTCCGTTGCGAAATGGCCGAAGCTTGGAGGAGAAGAACCCCGATGGGGGAGAATCGTTCGCGCTCGGGCACCGAAGAGTCGGACTGGAGACGTTCGGACTCGGAGATGGCTCGTTCAACGTCCAAATCGCCGAACCACAAACGGACGTGCGGATACTCCGTCAGGGAGAAACGGACGGGGGAACGCGGACGTTGCGGGGCTGCTCGGCGACCAGACGAAGTCCCTTCCTCCCGGTCGGGCTCCGCTGGGCCGGGTCGACGCATCCGCTCGCCAGCGGGGCCTGCCGGGGGAGGGCGCGGGGCTTCCGCACGACGAGTACCCCCTGCCGGAGGGCATCCTCGAGACCCCCGCACGTCAGGGGACGGTCGGCGGGGGCGAACACCCGCCGGGCGGCGGCGCAGCTCGAGATCGGGAGTCTGCGGAACCCGCATAGCGGGCACGAGGGGGTGACGGGGATGGGGAAACTGGTCGTCCTTCCGCCGAGTCGAGCGACCCCGTTTACGTGGGGGGCTCGTCCTCGCTGGATCGAGAAGGGGAGCGACGTTTGAAGGATTGGCGGGGCGGCGAGTAATGTCGGGATTCGTGGAAGGCGGAAGAAGGTCTTGAGACGTGGTTTCGACGCCGAGAAAACCCGGAGGCCTCGGTCTCTCGCCGTAGCCGACTCCGCTCCGTCTTCTGCTGGGGAAGGAGGCGATAGTCGAACGTTCTCAGATCCAGCCTGCGAGCTGCCCGGGCAAGATCAGAAACGCCCCACGGTCAAACAAAGAGAGCTCGCACCCAGAAGCAAGAGGTCCTCAAACCTCGAATCTCCCTCAAGGAGAAAGTATTCCCCATGGACAGGGCCGGCCTCCCAGAACTCGAACCCGAAGCCGGCGAGGCGAGCACCATCGACGCGGTTGAACGCCTCCGAAAAGGGGCCCCACGACGAACAAGCCACATGCTGACGATTGCACTCGTCGCAGGCCTTGCGGGGGCACCTTCGAGTCGGAAGGTTCAAGTCGGCAGGCTCCGCCCACGCCCCACACAGACGACCACGCCTGCGGCATAGGTCGCACGCAGGTGCCAACGCCCGAACGACGCTCCCCGCCTTTCGATGGGGTTCGCCGGGAAAACGCTGCGAAGGCCCGACACGTTCCAACGGCGGCGCCGACGGAATCAGCCCGGGCATCTTGCCTCGCGCAAACTCATCCATGTTAGGCGAGGGGACTGATACACGACGAGGGAAGCGCCGCCACGAATCCGGACTCGGGGGACTCGACGACTCTGCGCCCTCGACCTCGGGCATCTCCACATCCTCGGGGGGTGGAACACGGATTCGGATAACCCGACGGGGCCGGCCTTCACTCGCCGACAAACTCCCCTCATCTTCTTCGTCCCCTTCAGAGGGGATATCGATAGGCGAACTGGAACCCTGGGAGGCGTACGACGGACCCGACCTCGTGTACGACGGGAAGTAACCCCGGTCGCGGAACCAGTTGAGTCGAAGGGGTGGAAGGTCTTGAAACGAGTCGATCCCGTATGGGGGAGGAAAGGGATACGGGAAGAACTCCAGTCCCGAAGGAAACCATAACCCCGAACGGGCGGCTGGACCCACGGTGCCGCTTCGGTGGCGGATCGGTACGCAACGATGGGATCGACAACGACGGGTCAGAGTCTCCTCGGTCGGAGCATCGGGCGTAACGAACGACGAACGTTCGAAGCGGAGGGGCGGGACGAAGCCGCCCGGTTCCGCGAAGACCAACTCCCGAAAAGGACCGAAGGACCCGTCGGAACGCTCGACGAACAACGAGTCGTCGCCAACCGACGACGGTATCACACCGGAACCGTTGTCGAGAAAAGCGTCGAGCCACTCGACGATTCCCTCGCTCGAGAACGCGGTGGTACGACCCGATGCCTCTCCTGTACGGAGATCCGCCGCCCCGTCCCGCAAACGAAGCAGACCCCGAGGGCTCAGCATGGCGCGGAATTCGACAGGGAACTCGCGACTGGGGGGATTGAAATGCTGAGCGAAGCGGGAATCCAGCGAGGGGAGCTCGGGGGCAAGGGTGCTCAGGAGGGAGTCGACGAGGCGCCAGAATTCGGCCGAGACAAAGGTCGGCACGCCAGCAGTCGAGAGGAAGACGAGCGTGATCAGGAGACGACGCTACCGGGGCTCATCAGTACCTAGCCCGAACAAAGAAAACGATTCACTCACCACTCGCGGCCACATCAATTGGGCCATGTACGACGTCCGATACATCGGCTGGGCCCACGCACGAACGAGCTCCTCCAGACCGGACTCGTGGTCGGCAAAAACATGCCGAAGATCGACCTCCTCGCCCGAGGAGGACCAAGCCCGGTGATTGCCCGAGGCTACATCGAAAACGGCCCCAAAGAACACGGATGGAGGGCCCGACACGACGAGGGACATGCCGGCGACACGCATGTGAGCGTCGAAGAGGGATTGCGCCCAGTCAAGGGTTGTTGCCCCGTCGAGGGAAACCGTGGAGAAACGCTCGCCCTCCATAAACCGAACGCGGAAAGGACGGTAAGTAGAATGGTCGCGCGGCGAAGGGCGGGACGTGCGGCCGGCGGGACGACGACGAGGAGGGCGGGAGACGATGGGAGGCGAACGAGGAATGAGCGGCACGTTGGACTCGAGACCCGCCGACGCGTCGGGGTCGGGACGGCCATCCTCGTCCTCCAGGTCTTCGAGCCCAGACTCGGAGAAAGGGTCGAAGAGGTCGGCGCCGAAGAGGTTGGTGAATCGACGGGTCATTCGACCCAAAGAAAAGGACCATGCGTCGCGCCGGGGACGATAGGGTCGAGGGCGGGGGTCATCGTGAACACGAGTGTCGGACGTCTCCTTTGAGGGAGTTGAGGTGCTGGGAGGGGACATGGCGAAAGCGAAACAACCCGCGAAACTAACCCGCGGACTTATATACCCCGAGCCCGACCCTCGCCCGAATTCCGAATGGAAGCCCGACTCAGTTTCGAGCTTCTCCTGCGGAAGTTTAACCTCCCCTGAAACGGAGATCGAATTCAAACGACAAACATGCGCCCATAGGTCGTGGGACCCGCAGCCAAACAAACTCGGGTTTTCAAATTCGAAGCCCGTCAAACGGGAATGGAAGCCCGGGAGAAGCGAGAACCCTCGCGGTCGGTGCCTCAAGGCGGGACGGAGGCAAATTTAACTCTGTCCCGCGTGGCGTGAGAAGGGGTGGGAGGACAAAGGAATTCCGAATGGCAAACGGTTTGCCGACCAGCATCTACCCCGGAAAGGGAAGGAGAAGTGTACAACGTGACAGCCGACGTCTCGGTGACGGTCCAACCGTACACCTGCACCAGCTGGATGCAGGAAGAATCCGAAAAGGGTTGAAGACGCCCAAAAAGGGAAAAACTTCGCAAACGACAAAGAAAATCGACCGGCCCCGACCCTAAAGGGGATAGGAAAGTGTACAACGAAGACAGCCGAAATCTCGGTGACGGTCCGATCGTACACCTGCACCCGCCGGATGCAGCCGAAGCCCGAAATGCGTGCTCCACCAGGGTGGACGGTAATTCGCAAGGGAAATGATGAAAGAAAATCGAGAAAATCAACAAAATCGCTCCAACGCCCGTACCCTGCCATTGCAGGTGGTAAATCGAGGACGGGCTACCTTTGCCAACACAAAAAAAAAAAAAAAAAAAAAAAAAAAAAAAGCGCCTTTGGAACTACAAAACTCAGCAAACCATGACTCTCCCCCGGCAAAACTCGGCGCGTGTTCTGCCCTTGCAGATTGTAATTCGCCCTTCTTTTCCGAAAGACGAGCTGCTGCCGCAACTACCCCCGATATTCCGAACATGGTGAATTCAACGCCCGATATCGAAATTTTTTTCGGGCATGGGAGACGCACCATAAGCTCGGGACGAGCTACCTTGGAGGGGGGTGATGTCACGGTTCACCCCCGGATCAGCCTGGCCAACTCCCCATCATGATACCATCAACACCCGATACCCGATATGACCCACAAGGGGTGTTCACAACGACCTGAAAGCCCGATCGGACGTACAGGGTTATCCCTATCCTACATACCGTATATAACCCTAGTACAACCTCGGGAGAGGCTTAACCTCTCCCTCGTCTATACACTACTTCGCCCTTACCGGGGCTAGCGACTGTTCTCGAAACCCGGTCAACGCCCGGTTCCTCGACGGCATCCAGTCCCCCGCCGACAAGCCCGACCTAGTCCTGACAACAGGCAGTGTTATATTGTTGCCGTTAACCGACTGTTTGGATAAGCAACCATTGTCATGAGGAGCGTAGCTAGTAGCACTGCAGAATCAATTGGTTTACACCAAGGGAGGCACTGCTGAATTGTTGCTCCGCACCAAGAGACTGGATTCGCAACTATCGTCAGAACGAACGTAGCTAGAAACATAGGTTCAATTGATTGGTACAGCCTACGGAATGTACCAGAACCTTTCAACTAAATAGAGCGACGATCCAATACACATACAAGTCATGTGACCAGTAGGTAGAGTAGTATATAAGGAGCCTGTATTTCGAATAGCGGGAACAGAGCCCCTCCGGGGGCAAATCTCTAGAATAACAATTCCCCTCGGGAGAGAGCCACCACTCCTCTCCCTCTCAGCAATCAAGTAGGGTCAGCACCATCACCGCTGTCGCCTCCTTCATTTGCTCCAAGGGACTTTTAACCACAAACTATTTCACACTAAGTACAATTCGTAACTAGAACAAGGTAACAAGGAACTAGGAACTAGGAACTTCGAAACAAGGAACAAGGAACTAGGAACTTCGAAACAAGGAACAAGGAACAAGAACCTCGAAACAAGCAACCACGTGACCACAGAATCACGTGACCATCAATTTCCCACACAGACTAAATTCGTTTCACCAGAAAACTTCAACTCACAAGTTGACATTCAATTAGCCTTAAACAAGTAGAAATCTTGAATTCGCATTAGTCGTTTCCTGCAGCTCGAACCCTGAACTCACCCACATTAGGAGTTTGTTTTGGTGTTGGTTTGGTAGTTTCTCTCCCAGACCTCCATCTTCATTTTCCACGTGTATCATCATGCCCAAGGGCAAGAAGCGCTCAAATCCCGAGTCCGCTCGATCTTCTAAGAAAGCCAAACCAGACCCAAAGACACCATCCAAGCCTTCTATTACTTGGGGCAAAGGGATTGGCAGAAAGACGTACAATGAGGTTGGACCTGCTACGTTTAAAGGATAGCTCGTCTGTAATTTGCTGAGTAAACCCCTGTGTTGCAGAACTGGCCAGTTGTGGTTGTTGACCAACTTGATTTTGCCGCCAATACCAGAAACTGAAAGCTGCTAACTGCCGCTCCCGTCAAGAGCATCAACCAATCTACAGATGGATAAGAGGATGTGGCGGACCGGGGAACAGAAAAGCAATGTACCAGACCGCGCCATCAAGTTGCTGTCACTCCTCAGCATATGCCGTGACAGACGTAAACTTGTCTTCCGCGGTGTAGATCTGCCACATTCATTATTAGCTTGTGAATGGAACGAAACAGACACATACGGAGTCAGGAAATGCACCCAGCTGCAAACAGCTTGTCCGGGAACAGATTGTACACCATCCCGTTTGAGCTCGAGGTACTGTACTCCCATGCAAGTGCAGCCGAGAGCGAGCTGAGGGCTGTCCAGACCTGCATCAAGCTCACCGTCGCCGCCTGTACAGATCAGCCCCGAGTCAACAGTATGAACACGCAAACTCTTACCTAGAACACCTTTGCTGTGTCCCTATCTTGCACAACCTTGCTGGTCTGGGCCATCGCTGTAACACCCACATTCCCTTGACTCCGAGGTTTGTTATCCCGCTGCAGGTATGTCCAAGGATCTGCTGGGACATCAAGAGTGTATTCAAGTTGTTGACAAGGTAATCTCCCCACTTCTTGAGGGTGCCGTACTTTGTGATGTGTCAGGGTAATGAGCAGGCTGGAATAAGACAACACAGGTATCGCGAGATCACCAACCCGTACCTGCTTGCCCGCACATGCACAAGCGCCATAATCATCATTTTTTCTAAATCTGCACAGAGTTAGCCCAAAGGAAGTTATCCCACGGGGAGATAACACATGTTTGACAGCAACACCTTCAATGTTCTGTGTGTTACCAGGTATGCTGGGATATGACGTCCCTTGAATTTGCCACAGTTAGCCCTCGCAGATACAATTTTGTGATGTTGTTTATTGCGCCCAGCACACGGGTGTTGGTGAGTTTTGAGAAGAGGCTGATGTTGGAGTAGTTCTTGAATTGCATACCTGGCGCTGGGTAAGTGGGTATCGGGCAGACAGAGAGGCTTCACAGGTCAGCATCTGTCAGAACGAGGCCAGGTAGGGCTCGGAGACGAAGTCGGGGTTCGGGAAGTTTCCCGATAGTTTCCCGACGGGCGGTCGGGTTTCGGTTACTGGAGATAACGAAGGACGGTTTAAGCCCCAGGTGGGGTCGTTATTAAGACGAGATAGAAGCTACTGTAAGGCTCTATTGAGTCGGGTTAATATACTAGCGATTTCCCTTTGTTAACCCTCTCCGTCTGGCTGTCCTCCTTTGTGTAACCCTTTGTGTTACACAAAGGGATGTTGGTAGTTATTGATCAGTGATGGGGGCGTTTCATGACATCACCCCCCCGTTTAAGGGTGTTCGACCCGAGCGCCTTGGATGTGCCGAAAAAAAAAAAAATCGATGCTGGCCTTTGTTATCGACGGTCGCCGGAGAGCTTTCGCCCTTTGACAGTTCCGGAGTATTTCAACAGAGCGTTCTCAACGAGTTTCACCTCGGAGTATTTCAAGCGCCTGGCCCGTTAGCAGAGGGAGGCAATCTCCTTCTCGCATCATCCAAAGGGGAAGGCAATGTCCTTCTTGCACATACAAACGGTTTCGTTTGGTTTGAGTATTTCTCCAGGTTTTCCCGGTTCCCCTAGCGTGTCACCGCCTCGTGTGTCGCGCGGCGTTTAAGCTATTAAGCTTCTGCGCTTCTCCGCAGCCTCCATTCTCCGAACCCGACTCATCGTCGGGAATGTATTGGTTTAGCCTTCGGCTCCCACGGCGCTTCCTATGATCGTGTTTCAACTTCCCTTTATAAAGGGGAGGTCGGAATTCTCTTCTTTCTTTCTGCCATGTCTTTCTCTCATCCCGAATATCCCGAAGTCGTTCGTCCCGACGGCTCTCGTCTCTCCGACGAGGTGTGGCGCCCTACGCCGTCTCGGTTCACGCTGGTCCACCCCTCCGTTTATCCCGGTCTCCACCACCGAGTTCTCTCGGCTTTCCTAGACCGCGAGGATCCCATTTGGCCCTTCGCCCCGTCGTCGCATCCGATAGTTTTCCGTCCCCTCGACGAGTACAACCCCAACTCTTTGGCGACGATAATGCCAGTCCTGACGCCGCCGACGTATACCGCGCCTCCCCCTCCCCGCGACCCGCATCCTCACGGCTTCCCCTCGCGCCTCTTCCGCGAGCTACACGGTCTTTCCGTCTGGGATCGTTTTCGGGTTTGGCGTTCGACAACGCCTTCTTCCCGCGTCTTGTCGACCACCACGGTGCCCCCTCGTCTTCACGACGAGTCTATGCAGTTGTGGGAGGACATCCGGGATTGGACGCGCGAGGACTATTACCACGCGCAATTCCTCGTTTACGCGCAGCTTATGTGGTGGGACTGTTGTGTTCTCGGGCCTTACCAGCGTTGCGTTGGTGTCATCTTTGACCGGTCCAATCCTCGCCCCTCCATCGAGATCCCGATGCCCAATCCTGCGACGGGTTCCACCATCGCTTCCTTGGACGTCCGCCAGGAGTTGGACACGCGTAACGATGTGTTGTTGGAGGCGTGGCGCCCGTTTTGTCGCGACCCGACGGAGGAATCCGTTGCTCTCATCGTCGAGCCTTTGGTGCGTGCGGGTTTCCTCGTGATCAAATGCGCGTTGACTCCTCCTAGCTCTCTCTCTGGCACTTCCTCCTCCTCCTTGCCCACCTCGGTTTCCCGGTGTTTGTGTCGGAGCGCTTCCTTGCCAGCAGCTGCACTCAGGATTAATCCATTAATCAAGGGTAGTTAGCGTAAAGGCTATTGCAACTATTGAGGGTAATTGCCATGTGTCACTGGTTGCTCATTTATGGAAGGTCCCCTATGTGAGGGAATGAGTTCAAGGGTTTATTAGTATTTATTGGGGGCCTATTGGAACTTAGGTCAGGACATCCCCAAGGTTTTTTAGGTCTGGCTTTCCAATGGTATAGTCAGCTAAGCCTGTTCATGACCCCATCAGTCCCTATCACACTTTTCTTTCTACGTCCCTACTAACCTAATCCGAACCCTAACAAACCTCTAACCTAATCCTGACCCTAACTAAAACTAATCCTGACCTAACCTAACCTAATCCTGACCCTAACCAACCTAACCCTAACCAAACCTAACTCTAACCAAGCGTATTCCCCAATATCAGAGCTCCCATCACAGGTTTGTCCCATTTTTCCTACGCTCAATTTTATCTATACCTTTAACTTTCCCTATTAGACCATATGCTCAATCTCAAAAAGCCCTAAGTTACAGCTGTTTTGTGCCTCAAATTGCCTCAAACAGAGTTACCCTCAATTATTGCAATAGCCTCTACGCTAACTACCCTTGATTAATGCATTACCCTGAGTGCAGGAGGTGTCCTTGCCGCCACCGACTTTATAGCCCGTCTGGCGGGTCCCGTGCGCCTCGACCTTGGCCCCGATCCCGCCCGTTTTGAGTTCGACGACGAAGACCCGTCGAGTTCCGTACTTTTCGCTTCGTATCGCCGCCGCCCGAGAGCCCGTTCTATAACCGAGCCTGGCGAGGTTTCCGCAGCCCGCGGGACATCTCTGTCGTCAACTTTACCGACCCTCGCCAGGTGTGGAACAAGGGTCGTTTTGCCGGGTTGGGAGCCGCCACTGGGTTCCGGTTCGACGGCATGTTGGACGTGTTTGATGGTGCGCGTCCAAATCCTTTGTCCTCGCTAACCACTGATTGGCTTGGGTCCAGCCCTGCTCCATCCTCGATTCAGAGCCGACAACGTTACCCCCTGCCCCGGGGTGTTTAGGTCGATCAGCGAGGAGGAAGCCGACGCCCGGTGTTGGGAGGAAGGGGGCCACCTATGGCGATTTGAGCGGGACGCGCGCGCTCCCTATCCCATGCCCGCCGACCTGGCCTCCGTGGAGTACCTGTCGGGTTTGACTCCGCCGCCATCTCCCCTACCGATACCGCCCTCTCCGTCTCCCCTTCCGGCTCCGCAGGTGACCACCGTCGCACCCGTGTCCGTCAACGATGCCGCGGATGCTTCGGGCAATGTGGAGATGGCCGACGTCGATGCGGGGCCTGCAGGTGTCGAGATTATCCACGAGACGTCGGGACGCGGCTCTCAAGAAGGGGGAGGCACCGGACCGACTCCTACGTTGGTTGTCACCCCAAATTCCTCCGCCCCCGGGTCGCCCCGTACCCCTCCGTCCCACAAACGCCGTCGGTCCCCATCCTCGTCCTCTTCCTCCTCCTCCGAGTCGGCTCCCGAAGATCATCCGGCGGGGGCAGCCTCACGCCCGTACGGAACCGTTGGTCCTGGCGAGGCATGTCGCAGTTCGATCCCAACCAACCCGCGTCTGAGTCCTCCTCCCACCCGACGCTGCAATCGGCCCAGTCCCGCTTCTGCGCAGGATTTCGTGGGAGGTGTGCCCCGGGCGCTGGTTCACCAGTCGCTCGGGCATCGCGCGTTCTTCCCGGGGGAGTCGCATGTTCGGCCCGTTGGGCGCATCGTTCGTGCATTGTTGCCTAGTTGCGCTCGGTGCCGGACACAGCACCGGCTTTGCGCCGTTGGCGAATCGGGTCCGATTTCCGCTAGAGCGGGCAAACGCCGCTCCGCGTGCAACACCTGCAAACGGAGCAACAAGCCGTGCAGTTCGTGGGGCCCCATGAAGGCGGCGTACAAAGCCGGCAACTTGACCAAGTTGGGCGGGTTTTCGTTCCAGTACTGGCAGCATGTGGGCGAGCGGTGGTACGAGCTCTTGGAGTACGATTTCCGCGCCGACTGGGGATTACTCGGTGCGTTATTCCTTTTTGTGTTTCCCTCAGGGATGGCTGACAAGTCGTCTAGTCGGGAATCGGGTTTCTTATGCCAGGCTGCTGTCGGCATTGCAGCCTCGGCATAATACCGAGCGTTCTCAACAGCGCGCCCAGCAACGTCGCCCTCCAGCCGCGAAGAGACAGCGGCGGCAGTCCCCAGTGTCAAAACCCTCCGTGTTGGATACTTCCCGTGGTGCGGCGGGGCCTTCGGGATCATCGAGGCCCGGCCCGAGCCATCCGTCGGGTTCCTCATCGGGATTCCCGTCGGCTTTCCCGTGTTCCGATGCGGGATGGGAAGGGGCGCGGGAACGCCGAGCTCGTCACCCAGCGTCTCCCCATCGGTATCCTTCACGTTCCGCTTCCCCCCGCCGTCGACCCGACTCCCCGCCTCCTCGGCGACATCCCTACTTGCCCCCTCCGTCCTCTCGTCGACCGAGCTCTCCCCCTCGAGTGCGTAGGGCGGAATGGTCAGAGGGGCCTCGACGCGACTCTTCCCGTCCTCGGTCCCCGCCTCACGGACCGCGTTTTCGGGGTCCCACGGTTGGAGTTGGCTCCGCCGACTGGAACCTCCCGCGTGGTCCCTGGGCCGAGCGAGGTCGTCCTGCGTTCCCGGGAGACTCCCTGTTACGCGTCGTGCACGTGGCGGGAGGATGGTCGGATTTTTGCAATGCGACCCGTCTTGGCTCGTGACCATCAGGAACGGAGACGGAGCTAGGGGCGGAGAAGCGGAAGCGGAGGAATCGGGAGTTCATTCTCCTTCGAAGTTCGAACCACATGTACAATCCAAAACACACCAAGTGTGCAACGCCAGAAGGCGTGGGAAAGTCGGAAATGATCTCCGCCCCATGAAGGGATCAGAGATCACTCGGAGCGGAGTGACATGGCGGAAACGGAGTAGAGTATTGTTCGCCCAAAGATATGAGGTCCGAACGCATATATGCGCAACGTCGGAGGACGTGGGAAAATCACAGGTTACCTCCGCGCGTCGGAACGGAGCGGAGGTGTCCTGGATTGGACCAACATATTCAAGGAATAGACGAACGACTCGTACCGACGAATTCCGGACTTCCAACGATATCGGAGTAAGTTGAAGCAACCGAAGTATCGTCAGCTCAGCAGGGACCGTGGGAGTGCAGAGCGGAGATCAAAGCGGAGATCAAGGCGGAGGTCGGAGCTGGGCGGAGCGGAAGGCGGAGCGGAGGTACCGAAGGGAACTTGTGGACGAGCACGAGGCCAGGGGCTGTAACAACAAAGCAGAACGTCGGAGTTGTCACTGGGGGCAAGCATGCTTTTTCTGCACTGGAAAATGCATGGAAAAGCAATGGAAAATAACTTATATACTCGGTATTTACCCAGTGTTCTCCACTGCGGAAAAGGTGTAGAAAATATCCTCTTGACCGCCATTTACCTAACATTTTCTGCTGTAGCAAATCCTGGGAAAATTTTATATTTAACCGTGATTTTCACATGTGGAAAATGTGGTGAAAAGAAGTCCTATTCATACCATTTTCTTGGCATTTGATTCACATTTTCCGCATGGGAAAATCCCCTGTTTTCCCATGTGAAAAATATCAAGTAAATGATGAAGGGGTCTTCCATATATAGTAGTATTGGGATTGCTAGGATTCTTCCAGGATTCCTTCCTACTATGGCAACTTCTGAATACAGTACAACAGATTCTTTGGGGTCTCTGAGCAACATGGTAATGCCATTGATACAGTTGCGGCCAAATTACTTGCCACACCCCGATTTGGAAGGTCCCATCATACTTCATATTTTTTCTCTATAATGCTACAGCTACATGATATGTGAGGCATAGATTCCATATATATGAGCATTTCTAGCATCTTCCTACACTACAAGGCAATTTGAGAAGTTTCCTGGGGATTGTGATGGGATGTTACATGTGTGACACACACTTTTAATGGGCCAGACACTGGGCACAAAAGCATATTCCTTGCATAGCTGACCTATCCTTAGCCTCAATTTCATATCCTGGCCACAATGTCAAATTTCTGGTGTAAATACACAATATTACATGTGCCTTCCAAATCGGGGTGTGGCAAGTAATTTGGCCGCAACTGTAGATGAGGCATATGCTGCTGCAAGTTAATGTAGGTATGCTGCTCCAAAACCATGGAATTCTGCCACCCAAATTATATTGCATACGTCCAGGACCTGTCAAACACTGACTGCAATGACAGTCAAATTGTATGAAACATCCTCGAGCACTTCTAGCACAGAGATCTTTAGGCCAGTCTTAATTGACTGTGCTTTGCATCCATGTTCTGTGACTGTGCTTTGCATCCATGTTCTGTTGGAATCCCTGTTCCATTATAAATAATATCATCTTAAACATCCAATCAAATAGGTGAAGCTAATAAGCCCCAAACCAAATTATTGAGCTCCTCATCAAAGTGGAAGTTTGTTTACTTCTCCTATCGAGCTGTTGGCAACACATTTATGCACCATAGCTAAACAGCAAAGTCTAGATATTGTGAGTTAGATTTGCCCATTGGTCCATGATACAATTTCTTTGTCTAAATCACAGGATTAGAAGTTAGATATCGAGCTTATTTTTGACAGAAATTTTTGGAACATATATAAGCAAAGGAATTTCCAATTCTCATTATTTCTCTTGCAAATTGAACCAATCAAACTGCGCAGGTGTTGGTCAAGATTCCTGAATTTTATGCTACAAAACAGACCCCACAGCAGTAAAAGGAAGCAAAGTTTGAACCATCTTGCCGATAGTCAATTGCGGGGAGTATTACACCACATCTACTTCAGAGTTCCAATTCAAGCGGAGCAATACTGAGAAACGCTAAGAGGCCACCAGAATATTTGTTATGTGGACTAGTGGTAATCTGCTCTGTCTCGAGAATTCCCTTGTTCCGGCCGTGCCGGTGTTCGATTCTCGCTCGGGTCTTTCTTTTCGCTAGCTGACCTCCCTATGCAGTGACGTAGCGTTGCGCCGGGCGCGACGCTACGTCATCTTTGATCCGCGGCTCCCAGTCTGAGGAAAACCCAACACATTCTGCATGCTTTCCGCTGCACCAGGAGTCCATTTTGTAGCATAAAATCCACACAATTCGATTTTCATTGTTGCAAATTGATCTAATCAATTTGGCTAGTGATATTGACAATTTGTCTCCCTCCACTCCTGACCTGTGCTTCAAATAATCTTGTCAAGAATGGTTCCTCACATACAAGATACTGGCTTACCATAAATAGATGTATAAATGTGTATATGTATATATAACAAATACAGGTACAGCTGATTGAGTAGTCAATGAGACCGTCAGTTTGATTGAAAAAAGTTACTAAGGCCATTGCTCTAAAATCAGTGCTCACTTCTTTCACAGCTGGGCAGCATGTGGTCTGTGTGCATTTGAAAATATATCCTCTCCATAAATAAATGTCTGCAAAGGTATCACGTTTTCATATTTCACTTAATTTGGCTCGCCTGGTATCCGGCCGCAGACGGAATCCTTGTGCCCTATCAAGGCCGCAGTTAGTGCACAGAATGCAGGTACTGCATAAGATCCCATTGAACACACTCAAGATACATTGAAGAAGCAAGGGCTCTAGACATTTGTCCTTTTCTTTTCATCAAACAGGTACCTCATGAATTATGCAATGAGCTTCTATTTTGAGCAAAATAATCCGTGACCATCCAGATAAAGAAGAAGAGCTATGTGTTTTCATAAATCTCAACCTTGGAATAAAGCTGTTTAGAGGCCGCAGTCTGCATTTGATTCTCACAAGAAAAAGACGAATTGGGATGAATTGCTTTGACCTGTTTTATGTCCTGAAAAAAAAATGAACTTACAGGGAATCTGAATAGCTCTAATGCCACAATGTGGTTGTAATGCAAATACTAGCATGGGTTTACCTGCTTTAGATATTTGACTTGGATGTTGGAATCATGTTGTTTACAGCAGAGCAGGGATGCAAGTTGATTGAGGCTGCAACCTGATTATCTTTGCACAAGTAATATAGTATCTCACTCTATTTGAATAAGGCATATTGGTTGCAGCTCAAAATGTTTCTGATGCACAAATTTTGAACTTGTCAGGTTTTTTCTGGACTGGGCATCAAAGACCTGCTGCTCAGAAACCCTGTAGAATCTGTTACCCTTAGTGGTGAATCTGCCCCTGGTAGGAAGGAATCCTGGAGGAATCCTAGCAATCCCAATACTACTATATATGGATGACTTCTTCATCATTTACATGACATTTTCTGCATGGGAAAACAGAGGATTTTCCCATGTGGAAAATGTGAATCAAATGCCAAGAAAATGGTATGAATAGAACTTCTTTTCACCACATTTTCCGCATGTGAAAATCACGGTTAAATATAGAATTTTCCCAGGATTTGCTACAGCAGAAAATGTTAGGTAAATGGCGGTTAAAGAGGATATTTTCCACACCTTTTCTGCAGTGGAGAACACTGGGTAAATACCAAGTATATGTCATGAAACGCCCCCATCACCAATCCACAACTACCAACATCCCTTTGTGTAACGTAAAGGGTTACACAAAGGAGGACAGGTGGACGGAGAGGGTTAACAAAGGGAAACCACTAGTATATTAACCCGACTCGATAGAGCCTTACAGTAGCTTCTATCTCGTCTTAGTAACGACCCCACTTGGGGCTTAAACCGCTCTTCTCCGTCTCGAATAACCGAAACCCGACCGCCCGTCGGGAAACTCTCGGGATTCTTTCCGAACCCCGATTCCGTCGCCGAGCCCTACCTGGCCTCGTTCTGACAGAAGATAGAAGCTCCCTAATCATCGGGAATGCCGCTAAACGAACGACTCGAGCAACTATTGCGCATCCTCTTAATACTCCAGCTGGGCGCTGGTGTCGGGCGAACTCTCTGGGGACTACTCCGCCCTGCGTTGGATTCCCGCAACCCGAAACCCGACAAGCCCTCTCCCCGGGTTACCGAGTACCCGATGCACCAGCGGGACAGATGCCATTGCCCAGCCCACGAAGGAGTCGGCTGTAATGGTCGGGTGTGGATACCCAGGACTATCATTCCGGATGGAGGATATGGGCAACAAACCCCGGGAGGAAGAACGCCTCCTAGCCGACGACGCCACCCTTGAGAAACCCGATGGAAGGAACCCGATACCCCCTTTTACTTATTTTTGTCTTCAACTCAACTTCCTTCACGCTCGAAAAGACAATGGACCGCCTGGATAAATTATAAACAGCTACAACATACAAGACGAATAATCGGCGCATGCAGGAGACGACTACAAAAATCCGAACAAGTTCAGCGCGCCCGTTCCTTGCCCTTGCGACTCGGTCCCTGCCGACCCGTTGACTCCGGCGGTCTATTCCCGAACTCCTCGGCCTCGACGGGATCCGACGGCAACGCCTCATCGGCGGGAGGGAACCAACGACGAAGGAGCCCCGATATGTCCGCAGCCGGGTCGGCCGGCTCGGGCGGGTACGTCGCCGGGTCGCGATCCCGGTATCCCGCCAGGGAATCCTCGTCGTACCGATCCGGGTGCCGATGGTTCCAGATGCGGGCCGCCTCCACCGAAGCCACGAACGCGACCTGCGAGACGTACTGAAGGAAGCGGATCGAACGGTGGTTATCGGTCCGAGCCGCCAAAGACGCTAGGAGGGCGCTATCCGCCCGACAGGTGAAAGTCCCGAACTGCTCCGCAGGGGCGAAGACATAAGTCGGAATCCCGAACAGCGAGTGCGCTGAGTGAGGATTGAGCGACTCGTAGTCCGTCTGCAACATCGTGTGGCCCCACGAAGACAATCGCTGGCCGTGCGGCGCGGAACCAGCCCTGGGCGAGGAGGCGTCGACGGCCGCCTGGCACACGTCCAGATTAATCATCCCCGCCTCGGGATCCGGACGGTCTAGGCGACCCAGCATCGACATGGAACCCCAAACCCGGTCAAGGATCTCAAGATCCAGACGGGAGAGGTCGGGAGTCAACATCGAGCGAGGGAACAGACCGCGGTCGTCGACGCTGTTGGGAGGAACGCTCGCCTGTTCGCGGCGAGAGGAAGATGGCGAGGGAGCCCGCGAAGTCACCGAGGAGGACTCGGGATCGGAAAACGACCGCGAGGAAGCTGGGGACGGTGAGCGAGGGCGAAGCGTCTCCCGATACGTAGGCGAGGACCGCCTCGCGTCCCTAGGGCGCTCCCAGTGCGCCGGCGAGGAAGAAGAGGCAGAGGCGAACGGGCGGACACGCGGGGAGTCGCCCGGAAACGCGGAGCGACCTCGCTCTGCCCGGGGACCACGCGGAAGGTTCCAATCGGCGGCGCCAACTCCCACCGTAGGGCCCCGAAACGGGGCCGCGAGGCGGTGAACGAGGGGGGGAAGAGCCGTGTGGAGGCGTTTGGACCACTCCGCCCTATGAACACGAGGAGGGGAGCTTGGGCGACGAGCGGAGGGAGGCGGCGAATAGCGACGTCGCCGAGGAGGCGGAGAGTCCGGCCGACGACGGGGGGAAGCCGAACGACGGGGGAGACACCGGGGCGTCGAGCTCGACGCTCTCGGGCCCCTTCCCATCCTGCATCGGAATGCGGAAAAGCCGACGGGAATCCCGATGACGAACCCGACGGGCGACCCGGGCCGGACCTCGAGGATCCCGAAGGCCCCGCCGTGCCCGGTATTGGGTGCGGAGGGTCCTGACGCTGGGGATTGCCGCCGTTGCTTCTTGGGGGCAGGAGGGCGACGCTGTTGGGCGCACTGTTGCGAGCGCTCGGTATTATGCCGAGGCTGCAAGGCCGACAACAAGCTGGAATAAGAAACCCGATTCCCGACTAAACAACTCGTCAGCTATCCCTGAAGGTTACGACTAAAGAAACAGCGCACCTAATAACCCCCAATCGGCACGGAAATCATACTCCATGAGCTCGTACCACCGTTCGCCCACATGCTGCCAATACTGGAACGAGAACTCGCTCAATTTGGTCAAGTCGCCGGCTTCGTACGCCGTCTTCATGGACCCCCAGGAACTGCACGACTTGTTGTGCCGTTTGCAGGTATCGCACGCGGAGCGGGGTTTGCCCGCCTTAGTGGATATCGGGCCCGATTCGCCCACGGCGCAAAGCCAGTGCTGTGTCCGACACCGAGCGCAGCTAGGTGACAGTGCGCGAACGATTCGCCCGACCGGCCGCACATGCGACTCCCCGGGGAAGAACGCGCGATGACCGAGCGACTGGTGAACCAGCGCCCGGGGCACGCCCCCCACGAAATCCTGCGCGGAAGCGGGACTGGGCCGGTTGCGACGGCGGGCAGGCGGGGGACTTAGGCGGGGGTTGGCCGGGATGGAACTCCGGCACGCCTTGCCAGGCCCCACGACTCCGTACGGGCGTGAAGTGGCCCCTGCTGGACCCTCTTCGGGAGCCGACTCCGAGGAGGAGGAGGAAGACGCGGATGGAGAACAACGACGCTTGTGCGACAAAGAGGCACGGGGCGACCCGGGGGCAGAAGAGTTTGGTGTAACAACGGAAGTAGGAGCCGGCCCGGAGCCTCCCCCTTCTTGGGAATTTCGACCCGACGTCTCGTCGATAACCTCGACGCCTTCCGTACCATGAGGCGACCGCGTATGTCGAATCTGAATGCGCCGGGGACTTGAAGGAGGGGTCGGTGGCGGCAACTCGACGAAACCCGGAGAGTCCGGGACTTCGGGTGACTCGCGAGTGGGAGGCGCGGAGGACGGACCAGGAGCAGCGGGCTCGACTTCGACGTCGGCCATTTCCACATCGCCAGAAGTTCCCGCCGCGTCGTCAACTGATACGGGTGCGACGGTGACTCCCGGCGAGGACGGAGAATGGGGTGGAGAGGGCGGCGTCGGCAAGGGGGACGGAGGCGGGGTCAAACCCGACAGGTACTCGACGAACGAGGGTTCGGCGGGAAAGGGGTAAGGAGCGCGCGTGTCCCGCTCGAACCGCCACAAGGCACCTCCTTCCTCCCAACAGCGAGCGTCGGCTTGCTCTTCGGCGACCAGCCGGAACACCCCGGGGCAAGGGGTAACGTTATCGGCCCCGAAACGAGGATGGAGTAGCGCTAGGGAAGGGCGATCAGTTAGCGGGCTAGACAAAGGGATACGAGAACGCACCATCAAACGCCTCGAGCATCCCGTCGAAGCGGAATCCCGTGGCCGCCCCGAGACCAGCAAACCGCCCTTCGTTCCAGACTTGGCGAGGGTCCTCGAAGTTAACAACCGAGATGTCCCTCGGGCTCCGGAAACCCCGCCAAGCACGATTGTAGAACGGACTTTCCGGTGGCGGGGATACAAAGCGGAGTATCGAGCCAGGAGAGTCTTCCTCGTCGAACTCGAATCGAGCGGGGTCCGGACCGAGGTCGAGACGAACGGGACCCGCCAGACGGGCTATGAACTCGGTGGCGGCAAGGAAACGCTCGGACACGAACACCGGGAACCCGAGGTGGGCGAGGAGGAGAAGGAAGTGCCAGAGGGAGAGCTAGGGAACTGTCAACGCGTGAAGGTGGCGAAGAACGGGACGTACCAGGGGCTCCACAACTAATACGACGGTATCTTCCGTCGGGTCGCGGCAGAACGGGCGCCACGCTTCCAACAGCGCATCGTTCCGAGTATCCAACTCTTCGCGGACGTCCAGCGAGGCAATGGTGGCGCCCGTCGCGGGATTCGGCATTGGGATCTCGATGGATGGGCGAGGATTGGATCGATCGAAAATAACACCGGCGCATCGCTGGTACGGCCCCAGAACGCAGCACTCCCACCACATTAGCTGCGCGTAAACCAAGAACTGCGCGTGGTAGTAGTCGTCGCGCGTCCATGGGCCCATATCGTCCCACGCCTGTTGCGACTCGTCGAAGAGACGAGGAGGAGTGGACGACGTGGAGAACGTGCGGGACGGGCGCGACGCGGGACGCCAAACGCGAACTTGGTCCCAGAAAGGCAGACCTTCGAGCTGCCGAGACAGGCGAGAGGGGAACCCAACAGGAGCCGGGTCTGAAGGAGGAGGTGCCGCCGTATAGACGGGGGGAGTGTTGACGGGCACATAAGTGGCGGAGGAGTTGGGGTTGAAGTCGTCGATGGGGCGGAAGATTATTGGGTGCGGCGAGGGGGCGAAGGGCCAGATGGGATCCTCACGATCCAAATACGCCGACAGGACGCGCGGGGGTGCAACCCAGGATAGACGGAGGGATGCACGAGGGAGAATCGAGACGGCGTGGGCCGCCATACCTCGTCGGATAGACGAGAGCCGTAGTCTCTTTTACAGACCCAATAATTTCCGGTCGCAACCTCCCTACAAGTGAAATAGGGTCTGTTGGTTACCACGTTGATGCGTGGCCCGCTTGCGGTATTATATAATATCAATCACGGGATCTCACCTGGGGAGGGGCTTTGGACGCGTCGTCCTGTGCTTCTGCGCGTAAAAATGAGGAATGCACATACCTGAGCCTTCTCCCGACCAATGAACGTCGAAAAGTGGCCGTTTTTACAGATTTTGTAGTCGCAAATAAAATGCTGTCATCCAGCTGATATAAGGCAGCCAGTGTCTGTAGCCCTCCGCTGGGCTGGTCTAACTACGCAACTGCACCAGTCGCCAGAAGAGGGCCCGAGCTCCTCATTTATTCCTCCCTGACGCGTAACTCAGAGCGAAAACGCGTTAATTGCACGAATGTCGGCGGGGCACGTGGGCTGCTTATATAATAACGCAAGGGGTCTATCAACAGGGCGTGGTAACCGCTGGACTACGAGAGCCGTCAGCACGGACTGTTTCGGGATTCGAGGGGCGAGAGAACGACATAGCAAAAGGAAGACCACAATTCCGACTCGCCCTTTATAAAGGGATCTGAGACACGATCAATGGAAGCATCGTGGGAGCCGAAAGGCTAAACCGATACATTCCCGACGATGAGTCGGGTTCGGAATATGGAGACTGCGGAGAAGCAGAAGAAGCTTTGGAAGCTTCGAAAATTTGGAAGCAAAGAAGCTCCGAGCTTAAACGCCGCCAGGCACACAACGAGGACAGAAGAGAAGAGTACCCCGGGAGGACCGGGTACTGCTCCGGGCAAGCATCGCGCTAGGATGGGATTATGCGAGGGAGATTGCCTCCCTCTGCTGATTGGGCCAAGCGATTGAAATACTCCGAGGTTTAAACTCGTCGAGAACGCTCTGTTGAAATACTCTGGGAACCGTCGATGATTCGAAAGACTGCGACGACCGTCGAGAACAAAGGCCAGCATAATTTTTTTTCAGCATCGGAAATTTTCCGGCATATCCAAGGCGCTCGGGACGAACGCCCTTAATGGGGGGTGATGTCATGAAACGCCCCCATCACCGATCCACAACTACCAACATCCCTTTGTGTAACGTAAAGGGTTACACAAAGGAGGACAGGTGGACGGAGAGGGTTAACAAAGGGAAACCACTAGTATATTAACCCGACTCGATAGAGCCTTACAGTAGCTTCTATCTCGTCTTAGTAACGACCCCACTTGGGGCTTAAACCGCTCTTCTCCGTCTCGAATAACCGAAACCCGACCGCCCGTCGGGAAACTCTCGGGATTCTTTCCGAACCCCGATTCCATCGCCGAGCCCTACCTGGCCTCGTTCTGACAGTATATAAGTTATTTTCCATGGCTTTTCCATGCATTTTCCAGTGCAGAAAAAGCATGCTTGCCCCCAGTGTGTTGACTGAGATTGAAGTCCAGACAAGTTCAGAGGAAGCCAGTGCAGGCAGAGAGGAATGACAAGAAGCAACTAAAAATAATCAAACTGGAGTCCTGAAGGGCCTCCAGCCTACTTATACAAAAAGGACTAGATACAGATAAGGCAAGGCAAGACAATAAGACAATAAGAGTGTAGGCAGACAATAAGGTAAATGCCTAATCAGGAATTGATGGTAAACAATAAGTGTGACAGGTGGAATCACGACATGTAAATGGTGAGAAGACATGAGGCGGGGCAAGACAAGAAGGAGAAGTGGAGGAGGAGCATATGTGGAGGGATATTTGGAGGCATAGGTTCATAGATGCATACAAGAGACTCAGGACTCGATTCCAAGTCGGAGCGGAGTGTCGAAGATGGATATCGGAGGCGGAGTTTGGGCGGAGTCAGATGTACTCGAGGCGGAACGCATAGGGATTTGTTGTAGACGTTTGGAAGTCGTTTCCGAGTGTTGGTTGTTTGGATTCCGACCTCCGACGATCTCCGACGTTTGATCCGACTTTTGATCCGACCTCCGCCATCGTATTCCGATGTCGGAGTGGAAGTTAGAGTGCAGGATAGTATTTGGAACATCGAGAGAATCGGGAGTGAGGTCGGAAGGATTTTGGGTAGATTGGAACTCGGAGCAGACTGGGCGGAACGTCTGGGTTAAGCTCCAGGATCAGAAGCGGAATGCATGTGACCCATTTGTGACGGCTCCGCCGAAGTGGCTGTGCACGGATGTGACACTCCCCGCGTGTCCGTCCGTCCGCTCCGGCCTCGGCTCCCTCACCAGCGTACTGGGAGCGCCCCCGGGATGCGAGACAACCTTCTCCTGGATATCGGGAGTCTCGCCGTCCTCGCTCACCTTCTTTCGCTTCTTCTCAGCCGTTCTCCGATCCCGAGTCCTCCTCGGTGACTTCGCGGGCTCCTTCTCCGTCCTCCTCTCGCCGCAGACAGGCGAGCGTCCCCTCCCAACAGCGTCGACGATCGCGGTTTATTTCCCCGCTCGATGCTGACCTCCGACCTCTCCCGCCTGGACATCCAGGTCCTCGATCGGGTTTGGGGTTCGATGTCGATGCCGGGGCGCTTGGACCGTCCCGATCCTGAAGCGGGAATGATCAACTTGGACGTGTGCCAGGCCGCCTTCGACGCCTCTTCGCCCATTGCGGGTTCCGCGCCGTACGGTCAGCGGTTGTCCTCATGGGGGCACATGATGCTGCAGACGGATTACGAGTCGCTGAACCCTCACTCGGCGCACTCGCTGGTCGGCATTCCGACGTATGTCTTCGCTCCTGCCGAGCAGTTTGGGACTTTCACCTGTGCCCTGCTAGCAGCCTTGGCGGCTCGTACCGATGACCATCGTTCGATTCGCTTCCTGCAATACGTTTCGCAGGTCGCATTCGTGGGCTTCGGTTGAGGCGGCCCGTATCTGGAACCATCGGCACCCGGATCGGTACGACGAGGATTCGCTGGCGGGATACCGGGATCGCGACCCCGCCAGCAGCTGCACTCAGGATTAATCCATTAATCAAGGGTAGTTGGCGTAAAGGCTAATGCAAATATTGAGGGTAACTACCATGTGTCACTGGTTGCTCATTTAGGGAAGATCCCCTATGTGAGAGAATGGGATCAAGTGTTTATTAGTATTTATTGGAGGTCTATTTGAACTTAGGCCAAGACTCCCTCCGGGGTTTTTTAGGTCTGGCTTTCCAATGGTACAGTCAGCTAAGCCTGTTCATGAGCCCATCAGTCCCTATCACACTTTTCTTTCTACGTCCCTACTAACCTAATCTGAACCCTAACAAACCTCTAACCTAATCCTAACCCTAACTAAACCTAATCCTGACCCTAACCTAACCTAACCTAATCCTGACCCTAACGAACCTAACCCTAACCAAACCTAAC
Source organism: Mycena kentingensis (nom. inval.) (assembly GCA_014461125.1). NCBI lineage: Eukaryota > Fungi > Basidiomycota > Agaricomycetes > Agaricales > Mycenaceae > Mycena > Mycena kentingensis (nom. inval.). The sequence goes on along the minus strand of JACAZG010000003.1, from coordinate 2,897,071 downwards.
CCTAACCAAGTGTATTCCCCAGTATCAGAGCTCCCATCACTGTTTTCTCCCATTTTTCCCACGCTAAATTTTATCTTCATTTTATCTGTACCTTCAACTTTCCCTATTAGACCATATCCTCAATCTCAAAAACCACCAAGTTACAGCTGTTTTGTGCCTCAAATTGCCTAAAACAGAGTTACCCTCAATTATTGCATTAGCCTTTACGCTTACTACCCTTGATTAATGCATTACCCTGAGTGCAGGAGGTGACCCCGCGACGTACCCGCCCGAGCCGGTCGATCCGGCGGCGGATATATCGGCGCTCCTCCCTCGTTGGTTCCCTCCCGCCGATGAGGCGTTGCCGTCGGATCCCGCCAGTGCTGAGGGGTCCAAGAATGGGCCGCTGGAGTCAACGGGTCGGCAGGAATTGAGTCGCAAGGGTAAGGAGCGGGCGCGTTGAACTTGGTCGAATTTTAGTCGTTCCCCGCTCAGCACTTCCTCGTAGCCTTGGGTTTGGCATTGCTCAGTGGGTGGTCCCTCTTCCATCTGGACGGCATCGACCTCCGTGAATACGTCATACAGCCCATACCGCTACTCCCGCCCCTCCCTGTACGGTACCGCGCCCGCGATCCCGCTCCCTCCTGCACGCAAAACCATTCGAGCTCCAACCCTCGCGCTGCTTGCCATCCATTCCCGCTCGCACGTAACGCAGCAGTCAAGACGTCTGCACGCTTGTTGCCGCCGCTGCACGCACCAGCACTATTGTTGTGGTTCAGACGTGCTTACAATGGGTACCAGCAGCAGCCAGTCGATCGGCGAGCTACGTGATGGCATCGCCATTGAGAACACCCAGTTCCGGGACTGTTTCGCGCACTGTGTAGTGTAGAGTGAACATAAAGCCACGATTTTCTGCACCTGCTCTATTAATTGTCTCCCTCGACTCCTGCCAAAAAATCCAACAAAATTACGAACAAATACATGGCAAACCGTAGTTGGTCCTTTTGGTCGCAATTTGGGACGAGTTTTTAGTAGAAGATACATCCTGGGCCAGCTGAAGCAATAGCTCGAGTCCTCTAGTGAGCGGTAATTAAATTTCCTCCGGCCACCAGTGAGAGGACGCGTGCACAGACGCTCACATCCATCAATCACTGCTTTCACCTCGACCACCACCAACTGCGCTACCTGCACCCCGAATGAGCAAAAGCAGCTCCTCCAACGCGTCCTTCCCCGAACCCCCGCGTAAATCGACACGAATATCGCACTCCGGCGCTCCCTCGACCCTCAAGCACACGCAGCAAGCCCGACGCGCACCCCAAGACCACGAATCCGAGAATTACGACCCGAAGCCAGCCTGCCGAGGCTGTGTCGCATTACAAACAAGCAATAGTCGACTTAACGCCGAACGAGACGTGCATCGAACATTGCTGGAGGACAAGGCGAAGGAGCTGAAGGCGCTGAAGCGGAAGGTGAAAACGGGGAAGAGCAAGGGCGATGAGGAGGCAGATAGAGTTGAGAGGGATGTAGAGGATATGAGGGTGAGGTTGAAGGAGCTGGAGGAGGAGAATGCTCATCTTCATGAAGATCTCGACGCGTCGGAGAAGGAGCTTGTGCAGGTGAAGAAGAACTTGGAAAAATGGCAGGATTGGTCGCGCGGGCACTATTTGACCGTCAAGGCACTCAAGTCGCAGGTACAACGTGCGAAGGACAGCTACCACGAGATGAAGACCAAGTACGAATGAATATCCGAATGGCGCTCTTTCCGGTACAGCAAATTCACCGACGATGCTCAATGGCTCTTCCGCCAATGTGTGTGCGCTGGCTGCAACCAAGAACTCGTCGCTTTTCTTCTCCGCTGCTTCGCCAACGTGACCGCCATCGTTATCAAACGTGTCCCAAGCGCAAGGACAGTAGGACACGCTCTGAAGGAGGGTGGGGCACTCGGGGTACTGCAGATGGGCATGGAGCTCCAAGATACATCCGGTGAGTGTGTCTTCTGCGCAAATATATCCTGTTAACGTCTCTGTAGCTGCAGGCGCAGGAACAGACGGAACAACTCACTACGGTGTCACCATCGAGGGCCGCCACATCGTTCTGCAGGCCCCGTCGTACGAGGATGATGCCAACAATGCGGATAAGACTTGGGTTATCCGTCTGCTCAACGTCAAAGAAGCTGTCGAGCACAATGCAGAGGAACAACGGAACGGGATGGTCGACTCCCTCAACAAGGTCATCCAGACGTACGGACGGAGCCCAATGGCAGCGCGTATGGCGGAGGAGGACAAGGATGCGTTGACGTTCAACTCCATCCACCTAAAGCTCAAGTTCATGCACGAGGACCATGCTGCCGATGGGAAGAAGTTCCAGGAGTTAACTGCCGAGACAAAGAAGACCGTCGTAATGGAGAGTCTCGGGAAGGATGCGGAGGATGTTCTCGAGCAGACGCTGGCCGTTCCCGAGAAAGAGGTGGCGGAATGGCTGCACGCCCGCGGAATTCGCGAACCATACGCCCTTGCCTCTTTATTAACACATCTAACCCCTTGTTCTCCAGAACCGCATCCGACTACGACGCCGCCGAATACGCTACCGTTTCTCAGAAGCCCGGAGCCGCTGTCTATGCTAAGATGTCTGCTGAAGAACGCGCCAAACTTGGCGTCTTTCTTTCTGGTGGTTGCGGAGCACACAAAGACTTGAATGCGCTGAAGTATGGGACGAAGGAGCTACAGAAGAGGTGGGAGAGGGAGCGAATCCACAGGAAGTGGCCGGTCTTGCTCCCCAACAAGGCCAACGCGTTGACGATCTAAAACGCCAACAAAACATCTGCTGCCGCCAAGAAGGCCGTCAAGGCAAGCAACAGCGGCGGGGAGAAGCTCATGGAGTTATTGGCAGCGGTTGTTCAGAACAAGAACTCGAAGAAGGGGTACGGGAACCAGGCGAAAGTGTTGGTCTCGGAGGCGCTGAAGGAGCGGTACGGGACCAACCGCGTCAGCAAAGTTCTCGACTCGTTGCGCCGTGTCTCGCACACTCGCTACCAGTGTTTCTCGTACACTGCCGCGGAGATCTTGCTCCATCTCGATATTGTCCTCGCACTCATCCAAGACATCTGTGCCGCCAAAGAGAAGAATGCCGGCGCGAACCACATGGAATCGAATGTGCTCAAGGGCCTTGCCTGTTCAGCAATGCTAACAGAAATCGTAGTGTACGCGCTCTACGGGTTACTGATCTCCTGGCCATACCTCTCCGTCATCCGCGGCAAGCCCTCCAAGGGTGCGACGTTTGTGAACATGCTCGACCTCGTCGACATCCACCGACGCATTCCAATTAATTGCGTGTATGCGCATCGCCGTCGCCCCCGGACTTGTATTTGATGGTCTCGTCCCCGACAACAAGCTTACGCTCACGTTCCGGTATATGTTAAGCGCTGATCTACTTGCAGCCATTCGTCTGGCAGAAAAGGAGCTGCCTCAGCTGCGCCAGGTCGTCTTGGCGCTCTTCTGCGGCTGTTTGTATGGCTGGTCCCAATTTGTCCCCGAGTTCCAGCATGGCGGTGCCATCTCCTGCATTCCCAAATCCGTCCTCCAGCAGATCCAGATCCCCGCAGATAATGATCCGGCTGAGAGCATCCTTGGTTGGCGACGTGTCGACGCGCGACTCCGTCCAAATCCAACAACCGCTAGTTTTGTCAGCCGCGCCGTTGTCCAGCTCAACAACACGGAAGTGTTTATCTGGAAGAAGGCAACACCTCAAGACCACGCATTTGTGAGGAAGTATGTGCGGGAGGAGGAGGTAAATGCGAGGGGAAAGAAGTTCGAGACGCGTTTAGCAGAACACATCTCTGCGAAAGCTGATGCTAATCGGCAGAAGGAGGAGATGGCCGCAGAACAGGCACGGTTACGGGCGGCCAGACTCGCGAGCGTCGGGCTCGAACTTGATTTGGAGAAGGTCAAGAACTTTATGCTGCCCAAGCTACGCGACCAGATGCGTATCTACAAAGAGCTGATCAAGGATCCCGTACTGGTCAAGACCGCGGTTTGGCAGAAGCTCGACAAGCTCAAGCCGATAGTTGTTGCTGCACTTGAAAGGTATCTCCGCAGGTCCGTGTTCTTCGTGTTCTTCCCTATGCGGCGCCGCCGCACGCATAACATTTGGTCGGGAGTAGTGTTCCGCAGGCGGAGATGAGTGAGAGCGTGGAGAGGGAAATGGAGGAGACGCTAGCTGCACAGAGTGCCGAGGTTATGATGGCGGAGGAGGAAGAACGACGCGACGATGCGTACTCGGATGGCGAAGATGAAGCGGACGAGGATGATCAAGATGGGCGGCATTTTGGCAGCTCAGATTTTGGGAAACCACGCGGAGATGTTCTGGCTATCTCTAATACACCGGGTGATGCAAAATTTGTGCTAAAGTGTTGTGCCAAACCCGTGTAGTAAGCCACAATGGATGTCGAGCTTGTACCACCTTAATCAAGCTTTATTTTAGAGATGATTGTCCAGAACGCCACCATGAGTCGCCGAAGATGGCCGTAAATGGCTGTGCCAAGTCTCAGGCCAAGCAGCGTAGAACTCGTCAAGATATGGCCAACATCGTTTGGGAACACGAAACGCGATGAGTTAACCATAGGTGATGCCATCACGTAGCTCGCCGATCGACTGGCTGCTGCCGGTACCCACTTACAAGCAGGACGGGCGGCGAGTCGGGCGGCGACCGAAGCATATGTGGTCACCGCCCCTGGTCGTTTCGCGCTCTGACCGCTGCTTCCAGATGCGGTGTTTCTGCGATAGCTGCTTTGCGGCTACTGCGTGCGAGGTCTCGGTAGACGATGAGCGGCGCGGAACAAGGGCAAGCTGGGTCGTTGAATTTGCAGACTGGTAATGTCGACACTGTAGCGGAGCTCCCGGTGAATGTAAGCTAGTTGGGTTGCACAAAAGATGGCTTGAGATTGTCCACACTCCACTCCCGACAAGTCTCCCGTGTCCCAATCGCCGATTACGGTACCCACCGCTTGAGAACGTGCCCGCCGCGCTCTCCAGGGTGCTATTATTTGATGCCTGGGACATAAAACGTTGATATACCCGTCGAGAAGGTCCCAGTCGGGCGGGAAGGGAGGACGAGTTGCAGCAACGTGATCTGCACGTGCAATCATTTGTCAGCATCCCGCCTTCAGCCAAAGGGGCCGTGATTAGTGAAGGACTAGGCTTGAAGCAGTGCTTGCTGATTTAGCATTGCTTCTGGCACTGACCTCTGACCAGATTGGCTACATCGGCATTGTACGCTCTCTGCCCCGTTGGAGACATGTTCTAAACTGCTGCAGGCACTAATTGCACTCAAATTCTAGCGACACGGTCACCATCTCTGTCCTTCACCAAGCATCATCACCCAAGTTGCCACCTTGTTGCTCCCTAATACACAGCACAAGATGACCAAAGCCAAGCTGATGATAAACTTGTGCGAGAAGCTGGCCTTGCAATACAGCAACTGTCGGCAAGTAACGATGTGTCTTTGAGCCGGTTGACTAATCACTAGGCCAGGATCATTAGATTAGGAAGGACCCTTCCTACTTTATCGGCAACGAGGCTGTCAAGATAAAAATGCTCAACCAAGTGCTTGCGGTTCTCAAGGACAACAACTCCAAACAAGACCATGGATCGGTGTGTCCACGTCACTCTAGCACAATTTGGTGCTCATTCTTGGCAGCTTGGGTCATTTATTCAAAATCCTCTGCCAGATGCAGATGGAATTAGTAGTCGACAAGCTTATGTGTCCAGGATGACAAGCTCCGCAAATTAGTGAATCTCGATCTGCATTCCTCCTTGTCGGTTACAAGTTCACCTCATTTTGTCCAGCTCTCAAGACAATTACTACGGAACTGCCATCCGAGGGAGCAATCGCGGCCAATACCGGTGCAAAATTGACTCCAAATTTGCTCAGCCAGGGGGCCAATGTAGGTTTAGAAATTCCTGGGGGTTTTTTTTTCGTATATTAACAATGCTTAGTCGTCAACACTGCCGAAAGTGCTCATTGAGGCCCTGGGGATTCTATCCATATTCAGTTTACACTGGGGGCAAGCATGCTTTTTCTACAGTGGAAAATGCAGCAATGGAAAATAACTTATTTTCTTGGCATATACCCAGTGTTTTCCACAGCAGAGGACGTGTGGGAAATATTATATTTAATTGTGATCTTCACTTGCAGAAAATGTGGTGAAAAGAAGTTCTATTCATACCATTTTCTTGGCATTTGATTCACATTTTCCGCATGAGAAAATCCCCTGTTTTTCCATGTGAAACATATTGAGTCAGTGATGAAGAAGCCTTCAATATATAGTAGTATTAGGATTCTTAGGATTCTTCCAGAATTCCTTCCTATTATGGCAATTTCTGAACACAGTACAATAGATTCTTCGGGGCCTATGCCCAACCCAGAAGAAACCTCCTGACTTTCTGTAAGATAAAATCGTGTGGATGAGAAAGATTTCGAGCTGCAACTAATATGCCCTATTTGAATAGAATGAGATACCCTCATACTTGTGCAAAGATAATTGGGCTGCAGTCTCAATCAACTTGCATCCCTGCTCTGCTGTAGACTATAATTCCAACATCCACTCAAATACCTAATGCGGGAAGCCAGGCTAGTATTTGCATTTTTTTTTTCAAAACATAGAGTGTCAAAGTGATTCATCCCCAATTCATCCCAACTGATCTTTTTCATGTGTGAATTGAATCTCGCACTTTATTCCAAAGTTAAGATTTATAGAAATACATAACTCTTCTTCTTCATCTGGATGATAGCAAGATTTCACCATTATTCGGCTCGAAATGAAAACTCATTGCAGAATTCATGAGGTACACATGTTTGATTAAGAGAAAAGAACAAATGTACAGAGCCCTTGATTCTTCAATGTGAGACTGGGTGTGTTCAATAGGCCCCTGTATTAATGTCCAACAGAGCAGCTTGCCCGATCATATGTTGGCTGTTGCCCTAACAGGTGCAGTACCTGGATTCTGTGTAGCTGCGGCCTTGATAGGGTGCAGGGACTCTGTTCAAGGCCGGATACCAGGCAAGCAGGTCAAAATTAAGTGATATTTGAAAATGTGATATTTTCGTAGACATTTATCTATTATTTATGGCAATGATATACCGTCGCAAACCCAGATCCGAAACGCGCTGACTATATTGCAAATTGTGCAGAAATGATGGCAGCTATGCACTTTTCGAAAGTCACATGTGACGCGGACAATGATCACTCATGTACCCACAAAATTTGAGCCATATCCATAACAGCACCAAAGGTTGAGATGCTACTTATCGTAAGAGCCAAATAAAGGCATTTCACCCAGATCCGAAACAATTGGCGGCACGGCCCAAAAGGAGCAGCCTTTTGGCTGAAGATTTTCCAGAGCATAGTAACAAAAATTTCAGCAACTCCCACGAAATTGAGATAATGAATTATTTATACCTAGCCCGCCGGGGCCCTTTGAACACAAGAAAAATAGAACATAGGAAATTGGAATAATTGACCAATATCTTGGTGTAGGGACTGGTGTCAGCTTTGAAATTTTTGCAGCATATAGACCCGAGTTATCTACTGAATATATAATATTGATGGGGCATCAATCTGATCAGAACCCTCTGGTTTCGGATCCGGGTCTGTTTCAGATCCGGGTTTGCGACGGTATTTCAAAGGTGCATAATAGACCATACACCCAGTTGTGTAAGAAGTGAGCACTGATTTCAGAGCAATGCCTTCAGTAACTTTTTTCAATCGAACTGGCGGTCTCATTAATCATTCAATCAGCTGTAACTGCATTTGTTTTATATATTCTTATGACAATGTCAGAACTCTGCTATATTCTGACCACATCAGGACCATCTGATGTTATCACCCATCATTCTTTAATGTCCATCACGGATGTTTGATCGCTGATCATGTCTTGATGATTCCATCATGTTGCAGTGGTTGTCCACCAATAACATATCACAGAGAGATCCCTGCAACATACAGCCTGAGAAATTCAGAGACGACACACCCGATGCCAGGCCTGGATCGCCACTAGGATGACACTGCCGGCGGCTGGGCTGGCACTAGTTGACAGTTGAGATGACAGCTGAGATGACAGCTGAAACGACACTGGTTTGGGGCAGTGTACTAGCCCGACACCTGTCGACAGCTGTCCAGAAGGTTCTAGAAGGTGCTGCGCTTTGATGGCTGATCCAACACAGCTGCAGGGAATAGTATATAAGGAGTAGCTAGCAGCCATGTACCCCAGTCCTTTTATTCGATCATCTGCACACCCAATACGCTTTGGTTATCTACTTGGCCTTGTCTGGTCAGGTCACCCTTTGAGATAGCTTGTAGTCACATCGTACCGTGACCTTGTATCTCCCATTCACGGCCTTGTTTGTGACAGACAAGCCAGTATCTTGTACTTGTGAAGAAGCATTCTTGACGACATTATTTGAAGAGCAGAGGGAGTTAAATTGTGAATATCACTGGCCAAATTGATTGGATCAAACTGCAACAATGATAATCAAATTATCTGGATTTTATGCTACAAAACGGACTCTGGGTGCAGCAGAAAGCATAGAGAACTGGTTAAGTGTTGGCAGACCGGGAGCCGCGGATCAAAAAATGACCTATTGTTGTGCCGGGCGCAACACTCCCTCACTACCTAGCGGGTTCAAATAGCGAAAAGGATGGCCGGACGGTGAATTGAACATGGGCATCCCGCTCGTGGGCCAGTGTTTCATGACAGGGCAGGTTCCCTTCCTGGTTTCTCGCACAATATAGATCCCGCCTCGCCGCTAGTTGATATGCTGATAACAGCAGAGGGGATACAGGGTTATGAGAGGTGCTCAGCTTGAATCTGAACTCTATTTACTTATATCTGTCTCAAAAATTTCTTTTTACAGTGCATGCAACAACTTGTACCCCTGCCAATTACCTTGTCTCTGCTCGCCAGCACACTTACCAATGTCCCGCCATTTGCAGGCGTCACCATCTTCCAGCCCCGTCAAGGTACATAGACAAAGAAAAATAAGCCTCTCCCGGGGTTGTACCAGGGTTATATAAGGTAGCTCGCATCCATCTTCAATAACTGCCACACACCGTCCAAATTGGGAACGCAAGATTTTGCTGACAAATTTTTTTCTAATTTGGTAAATAGGTAGTTCTCATAAATCTGTGCTACCCTCCAGAAATCTAAGCTGGGTTAGGTCTAAACGTTGCAGGAAACAGTCCGCAATATTGCTACCAAAAAGCATCATTTTGATTGTTTGGCCTATAAAATATTCTACAGACCTAACCTATGTACGAAATTTGGCATAGACATACACGAAGACATGGAGAGCACCTCCGCTGAATTTTGGGGAAAATGGTTAACACAATTCTACACGGCAGGCCGTGAGAACTTTTTGGCAGTGGTTCGTTGAAGATGGATGCGAGGTACCTTACTGTAAGTAGTATAAAAAATAACCCTGTACGTCCAATCGGGCTTCCAGGTCGTCATGAACACCCCTTGTGGGTTATACTAGGTATCGGGTCAGCCATTGTGATGGCCATCATGATGGGGAGTTGGACAGGGTTGATCCGGCCTTGAACCGTGACAACACACCGAAATATGCAATGAGTTGTGTCCTGATCTTCAATCAGTTATAATCTGTACATGATAGTTGTTCCAGCAAGTAGGCGGGTGTCTTTGAATGATTGTTTGCCTGCTAGGTATATGGATGGTAGTTGCACTTGTATATTGTAAACTACGCGTGCCCAAGGGACTGTACTGATTTGACCATAATGAGATAAGAAGGGCCACTGACACCCAACAAGACAGAAAAGGAAGGTTGACATGTATCGGAGAGACGAATTAGGTAGCCGTTGAATTGAATGCAGGGCAGCTACCGTTAGGCAGACCGCGAATGTCGAGTGGATTGGATCCTGGGTAAAAGAAGAATACGGTCCCGAGGACGATGTAGAGACCTGCCGGTCATATTAGCACAAACGAAGGGCACGGAGCGTGAGTTAACGAACACATCAGGATCATTCCCTCTAACCAGTTGCTCTTGCCGTCCTGAACGACGTAGTTGACGGTCAGGACTGCGAGCGATCAGAATCGGGGTGGAATCTTAACACGGATGCGTACCAGCAAGGAAAAGGGAGATCGTCTCGAAAGGATCGAAAAGCAATGTGAGCGGCTTGTTTAGAATCCAAGCCAGGATGTTGATGAATCTGGGCAGGGTCGCGGTTAGTGAACCGAGAGCGCGATCAGACAGACATACGGAATCACAAAAAGCGCGATTTGGATGCTCGAGCCGACGGCGACACCCAAGGACAACGTGAGCTTGTCCTTCACGGCGACGGTAATGGCCGTAACGTGTTCTGCAGCGTTACCGACAATGGGCAACAAGATGATGCCAACAAACTCTTTGGATATGCCGCCACCTTCGACGAGTCCTTCAGCGGTCGTCAGGACATGTAGATGAGTGTAAAAAGACAAAAAACCGTCGATGGAGTCCACTAAGAATTCACTCGTCAGCGCGACTAAAGTGGTGATGGATGCGAGGAGGAAGATAGTCATTATGAGGCTGAGTTGGGGGGTCTCCTCCTCCTCTTCCTCATCCGCGTGTTCGTGAGCAGTTTCTACGTCGGTGGGGACGGGAGAAGTGGGAGATTCAGCCTTGTCGCCATTCTTCTTCTTGGGCGTGTATCGAGTTGAGCGGAAGATATCCGTGCTCTTGTCGTCGTACATTGTCGAGTGAGAGTGGAGTTGGAAGAAGAGGTACGAGCCGTAGACTATAAAAGTCAGCGGGTTTGTTGGCCACCGGACGTCGACTAACTGAATAGCAGTATTAACCTGGGCGCTTTGCTATGAGGACTAGTCTTGGGTAGAAGGGCACCGAGACTTACGAGACGCCATGCGAGAACTTGAGGATGTCCGCGCCAGCATCAGGTTCGGATTCGGCGTTGGTAGTAAAACGGAACGCGGTGGGGAGGATAACGGCGATGACGCTGAGCGTGAGCAGCGAAGAGTTGAGCTGGGTGGCGCCTACGTCGACGAATTGAGAACAGGCGGCAACACAGAAGACTGTACGCACTGGCGCCGAATCCCTGCTCGCTATATTTAATGCCGCCCGCGAAGAAGCACATTCCCAGGACGAGCACTGAAAGATTAGATAGGCGCTCAAGGCAATAAGCAACGGGCGCTTACAGAGGTTGCTCAGAATCGAACCAATCACTACCAAAAATGAGCAAACACAATCGCGTCACAAGACGCCCACAGACATGATGATTGGACGACTTCGAGTTCGCATTTGGTGAGTGCGATGATCTAGAGTGCATGTTGGGAGCGCAAAACAGAAGAGACAGCTACAACATACAGCCACGATCAACTCGACGCTTTAAGGATCGTGTGAGCGGAAGAGAAGAACGTAGAAGACGATACTGACGCGTTTCCCTAGAAAAGAAGGTCAGGTCAACATTGGTCCACGGGATCCACAGTATAGCCAAACGTACCAGTGTGGCGTTGAGTAGTCCCGCAAGTGTTTGTCCAACACGCATTGACAGTTCATCGGTCGCGAAAGCAAGGAGCTGCAATTCCGTTAAGCTAAATCCGCGCATGCGTGCAAGGGATGACGCACTTTGGCAAGGGGTATAATCGCAAGGAAAGAGACTAACTCCGCGCGTGAGCAAGAGCTTCGGACGTCAGGATGACGCCAGACGCACAAACAAAAATGAGGGTATCCTTGTCGGGCATGGCGAAGTGAAATGCCCACTAATGTGGCGTTGGGACGGTTCGTACGGTGCAGAAGAGCCAAACGCACCGATAATGGGATGAAAACAAGCAAAACATTCAAATCTATTGTGGTCGTTAAACAACGTTGACTTTGGCCAGGCGACACACATGAGGCCAGGAGAATTGAACGCAGAGAGCGGAAGAATCCTGGGGGCTTCCCGACCCTCTTCGCAGGCTGAAACAACGAGGTTTTCGCCCTCGATAATGTGAATGCCCGACGCGAAGAGCCCTCCGTCTCATCGGAAGTCGTAGCGGTTCTTCTTGAGCGAACATTGCTGGTGCTTTGGTCGTTTATCCCGTTTAGTTGACCATTATGAGAAGGAAGTTCGGAACCGTCGTTTGTTTGAGCTGGGACTTATGAGACGAGTTTCTAGAAGGCTTGCGCCACCTACACATCGACGAGGTGAGGGATGGGACGAAGCTGTATGGATCAAGATCAAATGGCCTTCACTCTCAACCACTGCGTTGGCCACACTTAGGAAGCGCGCTCATTAATAATTTGACCTCTGTACACTGCACGAGCACTGCGTATCCCCCGACCATCCCCCATCGGCCACATTACTTGACATGAGCGCCTGAGGAGTCACCCCCAACAGCTTTCTGTACATCTTGCCGCTCCCCCGGCTCCCGTGGTATGCGTTGTCTTCGCCGCGTTTGCCCCGCTTAGGTTCAAAATCGCCACCTCTTGGTAGCCGCCGAGCAACAGCCCAGCATGTATATTTCAGTCGCTGCTCTTGGCGTCCTGCTGTACATCCCGCGGCCATTTTCCACAGTTCTGGGTCGGTGCAGGATGGTAGCCACGTCCGTGCTACTGTGTGGATGCATCGCATTTCGCTTCCAAATGGCAAAATGCCCTCCGCAGTTCGGTGAACACCATTCAAAATCACCGTGTCCCCTAAGCCGGGTGTGTAAAAATATGTCCAGGGGCGCCGTCGGCCCGTTGGCCACCTCGCAGCGGGAAGTAATTCCTGCAACGTCAGGATCGGCAGAGGTGTTGAGACAATCTAATCTGAGCGCCTGAGCGCTTGAAAGTACCAGCTTGTTGAATGTTGTAGATCCTCCAAGTATCCTTTGTTTTATCCCTGATACGCAAAAGAAACCGCGCCATAGAGCCCATCTTCGTGTCCCAGCATACCGTGCCCATACAGAATCTGCGGGAAACACATCAATGGTCGGAATATGAACAAAAAAAACTGCAACATACCTCCATCTTACGCGCGTGCCAGCCAATTCCGCTGCCAACGTTTCCGTTGGCCTCCGACAACTGCTCGAGGTACCGCCGCCACGCGTGGTCCTTGGGCAAATCGCGTCTCAACGCGCCCGCGCCTCCTCCGAGCTCGGCAACCCATCCGCTGGCCGTGTCAACATACCAGCCGCGCCCACCCTTGCTGCGAACAATCCGCCAGGCGCCGGCGCCTTGTCCGAGGGCATTGAGCAATGCCGGCGCAAGTTCCACGACCCGGAGACGCGTCGGAGGCGGGAGCGCGCCTGTAGTCGGGCTCGAAAGCGAGAATGAGAACGGGGGCGTACACAAGGGCCGGATAATGTGTGTGTGCAGTGCAATGCTTGCTTGCCGGCCGGACCCTCCGCGTGCCCCGCAGTCGAGCTCAGGTGATGTCCCAGCAAGTGTTAGCACCTCCACGTTCTGCGCCTTGTTCCGCAAAAAATCGGCTACCGCCCGGAGCTCGAGGTTGCTGATATGCGACAGCCCAAGCGAGCGTAGGCGCGGTTGGACCGGCGCCTTGTTGAGCAGGGCGCGCGTGATCGGCGAGCTCGACAGATCCAGATAGACCAGTGTACCAAAGACGAAACAAGGCGCTTCGGTGAAGAGAGTGAGGATGTTGTCCTCGGAAAGTGGCGACGAGTAGGTGACGTCGCCGTACAAGTTGAGCTCCTTGAGCTCGCTCGTGGCCAGCGAGTTGACAAGGAGATCGGTAATGCAGTCGCCGGTAAGCTTGACGCAACGAGCGAGAGCAAGGGATTGTAGCCGGACGGTTTGTGAAGCGCCCAAGCCATAGAGAAGCTCCGGGCTCGCACGCGTGCCAGAAAGATCAAGATGCGTGAGCGCGGGGAACGCCAGAACAAAGGCAGCCAACGTGCGAGACGCGACACTTTTGACGCCACGCATTCCAAGCCGTTGCAGTCCCGGGAAAATGAGCGGGTCTTCAGAGCCCCTGCGTGCATCACTGCCCTCAGCTGGAAGCAGGTGCTTGGCGGCAAATTCGTCGAGCGCGTTGACAAACACCGTGCTGATGCAGCCGGTAAAGTCAACTGCCTGCAACTCGCGACAGTCGCGCCTACGCTCGCGATCCTCCTCGTCGGGGTCGTTTGGATCAAGAAGAGCGCGACCTCGAGTCGGCCGACCGCGGCCCCGCGAAGGCGTCCCGCGCAGGAATAGCTCGTTGAGAATGTGGAGATTGAGGGAGCTATCCATAAACTCCGTAGCTCCAAACACGAGTAAGTTGGGCATTTCCTTGAATAACGTCAAATTAGAAACAGACTTGACTCGAAACTACAAACCTTGATCATTGCTCCGACGCGGTGGGCAGTCACGAAAGGACTGTTGAGGCCCTCACCGACCGAGCGGCGCATTCCTAGGGTCCTGAAATGGTTGAAATCGAGATGCCGAACAAAGCGGCCAGGACGCGGGTCGTTGGGAGTGGGAACTATGGATATTTTAGCCCCGGCGAACGTTCATTGAAGAGTGAACTCACTGTATATGCCGGGGTCCCTGAGATCAAGGAGCGTCTGGATCGTGTCGCTAATGGAGCGCATAATCTCCCAACGAGCAGGAGACTTGCTTTTGGTGCGAAGGCGACGAGGGCTGGGCTCTCGGGAGGCGACGGGAGAAAGAAGTTCGAGGGGGATGGATTCGTCCGGAGCCGCCAAGCAGTCAAGGATTCGCTCTTCAAGGTCACGAGCGTCGTCAGGGCTAGAGGAGCGCAAGGCGGCGTGTGTTGCAGCACGGATGGTGTCGCTCATGACCATGTCAACGGTCTCCTCGTCGTAGTCCCATGCGATCTCCTCGACCATCGATAGAAACGAGCGCGGAAGGCGAACTTCGAGCTTGTCCCATAGCCAGGGCTTTGCGGCGTCATTCCACTGGCGGTCCACGAGGCAGAGGGCTGCCAGGGTGTGCCGAGCGACAGGCTCGGGCCAGCTGGCGGCCGGCCAAGACGACGGGATGGAGGTCGGAACACCGACGGACTGTGCAACAAGAGGATCGAGGGAGGGGACGCTGGAGGGGATGCAGCTTGAGTGAATGTAGGCACAGACCGCGAGCTTGAGCTCTGGGGGGAAGCGGTCAGTCATGGGTGATGGTTGGAAAGAGAGAGAGGGTCGGCAATTTTTATAGTGAGTGGTCATGCCTCCGAGCTCCGATGTGGGGTAAATATCCCCACTTGGCATTTTTGTCCCTAGGTGTTGGACCCACGACGAGGAGTACCTAGAACGGTTTCTGAGGAGTCCCCGACTTACAGAGGCTTGTTTTGTGCCCTTTTAAAGGCTCCTTCAGTTGTTGCAATATGTTGCCCCAATCACGCTGATTCACGCAAGGTCATCAGATTTGGCCGAGGCAAAATTACTTTTGGACATAGTAGTCGTACTGCGAGAACATCCAAATTAACGATGTAGCTGCAACCTCTAATTTAGCACTCTGGCGCGCACTAGAATGAACAGTACCCACTTGAAACAACCACCGGACTTAGCACTCCTGCATTTGGTGTGGCCGTCCGGAAAATGAGCAACTCCGAGGCGAAATGGCCAAAGGCAATGAGATACGTGAACAGGGTCATATCGTAGACACTGGGGCGTGTTAGGACGGACCACCGAGTAGAAGAACGGCCTGCATTTTTTGACGGAGATGGTACGCGGCATACCCTCGAACGACGGCGGAAGTAATGGTCCACGCCGCAAAGGTACGAGCCTGGAGCGAAGTAACTGCAAAGGATGAGACGCGTATCTTGCTGTTTCGGCTCTTGCGCGTCTCACCGGAGGCGGGAGGGACGTTGTTGTAAATGCGGCGCGTCAACTTGAGGGTAGCGAAGTTTTGGGCGCTATTGAAGACGGCCATTACGGACACCACAAGCTGCCAGGTAGGGAGCCATCCGGGGCCTTGTGGAAGGACTAGGGCGCGTTAAAAAAGGGCAGGAGTAGGTGTTAATGGGGTTTACACGAAGAAAGCATCGCCGATCCCATCACCCAAAATGTCGGCGGCGTCCTGCTTTCCGCCATGAGCATCAGTGCGAGCTCAGTTGCATCCACCGCAAGCGCTGGCGCATCTCTCAGTCGTCGTCCCCGCACGCGGACGCGCTCAAAGACGGCCAGCGCTTCGCCCGCTGCAGACACTACCTCCTTTCCCCTTCCTCCGAGCCCCAACCCCGTCCCATTCGTCGCCGAGCCTGCAGAAATGTCCCCAAGAGAATCCAGAGTGCGCCAATAACCAGCCCAACTAACATACACCTAATCCCTCCCAGTACCCGGCAGCCATGTCCCGTGTTCCCTCAATTCCCAACGACTTGGCGGGCGGCGGCGGCCGGGACTCAGTGTACACAACCGGCTCGGGCTTCACTGGCGGCTCCTCCTCCATATATCCTCCGTCGTCGACTGCGTCTGGGACCGAGTCGCCGCCTTCCCCGCGTTCACTGGCCGAGCAACTCGATAACCAGGCCGTCTCCTCTTTTGACCCCGAGGCAGAGCATGAGTACGACGGCGACGACGTCTCTTATCGTCTACGGCTCCTCGTCAAAAACAACTACTTCCTCCCTCCTGCACACGCAAAGCCCTCTCCTTCCGACCTTGCGGCGTCGGATACACTCAAGCGAGCGGCAAAGTCTCCAACGACTCCCAACTTTTTCGATTTATTCAAGAGATCGCGGTCCAAGTCGCGCTCTAAACCCTCGACCCCAACCGGAGGTCCTCACCAGCCATTCGACTTGACTGTTCCTGCACTCCGAAACTCGGACGTTGCTTCTCCATACGGTTCCCAGGAGACGCGAGGACGGACGTCAACACAAACTCCTCGCTCTCCGAATTCTCCTCCGGATCCTTCTGGCCGTGTCGTTGTCGTTCGTGAGAGGATGCCGGACATCGCAACTGCGGCAAAGCAGGCAGAACAGGAAATGAAGGCGCGTGGGGCAGCCATTTCGCCCCTTCCTCGTCCCAGTCCAGTCGATGTCGTCGACCCGACTGACGCGGTCGATCTACCGCCTCCGTCTGCTGCGTACCCATTCGCGGTACAGGCGTCCGCGTTGCATGACATGGGTGTTCAAGACTCGGTCGGGGCCGCCGCTCTTGCGGATCGCCTACCGCCCCCATGCAGCCCCGGAGGGCTTTCTGCAAATGAAAACTGGCGCAAGGACCTCCTACATGCTGCTGTCAATTATTCGCTAAACAATTCTACCGAAGTTTTGACTTCGCCCCAAGAAAACAAGGACAACTTGCTGGCTTCTCCTACGACACTGGCCTCTACCGATTCGACTGGAAAGTTCGTCCCGCCGCGACCACCTCGGTCACCTAACCGAACTTTGTCTCCTGGATTCCAAATTGGGCAGCGAATCACGTCTGCTCTTCCCTCCGATGAGGGAAGCTCGTCTGCAAGTACGAGCCGCGCAGAAGACGCCGTCTCTCAACCGGAAGAGAGTCCCCGTGGCTCGGTTACCATCCCTTCGCGTGTCGAGACGCCGTCGATGCAATTCACCCCTTTGACGCCGCCGCCTCGCAAGCTCGTCAACCCGATCTACTCCATCTCCCAAACGAGCTTACCTCTCGCGTCCGCTGGATCGACTGATGGTCTCTTGGAGCCCGCTCCTCGTCTATCCGAATCGTATGAGGTTGGCGTGAGGCACGGCATGCTCAGTCCCCCTCTTATTCGACGGGAACCCGATGGTCGCACAAGTTTGGACACTGATACGACCTCCTTTTACTCCGACCAAGCGGGTGATGTTGTGGAAGGCCGCGCTTCAATATCGTCCTCCTCCCGCCCCTCCTTGACGTTGTCCGCACAACCGTCGCCGACGAGGTCGGCGTTCCGGGATGCGCTTGATACAGCGCCGGCAGTAGAGCGACCTCCGCGATCTTCCTCTTTGCGCGGAAGCGTCGACTTTCCGTCATGTCCGAGTCCAGGGCCGATACCCCGAGATAGCATGGCGTCGCCTCCACCAAGAGTATCGTCTTCTTTGGCGCATTTTACGCCGCTCTCGCCTCCGCCCCGCTTCGGCCAACGATTTAATCGCGCGCCTCCGCCCATTTCGTTGGCGATGTCGATTCCAGACGCGCCAGAAATTCTAGCGCCGTCACCAACGAGTCCTCCGTTACCGACTGAGCAGGTGGCTCCGCAGCCCAACGAACCGGTCCAGATACTCGCCCCGCCACCGAGTACACCACCTTTCCCTCATTTCGGGGAACCGAGCTCGCCACCATTCCCGATATTGGGGCGGCGCGGCGCCTCGCCGCTCGCGTTGTCAATACCGCGACAATTCGTTGATGCCGGCCCACGTTCTGCGCCGCCAGTGACCTCGTTTTTCGATAGCGTCCACAATCAACCTAATGCTATGGACGACTTGGATTCTTCAGACGAGGACGACTCGGACGACGACCTTGAGCCGCCGCCCGCGACACCAGTATTCATGCACCCTCAAACGAGGGCAATACCTAACGTACCTCCACCACCTCCGAGCTTCAACTCGAGTTCGCGATCGTTGTTCATGCGACTCGGAAACCATTCAACGCCGTACGTGAGCCGTTCGTCGGACGGTGAGGACCGAAAACCGGTGGGCAATACGCCCAAATCCAACGCGTTCTTCACGGAACGACGGAGCGAGCAAGGACATGGCCCGCCGACATCTTCCTTCGAGTTCTATCGGTACGCGAAGCCAAAGCGGTCACCGACCGAGGCTGGTCCGTCCAACGCCCCACAGACGGCGATTAGCGCGAAGGAACTGGAGTCGCGTCGGCGGTTGGATGGGATGCTCATTCAGCATATGGAGGCTGAGCGGGCGTCGATACGGAGGATTACAACGAGCATGTCGACTAATGCTAAGAAAGTACCGTAGCGCACTGTAATTCTAATCAATGAATACCCCAGAGGCTCGAGCTGCCGAAGCTTTCCAAATTCGGCGCATGACTGACGACTGCGCTCTTGTTCCACGACGACCACCACCACTCAAACTTGTACCACCACCACACGACGATGCGCGATTCTGAATATACCTGGCACCAGGTGTGTTTCTCCAGCGAATGGCTCCGTTGCCTGACTCTAACGAAACTGCAGTCGCACGACCAAGTAAACCTCGTGTCCGCCACTCGCTGCAACGTGTTCTAACCGTCGGTTAGGCCACCGTCCTACTTGTAGTCCCCGCCTCGACCACAGACGCCGATGTAAGTGCTACTGACGCCGTCCCCACTGCCATACGGCCCTCTAACTTGTTGCGTTCTCACTAGATTCATGTCGAAATCGAAAGTACGGGCACCTACATCGTCGCAGGACTCCACGGGCAGCCTCTAATCAAGGTGCGCTCTCTTGACTGTCCACACACATTGCCGCCTAACCACGCACAAGGGCCGATTATATGCCCGCGTCGACAGTACAGCTTCAATGTGGCAGCTTGAGCCGCTGGCGCGCGGGCGCCTCTCCGCTCGCGAACGCACCAACTCCACGACCTCGACTACGTCGTCCCACTCCGGCTCGTCCTTTGCGTTTGTCTCCGATCCCGAGATCTCCATCTCAAGCAGCTTTGCGGCGTCTCTGGACGTCTCCGACGCCGAAGACACGTTATCGTCGCCAGTCAACGTTTCATCGGGCGACGAGGCTCCGCCTTCGCATTCCCGGCGTCGGCAGTCGCGTCCACGCTCTGTTTCGCCAGCCCGCGCGCTGCAATGCTTGACAACGGCCGACTTTTCGTCACTCGAGTCTCTTCATTCGAACTCGCGCCGTTCGCGTCCCGGGCGGCTGCTCACGCTACATCTCGAGAAGCAGGCGTCGAGTATTTGGCCCTCGCTTATCGTTGGACCTGCGCCGGATTCGCTCTCGCCATCTGTCACCAACTCGGTCGTATTTGACGCCAGTGAAGAACTCGAGCTTCGATTCAATATGGACCCCACTAGTCTTACGCTCCTCGGGCTGGAACTTTTAGACATACGGAAGGACAGGGAGGAGGCGTTCGAGTTCCTGCTGTATGTTATCTTTCCCGTTTATCCAATTCGTTGCTAACCTCGCACCAGACGCGCATGGCACCAATCGCATTCCCCAACGGCTACTATGAAGCTAGTGGCCCACTATGTCCCTCTAGCCGCGACCTTGAGTCTACCTCAAAGCGAAAAGCGTCCCCGACGCGGGACAATATCCTACTACGCGCAATGTTTAGGCGGGGACAACGGCCTTGCGCAACTTTATCTGGAAGCCGGTCTGCTTCATCTTGAAGGCGCAGCTTCTGGCCTTCTTACGTCGTCCGCCTCGAGCCTTGCTTCACTCCGAGTGCCGCATAACAGCATCCACCCTGGCGAAAGCGGCACAGATGCATGGAAACGAGATCGGGAAGCCGCCGCGCAATACTTTGACCGCGCTAGGCTACTACGCCCGTCTTTGGACGTGCCCGTTTTGCCTCCATCGAGCGGAGTGCTCTCGCGAGAGCCTTCTGACCAGCTGGAGATGCCATCGATCGACTTGCAGTCGTCGTTCTATGGGGAATTGACGCGTAAGCGCAAGTCCGAGGGCTCGGCGCTTTTTGGGAACCGGGACTCGAAGCTGGCGGACGATCTGGACGGTGCTTGGTATTTGTACGTTCCTGGCTTGGTTGGCGCCGGAACGGCGTTGCTGGTGGTTGGTGTAATCAGTGCTCTTAGCTTATCGTCGTGGTCGCGGAGGAACCAGGGCTCGTAAGATGACTACCTAGAGGTGTATGTACTGTATTTGTAGTCGGTGCTATCGTCTACTTGCAACTGGATCTTTTCTGGTGATGACCACATGGACGACAGAGTTCCTGCTTCCTTCCAGCACAACCTCTTCAACGCATCCACGCGCCCTCATTATCCTCAACCAACCATTCTCCAAAGCACTCTTTCTACGCCTCTGGAGCTCGTCCGAATGGCGCTGTTGCGCCGACGGTGGCGCTAATCGACTCTTCGACACATTGGGGACGGAGAGAGCTTTGTGAGCGGATTTAGGAGACGATCCGTACGGCGCGCTGAGCTCGGCAGATATATCCCTCACTTGATAAAGGGCGATTTTGACTCGCTCCGGCCGGACGTGAAGGCGTTCTATGCTACTCAGGTGCGCGCTACCGCGTCCAACGTCTGCGACCACTCAAGACACCCGCTTCAGGGTGTGCCAATTATCCAAGACTCCGACCAGTACTCGACGGACCTCATGAAATGTGTGGCTGCGATAGAAAGCAAGGAAATCGAGGAAAACAAGGTCAGTCTCGCGGCGCAATGGGGCCGTTATCGTGGACCGACGCGCGACCACAGAAGTACGACATCGTCCTCCTCGGCGGGCTCTCTGGCCGCCTGGACCAGACGATACACACACTTTCGTATCTGCACAAGTTGCGCGCGACGCGTAAATGCGTATTTGCGGTAACGGACGACAATGTGGGGTGGGTGCTCGATGCGGTATGTGTACTGTACACTCAAATCCATAGTAAACGAAGGCTCATTCCGCGTTAGGGAGAGCATCGAATACACGTAGACCACGCAGTTGTTGGACCGACCTGTGGACTGCTCCCCGTTGGTGTTGATGCGACGGTTCTTTCTACCACTGGCCTCCGATGGAATCTATGTGCGTCTTTCGAGATGTTCGTGGTCTATGTGTCTAAAGCGGAACCAGCGGAGACCGAATCGTCTTTCGATGGGCTGGTTTCTACGTCGAATCATTTCGTGCCGCAAGAGAATATCGTCTGGATAAAGACGACGAAGCCAATTTGGTGGATTGCTGAGCTTCGTTCTCTGGAATAGACCTGGGTACCCAAGTAGATGTTGTATGTACTCTCGATGTAGAAGCAGGATATCGAGAACGCCGAGCCACGCCGATCTCTGCTTGTCTCCCGCCACCATGGCCGAAGTCGACATCCAGGTTCTCTACTTTGCAGCAGCCTCCACCTCAACTGGCCTCACCCAGGAAACTGTCTCCGTTCCCATTAACTTGCCATTATCGCTGTTGGGCGACTTGCTGGTTGCGCGACATCCAAAAGCGACGGATCTGCGCAAAATTCTGGACGGCAGCCAATGGAGTGTGGACGCAGAGATGGTCGATGATCCCAAGGGCGTAACTCTGCGCGGCGGGGAGGAGGTTGCGGTGATCTGCCCAGTCAGTGGAGGGTGAATTCGTGCGTTGGTCTATGTCTTTGCTTGGACGGTGTTCATGCGCGTTTGCAGGTTACAGTCCGTGCTTTGGAGCAGACGTCTATCTACGAGCTTGCTTACGGTTCTGGATAAACGTTTCGACTCGACTGCTACTTCTTTGTTCTCCGCGCTCCATGGAAACTCAAAAGACTTGAATGTTTCCGCCGGCGCCTCTTCCCGGCAACCTACTGACACTCTTCTCGTCGACACGCTGTTCATTAGCCTTTATGCAGTCCCACGCTTACACGAGGCAGAGCTCTCCTTCTACTCCCATCAACTGGAGAACCGTGGACGTTGCACCAATGACCGTCGATCGATTCACATTCACGCAGAATATGTTGAATGGAATTGACCAGCCACTCCAGGTCATTTTAATCCCAGAAAACCACCCGGACTTCGACGGGGATCTCCTCAGCGTCTTCAGCGAATCCAGCAAACCTCTCGGGCTAGCGGCTGGGTACTCAAACCAAGGACGTCTTGCAGCGCTGGCAATCTCAGACGACAAGCACTGTCTAATCATCCGCTTCCTCAGCGGTCGCCGCGGACGCGATAACGGGGCGCCGTCGTCGCCACCCAACTCTCCCAAACGTCAACTACTCCAAGACCTCGTTCTCAATCGCGTCGACGGCGATATCGTCGCATTCGACTGCGCCGAGCTGGCGATGGCGCTCTACCGCGTCGGTGGCTTTGCTTTCCGCATGAAGAACGGCATCGACGTCCAATCCGCATTCGGCACCGACCGCGCGCCGTTGAGCGCGATCAAGGCTGCCTTTGGCGGCGACGCTAGTCCCGTTGTTGACCGCAACGTCAAGAATGTCTTCCGAACCCAATTGTTCGATCTCGACGACCGCCAGTGCAAGAGCGATCTTGCAGGTCGGGCATGGATTGCGCAGTACCTCGCTACGGTTGGCAACGTCATGGAGAAGTTTGCAAAGCAGAAGAAGATCAATACAGTGGACATGGATTTGCGGGCGCGTTTCCTTTCCAGCATCAACATCGACGTCTCATCTGTTAACAGGACCTCGAATTCCTCGCACAAACAACCTCGGAGACTTTGCGGCTCAGCAACATGAAGCCAAACGTGAAG
Source organism: Mycena kentingensis (nom. inval.) (assembly GCA_014461125.1). Taxonomy (NCBI): domain Eukaryota; kingdom Fungi; phylum Basidiomycota; class Agaricomycetes; order Agaricales; family Mycenaceae; genus Mycena; species Mycena kentingensis (nom. inval.). Next base: position 2,873,881 of record JACAZG010000003.1, on the reverse strand, counting down.
AAGCACGAGCTGGCTACTCACCAGGCAAACAACGGCGAAGTTAAGCTGGCTTCATACACGACTCGAGCTCGTCGTGGAGAGGTCCGTGTCTTTTTCCGCCTCCAGCTTTAATCTGAAGCTCGTCCTATTTTCAGGACACCGTAATCCAAGTACAGACCCGCGACGGCTATACCTACGTTGATCGCGGGCGAAGCGGTGCCGTCGATGGATGCAGCGCCCGCCTTGAGATGACTAGTCAACTTGACGAGAGCAAGACCATCCTCTCTATAAAATCCGTGCGACGCGATAAGCCGACACAAGCAGAGGCTCGCGCCGCGGCAACCGTCCTCTCGGCTCTGCAGGGTGGTTCCGGACATCTGAATGCAAACCCATGGATTGATAATATTTTGTATCCCAACAAAGCCGATGGGAACCTCAACTGGCCAGGAGATTGGTCGACAATTTGCCCGGTGCCGCCGTCTTCTAGATCTACCTCAAAGGACAATCTTGACCGTCTCAATGCCTCGCAGCAGGAAGCTGTGCAGGCAATGCTCCAAGCTGGCAATGAGCACCGTGTTGTGCTTGTGCAAGGTGGAACTTCAAAGGTTACTTTCATGGGATTCATCTGAATATTAAGGTTTAGGGCCACCAGGGTAATTCCACCATAAATAGTTGCTCAAATCCATTCTCAACCATTTAGAACTGGAAAAACATCTGTCATTGCTGCTTATGTTCAAACTGCGCTGGACCGTGGCCAATCCGGTACATCTCAACTTGACCAAGCTACTTTGTTCTCATGTTTGGTAGGAATTTGGCTTGTTGCCCAGAGCAATGTAGCTGTTATCAACATTGCATTCAAGGTATGCAGTCTGGCACAGTTTTTCCCCAAAATTAAATTACTGGCTTTTTGTAGCTCCAAGCTATTGGGTTCGAGGACTGGTGCCTGCTCGGTTCTGATGAATTTTCTCATGAGGACTGGCACGGCCACCTCTACCGGCAAATCAAACACAAATTCATCCGCTCTCATGAGTTCAACAAAATCTCAGATGCCAGAATGAGGGGCTGCAAGGTTATTTTGTGTACTCTTGACATGGTACACTCTTCACCAATGGTGGGTTGTGCCATAACTTGCTTATGCCTTTTCGCCAGATATCAACAGATGATGTCAAGAGATATTTTGTCAAATATGTTCCAGTGGAACGGGTTATTGTTGATGAAGCTAGTCAGATCAGAATTGGTTTGGAGTTTTATTTCAACATTCAAGCCTTGCTCAAATTTTCTGCAGGGTTATATCTCAATCGTGAGTGAAGTATTTCCACATCCCCTCCCAGCTTATTGCCACTGGATAGTTTTCAAGTCATTTTCACACTCACTCCGAAAGATGAGCTTCATTGGAGACAACAAACAATGTAAGATTTGTTTCTCTCATATTCTATAAACTGACAATGCCCTCAAGTGCCTCCACATGGACAAGAGAGCCTCGGCGACTTGCAATCCATCTTTGAAGTCACTCATTTACAAACAAAGACCTACTTCCTGGACACACAATGTAAGCCTGCATGACTTGTTTGATTTTTCCTCTTGGTCTCAAAGCCCGCTGGTAGACCGAATGCCCCCACAGATTGGAGCATTTATTTCGGCCAAAGTCTACAACAACAAGCTCAAATCCTCACCCGATCATCCGGTTTCCGACACCGAGGTTGCATGCTACTTTGTTGATGTTGTAGGGAGTAAGGAGCTTCACAACAACAAATCATACTCGGTATTTATCTTGGGCTATTTTTTCCCCTGGTATTCTTGCTGAGTCTTGCAGAATAAACTCGAAGCCATGGCCATCATTCAGCTTGCGCAACACCTCCAAGCCCAGGGAAGATCTTACAAGATTATCACGCCCTACGACGGGCAGCGTGTTCTCATCGAGCGGGCCATGAAGGAGACTGATGGTCTGGATTGGAAGGAGAAGGTTTCTTTTCTTTGTTCCACTTTCCCAGATTCCAGAGCACTGATTCTGTTACCAGGTCTATAACGTGGACTCGTTCCAGGGTAATGAAGAGGACATCATCCTTATCAGCATTACACGCACTCAGTCGTTGGGGTTCCTGCGAAATATGAGGTAAAATCTCTTGTCCTTCAACCGTTAAGCAGTAGCTACTTGATTGATACACTCCCCAGACGCGCCAACGGCATGCTGAGCCGCTGCAAACGCGCCATGTATATCTTCTCCAGCCGTGCTTTCTTACAGCGCCGGGGGAAGGACTGGCTTGTCGGAGAGCTTAGTCGCCATGTCGGGAACCTTGGTTGGTTGCAGATGAAGGATCTGGAGATGTGCGAGTTTCTGACGAGCCCGCGCAAACGGGAGATCCATGAGTAACTTGGGTTCTTGCACCTTCAAGGAGTCGAATGTTCTTGTATTATGGAAAAAAAGTTCCGGTCTATGCATGCTTAAGCCTGAAAAATATTACTCTAAACGTCCACGTAGCCAGGCCAAAAGGCCCTTGCTCCCTTCTCGCTCCCACACGCGTCGGGCAGGGACACGGAAGCTAGAAATCGTCAGTCAATCGTATCTTGAAAGCGACGATAAAGCAAGCATACGTATTCCCATCGACGAGGAAAACATCCAAAGGAAACAGCCCGACCTCCGCCGGCAGCTTCGCAATTTCGTTATCCCGTACATCCAGCTCTTCCAGCGTCCACCCAGGAACCTGGCGATTGTGTTTGAATCGCGTAGCGAGTGCTTGGAAGCCGTCCATCTCGGCAATGCGGTTTCCGCGCAGCGTCAACACGCGGAGGCCGGGTCGCGGAGAGGACGCGATGCACATACTGGCGAGGACGTCCTCCGCGAACGCGCCGCTCGTGAGCAGATTGTACGCCAAGTTGAGGTTCTTTAACGCGGGGAAGAGACGTGCAATTAACGGGAGGAGCGGTCTTTGTTCGCTTGACGCTGGAGTGACCACACTGGCAACGTCCTCGGGGGCCGAAACTGCCACGGGAATGTCGTCTGCGAGATTGCAACCCTCGAGGTTGAGTTCTTCCACCCGCGGGAGGACACCGGAATCGGTCGGCAGGACGGCGACGCGGTCTACTCTGCGGCCGGTCAAGACGAGCACTTTCAATGTCTCGGCGAAGGATTGCGCGGCTATCATCGTTAAAGGTAGCGTAGCAGTTGGCAGAGAAACGTCCGTCGCTCTCGCTGGTGCTGTACGATCGAGGGCAAGGGAGAACGCCCGAGCATGTTTGGCCGCCTTTGGTGGCGCAGTCGTAGCCGGGAGAGTGAGCGTGTCGGTACGCGGATTGTAATATTGCGCATCCGATATAATGGATGCAAGCGCCTTGGAGGGTTGACGCGGCGGTTCGCCAAGACCCAAACCCGCGTCGTTGGCCTTGTTGGCACCAGCTGCTGCTGCTCGAGCGCGTCTGCGACCACCCTCGGTTAAAAGCCCTGCCTCCGCCTCAAGCTCCCATGCCTCTTTAACCACTGGCTTTGGCGCAGCGACCGGCTTGGTAGCAGATGGCTTCGCAGAAGGTTTGGCGTCTGAAAACGCGATGCCCTCGTCAGGCGCGACGGCTTTACCCCGCAGTTTCGCGCGCCTATCCGCTTCCAGCTCCCATTGCTCGCGGAGGACCTTCTTCCCAACCACTACACGCGTAGTCCGCGGCGCAGGATCGTCGTTCGTTACATCAAACGACAGTGTCTGGGCTAGCTTCGATTCTAGCGCCGTTCGCGCCCCAGCTTCCGAAGCGCTCGTTTCGGCCAGGTCGAGGACTGAGAGAGAAGGAAATATGGGAGATGCAGACGCAGGAAGGTCTGAAAACAGCGCATCGTCCACGCCGGTGGCTTTAGCGAGGCAGAGGTTTTTGAGTTTTGCAAGTTTGCTCAAGGCGGTAAACAACTTGGCCACGGAAACAGGGTCGCCGAGCGCGTTTTCCGAGAGGTCAAGGCTGATCAGACCCTTGGGGATGTCAAGGTCGACATCGGCCGCACTGAACGCGTTGTTTGACGCGTCCAAAATCGCTAATTTGGGAAGGGGAGTGGTCGCCCGTACGACTTGCGGACCAAACAGACCACCGCCACCCAACGAAGCCTTTTGCGTTCGTTGCCCCGGCCTCCGAGAGAAGGGAGCGCTAAACGGAAGACCGGTAAGCCGGTTATGAGAGACGTTGAGGTTGGATAGGGCGGGAAGGGAGAAGAGGTCGGCAGGAAGAGTTGTAAGGAAGTTGTGCGATAAGTCGAGAATGGCCAAGCTTGCGAGATCAGCAAACTCATTGGGAAGTGAGGCAAGTTTATTCTTGTGTAGCTAGGATGGCGTGAGCAGAGCTAATGCTATGGCAAAGGGGCCCATACATCGATCGACTTCAACGAGCCGAACAACGCGATTTCGGGTTGCACCTCTGCGATATCATTGCCCCAAGCCTGTTGAATATGTGGTTAACAGCCAATGGGACAAAGAGGCCGGCTGACCTTGATAATCTCAAGGTCGTGGGTTTCGTACCAGGCAGGTCCGCGGTGTTTCCTTCCTACAGGCGGTTCTGGTGCGGGAGGTAACGGGGGCTCGTCAGGAACAGACTTGAGGCGCTCGGGAACGATTCCTAGATGTATCTCAAAGAGGGCAGTGGGAATACACGCGAGTTGACGCGTCGATAGGTTTATCGAGCCTTTGAACGGAAGACTGTTTCGGTGAGCAGGTTGTGAGGGAGACAGACGGCGCACCACTGCTCTTTGCACGCTCGATGGTCTCTCTGAGTGGAGCGCGTCCGAGAATGTCCTCTTCCTCGGGCTGTGCTGCGTTCGGGATGGCGTCCTGGAGTGTTCCGAGATCGTCGAGCGGACTGGGGCGCTGGATCTTCTTGGCTTCGGCGCGCTTCAAAGCGATGGCCTCCTTCATGGAAAGTGCGGGTGTTTTGGGGTCATCTTGGGCAGGTTTCAAAGGGGACGACGGAGGACGAGCTGCGGTGGATTTTGTCCTGATTCTGGAGGATGGGGAGGCGAGGGATGGGCCTGTGGAGATTGTGCGAGAGCGGGGGGAGGGTGCGGAGGGCTTTGTGGGGGACGGGGGATTCCTTTGACTGCCTCGTTGTGGGATTCGGGACATGGGATGGGGCTGGTTTGGTGTTGTTTGGGATATCAAAACCCAAACAAATGTGACCGTTGATTTGGTATATTTCCTGCAGCTGACACCAGCTGCCCTAGGTTGCTCTTTCCCCCCATCCCTCTCGTCCGTACACTTCGACCCTCCCAGCCCTGCTCCGCTCATCCATCTGCCCTTATCCAGGTATCCCTCAATATGGCCAAGACAACGACCGAGACAACCACCAAGGCTGCTACCAAGGCCGCAACCACCAAGACCCGCGCAAAGAAGGCCGTCGCCGCTGGTCCGTACATCCAGCGCCTATGTATCCATCGTTCACCACGTTCTGACGCGTCGCCCTAGATGGCGAGGAGAAGAAGAAACGCGCGCCCTCGGCGTACAACCTCTTCGTGAAGGAGCATCTCAAGTCGTGGATAGACGGTCAGTTCTTCCCTTGGCTCCCTGTTGACCTCTTCTCATCTTCCCATAGAAAACCCTGGTTAGTTTGTACCCCCAATCCCAACCATCGTCTCACTGTCTGCTAGGTGCCTCCAGGTCGGACGGCATGAAGGCGGTACGCGTCTTTTCTCCATCCCTTCCTGCTGGACCTCGCTGACGGCTCATAGGTTGCCGCGCTCTGGCGCGAGTCGCCTGATAACCCGAAACGCGGTCAGTTTGCTGCTTAATACTCGCTCGCATATACAGCGCTGCACCTCTCAACGATGCTAACATATGCCCCAGGCCAGCCCCCGGCTGAGCGCGCGCCCAAGAAGAAGAAGGAGCCTAAGGAGCCCAAGGCAAAAGCCGCCAAGAAGGCTCCCAAGAAGAAGAAGAAGGACGAGTCCGACGAGGAGGAGGACGAGGCAGCCGATGACGACGAGGAGGCCGGCGATGACGAGGAGGCCGGCGACGACGAGTAGACGTTTGGGTGAGTCTCTTCTATCACTCTGGTATTCCTGCCTCCAACTTGCTTAACATACTACAGACCGTCTACTTTCCATATATCTTGCGGCACCATCTCGTTCATTCCTTGCTTTACTGTCATGTAATCCTGCCGCGCACCTGCGCACGTTTATCATTATTTGTGTACGCTGTATCCACTCTCTTTTATGTCCCAAATGCTGCTGGCCCTTCCAACTCCCAGTAGGAACGTCAGGATCTGGACCTGCTCATGTGGATGCCCACTCCCGAATGAAATTAATCCATATGCGGCCTAGGCTGCAGCCTGGAGATGTTCTCTCAGTGGCGATAACCGAACACGAAAATCCCGTTTTTGCAACTCTTCCGACGCGTTTTGTTCTGCGATAGGGTCCACCCGCCTCGTCCGCGCCTACGTCTCTGGTTCACTGCGTTCGTTGGCCCCGCCTCGGTTCTTTTACAACCAAACACAGAACAGCTGCACCCTGATATATCTGTCACCGTGTGTGCAAACCCTCTGTGTTTTCGCCCACCAACAGACATGCGCAGAGATACGAATACCAAAACAACCGCGGCTACGACTCCGAATCGCAAGACCGCGTTTCAAACAGAACGGCTAACTGAGAACACATTCCTCATCACGTACGTGCGCCCGTCCACCTGCACGGTACCGGTACCAGTTGTCCTCCTTCCGAAATTTATAGTGAAGTCGACGATATCTATGACGAGCGTCCCCAGATCTTTGTGAAGCGCCTTGCAAACAATTGCAAGCTGCTGGTAATCGACACTGGGTGCGGGGGCGCGACCAACGACCCAGACGTTCAGATTACCGGCCTCCGAGAGTACCTCGAGACAGTCCCGCTCGAGTGCAATGCAAACGAGCCGCTCAACGCGTCCGAATTGGGGTATATCGTGGTCGCGACGCATTGTCATTACGACCACATCCGTACGCGCGCATCTTTTGTCGCTTTGGCCGCAGCCAACATTCCGAATGTAGTAGGCATAGAACAGTTTGCGGACGCGAACGCCCGCATCCTCGTCTCTGCCCACTCGCCCTATTTCATTTCGCCTGCAAACTTGCCCAAGCACAGTCTCTGTGCAGACATGGGCATCCACACGCCCAAGTATACGCCGATACTCGTTCCGCATCGACACGAAATCGCTCCCGACGTGTTCATCCTGCATACGCCCGGACATACTCCGGACGAGTTGGCCGTGTACGACGCGACGGAGAAGATGCTTTATGTCGGAGACACGCTCTACGAGGAGGATACTATCATCTTTCCGAATGAAGGGTCCATCGTGGATTGGACCAGGTCGGTAGAGATGTTGCTTGCGTTGGCGAGACGCGAAGGTACAGATGTTCGAATCAACTCGGGGCACAAGACACACTTGCGGCCGGCTAACGATGTCCTCGAGGCGACGTTGGCATTTATGGAAGATGTGCTTGCTGGTCGGGAGCCAGTTCGCCAAAGAGAGCAGTGCAGAGGGGAGATGAACGTCGTTTATCGACAAGATGGAGGTCGGTTTGCGTTGCGTTGCCCGGAGAAGCTTGTCCTTGAGGCTCGTAAGTAACTTCTAGTGCGTTGAACCAGCAGATAGTACCTATTTGCGTTTCCTTAAAAGATCCTGCTCCAACTCGCCCAAAAAGTTATCAGCCTCGGTGCTCGGTGCTTTGCCCTTGCCTTTGTTAGATCCCATCTCGAGGGCAGCAAAAGGGTCAGAAGCATGCACGGGTGGTGGTGGTGGTGGTAGTGCGGGAGATACCGAGGGTGCTTCGTCGTTCGCTACTTTACGCCGTTTAGCAGCGAGCAGCTTCCGCCTTTCCTCGATCTCGCGCTTTCGTTTGTCCATGGCCCGGCTATGTACGCTCGGACCAGCGTCCTGCATGCCCTCGACACTCCCAGGAACAACATCGACAGCGCCAGCTTCCGCCCGCGTCTTGAGTGTTTCCTCGCGCGCCGCTCTGAGCTCCTCCATCTGCGCTTTGCGCGTTTCCTCGTCGTTGGAGAATTGGTAAAAGCCAGCTCCTTTGGCGCGGTTCTCCCCGGTCGCGTCATAATGAGCTCCGAGAGGGTTATTTGCTTCTGCGTGTTCCTTCTCGATTTGTGCGACGCGTTCTGCGGATGGTTGGTACACCGGGAAATGTCCGACTGGGTTGTCTGTCGATATTTAGCAACTGCGCGGCGTAGTTGTGCAAGGTACGAACGAATAACAAGATCCCTGACCAGTCGCGTTGAGAGACAGACAAAAGAGCAATCTGGACACGCACTCGTCTGAATCGTGCTCCTCTTCTCCGATTGGTACAATGTCTCGAGGCACCTCTGAGCGACGAGCGGTCCGCATACGCCCGAATTCATCTTGGTATTCCACTATGGGGTCGTCCTAGGCGGTGTTAGAGGGAAAGGATCGAAAGACTGACCACGCACATCATCGTCGGGTGCTTTGGGCACGACCAGCGACTCGTCAACGTCGTCACTGTCGGATTCGTAGTGGTCGGAGGGCTTCGAGTCAAACTATCTGGCTAAGATGGAATGGTCATGGAGATGCTGGCGAACGCACATCGACGAGGAGGGATTCGTATTGCTTGTCGGATAAGCCGCCGGTCTGACCCTTCTTGAGCTTGTCGTAGATCTTTGCCTTGCGCTCGAGGGCGGCGCGAGCAGATTCAAGGGTAGGTTTGCTAATGGCTTCGAGCTCTACATCGCGAGATGCTCTGGCCTTGACGCCTTTATTCTGGCGCGCCCATACGGTCGGTTTCTGCGGCGGGATGAGCTGCATTTTGACCGAATATAAGGCGACAACACACTTTGTCTGGTCGCTTTACACCTCCGACGACGTAGCCCGAGTTTCCTGCCGCCTTATTCCTTGCGAATTGGCCTTCTTGCTTGGAGAGTTCTGCCTTGAGGTCGAGAAAGGACGATGCGCTGACACCTTTGGCTTTTGCTTTGGCTGACATCAATGTTAAGAGCAAGTCCAAACGCGGTCACGGATACAAACGCGTCGACGCGACAGGTCTATCTAAGCTCCCGCAACGAGCTAATAACATCCCGTATACTACCCCGGTTCCACTCCCCATACCAGTGCTCCTCGCCGATAAAGAAACGCTTCGCGGCTCGCATTGCCCCTTGTGGGACGTCGCCCGTGTTGGTGGCCCAGCTCGGTCTCCGTCTCAGTTTCTCCCCCGCTATCCTCATCACCTTTCCTGGTGTCACTGGCGAAGCTGGAAATACTCCATCGCCGAGACGCTGACTTGTCATTCGTCATTCGTGCGGGCGATCGAGTGGGTATAGGCGGCGGCGGAGGCAAACGCGGGGAATATGGCGACAAGGAGGGGGATGAAGGGGAGCGTATCGGTGGCGCATGGTCGTCCATTCCAATCCCTAGTCGCTTGGATAGCTTGCTCAAGCTACCCGAACGCCTCGGCTTGGACGACGGATCCCTTTTCTCGCCCGCCGCCTCCTCCACATCCTGAACCAACGTTGACTGGTATTGCCTAGCTTTCCCTCTGACCGGCACGGGATTCGCAAACTCGAGGATGCTGCTCACCGTCGAGTCGATTGTGTCTGTGCGCGTTAGGGCAACACCTGTCCTCGACGGAGCAGGCGGGCTTGCCCTCTCTGCCGTCATAACCGGCCCAACACTCGCATATACATCTAGTTCCAACCGCGTCGGAGGCTTTTACCCTTCGAACTACCTGCTCGACGCGGCAGGTTCGAGATTGGCGATGGCTGGTCAATTGACGGTCGGGAGCGCGCACGCGTCAAGACAGGAGGACGTTTGACAAGCGTTCTGCGAGTGCTGTTTGCGCGCTGCGGCACAGGAGGAGAGATTGCGAGCTCTGGAGGTATGGTAGGACTTTGAAGGGCCGGAGGAAGAGGTGGTACAGGCGGAACGGGGTCCGGGACGGTGGAGGAAGGATTTCGATTCCGGCGAAGGAGGCGGGACGCGGAAATCGGTGACGACGATTTCTCTGAACGGAACTTAGCTGGGCGGAGGAAAGAAAATCGCGTGCGCACCATCGCTACTCGATCCCTTCGATGTCCTATGTGTCTCGTCCGATGCCGTCGAATGCGACGACTGCGTGGTCTTCGTTCGTGGAAGTGGTGCATTTTGTTGCGTTGCAGATGTCGTTTTTGAGTCGTAAGGGTCATGCGGCTCATAGGACCGCGACTTGAGGGCAACAGCATCGGTGTGCCTGTCGACGAGAGACGGCGAAGGGGTACCGATGCGCCACATCAGCCTGGGGAGAGAGCGAGACGGTCGACCCCAGCCTGGCTGCTGGAGGATGTGGTAAAGGGAAAAGGGGAAGAGGCCCGCCAAGCGCCGCGGGCAGCATGCACGAATTGGACGCGGGTTTTGACGGGCATGGAAGCGGTCGGCGGAGAATTCAAGCGGTAACGTGGGCAAGCAAATTTTGGAGTAGTCCTGGCGACGCTCAATCAGCGTCGCCAGGCAAGGCAGAAAATTCTGCACGCGGTGGGGAAGACAAAGGAACGACCGTCTGAGTGACACAGCAGGACTCAGACAGAAAGGTCCTGTCACTGTACGATGGGTCGGCCCTGGCCCCAAACGGCCCAGTCACATATTTTTGTACCCCCAGCTTCTTTCTTCCTGCGCCTGCAGGCACGAACAAAATCGCCCTCGGGCTCGTACCAATATGCTCGGAGGCAAGAAATTAACATGCCACCATCTTCAAATTGAACGTACCTGCGGCGACGAGCAGAAGGCGCCCGGACTCTCAACTCAGAGTTGCCCTCAGGCGCATATTTTCGCACCTATAGGCTGGTTCATTCTGTGCCCGCGGGCGAGAGCCGCTTATCCTCGCGGGCTCTTGGTCAACTTGCCATCGTCGCCATTCGTATGAGCCTGCGGGTGTCTTTGTATTCACCCCCGCCGGTGCTTTCTCTATAACCCTCGAAGGTGTGTCCGTAGGTTTGATGGAAGGATGACCTCAGGCACAAATCGAACACTAATGCACCACCGAATCGCCTCGTCGCTCGATGGAGGAGATTCAGACACCCCTCAGTCGACTCGCCGGCTCGTGTGCCTCGCAGCAAGTTCAGCTTCACTGTGTCATACTTGTTGTGTCTATTCTGTGTCGGCTGCGGGCCCGCATTATCTACGAGAACTGCGATTCCATGCCGATCTTCCTCCCGACCCAGGTCCTCTATTTCCTGATCAACGCCCTCCGCCCATCGTACACCATTGAACACTAGAGCAGCTGCATTGAAGAAATAGACATAGTAAACTGCAAGAAAACACACCTTGGAGATGGCGCCTGTATGCTTCCGAGTAGGTACCAATGACTTGGAACGAGAACATGATGGTTCCTGGCTCAGCACGCTGCTTGGCTTTACAGTGCGGGCACACAGAGCCCGATTTCGGCGGACGACCGCTCAGGGTTTCGGGCATCGAGTCTGGGAGAGGAAAGATGTGTGACAGAGCTGGCTAGTATTTCCCTGGGGTATATGGAAAGCCTACAGTGCGGGGGTGAATTATTTGTGCCCGCAGGCAAATACAAAACGATGCCGCAGGTATCCGAGCAAAAAGAGGAAAGGGATGCATTGAAAGCACCTCCGGGCGGGCTGTATTCGAGCCTGAGGGCCAAGGGCAGAGATACCCGAGGGCTTGAACGGCTTGAACCTGCAGCCCCGTTGAATAAACACCCACAGGGAAAATTATTATCTGCCTGGGGTGGCAAAACAGATGCGCCCGAGCGCAGTTTTTGAATATGCCCCCGGGTAATTTTTATTTATGCCTGCGGGCGTTTCCAAAAAATGCTCGGGCCATTCCCGGGCCATTCCCAAATCCGGCCGGCCTTCCGTACAGGATCAGGACCGGTCTGGACTCAGACTGAGTCCTGCTGTGACCGGATGCACCCTATCACCCCTAGTCTCTCCAGACAGACCCGCTCATCGATATATCACCCCCATGTCCACTGACTTGACCGCGGTATGCGTCCCTGAAATCTACGTTCGCTTGAGACATGAATGCGTTTAGCTTTTCTTTACTGTGAATCCCTGCGACCCTCTTGCCACCGATGCCCAAGGGCGCCTGGACTTTTGGAACAATAACCGCGCCTTGCTTTCCACTCATGGCCTCGACCTCTACGAGCTGTCCCTCGTCGGCAGCGGCACCAATTTTATAGACTGCTGGCCCTCCCAGTACCCCATGGCAGGTGGGACCTACCCCTTCGCCCATTGTGAAGACATTTCCCAGCATGCTGAATGGGGGTTACTTGAGCCGGTTCGTCGCTTCTCCTCTGTGCGCCCGTGTATTCTCAACCACACACACTAGTTCAGCACCACCACACGAGTAAACGCACTCTCTGTGGAAATGTTTCCCGCTCACCCCCTGCTTAGGGCGGCGTTATATTTGCCAATGACCGAGGCAACAGGCCTGTCGCTCTCAAACTCGTTGAGAACAACAGTTGCGAGCACATCATCTTGAAGCTCATTATGGACGTGCAAGACTGCGACGGCTACATTCCCGGAATCGTCCCGGTTCTCAATTTAATCCCCATTGCAGGACATTGGATTGTCGTTATGCCGCGGTAAACTATGTCGTGCCTCTGGTATCGTCAGCTAACAGTCTTTTTTACCAGGTGGGAATGCGGGCCTTCGGAGGGATGGTTTTTCTCCGTCAGAGAACTGTTGTTTTGCTTCGAACAACTCCTCTGTGGTCTCGTTTTCCTCCATTCCCGGCGGATTGTGCATCGAGTAAGTTTTTTTGTGCTCCGACCAGAGTTATCCTTTGTCTCACCTCCCGTAGGATCTCCACTCTCGTAACTGCCTCGCAAATTTCTTCCCCACGAGCCCCAACAACATCGAGTACTCGGACGCAGCAAACCCGCTCCAGAAGCTGCAAGCCTCTCATACTCTTCGCTATGGCTGGATCGATTTCGGCTACTCCATCCCGTTGCCCCCTCAAACCGATCTGGAGACCTGTCGACTCCATAGACGAGAGTCATTCTTTGGCGCGTGGGAGGTTCCTTCGGACACCTTGACTGGGAAATCCACTTACAATCCGTTCGCGTTTGACGTCGGGACCCTCGGGTTATATTTTTGCTCCATCTCGCAGGTGGGTCGATTTCTCCCTTCCGTTTGTTCACTGTTTTGTTCTAATCCTCTGAAGCATCTTACACCTCAAATTCCTCTGCTCGCACCCTTCCTCGACATGATGATAACCCGCAAGGTCCATTCCCGATTCACGGCAGACGCTGCGCTCGAGTTTCTTCGTTTCATTCAATCCAGTCTCACCAAAGAAGAGCTCATGCGGCCATGCGAGCTTCCTCCATACACCGAATACAGCGCCGAGCGCTATGACCGCTGGCAAGGGTTGCCAAGAGATTTTGTTGAGGAATGGGGACACATGCGGGAACCAGAGCTTCCGCTTTGGTTGCGCTGCGTGCGATGGGTCCTCGAGAGATATGATGCAGTCGCGGACTTGGTGGTAATTTGTCGACGTGGGCTGGATCGCATCCGAGACAAATCTCGCATTTTGTTATATAACAACATATTATCATCTACAGCTTTTTAACACCTTTCAAGTCCTAGGCTAATCTAGCATAAGCAGATGCATGTTATTCAGTAAAATTAAGCAGTTTTTTCTGCCAGTATCGACTCAGGTGCACTGGAGTGGGTCCAGGAAGCCACCAACAACCATCACTCAGACCAAGCTCTTTGTTCTCAAGACAAACAACAACACTAAAGTTACAAGTACATGCTACACGATTGTTTAAAGCTACACAAGGGCCTCACGCCGGAGGATAAATATCTCTTAAACAGGTTCCAACTCTACTTTGTCCGTTGCAGGCTCTGGCGCGACCACTGTCGCCGCCGAGAGATGGCTGCTCTTGCTACTCCTCCGACTCTTCAGCGCGGAGATCTTGGATGTTGTCGATACTTTAGACGACGCCGACATGCGACGTGAACGTCTTCTGCCGCCTTCAAGAAGAAGCCGGGAACTGGCAATGCTTCCACGGCGCTGATATCGTTGCGCCTCGATGTCCCATTCCAGGCCGTACTCCCGAGGTGTCTTCTGCGGCAGCGGAGGAAGCTCGCGGAACGCCCTGCGCGGGGTTTCCCTCCTCATAGATGACGCCGGCCCGCGTTGCCGTGGACCAAATAATTTCGGCCGCGTCGAGGTCCGCGACGCGTCCACGGGACCCTGCTCTTCAACGTCCTCCTCGCGACCATCCGGGCGCAACTGCATGACGTCCCTAAACTCCACCTGATCCCAGCGCGGACTCGGCTCTGTATCCCAGAGCGGTCTCCGCAACATGTTCTTGCTGCTTTGTCGTAGAAGCTGCGGTGGGCGGGTCGGCGGGGCAAGCGACTGAGGTCGCGACTCCGGCAAAGGAATCAAATTGGGCGAAAGTGACTGCGGTCTTGATTGCGGCAACGGGATGTTGGACGGCGCAAGTGACATTGGTCTCGATGCGGGCAACGGGATCAAGGCTGGAGATACCGAGCCCGGCCGCGAGACGGGCAACGGGACTACAGATGGAGAGATTGATACCCGTCTGTAGTCAAGGATAGACGAAGGTGCGAGCGATTGCCGCGTCGAGTCGGGACGTTCACGGTCACTCTTGTGCCCGCTATTGGCGGTTGTGAACGTGTTGACGGTGGCCAGCGTACCCAACGAAGACCTAGAAGCGGTACGCGACGGTCCGCGCCTGGGAAGGAAGCTCAAGCCGCGTACGAGTCGCTGGACGTGTTGCAGCTCGCTTGCAGGTGACGTCGGGGTCATTGTCATCGTGGTATACGTCGACTGTGTACGTTTGCGGTCGTATTCCGTTTGCAGAGGAGGTAGGCGGGCCAGTGCGGACGGGGTCGGGGGAGGGGCGGGTGGGGATGCCGGAGACGTGGGCACAAAGCTCAGGCCACGGACGAGTCGCGCGATATGATGCAACTCGCTCGAGGAAGAGGTTGGATAACCCTCGTACGGGGAGGAAATAGAGGGCGTAGATTCTGCATTGGGAAGATCTTTTGTGTTCAACGCGGGTGTCGGCGCGTCGGATCGTGTTGGCAAGAGACGCGCGCTGGGTGGAGGCGTCGGCGCCGCAATGATGGATGCGGGTGGCAGCGGGAACTCAGAGGCGGGGATAGAGGGCAAAGAGCTCCGCGTCGAAATGATAGTAGCCATCGACCTCGGCCTTGTCGACTTGCTCATCGAGAGTGAAGTCTTTTCAGTGCCGGCCGAGTTCCTTGAAATGTAATATATGTCGGGCAGGGAAGGGAGATCCTTTTGAACGCGTGCCCGCTGCCTCCGTCGAACCCGGGTGAAGCTGAATATGAGTACGACGACGAGGATGAGGACTAGAGTCCCAACGACGGCGCTGACCACAACGGCGGTCTGTCCAGCCATCGGTGGTAAATATAGAGCGGAAAGGGAGCGAGAGACGCGCACGAATAGCTAGATGGGACGCTGAGGCTTATATCCGCACAGCGCATCGCCGTTACCGTGAAAGCAGTGGTGGTGGATCAGGATGGGGTCTCTCACTCGGGATGATGGACAACACTTTTCTGTCCGGGAGTCGACCCAGCTTTCAATTGATGCGTCGGCTAGCGATGAGATTCGCGATATGAACAGGCAAATCGAGCAACTAGGGAGCGGATGCAAATATCTTTGTCGTGGCTGAGGTCGGGCGCGTACGGTCGTCTGCGGGTATCTACTGGAAAAAAACTGTCAGCTGCGGAAGAAAACACGGTCAATGAGCGCAGAAATACCAGTGCATTGCCGCCGAGTTTCGAGCACAGCAGTCAACTGAGATATTTTACCCGAACGTCCGAATCCTGTTCGTTGCACGGCATCAACGCGGAAAAAGAAGCCGTTACGCGGTCACTCATTTAGATACATGCACGATATCTACGCAGCATTCACGCCCTCACAAACCTACCCACGCAGTCAGCTCTCGGATGAAGACACAGTAAAAAGGGCGTACGTTGCGTCGATTTGGGTCAGCTGCGGCAATGCAAGTATGATTTTCCTTCTGTAGCCAGTCATGTCGCTCGTCTGACACGGGTTTCCCTCAAGATACAGCGTCCGCAAACCTCCCAGATTCTTCAACTGGGAGTCGAGACCTTGCAGTGACGGAATCTTGTTCCCACTTATCTACAAGCGACCATGAATACACCCAGAACGCATTGAAAGTACGTACCCAGAGTTCCTCCAGGTTTGCGAGATGCGAGACGTTCTCAATCTCGGGCACAAAGTTGTTGCCCAAATCCAGTGTCGTTAACTTGATCTACACGGATGTTAATTCGACCAGGTCGGCATCGGAGAACCGGACGTGCATTACAATCCAAGCCCTCGATGCGCTCGACACCGTTGTGGCTGAGGTAAAGCTCCTCAAGCGACTCGAGCTCTTCTAGATTCTCGAGTTTCGTGATACGATTCGACTGCAGCGACAAGATTCTGAGCTTCTTGAGCGTCGACAGGTTCTAGAAACGACGCCTGAGGCTACCACCGTGGCAATTGGAATACAACCCACCTCAAGCTTGGCAATCTTGTTCTTCCCGAGCCAAAGCTCCTCCAAGTTGACCAACGCGTCAATATTCTCGATTTTCTACCACCGGATCAGTTGAGCAGCCAGAACTGCAACGAGAACGACAGACCCGTATCCTATTCCCTCCAAGCTCGAGGCTTGTCAGCGCCAACGAGTTCTGGAGGTTGCTGATCCTCGATATCCTATTCTGCACAAAGAACACGGTTCGGAGGGATGACAGGTGCTGCAGTGCCTCTGGCACCGATTTGACGAGGTTGAAGGACAAGTCGAGGATCCTGGGTACGTGGTGAGCATAAACTTGAGCAGTATGAGCAGCACGAACGCAAGCTCCTCCAACTTGTTCAATGCATCATCGAGATGCTTTACCTTGTTATCGTACAGGTCCAGCTCTTGGAGTTTGGTGAGCGAATGGAATATCTCGGGATCGAGCTTCGAGATGAAGTTCTGCCGGAGACACAGCTTCTTGAGATGCGCCGCGAATCTAGGGAGCCGTAGAGGTGCAAGCGAACCGATACGGAGGTGCACCAGCTCGAGATCCTAGCCGAGTTGTATCAAGACTTGTCCAGTAAAATGAAGCCCAGAAATACCTCTGTTTCATCTGGTAGTTCGGCCAGAAAATCGCGTTCCTCGTCAATGAAGGCTTCTGTCGGTTCCTCGTCCGAATCGGCGTCGTCGGGGTCGGGGAGTACTACGCGCGCAGTCCTTTAGCCCGATGAGCACTGGCCTAGTAAGATGAGAAGTCCCAAACCGTTCCGGCGCCGCGATTTGGTCTTGTTGGTTTGGCGCGTCCTCAGTAGACATGGACAAGATGATGACTCCATCCAACTGATGGCATTCCTGAACAATGCGTACAAAATTACTATATATCGAGAGTAGGACTAAATACAAGATGAGTAGCGCAGAGTATAGAGACTGCAGCTACTATTATTTAACCGTGCAACAGACTAGTAACATACTTCCAAGCGACGAGCGCAATCCAGGGGAGATAATGTCCTTGGCTCTCGCAAGACAATCATTGCTGCGACAATATGGACCGCCGACGCGGCTCCGTCGCAGAAATCGGAGTAGGCGGAAGGAGGTCTCGCTCCCGCTCGAACGAAGGCGCGGCAGTCGAGAGTGGTGAATGAGTGGCAGGCGAATGCATTGGTGATGCGCGGCCCGAATATGGCTGAGTGGTTGGAGGATTTGCAGAGAGAGGGGACGGAACGGAATAGAATGAACCTCCACCACTCGGCGGATAATGTCCATGCCCGTCGCCAGGGGCATAGTGCACAAAGTTGGTTGGTGGAGAGGGCGACGGGGTGCTGTTGCGGTGGTCGTCGAGTCGAGCATATGCGTCGCTGCCCGATGCGGAGCCTGCAGACGAGAACGACGAGTCGTCATAGTTGCGGCGAATAACTGGATAGGAGGACGATGTCGCTGAAGGTGGCGAATCGCTTCGCTTCACGACGATCCCCTTCTCTTTCCGCTTGCGCTGAGCTTGCGTCCCTTCCTTTTTAGCGCGAGACCGAGCATAACGGAGACCGCAACTATGCGAGCGACAAAGTCAGACCACCAAAAAGCTTTAGCAAGAGAGAGAGAAACGAACGCATTGCAGAGCTCCTTCTTGCCGCTCGGCCCTTTTCGCCATTCAGGACTCGACGTCGCTTTACAGCTCGAACATTTGAGAACACCGGCGGGGCGTGTACCACTACTGCGACCGCCGCCACCGTCGCGGGCGGAAGCTGGGCTGACTCGACGGCGCGACGCGGGCACGCCTTCGCTCGACTGTTCTTCTCCAGGCGTAGGGTACGCATACGAGAGGGGTGAAACGTGACGCTGGTATGTCGGGCCAACGCCAGTGTCGATATACGGAGGTTGTGGCGGCCAAGGTTGGCCCTGCGGTTGGTAAGAATTGGTACGGACGTTGCTGGTGTTATTATTCGAGGAAGACGTCCATTGGCCATTGTAGGGAGCAGAAGATTGGTCGCTTGGCTGCGACCAACGCGGAGAATAAGGGGTCGCTGGGGATGCCGACTGTGGCAAGTAGGTGTATGAAGCAGAGGGAGCGGAGAGAGGCGGCAGCGAGTACGGAGGACTGTGCTGCTCATAGTACGGGGTTTGGGCGTTATAGTTGTGAGCGATTTGCTGCATGTCTGGAGTCGTGGTGTTGGGAGAGACGGAGTGGAACGCAAATGTCACGACTCCTTTTTGAGAGGTCAGCGGATACAATAGCTTGGTCTCGGAAATAATAGACTCACCGTGAGGGATCCAAACACTCTCCACTGACCACGCGTCTTCATGCATGGTTTGCAAGGTCTTGAACCGCCTGGTGCAAGATGTCGTCGCCGCCTCGTTGCCTGCGCTCGAACCCGGTCCGATCTGCAAATCTTCGCCGAGTTTGGCAAACTCCCTCTCGAGCAAGCCCTGTTCTTGATCTGGCGGACTAGGTGGCCAGCTCAAAAGCAACGGTCTACCCGGCTCGTTGCTCAAGATCTGGAAAACGCGATTCATGTCGGATTTCTGCGGCGCGCATACAAGGAGGCGTCGAAACAGGAGCTGAATCTGTTCCTGGGACATAACAGGTGTACCGCACCTGACGGAACTAAGAAACTTGAACTGTCTATTCGCGAGAAAGACACACACCAATTACTCCATGGTGTCTTCTTCTTCTCGTCGTTGTCGTTGGTGGCGTCGAGGTCGGTCGTAGCATGAAGAAAGCAGAGAACGACGCCCTCGGCAGCAAAGTTGATGACAATGTTCACAGTCATGTAGTTTGCATCCACGGCGATCTTGTCGGCGGCGTCCCAAGACGCAAGAGGTCCGGTGTAGCCTAGCTCGCGGCGTACGCGCGAGAGACGCGAGAAGCGAACACTAAATTACGAGTAAGATGAGACACGAGCCAGGCGGGCCATCGGGACGTACGTCGTGACGCTGCCATGAAGAGTTCTGGTCTCGAGTACGCTGTTGAGGTCGCGCTGGGCTGAGGCCTGCTCTTGTGGATGCACGAATGAGATGAGGGACTTTCCAACCAGTTCAGGAGCTAGACGAGAAGACGGTCAAAGAGCTGGCCATGCATTTTGAAGAGTATGAATTGGTGCAAGTCGCGAACCTTCTGAACCGAGATGGTGGGCGAGGACCGGGTCAAGGTAGATAAAATGAAGCTGGAGGGAGAGAAGTGCCCAGTCTGAAGAGAGGTGAGCAGACGGTCGGAAGGCAGGGCGTGGTCGTGGGCAGCAGGCAAGCGGTTGAACAAGGGATCGAGATCGACGAGGAGATGATCGTTGAAATACGCCTACGTACAGCATCGAGTATCACCGACGGCGGGGAGGGTGGGCGGGACGGGGGCGGGGGCGGCGGGGACGGGGGCGGGGGGCGGCGGGAGGCTGCTGGGCGGGATGGGCCATTGAGCATCCAACAAAACGATCGTGGACGCGTCCGCAAAGCCAGCCTATTCTTCTGTCACGAACGCGCCTTTCTCCCACCCGATTATCATGTCGACCAAAAACATCTGGGTCGCGGCGGGCGACGGAAACCTCGACCGCGTACAAGTCCGTATGCATTATCTAGCAATATACGGCTTCTAAATATCAGTTATTAGCATCTCATCGAACAGCAAGGCAACCCAGAGCTTCATCCGCTTTCAAGCCGCACTCAACCCCGCTACAATAGCCCTCTCCCCAAATGCACCCGACGAGTTCACCTATACACCAATGTGCGTGGCCAAAGACTTGAGGCGACCCCAGTAATCCGTCTAAAGGCATGCTGCCGCGTCCTACGGCCATCTCCACGTTCTTGAGTACCTCATCTCAAAAGGTTGGCGCAATGGAACTAGCCGCGCTTGCACCCACTAAAGAACCCCAGGAGGAGATGTAAACGTGCAGGACGGCGACGGAGACACTCCGCTATACACCGTCGAAAACATCGAAACGGCACGGTTCCTCGTGGACAACGGCGCCACAATAAACCACCGTAACTCCGAGGGTGTCTCGGTACACATGCTTATACTATGCTGTCCAGTGTGGTTCTCATCGTGTGTTAGCCAATAGAGCACCTGCAGGAAGACTTTAGCGACGTTGCAAGCTATCTACACTCGCGATTATCGCCGTCTTCGCCTCCGCTTGCCACCGTGCAACAACCCTCACAGCTTGAACAAGATGTCGCGTCCGAGGAGCTTACTTCTGCGCTTATGGCGTCCGTAGCCGATATAATGGAGCGGGCAGAGGCAGAAGGCCGGGATCCGGATGAGGAGCTACGGCAGCTGGTGGGAGAGACGGTATTCCAAGGTGTGGTTGCGGGGTATTCAATGTCGGAGACTGCGCAGGAGAGCGAAGACCGTCGGCCAGATATTGACGACACCCCGAGCAAAAAACCAAGAGTAGATTAGAATATATGCCGATGTGGCAGACGCGAACATGGCTTCGACCACATCTGTCGCGTCGCTCTTAACGCTACCCGAGCTTGCCTTGGCCGCCCCTACCGCCGATGCAGCTACGCCCGTGCTCTCCCTCACGTCTCAAGCGCGTAACAAAGGCTACGACCTCGTCTGCATCCCACTCACAACAGAGAAATGGAAGAAGCGATGGACGGAAATGTGTCTGTTGCCCAACGGTGCCGATCTCGCAGCAGATATGGCTGCCGAGAAGCTAGCAGAGGCGTGGAGAAGTAAACCTAGCTTTCTCCTGGACGAGGTTACGATTACCCAGCTCGGTGCGTGCTCATCGCGCTCCTCATCATCGTTTCTTACAGCTATTCAAGACGAGGCCGACGGAGCCACCGCTATCGTGTCGGAATGGCTTGAAATCGATGCTGCCGACGACTGGGTTCGCCACGACACTGAGATTGCACGTACTTGCTCCTCATACTTTTCCGGCCTCCTCACGGATCTACAGGCGCTGCAGCAAGAACTTGCGTACGCGTCCTATCTCAATATTCATTCCGCCGTTCTCCCGGCTCCCCGAAACCGGGAACACGTCGCATCGTACGCGCGCATCGTCAATGCTTGCCTCAAAGCCCACCCTTACATGCACCTCTCAATTCGTCTACCTATCTACAATCCCACTGTTCTCGAGGGAGACAGATGGGAAGGTCACCTCTCTCCTCCTCCTGCCGGAACCCATTCGCCCTCTTCGTTTCGGTCGGCTTCGCCTGCCCCATCGACGCCAAGATTGGTCGTCTCCGACGATCGGGGCGCGAATGAACCACCGACCAACCTGGACGCGACCTGGGAGATGTGGGACGTTATACGCTCTATCTGCGATTATAATACGCGTCTTAGCCTGAGTACTTCTCTCTCGTGTATCTGGTGCGTATATTGACACCCTCCAGCACTCGACTTAACCCCACCACTCCCTGTCAACTCGGGTTTCCTCGAGAAATGGAAAGCAGAGACCATCCAATACCTTTTCCTCCCCGCTGCGACCTTTATCGCCAACTCCAAAGGCTACCCTGTGTTGCCAAAAGGTACACAATCCTTCATCCGCGAAAGTATGACGGCAAGTACTTTCGCGACGCGCAAGCGGACCCTCATAAAACTAGACATGTAGCATCGGCCAGTTATTATCCTCGCTGGCGCGAACCAAGGGCTGCATAGTCGTGGCGGCGAAGTCGCTTACTCGCAGTACCTCCGCCATCTCGAAAAGACAAGCCCTAGTTTCCAGGCTGCCAACACTTCTGGGACTGTCGAGAACTTTGCGCAAGGATATCAAGACTACCTCCAAGCCCCGCTTCAGGTTGGCGTTCTGCCTTGCTCAATTCATCCACTAAACGGCTTCAGCCATTGATGGACAACCTGCAGAGTGTCACGTACCAGACATTTGAGCAAGACCCCGTCAAGTACCAGAACTACGAAGAGGTATTCTTGTCTCTGACTGCTCTTCGGCCAACTGACTTGGCGCAGGCCATTTACCATGCGGTTTCCGACTTGCCGGACGAAGGAAAGATGTACGTGCTCGGTTGTGCTTTCAACCTCAGCCGCTCAAGGCTCGCAGCATCATTTGCGTCGCCGGCGCCGGCCGTGGTCCAATCGTGTCGAGGTGTCTTGCTGCTATCGAACGCGCTCGACGTGATGCCCACGTATATGCGGTCGAAAAGAATCCCAACGCATACGTCACGTTCGTCAGTTGCCGCGTTTTTGGTGACCAAACTTACTGCGTTGCAGCCTCCAAGGCAGGAAGGATGCAGAATGGGGCGACACTGTCACGTTGCTCTATGGCGACATGCGGTACATCGAGGTTCCCGAGCAGGCCGACATTCTCATCAGCGAACTCTTGGGTTCGTTTGGAGACAATGAGCTCAGTCCCGAGTGTTTGGATGGCGCCATGAGATTTCTAAAACGTCGGTATGCTTCAGGACTGCTTCCTTCTCCACTAAATGCCTTATGTAGCCGACGGAATATCCATCCCGTCTTCATATACGGCCCATCTGGCCCCGCTTTCATCATCGAAATTGTTTAATGAAGCGAGGATGGGTAAAGAAGAGAAGAATCTTGAGACGCCTTATGTGGTAATGTTCCAGGCGGTGAACATCCTCAGCGGGGAGGGAAGCAGCACGAACGGTCGATGTGGTCCTCAGATCCAAGAGTGTTGGGAGTTTGAGCATCCGCGGCGCGATGCTGTCCTAGATGAACGAGGTATATTGACCGTTCTTTGAATGATTCCCGATGCATAACGTTCGCAACTAGGCCTTCCGCTTACGAATAGCCACAACGCTCGCTCCGCGAAACTAAGCTTCTTCATCCCCCATGCCGGCGTTTTACAGCGAGTATCTCGGCGGAACCAGCTGCGGATGTTGACCATGTTGCAGCGGACTGGCCGGTTACTTTGAAGCAATTCTTTACGGTAATGTCGGTCTAAGCATCCATCCCCATCGCAAGGAGCGGATTTCCAAGGACATGCTCAGCTGGTTTCCTCTGTTCTTTCCGTTCAAGGTACTTCTTTGTCGCTATCCTCAACATGATCTTATCTGCTTAGGATCCCCTATACCTCCCGAGTAACTCGGAGCTGCAAGTGTCCATCTGGCGCCTAACAAACCAACGGAAAGTGTGGTACGAGTGGCATGCGGAAGCATTCCTGAACGTCATACCCGTATCGTCCGTCGAGACCGACGTGCCGCTCCCTACTCCACGCTCTCCCGGCAGCTTCGGCGGCGGCTCGTTCTTCTCATCGCCTCCAAGGAGTACACCTAGCCCGCTGATTGACGCGAACCTGCCGCTCGCCGACGCGGTTTCATATGCGTTGGATCGGAGGGAGTCTATCGACTCGCTCGCTGCGCCACCGAGTCCGAATCCTCGGCTGATCAAGATTGGACATACGAGCCTGCACAATCCTGGTGGACGTAGCAGCTGGATTGGTCTCTGAGGGTAATATTCGGGCGCGGATTTTTTAAATCTAATTGTTAGGTTGTGTCTATTGCTATTGACCCATATCTTTATGTCTTTTCACCATCGAGGAGGTGCGAGAAACAGGTCCGCAGCGGCGGCTGAACATTGGGTATCTGTCTCCGGATGCCAGACGGACGAAGAGTTGAAATTGCGAGTGGGCCATTTTCGGTATTGCAGGGCTACTTGGGTATGATTGAGTAGCAGTACGGTGTCGTGATCATGGCGGAGGAACTCGGACAGACTCCTACTAGACCACACGAGGCATCATCTTTTCATCACAATCCTTAGCTTGGTTTCTCTTGTGGACCCATCATGCTCGAGGACGTCGAGTCCAGTGTACTCAACCCTCTCAACGACGCCTCCCCCGATGACCACCAGCACCCCAATGCCGCCGTCGCAGAAATCGTTCAGCAGCTCACGAAAACTATCGACGACGCGTCAAACGCCCCTCCAGTAGTCATCGAGGCGCCCACAGACGCTGAAGAGGGTGCGGGAGCTCTGGTGAGTATCGTACGACGTCGAATTCGCGCCGTTCGCTAAGAGAAGCACGACAGTCTAGCGTTGACAGCGAAATCGTTGCGCCACAAGAGCCCCCCGCAGACGAGCAGCCAGCCATGCTCTCAGAAGTGCGTTTTCTCTCTTTGAGACGCGTGTCTGCGCTGTGTTCTCAACGATATGCCACTCAGACGTTGCCCGAAGTCACTCCAGTCGTTCAAGTGTGTAATTCTTGGTCAAACAGACTATCAAGCCTTACCAGTGGCAGGCGTCGCTCGTCGACGACGAGGACGAGGCCGACGAGCCTGTGAGTTGAAAATTTTGGACGTTCTTCGCGTCAGGCTGATCGGGCTTTGGTAGACCCAGACTCCAGACTCGGCTACGCTCAACAAAGCCGACCCTATCTCCCGTCCATTTACGCCCTCCTACAGCGTCACCAGACAAGGTCCGGGCACGCCGTCTGCCGACGAGGAGCTTAGCGAGCCTATTGTTACCGTATCGGAAGTTGAAGACCCAATTCCAGAGGTGCGTGCTTCTCTAATGCGTCTTGGCGCCGTCTAATCCTTCTTTTGTTCAGGTACAACCCCCACGCGATGATGCGCCACGTCCCGCATCGCCTTGGACTCAGTCCTACTCCGTCGTCGTTCAAGGAAGCCCCAACACTACTCCGATTGAACTCGAGCCTGCAGACGCGACTCTCGTAGAGGCGCGTCGTCCCCGGCTCGCTTCCGCATTGAATGGTGGCTAACTGCGCGATAGCCGGCTGAGGAACCTGAGCGGCCAAAGTCCCCGACGGATGCGGATGTACCCGAGGTTCGCATGGGACGTTTTCCCTTTACGATAACGGTCTGACTTGAGTTCAGCAACAGTCCGCTGAGAACGTTGATGCCACGGAGATCGTCGAGGATGCTGAAAGCGAGACTGCACCTGTATGTTCTCGATGGTCCTGTTACGCCCTGATTCATCTTCGTCCCCAAATAGGAAGCGATCGACGCTGCTCCCGCGGAGGTAAAAATCCCTGCAATTTTAATTGGATTGGCGCCGACGAATTGAAGGTTAAGGACGCCGGGACGCGCTTAGAAATTATTGCGAGCGATTCCGCTGCGGACGCATTGCTCGACACGACTGCATCAACTATCGGAGAGGAGGACGCTACGCTTGCTGTTGAGAACGACCAGGCTACAGAGACCAAGCCCCAGGAGGCGGAACCGGACAAGGGAAGCGAAATTACTGCGACAGAAGTGAGTTTCGTCAAGGATGTGTTTATGTGCTTACTCTGAGCAGGCTGCCGAGCCATCCGCGGCCGAAGGGAACGACTTCGCAAAAGCTTCTCTCGAAGTCGAGGGCGAAAAGGTTCGCTGCTCGTTCGATTTACGCGCTGAACCGACAAACCTTTCGTTTAGGACAGGGATGAGTCCGCCCTCGTTCCCGAAGCAGAGACCGAGAACACAGATATTGCAACAAAGAAACTCGAGCCTGTTGAAGTCGACGAGACTACTCAGCCAGAGACTGAGGCCGTTGACCCTGCCGCAGAGACAACTCTGGGTGATGCCGCAGGGGAAATTGTCAAGGATGAGGTATGACTTCGTCTCTTTTTCACGAGTGTACATCTGACTTGGCGTTCACAGCCGGTCGACCAACCGAGTTCCGAAGAAGTGGCCGGACCCGCAGTCATCGCCGAGTCGGTCCCGGAGCACGAAGAGACTGTTGCTTTTGCTATTGAAGAAGGAGCTGTGTCCGAGCCTGTTATCGTCAATTTGGCGGAAAGCCAACAACCGGCTGCTGACAAAGACAGCAACGAGGAGGTATGTTAACAACACAGCTCCAAAGACACCGTTTAATAACACCAAACTAGGAGGTTCGGGAGCCTGTTTCTGATGAAGAGGTTGCGCCGGTGCCTGCCGTAGAGGACGAAATTGCGGTCGAGGCCGCGGATGAGGACATCATTGTTCAGACGGAGGCCGATGTTCAGCGTGGCGTCGTCAATGAGACCGAACCTCGAAACGAGCTTGAGGCTGTAGAATCCCAAGAAGAAGCTGAAGAGAAGACTATCCTGAACCCGCAAACCGACGAGAGCCTTGGTGCGACAACAGTGGTCGTTCCAACTGAGGTACATTTGTTGGTTTTTGTCGGTGCCTCTTTTAAATCCCGCCGCAGAACTCGGAGGCGTCGGCTAGTGAGCAGGAGATCCCGTCGGTGAGCGAGCCTCCCGATGAGGCAGCGTCGGAGAGCGCGACCGTCGGGGTCATTTCGGAGGTCGAGGCTGCTGAGGAAGAAGTCGCTGAGGCACCAGTTGCTGAATCCCAAGATACACCTGGAGTTCAAGCAGAGACCGTTATTGAAGAGGCCACGGCTCTTGAGACGGATGTCCCCGAAGTAGCCGACGCCGAGGTATGTTTTCCCAAAAGGTTTTTATTTCGTTTGTCCGTTGACGAGTATGCATTCAGGCGGTTTCTTTTGAGGAGGCTGTACCTATCGTGGAAGAGCAGTCCGC
The DNA here is from genome assembly GCA_014461125.1 of Mycena kentingensis (nom. inval.). Classification (NCBI taxonomy): domain Eukaryota; kingdom Fungi; phylum Basidiomycota; class Agaricomycetes; order Agaricales; family Mycenaceae; genus Mycena; species Mycena kentingensis (nom. inval.). Next base: position 2,847,056 of record JACAZG010000003.1, on the reverse strand, counting down.
TGCTGAGCCTGTTTCGGAGTCCGGATTGGATGGCCGTAGTGACGTCATTGCGCCCACAACAGTTGAAGCTGTCGAGGTCCAGGCGCCGTCTGAGCCAGTTGAGTCTTCTGCGGAGAGGGCCATTGACGAGTCCCCGGAAGATGTCGAGGTCGAGGTTTGTTCGTCCGTAAACGCGTTTTCGGTCACCAACAGTTGTAGGAACAGACGATTGAGGAGGTCGCGCCCGAGCAGCCTGCTAACGCACATGCCTCTGAGATCGAGGAGGCCGAAACCATCCCGCTCGTGTCAACTGACGATGCCATGCCTGTTAAAGTCGACGCAGCTGAGGTAGAGGCGCCAACGGAGCCTGCCCAACTCTCCGAACAGCCTCTTGTCGCTGATACGACTGTCGTGGAGACCGCGGCCCAAGAAGAGGAGGCAGCTGTACGTTTAACTTTCTCATCCGTCCCAGTCAACTGAGGCCAGCAGGTCGTTGAGAGTGAGGAGCATGCACCGGTGGCGGTTTCAGAGCCGCACGTTAGCGTTTCGAACGAGGAGGAAGAAGTTGCGAGTAGAGAGTTTGTTGCTGCAGACACCTCGGAGGTTGAAGAGCTTTCCGAATCGCAAGACCCAGCCTCGTCGGTTGCCGATGCTCCGGAGTCAACGTCCATCTCAACGAGCGAGGAGGTCGAGAAAGCTATGGTCGAGGTACAGTTCCCATTCGCGACCTGTAGCTACCCCGCTGATCATCCTCGAGAAGGTTGAGAGCGAGAACAGCGCGTCCGTCGAGGCCGAGACGCAGGACAACGCCACTGCCACGGAACTAGAGCCAGAGCAACCCACTACAGAGCCTGCTGTTGAGGAGCTATCTGTTTCGGAGACAATTGTCGACACTCCTGCCGAAGAAAACGTGGGCTCAGTTGACGAGGACAATTTGGCCGAGGTATATCGTCTTTAACCGCGCTATTTTCAAAACACCTAACGCGAAACCTCCAGGAACCTGAGAAAGTTCAAGAAGATGCCCAAGCTCTGGCCGAGGAAGTTCTTGCCACGGATGTCGTTCAGCAACGCGAAGAATCCGAGCCGACTGTAATGGACGCCGCTCGAGTGGGAGAATCGGAGGCTGAGGCGGATGTCGTGGTTGCTCAAGGCGACGCTGCGACGACGGAGGTTGAATCGACTGATGTTCAGGAACCGGTCGAGGTTCAACTAGTCGAAACGGAAGTAGTGCACGAGGAACAGGTGTGTTTAAAGTTTCGTTTTGTTTTGTATATGGCTAATCAAAAAACCAGGTTCAAACGCAGCCCGAGCCCGCTGCGGAGGAATCCAAACCTTCCGTCGAGTCCATTGCCGCTGAGGAGCCAGCTGCACAACTTGAAAGCGACTCCATCGAGCTGGTCGAACATGAGCAAGATATCCTTGCGACATCCAGTAACGTTCCAACCGTGATTGAAGAGGCAGCGGAATTGGAAGCTGAAGCTGTGGTAAAGCTTTTCTTATATTCCTCTTGTGATTGCTGAATACCAACAAAGGCCGAGTCCATGATCAATGTCGACGAAGTCGTTCCAGAGGTCAGTTTTGGTACATTCTTGATTCCTTCTAGTTTATATACGATACAGGGTCGGTTGACGCCTATCGAGCGGCCCTGGACCCCGTCTTACAGCGTCGTAAGCATCGGTCCCGGCGTAACCGTCTCAGAAGATGCCCCGGAACCGACTGTGACAATTTCCGAATCTTCGTCGGAGCGGGTCGCATCTCGTCCAACTACTCCCTGGACGGAATCCTACTCGGTTGTCGTCCAAGGAAGCCCTCGTGCTCCCGACGCCGAGTTGGAGCCGACGGCAGATGTCGAGACGGAGCCATCAGTCAGTCAAGAAGTACTCACCGAGGTTGCTGCGCCAATAGAACAGGTTCGTCGCGCAACGTAGCTGGAATAGCTGTATAACAAAACCGTATTAGGTCGGTTTCGAAGAAACTCTGGCCACATTTGCGCCCGAGGTGACTTTTATTACCTTTTGATATCCTTCCATTCTAACTTGTGGTAATTAGGCACCAAAGCAGCCAGAGGTCGCCGCAGAAGCTCCTGAGCACGTCCCGCCCACGGTCGCTGTGGAGGCGAATGTAGAATCAGCGGCCGTTGATCCCGAGCAGACAGCTCCAGTTGTCGAGGAACATCCTCTGACTGATGAACAGCCTGAGCTTGCGATCGACGAAGCCGTCGCTTCCAGTGAGCAGCCCGTAAGTTTTTTTGCGACGGATTCAACACCCGCTAAGCTCAACTAGGCGGTCAATGAAATCGCTATTGTCACCGAGGTACACCCAACTTATTACATCGGAAAACATCTGAACGTTTCTGTAGGAAACTCTCTCGCCAGCTGCGGAACCCATTCAAAGGCCGGTCTCTCCGTGGACTGGCTCTTATAGTGTCACGACCCAAGGCCCCGGTACTCTCCAGGAACCCGAGGTACCGACGACGGTTGTCACTGTTTCTGAGGCACCAGAAGAAGAGGTCGGTGTTTGACCAGCTTTCGACGTAGAAATTTACACCGGCCAGGTTCCATCCGAGGCTGTTGACGTTCCGGCGCGACCCTGGACTCCCTCGTACTCCGTATCTCAGGGTAGCCCTCTTTCTCCCTCAACAGACCTGGTGGTAGCGGATGAAGTGCCCGTGACTCTCGCCAAGGCGATTGACGTCATTGCGCCCACCGAAGATCCGGTCATCTTCACTGATATCCGCGCAGACGACGATCTTGTGCCCAACGAGACTGGGACCATTGATGTTGTCCAAGAAGCAACCGAGGAGCCATCCGAGCCCGGCGCGGATGAGGAGGTTGCCCCCGCGGCACTTGTGCTTCTGCAAAACGTAGCACCAGATACCAAGGACGCGACTTCTGCCGAGGAAGCAATGACCGTGAATGCTCCTTCGACTGAGGTACATCGATCTCTTCACTTTTTTTTTTTCAATGCTTGCTAACAGCTGTTACTTAGCGTGCACTGACGCCTGAAGCAAAGGAGCCGATTGAGCGCTCATCGACGCCCTCGTACGGATCATACGCCGTTACGAGACAAGGACCTGGTGTCGAGGCCACGGAAGAGGCCGCTCCAGTCCATCCAACGGTCCTCGTCTCTGAAGTCGAGCCGGAAAGCAATGAGGTCAAGTGGTGTTGTTTTATCATGGCGGGCGGCGCGCTGAATGTTGAACAGGCTCATTCGGTCGAGGAAAATCCTCGACCGCCGTCGCCCTGGACGCAGTCGTACTCGGTGGTCACTCAAGGCAGCCCAGTTGCCTCTCCGATTGAAATGGTCGCTGCAACCGAAGATTCGCCTGCTGTTGTGGACCCCTCAACATTACAAGATCCCGACGTTGAGGAGGATACTGGGTCGCCAGACCTTGCCAGTGACGCTGTTGTCGCGGCGTTGGTCGAGTCTGGAGTGGCAGGAGAGGTCCGTCTATCTAGCTCGCATACCGTGATACTGACTGCGGTAGACTAATGCGCCACTTGAGCCCAACAAAGATGTTGTGCCCAAATCCGTCGAAACCACAACGGAGAGTACGCCGGTGGCGTCTACGCATCCTCTGCCAGAACTTCTCACCTCGCCGCAAGCCTTCCCCGTCGCGTATGTCTCTCTTTCTTATTTTATGGCATTCGCTGTTCTCAAGGCCATCCACAGAAATAAGGCTGGCGAGGATGAGACAGAGGACTTTGTCCCTCCTCTTTCGCCTCGCTCCAGGCTGGAGTCCACCGCATCGTCGCTGTTCTTCCCCGGCGGCTGGTTCTCGAAGATGCCGGAAGGAAGAGCGTCGCTCGAAGTTGCTGCTGGCGAATTTACACCGTCGAAGCCGACGGCCGAGTCTATTCCTTCTCCTGGTACCGAAGAAGCTCCTGCTGTGGCCGGGGAACCGCCTGCTCCTTCTCCCACGGAGAGCGAAGAAAAGAAGGGCAAATGGTGTGTTGTGATGTGAACGGAAACCCTTTACGACGATTTTTATGACGATCTATAACGACTGCCTACACTCAACTCACATATCTCTTCTTTTTTGCACTTCTGGATTATGCGATTAGAATACAGACTAATTTCTTGAGTACTGGTTGTCGAGGACTGGCGTGACGTATTGTGGTTGTCACTCTGGCTCTTGTGCCCCGACTCCATGCTGTAGACTCGTCAGCTTAGCCTTGACTCTAATATTCCACCGACGCGATGGTGTTCACCCTTCCGCGGCTCGTATTCGTCCTTCTCTTCGGTCTCAACTGCGTCCTCTGGTCATCTAGCCGCTACGGCCACATTCCCCAGACGACCACTCTACTTCATGGCCAGCGCAGTCTTGTCAAACGCATTTCCGACGAGCTATCCAACCCAGGCGTCGTATTGGAGGACCACCAAGGCCATGAGCAGGTGCGCCCTACCCACTTACGTCGCGTGCGTTCTAGGCCATTTACAAGGCATACAGTGTCGCCCGATAGCATTCCCTGCGACGGAGCAGTGTGCGCACGTCCTCGAATCCTGCTCCCTCCCTCCCACTTTCCTCTCCATCCCATACTTGCCGCACTATTATTGCACCGAAACGACGTTGCGACCACTCGTGTTCTGTGGCTTCGTATTGTGGCTCATCTTTCTGGCACGTACACTTGGCCATGCACGAGGTCCCCTTAACTCATCTTGCACTCTAGTTCTCCACTCTAGGGATCTCAGCGTCCGACTTCTTCTCTCCCAACCTGGCAACGATTGCGCAGGTGTTGGGACTGGATGAAAATGTCGCGGGCGTCACCTTCCTCGCCTTTGGAAACGGAAGCCCTGACGTGTTCTCCACCTTTTCGGCCATGCGCGCCGACTCGGGCAGTTTAGCTATCGGAGAACTACTAGGAGCCGCGTCGTTCATCGTTTCTTGCGTCGTTGGTTCCATGTGTATCATCAAGCCCTTCCAGCTGCATCGCGCCAACTCGTTCCTTCGCGACGTGGGCTTCATGTTCGCCGCAGTCACTTTGCTCCTCGTCATTTTGTGGGACGGAAACATTCGCTTTTGGGAATGTGCTGCCATGATCGCGCTCTACGTTGTCTACGTAGCCGCAGTCGTGGCAGGCTCGTGGTGGGAACGCAGGCAAGAGCGAAAGCGCGCGCATGAAGCCATGGTTCGATCCGAGTATGACGACTCGCCCCGCTCGCCATCTTATGGCTTCCCAGATCCCTACAGAGATGAACGTGAGTGAACAAACGTGCCATTCCTCACAAAAGTAATGCCTTTGCAGCTGGATTGCAGGTTGAGCCTCCAGTGGTCACACTTGCCGCACCGTCGCCAACACGAGCACGGGCAATCTCTGCGCCAGTTGCACCACCGCGGCTGCAAACTGACCTCCCTAGGCGGCCCCATTCACGCACTCCATCGCCAAGTCCATCCTTTGGCGCGATGCCCTCGTTTTCCCTTGTCGGAGCTCTCGAGTTTCGATCAGTAGTCGCGTCGCTACAACACGAGGCGGCGGCAACTACCCTCAGTATCTTCGACAGTCCTTATACGCCTTACGCAGGCGGCCACTACTCAGTACGGGGCTCGAGGTCAAGGACATCGAGTCGAGATGTTAACTCCTGGGATGTTGCCTTGGGCTTACCTCTGGACGAGCGTCCGCGGGTGGTCTTAACACCCGCGCTGTCTGAGGACCCTGAGGATTTCTTGGACGGGACGACGGCCGCGACAGATGGGCGAAGCTCAGCTCGCGATGGCTCAGCACCAACTATATCGCGGACGGTTTCCGAAGGGGACGCCGAATCTCAACACTATCAACCGCTCACCCGACGTCAACGGGTGCTGGCGGTGGTTGCGGAAACCTACCACACGTTATTTCCCTCCCTACACAACTTTGCAAGCAAAACCATTCTAGGGCAGATCGCCTCTCTGTTCGCTGCGCCAGCAGTGTTACTCCTGACGCTGACGCTCCCCGTGGTCGTAACGCCATATCATTCCGCCCACCATTCGCGCGAGAAGACGCCGCGAGAGGAGCCGAACCTCATTGATTTTGAGGAAGAGGGCATCGAGCGGGTGTTGGTTGCGGAGGAGGAAGTGCAAGAAGAGATGCACGGAATCGCGTACAACCAATGGCTTACGGTGGCGCAATGCATTTGCGGCCCCTTATTTTGCGCGATGGTATTGTTTGGCGGAAACGAGCACCAACCGTTGGCGCTTCTTTGCGCTGGGGTGGTTGGTGCAGTTGTGTCTGTCCTTGTTGGACTCTTTGGCGCGGATGGTCAAAGCCCAACCTTCCGGATGGCGCGTTGCTCGATGGGCTTCTTTGTCGCGGTCGTTTGGATCATGGCCATAGCAGATGAGGTCGTTAAGGTCCTACAGGTAGATCCCCCATCTCTCTTGTCCTCGTTCGTGCTCAACAACGTCTAGACTTTTGGTTTCATCTTTGGGCTTTCCGACGCGATTATTGGGCTCACAATATTCGCTATCGGGAACTCCCTAGCCGACTTGGTCGCTAACATGACGGTTGCGGTTGGTGTATCGCGTTCTTCGTCTAGTCGCAAGCTGAAACTCTCAGGTCTTCGCTCCCATCATGGGCTTTTCGGCGTGCTTCGGTGGCCCGATGCTCAACATCCTGCTCGGTGTTGGCTTATCGGGCCTCTATATTACGCAGCAAACGTCTCAGCCGTACGAACTGCATTTCGGAAAAACGTTGATCGTCAGTACTGTCGGTCTGCTCGTTCTTTTGGCTGCCACGCTGATTGTGGTCCCCTTAAACGGGTACCACTTAACGCGACGATGGGGAGTTGCTCTGATCACAGCTTACTGTGTCATTATGTGCATAAGCGTAGTAGTGGAAGTTCATAGCAGTTGAGGAAGCGTACATTATTTTGCACGGACTGTACTAGCATTTATGTAGCCCAAACGCGGATTTTTCTACATCCAGGATCTGTTGGTAATCAAGACCTTGCTTGTGTGCCAACACCATGTCGGATGAACCCGCCCAAGAAATATCGATAAATGTGAAAGGTAGCGCGTCTTATATCCTCTGAGGTCTTCTCATACACCTAGGCCCGAGCGAATTGAAGCTCCAGATCTCAATAACCACCGACAAAACCGTTCTTGAGCTCAAGCAGGCTATCGCGGACAAATCGGACGTTGAGGCAGACCGACAACGCCTCATATACTCGGGTACGTCCTATCGTTACTAGCACATTGTGTTAGGCTCAATCCGCGGCCGCAGGACGAGTCCTGAAGGTACTTTGAGCGATGCTCGTCATGGCGCCATTAACACGATCTAGGACGAGGACCTGCTCTCAGTTTACAAGATCCAGACGTCGCACACAATTCATATGGTCAAGGGCGCCGCGCGCTCTGGTGCAGCGTCCTCCTCGTCACAGCCGGCAGCTCCTCAGCAGCTCCCAACGATGCAGGCTGGTCAGAACCCTCACGATCCGCTCACGCAGCTCAACAGCCATCTCGGATTTGGGGCCATGGCCGGCTTGAACCCGTTTGCGGACATGGGGCTCAACCCAAACGACCCGAACATGGTGCGTTGCTTTGTTCCGTGGAATATCGCGCTGTAACTTGCTGGTTTAGATGCAGGGCATGATGAACAACCCTGCTTTCCTGCAGCAAATGTCGAATATGATGTCCAATCCGGAGGTTATGAACCAGATATTGGCTTCGAGCCCGCAGATGGCGCAGCTGCCGCCAGAAGCGCGTCAGATGATGCAGAGCGAGCATTTCCGCCAGATGGTGTACGTGGCCACAATGCCAGATTAGATGCCGCTAAGCGCGTGTCTAGATCGAGCCCGGAGAACCTTCAGCGCATGTTCCAAATGGCCAACTTGTTTAACGGTGGCGGTCTCGGTGGTCTCGGTGGTGCAGGCGGAAACGCGTTCCCGGCCCCGGGCATTCCTGGTGCACCTGCTGCTGCCGCTACTCAGGCTGGGCAGCAGCAGCAACCGACTCCGTTCTCAAACTTGTTTGGTGGTGGTGGTGGCGGCGGCGGATTTGGAGGTCCTGCACCAGACCCTGGGCTCCTTGCGGCGTTGCTTGGCCTTCCTGCGCCTGGCGCCGCCGCAACGCCGGCCACGGGAGGGACACCGCCGGCTGCAGGCGCAGACCCCGCAGCTGCTGCCCTGCGGCAACAACTCCTTGCTGCGTACCAGCCAGCTCCTGCGGATGCTCGACCTGCCGAGGAGCGCTTCCAGGTTCAGCTTCAGGTGGGTTATCCGGAATTGCAACTTGCTCTTGACTGATAGTGCCTCGCAGCAATTGCAGGATATGGGCTTCACGAACGCGTCGCAGAACGTTCGCGCGTTACTCGCGACAGGTGGAAATGTTCACTCCGCGATTGAGTATATTCTTGGTGGGGGTGGGCTATCGTAGGTACTAGTCTAGACAATGGACTTGTTGTAATACTCTTGCGGGTGTCGAACGCGTCTGAGATGGACGACTCCATCACGTCTGCAACTCTGCTCCCGCCACCACCACGGCGCGGTTCACCGCCGAGTTATGGCAGCGTCCCCTACGGCCAGCACGATAACAGTACAGACCCGACACCAATCCAATGTCCTGGCACGCCTCCAGGCTCTATTTCCTACTTCCCCGACGACGACCAATGGCCCTATTCCGCCACCTCTCTCGCCCGGGCCTGCCAACCACTACGGCGAAAAGGGTCCCAAGCCCTCAGTTTCACTCAAAATACGCATGGTTTCTTGGAACATGCATTCTAGCCTGCCGAAGGTGCGTTGCAGACCATCCTGAAAGTTGTTATCGGTTGACGCGGTGCTTAGGGCGATTTGACGCATCTCTTCGGTCGCGTCCCCCTCTACAGACCGTCCGAGTTATCCGAATCTGGAATTCCTCAGTTTCCCGTCGAGGACCAGCATCCCTACCACCTCATCGTTGTGTAAGTAGGCCAGTAATCCCTGCCTTGACCGCTAAAGCAATCAATAGCGCCGGACAAGAATGTCCATCGGTTTCCGGTATCCCTCTGGGCATTGGCGCAGGCTTTCGTCTCAAGGACCGCGACCGAGAGTCGGACCGCGACAGCACTCGCCACAAGGACGATTCAAAGGAAGCCTCGCCCCATGAAGCGCTCGGATGGACGGGCATGGTTGAAGATTGGCTCTGCCACGGGGGTCAGCATGCGCCAGCCACGCCGGCGGATATTAGTGCTCCCAAACCGCTGTCCGCCCGCGGCACACCAGTCGAGCGGAAGGGCCCATACCAGTTGCTCGTCAAGGAGCGTCTTATGGGGCTCTATATGGCCATTTACATTCACCGCGACCTTCGACCTCTCGTAAAGGGAATGTCCCGTTCGGTTGTGACAACCGGTTTACTTCGCGGAAGAGTGGGCAACAAGGGCGGGGTGGGCATTTCTCTTTCCATCGGTGGAACGACGCTGTTGTTCATCAACGCTCATTTGGCCGGTATGTGCGGTTTATTGGGTATTCGGCGTTCTCATTCTGTGATAGCGCACGAAAACAAGGTCCATCATCGCCTAGCAGACCTCGCGAAGATCAAAGCCGAGCTCAGCGTCGAAGACTTTCTACCACCAGACGACCCTCGCGTCATGGCCGAAGATATCGTGGACAAGTGTGCGTTGTTGTTTCTGGGCGATGTTCAACTCTTCTCATTCTTATCTAGTCGATTATTCATTTCTTCTCGGCGACCTTAATTTTCGATTGGACATATCTCGCCTACATGCCGACTGGTTAATATCCCGCGAAGACTACGCGCAAGCGTTGACCTTTGACCAACTGCGGAATCTTATGGCCAGTGGAACTTCATTCGTCGGCTGGCAAGAAGCAGAGATTCGATTCGCACCGACGTTCAAATACGATGTCCTCCGCACCGTCAAGGCCAAGCGGAGAGGCTCCAAACTGGACCGGTTGAGGGACCGGCCTCGGCAACTGACCGAGGTCGATGAACATGTCGACGAAACCGTCCAAGAGATCCTCGACGCCGAAGACGCCGACAGTGACAGGGACGGTGAGGGCGGCGAAGCTGCCTCTCTGGCATCGTCGGTCTGGACATCCATGCACTCCAAACACGCTACCGACGACGATTACTTCCAACCATCACCGTCCTCGAACGCGATGAGTAGTTTGAGCTCTCCAGGAAGTCGTATCTCCATCTCCGTTGCGGCGCATAGGGCTAAGTCGAAATGGATGGCGTTACTCTCTCCAGCATCGCCAAACGCTCCTAGTAAATGGTTAAAAGCGAGGCATGCGTCGCTCTTTCCGCCGTCCCCGTCAACTGAGAGCAAGATGTCGCGACACCGTTCCCTGGACGCGCCAGTGCTGCCTCCCAGTCTCAAACGTCTCGGGTCAACGAAATCAAGTGCCCAAAGCGACGAGGAGGATGAACGCGGTGATGACAAGGGCATCTACGACACGTCGTATAAGAAACGTGTTCCCAGTTGGTGCGACAGGGTGCTCGCAAAGACTACAATCCAGCAGCCACCAGACATGGACGACGAGCTCTCCGAGGCTCCCTCTTCCCGCCCTCGGACCCGTGTCGGCCAATTCTTTGTCAACGCGTTCCGCCCTCTAGCAAGCCGTGCTCGGAGAGGCTCATACAGCTCCTTTGTTTCGGCAGTATCCGCCTCTGCTTCTGCCTCCTCGGCACACGATCACGATCCAGAGCCCACAACCAATTCTTCGCCATCTTCGCCCGAAATAGAGCATATAGCACCTTTCTCTCGCTTCGTGGAGACACCTAGTCCCTTACAACGGAGCAGGTCGACCGAATTTTTTAGTAACCGAGAAAAACCTCCGTTACCATCGAGAACGATCTCGCACGAGGTGGCTCCGGAACTGAAGCGCTCAAACTCCGGCCCACACACACCCCCAACCGCGCGACCTCGACGAGCCACGATCTCGCCAGAAGGCCCTGCCCAACGGGTTGTGACACCTGGTCGATGGAGGTTCTTGCCGTCGTTCCTCAGCCACGCATCTTCACAGAGCGCGTCCTCGCAAGACGCGTCGTTTAACAACGACACTCTGACGCCGACGCGGCCGCCTCGACGCGGGGACATGGTCTGTCAGCGTTACGATACATTGACTGACCGCGAAATGCGAAGCTTAGAGGGCCGGTCGGACCACCGACCCGTGCTCGCATCGTATGTGGTGTATATCTGACTGTTAGACTGGATGGGACTAATCTAGACGTACTATACCTCTATTGCTACAACATACCCTCTGTAATCTTCGAATCAATTTATGATTCGCACCTTGTCCTGAACCATCATGCAAGGCGAGAGCTGAACTTGGAATCAAGTACTTTTGGCTCACCACTCGAAAGGATTCAACAGGTACTTCCCGCCGGATTTCTTCGACCAGCTCGGCGAAGGCGGTAAAGATACTCTCAATGCTTACCGAGGCAAGTAATTTACGTGTCGCGTATTTGCGAAACTAAGGTCTTCGCAGGCAAGCATGCACTTGGCGACCGCGCCAGAAAGCTCGACCAAGGCATCCTCATAACTCGATTCGAGTTGCCGTTCAATATCTGGTGGTATGTCGCGTCTGTTGCCCCAATAAGCGACTGGGACGCTCACGGCTTGGCCAGCGGAACATGCGACAACCACATTGGGATGGGTGTGCGCTACAACGCCGAGAAAAAGAAGATTGGCAACTACTACTCGACACCGATATTCTCGTTCCGGTGTAAATGCCATTTGTGCGATGGCTGGTTTGAGATACAGACTGACCCCAAGGTACGTGTGGCGCAATATCTCGAATCAACTCTCTGAGCTTGTCCGTAGAATACACGCTATGTTGTGGTTTCTGGGGCGCGGCAAAAGTATGAGGAGTGGGATGCAGAGGAGAATGGGACGTTTGCAAAGCATGGTGCGTGCATTGTTTCTTCGCCTTCTCGTACCCTGCTAACGAAACAGCAGATACGGGAATAGAAGGTCAAGCAGCCGCGCCAGACCCTCTTGCTTCGCTAGAAAAGACCGCCGATACCCAGAAAGGTCTTGTTCGCGTGCAGGATCGGCTGGACGAGCTACAGGAGGCGTCGGACAAGTATAACTCTGATCCGTTCACGCTCTCTAGTCGACTCCGCAAGCAATTTCGGACGGACAAGAAGGTCGAAACAGCCAAGAAGCAAGCCGACGACAAGATTAAGGATCGCTATGGATTGCCGGAAGATTTGAGGCTGGTTGCGGACAACGATGAAGCTGTCCAAACGGCGAAAGAGGAATGGGAGAGGGGAAGGCGAGAGAGAGAATTGAAGGAGAGACAAAAGCAGAGAACGCTGGCTGTGGAGGTGACTAGTTTGCCTTCGGCTGCAGGTCCGATACGGCAGCCAAAACGCGGCAAACCGATCAGCAATCCAGTTGCGTCCTTGCGGGCGAAACTACTTGAGAATACGGCGCGGAATTCCAATCCCTTTGGACGACCACGGACATGAGTTTCTTTGTTTCGACTTGTAGCAATATTTTCAGTTGTAGCCCTATAATGTACTCTACGGTTTCCTAACCCGTCTTTGCCTTCAGCTGCTTCCAGAACACAAAATGGGCCAGAGCCCCGATTCCAACTACACCTATCTGGACTGCAATGTAGTTCTTCATGCCCATTTGAACTCCAGCACCACCCAAAACGGCCCCCGTTACACGTCCGCAATAGTTGCTGTATTGGATCATCATGCTCGTGCGTCCATTCCACGAACCCGGGAATTGCTTGGAGAGCAGACTGTAGGTACACGTACTCCCGAGGTTGAAACCGAGCGCCACGAGCACCCAGCAGATGTAGAAAGACGAGAATACGACTCTGTCGGTCGCCAGCAGTACCATGAACAGCAGCAGCCCTAGAAACCCAATGCCGTTACCGACCGCCAGCGTGATACGGTCTTGGAAACGGGGCGCATAGCGCACATTTGCGAGCAGGAACGGAATGGTGGCGATCCCTCCGAGGGCAATAAAGTTTCCGGCGGCGTACGGCGAGTACTGGAACGAGGGCGAGGTGGCGGTGAAGACGGGAATATTTGCCTCCCAGCTCCCAAGGATGAAGAAGCAGGTCATGCTCGCCCAGCACATCGAGAAAATGACGCCCCATTGGCGGAATGTGAGCTGCGCAAAGCCGTAGTCTTCTGGGTGTGCGCGCACTGCCGGCGAAGTCGGCGGCGACTCAACCGAAGTTGTGCTTGGTGTTTTGACGGCCTTGGGCACGTCCTGAAAGGCCCACATTGCACATACAGCAAACGCGAGAGTGGCTGCGGCGGTAACCCATCCAGGGCTAGAGAATCCATTGAATACGTTGTTCTTGAAGCCGACCTTGAACAGCAGACCGCCAATAAATGGACCTGCGCTGAAGCCGAATGCTTGCCCGAGGACGAGCCAGCTCGCGAGCGTCGTTCGACGGCGAATGCCAATAAGACGAGGATCTACAGAGTATTAGAGGCGTCGAGGGCGAATAAGTCCAAGATACCGGAGCAGTATCGCTTAGTGTACATGAAGCACGTGAACGCCAGGCCAGATACGATCCGGCCGATGAGGATGAGGTATAGAAACTGTGCGGGATACGCGACGGCATGGAATATGTTCCCAACGAAAAGAGAAACATAGCCGACAAGAAGGGGACGCGTATATCTGCCTAAAGTCGAGTCAGAAACCCAGGAAACACGTCTGACGCGAGAAAAATCTTACCCTGGTCGTATCGAGTTAGAGGAATAAGCGCCAGCCCCGAGAACACGGTCGGAATGCCAATGGTGAGACCAGCGAACACGGCCGAACCTCCGAGATACTCTGCGTACGACGCAGCAGACGAAACCGGGACGAAGAACGCGAACTTATGACGCGTAAACCAGATGCATTTCTAAGCAGAACAGCGAACCTGCAGAAGCGCGTTCGTTGCAATTATGACAAGTAGCGAGCTTTTTGGTGGAAGGCGTAGTTCAGGGTCTTCATGTATCGCAGAGGCAGCTTGCGCATCGCCCACTGGCTGCAGCTCGACTTGTTCGCGAGAAGCATCTGTTGGAGACTGGACGGCTTGAGTAGAGGCAGTGGGAGTAGTTGCGCTAGAGGCAAGAGCACCCCAAGACGAATGCTTCAGTGTGGGACCGCGTCGGCCAACATAGTCGACGACCGTAGACAACATGGGAGTCCAAAGCAAAGTCGGGCGTCGATCATCGGCTAGATATTCCACATTTGCAAGAAAAAGCGATAGCGAGGTAGAACAACAGATAGGAATACAGAGAGCGCGTAGTAGAGACATTATAACCAGGGGAGGGAGGCGGAGCAGAGAGAGGGGGTCGGCGGAATAAAATAGAGCGAAATCGGACACAGATTATGCCAAAGATATCGTAGAAAAATTCCGCACTATGGGAAGTGTAGCGGCTCCGTAGGGTTGGGTCCATTCGAGGAAGGTATCATGGCCCAGGGATTGTCCGAATAGTTCATAGGACCGTCCCATTTCCACGCACCAGAGGTGTTATAATATGCAGATTCTCCGCCGTCAACCTCCTTCCACGTTCCGAGCCGAAGGTGGTCCGTGTCCTCCGATTTAACATCAGAGAACAATGTCGGTACCTGGTGTGTAACGTCCAGCTCCGAGTTTGATTCCGGACTGGGGTTGGCTGACGAGGACGAGATCAAGTCTGGCGTCGGTGCCGAACCGGGATCGTCCTCCTCCGATGTCCCAAACGACGAAAAGTCGAAAAAGTCGATAAACTCGTCTGCGGTAGGTACCGCGCCATCTGCCGCAGTCGAGTCACCAATGCCCATCGAAGGCATCTCATCCGTCGAGCCAAAGCCCTTGAGGATGGTGTCCAATGTTTCGGAAAAGTCCGACGTCAGTCGGTCTTGCCCGTCGTTGGAGGCAATCTTGAACAACTCGGTCATTTGTTCCAAGAAGCCAGCGCTATCCTCCTCCGTCTTGATGTTCTCGACCTGCTCTGCCCGCGCGATAACGGTCTCACTTGGTGCGCCATCCCATTCCGACTTGATACGCTTCGGCGGCGACGGCTCGTTCGCCGCACTCGGTCCAGCAATGTTACTGTTCTGAAGCGACGGCGACGCGTCCTCTTCTCGTGCGCGCTTGTTACTGCCCGCGGGGGAAGGCGCCGTTACTGCGTCCTGAGGAGTAGTTTGGTTGGTCGACTTGGCTATCGACGCCTTCCTGCGCGGGGGCGCCTTCGCTTTGGCCTTGCCCTTGGGCGATTTTGGCGCCTGAGGGGACGCCATGTCCCGCGGAGTTGGTGCATTATGCACCGGTGTTGAACCCGGAGGAGGAGTGGGTGTTGGCGCGGCAGGGGTCATGCTTGGAGGTGTTCCAGGTCCTTGGCGTCGCTTCGGCGGGAGGTTAAGATTCATTGGCGGGTTCATGGTCGGGTTCATCGGCGGGTTCATTGGAGGGCGATTGAGCGGCGGTTGTGGAGTAGAGGAGTTCGGAACTTGCGGTTGCGCACCCATGCCCATGCCACCCATCGGGTTTGGCATTGGCGGTCGTATCGGCCCACCAGCCATCCCTGGCGGTTGCATCCCGGGCTGCATTCCTGGCTGCATCCCTGGTTGCCCTCCCATCGGCGGCTTCCCCATCAAACCCGCCAGAATGGTCGCAAAGTTGTCCGTGATGCCTTGAACTTGACCGAGCATGTTACGGAGCGTCTCGAGCGTTACGAGAAAGCGGGTGCTGCCCGACGTGATCATCGCGCGTTGTTGGATCGCGGTTTGCACCTTGAAAGCACAAATTAGCGACTCGCACCAAAAATGGACCAAGAAACTTGCAATAATGACGTATCGCCGCACGATGTTCTCGTTCTTGAGGACAGCAAGGATCATGGGCAGCTTGTGGTCCAAGTCCATACATGCGCGATGCAGCTGCTCGAGGATGTTGTTGTACTCCATCCGCTGTTCAGGCGGAATCTCTATCGGAGGAACATTCGAGAGCATGCCTGTCGCCGCGATTAGAAGCAGATAACCCAAAACTAAAGCGACGCACGTTCGGGACCGTACTCGCTTTTGAGCTTGGCCAATTGAACCATTGCCGCTTGCATGCTTTCCCGAGTCGGGCGCTGTGGCGGCTGGCCCATTGCATCAAGAACCCCACGAGCAGCTGGAGGACCACCGCCCGGCATCCGCCCGTTCATCGCCCCCATGCCGCCCGGCGGAGACCCGTTCATCGGCAGGTTATTGGGCTGCATCGGCTGCTGAGACGGCGCTAGCTTCTCGTGGAACATCGCCTGGTCGAGCCTGTTCTGCATCAAGGTCGTGCGGTTACTCTCGACGAACTGGATGATGTGCTCCGGGATTCCGCGACGACGAAGCTCGATGGCAGGGAGGTTTACGCATTGCATAATGAGTTGCATCTGGTTGGGATCGGTTATCGTCGGTGTCGGACGTCCGGGCGCTCCTGGCATCCCGGGAGTACCTCCCAGTTGTTGCATTGTCGATTTGCGTCGCTGGTCCATAACCGTGTTGAGGTAGACATTGTCAAACGCAGCAAGGTATTCCTTGTACGCATGCGCGAGGGTCTGCGCAACGCCGGGACCGGACTTTGCGGGCTCGGTATCGGACGCGGGGAACTGCACAAATCCCAAACGCCCTCCTATGAGCGCCCACGAGTCTTTTTGCGATACCTGAAACGGTTTAGATGTGTAACGAAACGACGGTCGATGGAATGAACAACGTACAACTAAGGCACCGCCTTCTAACATGACTTGCGTATGAAGGTCGTGAAGATCAATTGCTCGGGAGTCGATGGTAAGAAGCCGCGGATTGAGCTGGACGTTCCGCTGGTTACACCAGTTCTTGAAGACGTTGTTGAAACGTTCCTTATCGAGCGGGGGGATCGAGGGGAACGACGGCTGACCGCCAGGCGCGTTGGGTTGAAATGGCTGTCCGGGTTGCATCGCGTTGGGAAATTGCGCTGGCCCTGGGCCGGGACGCGACGGCACCGAGTAATTCGGGAGGTGGGCGTTCGGCGGCGACGGAGCAGGCACGTTTTGAGGGCCCGGTTGTTGTCCCTGGCCGGGGTTGAACTGACCAGGTTGTCCGTTTGGTTGAGGCGCGCCCTGCATCCACGACGGTCCCGCGTTTGGTTGCGGAGGCGCCATACCCATCGGCCCTTGACCCATGCCACCCCTGTGAAACGCGTAAACATGACGACCGCAAAGAGCCAACAAAGAGAATACGTACATATTTTGCGAGCCAGCAATGTGTGATTGAATTTGGTTGATGAAGTTAACCAAGCGGGCGTAGTGCTCCTTCCGGTTCTTGAGATCGGCGGATACGGTGCGGACCTTGTCCATGAAGGACGCATCGCCAATCCGCGTACGTTGGCTCGTGAGCTGTACGAGCTGCTGCTCCTGGTTGGTGATAATGCTCTTGAGATTATGTGCGCGCTCCTGCAATGCAAAGTAACTGGCGCGGGTGACCTGGGGCGACTGATTCGCCTGAGGCAGGCCAGGCTGCTGTCCCGGAGCATGCGATGGAGACGGTTGGCGCATTGGGCCCGCTCCTGGGGGACCGAGAAAGGGCTCGGAAAGCTGCTGTTGAGGTTGCGGTGGTTGGCCGATGCGCTGGCCATTCAGTGCGGCCTGCTGGTGCATACGTTTTGCAAAGTCGATGGGGCCGTTTTGGGTCTGAGACTGCTGGTGTGCGAGAGCGAGAAGGTCGAGTTGTCGATGGGCATCGGGGTTATTCGGCTGCGGGAAGCGGCCGTTGAGCGACTGAAGAGAAGGGGGCATGTTCTGGAACGAGTTGGGCTGCTGGTCGAGAAACGGGGGCATCGGCTGCTGTCCGGGCTGCTGCGCTTGTCGCGCTAGCTGTTGGTTGCGCATCATCTCTGCTACCTGAGCGGCGAGTTAATGCGGCGATACAGAATAACTGACGACGTGAACGTGCCTGGGGATTTACATGGTTTGGCTCCAAGCCGGTGCTCTGGGGTCGAAACTGATTCTGGATTTGCTGCATTTGCTGCCACATAGGACCTTGGTCGGGGAATCCTGGGACGGGAGGGTGACCGTCCTGAGACTGATTGAGGTGAGGCTGGCCCATTTGCTGGGGGTGCATCGACGGGGAGAAGCCATTGGGCAGCATGCGGTACTGGTCGGCCATGGACGAGGGAGGTCCCGCGGAGGGGAGAGGGAGAGCGTGGGTTGAAGAAGCAGCGGATGATTGGGCCAAGCAGGTGGCAGCGAGGACGACGCGGGGGATGGACGAGGAGGGGGAGGGGTAGAAAGGGAGCGGGCTGTTGAGACACCGACCAGCGCGCGGTCGTAGATGGACGTTACTCGTCAAGCTGGTGTCTGGGTCTCACAGATCAATTCCTCGAAACGAATAAACTAACTCGATGACGGGCCACTCTTATTATTTACAAGTCCCAGTTCTGGTCCCCGCTCCAGCACAATATCCTCGTCTGAATCCTCCTCCTCACTGTCCGATTTTGCTTCTGAGGGTGGTCCAACCTCGAGGATCGTGTCCTCCTCGTCCTGCTGTTGCGCTGCCGAGACCAACGGTTCCGTTTCCTCCCTATCCTCTTCCTCCGCATTGACGTCCACCGCGACTCCGCTACGGCCGATCCAGTAACGCAGCCCCACCGGCACCATGACGCCGACACAGATAACACCAAGCATTAAGAAGTTCTTCCAAGATATAAGATGGAAGTCGTCGGAGCTGGTCATATCGTCGAGCCCGCGCCCGATGGAGACGTGTATAATGCTTACACCCAGAATGCCGAGCCCAGTAGTGATCCAAAACACGGGGATCGAGATGCCGACGTGAGGCGCGACGAGATTTACTACCCAATGAGGTGGGAGCGGGGCGATGCGCAGCACAATGAGGAACGAAATCATGTTGTCCTAGCAGTATAAGTTGCGGCCGCAGAAAGCAAAGAGGACGGCATACCGAGTGCTGCTCGATCTTGTGTGCCCACTTGTCGAGCTTGGCTTTCCATTTCGGAAGTGCGAGCAAGGCCGGGCCAAGGGCAGCCGAGAGCAGGTAGCACAACGTTGCGCCGCTTGCCACACAACAGCAGACGAGTGGGAGGGCCCAAAGACCCCAAACGGCGCCTCCCAGTATGGAAAGGTACATGGACCCTGGCAGAGAGAACGCCTGGAGACTGCCGATCGCTGAGTACGCGACACCAAGTACGCGTTTCGCGACTTACAACAGATAGGTCACAACATAGCAGACGAAAATGCGGAGTCCCTGAGAGTCCCGGTACTTCTTGAGAAGGAAATTGAGGTCCTGTAGCTGTGCGAAGGATTTGGGGATGCGAAGTTTGGGTCGGTCATCGCTAAGACGGAAGTGTAAGAAGCCGGGAACACGGTACTGGGGCAGACACACTCTTCTAGGGTAGGTAGGGCGATATACAGCAGGGTTCCGAGGAAGACGCTGCTGACAATGAAGATTGCGGCCATCTTGAGGAGTGCATTTGTGATTAACCTGCGGTTAGAGGGACGATGGTTGTCGAGGGCGGCACCATAGGAGGGAGTGAGAGGCGTGTGTAGCGGGGTATGGTCAGATATGGTTTCGAGGGTGTATTCGCTAGCATTGTTATGCTGCGTCTGCAGAGCCAACGGAGCCGGACGCGGCGGCGGCATATGTTGTGGATGGGAGAAAGAACAGAGTTCCGGGCCTGTCACCATCCAATTGACAAACGCTCGGAATCTCGGAAACGCGTAGTACGCTCTCCAGGATTGCAGCCAAATTCCGATCCATTGGATAGAGTATAGACCCAAATCCCAATCCATTGGCTAGAGTATAACGGGAGCACATAACCCATTAACGTTCAATCGCACCAACACGCTGGGGATACATGGATGGAATTTTTGCATGCAGTCATACACAGAGCGAACGTAGAGCACCCAGCCCTCTCTCAGATGTTGAGCTTGGTTCCTGCAGTCAAGTGAGTGGACGAGAATCCTGAGCACAGGATACGAACGGCGCCAATGCCGCCGTTTGGCGTTGTACTAGAGGACAAATGCGTCAAACAAAGCTCATGGGGAGGTGGACGAGGACGCACCTGAATTTTTGTGTCTGTCTTGAGGCGGAACCACTGGGGAATGGGACGGTTTTGGCGTGACGCCTTGGCCAGGATGCGCTTCGTGCGGAAGGTCTTTTGGGAAGGCTGGAGGACGGGGTAAGCGGCGTAGTGCTTGGGGACGGAGGACGAACCATCGGAGTGGACGAGGGAGAAAAAGGTGGTCAGTGATGTGCAGTGTGACGACCCACTGCGACCTGCCTGCCTTTTTGGGTTCCACTTACTGCCGACTCGATGCGCGTCGCCACCTTCGTCTTTACCTCTCTCTTCGCCGCCGTCGCCGTCCTCGCCGCCGAGCCGCCCACCGAGCTTGGCATCGAGACCACATACCTCCCCGACGACTGCACTGTCAAGGCAGCAAAGGGCGACAAGATCGACGTTCACTACACTGGCACCCTCTTCACCACCGGCGCCAAGTTCGATTCGTCCTTGGACCGTGGTTCACCTCTTCCCCTCACCCGTCGGTCGTTCCTCATACTGTTCACTAAACGCGTAACTCATACCCAAAACCAGTCGGCGTTGGTCAGGTCATCAAGGGTTGGGATGAGGGGCTTGTGGGCATGTGCAAAGGCGTAGGTGGTTCTTTTACTTCGTCCGCTGTATACTAATATTCCGCAGGAGAAGCGAACGTTGACGATTCCGAGCAACATGGCCTACGGTCCGTGCATCAACGCCGACGTGTTCCCTCTCTCACATCCTCAGGGTCTCGCGGGTTTGGTTCTATTATTCCTGCACACTCCGCCCTCGTCTTCACGGTCGAACTTGTCGGCCTCGAGAGCAAGGTCAGCCACGAGGAGTTGTAGTCGCGTTCGTTCAATACAACATTCTCTGTCTCTTGGCGCAGGAGCTGCTCGCGCGAATTCGATACTGCACTTCTGGTCGACGCTACATTGCACCATTCAGATTCTGCTATGACGCAGGAAGGGGAGTCGGGGAGGTCTGCAGGACGCTGCATTGCACTTAAACTTGTAACCGCATCGGGCCGAACGCACATTCGAGCGTTCCCACCATGAGCGACGCGCTTGACATCAAACCTAGGTCCATTGTCCCTTCAATCCGACCATATAAGAACGGTCATGCGCGGTCTGCCTTCCTTGCTCTTGCCCTTTTACTCCTGCTACTATGTCGTCTACTCGTTATCGCTCCCAGGTATGCGGTCCTTTGTCTACGACGCAACACATATTAAACCATTTCTTAGAACGAATCTCCCTGCCCAGTTCGCGCTCCGGCCAACGAAGAAATGGACACTTTGGTCGCGTACAAGGTGCGCCCACCACCCCCAAATGTCGCTTAATCCAATCCTCTGTCAGTGCAACTTGTTCCCGAGGAAGCGCAAGGCCGAAGTCCAGTTGACAAAAGAAGACAACTCCGACGACGAGGACGAGAGCAAGAAGCACTTGACGCTCGTCTTCCGCCCCCTTCCCATCCGCCCCAATAACCCCACCCCTCCTCCCGTCCCCGCTCCGGTTGTCCCCTCCCCGGCGCCGTCCTATGAGCCCATGTCCGTCGACAGCAGCGATTCGGGCTTGGACGACGACGGAGAGCCATACAAGCTCATCCCCTCGATCTTCGAACGCTTCCCGCGTCTTCTCCGCGAGGACTGGCACGATGGCTACTGGCTCGGGTCGGACAGCAGCGCCGCGTCCGACTTGGAGGAGGACGACGATGATTCCGATGATGAATTTGTCGATGACCCTGAAGAAGCTCTTGCATTCATTCTTGCGTGGATGGCGCAGCAACACGACGGTGATGATTTGGACGACGACGACGATGATACGTGCCGCTTCGCGCTTGCGAATGAGGACTTGGTCGACGAGAACTTTTAAGACGTGTACGGTAGCTTCGACGAGGAAAGGATTGTACAAGCCAACGCACCTTTGTATTTCTACACCTGCTTCTCGCAATGGATTCAAATTGTACCACCACCCATTAAATAACGGCACGCGAACGCAACAAGACAAACACAAAAGTACAGTCCATAGATTAGGTGCGTAAGTTAGTGGGGCCGTCCCTCGATGAGACACGGTTACAGCAAGCCCGCTGCCCTCAAATCGCGCGCCAGACGCGCCTCCTCAAGCAGCTCCTGCGTCGGGATGACCACAGCCCGTCCATTGGCGTCATGCTGCACTGGAACAGGCTGGCGACGTTGCTGGCGCCGTCGTTGTTCGTGCGTCTCCTCCTCGGCATCGAATGCAAGCCCAAAGATGTTCTCAATGTTCCTCCGCACAAGCAGGTCGCGCTCACGTTCCTCGGGCGTAATAGGCTCCGCGCTCGTTCCGGATTCCGCGCTCCCAGCGCTTGATGCGCCAGTAGCCGATGAACGAAGAGAGCAGCAAGAACCAGCCGAGAGTCATGAGCAGGAAGGAGAGCCAGTCGCGTGAGGAGATTCCAGCGACGGCGAAGTCGCTGATGTCGCTGTCTGGGCTCGGCGCCTGCTCAGATGGGATTGGAGATGGTTCGGCGTTTGGAGTGAGGCCGAAATCTGGGACTTCGTCGGGGTCGCTGCCGTCAGGACCGAAACCAGTGCTGCCACCTGCTCCAGAACGAGATGCGAACCCGTATTGGATGAGGGTCAATCCCAAGCCAGCGCGGCTTCCATACTTTCCAGCGTGGGACGTGTGCAGCAGGTAAGTCAACAGGAAACCGGGGAACTGGAAAGCGGCGGATATTGTGAGGTTGAACAGGAACATTCCGATGTTGCCAGACTGGAGGTCATCAATGAGGATTTCCGAGTCCAGGGATATCGGTCCCTGAATGTGCACGGTGTTGGTCTCGTAGTACTGGGGAACCGCATCTTGCTGAGCGTCCGCATACGAGGGTGGTGCCAATTTCTGTGTTTCCTCTGGCACCATTATTCCCTCCTCGTTTGGAATGCGGACGGGCGCCGTTGGACGAGCAGAGACATTGGCCCAGACGCCATCTTGTCCGCCGCCATGAACCCCGCGGGCAGGTTCGCTAGTGGGTAGTTGCGCGTAGTGCGTGGGGAGGATGGCGCCCACAGCTCGACGGAAGATGGATGGTCGTGGCGGTTGCGGAATGGCCGCCTCTCCAGGGAGAACCCCGTTGGAGTTCCCGATGGTGTTTCCCAAAACCGCAAAGGTTCCACGGGGAGGAGAGCCAGGCGGAGGGTGGTCGTAGTCCCTCTCAAAGTCGTAAGCGCCAGGAACATGGGCGGGCTGGACGTGTGTTTGAGAAGGATGGTCCGTGGTGTCGTCCCCGTCGAAGGCGGCCTCGAGCTCGTCAACGTCCTGCGCTGCCAATGGAGAGTATCCGACGGGCATCGTCGTGGTAAGCAGACAAGATACTCCTGAGCGTGATGATGACTGCTCCGTCTTCGATGCGCTCCACCATCTCAAAGCTACCGCTACCTGCTCGTCTGCTCGTCGACGCCCTCACTGCAGACGCTAGGACACCCTCTCCAAGCCAGTTCCGCACCGACACCCCTGTCAACAGCCCAAGCATCCAACGACGCGCTCGGTTGCTTGCTAACGACGCGCACTATTCCTTCGTTACCCCGTTCCCAAGCTCGTTTCCGTATGCAATTGAACCCCCAGAGTCAGGGACGTCTGACCCGCTCTACGTCGAAAAATGGCTTGCTGCGCGCGAACCACGCATTGCCAATTCCAATGAGCCCCTCACAAAGTACACTCGCGATCGCCCAGGCAAAACCGTCTTGCTAGGAGTCGCTGAAAATGCTCTTGCTGATTGTGTACCTGGTCTCGACGTCGGAGACGCTTTCTCCGTTATCGGCAAGCCAACCCTCCTTCCGGGGACAAAGGAACACCCAAGTTCATCCCCAAATGATGCCCGCGACGATCTTGTCGACGTCCTCAGCGGCCAGGCCGTGCTCATGTCGGACTCGTTCGCTCCATGGGCGCTGCGCTACAGTGGCCACCAATTCGGCTCATGGGTGCGTAAACTGCAAGCTGTTGTATGCACGCATAGGATTGAGCGGTGCAGGCTGGCCAATTAGGCGATGGTCGCGCTGTAACTATCCGTTAGTCCCTCTTCTGGGGAAACTGCGCCTATTTATGCTTCGGCAGTCGCCACTCCGCATCCAACCAATCCAGACATGGTGTACGAGTTGCAGTTGAAAGGATCGGGCCGTACACCCTTTTCAAGATCTGCGGATGGTCTTGCAGTAACGCGTTCTTCTGTCCGGGAATATCTTTGCTCTGAAGGTATGTCCGTAATGTATGCCGTGAATCTGCGCCTAATTATCAGCCATGCACGCCCTGGGGATTCCAACTACACGCGCTTTAGCACTCGTTTCCCTTCCGGATATTCGTGTCGAGCGCGAGACCACCGAAAGCGCGTGTATTCTTACACGCGTCGCGCCTTCCTTCATCCGAATTGGCTCCTTCGAGGCTCTCAATCCTCCTCAAAACATCTTCCTCTTCGGTGGCGGACAGCAACCTGCTAATCTCGAGGCTTTGCGCATTCTCGGAGAATGGGTTGCTGGGCCCGTTCTGCGTCTTCCCGATTTCGATGGGAAGAAACCGTGGGGCAAGGCTCTACTGTTCGAAGTCGCCAGAAGGAATGCAAGAATGACTGCGGGATGGCAAGCGTACGGTTGGATGCACGGCGTTATAAACACGGACAAGTAAATCTTCTCGATCTCATATTCCCTCTTGCTAAAGTACTATAGCGTCTCTGTTCTCGGCTTGACCATCGATTTTGGCCCTTTTGCCTTCATGGACGCGCACGATCCGTGGCATATCTGTAACCACACCGATGAAGAAGGTCGCTACGCGTATCGTTCGCAGCCCGCAGCAATTTTGTTTGCTCTGCGCGCACTGCATGCCGCTCTCGCGCCCCTCATTGGCGCTGAAGAGGAGCTGAAGAAACCAGTTGCAGCGGGATGGGCAGAGGGAATCGATAAACAGAAAATAGAAGAGTGGCGCGAGGCTGGGGATGAAGCAGCCAAAGACGAGCTGGACAGAATTGCACAGAGTGAGATGGCAGAGGAGTATGGGCGGCTAATGCGGAAGGTTTGTTTGATGCCTTTTGTCCTCTGGTGTTCTCTGACCTTTTATAGCGCCTCTCTCTCCGTCGTGCAGAACCCACCGATGAAGTCAAAGTTGTTCGCGCCCTTCTCGACGTTATGGCATCGCACAAACTCGATTTCAACGCAACATTCAGAGTCTTAACCGACTTCCATCCAACTTTGTTACCTGCATCGTCGTCAAGTGGCCCCAACCTCGCGCTAGATGCGTTTATCGAACGTCTCCTTGCGCAGGTGCCGACCCCTTCTTCCCTTGACCGTCCTCGCGCGACGCAGGAGTTGCGGGGCTGGCTCGACGTCTATGCTCGGCGCATCGAGCGCGAGGCAGATTTATGGGCTACGGATGTACCGATGGATGTTCAACGCAAAAAGGAAGGTCGTGCTTCAAATCCACGGTTTGTTCTTCGGCAGTGGGTGCTACAAGAGGTCATCGCTGCCGTCGAGAAGGATCCCATACGTGGGCGCATCATATTGGCGAAGACTATGGCGATGGCGAGCAAACCGTTTGAACCGTGGGGCGGTGAAGACGCAAAAGAGTCGGAGGTTGGAGCTCTGAGCGTGGAGGAACAGGAAGAGCGACGCTTCTGTGGTTTCGGGGAGCAAAAAATGCTAGGCTTCCAGTGCTCGTGCTCAAGTTAGCTTAGACTGGTATAAAATGTATTGTCTCAGAGCCTCGACCTCCAACCAATGTGATAATAGGCGTATTCGACTTCTTCTCCAGCTTTCTCCTCGACGTCGCAAATGATAATTTCTTTCGCAATAACGACTGGCCCATCCCCATCGTCAACGAACTCTTTTTCGACCGTGCTCGATTCGGCAGCGTGTGTTCTACGTAGCGGGATAACAAGGTGGAAAATGTTCTGTGCTGACTGTCGCTTCAAGAGGCGAGTAAGGACTTGACGTATCCAGCGCGCATGTTCTGCCTCGTATATAATGTCCGCTCCAAGTATGATGTCAAAATCTGCATCGAGGGGCGGAGGAAGAGGTTCTTCGAGAGCAAGTCTGGAGACCTCAGCCCAATCGAGTGCAACCGACGAGATCAAGGACTTTTCGGGAAGCGAAGGGAAGTTTGCGTTAATATTGACCGCGAGATTCTCCAGAGCCGGTGGATACCCGTCCGTGCACACAACGGTAGTCTGCACCCCGATTTGGTGTGCTAGCTTCGCAAAGACGCAGCCAACGAGACCGGTACCCGCGCCAAGTTCAAGGACGCGTAGAGGGTTCGTCGAGTCGTTAAGTCCGAATTTTTCAGGTTCGGCGGCGATGATTTCGGAGAGAACGCAGGCGCCGCCCCAGGTCTGCGCACCGACACCGGCCATCCCTTCCTCGAGCGGAATATCGCGCAGCTTCACGCGGATCGGGCCCGATGTTGAGCCCAGTTCGATATCGCGCCAAACAACACCGGCACTCGATGCCCCGCCGCAATTTGCGAGCACCGACGCGGCCAACTCGGCTAGAGACGCCAGGTCCTCCGCCGAACCCTGCATGCGATCGCAATTGTGGGTGATGTATGTGAGCCAGCGGATCGCATAACTGCGCTCGAATTCGTCAGCGGAGAGCGTTTCCTGAGGGCCGGGAGAGAGGTAGCGCCAAGGTATTGGGATTCCGTCGTTCCCCACGCGTCGGAGCATCCTCGAGCCCCGGATCTTTGGTGTATAGAGCGTGCGCAGATATTCGACGCATCTAGTCGCTTCTTCAATGGAGATATTGGCGATTCCACGTAGAGGAGGAAGCTTGAGGCTTGGTGGAGCAAATTCTGACATTGCTGAACGTCGACACTCAGAAGGCCGAGTCGTTGTTGTGGGCGCACTGAAAGCGCGATTGGGGCGGTCACGGTGAATTGCGAGGATGTGATAGGCTGCACGCCTCGTGCGAACGCCTCAGCTGCCTTTGCGTTCCGGAATTCGCATCCTGAGCGCGTTTTCGTTTGCGGGGAGCACTGGGCGCCGTTTCTGCGACGGGACTGTCGATGTTCATGGCATCCGGGCTGCGGGATGGACCCGCAGAGGCGTTGGTCGGGGATGTGGGCGACGTCGGGCCCGACGACATGTTGGGCGGAGGCAGACCAGGACGTTTGATTGCAAGTAAGCGAGGGATGCACGACCTGCAACCCACCAGCATGTTTCGAATGCGCGGCTACAATTTCTCTACAGGTCCCTTCGACAATGCTCAATCTGCGTGTAATTAATACTGGAATGCGCCGCTCCAGCAGTCCTCTCCAGCCTCTAGCAACCCTCCTCACAACCTACCAGAATGTTCTGCAATTTATTCCCCATGTCAGGCTCAGCGACAGCGCCGTTCTATGGTCTGTTCGCCGCATCCGAATGCAATTCAGCCCCTGCGAAGAGCCTTTTGACTTGAAGATCGGGACCCAACTGAACGGGATTTCGGCGTCAGATTTGCTTCCACGGAATGCGATTCAAGTTCGATTGACCCACTGCTTGCACCCTCGGCCCTCGACATCGGGCAGGATGCAGAAAGACGCGTCCTTTCTAATGCGCGGGTCCTGCTTGGCCCACACGCGTTCGAGGTAAGACATCGACGCGTCCCGTCACAACACTGGACCACCCCTGAATTTCCGCGTCAGCTTTCATCCTGCCACCACGTCCCACCCGGAAACGACTCTCCTTCCGCATATCGCTCCTTTGAAATGCTCGCCTTGCGCGCTGTCGCTCTCTTCTTTTCTGTCGCCGCCGCCGCCAGCAGTGAACTCAACCGCATTCACGGCAGTCTCGCGAACAATCTGCATAAATCGACCAATGTACTCGACTCGCTCGGGCTCTTTTCTGGCAAGCGAATGACCTGGTATGTCCACGACTTACTAGCGCCGACTGTTGTGGACTCATTACTGTCCAGGTACGGAATAGACACCGTACGTTTCTACTTGAGCGTTTGTTTCGTTCATCGAACCGTGAGCAGGGTCCCGACGCATGCACCGGCAGAAACCACAAGGATACCGACTTTGTGAGTTTCCTTCTTCTTTCGCTCGCACGCATTCGCGGTTTCTGGCTGTGGCAAGAATATTTAATCGTGCTACAAATATCTTCTATTCGCTCTGTTAGGAGCTCAGCGTGTTTGCACACTCTCGGTAGAAATAGAAAAAAAAAGTCTTTTGTCGAACCTTTCTTTGATTCATCAGCATCCGCCGCGGGAAACTACTTGCAGATAAGCCTTGCGTCCCACCGTCATGTCGGGCCGTTATGTGCTTGTTGTCCATGGTGGCGCCGGCACCATGAATCGCAAGGGGTCTACAGAAGAGCAGCGCGAGGTCTACAGGTATTCTTTGCTCATGGACAGCCAGGGTGTCCTAATTCGATTTCCAAGGGCTGGTATTCGGACTGCCTTGGAAGCCGGCTACGCTGTATTACGAGCTGGGGGAGAAGCAATGGACGCAGTAACTGCAGCTGTTACAACCCTGGAAGACAATCCGCTCTTTAACGCAGGCCGCGGGGCCGTCTTCAATGTGGCCGGCAAGGTACCGATGAACTACTCTTGCATAAGACTATCTTTATCTTCGTGGGCATAGAACGAGCTTGAAGCCTCCTTGATGCTCTCCAAGCCCCCGGCGTCTCATCCGGAAATTCCTACTTCCAGACGCACAGTTGGCCTAACTCTTCTTCGTCATGTCCGCAACCCAAGCCAGCTTGTCCGCGGCTTGTACCTTACTCCGGACCTTCTGCCACATCCATTCGTCTCTGATTCAACCGCCGAAGATCTCGCGAAACAACTTGATCAAGAGCTAGTTGACGAGTCTTACTTTTACACCAAACACCGATGGAACGAGCATCGACGCGGTCTTGGGCTGCCCGAGACCGAGTTTGACGAAAAGGCAGACGGGAGCGACTTCCCTCTACTAGATCTCAATCCCACGGGAACGGTTGGTGCTGTCGCGCTCGATATACGCGGTTGCATTGCGTCACTCACCTCTACGGGTGGAAGGACAAACAAATTTGTTGGCCGGATGTCAGTGGTGCATTAGATTTGAACGACTGGCGCTAAAGATTCGCTCTAGTGGCGATACCCCGCACACTGCAGCAGGGTTTTGGGCAGAAGAATGGACCCCGGGCTTGGTACGAAAGGTCCTAGGCAAGCTATGGGGCCTACCTTCCAAGCACGCAGTCGGAATATCTGGTACCGGTGACGGCGATGTAGGTTCACTTCAGGTTTTGCGCCAGCTGATAATAGACAGTATTTCATCCGTTGTGCGACGGCTGTGACCATCGCCCATCGCGTTCGCTACCTCGGCGAAAGTCTACAAGCGGCTGCAGACTTTGCAGTCGAAGAGCTACGTGACAATGGCGGCATCGGCGGCGTCATCGCCCTCGACAACTCTGGAAATATCGTGTTCGCGCTCAACTGTCCCGGTATGTACCGAGGGAAGATTGAAGAGGA
Source organism: Mycena kentingensis (nom. inval.) (assembly GCA_014461125.1). Classification (NCBI taxonomy): domain Eukaryota; kingdom Fungi; phylum Basidiomycota; class Agaricomycetes; order Agaricales; family Mycenaceae; genus Mycena; species Mycena kentingensis (nom. inval.). The sequence continues at coordinate 2,817,727 of JACAZG010000003.1, read as the reverse complement.
TGGAGTGAGTAAAGTGGCCATATTTGACGACGATGTTCTCGAGTAGTGGACGTGCTGAAAGATTTATTGCATCATATTAGCCAGCAACACTACCGTGAGTGTAGCAACGGCGACCACCGCCAGACCGTCCAATCCTCTAGCGGCCGCCCCGTTTGTACCGATTAGCGCCGCAGAGATTCCAAGCACGTCCGGTCCCGAATTGGAGGCACTTTCACCTAGACCACCGATATTGACGATTACATTTGTTGGATCCGGAGACGCGGCGGAAACAGGTTCCAGAGCCACAGACGCGTCAGGGAGGACTTCAAGTGGTGCAGATGTGTTGGGAGAGAGTCCGAACGATCCAGACGCGAATTTGATTGTTGCCGGGTCGGAGGAGGTGGTCGAAGTAGCATCTGACGAGGACAACATTCGAGAGCGGCTCATGGAGGTAGTACTGTGAGCGATAGGCTGGTTATATTCGGAGGTCGTGGCCTTGGCAGCGGGTTTCTTCGTCTTGTGCGCCTTGTCCTCGACGTAAGACCAGTCGCCATAGATAATCCCGAGATCGAGGTTTCCGCCGGTCAAGTGCTCGAACAGCCCGCGAGTGAAGTCCAGTTGTCCTGCCTCTGGGCAAGTCGCGCACTACCGGGATGAGAAATGCGCATTGCGGGACAAAACAGACGAACTTCGTCCACGCAAGTTGCAATGGCGGTCTTGCCGTTGAAGGTGATCTTGAGCTCGCGTCCGCAACAGCCAGATCCGTCCCCGAATTGCTTTTACGCGTGTCAGTCAGTGTGAGTCGAAACGAAAGATATCTGCCTTTGGACCCATAGCTACATACTACCAAATAGTGAGAATGCGTGCGAGCGAAAGAAGAAGGAAGCTCACAAAGTCGGTATCCTTGTGGTTTCTGCCGGTGCATGCGTCGGGACCCTGCTCACGGTTCGATGAACGAAACAAACGCTCAAGTAGAAACGTACGGTGTCTATTCCGTACCTGGACAGTAATGAGTCCACAACAGTCGGCGCTAGTAAGTCGTGGACATACCAAGTCATTCGCTTGCCAGAGAAGAGCCCGAGCGAGTCGAGTACATTGGTCGATTTATGCAGATTGTTCGCGAGACTGCCGTGAATGCGGTTGAGTTCACTGCTGGCGGCGGCGGCGACAGAAAAGAAGAGAGCGACAGCGCGCAAGGCGAGCATTTCAAAGGAGCGATATGCGGAAGGAGAGTCGTTTCCGGGTGGGACGTGGTGGCAGGATGAAAGCTGACGCGGAAATTCAGGGGTGGTCCAGTGTTGTGACGGGACGCGTCGATGTCTTACCTCGAACGCGTGTGGGCCAAGCAGGACCCGCGCATTAGAAAGGACGCGTCTTTCTGCATCCTGCCCGATGTCGAGGGCCGAGGGTGCAAGCAGTGGGTCAATCGAACTTGAATCGCATTCCGTGGAAGCAAATCTGACGCCGAAATCCCGTTCAGTTGGGTCCCGATCTTCAAGTCAAAAGGCTCTTCGCAGGGGCTGAATTGCATTCGGATGCGGCGAACAGACCATAGAACGGCGCTGTCGCTGAGCCTGACATGGGGAATAAATTGCAGAACATTCTGGTAGGTTGTGAGGAGGGTTGCTAGAGGCTGGAGAGGACTGCTGGAGCGGCGCATTCCAGTATTAATTACACGCAGATTGAGCATTGTCGAAGGGACCTGTAGAGAAATTGTAGCCGCGCATTCGAAACATGCTGGTGGGTTGCAGGTCGTGCATCCCTCGCTTACTTGCAATCAAACGTCCTGGTCTGCCTCCGCCCAACATGTCGTCGGGCCCGACGTCGCCCACATCCCCGACCAACGCCTCTGCGGGTCCATCCCGCAGCCCGGATGCCATGAACATCGACAGTCCCGTCGCAGAAACGGCGCCCAGTGCTCCCCGCAAACGAAAACGCGCTCAGGATGCGAATTCCGGAACGCAAAGGCAGCTGAGGCGTTCGCACGAGGCGTGCAGCCGCTGCAGACGTAAGAAGATAAAAGTAAGCCCGTTTCTGAAGCGCCAGGGAGAGCGGGAACCAGTGGAGACGATGGAGGCGACGGGGGCAAGGTCCTGAGTCGGCTGATGCACACTCTGCGCCATGGGAACAACTCCTATGGCGCGAAAGTGTGCGCAAGCTACGCCTGGAAGCGTCGGTCTTCCTAGTGGTGAAGGGAAGAGGCAGGGAGCCGGCAATCTCCAGTATCGTTTCAAACAAATCCATGCTCATCATTTCTTTCAGTGCGATTCGCGCCACCCTCGTTGCTCTGCATGCGCAAATTCAGGTATTTCTCGCGCCGTGATATCCTCAGCCAACCGCTAAATGTGCCCCGAGGCGTCGTATGTGCGCAAGAGGATCGGCACCGCAACACCCTTACTCCTCGTGGCCATCTCGAACGCATCGAATTTCAGCTAGCCCAAGCGATTATTCTCATTCGCCACCTAGCTGGAAGACCTCACTTTGACCTCATGGACCTCGACTCGGGTTTGGTCGATGCCGGACTCGACCCCAATCCTCCCCCGCTCAACACTTTCAGTTATGAGCCTCTCATCAACATGTATTCCACCGTGTTCCCCCCGGCGCAGTACTACAGCCACATAAAGGGTGCGACCGGAGAGGACGACGACGAGCCAGAGGCGGATCCGGATCCTGAAGAGCCACCAGCCCCCGCCCCAAGAAGCCAACCGTCCCAATCAACCCAGACGGACTATGCTCCCCCAGACCCTCCCATCGCTCGTCCGATGCCCCCAGACATTCGAGGCCAGGATCCCAATTCGAACGATCTTTCCAACACCCAGGCACTTGCAAAGAATTTCGGTGTTTCCCCCGATATCGTGTCGGTTATTAACGCCAGTCAGGCGGATCGGGAGGACTTGGCCGTTGGTTCTTCAGCTTCAGGCCTTACCTCTGGCCGCGACCGCTCCGTCCACGAGGTTTCTACGCCCCGCGACCCTGCTCATTGGGTGTCCGTCACAGTTCGTCGCGGATCCAAGGCATTCGTTGAGCCTCCGCATCTTGCCACGGTCATCCCTAACCTCAGTGGCTCTATGGACATATGGCTTCCCAAGGATCGCGCGATGGTCGAGGCGATTGTTGACGTTTACTTTACTCGTCTTAACATTCACCGTCCCGTCTTTGCGCGCCGGGACTTCCACAAATCCATGGACGATCTCTACGCCGGCGAATTCGAATCCAATACCCTTTACGACCCGGGTTTCCTATGCAGCTTCTACTTGGTTTTGGCTCTCGGCACCCTCAGCGACCTCAACAATCGTTCTGTCCATCACAAGATGGACTACCACTCGTCCCAGAAGCTGCTCGTAAAGCAGCTCATGCCGCCAGACTGGCCGGACCACGACGAGTTCTTCGAGCGTGCCTTGAGTGTCAAACCAGATTTGCGGGTCACGATGTCGAGCCTGCAAGCTCTCATCTTACTGCATTGGTACCTGTACACCGAGGTACGGCAATCCTGCGTCGATGCCGACTCTCTAGCTCACCATTTCTAGCGGCAAGGTCGGACGCTATGGCGTCTTGTCGGTAGCCTCGTCCGGCTCTCCGTTGAGCTGGGATTGCACCATGATCCAACGACTCAACTCGATGCGTCGAAACGACGAGTGTTTACCGAAGAAGAATGTCTTCTTCGCATAAACCTCTGGGGTATAATCCTCATCCACGACCGTGGGACGTCGGTTCTGTTAGGGCGTCCGCTTGGCATTGCGCCGTCCGATTCCAATACGCCTCGTCCCTCGCGTCTCCGAGACCATCATGGGTTTTCGGAACATTTCGAGCTCAGCCACCCGGTTGCCGAAATTCAGGCCGATATTATCAACTCGCTCTACTCTCCGACGCGCCAGAAAGGCGACGCACTCATGCGCAACGCGACGCGCGTCATAAAGAGTATGTCCGAGTTTCGGCGCAGCCTTCCCGATAGGTACCAAAACTACTTTGGCGGCACGGACGATTGGCCGACGGAGCGAAAAACGCAGCTCGTTCTCGATATCAAAGAGGACGAGGGACTTACTCTACTCAAGATTGGAATCGCGCGGCTCCTCCTCCTTCGCGCGCTCTTCAGCTCAAGCGAACTGCATTACGATTACCGGCGTAAAGCCTTGATCGATGGTAGGCCGTTCGTCCTGTTCACTCCTACTCTGACCCTTTCTCGTAGCGATCGTTACCGCTCACAACGTTATCATCGTCCACAGCCAGCTCATCCGCTTCTCCGATATTGGCTTCTTTACGTCGCCCATCCCTCTTCACATTGCCGCGATGGTCATTCTTTACGGCCAAATGTCCAGCTGCGATCGCCTTACACGCCAGACGGCTATCGACGACCTTTGGCTTGCGCTCGATATGCTCCCTCGGTTCCGATGGCGTTGGGAGCGCAAAGACCTTAATGGCGGGCACCCGCTCATCTTTGAGCTGGCGTCGCATGTTATGGGCGTCGATCTTCACGCCGTAAAGCCAACAACGCAGCCCGTGCTTCTCCCCGAGCCAGACTGGGATGACGACGGGGGGATCCCGTCCCCGATGTCGGTTTCGCAGCACACGTCCCCAACACCGCCCAACAGTGCGTACCCGCCGCCGCCGCCACACTACCGTGGGATTCCCGGCGGCGGCCCCATCTCACACGCGCCGCCGCCGCCCATAAAGCCGGCGAATGGTTCCGGAAAGCACCTGGTCGACATTCCTCCGGGATTGTTCTATCCCTTCTACCCAGAGGAGAATGCGCAGGCTGCGCCGCCCCCGGCTGGTCCTAACGGCATCCCCGAGCCGGGATACAGCCATATTCTTGCTGCTGCTGCCACGCACGGCCAACATGGCGCATATCGCGGTCAGGGGTCTTATGATACTTACATATCCGAAGAACGCTCGCCGACGACGCATCGTATGCAGTGGGAGGCCAACAACGGCATTGTATGTGCCAAAATTCTCTGCAGTCCACATGAACTCATGCCTCCATAGCCTCCACCGCATCCCCGTCAATACGCTCCTCCAGCTTGAAAGTAACATGCATCTTTCGTTCTTTCTTTGGTCTCTGCGCTGCGGCTCGTTGTATCAACGTACATAGTTTTGGATTCGTGTATCTCATCGCAATTCGTTGGAGGTTTCATTCCTGTACGATATGAAAAACATTGCTTTGTTTGTTTGCATACAAGCATTAACACGGGATAAGGTCAAGTCTAGGTATGTGCATGGTGATACAGTCTAATGGGGTCAACAACGAAAGCCTATAACAAAACAAAAGGACGACCAAGCCATTTTACTTGAGAATGTTCTCCATGTGGCCTAAAAGTACATCGACGCCACGAATGAGCAGCGTCACCCGACGGGGAAGGAGCGCGTCGGCATCGGCGTTCCGTTCGTCGGGTGTGTCGTTGTAGTTGTTGACATTTTGCGCAACGACTGCGCGCTCTAATGCAATCGGGAGGCAGATGGTGACACGGGTGAGTTGGATTGTCAGTCGCGTCCGGCCGCGAATATCGAAATACGACAGTTGCCGGAAGGAGTGCTGTATTTCGATAAGGCGCAGAATCTCAGCGTGCAGCGAGTATATGAACGTGCGGCATGCTGCAGAAATTGCTTAGTTATAGGCGGGGTAGCAAATAGCACATACTCAATGCGCGCTCCCGAATCCTCTGCAGCGAATTGAGGATAGAATTAATGCCGTCCTCGCCCATGCTGAGAGATGGGTTGATATCATTCACAGCTTCTACGGCCGAGTGAGTGCTGGAAATCTGCTTGGTTGAGGTACGTACTCAGTAGTGGACGTATCCGTTCGAGATCGCCTTCCAAAAAGTCATCGAGAACCCCAACGATGATACCCCGGAACGTTTCTTGCGCCATGTGCGTTGGGTGAGCGGCAAAGACGTCGTACTTTGCGGAGCGCGAGTCGTAGGACCGTCTCGATGCTGGATGTTGTAGCACCGAGTACGCCACTGCTATCTTCTGGAACGCGTACGTCGCTCGGGGGTTATTGGGGAACTTGCTGCTCCCAAATTGAGATTTCGAGAGACAACGGGATGCGCACGTACTCTGGGTGACAAGCCTTACTCCTAGCAAGGTAGGCCCGTCGCAGAGTGAGCTTGTCGAGTGTGTCCGATCTCGACACTCCCAGTATCGCGTAGAGGTCGTCATTTGCGAGAATTTCATCGAGGACAGCTTCTCGTTTCGTAGATACGGAAGGAGCTGGGGCAGCAGAGGACGAGGGGAAGGTGGAGGACGACGGGGAAGAGGAGGCGGGGTATGTGATGTATTTGCGCTGGTAGGTGGATATTTCGTGGTCTTCGTGCTCGTCGACGGGCAGATGGAAGTAGCTGCTGGCACTCGAGAGCGCGTACGAGAGCATTCCCCGTCCAGGACGACGTCGACGTTGTTGATTACTCGCAAGAAGCAGGAGACTCTATCAATCATGTGAAAACAAGACACCCCTATCTCAAGACTTCTAGAAACTCAGTAGAGCGGCGGTTCATGAATATTACACATACTATCTACCAGCAGCAGACCAGACAACAACAACAATAAGTAGCAATACACAAACGAGCGGATGCCTAAAACGGGCAGGAACAGGTCAGAACAGGTCAGAACAGGTCAGCATTGGTCCTTCAGATTGTTCTTGGGAAAGGGTTGGCCGTAGTCGTCGCTAGAAATATTTTTGAGCAATCATCCGCGGTCTATGAAGTGTCTACTCACACCCAGGTTCTGCGGTATGCCAAAAGATATCAGCTTGGTCCCAACAACAAAAGAAAAAAATACGTCAGGTTAGGATTTGTATACGCAGTTTCGTAGGTATTGATGTAGCTTGCTGTGGGCCGCTCTGGAGGATCGCCTGACAAAAATGGGCTTAAAAATGACATATTTGGTCGGAGACAGAAAGTACGCACAACCAATGTTTATCCGGTCCGGATGCTGGTATACCCTAGCCAGAGCGTCAGAAACCCCCATCAAACAGCTTGAGAGTAACAGAATACTCACCGCACCCAGTCAACCCGCATCTCCGCCGGAAATGTCAATCGTTCGAAATCTAGCAACTACGTTAGACTGGGGCTCGTTCCCGGGCCGGAAATAGCATACCAACAAATCCGAATGCTCTAGATATGCCCTGTACACGAAGAGTAGGCAAAGGGATGGCAGAGACACCGAAAACACCAACCAGGTTGATAATGATGTAAAGTGGTTCCTCCGTAATCGGACGCGCTTTCTGGGTTCCAATAAGCACTGATAAGCGCAGGAAAGATGAATGCGTACGATACCCGCAAGGTCATCAGCCCCGACAGCCCCTGCAGTCATCGTCCAAGAAACTTTGTTGTCGGTGATCCAAGTGATGTATGCGTCGTCGTAACCAGGTTTGTACTCGAAACCTGGCGGAAGTGAGAGGATGTAGCTCTTTATGGTCCAACCAACCTTGAACAGCAAAACACTGGGACTTGAGCTGGTAGCAGTCCTGATCTGAACCAGCTTTCAAGCTGATGGCGGACCCACACAAACAAACACATACTTGTCGTCGAAACAACCGATGATGCTTGTTGCTACAATGCGAATAAGCACGCAGAGGAATATCGCAGAACACACGCACAAAGACCCCGCCCCTGTAGCTATTTTCGTGTGACAACTCGAGCGACGCAATGTACAAGACGTCTGAGGAATTGTCCCAGGCATAGCCGGCGTTGAATGGCTGAAACGAGACGTGAATTTCGGCAGACGAGAGTCAGCAGGACTGACCGCCCATTGCGCGCTCTGCGAGACCTGCCCGACATGGTTTCCATCAGGTCCACCGATTTGTGCCTCGAAGACATCGATCTAGCCCAAGAATCAGTGGGATTCGCCATTTTTCGAAGAGCACACACTTCCGGAGCCGAACGGCCGACGTACGTCCCGTCTGAATGAACAGGCCCCGGGTGAGATTCGCCAGGGCACGTACACCTTCACGAAGTCAACACGAGGAAATAGTGTAGAGAGAACGCGAACCCTGAAATCATTGTCAATAAGGATTCTTCGTATGTCTGGGGACGCACGGCTCAATCTTTGACCAGGCAAGAACGACAGCGGGCCGCCATCTTCTCCCGAGGATATTGCAGCTTCCGGGCCATCGTTGAGTGTTTGGTTGGGCATGGTACCGACGTCGCATTGGTCATATGAATATGGCCACTATTTGAGCGTTAGATCGCGGGTTAGGGCGAACCGAAATGAAACAAACCATTCCTTCCTAGACGGTTGTTCACGACGAGCTTGAAATATTGATCAGACGGCAACATACAAGCGTCGCTCCGTATCCCGCGCGACCCAAATTTCCCCTTGATGATTTTTAGCGCCGTCAACTAGAAACGAGGAAGAGCAAACATTGTCCAGATGGCGGGCCATAGACCTGAGGTTGGTTAGGAAATGCTGGCGGAAAAGAAGATCATACCAAACACGTTCGTCGTTCCTGGCAACATAACACTCGACAGTATGACGCCACCGGTGAAACAAAACTTGTTCCACCTACGAGACGTTGGATCTGGCTTAACGTGCGACAAAGAACACTCACGTTGCCATCATCCCTCCTTTGTACGCCAGATTGTGATTTGTAGAGATGTCCTCGACCTTGGCGAGCTTCACGGAGAGATACCCGTTCTCAGTCGTGAGCATGCTGGGCTTGAGTTGTTCTGTCAGAGCATGCCGCAAGCGGCGCGCAGGATATGCGTACATCATACCACTCGAGGTTGTTCGTGGCCCTAAGATCAAGGATCAGGCAGATAATCGCGCCCACGCACGTATTACGAACCAATAGTGAAGATCAACCGCTTAGGAACGGGGAGTCGGTAAACGGATTAATGAGAAGATATCAAGACGCCTACCTTCCCTGCACAAAAAGCTGTCAAAGCCAGTCGAAATAGCTCTCGAACAACGCACCAGTACGGATCGTCCCCAGGATAAAAGCTTCGACCTGCAGTCTCGAATTCGTCGCTGAAGACGAGCTCGAGTGTGTCTCCGGGATCGTGGTAGCCGTGGATTTTGTAGAATTCCTGTCCGGCGTGGCTAGATCAACTTGTCGGCGCTCATTTATATTCCCGCCTTACCTTGGGCGTTTTCTCGTCAATGAGCCCCCAGTTCCCCGGCATTTGCGGGACTTGACCCGTGGCGTTGACATGACGGTCCTGCACCGTCGGCGGGCGGATGAGAAACGTTGTGAGGGGATAACCCAGGCTGAGAGCAACGCGTTAATGTCCCGCGCATCTGGCCGCCGACCGACGTACAATAACCCGACAATGCACAGACACAGCAAGAATATGCACCCGACATTCTGCAAGCCTCGACCAGTAAACACATTGTGCGTGTGGTGGTCGCCTCGCGGATCGTGCAACGCGTCGTCTGGTTCGGGATACGATACATTAGAGCCCCATGCGGCTGGATCTGGCGCGAGATGGTACTGGGCCGAATAATCAGCGTAGCAAACGACAACGGGGAGGGTAGGTACACACTTTGTCGGATAGCGAAGGCGCGAGGGATGGGGTGCGACTCGAAATACTGGCAGTACGCGAAGGCGGCAGGTACCTGCTTTCTTCAGACAATGCGCCGGAGTTTGGTGTGGGACGCCCGCCCAGCATCATGGACGGTTGAGGGCCATACGATCTCGACGAAGCCGTCGATTGGAACGACTTGCGGCTCGGAGATTGTGTATAGCTAGGAGGCGGATTGAGCACGGGAGACGGTGCAGGCGAACCCGAAGGGATGTTCTGGTACACTGGCCCATCCGGTTGGCGGTTGGCCATCGAATTCTCTAGGACCGCTGAAGGGGGATGGAAGTTTGAAGAAAGAAAATAGAGCGAGCTGGGGAAACTCTGGCGTGTGGCTGTCGATCCCGATACATCAAATTTGAGACCAGGGCACACCGATCCTTTGCTCCGTGCAGTCTAACGCGCAATGCCGCCCCGGCCCGTGAGTAACCGCACCAGATAATTTTCCCAAACGCGGGCTGAGCTCTCCGAGGCCCTGTTTCCTACCGCGGCAGCAGCAGTGAGCACTCGCATGCATCAGACGTCGCCAGTCAGCAGGTGACTTGTCCTTGTCCTTGTCCTTGTCTATTGCCCGCGCGGTCCCATCTTGGAACAGCAGGTGCGGTTTGGGCGTCCAACGCGGCGTCAAGATTGACAGAGTAAAAAAGTTGTCGGGGAGGTCAAGGGGCGCAATTGAAGCAGCTAGGCGCTTGAAGAAGCGGCGAAAGGCGTCGGGGAGGCAGCTCCGTCCCACCGGGAGTCTGGATCCAGGCATGAGGATATTTTCAATTTGGCTCTATCAGCGAGATCTCCTTGTGAAACAGTCGGATGGGGACGTCGGGCGCACGGGTTGCCACCGGATATGTGGTCACAGTGGGCGCAAGTTGAGGAACAAGGTTGAAGGTGATGGAGAGAAGAGCCAATAACGTCGTGGCGCATGATCAGACGGCTACGAAAGTACTACTTTGCAAACGCGACGACCTCCTCTGCGATCTCTTCAATAATATTTCTCTTTGCTAACCCCTCCCTCCACTCTTTTACACGCTCCGTCCAGAAGTTCGCGTCGTTCTCCGAAGCATACCAAGCACCCTGTATGATTTTAGATCGCATAAAGGCAATAAAATAAATAGAAGCACCGCAAGACCGCCAAAAACTGCAGCCACCGTATCTGCATCGTCGCCCATGTTGACAACTAGCAATACTCCGTCTTCAAACGTCTTCGTCGCCAGAAACGCGTATAGCGCAGCCGTGAGAGTGTGGACGACATACCCCGAGGAGCGCAAGGCCGCTGCCTGGGGAAGTAGAGCGAGAATACGCGCTTCAAGATCACCTGTAGCTCCCGATTTCGTCTCCGCCTTCTTCGCAGTTGTGAGAACGAGCTTGAAGACCGGATGATGGACCGCGTAGTGCGCCTCGAGCGCGTCCGTATCGTCGTTGTCTCCAGTGTAAGGGGTTTCGGCCGTGAGTGCTGTCTTAAGCGCAGGGGTGCGGTACGAATAGCTTGCAAAATGATGCAGGACGTCGAGTTTCGTCAACGGAGTCGCGTCTGCGGCGCAGCGTACCACCTTGGCGATGATCTCTGCCCAGGCGGAGGACGCCTCTTGCGGAACAGCGTTAGGATGCGTCACGGCAGCGCTGCGCGCCGCAAAGTCCTTGACCTTGTCCTGGTGCCGGTAGTACGCGAGCCCGACGGGCAAGATACGCATGAGCGAGCCGTTTCCGCCAAACGCCGATCCACCGAGGTCAGACTTGATAACCTCCAACGCTTTGAAGGCCAGTTCCCTGCGCTTCTCGCGCTGCTTGTCCTCTGTACCGGGACCAAAGGAAAGCGCCTCTCCAAGCTTGCGCAGTGGACTCTTCTTGCGCGGCCCAGCGAGCGCGTTCTCTTCTAGCAAATCGGCATAGATTCGCAGCGCCCTCGAGATGGTGTTGCCGATATCGAAGCAGTACCCAGTCGCGCTCAACACGCCCTCTTTCCACCAACGGTAGTACGCGTCAAGCTGGTCCGCCTCGTCAAAGCCGCCGACGGGCGCGTTTGGACTGTTTGGGTCGCGGAACGTCGCGATCGACCGTGCAAGAGCGAGCGTCATTGAGGTATCGTCGGTCCAAATCTATCGGGTCTTAGCCGTAGCGAATGAAGAAAGAAAGCTGAGAACCCCAGGTCCAAGGCTAAAGTTCTGGTTCGGGATCATCTCGGAGACAAAGTCGAAACTGAAGCGAGACTGGAACTCGCAAGGACCACCCAAAGCGTCGGCGAGAGCGCTAGAGAGCATTGCAAGACGGATCTTGGTCGCCGCAGGTGCTGGTGTTAGGACTTGTGAGCGCAGAGACATGACGGAAGACAGCAAGCAAGTCGCAGTTCCTGATGACTGCTTTCAAAGGAGTCGATACTCATCGTGGCGCACTTGCATGCGCGAGTTCACAGCAAGATGCTAACACGCGGGCACAGCGAAATCGAAGGCCGTGTTCTTTAATGCGAGGCATCACAACAAAGAGATAAGATTGGCTTCTATCCGTTGGCAACAGTTGTACAGTACTTGTAGCAAGAATAAGTACACAGTAAATACGATAATGTAGAGTCGTGAGATCGTGAGTGAGTAGCGAGAACGAATAACCCGAGCAATGTATCATAGAAAGCGGCGTAAACGAAAGCGGAAATGAGTTTTGTGTTCTATGCGGCGACGGTCCCAGTTCGACCTGCGTTGCGGCTGGGTGGGCGGTCTTTATTTCGCTGCCACCAATGGTGGGTTGTCGACGTGCTGGCGGACGTGCTCGCGCCGCTGACGCTCGGAGTGATGCTTGGAGCGATACTGGGAGTCAAACTCGGAGAATGACGATGCCCGTGAGCCGGCGCTCGACTATTCGAGACCAGATTCGTGCTCGTGTTCGAAGACAACGTGTTGGTCCGCGTTACGCTACGACTTGATGTCGATGTGCTTGGACGGGAAGAAGAACTGCTCGTGGTGAATGATACGCTGGACGGAAAGGGACTATCCGCCGCCACGAGCTTGGTGAAAGGCCCAACAAGGCGTTCCTCACGAACCGAAACCGGATTGAAGAGTGCCTCGATAAGGGACTCGGTGTTCCGAGGACCGTAGGCTCGTGGAAGCGCACGAACATCGAAAGTCTGGTCGACCGAGCTTGCCTTGCTTTTCAAGGAGCTCTTGCTTGAGGACGACGGAATTTCGACGGGCGCGTATAGATCGAGCGCTCGTGGTCGAGTGCGGAATACGTCATCGTGGGCGGTGAGCAGCGAGGCAACGCCAGCCAGGATCTCTCCGTTAGGCAGAGGCGGCGCTGTATATGCAATGTTTGTGTTCACGGGCTCGACGCGAATGGACAAGCGCAGTGTTGCGTTGGTCTTGCTATCACGGAGGAGAAACCGACGTGTAACAAGCCCCTTGGGCGGCGATCCAAGCGGAAGCGGAACAGAGTCGGCGTATTCGGAAAGGTCGATGTAGACAACGCCGAGCCGCGGGTTGTGGGGAGCATCGGGATCTCCGGCGACGACGCGCTGCACGACCTTGAGCTTGAACGGGTGAGGGAGAAGGCGATGAGTGTCGCGGTCTACGGACATCTGGACGACATGGTGAAGCGGTTGCTCCCAAGTGACCGAATGTTCACGGAGCGGCAGCCATGGAGTCTGACCTCGCTCTGCACGAGCGGTGCTCGTTTGCCGGTGCTCTGCATATAGAGCACTCGAGGAAGACTGGTGGCCGTTGCTCGAATTGTGTGGGTCCTCGGCGCTCGTGTCGGCGCTTCCAAAACTATCGCCGTCCCCGTCGTGGTCATGGTCGTGTTCGTGCTCCCGCTGGTCTAGCTTGGCCTGGTCCTTCGGCTTGAGGGTTTTGGTGTTCTTGAACTTCCAGGAAACGGCGAATTCGCCGTTGACCAGCGGAACACTTGCGAGTTGGTTTATAGTGATATTTACGCTGAAAAGCGCGTGGAGAGGAGGGAGGAGATGGGTGAGATGTGCCCTGAGACCGTGGTGTCCAGCAGCAGGGGGAGAAGCGTCGGCAGTCATTTGAACATGAAAGTATGGAAACTCGTGTGTCACAACCTTGGACTCGAACGGCCATGGACGAGGACAATGCCCCCACGAATACCATCGCACTCACCGGCATTCCCCGCCCATTCTTCCAGCCCGACCTGCTCGACCTGCTCAGAGATCACTTTGCAACATACGGCAAGATTAACCGCTTCGTTCCCCTCACAACGTTCAACCGAATCATCGTCGTTTTCTATGAGGAACAGGCAGCAGAGCGCGCCAAAATCACCTCTGACCCCATACTACTCGAAGAGCACGACGGAAGGTGGGTCGACGCGTTCAGCGTACTGTTCGCCCTCATAGAACAGGCCAGAAATAATCCTACGCGTCTACCGCGCCGATCCCAACCCCATCCTCGAAGCGGACACTATCCCGGAGGAAAACCATCTTATGCCGCCCCAGGTCGAGAAGAACTTCCTCATGTCCGTCCGATCACGTATGCAGCACAGACGGACTGACTATTGCAAAGATCGCCACCAGGTTCACCGCCCGTGGGCTGGGAACCGATTCGCGAAGACCCTCCGAACGCTACACCGCTCGCAGAAGACCTCATGGCTGCCCTCCGGAAACTCCAGCTCAGCGAGCGAAGCCATGCTGGTGTAGAGGTCCTTGTTGAGCGCAATGGCGATGAAGGCGTCGGAATCTATGTCGAGGATGTGGACGGGGACGAAGAACGCGAAGAAGACTGGGTATACGGCCAATCTGCACCGGCACGCACCCGATGGCAGCCGACTGCAATGCCGCCTCCCGTTCCGTCCTGAATTTTCTGGTGAGGGCTGCTTCAGCGTCTTCTACTATTAGTGATGCTAAAAGGATTCCATAGTATCCATAGTGTACGATTACAAGGTATCATGCTCAAATGCGAATTATACATGCCTCCGATGAAGAAACCGAAACGGAATTAAGCGGACAGGACCTGCCCATTCGTATGCTCGATCGTGATTATGGCGCCTCCCATCTTTTCCGCCAGTGCACTCATTGTCGGGCTATCGGCCTGTCCTCCGCGCGGATTCCATGGGCCCGTGTCCGACAATGAGCATGATCCCTCGCAAACACACTCGCCTCCCAGCGTCTTGGGCAGCATGTCCGCGTCGATCTGCTTCAACAGCAACGGCTGGAACTCCTTCGGACCGCCGACTATGTGGACTTTTGCGACGGTGACCTCGTCGAGCCACTTTCGTATTACGCTCCAAATGGTGCTGAACGCCCACGGGGAGTTTATCTGCGGGACCATTGGGCACGGAGTTCGGCAAGCAGGTGGTCAACTCACGATATAAAAGGACCCGAGAACCTCTGGATAGTAGTTCTGCCCAATGTGCGTTGCGGCGAACACGTAGTCCTTGACCCTGATGAAGTTGGAAAGCGAAACGCCGCCAAGGTCGAGGATAGTTAGGGACGTCTCGACTGGGTGGCCGATGGCGGCTGAACAGGCAGGGAGGCGCGAATTAAGGAAGGACTCGTATTCGACGACGAGGTTTTGGAGGAGGCGTTCTTGGGTCGTGCAGGCGTAAAGGGCTTTGACGTTGAGTTTGCCGATGTGCTCGAAATACACAGGCCGCCCGGTCTTGTCCATGCCATGGTAGTATTGGCTATAGTGCTTGTCGACCTCTGCGGCTTCTTCAAACTTGAATGATCTTCGGCGGGTATGATTAGATACTCTCTGAGAAGCAGGCGCCTAAACATACCGCACCAGCTCGTCCACACCAAACTCCTTGCGCCATTTCTCGCATGCGCGCAGCATCTCCTTCGTCTTGGCCACATCGAACTTTCTCGCCCGCAGGAACCTAATCCCTAATGAATTCGCTGTGTTGGTTGGACGACATGCTTATGCGCACCGAAGCAGCCATGCATCGTCGTGGCGGGGGTCAAGGAACTCCCCTGAAGCCTTGAGCTCGTCAAGGGCGGAGGCTTGAGACTTGGAGAGGTTCCCGAGTCTGCCGGGGGCTGGCGACCACTGGGGAAGA
The DNA here is from genome assembly GCA_014461125.1 of Mycena kentingensis (nom. inval.). Classification (NCBI taxonomy): domain Eukaryota; kingdom Fungi; phylum Basidiomycota; class Agaricomycetes; order Agaricales; family Mycenaceae; genus Mycena; species Mycena kentingensis (nom. inval.). Next base: position 2,802,242 of record JACAZG010000003.1, on the reverse strand, counting down.
GCTTGCTCCACAGTCACTGCGGGCTTTGGTGTGGTCACTGTCATGAACGGCAGAGGTAGTGGTATTGAGGGTAAACGAGTGGACGGTGCGGCGAGGAGAGTTGGTGGTGGTGTTGAGATGGAAAGGGTGAGGAACAAGGCTTAAGAGGCACTGGGCGAAATTCAATCAGAGCTGCCACGAAAAATCTTAGAACCGACGGCGGTCCGACGCGTCGAGGAGCGCCTAACCAAGGATCTGCGCCGGCATAGACAACTCGGCACTCTATGGCTCTCTTCATTCTATGCGTGCGTCCACCAACGTACAGAAGGGTCGGATACAGCGCTTCACCTCTCCTCTCTCTCCCATAATTGTCAGGCTAACCGCGCCTCTGCCCACGTCATCCCCAGCCATTGCAGTCAACTCGCAACGCCCAAAGGCCCAGTTGAGGATGAACATCCCACTGCGTTCCCCCGTCAACCGCACGAAGCCCTTTATCCTCCACACCGACTCTTTCGACACCTTCCCCAGCGCATCCAGCAGTTGCTTATCCTCGATGCTACTTGCACCATCAGTGGTTGGGGACAGATGATTGTGGTCGTGGTCGTCATTGTGTCTGTGCAGTGACAGACCCGAGACCACCGACACCGTCTCGACCTCGTCGTTGTGTTCAGGTGCGGGGAAAGCGTCAGGATCGCGGAACAATGTCGATTCGAGTCCGAATATCAGGTTGGGGTCGACGCCATTCCGTCCGCGGCATCGAATCTTGGGCGTAAGATCGTTTAGCGTGTGCAGATGGTCTAAGACGGTGTCGAGCGTGCGCTCGTCGACGAGTTCCCATTTATTCTGCATGCCATTATATCGTGCTTCTAGCCGTTGAAAAGGCGACCTACGATGAGGATGATGTCCGTGTACGATGCTTGCATCTTCGCCTAATAGTTTGGCATTAGACGTAGCAGCTTCGGGTCTCTGCGCGGGACGGACCGTTGGAGACGTGTCTTCGTATCCCGCAAAGTTCTCTGCGTCAACGACGGTCACGATCGCGTCGAGTTTGAGGTCCCCGTCCGTTTCGCGCTCCAATTCGCGTATCTGGAATGCTAGCGTCGCAGGAAACGCCGAGCCCGAGCATTCGATGATGATTCTGTCCGGCTTGTAGTTTTCTGTTCTGTCGCCTTAAGGCTTTTATCGAGCGGTCAACGCAGCAAACTGACCTCTGATTTCGAGCAAGGCAGTCTGCATTTGACCAACGAGCACGCAGCACCTGTCGCGATGGATTATAGGTGCCCGTATTTTCGATGTGTTTCGCACATGCAGCCATTCGTTATTTCGCTAACGGCCGCCAGACTCGACTGATTTGCGAGTTGGCTATCCACAGCCAAATCTCCGTACTCGTTCTTGAGGAGAACTACCTTGTAGTCTTTCGGAAGCTGCGGAAGAAGGGACAGGATAACGGATGTTTTGCCAGCGCCGAGGAAGCCAGTGAAGACGGTAATTGGAATCGGCATCGACGCAGGAGGAGGAAAGGTCACGCTAACATAAGCTCTTGCTTCTGGTCCCGACAACGATTGTCGCGCCCACAACGCGTCGCTTCTGCGAAACAGTCGCGTCTCCGTGCTTAGGCCGCTTTTTTTTCGACACTTCCGAAGGCAACTTACCCATAACTCTGGCACCGCGATTGCACCGCGATGCAAATGTAACTTCAAGGCTAGAACGCGGCCCCGAAGGCCGAATTCGTGCTCCACCTTGAACCAGTACTCTGGATTGAGCTCCGGTTGGTCTTCGGCGAGTTGCGGAGCACTGCGAGCACCTTCCCAGTCCTGCGTGCAATCATTTCGACTGCTTTAGCTCCGCGGTAGCGGCCGCAGATTCACCCACGATCTCTGCGGTCCGCTTGGCGAAAATTTTTTAGAGGTCAAGCGGAAGAAACCTCCAGCAAAGCGACGCCGCCGCTTTCAACGGGGTGCTTGATCCTTCATTCATGCATCTTTCTCCGGTCTCCAGCAAACGATTTCGCGGGCAATATTGGAGGAAAGCCGGGCTCCGACGAATCGCACTCCAGGCACAAGTTCGCGCGCGGGTTTATTATCTAAACTGATTACCGCGTGCTGGTATCTGATATACGACCCGCCAGGATAAATACCCGAGGAGCTTCTCTGCTTCTTCTGAGCCCGCCCATGTCTTCCGACCTCCACGAGAAGAAGGAACAGCCCTCCTCTCCCACCGAGGACACCGTCCCTCAGCTGGCAAAAGATGCTCCTCTCGTCGCCCAGGACGATGGGGTCACTCGCATTGAGGCCCTCTGTGCGTCTTCCAGCTTCATTGGTTTTCACTTGGGCTGAAAATGCGCAGATCTCGTGTTCAGCAAAGGCTGGAAGTTGTGGATGCTCTACGGGTGCGTGCATCGGACCTGACTGCGGTTTTCGTTGCTCAATGCTCGTTCAGGTCCATAGGAATCTTGAGCATAGTGTACGCCTTAGCTCAGAGTACGACCTATACGTGTACGTTCCGCGATTTTGCTGCCTTTTTCAACCCTCATCTTCTTGAAGACGAGACATTCGCGGCCTCTTCTTTCGCAAGCCATCCATTAATCGGCACCATTGGGGTGGTTACGCTCATTATCGGCGGCGTCGGGAAACCCTTCATTGCCAAGGCATATCCTCCGTTCATCTTCTTCGACGCCAGACGCCAACGTTCTTTGTCAGATGGCCGACCTGGCTGGCCGCCCATGGGCCATCACCTTCTCTGTAGCGCTCTACTGCCTCGGCTTCATCATCATAGCAAGCTCCAAGACCATCAGCGCTGTCGCCGCTGGAGAGGTGACCTTCCAAGTTCAAATTCGGCTTTGTTTCTCAACCATTACAGGTCATCAACACCGTATGAGCGTTTATTCTATTTGCTCTTATCCTCACTTGGATTAGGTCGGAAATACCGGTATCAATCTGCTTACGGGCATTCTTATCTCGGACATAACGTCCCTTCAATGGAGAGGTTCGTGGCGACCGCCCTTTACCCACAATTTTGACGCCTCGCTTCTTCAGGCTTGATGCACGGAATCTTTTCGTTGCCTTTCATCATGACTGCGTTCATCGCGGGCGATATCTCCACTGCCATATCGGCGAATACCGCCAATGGGTGGCGGTGGGGATACGGGATGTTCATCATCTTGGTCCCCGTTTGTCTATGCCCAGCGCTGTTCATTCTCTTCTGGGGGGATAGGAAGGCCAAGAAACTCGGCAGTGCGTTTGTCTCCGGATTTTTCGAAGTTTAACTTATATACGAACGTCTAGCGATTTCCTTGGCCGCCTCATCCTACTCTCGTCGGCAGCAACTTGCGGGCGAGAAGGAGGAGGGTCTTCTTAAAATGGCCATCTACTACCTCCGCATCATGGACGCCTTCGGTCTTATCCTTCTTGGCTTCGCGTTCACACTTATTTTACTTCCTTTCACGCTCTACACGACCGCGAAGGACGGATGGAAGAACCGTGCGTTCACATAGACCCTATACTCACACAATTCACCTTCATGTAGCCTCGATCATTGCTATGTTTGTCGTCGGCGGCCTTTTGCTCATTGCGTTCTTTGTGGGTGTATTTTTGACCACCATTTCTTGATGCTGAAATGTGAATGTAGATCTACGAGTGGAAGTACACCGAGCATCCGATAATGCCTCGTCGTGTTATGAACAGGACTTTGGTATGTTGCATGAATCTCATTAAGTTAAAGAGCCGCTAACATCGCCGTAGATTTGCTGCATCGTGATCGATTTCATGTACTACCTCTCTGGTGCGTAACGTTGTCGTTCATTGAGTCCACTTCGCTCATCTGAGCAGGGTACCTCGGCACGACGTACTTCAGCTCTTGGATCTATGTCATAAAAGATTGGAGCTTGAAAGAGTACACGTATTACAACCGTGCGTCGTTGGCCGAATCCGGAACTACCCACTAACTCTTATTCAGAAGTGCGTATGCGCCTGTACCCTGCTTTCCGCCACTAAACCCTGACCCAGATTCTCACCGTCGGGCTTTGTGGCTTCTCCATTATCGGTGGGCTGGTACAACGCTATACACATCGCTACAAAGCCATCCAGCTGTAGCTTTTTTGCTGCATTTTTCTTCTTCTTATTCATGTTTGCTCAGATGCGGTCTCTCCATTCGCATCATTGGCCAAGGCCTCCTGTTCCTCGCTGCGAACGGCAACCCGAGCGACGCCGTTCTCATCATGGCACAAATTCTCGTGTCCCTCGGCGGCTCGTTTTCTGTTATCAGCACCCAGGTCGCGTCGCAGGCTTCGGTTCCGCACCAGGACATGGCGACTGCCATTTCGCTGGTGTCCTTATGGACCAGCGTCGGTGGTGGCATTGGGTCTGCTATCTCCGCTGCGATTTGGAACGACAAACTGCCGCGGTACTTGAACGAGGAACTCGGCAGCTTCCTCAATTCGACACAGATTGAAGATATCTACGGCAGCATTCTTGTCGCGCGTGAAGCCCAACCGCGCGACTTGGTTATCAAAGGTGCGTCGCGCGCATTGTGTTATCCGCATCTCGCCGACGGACTCAGCGTACACGCGAACGATGTGGTACCTCCTCCTGCCCGCCCTCAGTCTGTCCTTTATCAGCCTTATTGCCGGATGCATGACAACCGACTTCTACCTGGGGGATACCCAGAACGCCATCGAGACGGACAAGGTCATCAAGCTGAGGACTGAGGAGGAGCTAGAGCAAATGAGGGAGAAGGCGGAGCAGAAAGAAAAGACCCTTGCAGTTTAAACAATGCTACTTCTATAAACGCGTTTATTCCCTTGTTGCTTTCCGCGACGCGTCCCCGCCATCAAAACCACGTGTTCGTAAAGTGCTCACGGCTGACGTCGACCAGCTCTGCGACGTTCCGACGCCAGACCATCCGCTTCGTGCTAGCGGTTCATCTCCTCTACCACCTCTCACTCCTGTCGGCCATCCCGGGCAATGGCAGCACTAAGTGCAATATCTGAGAACGCGTCGCGCTTGGGCATGCGGCTACAGGAGTCCTTCTCAGAGCACACCCGCGATCTCGCAATAACACGCGGCTCATCCCTCTATCTCGAGCCAGACGACAAGGGCAAGAACATCCGCAAGCAACTCGACTCGTCGAGCGACAGGGAAAAGCTCGACGCCATGAAACGGCTAATTGCGGTGCGTGCTTGGCCCCCAGCTTCCCCAGCAGCTTATACATGAAGTAGCTCATATCCAAGGGCCGCAACGTTTCGGAATACTTTGCGCAGGTTGTCAAAAACGTCGCCTCCCAGAACCTCGAGATTCGGAAGCTCGTCTACATCTACCTCTTGCGCTACGCAGAGCAGGAACCCGATCTTGCATTGCTATCCATAAACACGTTCCAGAAGGATCTCACCGACAGCAATCCCCTCATCCGAGCCATGGCTTTGCGTGTCCTCAGTGGAATTAAAGTGCCGATGATTGGGAGCATCGTCGTCCTCGCAATCAAGAAGTGTGCAGCGGATATGAGCCCGTATGTGCGCAAGGCCGCCGCCCTCGCGATTCCCAAATGCTACGAGTGCGCCACAAGCCCACTTCTGCGTCGCGTCCTCACTCTTTGCCGCATAGGCTCGACAACTCTCATCTCCCCGCACTCGTCGAAATCATCTCCACACTTCTCCGTGACCGTTCGCCGCTCTCAATCGGCAGCGTAGCCGTCGCGTTCGAGGCAGTGTGCCCAACTCGCCTCGACATGCTGCACCAGCAGTATCGACGCCTATGTCGGATGCTCGTGGATGTGGACGAGTGGGGTCAGATCAACGTCGTCAACCTCTTGCTGCGTTATGTGCGGACGATGTTGGTGCGGCCTACAGAAGACGACGTCGACACCGATATCAAGTTCCTTCTCTCCTCCTCGGAACCGCTATTCCAGAGCAGAAACCCAGCGGTATGTGTATGTTTATCGGTTCGTGTCAAAATTTTCATACCCTCTAGGTGGTCCTCGCGGTTGTACGAGTGGTCTACTATGCTGCTCCTCCATCCTATCATCCCAAAGTCGTCCAGCCCCTTCTACGGTTATTACATACATCCAAGGAGGTAGAACGCGTGGTACTCGCGTACATTTTGTTCATCGCACGAACCAAGCCGGTGCGTTCAATAGCATTGGTTGACGCGTTCAATCACAAGATTGGCAGCATTTGTTTGCACCACATTATATGCAGTTCCTCCTCCGCAGCGACGACATGCGAGAAGTCAAGCAGGACAAAATAAAACTCTTGTTACTTCTGGCGAACCATGACTCGTATCAGTCGGTTCTAAGGGAACTGATTGTCCGTTTCAGCATCGCCGCTTACATTTTTGTTGACGACCCTGACCAGGATTCCGCTGACGACCCAGACGACGAAGTAATCGCGGAGGCCATCCGCGCGGTCGGCAAATGCGCGCGAACAATCCCCGAGTGCATCCCGCACTGCTTGACTGCATTGATAGCCATGATTAAAAACCCTCGTGGTTCGTCCCTTTCGTTGCGCTCTTCTGCTTTCGCTCACCATTAGCAGACGCTGTCGTGAGCAACGCCGTCATGGTACTAAAACACCTTGTTCAGTCACAACTCTCCCTCTCTTCAACCTCGTCGTTTTCTGCGGTCGCTGCGACCTCACAACAATCCCCGCTGACCATTATTTCCAACCTCGCCCGCCGGATAGACGATATTCGACATGCTCAAGCTCGCGCTTGTGTTATCTGGCTGGTCGGCCAATACTCGGCATCCGATACCGCCACCACCGGCCCTCCAGGTGTAGCGGATTGGGCTCCAGACTTGCTACGCAAGTGCGCCAAGGGATTCGGGCCGGAGCCATCGCTCGTAAAGCTCCAGATCATGGGCCTTGCTGCTAAACTGCTCGTCTTGTGCCCCTCTGACGAGCGGTTGGCCGCCATCGTTGGTTATGTGTTCTCGATGGCGAAATACGATCTCAACTACGACGTACGAGACCGGGCGCGGATGTTGATTAGTCTGCTTTCCGGTCTTGGACTCCCGGAGTCTGTGGTAGCGAAAGATGCCAGCGAAGGTCGAGGAGGGGTTGTTTTGAGGCGGGAGCAAGCAAAGGTGATATTGTTCGAAGGCAAAATTGCCGTTGTCGATGCCAGCGACGACCTTGGTATGTTCATCGCACGCAAACTTGACGGCGTACTTAGTGCCACACAGATCTCAAGGTTCCTTTGGGGTCGCTCGGGCTCATAACTCAACGACCGATGCATGGCGACTCGCATCTACCGGATTGGTTAGAAGGCGGCGTTGAATCGTCCTTGCGGGACACCGAAGACGACCGACCGGCACCTCCGCCATTACCTGCATTTAATTCTTCTTCGTTTCCTGTATCATCCTCGTCTCAGCAACCCCGGGGCGTGCCGGCGCCCAACGTTGTTCTTGTACCGGGTGGATCGTCTGGAGCGGCTGCAAAACCCCAATGGACGGATTTGGATCAGTTTTATGACGATGCCGACGACGATGATGGAGAAGAAGAGGAGGAGGAAGAGGAGGAGGAGGAAGAGGACGAGGAGGTGAGGGAAGAGGATGCGGATGGGCTGGCAAGTTCATCGGAAGAAGAGTCGAGTTCAGAAGCAGGCTCGGACGATGCGAGCAAGGAACATCGATAGCATTAGAATACAACTTAGTGTACAGTACTTGGACAACATTTAGGAAGACACCGTCGCGTTTGGAATGCGGTAGTACAAGGGAGTTCCAAAAACTGCTCGGCCGTGAGCCATTGAGGAGGGCACTAGGAGGATACAAACCATGGTAATAATGGCCATGTTTCCCAGGTTTGTGGTGTTCTTTGTTATAGTAGTTGGCCTCGAAGTATTCCATCGTAAACCCTGAAAACGGTCAAAGCCAGCTCAAAGTCGAACAAAGAGGCCCGACAGTGGTCCTCGGGTAGCTGCTCCTTCCACGAACGCAAATATCTGGCCTTTTCCGAGTCGTCTACGACCGCCTGCCCATGCGGGGGAAGAACGAATTGGCCGATTTGGAGCTCAGTGTCTGTGACCTTTCCGCGAGAGAGGCGGGCATAGGATGTGCGGTACATCCCACGGTAGAATATGTACTCGCACCTGCTGGAGATGAGCGGGAGTTCATGCCGTGGTGTTGCTGCCTCACCACCGGTCCCAATCGTCTTTGTCGATATCAAACACCTTACCGTCTTCCACGAGAATTTGGTACGGGTTGGCTAGAGAATATCAGGCTTGGAAGGTACGAGGAGTATATAGAACCTACGTCGTGGCGCGAGCGGCTTTGTTACCACATAGCCGAGGAACAGAACAGGGCGAGGATACGTCGCAGCCATTATCCTGGCAAGTTCTATACTCTGCAGTTCCCTATCGAGCGGATCTTCCTCTTGTCCGTTATGTGCAACCACGACCGTCACCGGTGTCCCCCAGATATCGAGAACCGCTTCGATCGCGGGGGCGAGTTCGCCGTTGGGCGACGGAAGAAGATGGTGAGTCGAGTTGATGATGGGGAATTTCGAGAGGATGGCAGCGCCCCATGTATGGGACGCGGGGCCGGGCCCAGTGTCGACGTACTAGCAAACGTTTGGCGTCGTCGTTGACGCGAAGAGTAGCACTTACGTATCCCATTTCCTCGATGAGGACTCGAGTTCTGCGTGATGGTCAATTTGAAAAGAACTCCGCGCACACGACGAACGCACAAATCACGGTTGCCGAAAGAAATCCGATGTAGGTCTGTCTCAAGCAGACCGATTATGTCCAGCTGCATGTCGCTGCGTTGAAAGTTTGGTCCAAACTCGAATTTACACCAATGAACAAGACGCACCGGACGACGTCCCGGACTAGTCGCTGGCTGTCCCTACCAGTATTGTCCATTCCAAAGTGTACCGTCCAGATCCCTGCGTTGAACATCCGCGGTCCGGGTTTGAATGGCTGTGGGGACCCGGAAGGTGTGCGGTACGTCGAAACAAGGAAAGACGTCAACGAAAAAATGGCCAAGCAAATCCGTGAGTACGAGAGGTTAGCCGTTTTCCGGCCGGCGGTCGATGGACGATGACGGAAGCCAGGCCATTCGAATGCGGGCGCTAAACAGGCCATCTGTAGAGCCAGAACACTGCACGATGGTGAGTAGACCAAAAAAAGACTGAAAGTTGGTCTCACATATCAGTTCGCTCGCGCAAATAAACGCCACCAGGTCTGTAAAATGGTCAGACGAGCGTGGGAAAGTGCGCCTACATACACGAAAGCATAAGCCACCGTCCAGACGGATGCAAGTCCAAGCAGACAGTACACGACCATTGCAGTGAAAAACACCTTTCCGCTGTGTTCATTGTTTGGCCCAGCAGCTGTCGATGCGCGCCAGAGGACCATTGGAACGATTGACATCAGGAATACCGCAACATTTAGTCCGGCGAAGTAGCCGTCCCAGTTGCGCGAGCTATACATCACCGAGACGCTGACGCAGCCATAGGCGAAGAAGTACGGGTGGGCGAGCAGTTCGAGCGACAGCAGAGAGATGAATAGCCCCAGCGACATGGCGAGGAGGGTGATCGGAGTGTGAAGATGCGGGAGTGGGCCGTTGGGCTGTCCATTCGTGTATCCTGTCCATGACCAGGCAACAAGAGTGCTGCCGTCGGAAAGCAGGGAATGTAGTGCAAAAATCAGGCCGCCTACGGAGGCAGCACTGCCCAACCAGTGTGTGGCGGGGGACGATGGCGTCGGAGCCTGGAGAGGTCTCGGCGATGAGACATAGTGTTGATAAAGCGAGAGGATCGCGAGGAAAAGACCAAGTGTGTTGTATCCCCCGGACTCAGAGTTCACAGATGGCCAAACTGATGGCCATTAGCGAAGCGTACTCCAAGCAGTATAGCCTACCAGGGTTATTCGAGTGATTTGCATATTTAGAGAGCGCCGACAGTAAGAACCCGAGGCCGGTCACTGCAGAAACGTTAGACTGGATTGGGTCAAAAAAAGGAAACTGCTTACCAACGTATTGGTCCATGTCGTCTTTTGCGATAGCCCAAGCGTTAGCCTCCTTCATCATTGCCGCCGCACTGGCGAAGGTCACGAGCAGCAGACGATGGACTGGCTTCTCCAAAACGAACGCGCATAGTCCGACCAAAGATAGCCCATGCAGGATCGTCGAACCGCTTCGAGACGACGCCCATACCCGAATATGCCGGTTGACGAGAAGTAGAGGTGAAAGTACGCTTAGCAAAGCGAGTTCATTTCCGGCGATGCCTAACTCCCAGACGCTAAAGTAGAACAGGGTCGGGATGAGGGATCTTGGTTGGATGAGTTCAAGCTCGTCGATTGTTGCTTGGGTACTTGCGTGAAAATCGACCAAAATATGTACGCTGGAGTGAAGCATGAATGGCAGTTAGCGTGGATGGAGACGGGACGAACACGAATATATGGAAGCGCAGAATGACACCGACGCTTGCCAGGAGATTAGAGCTTGGATCTTGGTAGAGACCGCATCGCGAGACGATTTTTGCCCGGGAGCTTGAGCATCTGGGTGTTCTATCGAGGACCTTTTCGGCGATGGGGGCAGAATTCTGCAAAAGTTGAGGCGTGTACCGTTCGCGAAGTAAATTTACGCACCGCGGCACGTTGCCAGAAATGTCCGTGAGCACAATCTGCAAATGTTACAGTCGGCCGAGCTAAAGTTCATATGGAATAGAATGCACCTGAAGATCGCTGAACTCGTCGGCAGCAATGGAGTCAAAGAAAATATCGAAGACGATTAAGGACCATTCAAGGATGCTATAGCGCGAGTACGCGCCGGGGACGCGGTCTACTGCGTGCCGAATGTAGAAATACACCAGAGGAGGGAGGGACAAGAAGAAGCTTCATGCGCGTTTGAGGGCTATGTTGAACGCGGATGAGATGGTGTTCATACCCTGCAGCAACCAGGATTCTAGGAACAGTTGAGACTTGAGAGTAGAACTGCATTGGGCGAAATTACCTTCTCTGTCGCGTCTGCGGCGCGGCAAGCTGACTACAGCCGACCATCCATGGAATATTACACACTGGTGGGGATGAGCGCGGTGATGTTGAAGCAAGTTTTACGACTTGCGCATGTATGAGACTGTTGGTCCTCAGCAGATGAAAATAAGCGCGCTCGAGCCTCACTCATGAAAAAGTCGTGGACGTCGTGATTGTCGTTTGAGCTCGACGTCACGTATACCCAACCCCCACAGCATACGGTCCTTATGAGGCCAAAGACGAGAATGACGGTTGGCCATTGAGTGGAAGACCTTTTGGAGTGCACAATATATTGGATAAAGCAGACCGCAAGACGAGGTCCTGAACCGCAATTGTGGATTGGACTGAAGCGACAGCCAAGAGGGAGATACCGGATGTGAAAGCAATGAGAATTTGGAAGATATTTCGTTCCGGAAACCAGTCTCCAACCGTGGCCGAGACTGTAAAACTGCGGTGAATGTTTTGAGCAAGGTGACAAGGCGAACGCAGCACCTGAGGGCCAGTATTCGTCTGGAAATGAAGCGACCGAGTTTTTTACGACGCGTTTGTAGTGGAGTAGTAGTGCGAGAGCAAGAGCAGTAGCGAATGCGGTCGCAGAAAGGGCTGTATGGACGCGAGCGACGCGTTCTGCTGTCAACATCATCGTCGTCGGTTGCAAGTCAGCCACCACATAATTTGGCTGACGTTATCGTGTGCACGGTTCAGCAACAAAGGTATTACCACTATTATGCCGAGCGAGGGAGCGCGAAGCAAGGGATGGGAAAAGGTCCTCAATTATCTCATCGAAGCAGCCAAGCTTCCAGTCAGCACCATGCGCCGGCTTATGCATGTGAGAATCGGTCTGGAATCGGTGAGAACTGCGGGCGGCACCATGCTATAAAAGCAGATGCCCCACAAGTCCCCGACGAAGAGCGTCATGAAGCTTCTTGCAACCTTCCTTCTTGCTCTCTGCGCGACGGCCGCCGGCGCGGTGGTCGTCCCGCCCGTGGATCCAGCCCTGCACTTCCACTCCTCCGCGGTCACCGCCGCGCCTCTGGGCAAAAATGTCACGATTAACGGCGTCCTTACCTATGTCAGCATTCCCAAGAAATTCGATCCTTCGGTCGCTGTGCTACTCCTCACTGGTTAATCATTCTCTTTTCTTTGTTGAGCGAGGCTCAGCGGCGTTCAATAGATGTGTTCGGTCTTGCATCTCCCGACAACCCGGTAAGGATTTATTTGCTTTCGTCTGCGTGCTCATTATTGCTTTAGATCTTGGTAAGCACACCGATTCCATGAGTAATTCCATGGCGCTGAACAAATATAGGCGGACCAGTGGGCCGCTGCAGGCTTCCAGGTGTATGCGCCAGACTATCTGCTCGGAGACCCCGTCACCGATACGACAAACACGACCGAGTGGTTTACCAGACACGGCGAAGCGCAGACGACTCCGCCGCTCCTTGCCGTCATCTCGGCACTCAAGGCCAAGGGCGTCAAGAAGATTGCCACGACTGGGTACTGTTTCGGAGGTGCTTCTTCTTCTTGTTCGCGGAACCCCCTTGACCCGTCTCCGGTCTAGGATTGTACACTGTCCGTCTCGTGCAGAACAACACGATTGCGGTCGGCACCATGGCCCACCCGAGTCTCCTCACCATCCCCGACGACGCCGAGCTCATCCTCTCGGAGTCGCGTATCCCGGTGTCGATCAACAACGCAGAGCTCGACACTGGGCTGACGCCGGCGCTTGCGGCTGAGGTGGATTCGGTGCTAGGGGACGGACAGTACGCGCCTGGATACCTGCGCCGGCAATTTAACGGCGTCGCACACGGCTTCGCTGTCCGCGCGAACGCGGTGAGTGTTGTTCCCACCAAGTGGAAGGCGTGCTGATGGGATGGATGGTTGCAGTCGGACCCGGTTCAGGTAGCGGCGAAGCAAGGCGCGTTCGACACGTCGTTGGCTTTCTTCAAAAAGCATCTGCATTGAGGAAATTTATCCCGCAGTCACGTGTGCGCGTATTAAGAGAAGGACACCAGAATAGCTTGAGTTGCTGCAATATCAATCCCAGCCGACACAGTCCCCGTCTCCGTTGTGGCAGTTCCTCCAACTAATCCACTGCTTGTCTCGTAGTTCTGCCCGCCCCAAGTCAGCCCAGAAACGTCGTCAGCGCGTCTGTAAACCCTGGTTAAAATATGTTTCGAGGAGAGACAGAACAACTTGCTTGATTGCGAGCCGTTTCACAGTAAACTTGGCTGGCTTGCTGCCGCTTCCGGCCATCGACAAGCTGATATGTGTGCTGGCCCGGGTCCCAGTCGTGAAAGCAAGCGAGTTGATGAAAACAGCTCGTTTGAGGGTACTCCCCTCGTAGAAGGCATAGCCAGACAGACGATCGTTGTCGATATCGAGTTCCAGGACGCGGGTGTTCCCACTCTTTCCGATAGCCTGGGCGCTCGTTAGGCCCGTTTGCTGAAAGGAGAGATGGCGGCTGACCTCGGCAATTATGATGGCAGCGTAGTATTGGGGCTGAATATGCGGCTGCTGCGGTTGAGAGAGCGTAGAACCGTCAATAGTGGACCTCGTCAAGACGGCAGGCTGAATCTGTGCTGCGTTCAAGTACTTCAGAGGGCGGACAAAAGAAAATGTACCAAATTGTATTTGTATCCGATCCCTTCATGGAAGAATAGCTGGGAGACGCCGATTTGCGATCTAAATTCGCGATTGAAGCTTGAAGGCACCGGTAACAGCTTCTTACGCAAATAGCGCGTAGTCGAGCTTGAGGACGGTGATTAAGAGCTTGAGCCCAGTGACGAACGCTTACTGTCCAAAGGCTGGCACCAGCCGTGTTGGATACACCAGGAGCTCCCTGAATACCAAATTATACCCGTTCCCATCGTCCAGATCGAAACGTACGTGGCAGGAATAAGAGTTGGTCTCGCCAAGCACGTAGTCTAAGCCTTGTTCCTGCGTGGCGGCGATGTCGGGCAAAAAACTGCTTAGGTTCGAACGTATCGTGGCTTTGGTCATCAGGTCCTGCAAGAGCCCCTCATTGCCGCTGCAAAACGATCCTCTGCTAAGGATGAAGGGCCGCCGAACTTTGTGTGAGGGACAACCTACGAATAATGGTGTTGAGAGATTCTAGTGATAGAGCTGCCGGGTTTAGAGCTCAAAAGACCGTTGGCAAAAGCGCCCTGGGGGCTGAAACCATTCACAGAATGGGAAGAGGCTGCAAACGCGCAGCCCCATACGTCGACTCCAGCCGCAGAGGTAGTCATGTTACTGGCGAACATAACCCATCTGTGCAAGGTAAACAAGACGAGTCGAGGGCACAAGAAAGAAACGGACTCGGGAACATATTGCGCAATGTTGTACCCGGGTAGGCGCAGACCGTTATGATTGTACAAGTCGGCCTCATTTCCTAGTCTGCAACGCAATAAGCGACGCAGAGAGTATAAGCATTTCAGCTTACTCGAGGGAGTCCAGGATAACTCCGGCCTTCTTCATGGCCGAGGATGCGAAAGCCGCAAGAACGGCCCGAGTTTCGAGGTAAACTGCGGTGAGGTTCTTTGCGCCAAAATTTATGCCCCATGTCACCCGCGTTCCTGCAAGAAGAAGAAAGGTTAGGGATTCCAGAGGGAGAGGTCAACTCTACCCTTTGGCAAAAACTGAGCCGCCTGGTAGAACCCAGGACCAGCAACTATACTCGTCGCTTCAGGGTAAGGTACTGTCGTCGATGGAGGAGGAAACGACTGTTGCACGAATGGCACATTCGGATTGTACGCGGTGTGGTCTTCCGAGTCTGCGCCGATGCGGATGTGAGGTCCAACACCCGTCAAGGCCGCAATGTTGTTGAGTAGATTGAGAAAGTAGGTGTTGGGGGTTGTGGTACCGCTCCAGTCGAGCCAACGGTCTTGTTCAATTGAGAGCGAGAGCAGGTTCCGCGAAACGATTGGGGTGTCGGTGGGTGGAACGAGTGGCACAGAGACGGAGACGGCTGAAGCAAAGGGAACGAGCGCAGACGCGAAGACAGCGGCGCGCATTGGCGAATGGAACCTGGGGATCCAGGAGGGGAACAAGCCATACTTATAGGAAGCGTCGCCAGAGATGGCTGCGAGAGGCCAAAGGCGGGTGTGGCGTTACACATCACGTTCTTTGCTGCCTACTCCGAGCACGATGGGGTTGCTGCTCTCCCTGCCTCTCGCAGGCGGCCTCAGGTACGCTTATGCTGCCCGCCAGAGCCCGTCCTCACTAGTCCAGCACCGTCGCCACATCATGCTTCGCCGGAATCGCATTCTGCTTCACCTCAACAGCAGGTCAGAGCTTTCCTCCTTTGTAGCTCCGTCCGTAGCTCACCCGCCGGCGCCACCTAGCATCCATGTTCTTCAAGTCATGCAACTGCAACTCGTCGATTGCGACCCGTGTCGGCTTTGCGGTGCGCCGCAGTCTCTCCTCGGTCTTCCTGCCTCAACTCTCGCTTCAGATAATCTTCTCCCTAAATTCAATTCTGGCATGGATAATGAAGACCCAAATGGTCATAGAACTCATACGCAAGTGGAGTTACGACTACATAAAGATGGAATGCGCCAACGACAAGTGCTACGGTGTTCTTGCGGTCCGTTTCATCACGCTTCTTTGCTGTGCCTGTGGACTGACCCTGCCAGGTCCATCGCATATGCTTCGCCCTCACACTCTTCCATACCATTCTGAGCCTTTCGCTCATCGGCGTTAAAGATACGCGGGACAAGCGAGCTGCGATTCAGAACGGGTGCGTCCCGCGGTCATTCCTCATTTGCGCCCTCAATAATGCGTAACTCTGACAGCTGGTGGGGTCCGAAGGTCCTCCTATGGATCGTCCTGGTCGTCATATCGTTCTTCATCCCGAACGAGTTCTACATCTTCTGGGGCAACTACGTTGCGCTCATTGGCGCAACGCTATTCATCCTCCTCGGCCTTGTTCTCCTCGTCGACTTTGCCCATACATGGACAGAAACCTGCATCGACAACTGGGAGAACGACTCTTCGTCCCTCTGGCAGTTCATCCTCATTGGATCGACTGCGGCTATGTACATTTTCACCATCACCATAACCGGGCTCATGTTTGGCTACTTTGCTGGCTCGGGATGCACGTTGAACCGCTTCTTCATCGCGTTCAACCTCGTTTGGGCGATCATTATAACCCTGCTCGCAATCAATCCGACTATCCAAGAGCACAATTCCCGCTCGGGGCTCGCCCAAGCGGGCATGGTTGGCGCATATTGCACCTACCTCATTGTCTCCGCTGTTTCGAACCACTCACACCAGTCGGCGCATTGCAACCCCTTACGCAGCAGCGAAAGCACCGCGCGCAAGACTGCGGCGGTCCTTGGCGCAGTCTTTACTTTCCTCGCGATTGCCTACTCGACCACGCGCGCGGCGACCCAAAGCCGCGCGCTCGTGCGCAACGGGAAACGCGGCGGCGCTATCCAGCTCTCTGAGGATGACAGTCACGCAGAGCTTGGGGTGGTGAACAGACAACCATCGAGGACCGAAACCCCGCGGTATCGCGCGCTTCTTGCCGCGGTTGAAGCTGGGTACGTGGTGTCATATTCCCTAGACTTTTTGTTATATCCCTTGCAGGGCTATCCCCGAATCTGCGCTCCACGAGCAAGAGTCGGATGACGAGGACGAAGTCGATAACGAGACACGTGACGATGAACGAACTGGGACGCGCTACAACGTAATATCTCTGCCAGCAGGGTGCATAGTACTGACGCTGTTTAGTATTCATGGTTCCATGTTATCTTCGCCATGGCCGCGATGTATGTCGCGATGCTGTTGAACGACTGGTTTGTTGTCTTTGTTTCGTTCGCACACACTCTGATCTGCCTCAGGAACGTCGTTTCGGACATTTCCAAGTCGCCTGACCCCAACAATATCTACATCGGTCGCTCCGAGGTCTCGATGTGGATGCGGGTCGTGTCAAGTTGGATTTGTATTCTGCTTTACATCTGGAGTCTTGTCGCCCCCGTTCTGTTACCCGACAGGTATTTTTCTATGCGTGCCTTGGAAGCTGCGTCTAATGCATCCACAGATTCGGCGACTAAATTCTCTTCTCTTCATAAGATACACCCTTGTATTTCGGACTTTACAGCGACTTTTCAAGCGCGATAAGCTCTTCGAGCGCCTTTGCATGCTTGTTATCCGCCAAAGACTCGATCGCTAGCGCCTTCAACGGCCCACGGACATTCGGAACGCCGTAGCCAAAGTTCTTGGACACGATGGCTTTGACACCGGAGATGCCTCCCAGCTTCTGGAGCGCCCAATCTGCGTGCCCGAGCTTGGCCTGGAGCTCCATCGCCTCGGAGAGCTTGCCATCTCGGTGCAAGCCGAGTAGACGTCCGTGGAGTTTGGGCAGGACATTGACGGTTGCACCGATGACGCCCGCGCTGCCGCAAAGCATCCCGGTGAGGAAAAAGTCGCTTCGCCCCGCAAAGACTGCGAATTCGCTGCTGGAGTAGGTCGATGCGAGGCGGTGGAGTTTGCCTTTGTTGGCTTGATGCTTAGCTCGTTGTGATTAGATATCGCGCACCTATCTGCCCGCACGAAAGCTTGACCCCTACTATGTTTGGGTGCTTTGCGAGGGTGCCTATGGTGTCCGAGTCTAGGTCGATGCCAGCGGTGACGACGGGGAAATTATAGATCATGTAGTTGGTGCAGGTGTCCGCAACCTCGGTGTGGAACCGGATGATGTTCTCGACCGTCATCTGCGGCGGCCAGACGGCGGGAGTGAGGACCAGGACGTGCGACGCGCCCGCCTCCTTGGCGTCGGCGCAGAGCTAGCGCGATCTGTGGGCGATTTCCCCCGATGAGGGTACCGCGCATACCTTCTTGGTTTCGCGCGTCGACTGCGCGCCAGTGCCGGCGATGACAAGGACGTTGTTGAAGCCGCTCTCGTCGAGCGTCTTGCGGGTGAGCGCGATGGCGGCCTTGCGCTCTTCATGCGACAGATGCTGGGCTTCTCCATTCGATCCTTGCACCAGAATTCCTGTAACTCCGCCTTGGGCCAGGCGCAGGACGTGCGCTTGGATCGCAGGCACGTCGAGCTCTTCGTCGGCGGTAAAGTAGAGCACTGCAGGCACGTAGTATCCCGGAGGCGGAGCGGAGGACATTATCGGAAAGCAAAAGCCAATTGATCCGTGTACACAAGTTTTGTCTAATCGCGCTTCAGGTTTCGGCGCAGCACAAACATCTTCTCGCCGTCGCTCGTCGTGCCCATCTCGGTCACGTTCTGCATCGCGTCCAGTCCCTGCATCCCCGTGCCCTTGGCCAGCACGATGTACATTTCGAGTCCATCTCCGACCTATCCCAGAAGGCGGGTTATTCGAGGGAAAACCGAGAAACGGGCACGCGCACGAACCTCAATGTGGCGTTCCGTCGCGCTCGTGAACGAGTCGATGACGAGCTCGAGCACCGTCGCGAGCGGGAGGTGAGCAGGGAAGGGCTGGCCCGGGGGCGGGGTCTGGTTCTTGAAGTAAATCTGCAGAGCGGGGGTTTTGTCGGTTAAGGATCGGAGTGCACGCGCGACGACGACAACGCACCTGGTTGTCCAAGAAGGGCTGCACCAGACTCTGCGCGGCGCCCGCTGCACGACACGTCTCGCGTTCGTAGGAGCCTACGGGGTCAAAGGAGTAGACCGCGCCAGTGCCTGGTCGCTCATTAACGCGGAGGCTATGAAGCTGCCACACGGGACGCACCGTCCTCCTCGATACCTCCGAGGATATTGTAGACGTAGTATGGGAAGAATCGACGGGCGTAGAGCATCGTTTGGATGAGACGCGCAATGGCGCGTATCGGCATGTCTTTCGAGTGCGCATGACGGTACCACTGCACGGGCGTGTGAGAAGCAAGACCGAGTTGGGGAGCGGTGACACACTTCGAGCCTTTGGCGGACCTTCTTCACGAACATGTTTCCGTCAGCGGCAAAGCCGTTCGTTGCGAGCACGGCCTTGTCGGTGCTGGAAGATTTAAGTGCATGTCGACGGGTAGAACGGGTGCGACAGACAGACGGAAGACCTTTGGGGCGTATCTTGTCTGGATGTTGTAGCCCTCGGTCTGACGAGTGTCGCCTGCAATGACGGAGAAATCGCTGCCTGCAATGGCGAGTATGGTGCCTAGAGGTATTAGATGGTTGGCAGCATTGGATGGGATTGTGCTCACCGCCATTCTCCGAGTAGGGATTGAAATGGCGCTGGATGGGCTGCATGGCGGTTCGCAAGTGAAGTACGCGTCGCAGTCACAAGTATCAAAAGGAGTGACGGGTATGTTCGATAATAAATCTAGAGTCCAGTGTGCAACTACATTACAAGAGAGTAGCCAGCGCTCCGATAATAACCAGCCCGCCTACAGCGCCGACAGGGCGCACCAACGACGTCGCCCCGTTGCTGCGTTTCCTCTTGCGGGCACCGAGCGTCTCCGTCGTGATCAAACCGTCCTTGGTCGTGGTAACCACCTGCGCGGTAACATTGCGCAGCTTCTGCTTCGGCAGCATGTTGGCCTCGGTCGACACCTGGAACATCGGCGCAACGGGGGCACCGTCAAACTGGAACATGTGCAGCTTGGGCCCATCGGTGGGGTCAAGGAAGATGCGCCAGCTCTGGAACAGCTCGGTGAAGTTGTAGTTTTGAATAAAGTTCGACGTCGGGGCGCAAGGGGCCTGCACTTGCTGGTACCCGTCGCCGTTGGGCCGGAGGATGATCGACCCGTTGCTGACGAGCTCATAGTGGCCATGTGCCCAGACGACAGTCCCGATGATGCAGTTGGGCTCAGAGGCTGCATCGTGTCAGTGAGGCCGAAGACCTTGTGGGAGAAGGCGCACCGTTGGAGGCGAAGCGATAGCGGGCTACTTCGTACCATCCATCGGGTGAGCTACACAAGCGAATTTCAGCGGTCGGTAAGGAGCAACTGCGGACAACGCACAAGGCAATGCCTACACCGGTGGTGTTGGGGTATGTGAACGTCTGCTGAGCGGGGTTGGCGAAGCCCTAGAGTGCCAGCGCTCAGTGTACGATGCTTAGAGTGGCTCCAAATGACGCACAGCACCAGGAAGGACCTGTTTGCTGCCCGTACTCCAGGTGCCAGTAATGGCGGTGGCATTGTGGATGGCGTCGTATTGGATGTCCTCTTGGGCAGACACGGAGGAAGCGAGGGCGAGCAGACCCGCTAGCAGGGACAGATGCATGGTCGTCGGATACAAGGTGTTTTGATGACGATGCCCATTTTCGGACGAGTTCCTTGCAAATTCCTCGCAAAATATGTACATTTTATCATTTACTTTTGGTTGGCTCCCTACTCCCGCTCCCGCGACGGGCTGACCGCCCGCCCTTGCGCCTCTTCGCGATGCCGCCGCAGTAGCCGGTCCAACGCTTCCTTCTGCCCAACCGCAAGCTCACCAGACTGAATGCCAGAGTGGTATATCCGAAGCAGCGAATCGACATCGTCCATCGACTGCGTCCGCACATCGGCAAGCTCCTTGATCTTGGCCGTCGCATCCTTAATCTCCTCGTCGGTCATCTTGATCTGGAGCTGCTCAGCTCGCGACTTGACGGCGTTCCAGCCGGTCAGACGGTGTCTATGAGCCATGAGCACGATGCGAACAGCGTCGATGAAACGAACCCAATCGAGACGTAGCGCGTCAGGCCGAAATCCTCTGGCTTGAGAATCTCGTAGGTGCTGGGGTTGTTCAATATCGCTTTCGCGTGTATTCCGGCCTTGTGGGTGAACGCGCAGTAACCCCTACAAATTGTGAGCAACGATCCAGTACAAAGGAAATAGCACAGACGTGATAGGGTTCATAAACGGAATGTTGACCTCAACCGCCTCGGCGACCAGGTTCTCGATTTCACGCAGCATGGGCAAGTTGTACTTGCTTTTGACGTACTCGGGGTTGGCAGCGTACAGGCACGCAACCAGACCACCGAGAGGTGTTATGCCGACGCGCTCACCGATACCCAGCACGGCTACGTGGTTTGTGAGACTGTGAAAAGTTACAGAAAAAGCACGCACAAGTATCGATATGAGTGGCGCCTGCCTCGAGAGCAGTATAGGCATTAGCGATGGCTACGTTCAAATGAGCGGACGCGGCGCGGGGTCAGAAAGACATTCACCCATGCCGGTATCGTTGTGCAAGTGGACCTCAATGTCGCAGCCGACGACGCCGCGCAGGGTTCTAATGAGATCATAAACTTGGCGCGGGTTGGCGCACCCAACCGTGTCGGCGATACCGACACGGTGGACGCCGATTTTGTCGACGGTTTGGTAGATGGAGAGCAGGTCGACGAGGTCGGAGCGGAACGAGTCCTCGGACGAGAACCGTACCTCGATACCTTTGCTCTTGACAAAGTTGATAACCTCAATAGCGGTCTTAGTGATGTACGCCATGTCCTTGCCGTGCGAGAACTCGCGCAGGAAGGACGAGGTCCCGATGACGACGTCGACGCCGTCGACACCGGTCTCAACGGCGATTCGGGCATCGTCCATGTGGCAGCGGATATGGGTAAGGATTTTGGCTTTGAGACCGAGCTTGCAGATGGCCTCGCAGTCGGCACGCGACTGTTCAGAGGCGGCAGGGGAGGTCAGCTCAATGTACTCGACACCGAAAGCGTCGAGCGCTTTGGCGATGGCGATTTTGGTCTTGGTGTCGAAGAAAGCATTGGCAAACTGCTCGCCCTCTATGAACTCGTTAGAAGGGTTCGATGTGCGTACGGCTACTTGCCTCGCAATGTGCTTTCTATAATGTTGAAGTTTGAGATGTTTGAGAGGAAATCGGAGGGACGGGGAGCATATGGATTCGTTGAGGCTGCTGGTTGTGCGGTGTAGCCGTTGAAGCCGTTGACCTGGACATTGGTCCCGCGTTTGCCGTTTGTGAGGGGGACCTCAACCATCTCTGAGCGCTGGCTGGGCAGAGAGTCGCCGTTTTCGTGCGGGCACATTGTGGAGGAGAAGCAAGTAGCACTTTTCGATAAATTTGCCGAATCGAGTCAATCCCATCGGACTTTCGGCCGAAGCTAGGTGTCTACCCGTTTCTCCTCCTCCTCCCGCCCAACACGTACAGGCAGTCCCGCGAATTTAGCCCTTAGTGCTTCAAACTTCCGGCGCTGGGCTGCAGACACCGATGGCCCCACCTTGTCTAACGCCGCAACAAAATCGACAGGCAAAACGGATACCGGCTCATCTTCAACCGTATCCATCGCGTCTAAACGCCCCACTACCCGGCGTAATGCGCTCACACCCGCCTCCCGGACCAACGCCGCAAGGTCGGCACCACTGTATCCCTCACACTTATCGTGCACAAGCTGCTCCACCGCTTCTCGGGCGTCGCCGATCGGGACGCCACGCAGCAGGGTCCGTACAATCTCGGCACGTTCCCGAGGCCCGGGGAGGTCCACGTAGAGCAATTTGTCTAGACGACCAGGCCGTACCATTGCAGGGTCAATCATGTCCGGCCGGTTTGTTGCGGCAACGACATATACGCCTTTGCGCGCGTCTAGTCCGTCCAATTCTGTGAGCAGTGTGTTGACGACGCGCGCAGAAGATTCTGACTGCGGGTGTTTCAACAAGGAAGGTGAAGAGTATGTGAAAGTACTGACGAGGGTATCATCGCGTCGCGGAACGAGCGCGTCCAGTTCGTCAAAGAAAATAACACAGGGAGACGAAGCGCGCGCCCTCGCAAACACTTGTCGCACAGCCCGTTCGCTTTCGCCCACGTACTATCTTCGACTCAGGAAACCCGCGCAATGGTAATTAAAGACGGTACCTTGTTAAGAAGCTCTGGACCCTTTACGCTGATAAAGTTTGCCTGGCTTTCGTTCGCGACCGCCTTTGCTAGCAACGTTTTACCGCAACCAGGCGGGCCCCAGAGGAGTACCCCGCACGGTGCAGCGATACCGACGCTCTGGAATAATAGCGGCCGTCGCAGCGGCATGACGATGGACATCTCCAACTCTTCGCGCGTGTTGTGCAGTGCACCGACGTCGGCCCATGTAACATCCGGAACGGTTGCGAATCCTTCACGCTGCGCGGAAGGTTGAACGTGTTTTAGTGCGTCGAAAAAGTCCTGGGAGGTGATGTACAGTGGTTCGAGTTGTTCTGGAGTAAGTGGATTCGGATATGCCTCGAGGAACTGCGCGATGGAGCTGGTGGCAGGCGCTGCGACAGGGGCGGCATTCTCAGCCGGGTCCTCGGCCATAGCCACGTCGTTTTCAACGTCTTGGTCGGAGCCGGGAGGCAGCACGAGCGTGCCCTCTGATATCTGCTTGAAGATACGTTTCACTGCGCCTATGCCAGCGGCGCCAGTGAGTGCTGCCAAGTCCGCCCCAACGTATCCTGGAGTCGCTTTCGCTAACGCAGCAAAGTCGAAATCGCCAGAAAGTCGAAGTTTGGCCGCGAGCACTTTGAGAATCCTCGCAAATGTCAGTAGAGAGCCCAGCTAGAAAGCGTTGCTTACTGTGCACGCGCCTCTTCGTCGGGGACGCCCATGCTAATTTCGTGGTCGAAACGGCCCGCGCGACGCAACGCTGCATCCAAAGAATCTGGACGGTTTGTTGCGGCCATGACAATGACTGGCTTGTTGTCGTTCTTCTCCCAGGCAAGATCTGGGACCGCATGAATGAAAGCGAATGGAAAAGTCAAATTACGAGCCGTCCATGCAAGTGAGAAACTGTGCAACGATGCGCCGTTCCATCTCTCGTTGTGCACTCTCGCGCTTGGGAGCGATAGCGTCTATCTCGTCAATGAATAAAAGACAGGGAGCGACTCTCTGGATGGTCCGAGTTCAGGTCAAGTCCATAGAATACATTGGATGCACCTTTGCCTCGTCAAACGTATCGCGCAAGGTCTTTTCAGACTCTCCGGACATACCGGACACAATCGAGGGCGCGGAGATGCTTATGAAGGGGAGACCCATGTCCTAGCAGAGTTGAGCAGCGGGCGATAGTGGGTACAAACGCGCTTACACCGGCGATGGCGTTTGCCGCCAATGTTTTGCCCGAGCCCGGAGGACCGTGCAGAAGAACACCGCGCGGGGGAGTAGTACCAAGCGAAAGGTAGATTTCAGGATGCATGAGGGGCATTTTGACGAGGTCGCGCAGTTTGTCTATGCAATCCTCTAGACCGCCGAGATCTGAGAGTCGGGCAGTGGGTGGAGAGTAGTCTTTTGATATCGCGGAGAGTTTGGGGCGTTTAGTGGACGCTGAGTCGTTTGGGGAGGGCTTTTTCCGCTTTCCATTAGGTTGAGAGTCGGGTACAGCTGGTGGTTGTTCAGGAACAGACTTGTTTATGTCGATGGTAGGGCGACGTTGTGCCCAAAGTGAAGTTGTTTGTTTATTGAGGGCATTTGAAGTCTTTCTAGGCTTGTTATCGCGGTTAACAAGGACAAGCAAATGCTAACCATGTCCTGGCTCAAGTATACAAAAATTTTGAAGTCACTGATCCCGAACTCTCGTTGCACTACCACCAGCACACAGTACAATGCGTCCGTCGTGTCAACCCAGCACCCCTTCCCCCCTTCCTGACCCACTCTCCAGCTCCTAAACGCGCCAAAAAAGTAGCCCTGAGCGAGTTCCTCGGCGATAGCAGTGCGTATGACCAACCACTCGTTTCACCCACTGCTCACTACCACCCTCAGCCCTGGGATCATGGGCAGACGAGATGGACTCTCTCCCCAGTGCTCGTTCGTCCCTCCAGCTACTCTCTACATCAATCAGTCTCATCCATCCATTCCAGCGGCCGCAAGAACCGATGACGACCAGGCACGCGGCGACCGCTACGGCCGAAGGGACGACTTTATGGCTACTCGACGTGCGTTTAACAATACTCCCAGCGCCTTGTTCCTGATATCGTTCTGTACAGCTGACAGACAAGCGGGCCCGCCCCGCGAGGACCTTCCCTTGCCCACTGCGCCACCGTACACTGCTTTCATCGGCAACTTAGCTTTTGACCTCACCGACCTCGAGCTTGGCGACTTTTTTGGCGGCGACAAGGTGTGTTTAGCCAGCGAATCTTCCAGCGTCATTCAAATTTTCGTCAGATCAAGTCGGTTAAGATTATCAAGGATCGCGATGAAAAGCCAAAGGGTTTTGGCTACATCGAGTTTGAGGACTTGGACGCGTTGAAAGAGGCTCTTGACAAGAGCGGAGCAGTTAGTGGAACAACTCGTCCGCCAATAGCCAACACTTATCGTGTTCCAGAGCTTTTCCGGGCGGACAATCCGCGTCAGCGTGGCAGAGCCTCGTGCGTCATCCCATATGCACTTGCTTCCATTCGTCTGACAAACCCTCCCAGCTAAGGAACGCGCCGGATTCGAGGACGACTCGAAATTCGACAATCCGTGGCGACGCGATGGTCCAGTCCCTGCGTTGGGATCTAGGGAGCCCTCGCGTCGCCGTTTTGACGGACCGCCTCCAATAGATCGGTTCGGCTCCGCCACTGAAGGTCCGAGTGACTGGAGAGCGGGAAGCCGCCCGCCCGCCCGTACGACTCCCCTCGATACCGAGGCGCCGTCTTTCCGGCGCAAGAACTCTGGGTTCACCACTCCGGACGTTCAGAGCCCGGCCGACAAAGACGAGGTGTGGGTACGCGGAGCCAACTTCAGGGCGGCTCCGCCGGCCGAAGAAACCAATAGTGGCGGGAATCGGTTCGGAAGCCGCGGACGTAGTGATATGGGACCTCCTCCAGTGGTTGACGAAGGCGATTGGCGCTCTAGTCGTCCCAAAGCTGTCTCACGAGACGGTACATCTCGTGCGTTCTATTTATTAGACTTGGGACCCCCACTGAGCGTCGTTTATAGCCAACAGCTCGACTCCTCCAACCCCTCAACTTAGCCGACGCAAGCTCGAGCTTCTCCCTCGGTCAGGCAATGTCTCCACAGCCCCCAGTCCTCTTTCTTCTCCCAAAATCGGACCTACGCCAACTACAGCCTCGGCGCGGGCCAATCCCTTTGGTGTCGCCAAACCAGTTGATGTCTCCAATCGCGAAAAAGAGGTTGCGGAACGCGTTGAACGAGAGCGGCTGACCATGTCGCGGACCAGTTCGCGGACGGGAACCGAGCGGACGTTCAACCGAACACGGACACCTCCACCACAATCACCGAAATCCCCCAAACTCGCTCCAGCTACGGCCACGAAACCAGCGCAGGCTTCGACGGTGCGGCCGTCGTTCAGCTTCGCAAATGCTGCAGCCAAAAAGGAAAACGTGCCGGAGAAAAAAGCAGAGGAGGCTGGTGACGCGGATGTTGTTGAGCAGGTTGCGGAAAGCGTTTCAGAAGTGACTATTTAAGCGATAACTTGTAGGATTCCATGCTATGTACCTATCTAACTCTGCTTGGATAGTACGTCCAATCGATAGAGATTGCCGATTATGAAGTTTGCGCAAGATCAAATGCTAACGCGCCTTCTCCCAGACAACGTGTCGGTCCACTCCTTTGCAGCCCATTCGTTATGCCTGTGCTCGCCCGCGACGAGTTCCTCTCCCCTTCCCCACCCTTGGTGAGTCCGATTTCTAGCATCCAACCATGCGCTAACCTCGCCCAGGGCGTCTTGTACATAGTCGGTACGCAACCATGAGGCATGGTGAACCCATTTCACAAGACATCCTTTAGGTATCACGCTCTGCGGACTGGTCGGGCTCGCGTTGGCGGTCTGGCTCATTGTGTACCGCATTCGCCATCGAGCAACAAAGAAGAGGGACGCGTTGCGCGACGCTGCTTTCCTCAGAATCAAGTCCGTACATCCCGAGAAGGGATCTCCCCTGCCCGAGTATGCACATCGCCTTGCATTCGCGTCTACTTTGGTGTTGACCTTCCTTGCAGGAACTTACAGGCCATCCAAGGGAGCACCTTCTCTCGAAGCCAGCTCACTCGCTCTATCGTCCTCCCTGAGAAATCACACGGCGCAGCAACCAACGACGACATTTTGGACTACCACAGACAGTCCGGGAACGTCCCCAAGCCCTTTTCCTTTGCACTGAGTGCAGCGTCCACATCCCCACGTCCATCGCATTCTCCCCGCTCCTCCTGGCAGCCTCAGCGTAGCTCTATCGCGTCCTCGGCCGGGGCCAGTAACCGCTTCTCCGTCCTCTCCTCCGCCTCGTCGATCGAATCATCCACCACCGGCGTCCCGCGCAAAGTTCGCCAGCTCTTCTCGCCGGTCTTGCCTGACGAGCTGTTGCTCACCGCGGTCGGGGAGAGGCTAACGCTGGTGCAAGCCTTCGATGACGGATGGGTTCTCGTTGGGCGCGATAATAGCGCGTTTGCTAGCACCACAAAGTCGCTTTTCAAGTCGACGGGAGAGAACAACGTCGAACTTGGTGTCGTGCCGTCGTGGTGCTTCATAAAGCCAGCCAAGGGCTTGCGTGTGGAGCGTCCGATGCGCAGCTCTTCGCTCGGAATCACGGTACAAGTGGACAGCAGCGCGCCTGCTCGGCAAGAGGTGCTCAGTTGGTCTAATTTTTGAAGATCGGTCTTGTAATTACGAGCGGACACGCACTTGACCACTCGTTGTGTTGCCTCTACAGAGAACGCCAGTCGTTACTCTTCTCAAACGCGAATGCAGCCCTATAGATCTTGCTTTCCTGCCACATGCCGCCCACAATCTGCATACCGATTGGCAAGCGAATATGCGCGTCTTCGGGACGCTCGATGACGTTCAGCATCCCCACAGGAATCGAGATCGCTGGGTGGCCGGAAACGTTGAACGGGCAAGTGTTGAGCGTGATTCCGACGGCTTTACCCATCTTGTCCATGAGACTGTCTGAAGGTTTCGAGGTGTAGTTCGAGATGGTGGGAGTGCAGGGTGCCAGGAGGAGGTCGAGGTCTTTTCCCGGACCGAGATGACTCTCGTACGCGTCTCGGAGTTTCCGCGAAAGATTAACTGCTTTGTCGGCGATTCCGGGGTATGTTTCCTTGAGGTATTGTCCACCTAGTAGCAGCTGATAAGCGCCAAAGATGCAGAGAGTCGAGAAATACCCAGGAAGGAAGCCGTGACTGCGGGGTTGTTGAACTGTGCGCGTTCGAACATTTCCGAGTCCCATTTTGCTAACTTGGCGGTGAGTGCGGCATCGTGGACGCCATGGCGGACGGGATTCTGCCCGCGGAGGGCTTGTTCGGAGATTCCTTGACGGTTGGCGACTGTCCAAATGGCAGGACCGAGCTGAGGGAGGTTAGTTGCTGAAAGAACAATGGGAATTTGCCCACATGATGCATAGGGATGGAAACCTCAACAACGTCCGCGCCGAGTTTACGGAAGATCTCGGCGGCAACCTTAACCTTGAGTGCGACACGAGGATCGAGCCCTACGACCTCTAGAGACTCTTTGAGGATTCCGATACGCAATCCCTTCACTGCAGCCTTTGGATCATCGGCGTACGCAAGGAGTGGCGTGTGGTAATCGACGCCGAGTGCCGGCGCGTCCATTTGACGCTCGTCCAGACCATCCTTACCCGCGATAGCGCTCAGAACCTTGGCGTTGTCCAGAACCGTGACGGTCATTGGGCCGGTGTGGTCGACCAATGCGCTGAGAGGTGCAATGCCAGTGTATGGGACAAGTCCGTAAGTTGGTTTCAATCCGACGATTCCGCAGTATGACGCGGGGAGGCGGATTGAGCCGCCTGAAAGAGTTGACCGTCAATTTCACGCTCGGAACAAAGGATACCTTGGTCGCCTCCGATAGCGATGGGAACTATGCCAGCACACAGAAGTGCGGCAGACCCGGAAGAAGAGCCGCCGATGGAGTAGCCTGGCGCAAGGGGGTGCAGAATATTCGCCTGGCTTGCTCGTTTGTATTTTGTAGTGCGAGTGGAAGGCAATACTCGCCTGGGCGTTGGTGAAGGATGTGGGGGACATGGACATGTTCTCGCAGGCGGACTTCCCTATGATCTTTGCGCCTGCTTGCAGCAGCCGGGTTACGATTGACGCGTCGTACTCCGGGATATAAGGTTCGGAGATGATGTCTGTGCCGAGCAACGAGGGCACTCCAGCGATGTTAACGTTGTCCTTGACTGCCACGCATAAACCAGCAAGGATTCCATCGTGGTGGTTAGGGACCGAGGAGGATATTTCGACTTTGTATGCCCATGCGTTGAACTCGTTCACCGTGGGTCGATGGATGTTCGAACGAGGGAATTGATGAAGGTCGGGGCGAGGTAGATAATCCTCTTCGTCGCGAAGGAGGTCTACACAGGTGTCCAGGCCACTCAGCAGCACACGATACGCGTCGATATCGCCCGCAGGAACCTGTATTCCAAGCTGAGCTGCAGTTTGCCGGATTTGGTCGGCAGAGACAGTACTGTAGGAGCTGAGAGAGAGTAAATTGTAGACCGGGCGCAGAACTTGCATCGTGGCTGGCAATTTAACGACGGACATGGAAGTCGGGTTATCGGCGGGTGGGGAAGAGAACACGCGAAGAACACTCACGGTTCGTCTTTGATTGTCAACCACGACGACCTATTCTTGAACGAGCGCCTTGAAAGCGGCGACAAAGGGATCCCGATGTGACACCAACATCTGGACTTGGCCCATTGTCCCTCCCGCTGTCCCGCACCACAGTATCATCTATCGCACTCACCAGCGCTGGCTATTTATCTGGCATGCAATTGAAGGGAGAGGCCAGGCCTTTGGTGTTCATATTAGCCACTAACACCCAGATCTTTCGAGTTTGCTGGTGCCTTGCCTCCAGTTCAACCTGTTACAGTGGATCGGCGATGACGAACACTTGGCTTGATTTGCGATATAAACGCTCCGGTCCTCCCTCAAGGTCGTCAACATGGCCAGTAACGCTCCTGTGGACGTGCTCATCGTCGGTGCTGGGCCTGGTGGCCTGATGCTTGCCCAGGCTATTTCAAAGCTGGGCGTTAAAGTCAAGATCGTCGAACGACGGCAAGTTGTGCTCCCCTCGGCCAAGAACGACTGATGAACGCCTCCTCCAGAGACGTGAACGATAAATATGGCAACGCTGACGGGCTTATGTCGCGAACGCTGGAAATCTGGAAGAGTTATGGTTTGTTTGAGGCGATTGCGCCGCTTGCGTGCCCAGTGCATGTCATGGTGCGGCGTGCGTTGCGACTCGTTAATTTCTGATCGTTGGCTAGGTCGGTTACGAGCACGATGGCGAGGGAATCGTCCGGTCGGTACCATGTACCAATGTGGTCGTCCCTGCTCGTTATCGCTTTGACTTCGGTCAGTCTGCGCGCCGTTCGACACTGGGCGGTCAAACTAGATGATCTAGGTGTCGCTCCGGAGATCATTGAGTCGGTCCTGCGCCAGTCTCTAAAGGACTGCAGCGTCTCGCAACGAACTACTCCGATGAATATTGAGCGACAAGTCGATTCAGAAGGAAACGACGGACCCATCAAGGTATGTATTCACATTATTTGCTACCTCTCCGTCTCATCGGTGGCGTTAGGTGACTCTGAAGAGGCGCGATAACTGCTCGGAAGAAGAAGACGGAGAGACGGAAATCGTCTTTGCCAAATATGTGGTCGGTGCCGACGGTTCGTGATGCTGTTTGTACTGCGCCTACTAAGCTTGAATAGGTGCACACTCATGGGTCCGGAGGTTCTTGAAAATTCCGATGGAGGGGGACCAAACACAATATTTCTGGGGCGCGGCCGATGTTGGCTATACGACTGACTTTCCCGACATTCGCACCAAGGCCATTATCCAGGCCGCAAGTGGGGCCGTGATCGTACATCAATTTAGGTTCGTTGGGTGCACTTATGGAGATCCGCCAGGTTATACCCAGGGAAGACGACAAAATTCGAATCTACGTTGGTCTCGATCCGAACGCGGCCTCGAAAGACGCGAATGGACGACTTTCCATTCCGTCCGAGACCGCTTTAGCGATGGTTCTGGAGGTACGTGCACAGATTGAGGCTCGTATAAACCCCAGCTCATCGCGATATAGCAAGCTAAACTCGGCCTCCGACCATACACGCTCGAAATAACCAAGGTCTTCTGGTTCACGGTGTTTACAGGTAAACTAGCGTGTAGTTGATCATACCGGGAGCGCTCCAACATATTTAGTTTCGCAAATGGTGGCCGCCAAGTACTCCGCCGACGAGAGAATATTCATTCTTGGGGACGCTTGTCACACTCACAGTCCAAAGGCTGGTCAAGGTAACTCCACCGCGCAAATGCGAGCGTTTTTGACTCGCCCAACAGGAGCGAATGCCGCGATTGGCGACGCGCATAACTTGGGTATGGTCAATCAAGAGCAGAACCCTCATATCGAACCCTCATAGCCTGGAAATTGGCGCATGTGCTCCGAGGATGGGCCCGACCCGACCTATTGAAAACCTATGAAATCGAGAGACGGAAGTTCGCTCAAGACTTGATCTCCTTCGACAAGATTATCGCCGATGCCTTGGACGGAAAGGCAGCAGCCGATTACCAGCAGTGTGTTTTGTAGTATCCTTTATCTACTAACTCTGAGTGTGCTTTAGAATGTTACACCAGCAAAACCTCTTCACAAGGTACGCTCAAATACACGCTTGCGCTAGAGTATACCAACGCGTTATAAAGTGGCATCGGCATCAATTACCAGTCGAGCTTGACCGTCCCCAGCACCGTTGGAGACGAAGTACGGCTTTTCGCTCCTGGTTACCGTCTCCCGCCTGCGTCTGTGGAACGTCTCGCGGACTGGTGTCCGTTTGACTTGCAAGATCTGGCTCCCTCGGACGGGCTATGGAAGTTATTCTTGTTTCCGGGAGACGTCTTATTGCCAGAGGTTGCGACGCGTTTGGACGCGTTTTGCTGCACTCTTTCATCTTCTCCGGCCGTCGGGAAGCTCCTGGGGCCCCGCGTGGTGGTTTACACCATCTTGGCGAGTGCTAAAGAGCAGGCATTGTGGACAGATGTGCCAGAGTTGGCGCGGGATTACAAGCGGTGCGTCAATTCGACACTTCACTACGTTGTTTATGCATTTTGGCGCAGTGTACTCGTTGCGGTTCCTTGCGAGAATGTTTACCTGCAACTAGGGATCAAGGCAGAGGGAGTGGTTGTGCTAGTTCGACCAGATGCGCACATTTCGATTCTATCGACGTTGTCGATTGCGACCGCAGACGCGATTTCGTCGTTCTTTAAGAGCTTATAGAGCGCCTAGATAGATGGTAGACTGCACTAATGAATGCGGGATGCCCACCGGGCTACCCGAGGCCAAGGTCGGCTCAGCCCAATGCCCGATCAGCCATTGGTGGCGGGGAATATCACGGGCATCCATCTCTGTCTGAACGACCACAATACCCGTGCAAGAAGCAGTACTCCGACATGGCCACGATGAAAGAATACACGTACGAAGAAGTCGCAAAGCACAACACAAAGGAAGACTTGTGGATTGTCGTCGACAGCAAGGTATGTCGTCGGGATACTGCACCAGCAGAGGCTCACTGGACGCTAGGTTTTCAATCTCTCCAAATTCGCAGAAATGTCCGTCTTCCTCAATGCGAGACGTGTCATTGTTTACGCCCATGTTTCACTAGGCACCCTGGTGGTCTGAGCGTTCTCTTGGATGAGGATGTAGCGGGCAAAGACGCGACCGAAGCCTTTTTCGGCCTTCATCGCCACGAAGTCCTCCTCCGTCCGCAATACAGCCGCCTCCAGATTGGGACCATTGCCGGAGAGAAATCCACAATTATTCCCCGCCCGCCTGGTGCCCTCAGCAACGTACCATACGCCGAGCCAATGTATCTGACGCCTGGATTCCATTCGCCATACTTTACCGACAAGCACCGTGCTTTCCAGGTAACTAACTGCGCGGAATGAATACGCGTCATGCTCGTAGCTGACGCCAGAGTAGGCCGCGATGCGCCGTTTCTGCGAAGAGTTCATTCTGCCTGAGGCAACTGCACGCGAAGCAGACGGAAAGCGCCCTTCTCCCGCTCTCTTCGAGAAAATGGCCGAGGTGAACTTGATTGCGATGCGTTTAGGACCAGGTCCGTGTGGATTTATGATTCGTTAGTTCCGTTCTCAGTAAGCAACAGGCCCGCATCTCAAGGTTTGAGTGCGTCGGTCGTGAATTTTCTGTTGACTCTTCTCAAGGGGCGCGTTCTCATGGATGGAATCGTAAATCCCGAAGAGGTGCGGTCTATCCTACAAGCCACGCGTTGTCTCTCTCATCTTTCCCTCAAGTTCACTTACCTGCATGAGATGATACTGGCACAAGAAGGCGCGGAGATTCTGCGCGTGTTGACGTATATTGAGCAACGTCCACAGGTGTCCGGTTCAATGCTCGCGGTTTCTTGGACGGCCTCGGAGGAGGCACGTTCATTGGCCTGCCCCCGATAATGAACTTCGGAAAAGAACCACTTCGCTCCAAAGTCGCAGAAGAAGTGTTTTCCGGAAAGAAACTCTGCTGCCTTGCGATCACCGAAGCATTCGCTGGGTCAGACGTCGGTACGCATTTCAAGATGCATCTTCTCGTTTGCTCAGCCCTCTGTAGCGGGGCTCAAGACATTTGCAAAGCGTACCCAGAAAGGCTGGCTCGTAACAGGAACCAAGTATATTTCTTTGTTCCATGTCCGCCTTCTGGTCTGACTATTTGCTAGGAAATGGGTGCGCTGCCGACGCACTTCCCTCTGTTCACTGCGTCTCAGCTTTGGCTAGATCACCAACGGAACCTTTGCCGACTACTTCACCGTCGGCTGCCGCTCAGAGAAGGGCATCGTGGTTCTTCTCATCGAGCGCGGTGAAGGCGTCGAGACGAAACAAATCAAGACGAGCTACAGCACCACTGCCGGAACTGCGTATATTACTTTTGACAACGTCCTGGTTCCGTACGAAAACACTCTTGGAGAGGACGGGAAAGGTCTACAAGTGATTCTGAGGTTCGTGGACTCTAAAGACTCGCATTTCTTCATGTACTGACATCCTTAAATCAATTTCAATCATGAGCGCTGCACGAGTCCCAGCTCTCCATGGAGCGTACATTGACCAGACTTGCAGGGGGAATGACCTGTGGATCGATAAGCAACCAGCGGATGATCGTGGAGGAGTGCCTCAAGTAACCTCTTTGCTCACCTCGTTTTTAGAGCGTCCTGCTCATAAATATTCTAGATGGGCGTCCCAACGCAAGGTATTCGGCAAACCGCTCACTTCGCAAGCCGTTATTCGCTCGAAATTGGCGGGTCTGTTTCCCATCACTTCCTCTTATTCTGCCGCTCAAGCATCGTACAGCGATGATTACACGCGTCGAAAGTGCTCAAGCGTGGCTGGAAAATATTACATTCCAAATGACTAAGATGACCTACGCTCAGCAATCCAAGTATCTAGCGGGGTATGGTTTCTATTGTCCCGGTCGCGCGCTTCTTACTACGTTTCCTCGTTTCCTAGACCAATCGGGTTGCTCAAGAAATACGCCACCGAGACCGCGCAGCAGACGGCCGCTGATGCAGTCCAAATTTTCGGAGGGCGCGGTATCACGCAGACGGGCATGGGCCGTTACATTGAACACGTGTGTTTTCTTTGTTTCATTGCGACGTAGACACTGACCTGCTACTAGTACCATCGCACTGTAACTTTCGATGCTGTTCTCGGAGGAGCTGAGGACGTTCTGGGCGACCTGGGGGTTCGTCAAGCTCTGCGCACGATGCCGAAATCGGCGCGCCTCTAGAATATCATCGATTGTAGTGATTCGGCTAGACCTCTACGCCGTACAAGAGTGAATTATTCACTAAGTTAAGCCGCCACAAGCTTTTGAAAGCTATGACTTTGATTGGTGGGCCGCACATCTAGACATTCCCCAACTGGCTTGCCAAGTTAAAATAGGATCAGAAGCATCGCACCAACATGAAGCGAGCCACCACCTTGATTGGTGGGCTGCACGTCCACACATACGCCAACGACGAGTTCGCGACCTCTACTAAGCCAGTGTTCGCCTTGTTCGTGCTACACGGGCGTCTGGGCTCGACGCAGTCCAAGAATGTGCAAGATCTTATCGCGGCACTCGTGACCGCGTCGCGGGAAGCACACCGCGATCTTCTGCTCGTCGCCTTTGTGAGTGGTCTTACCTGGAGTAGAGCTCATGGGAATCTGTTCAGGACCTTCGGAATCATGGTACCAGACTGGTCGAAGGGCAGAAAAACCAAGGATTCGAGACTAACCCAAACCATGTGTGAGCAGCCTCTCCTTTGTTCCAATTCACATAACTTGCGTAGATTGGACATGTACACAACACAAGGTACTTAAGGACAAACCGACGGCCTCTAGTTACATCTGACCATCTCTGGAGTTGGGACCGCGAGGGATGTGTCGTTCTTGATGGATTTCCTCGAGCCGTACTTGTTCCCACTGGGAGAACGTAGGATCGAGGCCTGGGGAGTAAGCGGAATCAGCTTGGGAGGACATTCGGCGTGGATGGTTGGTGCATATGACCCGCGGGTGAGACCCACATATGGTTTCTCCGTTGGAACGACGTTGACGCGGAGGGCAGGTCTCGGTCGTCATCCCCATTATCGGCTGCCCCGATTACCTTGCGCTAATGGGCGAGCGCGCGGAGGCACACGGGCTCTCTATTGCGCCTCCGCAATTCCCTGCCAAATTTGTTGATAGTATCAAGGCTCTCCCGGTTGCGGCCTTTGTGGGGAAAAAGGTGCTGGTTCTGTCAGGAAGAGACGATACTCTAGTGCCGTTTGAGAAGGGCAAGGCGTTTATTGAAGAGCTGCGTGGACAAGCATTGGAAAAGCTTGAAGTTAAGGTTTTCCCTGGGGGCCATGAAGTGTCTGAGAGTATGGTGAAGGAGGTGGTCAATTTTATTATGGCGGAGTTGGTGTAGTGGCCAGTGTACCTACCGTGACCCGAGCCGTGACCCATCAGCATAATCTCCTTCTCCCCGACTCCTCGCCTTTGCGTTATTTATCGCACATCCTCCCCGCTGCGGCCAAAGGCATACACCCACACGACTCACTCCACCCTCTCTACACCCCGTCGTCGCCGAACCCCGTTTCCATGCCTCGTCGGGCTGCAGCCCGCCAGGAAGTCCAGATAATCGAACCGACTTCCACAAACGCCGTCTCCGACATCGAGGGCAGTCCGGAAATAGCCGCCAACTACCGAGCCCTGCGAACCCACTGGAAATGGGCAGCATTCTCCCAGTTCATCTACACCTTCTCCCAAGTGCTCAACATGGACGACGTCTCGCTTTCGGTGCGTTTGCAGTCGCGCGTTTTATTCCGTTTTCTCGCGTTAATACCGTGTAGGATATCGAGGACGACCTCGCCCGGGGGTCTTCGCTCTTTCTTCCACGCGTTATGACGAGGCTCCTCCTCGTCCTTTCCTACGACCGCAAAGTCTCGTCCGTCCATCGCGTTACTCTCTCCATTCCTCGTCTCACCTGCTTCAGGCTCGATAACTGGCAGTCTGCACTTCGAAAGCAGTACAAGCGACGCGACCCCGACTCCAATCCCATTGGCTTCGAACGAGAAGTTCACAAGTCAAAATATCGTTATGAGACTCTCTCTAACGACGAAGATGCTTCAAATGGGGAGAGCGGCCCCGCAGAGGCGGACGACGGCGACGCAAACACTTCTGAGCGCCCCGCTTCCGAGGCAAAAGCGGATCCGGACGAGTTGGATGCCGAGGATCCTCAACAGGCGGAAGAGCTCAAAGATTGGCTCGAACTCTCTATGCTGGCGAAACTCGACTCGATGCACCAGGTTACCGAGTGGCAATTCCAAAACCCGGGGCGGTTGCGAACGATCATGAAGAGCGACGACGAGGACGCGACCTGGGTGCGTCGACCTGTATTTGTTTTTACGCGTTTTAACTTCTCCATAGCGTATTGAACCCATTGGATACGACAGCAAGTTAAACGCGTACTGGCTCATCGGCGGTACCTCTCTCCCCGTGTCGAGACCTGGTTGGTTTACTCACTGTGTTTCCAGCTGATCGGCTGTGGATTCAACGCTCGCCACCCAAGCCTCCCAGATCTAGTCCCGCAAAACCTTCTCTGAAACGGAAACGGGCCATTGAGGAGAGAGTGACCAAGTCGAAGCAGACCGTCACCAAACGACCTCGCGTCGAGCCTTCTCGTGGACGCGCCGCCAAAGCGCAAGCGAAAATCAAACTCGATGCTCAGGCCAAGGAGCTCGAGGAGCTCAATCGTGCTGCTGGGCTTAGAAGCTCCAGTAGACGCGCCGCGAGCAGCTCTACTGCAAAACGACCCCTCGGCACACGGCTCAGTGCCAGGCTACGTGGTTCCGAAGACGAATGGCAGCAAATACCCGATGAGTGGCTCTCTGAGAATGAGAGCGACGCCGGGACATCCAGTAGTCGAGGTGATGCAGCAAAGACCGGGCTGGAAAGTGGAGGCGATTCCAGCAGTGAGCTGACGGATTTGAGCGAAGAGGAAGAGGCAGAGGATGACCTTGCCGGCCCCGCAGCGACTGTCGAAACCGAACAGACACCACCCAAGGTTGAGGAGCCCTTGTTGCCTGCCGATTTCGTTGAATGGGAGACGGCAAGTTGGTTTTCTCCGCTTCCCTTCTCCACTTAGCCGTTTTAGATCTGCATAACACTGTACGATTGGGAGAACATAGCGGAGCGCTTCCAAGCTGGCACACACTACACCGAAAAGTCGCTCTACAAGGTGTTAACCAAGACGATCGTGCCTATTATCACAGAAGAGCTCCGGGTCCGTTTCTCGAGACTCACTGCAGCAACGCTAACCAATAGCAGGAGGCTCAACAGAAACGCCACCTCGAGGAAGCGGTTGTTCATCGGAAACGATCTTCTCGTATTGCCAACAAGGAGCAAGAGAAGGCCGCTGCTCACGCGGTTACCCGCCAGAAAGTCGAAGCAGAAGAGAACAAGACGCGTGCACAGCGATTGGAAGCGCGACTGGCGAAGGAGGAGGCTGCCCGGGAGAAGAGGGAAGCTGAACGTCTGAGGGAAGCAGAAGAAGAAACCACCTCAGAAGAAGAGGAGGAGGAAAAGTACCGTTCTTTTGCTTTGGTTGCCTCCTTCTCATCGTTCGCCAGGGGAAATGAGGTCCACGACGCGAAACCAGATTCGCCGAAGCAACCTGCTCCATCAACATTGCCAACAACGAGACCGACGAGACAAACCGCGGCTCGGAACGCGGCGCGGGAACCTCAGCCGAGGCAGTCTCAGGCGGCCAAGTACACGAATGGCCACGATTCTGTTGGCACACATATACAGAGAGGGGAGGATTGGACGCTGAACTGCGAGATCTGCCGGCAATCTGGCTTCAACTTGGTTCGTCCGCATTTTCTGGTGTCCTGCCTGCGCCTAACAGATTCTCAGGACGAAGACCAGCCTCTCCTTTCGTGTGGATTGTGTTCCGAATGGCAACACATCGACTGGTGTGTTGCGAACTTTTTGACGGCGTCCCATCTCAATCCAATACAGCCATGATCGTGCCGACTACCAAGCAGGGAGACCGCGACGCAACTGGGACAAAGTCGACTTTGTTTGCCGCCGGTGCCTTGCGCAGCGAATGACGGCAAAGAGCGCTCCCCATTATCCACCATACGCCGCGGCGCCAGAGGCATCTGCGTATAGACCGTATGGCTATACCGCAGAGCCAGCGCATCACCAACGAGGGGGGTACGCTCCTACTACCGCCAATGGAGGCTATCACACCTCTTCGGCGTACCCGACGTCGACATACGCCGGATCGTCGTACCCGAGCTCTTCTCTAAATTATTCCACTAATAATGGCGCTTTCATTAATGGGCATGTACCGCAGCAGCGTCAGTACAGCACAGGATGGAGCAACCAACAGCAGGGCTACGAGCAATCTAATTGGAATGGGTACGAGTACAGGTAGTAGTACTCTGTGTGGTTGTTTGTCTTGCATCCAATTTTTTTGTGACTCAAACGCCGCCACGATCGATTCAAGATTGCTTTCCGACTCTCATCTCGCCTTTTGGCCGCCAGCCGAGCTACTACTACCAGAATGGCATACTCTCCACCAGACCCCTCCACCTGCGTCCTTGACGCATTCCGAACATCCATCGCAGAACGCGTTGCCGCCGCCCTCCCCGCCCTCACCGTCGACCAAGTGTATTCGGGTGTAGACTATGGCAAGAAGGGCGTAGACTTCACAATTGCCCTACCCCGATTTAAACTGGGCAAAGTAGAGGACTCGGCCGCTAAAGTCATCGAAGCTGTACGCGTCGTCTGCATGGGTCGCTTTCCAGCTCATTCTATACGCAGTTCAAACCCGACGAACGCGTCGCCTCTGTCGTCCACGACAAAAACTTTTTACATTTCCAATGCACGACCTCGACACTCATCCGCGACATCCTCACTCAAGTGCACTCGCTCACACATCTGGCACCGACACCGTGCTATGGGACAAATTCGTCGGGCAAGGGCAAGAAGGTCGTCATCGAGTATTCGTCGCCGAATATCGCAAAGTCCTTCCATGTCGGCCATTTGCGGAGCACGATTATCGGCGGGTTCCTCGCCAATCTGTACAAGGCATGTGGATGGGATGTTGTTTCCATGAATTATCTCGGCGACTGGGGTACTCAAGTGCGTTTTCGAGCCACGCCCGCGTCCGTATTGCTCATTGGGAGATAGTTCGGGCTCATCGCGACGGGGTTCGAAAAGTACGGCTCGGACGAGGAGCTCCAAAAAGACGCGATTAAGCACCTCTTTGAGGTCTATGTCAAGGTCAACAAGGACGCCGATGCCGATCCGGAAGTAAAGGCCGAGGCTGCGCGGTGGTTCAAGCGCATGGAGGACGGAGACGAGTCTGCCCTCAAGAACTGGCGGGTATGGCGGGAGTTGAGCGTCAAAAAGTACACGGAGGAGTACGACGGACTCAACATCACGTTTGACGAGTATACAGGCGAGAGCATGGTTGGCAAGGAGTGGCAGGACAAGGCTCTCAACAAGCTAGAGGAGCTCGGGCTCATTGAAGATGTGGATGGAGCGAAGATTGTGAATTTGGAGAAGTGGAAGATGCAGAAGGCCGTTCTTCGGAAACGAGGTTGGTTTCATACCTTTTCCGACGCGTTGCGGTCTGACACCTCTACAGACGGAACCTCAATCTACCTCACTCGAGATATCGGTGCGGCGATCGAGCGATATGAAAAGTACAAGTTCGACAAGATGATTTACGTCGTCTCGGCCCAGCAAGACCTACACCTCGCGCAATTCTTCAAGATTCTCGAACTCATGCAGTTCCCGTGGGCACCGACGCTGCAGCACGTAAACTACGGCCTGGTGCAGGGTATGAGCACCCGAAAGGGCACCGTTGTGTTCCTAAACCAGATCATCCGGGAGGCTGCAGTGGTCATGCACGAGCAAATGCAAAAGAACGAGGAAAAGTACAAGGCCGTCGAGGATCCTGAGACGGTTTCGCGAGAAATCGGGATTACTGGAGTCAAAATCCAGGACATGCAAGCCAAGCGGTATGTATTCTTTCCTTCCTTCATTCTATGCGAACTAAAACGTTCTAGAATAAACAACTACACGTTCAACTGGGACCGAATGAAGTCGTTTGAAGGCGACACCGGTCCCTACCTGCAGTACGCTCATGTCCGACTCGCGTCAATCTCTCGGAAGAACCCGCATCTGCTCCCCCTCCCGCCGCGAGAACAAATCGACGTCTCGTCCCTGGGTGACTCGTCACATGCGCGGGAGATTATCTTCCTTCTTGGAACGTATCCCGACGTCGTCAAGGTCGCGATGAAGACGCACGAACCCAGCGGGGTCGTGACGTTCCTCTTCCGCCTCAGCCACGCGATTTCGAGCGCTTGGGAGGTGTTAGCGGTCAAAAGTGAGGAGGATCTTGAGAAGGCGCGGGCACGGTTATGGATGTACGAGTGCGCTCGAGACGTATTAGCGTCGGGGATGCGGTTGTTGAGCATTCGACCGTTGGAGCGAATGTGAGGAGAGGGTAGACTACATTACGACGATGTTGCGAGAGCGAGATATAATACAGATTTATGTACGAAAGCAAAAACGATCTGCTAGAGACTAGGTTTTCCGGGGCCGTTTCTTGACTTCTTCGTCCTTGCATGCGTGGAGCATGAGTTTGTTGATATGGCCTGGCGTCATGCCCTGTTTGTTCTCGTTAAATGGAGTCTAGCGCGTCGAGTCGGGCAAGATTACCCCATGTCCCTTCGACCAGTCATAACCAATGCTATACGCAAAAATTGCACCGTCGCGGCTGAAGGCGGTTGCAGTTATCGGCGCAGGCGCAGCGTCAAAGCCTGGTTTGTATGAGAAATATTCATTATAGCCTGAGATAACGCACTCTTCAGGCGGTTTCGGGCATCTTTATCCCAGAAGTGGATACCGCCAGGAAAGACATCAGTCCTTGTTCGATGTTAGATAACTTGCTCACCGTCAGCCCCAGCCGTCGAGAACGTTCCGTGAACGGGATGGAACGAGATATCGTTAATCGCGTAGACGATTCCTCCGTCTTTTACGGTGGTTGAGGTGTCGCGACGGTGGCACTTGAAGGAAAAGTTGCTACTTGCATCCTTGTCCTCAACATATCTGAACAATTAGTCTGCAGGACGCGACGCGGGCGCTTTTGACGAACTGGATGGCCACACGACCCTCCACACTCCCG
This sequence comes from Mycena kentingensis (nom. inval.), assembly GCA_014461125.1. NCBI lineage: Eukaryota > Fungi > Basidiomycota > Agaricomycetes > Agaricales > Mycenaceae > Mycena > Mycena kentingensis (nom. inval.). Next base: position 2,760,757 of record JACAZG010000003.1, on the reverse strand, counting down.
ACTGCGAAGCCGCTGGCTGTTGGGGACGCGGTAAAGCAGCTAACGACGCGCGTTTGCCATTTGAGAGGCGATACGAGTGTCTGGGATGGTCAAGATTGTGGGATGCAGCGAGTGGGTGGCCTGCCTTGTACGGGGTAGTAGGATTGCTGAGATTGAAGATCTGCAGGCTGCATTGAATAAATTGCGCGAATCCATCGAGTGAGCCTACCTGCATATGTCTCTCTGCGGTTCCAACGACCATGAGAGGATATTGTATGTCCTTGAACGCGTCAACCACATCCTCGTAGTTAACACTGGCGTACCATCGTGTAGCATCGTTCTGGTAGCTGCACGGTCGCTACCGGCGCCGGCGTCCGGAGATCCCAGTACTGAACTTATGAGTCGAACGTCGGGCATCGCAGTCGAACTCACCTTGATGGTCTTGTCCCAGCTGCCAGTCGCAAGAACCTGCATAACAACTTCGTGTGCGCGTCGGATGGGAAGCAATGAACGCACCTGAGCCTGTGGACTATCGACCCATTTGACGACCTTTATTGGCGCATCATGTTGTGCGACCTGCGTTGCTTGCCCAGTCGAGACGTCGAACATGCGTCCAGCGTTGTCGGCGCCGCCGGAGAAGACCTTGTTGCCTTCCTGTACGACCGTTGGGGTATGCACGAGAGGGCGCGCGACACGCACCTTGTTCCAGCACACACTCAAAGCGGGCCCTTGGTGCTCGAACATGGCCTTGCCTTGGCTCTCGCCGCTGGGGCCGATTTCGTAGATGCGGACCTGCAATACGCGTCATTGAGTGCGATGTAGACGACTAGAAACACACCGAGTTGTCCCAACTGGAGACCGACAGGTAGTTCTAACGGGGTTGAGTCGATATTTCGCGGAGAATCGGAGGGACGAACTGCCTGAGGAGACCAGGCTAGACCGGAGATGGAGTCATTGGGAGGGTTGGCGACCTCGATGTCCTTGTCGGCCGACGCGGCTGTTGTGCTCGTCGAGGCGGCAGTGTTGAAGAACGCCATCGTTGTCTCCCGACGGTGAAATCAGTCGTGGGGAAAGAGCAAGAAGCACAACACATCACGTTCGCGTACAAGTGTCTACAGCGTCTAGGTACATTTTTTTGGTTCTTCCAATCCCCAATTACTTCTTGAGCAGCGCAGGCGGCGTGAGCCCAGCAGAGAGTCCGTTTCCACCAGCAAATGTTGCGCCAGAGGCCTTGATTTCCTCCCTGACCAGCAAGATGAGCTTGAAACTGAAAAGGAAATAGAAAACGTACTCGATGCGGAGGATGGCATTGTACTTGGCCACACGCTCGCTGCGAGCAGGAGCACCGGTCTTGATCTGGCCGACACCAAGCGCGACCGAGAGGTCAGCGATAATCGTGTTCTCCGTCTCGCCGCTGCGGTGCGAGATCATGACACCCCAGCCGTCCGATTGTGCGAGCTGAGCGCTGCAACGTGGTTAACCATACTGGAAGGAAAGAATTGTCGAAACGCACGCTTGGATTGACTCGGAGATGGTCCCGATCTGGTTGACCTTGAGCAGCAAGCCGTTGCAGGCCTTCTTCTCAATCGCAGTCTTGATGCGGAGCGGGTTGGTGACGGTCAGGTCGTCACCGACGATTTGGATGCCGCCGAGGGCGGTGAAGTGTGTCCACGCCTCCCAGTCGTCTTGGTCAAAGGGATCCTCGATGGAGACGATAGGGTATTTCTTGACGTAGGTCATGTAGAGCTCAGCAAGCTCCTTGCCGGTGATCCACTTGCTAGGGTCCGAGTTGGGGTTTTTGAAGTCCAGGTCGTATTTGCCTTCCTTGTAGAATTCAGACGATGCGACATCGAGAGCAATCTTGATTTTGCCCTCGTAGCCGGCCTTGCTGATCGCCTCAGAGAGCAGCTCCAGCGATTCCTCGGCGCCCTGCACGTTCGGCGCAAATCCTCCCTCGTCGCCGACGTTAACCGCTGCTTTTGTTGAGACGAGAACAGCAAAATAACGCGTGCCAACTTACCATCGATGCCATACTTGGCGCTAATAACCTTCTTGAGGGTGTGGTAGGTCTCGGTACCAATCTTCATGGCCTCGGTGAATGAGGACGCGCCGGTGGGGAGCAACATGAACTCCTGGAACGCGAGCTTGTTACCAGCATGAGAGCCGCCGTTGATGACGTTGAACGCGGGGCAAGGGAGAACGTATGGAGGCTTGACGCCAGCAAGGTCGGCAAAGTGCTGGTAGAGAGGGACGCCCTTCTCGGCAGCACCCGCCTCAGCGACGGCGATGGAGACACCGAGGATGGCGTTGGCGCCGAGCTTGCCCTTGTTGGGGGTGCCGTCGAGCTTGATGAGGAAGTCGTCGATTTCCTTCTGGGAGGTAACGGAGAGACCCGACTTGACGAGCTCAGGCGCGATTATGTCGTTGACGTTGGCTACGGCTTTGGTGACACCTAGAAGCAAAGATCAGTTATCGCGCGTCGACCAAGAACGTGGAGCGACGCACCCTTGCCGACGTACGCGTTTTTATCGCCGTCCCGAAGCTCGACGGCCTCGTGGATGCCTGTTGAGGCACCAGAGGGCACGGCGGCGCGGAAACGGCCCTTGGCAGTGTAGAGGTCGACCTCGACAGTGGGGTTGCCACGAGAGTCGAAGATCTGGGGATCGATTAGAGCTGGAAGACGCGTCGAGGATGGGGCTGGACCTGGCGGGCGACGATTTTGGTGACGGACATGGTGGTATGTGGAAGAGAAGGAACAAGTCACGATTCCGAACAACCAACACACGTTTTAAGGACGCGGAAATAAAGGCGTTAGAGTGGGGCATAGTATAGTATTCTATAAGGACGGTATTCAAGCGGACGTATTCCTCGAACCAAATCTTGACCAAATCTCCATCAGTATACATACTTCCGCCCACCACCACCGCTGGGCTATAATGGACCACAGAGCTCGCAGACAGGACACCTTCGACCTCCGCGACCAGATTCAGCACGACGACGCCCACCAGAACTATGGCGACGCCGACGAGGAACATTCCATCCTCGAAGACGACTCGGACGGCGACGACCAGGAGGAGTTTATGGACGACGACGACGACGCTTCTTCGTCCCTCTCCATTCCCAACGAGTCAATAGACTTTGACTTGGTGCGTCGTAAATTCTGCCTGCAAAACCAACTGACAACCATACCAGGTCTACTCGCTGCACAGTTTCGCGGCAACAGTCGAGGGCCAGGCAAATGTGGTCAAGGGAGACAGTCTCTTCCTCATGGACGACAGCAATAGCTACTGGTGGCTTGTGCGCGTCTTGAAGACCCAGGAGGTTGGCTACATCCCGGCCGAGAACATCGAGACACCGTTTGAACGGCTGGCTCGCCTCAACAAGCATAGGAACGTCGACGTGCGTCTATTATACTCGACTCTGGCGCCCTCTAACTGTCTCCAAGCTGGCGTCGGCCACCCAGTCCGAATTACAGTCCGACGTCGCTCTGTCCGCTACTCGCATCCGCAACGCCATCAACGGCCAGCCAGCCGTATCCCCTTTACCGCAGGCCAATGCTCCGCGCAACGGAAACACCGTCCGCAACCCACTCGACCGCAGACGCTCGCTCGCGTTCTCCGCGGCCCTTAATGTTCACCGCTATCCTCCGGCGGTTTGGAACGAGGAGGAATGGCTTATTGAGCGCGAAGAACGCCGCGCAGCCAGCATGCACGAACGCGAACAGGACGGTGAATACGACTACGAGGAAATGGCGTTTGACGACGACGAGGATCACGAGGAAGGAGAATGGGACGTTGGCAACTTTGAGGCGGAGGACAGAGATCTCGCGGAAGAGACGCATGCAATGAAGAGAGTAGCTGAGGCGACAATGGCAAAGGAGGCTCAACAGGCTGCCGCCGCTCAGCAACAGCTCAAGCCGGCGCCTCCCCCGACAGAACCCGACGACGGAATGATTTGGGAGGACAATGTCGCATCGTCCCGGCAGCAGTCGCCAGCAGTTTCTGTTGAGTCACCTCCGTCTCAGCAGGCGCCTCTCCGTCCGGCGCGCTCTATGGAGCGCATGGCGTCCGACCCGGCAGACGCGACCGAAACGCGGAAGGTCACTGTCACTCCCTCCATTGTGCGAGATCCCGTCAGCGGCGACGCCATGGATACCCAGGATTCTGAGCGCGAGCGCGAACGCAAACGCGAGAGGGAAGAGGAGGAGGAAGCTGCACGCAAACGCGCCAGGTCCCCTTCCAAAGGGCCAGAACCTCGGACTGCTCAGTCCATGGCGCCCGTTAGCTCCGGAAAACCACCTTCTGGGCCGTCCAACACCGGCGGAAAACTCCGCAAGGAACGCGATACTCCCGCCGACGAGGACAAAGACGGCAAGAAGAAGAAGAGCGGCGGCGTGTTCAGCAGCATCTTTTCCCGTAAGAGCAGCAAAGAGAAGGGCAAGAACTCTTCCATCGGGTCCGAGAACGACTTGGGTTTGCGAATGTCTGAAGACTCGCGGCGGCCGTCCAATGGCGGCTCTGCAGACGGCATGACTTCTCCGACTACCGCCACTGCCATGCAGCAGCAGCAACAACAGCAGGTCACCAACCTGCGAAACTCGACAGATCCCAAGCGTATACAGCAAATGCAGCAGCAACAGCCTCAGACGCCTCAATCGTCGGCCGCGTCGCAGCTGCGTCAACGAGACCAACAACAGCAGGCATTGTACCAGCAGCAATACCTCAGCCGCTCTCCGGCCTCGCCGCCGGAAGCTCAGCCGTCGTACGGTTTGCAGTCGGCGTCATACATGGCCGGCGGCGCTGTCAACTCCCCGCCTTCCGCCTTTCACAGTCCTCCCGCTAGCGGACGTCAGCGCCCAGGATCTCTTATTCTTACGCCGTCGTCCACGGGCGAAGGCATGGGTGTCCCGGACCTCAGCGTTATTCGCGTCTTTGCTGGCCCCAACCTCCAAACCGAGGCGACGTTTAAGACAGTCCTGCTCAATTCTTCTACAACCTCTGAGGACCTTATCAAGCAAGCGGTTCAGCGATTCCGACTGGACGACCTCGATCCCAGTGAATATTACCTTCTCGTCAAGCAGATCGAGGGCGCAAGCGCTGTTCTTCGCAATGACGAACGTCCCCTCGTCGTGTTCGAAGGTCTAGTCGAAAGCGCGCCTCGCGTCAAACGCAGCAGTGTCGGGAGCGTTAGCTCCGTCTCGAGTAATCTCTCTATGCATCCTGCCATCAAAAAACTCGATATGAACGACTTCACTGACGACTCGGTCGTCAAGTTTTACTTGAACCGACGAGGAGACGACGAGCTCACAAGCGAAACCGATGGCGCCGACGACACCCTCATTGCAGAAACAACGGAGGGCGATCCTGCTGCAGGCGACGGGCCGAGCCCGCGCCATCAACGATTCTTGACCGTGTCGACACAAGGCGGTAGCGACGTTCAGGCGGAGCGCTTTACTTCACCGTCCTTCCGCTTCCCGCTCCAGCTCGTTGTATACCCTGACGATCTTCCCGACGACATGGTCTTTGATCCAATGACGGAGGCGATTATCTTCAAGGATACCCTCAAGGAACGTGGAAGGCCGTCCGGCGCATCCCCTGGTATTTCGCAAACGATGCGGCGCAAAGTATTCATCTTCCCCAAAAACATCACGGTCGCCGAGGTCATCGAGATCGGTCTCGAGAGGTTCGGGATTGAGGAGGGTGTTGTTGATGGCGGGGATGAGGTTGAGGATAAATTGTCCAAGCGGAGGAGCGCAGTACGAGTTCGATATGGTCTCGTTGTCGACACTGGAAGCGGCAAAGGTACGTCTCGACGGGTTCATTCTGGTCCAAGTTAATGTTTCGTTCAGAACGCGAACTTTCGCCTTCTAGCCGCGTCATTGACGCGTTCCTTCGTCCTCCAACGATGCGTGCTGCTCAGACGCAGATTCTCAACAAGCGACGCTCCATCGACTCGGCCCAAATTCTAGGCAACGTTGAGGATGTTAGTTCCGACGATCCGATGTTTATTCTTCGCCGAGCGACCTCGTATCGAAGCGCGATGACCGCTCGTTCAGGGCACCGTGTTTCGATGGGTCTGGACGAGATCGCGCTCCAAAAGTTGCATCGGGACTCGGCCTCGAGCACGACCTCCGACGGCTCTAGGACGGAGGAGGCGCACTCTCGCAGCACCGGGAGTCAAGTACTTTCGCGGGCCGAGATTATTGCTGCTCAACGGGAGGCACAACGCGCCAACCAAAAGGCGATTCTTTCCGCCTCTGCCAACTCTGTTCGTGGGATGGATGTTCTGCTTCCTGGGAACGCGATGATACGGAGCGCCCGCCACCAATCCGGCGACCAGATGCGCTATTCGTACGTCCAGCCGGACGGGGAGTCGTACGATATCAGTGATATCGTGCAGGAGGAGTGGAGGGACAGTGACAACAACAAGGACGTGCTTGAAGGTGTTCTCGGGCGGAATAAAGACCGCATTGGGGAGAAGTTGGACCGAGTGCTAACAAAACTCCACAACAGTGGACCGCGACAACCTGCTCCCGCTTTTGCACCTGCTTCGTTGCGTTCTGAGTCGCCAGCTTCGGCCTACTCTGCCGATGATAGTCAAGCGCGGTCACGTTCGGTTACCCCCGGCTCTGCTGGATTGCAATCTCGAACGCCTATCTCCGCGTATGGAGGGCCGAGTCTCAACGGTCGGGCGTCCCCAGCGGCCGGTCGACCGGGCACCGTAACACCAACGGCCGCGAAGTCTCCGCCTCTGGTGCTCCCGACCATATCTGCGCGGCGTCAACCATCGGTGACCTCGGTCTTGTCTGACCCCGACGACATTTCCGGATACGCTACACCATTGGCAGCGTCCTCCCCTGATACCCCGCGTCGTACGCCGACGCCCAAGGGCCAACCGCCCCAGAAACAGGTGTACTTGTCCGAGGACGACTTTGGTGTCTCGCACATGATGACGGTGATTCAACTGCGCGCGTCCGTGCCCCACAAGGCACCTGCGCCGCTTCATCCCGTTGACGAGCTGCTGTTTGGTCGGCCGATTGATATGCTTTCGCTGCACCCGAAGGTTCGGGATATATACGCGGGCGCATTGAAGCATTTGGATGAAACTGACAAGGTGTGTGTGTTGTCGTTGGTCTCTATCCTGTGCTGACTTTTTGTAAGTTTTTGGACGAGTATCTGTCGAAGAGGGTGCAGGCTCGATAATATACCACACTCATTCCTTGTCTTGCTTTACAGTAGTAGTAATGACATTCCTTTGTTGTACCGGACTCAAGCTTTGGTTTCAAAAGATTTAGGTTCCTGTCGTTGCATGACGGTGACAACACTTTCATCCCGCCACCACCACCACCACCACCACCACTCGCTCAAAGACACCATGATGTGCATTTGTCTCCCTGTCTAGTGTGTCTCAACGCTGACCATTGTATAGGTTCGGAGAGCAGATTCGACCCGGTAACCGTGGCGGGGCGGGGGATTTCAAGTGGAGCGATGTGTCTGGCGACAAGGACCGAGAGGTGCGCAGAAACACAACTTTCCGCTAACCGCGACTCACTCGAGCTGCGCAGAACTATCTCGGACACAGTATCAACGCGCCTACCGGTCGCTGGCAGAAGAACAAGGACGTTCACTGGTACAGTCGAGACAAGGATGTGCCGGAGGACGAGCGTGCGGCAGAGATTCGCAAGATTAAGGAGGCAGAGGCGGATGCGCTGGCTGTTGCCCTTGGCTTCGCGCCGTCCGTTAAAGCGGGCACCGAGTCCGGGGAGGGTAGTGGGCCTACCGCGACGTCGCCAACATCGCCGGCGGAAGATGCGGAGAAGGAGGAAAGGCGGAAGCGCAAGGCCGAGCGGAGGGAGCGCAAGGAGGAGAAGCGGGCTAGGAAGGAGCAGCGGAGGTTTGAGCGCGACTCGCGTCGCTCGAGGTCGCGTTCGCCGGTGCGGAGAGACCGCGACTCGGAAGACCGCCGACACCGCGACCGTCGCGACCGGAGTGCGTCGCCGCCTCATCGCCGACGTTCGCCTTCGCCAGGTCGTGGAGGGTACGACGCTGAGGATAGGGAGCGAGAGAGGGAACTGCAGCGCAGGCGGTGGGATGCGAATGCGCGACGGGAACAGCCCAGCAGACGCTAAACGTATGCCGCACACGCCTGTTTCCAAGGGTGGTTTTACTGACGACTGGGCAGGTATACATGTATGAGCTATCTTCGGGAATGTACTCTGCGAACAGGATCTTTGCTCAGCGCGGTCTCGGAGATGTCTTTCCGCCAACAACACCGTGCAGTGGTGATCGTCGTAATATTGCGTAGATCGCTTTCATGCGGTCTGCAGGTGGACCACTGCTCCATTCAACCCATAAAAGTCCTACTCAGCATGCGTCGTTCCGGCCTGCCCACGTTCCTTTCTCTGCTCAATGTCCGTGAACGAGACCTTCTTTGGTGGTATGGAGGTAGCAACAGCCTTCGCAGTGGTGCTACTGGGCCAGTTTACTGTCCAGGTACGCTATCTTCTGCGAATCATCTGGTTCACTCACTTTGTCCGGAAGATGTACGTCTACTACAGCAACTTTCCTCACGACTCGAAAACAATCAAAACATTGGTGCGCCCTCAATGTTGGCTGGTGCTCTCGCAATGCCGAGACTGCTGCAGATTGCGCTCGTGTGGGTTATTGAAGCTGCACATGTTGGCGTTATCTGCTATGGCTTGTACAATGTCTGATTCCGCCGGGAACACTCATTGTGCCTTTGTTCAATGCGAAACAGGTCACCGTAACGCGATATGGCAGACTTGACTTGCCTATACCACATGAAGTCCTCATTGCAGTGGTACTCGGGAGCACTGTACATCCATTGGTTCAGGTAAGAGTGACGCTGTTCCCGGTAGAGCATCCTTCAGCGTTGAACCTCAACAGGCCATATTCACCACCCGATTATTCCAGCTAGGGCGCAACAAGCTGAACCGCGCCCTCACCGCCGCATGCTGGGGTCTTTCAGGTTTCATTCTAGGTGCCACAATTCTGCTCGCAACAAAGGTGTTTGGCGCGTCTAGCATAGACGCGTTTGAGCAAGAGTGGTCGTGGCTCATCCTGGGCATCTTTGGCGCGACCGCGATGGTGGATTTGGTTATCGGGCTCGCGATGGGATACTATACGGCGCGTCATGTGCCTCCGGGGATGAACACGCTGGACCGACTGGGTTTGTGGGCTGCGCGTTCGTGTTCATTCTGTCGCGCTTCCTACGCTAACCTTGTTGACCTCTAGAAACCGGGGTTCTCACCAGCATCGTTTCGACTGGTGTTTTGGTTTTGTTTGCCGTTCCAAGGCAGACTCGTACGCTTTCCATTGAGCTCTTGATCATTGCTCATGCGCTGCAAGATCTCTGGCTTGCGTTGCTCGTCGTGAACACGGGCATGTACGGCAACTCGCTCATGTCGTTATTGAACGGACGACTACATCTCGCATTCCAAGCAGAAATGCCGTTCTCGATAATGTTATCGACGGTCCAACATCCCGTTGCAACAGTTCCTGCCGCACATTTAAAGCCACAACAAGGACCCTTGTTGTCGCCCTTGAACTTTCCCTCACCGCTCCCAAAACCGTCTTTTATGGTACGCGCCCTGTTTCCTTTGTGATGATGTGTTTATGCGACGTAGGGATATGCGTCGCCTCCACCAACCGCGCTTTTGTTTACTCCTCCATCCAAAAACGTGCAAGACATCGTGTAACAGATACCACTCATTTTGTATAAGTACAAACAACAGCGCCGAGTCTGCCTACTCGACTTTTGGTCTACTTTCGTCTTGTCCCCAAACGACGCTCTCGACTGCGGCTTTCTTCCCGAGAACGGTTAGGAGGAGGCCCTTAAGGACAGTGTCTATCGGGCTGAACATGCCCACGCGTGTGCGGTATTCCTTGTACGCGGGGTATTTGGAGGCGGTGATGGCTTCTGTGTACAGAGTGGAGGAGAAGAAGAGTGCAGAGAGAGCGATGGAAGGGAGGAAGGGGAGGACCAAGGGTGCGATTGTGTTGGGGTCGAATGTACGCAGGGTAGAGAGGAGTTCGCTCGGATACGGATAGCTCGGGATGGCGGTGAAGTTCATGATCCACTAAGAGCGTTAAGATGGAGGACGAGGCAGATTCAGGAACGTACCCAGAACGATTGCTCGCATGCAAAGTTGGGATGACGCGAAAACGCCCATAGCCCACGCGTAAGAAACCCGCGTTTAACGTCGGCCGAGGACCAGTTGAGGCGGGCGCCTTTCCATTGAAAGTGCTCGTGGTAGCGGTGCGGGGTATGCTTGAACGTTTGGTAGGAATATTGCTGGTTGTCCGCGGTAAACTCGAGGGCGAGGACGGTAAGCGTTCTAGGGGCTGGGTTAGCAGATGAGGGCATGTTATGACGCGGTTTACAGGGGAATGACGAGGTAGTCGCGGAGTTGGAGCGCTTGCGGCGGCTGGGTAGCCGCGATGTACGCGGGGACGCCGAGGCCCAGGAGCAGCACGTTTTGGATGAAAGCTGCGCGTAGTTAGGATGCGAAAGGATTGGACGAGGACGCGACGGACAAATGAAGGTGAGGTTGGTAACCTGGAAGAGGAATGGGCTGAGTTGACCGCGGAGGACGGCCCAGCGATAGTCCTCGTCCTTGAGGGAGAACAGGCCGCGTCGGTAGGTGTTGTAGCTCAGTCTGAACATCCACAGAACCACCAACGCGAGCTGGGCAGGCGTTAGGACTGGTACTCGACGCGACAAGTCGTACCATCATGAGAGCACGCTCATTGTAGACGCCCTTGGCGATACCGAGCTCGGGAGGAGTGAAGGGGGCGAGGAGGTAGGCTTGCTCTGAAGGCCACAAGGGCAAGAGAGCAAAATAGGCGGTGTAGATTGTCGGGAGGAAGGTCCACAGTCGGTCTACCCCGCATTCAGCTCGTTTACTCGGTATTCACTGGGCACGCACCGACTTGGGAGACATTGCTCGTTATAATCGAGGCTATCCAAGTAGCCACACTCATGAAGACGCAGAACTGCGCCGGCCATTCGAACCCAGGTGGGATTGTGAACATGATGGGAGTCGTCAACAGCACGTTCACACCGCTTCAGAGACGCCAGTTAGGCGGACAAAGGGATACAATTCTGGTATACAGTAGAGCATGCTAGGCTAATTCTACTTAAGCGGAATGACTGGGATTGAGGTTCGCTGGATCGTCAACGGCGCCCAACCCCTCATCCTCAGCGATAAACGGCGGCCGACCACAGCGTTTGGTGAGCTGGAACGCGGCCAAGTCGCAGACGAAGCCCACGGCCACGGAGACCAAGAGACCATCTTCGGGCATGTGGTCGTAGAAAAGCGCGACTTGCGCTACGCGGTTGAGCATTTGGCCCGGGGAGGATCATGCGGTATCACTCACCCGGAGTGAACGAAGCAGCCCCAAAGAAAAAAAAAGCGCTGGAGGGATTTCTTGATGGGTTGGAGGGAAGGTGTGAACCAGTGCATGAGTGCGATGAGCGAGAAGGTATAGAGCTTTGCTCCAACCATGAGGAGCACAAGTATCCACGACATGTCGGGAGAAATCTTGTAAGGCAGACAGCTGGAGAAGAGGACACAAAGGAAGGTCCCGACGCCGACGTAGACCGGCTGGATGAGGACCGTCGGTGGCTGGTTACAGATTAGATGAAGACGAGGGCGTCGAATGTATGAACGCACCTCATCGCGCTTGGATGTGCTCGGGTCGTACATGATGAAGGCGGAAGGCAAGGCTTTGTCAGTTGATTGGTCTTGCAGACTTACACTCACAGGAGGTGCCGCTGGATGGCTGGCCGGTGCGCCGAATCTGAGGTCCAAAGTCGATCTGCCCGTGTTACAGAGCACAAGCCATTCGAATCCAGATGGATGGGAATCGTCAACAAAACGTTCACAGCACGCGACGCGTATTCTCGGCTCTAACGCGATACCGACGCGCAGAATCGCAATTATGACAACAGCCCCGGGGGGCGGACAAAGAGGTAGAATTCCGGTAGACGGTTGCCGAAAGCTAAGGTCCTGGACTTGCGGCGTCCCGGGACCGATGGCAGTAGGAGGACGGTTACTAGGCATTTCGCTGAGCAGAGCTATAGCGCTGGTAGCACCTCCCCGGCGTCCGGTGTCTGGGGGCCGACGTGATACACCAGTCAAGCACGCAATGGTATGCACATCGAGCGAACAACAGTTCAACAACTATAAGTTCCACCAAACCCTTTTCTCATCCCTCCACCATGGCCACCTACCCCCAGCACGACAACAGACTCCGTCTCGGCAGCATCGCGCCAGACTTTGAGGCCGAAACCACCATCGGCCCCATCAAGGTTCGTCCCTGCTTTAGCCTCTGCACCCACCATGAACGCCGCAAACTTGAACAGTTCCACGACTGGTTGGGCGATAGCTGGGGAATCCTCTTCTCGCACCCCGGAGGTAAGTGCGCTACTCGGTGCCCCCGATTATCCTCATTTCGCGCAGACTTTACTCCCGTCTGCACCACCGAGCTCGGAGAGGTTGCTCGTCGTGCAGATGACTTTGCTAAGCGCAACGTCAAGGTTATCGGCATCTCCGCCAACGAGTGAGTCGTCCCGTGGGCTTCTTGTGCTCTAGCCAACTCTCCGCAAGCCTCGAATCGCACACAAAATGGGTCGAGGACATCAACTCGTTCGGCGGTAAGGTGGGACCCACCGATGTCCAGTTCCCCATCGTCAGTAGCCCTCTGTTCGCCGTCGCGTCAGATCCTCACCCGCTTGCCTAGATCGCGGACCCCGACCGCAAAGTCTCGTACCTGTACGATATGCTTGACTATCAAGATGCCACAAACAAAGACTTGAAGGGCCTTCCGTTCACGGTCTGTTGTGCCTCTCCGATTAGCCACCGACCTAATTTCGGTGCAGATCCGTACTGTTTTCGTTATTGACCCCAAGAAGGTCATCCGCCTGACCCTCAACTACCCTGCCGTTGCTGGCCGCAACTTTGTGCGTCTCCGAACTGATAATAATGTCTCTTGCTCACCGCGAGGCCAGGACGAGATCATCCGTGTCGTCGACGCGATCCAGCTCGGCGACAAACACCGTATCGCGACTCCGGTCAACTGGAAGCAGGGCGACGATGTTATCGTGCACGCGTCTGTTACCCAGGAGGAGGCCAAGACGCTGTTCCCCAACCACACCACCCACTTCGTACGTCGCACATTCCTTAAAGAACTCTGCTCATTCATGTGCAGCCGTATCTCCGCACGACGCCGCACCCAGCCTAAAAAATTGTTTGCATATGTATGCCTGTACAAATAAATTTTTGTCGACCTTTGTGGCGGAGTGATGCGATCTCAAATTTTGAACTCTTTGCCTGCGACGATGAGCGTGCCTGCCCTCCCGGCCAACTACACGCCGCCCGCGTCTACCTCCAAACTCACTCCTCTCGTCTCCAAGCCCGCGGGGACGCTGCTCGCCGCAGGCCCCGCGTATCTCGGGCACATCCGGCTACTACGCCAGCACGGCGGCGACTTCCACGTCCTCGATGCCGCCACGCGCCAGCGCGAAGAAGCCGCGGCACTGAACAACACCAACGGGAATGGGGAGGACAACGATCTCGGCGTCGGCGACGAGAAGGAGGACGCCGAGCTGCTCGCGCTCGATCCGAAGGAGTGGAAAAAGCAGGACAACTACAAGGTCCTCGGGCTCAGCCACCTGCGATACAAGGCGACGCCGGAGCAGATTAAGATTGCTCGTGCGTCCCTGTTGCTTTTCAGTGTCGTACTAAGCTAACGACGGTGTGCAGACCGCAAAAAGGTGCTCCGCCACCACCCCGATAAAAAAGCACAGGACCATACGGCATCGTCTCTGGGGATTAATGTCAACACGAACGACGACGGGTTCTTCAAGTGTGTACAAAAGGCGCACGAGGTCCTGACGAACGCGGAGCGGCGCCGCCAGTTTGATTCGGTAGACCCGCAGTTCTTGGAGGAGATCGAGGACTACCCGACAGAAAAGGACTTTAAGGCGCGTTTTTTTTTTTCGGTTGTGGGCGATGCATGGCTAAAGATTCGCGCAGTCCAAAACTCTGCCGTTTTTGCCTACGTTTGCTCCGATTTTCGAGCGCGAGGGGCGGTTTTCGCGTACTCAGCCCGTGCTTGGGCTTGCGGTGCCCAAGGGTGCGTGTATATCTCCGTCCTCTGATTATACTAACGGTTCACAGAGGGCGGAGCGACAAAAGATCCCAACGACATCGAGGGCCACGAGTTCCCCGAGGTCAAGAACCACGTCGAGGCGTTCTACGACTTTTGGTACAACTTTGACTCGTGGAGGAGCTTTGAATGGCTCGACAAGGAGGTCAACGAGGGCAGCGACGCCCGCGACGACAAGCGGTACACGGAGAAGAAGAACAAGGCTGAGCGGGCGCGGCGCAAGAAGGATGATATTGCCCGGGTGCGCGGGATTGTGGACTTGTGCATGAGGTGCGTCGCGTTATATCCAACCTCGTTAACAAGCTAATCGGGAACAGCGTCGACCCGCGTATCAAGTGGATCAAGCAGAAGGAGAAAGAGGCGAGGGAGGCCAAGAAGGCGGGAGGGAAGAAGCCGAACGCGAATGCTGCCGCTGCGGCTGCAGCCGAGGCCGCGAAGAAGGCGGAGGAGGAGGCGCAGAAAAAGAAGGAGGAGGACGAGGCAGCTGCGAAAGCAGAGGCCAAGAAGGCAAAAGCGGCTGCTGCAAACGCGGCCAAGAAGGCCCGTCGTGCTGCTCGGGCTGCAGAAGAGGGTGCTGCGTAGATGGCGTTTAGATGTTACTTTTTAGATGACGATGAACGTAGACGCGGATTGCATGGATTGGAAGGGGTGAATTTTTGTGCATGGACAGCATAGTACACGGATAAACGGTCTACTCCCTTGGACCACCGCGACCAACACCTGTTATCAAGGTCAGTTATCGGTCATGTACAGTACCAGATCAAGACGCGATCCGAGGGAAAAAAGGACGGACCATGGAATTGGGGACGGTACTCGCCGCCAGGGCCCTCCTTTTTGCGGTAGTCATCGCGGTCGCCACGAGGAGCACGGTAGGCGCCGTCGCCTCCTCCGGGACGGACGGTGGCTGGGCGCGGGGGACGAGCAGCCTTTTTGTGGGTTGCGGGGACGATTTCAGCAGGGAGGTGTAGCCTGTATTCGATTTGAACATAGTAGAGAGGGATGAACAGGGAGACGTACCACTCGCGGAGGTATTCGACGCCCTCGGGGGTGAGGACGTAGTAGTACCACTGCCAGGAGAATTGGGTCTTGACGTAGCCCTTGGAGGTGAGGCTCTGGAGGGCCTTGATGACCTGGAGGTTGGGGACGTCGAGTTCCTCGTGCTTCGGCGCGTTATAGTCCTTTTTGGCGACAAGGACACCCTCTGCGACGCCGTCAGCTGCGTTCTCGATGGAAAAAAAGGCAAGTAGACGGGCCTTTGAAGAGGTTCTCGTATATAACGCGCCGATTCTCTTTGGTGATAATCATGGTGGGTGGGCTTGAGGCTGTCGGAGGTGCGCGCTACGTCGGCGTCGCACAGAATCCGGGGCTGGAGGATGGATTGAGCATGGGTAATGAGATGGCGTGAAAAGTGGACAGGGATGGTGGTCTGGAGGAGGAGAAGGGGTTGGCGAGGGACGTACGAGGCTGGTGGTTAGCGAGAGCGGCGGGAGAGCTTGAAGCGACGAGGTGTGACGGCTGTGTGACCTGTGAATATGCTACGTCGAATTTTGCAGCCTCATTTGACTCGGAACGCGCCTTTCATCCGAACCATGGCCACCACAGAACCTGCTGCTCTCCATCCAGACCCAGTCACCGGCGAACTCATCTCCAAGACGTGCCCACATCCCTACCCACCACTCTACTCGCTAATCCATCCACCAGCGAACTCAAGCGTCGCAACAAGCAGCGCGAAAAGGAACAGCGTCAGGCAAACAAGCCTGCTCCAACACAAGCTGCTTCTCGTCCAGCAGAGGAGGACCTTAACCCCAACGTGCGCATCCCTCTCCCGATCTCCTCGTTCTAACCCTTCGCCAGCAATACTACGAACTCAGGTCCCGCCAAATCCTCAATCTCAAGCAAACACAAAACCCAAATCCCTACCCACACAAGTTCCACGTATCCAGCTCCCTCACCTCCTACATCGACCTATATGGCCCCGACGGCAAGATCGCACCCGGTCAACGTCTCCAGGGCGTAACGGAATCCCTTGCTGGTCGCGTCCACAATATCCGCGCCAGTGGCTCCAAGCTCGTCTTCTACGATCTGCATGGAGAGGGCAAGAAGGTCCAAATTATGGCTACTCAGCAGGATGCTGCCGATCCCGCCGCCTTCGCCACCGTCCATGAAATCTTCAAGCGTGGCGATATCGTTGGTGTAACGGGCACCCCGTCTCGTACCCAGAGGGGAGAGCTCAGTATATCTCCCTCCTCGATGGTTCTGCTCTCTCCCAATCTACACCAACTTCCGTCGTCGCACTTTGGTCTCAAGGACCAAGAGACGCGTTATCGCAAGCGCTACCTCGACCTCATCCTCAATGACAACACCCGTCGCCTCTTCATCACTCGCAGCAAAATCCTCAACTACATCCGTCGCTTCCTCGACGACCTCGGCTTCATGGAAGTTGAGACGCCCATTACCTCTCTTTTGGCTGGTGGCGCGACGGCCAAGCCGTTCATTACCCACCACAACGATCTTAACCTCGATCTGTACCTCCGTATCGCGCCCGAGCTCTATCTTAAGGAGCTCGTCGTTGGTGGGCTCGATCGCGTGTACGAGATTGGCCGCGTTTTCCGAAACGAGGGTATCGATATGACCCACAACCCCGAGTTCACCATCTGCGAGTTTTACATGGCGTATGCAGACATGGAGGACCTCATGGATATTACCGAGGCGATGCTGGAGGGTATGGTAAAGTACTTGACCGGCGGCAAGACCACACTTACGTTCCATCCCGACGGCAACAAGGGACAGGAAGGTGCCCGGGAGCTGGTGATGGATTTCAAGCGGCCGTGGAAGCGCTACGACATGATTGAGACGCTCGAGGAAAAGCTTGGGGTCAAGTTCCCGCCTGGGGAGCAGCTCCATACCGACGAGACTAATGTGTGGTTGAGGGAACTATGCGCCAAGGTAGGAACTCGTCCATCTCATTGACACGTCTTGACGCATTCAACAGAAGAACGTCGACTGCAGCGAACCGCGCACCAACGCTCGGTTGCTCGACAAGGTATCCCAGTCAGTCAACATTGTATACGGTTCATTGACGCGCTTCTAGCTCGTTGGAGAATACATCGAGCCGCTTTGCATCTCTCCGTCCTTTATCGGTGTGCCAAGTCTTCTACATGGGCCCCATTGCTAACGCTTTATAGTCGGACACCCGCAGGTCATGTCCCCGTTGGCCAAATGGCACCGTTCGCGTCCCGGTCTGTGTGAGCGGTTCGAGGGCTTTATTTGCGGCAAGGAGATCTGCAACGCCTACACCGAGTTGAACGATCCGTTTGAGCAGCGGCTCCGGTTCGAGGAGCAGGTGCGCACATTTTACTCGAAAAAATATGCGCAGTTTTTGAGGCGTTCATAGGTCCGCCAGAAGGACCAGGGCGACGACGAAGCCCAGGGTGTTGACGAGACGTTCATTGATGCGTCCGTTTCCGGTCTTGTGCGATGTTCGCGTTACTGATTATTTATAGACTGGAGCATGGTCTGCCGCCAACTGGTGGATGGGGATTGGGCATCGATCGTCTGGTCATGTTCTTGACCGACTCGAACAACATTAAAGAGGTTCTGCTCTTCCCCGCGATGAAGCCTGTAGACAATGCACCGGTGGTGGTTGAAGAACCTGCTGCTGCTGCGCCACCTTTGTGAATGGTAGTTCCGAGAGTGTTCTCTTGAGTATACGAGTGGGGATTAGTGCTCATTAAAATGCTGTTTCGTAGGTAGTCTATAGATATGCCCGAGCGCTCCGCCGCGCCATCTTGGTTGTTCATTAGTCGCAAGCCGAAACAAGGCCCGGGAACATACCTCTATCACCTTCCAACCGCCGGTCAACTCGTTCTGGAGCTCTTCCTCGAGCCGCGTTATGACGGCCACGTACATGCACTGCTCGACCTTGTCCTCTGCGCCTTCGACAATCTCCTTGGTCTTTGCGTTGCGGAACAGCAGTACTTCTTGAGTGGAGAAGGAGACTATAAAGACTGGGCGCTCGTTGTCGAGGATTTTGGCGTCCGAGACGTCGACTTGTCGAATATCGAGGACTTTGCTGTCGCTCACGAGTCCGTGGTGGAGGTATTGCTCCATCGTTGCCCATAGGACGTTATACGTCTGTATACCCGTTAGTTTGTCCTGCTCACTGGAGAAGCGGATTACGAACCCCTTCGCCGCACCACGCCTTAAGCGCAGCTTGGTCTGCGGACAGGTACGCGTCTACGACCTCGGGCACGATATACTCGCGCAGTTCGCGCTCAAAGCCCTCGCGCGTAAAGTAGGGGTCCATGTTTTTTATGAGACGCATGACCTGTGCCGTCTCGTTCTCTTCGAACCACGAGCCGACGGTGTCGGTCACATTACGGACCGACGCGACGAGAGGGTTCTCGGATTCGTCGTATGCTTGTCGGAGAGACGCGAACGACCGGAGGACAGGGTTCGTCTCTTTTAAGCGGGTCCACTTTTCTTGACGCGGAGAGTCCTTGTGGAGGACAACGGCGGAACCAGCTCTATGCGAGAGTCGTAAAATTTTGGATTCGGCATGGACGGTACCCACTCGGGATTTGCGGCGACCCGCTCTGCAGAGCCCGTTCCGCGCGCGATGCCGGCCTTTTCTAATCGACGTTGTCTGCGCAGCCTCCGAGCCTCGCGTTCCTCGAAACCGGCGTGTTTTGCGCTACCACTGTCGTCTAATGCGTCGATGAGGGTTTCCGACAGCGTTTTGTACGCGGCAGTGTTGCGGATAGGCTCGGTGGACTTTTCTATTGTCGCGGAGACAGCTGCGGAGGCTTTGGAGATCTACCCAGTGCAGTTGAGCGAGCGCAATTTCGCAGAAAGTGCTCGGCATACCGCACGCATAATATCGCTCTCCTCCATCGTTTTGAGTGCCTCGGAGACAGCATCGCCGACCTTTACGCCGGTTTTTTTGAGTTCCTCAGCTGCCGCACGTAGTCTGGGGTTCTCTTTGATGCTGGAGGTTAACTGTATAAATTTTAAAGGGTGAATGCAGAGGCTGGAGCGAACGTACACGGGCCCGTTCATAGGCAGCCCTTGCGCGTTTCATTGCCTCCGAGTCTTGGAACTTGTCGACATCGCCCTGGAGTTGCTTGACGTTGTCCTGCAGTTCCCGATTTTTCTTGAGCTCATCACGGAGGACGTCGACGAATGTTTGAAAGGGGGACTTTGGGAGCTCGTTTGAGCGGGAGGAGGAGGAGTGGAAGGATGCTGCGGCGGGAGGGAAGCGGTTTCGGGATACGCGGAGGGCGGTGGATGGGCGGAGGATGGGAAGCATTTGGCTGACGCGTGAGGTGCGCGTGACAGAGCGTTCGTTGATTACTCTGGGCGACGATGGCCTTCGAGCTACGCGACCACATAACCGCACTCCAGAATATAGACGACTACGAATTCAACTCACTCGACATCGATGACTCCGCCGCCCTCCTCGAAGGTGCGTCCTGTAGATGCCACTCGGTCGTCTTGTAACCTTCCTCCTCAGGCGCAGTCGAGGCCGTCGCAGAGTCCAGCGAGGCCATTACCGAACAAGACGTATTCGACGTCTACCGCAACCTCCTCAAGCACTCCGATGCTGTCCCAGGGCCCGTCATGAGCAAACTACTCGACTCACTCCTCTCTGGACTCCAGGGAGAACTCGACGCCACGACGCGCGACGAGCAAGAGCCCGCTCAAATCTACGCAGCACACCGCACACCCCTCGAAATGTACGCGTTTCTGCTCCAGTGGTTCGTCACCGCCGCAGAAAAGGTCAAGCAGTCCGACGGCGACGCGCCTGCAACCCCCGCAAAGACGCGCAAGCCGCGGGGCGGCAAGGCCCCCGCAAAGTCGCGTGCCACCACGAAGAAGTCGACTGAGTGGACCTGGGTCGACCAGATCCCAGGCATGCTCAGCCTCTTGAGCAAAGTTCTCCGACTTTCCTCCCAGCGCATTTGGACGACAACGGCCGAAAGGGATACTTTCATATCGTGCGGTATCTGCCATCTCGCGTCTGCAACCATCTCAGACTCTTCTAGCTGCCTCACTCGTCCCGCATACCATATCACTGAGAGCGAAATCTACATGAAGTCGGGCGAAATTCGGATGGGTGTCTACACGGTCATATGTCGCGCCGTGAAACACCACGGCCACGGGCTTTCCGCCCAAATCGCAATCATACAAGGCCTCCAGTTCTTCGAGCACCTCTCAGAACCGATGGCCGAGTGTCTTGACATCCTCGTCAAGGATTACGATCACGCGCAGCTCTGCGAGCAGATTCTTCGCGAAGTCGCCGGAATGACCTTCAGCGCGCAGGACAGCAAGGGTCCGCGTACCTTCTCAAAGTTCCTCACCAAGCTCTCTGAGCTCCGTCCCCGAGTCATGCTCAAACAAATGAGCTTGCTACTCGGTCAGCTCGACTCGGAGTCGTACCCAATGCGTATCGCTATGGTCGAGATCATGGCCGCGCTGATTCAGGACCTCGCCCTGAATTCTCCCGACGAGGAAGCGGATAATGTCAAGAAACAAACTACTGGCCTCTACGAGATCCTCCTAGAGCGGGCGCTCGACACCGCCTCGTATGTTCGAACAAAGGTCTTGGCGTCCTTGACCCGCCTCTGCGAAATTAAGCGCAACCCGGAGCAGCGCATCGCGATTACCGAGGTCGCGGTTGGGGCTCTCGAGGACAAGGTCGCGACAGTGCGCAAGAACGCGGTCGCGCTGCTTGTCGCCTTAATGCTGACTCATCCCTATGGCAAATACTACGGCGGGCACCTGGACATTTCGATTTGGGAGCCCGAGTACAAGAAGGCCAAGGCCGAGTTCGCTGCCCTCGAGGCGCAGCAGAGCGACAAGCAGGCCATCCAGGAGCAGCCAGACGAGGAAGGGGAAACGCAGCCAGATGAGGAGGGCGGGGACACGGAACCAGACGACGACGACAACGAACCGGACAACTCTATGGACGTCGATGGGGAGGACGGCGACGATTCGCCGCGGAAGAAGAAGCGCAAGGCGCCAAAGCTCAAGCCCCGCAAGTCACAGATTGCAGCCGATCTCACCCAGGAACGGGTCGCACGCGAAGGGTTCGACATGACGACTTTTAACGACAAGCGCGGTAGGATGAAATATCATGCCGAAGCGCTCAACTTTATTCGCTTGCTCGATGGTACGCTCGAGACGATGGTCAAGCTCCTAGGCAGTAAGAGCAAGGCTGAAGTCCTCGAGGCAATGGAGTTCTTCCGCGTCGCGCATGCATATGAGTTCCATTGGGCTGAGGCATGTCGATCTTGCATTCACGTTCTCGACTAACTTTGCGTCGCAGTTTGGGATCAAGAAGATGTTGCATCTTATCTGGAGTAAAGAGAGTGGCAACCCGACGTCCGAAGACGGGCAAGAGCTCAAGGGCATTCGGCAACGATTGCTCGAGTGCTACAAATACCTTTACTTTGACCCAGTTCCTGACTTGGAGCCGAGGAAGCAGGTTCAACGTATTACCAAGAATATGATCGAGTACGTCCAGTCTGGCTTCGGTTTCTTATCTGACCGATCCGCCAGACGCACGACGGGCGCGACTCTTGCAGAGTTGACGAGCCTCGAGGAGATGATGCGAATTATGATGGAGGACGACCAGGTCCATCCCGACATAATCAACCAGCTCTGGAAGGTCTACAGTGAGTTGTATCTGAATCTTGACCTTCTCAAGCCTGACCACGGACAGGTACTGACAGAACTATTCCCGCGGCTCAACGCCAGGGCGCAATTATGATTCTGGGAATGTTAGCGCTTGCCCGACGCAGCGTCGTTGCAGACCATGTTCCGACGTTGATTAAGATTGGCCTTGTGACCTGGGGACGAGTGCGTGCAGGCGCGATACTTGGTTGAATCCTCATTTTGCTACAGGCGGACCCGAAACTTGCGCGTTACACATTTGTCGCTCTTCAACGTCTCAATGGGAGCGCCAAAAAAGTCAAAGGTTCGTGATTGTCCAGTCTCGCCCTCCAACTTCTTATTCTGGCCTTAGGCTCGTTGGAGGACAAGACCATCCGCCTCGAGATGAACAACCCTGTGTTCCGCCATCTCCAAGATGCCGTAGAGCACAAGACGCGCTCAAAGGAGTGGTTTGGTATGGCCGAGCAGGCCATCAATACGGTTTACGCGCTCGGAGACCACCCGGATATCCTTTGCAACAGTCTAATCAAGAACTTGACTCGGAGAGCGTTCACGGCCCAAACCCCGCCTGCTGACGCCGAGAACGTGCCGCCGCCATCGCAGGAGGAGGTACCGCCACCAACACAGGAGGAGGAGGCTCCGGCAAAGGATCCTGACGCCATGGAGGAGGACCATCCGGGAAACATGTCGCAAGTTTCGGACGGCGCGTCGATGCCAGGTCCCACTAAGAGTGCTGATATGGGTGACACTTTTGCTCTCTGTCAGCTCCTGTTCGTCGTCGGACATGTCGCGATCAAACATATCGTGTACCTCGAGCTGGTCGAGCGCGAATGGAAGCGACAGAAGGACGTTAAAGACGGCGGTGGGTCACGTTTGTATTTCTCTTGATCTCGGCTGAATGCTTTGGGCAGTGGAGAAGCAGCTGAACGCGAAGAATAAGGAGCGGGAAGAGTTGGACGCAGTTGCGGGCAACGCTGAAGACGAGATTGGCGAACGCATCGCTGGCGTTCGGGAAACGGAGCTGCTATATGGTCCCAACTCGCTGCTTGCGATCTACGGGCCGATGCTGGTTCGCATCTGCGGTAGCCCGAGCAAGTACAAGGTTCGCTTGGTTGATCTTCGCTTCCCATTCCTCATTGTCTTCAGAACCGCACACTCCGAGCCACGGCGACGTTATCGCTCAGCAAGTTCCTCTGCGTGTCGTCTCAGTTCTGCGACCAGAATCACCTGTTGCTGTTCAAGCTTCTCGAGATTTCGAAGAGCCCCGTCATTCGCAGCAACATCGTGATTGCGCTTGGGGACGTTGCGGTGTCGTTTAGCAGCATCATTGACGAGAACAGCAATGAGCTGTACAAGGGTCTTTCGGACGACAACCTTGTCGTCAAGAAGAACACACTCATGGTCCTGACCCACTTGATTCTCAACGGCATGATCAAGGTGAAGGGCCAGCTTGGTGAGATGGCCAAGTGCATCGAGGACTCGGACCAGCGTATCTCCGACCTCGCAAAGCTCTTCTTCAAGGAGCTTTCAACAAAGGACAACGCAATCTATAACAATCTCCCCGATGGTGCGTGTTCTTTTAATTAGTCCACGACATGCTCAGGCTTTCTGTAGTTATCAGTCATCTTGGGATAGGCGAGCATGCTGTCGACGAAGAGATGTTCCAACGTACACTTACTTACATCTTCTCCTTCATTGAAAAGGTTTGGGCTTTGTTCGCTGTGTTTGGCTATATTGACGCTTCTTGTAGGAGAAGCAAGCGGAGAGCATTGTCGAGAAGCTCTGTCAACGGTTCCAGATATCGGAAACCGAGAGGCAATGGCGCGATATTGCCTTCTGTTTATCATTGCTCCCGTTCAAGTCTGAGCGGTCGGTCAAAAAGCTCATCGAGGGCTTGCCTTTCTACCGCGACAAGCTTCATGAAGAAACGGTCTTTGAGCGTTTCACAGAGATCTTGACCAAGGAAAGTGCGCTATCTGTAAGTCCTCGTCGTTGCTCAAGTTCTTTCCCAGGCGCGCCAGAACAAGTCGCCAAACAAGCCCGATACCGAGTTGGCGGAGTTTGAGCAGGTTCGGGCTTCAGTTTGCCACTTCAACTTACGCTAATCGGGGTAGATTCTTGAGGAGCATCGTGCCCAAGGCGAAGAGGATCGGAACCTTGAAAAGCGCGCCCAGGGCAAGAAGGCCGCTGCAAAGAAGAAGGCATCAAAGCGAAGTGAGTTTGGATAGTGTCGCTGGATCGGAGGCTCATATTCCATGTTCAGAAGCACGCAAGAAGGTTGCGCCGGTGGAGGAAGACGACGAGGACGAGGAGTGATGTATTTATACCGTGCAGTAGCAGTAGCAGTACCATCTAATCTACCTACCATGTATTTGTTATATCAGCAACGCCTCCTTGACCATGAACCACGATGACACTTGGCCCGTAATACTTTATGTGTCCACAGACCAGGAGATTTATCTCTGCCACCACCTCACATGCCACCCCGAGCGTCCATTGGGCCCCCTCATTGAAGAGAACGCGGAGGTCTCGGATCGTTGGAACAAAAACCGCGTCTCGGTGTTCTTATACAAACCGTCGGATTGGCGGACCAAAGAGGGACGCAACAGCCTCTGCAATACCATCGATAACGCTCGCTGCATTCCATCTAACCACGGGCTCGGCGAGTATGGCGCCGACAAATACAAAGAAGCGTTAAACGCCATTTGGTTCGACACTGTCCGCGTTTCCGGTACTGCCGAGACGGAGGGACTCCCATTCTCCAACCCGCGCCTCATCGTTGTCGTTCACGCTTTAGGCGCCGTTCCGACTGCTGCAGCAGCCAAGGCATTCGAGCTACCAGCTCCAAGCGCCTTTGGGGCATGGACCTCCGAAGCTCAAGCTGCTCAGCAATCGTCGAACGCCATCCATAATCAATTCCAGCCGAAGGGCCGATTCTTACAGGACCTCCCCCATCCATTCCGTCACAACGCCTACGCCAACCTCAACGCCAACCTCACCTTTGTGGTGAACCAGACGAACGGCGAGGGGGAGCTCAGAGACTTCCTGCGACGCGTGAATCTCATTCACTTGAGCCCTTCGATCACAGCTTACATACGGTATTCGCGCAGGAAGACCTCGACGAGCTCGGGAATTTCGGCCATGAAGTGAGCAAGATTGCGTCTAATGGGCCGTGGTATCCGCACAAGGACAATCTGTTGGACGATCTGGTCGACCAGCTGCGCGTACTCGGAAGTAAGTTCGGCGTCACGTTCCGTCTGAGACCTCAAATCCACTGGCGCCACACTGGGGTCGCCAAGGCGCAGCCCGACATCTTGGCCTTTGTTGGGGAGATTCTTACGACTGTGGGCGAGATTAAGCTGGCGCACTCTCCCGGCGACGAAATTATGCAGCAAAACGCCTCCGCCAGGCTGGCAGGCTTCCAGGACGAGACGGTCAGAGCTCCATGGTCGGTATCCAACCACTAATGGTCGATTGTAGTATGACAATGGACGTCTGTTGAGGATGCTCCTTCTGACGCTGCGAGGGGATAAACTGACCGTCGGTAGCTTCCTCCGAGAAGCCGAGACGGGCCAGCACCAATCGCAGATATATACGACATTCAACCTCACCCCGCCCGAGTGCACCGCGTCGCCCACGCCGCTCCACAGTCTCCGCGTCGCGGCAGTCTTTGTTGTATTCTTCCAAGCCATGCAAGAGCTTGCCAACGATTGGAAACATCAAAGCTCCGTCCCCTCATGCCCCACCAATGTCTTGTGCCAAACTATCCTCGACAAAATCAGCGACATCAATCCCAACCATAGGATCTCGTCCATCGAGAGCCTATCTACTCTCTTGTATCTCGTCAAAATGGGTGATGGTTCCGTGCCGGGATTTATCGTGAAATTCGTCAAAGGGGAATACGGTGCACAGGCGCACAAAACGTTGTATGCCGCGGGTGTGAGTTGCGCTTCTCGTCATCTGGTATGGGCACTCAACGATCGTAGCTTGCACCAACACTCCATTCATGCCTGGACGAAAATCAAGGCGTCAAGACGGGATGGAGCGTTATCATCATGGACGAGGTCCGAGGCCAGCGCGCCAACGACCCGGATTTCAAAGCGCAACCGCTTCATTTTAAACAGTTAGCGCTCGTCATGACCGTCCTTCAACACCACAATCTCGTCCACGGTGACCTGCGTCCAGAAAATATAATTGTGAATGACAGCGGTCTATTCATTTGCGATTGGGACTGGGCCGGGGTTCAGAGTAAGGCTACCCGCTATCCTGACCTGAACCCCGCCGTGAAGCGCTCGCCTCTCGCCAAGACCCGGGGGCGTATCGCGTTTTCTCATGACATGTACCATTTAGCGGTCATTGACGAACTGTGGAGGGAGACAGGTCGCCTCCCAGTTCACTACTCAACTGTCGCTTATCCCGCTGGCCATGGCAAGCCATACGATCTGTGCAACATGACCGTCCCCAACCGCGACGAAGACGAATGCTCCTTCAACTCGACTGGTCACGAACGATTATATGCAGATTGAGGAGATGGCGCCGATTGCGGGTATGGACCTGCAGAGTGGCGGCAAGGGGAGAAAGAGGATCACGAAGCCAGCAAAAGAGCGAGAACAGAGCCTACTCCGCCTGTTGAGAGTTTGACCAAGTATATTATTGCTCTTTGTCAAAGACTAAGCAAACGAGGACCTGCTTGAAACAGCCCAAGTCGCTGTGCCGCATTCACGCAGCACGCGCCTGTATAGCCGACCTTGTCCTCGACATGTGGCTTTGGGTGATCGCCGTCGGGACCCAGATAAGATTGGAACTTTCTTCATCCGCCGTTTACTCTTGATGCGTCCACTTCCCGCAGCTGCATAAAGCGGCGTGGGGTGAGATCACCAAGTCCATTTCCGATGATGATAAAGGAATAAAAAGGAATAAAACTAGTGGTGCTCGCTCCTTTGACAAGCCTGTTTTCATGTCACCGGCGCGAGACTCTCATGTCCTCAGAAGCACTCGCGCACGTATATAACCAACCCGCAATCCGCTCCCAATGCTTCCACCGTCATGCGCCCCACTTCTATCCAGTCCGCAGTAATTGCCGTCGCCACTCTCTCTGGCTTCTGGGTTGCACGATGGCTCAGACGACGTCGCGCCGCAAGTAAGATCCTCGATAACATCCAAGGCCCGAAATCCAAGTCATTCATGGCCGGGAACATGGCCGAAGTCTTCAACCACGACGCTTGGGACTTTCACCAGGACATTGCGCGCCAGTGTGAGTTGTTCAGAACATTGTTGTAATCCTCGGAGCCCAAATTGCTGTAGACGGCGGTCTCATTCGAATTAACGCGCTCCTTGGCGTAAGTTGCTCTTAACTGGTCCAGGGCACGGTCTTAGTATTGCGATTCGGTAGGAGCGCCACATTTATGTCTTTGATCCCAAGGCGCTACACCAAATTATGGTGAAGGAGCAGGGAGATGTCTTTGAAGAAACCGACTCGGTGCTGAAGTACGTTGAGAGCCTTCTTGAGGACCACGGCCTGAGCATCGCAGGGGAACGCGGGTATCGTTTGGCGAAGGATTGCTTTCTTCCACCGGTGCGTTGCTTGCCTCTACCTGGTACCAGCACCGAATATTGAATACGGGCTATAGGCGAACAACATCGGAAACAGCGCAAGATGCTCAACCCCGTATTCAGCGCGGCGCATCTCCGTGCTATGGGTACGCGAGGCCGTTCAGCCCCGATAGCTGCTGAATCCTTGCAGTCCCCATCTTCTTCCAAGTCGGCAAACGGGTGCGCTACCAGGGTCCTAGCTGGGATCCGCTCCTGACGTTCCCAGCTCCGCGATTCCCTTACTCTCAGAGTTAAGAACGGGACAGATGAGGTGCGGTATGAAGCTCTTCGCGACGGCTTGCCTAACCGTCGTGTACTAATAGGTCGATATTTTGGTGAGTCGTCTGTATGTTAGCCTTCGGTCAAAGGTTGAAGTTGTGAATCCTTAGCTATGGATGTCCCGGACGGCGCTCGAGCTCGTGGGGCAAGCGGGACTCGGATGGACCTTCGATTCTCTCACTACAGACGAGGCCCCAAAGTACATCAAGGCGTTTAAACAGCTTGGGTTTGTACACTACACCGACACCAGGGATTTGCACCGACCTTTTCTTTATCGTAGCATCGCCACGTCCAAGCCGTCCATGGCGATTCTCGCCCTCTACGTCCTGCCCTATGTTTCCGAGATTGGTTCACCAAAGTTCCGGCGCTTTATGGTGAATATTCTGCCATGGAAGGACCTGCACCTCGTCCGAGATGTGTTGGATACGTTGTGGGCAACGGCCGTCCAAATATACCAGACGAAGAAGGCCGCACTGGAGGCCGGGGACGAGGCGGTTACAACGCAAATTTCGAAAGGCAAGGATATTATCAGCATTATGAGTACGTCGTTTTTGTCTTTGTTGCGGTTTACTGACGCATGGATAGTGAAGGATAACGAGAACGCGTCGGACTCGGATCGACTGTCAGAGTCGGAAATTCTTGGCCAGGTATGTGGTTATTTCGAAGAGTGGATGTGACCTCACTTGCAACACAGCTCAAGTACGCACCCGCTACCTCTCGAGAGTGTTGATCTGACCATTTGTAGCGTGCTCGTCTTTGCCGCGACGGACAGTGAGTTGGTGCATATCATGCTGAGGCGTTTACTAACCTGGACAGCAACGTCTTCCGCGTTGTCGCGAGCGCTGCATCTTCTTTCTGAGCGCCAGGACATCCAGGACAAATTACGTGCAGAGCTCAAAGAGGCTCTCGAGAACGAGCAGGAATTGACTTATGAGCAGCTGACAAACCTGCCCTATCTCGACGCTATCACGCGGGAGACACTTCGTCTGTAGGCCGAGTTGGTTCTTTCACGCACCCAAGCTCATCATGAATAGCTATCCGCCCGTTGCATCCATGAACCGAGTGTAGGCCCTCGATTTAGTCAATGAGCTTGACCCTGACCGTCTCGCAGCGCGAAGAAGGATGCCGTGTTGACGCTCATGACTCCCATTACTCTAGCAGACGGAACTGTGACGACAGAGGTCCCGATTCCCGCTGGAACAGGCATCATAATCTCTATAATCAACTCGAACCGCAATCCCGAATTGTGGGGGCCCGACGTCCTCGAGTGGAAACCGGAGCGCTGGCTCGAACCGTTGCCCGATTCGGTCATCAACGCAAAGATACCTGGGGTATATTCCCATCTGTCCGTGTGCCGCTGCGTTTGTTTTTGCATGAGTTAATGCTGTTCTAGTATGACCTTCAACGGCGGCGGCCGCTCATGCATTGGGTTCAAGTTCTCTCAACTTGAAATGAGTGCGTAGACCGCGTGTCTTCTTATTGCCCGCTGACAGACAACAGAGGTCGTTCTATCGCTTCTTGTCAGCCGTTTCCGGGTGTCGCTTTCAGACAAAAAGATCAGCTGGAAGATGTCCAACGTGGCGATTCCGACGCTGGAGGGTGACAAGGACAGCAAGCCGCAGATGCCCATAAAACTGGAGATTATCGAATAGTTTATTCACGCCTTAGAGCCCTATGAACGCTGATATTACGCGCCTTTTTCCGTTAACCGTTCTACGCGTTAAGTCATGTGACCGCATCATTGTTTGGTGCCTATTGAGCCAAGAAGGCGAGTGCGAGCTCGAGATTTGCCCAAGACTACGAGAGTATCCAGAAGAGGAGGCCCATCCTGTGACACTGCTCAGCGGGAGGTTGTAAGATTAGAAAATAGCTACCTTCATTGCAGTCAGCGCATATCTGACTATGGGGAGGAACAGCGGCGTTTTTAGCTGCTCTTTCACTGCCGAGATACATTCAGAGATGGCAGCCGTATCCCATACTGGCGTCAGGTCCAGCGCGGCGGCGAACGTGGTCAAAATTCGTTCTAACCAGTCAAATCAGGTCACGTCCCAGGAGCGACAAACCACCGACCTAAATCCTCAGACGAAGCTTTTCGAATCATTTGCTGCGCCTCCTTGGTCGAATAATCTGGCTCGACAAAGAGAAATGGCGCAAGAGTGACCATATCTCGAATATTGACTACCCGACTCTGGTTGGCATAAGTGGGCGACGGCAAAAATATGAGGGATACCCACATCCAAGACACGAATTACGCTCTGGACGTATTCAGGTGCGGTATATTCGGGTCTGTGCGGGATTAGATGTGTCCTACCATACACGAACAAGCGCACGAAATGTCACCAAGAGGTTTAGTCTCGTCCATCCAGCTTCTGACGCGCCCGGAAACTCCTTCCAGCCCAGCTACCGTTTTCGCCTTGCGTAGGAGATGTTGGCGATTGAGGTACGCGAGCTTCCCTTGATCGAGGGACGAGGACCGATGCGTAAGGGCCGAAATGTCGAACTGGAAGTAGTGAGCATATGCGTCAAGTTAAAGTTAAAATAGATCAACCTCGGAGATGAGCTCTTCCATCGTCATGACCTTTGTGCTTACGGGAGCTGCCTTGATGGTGGGCTGAGGGTCTGCTGGGGCTTGTTCGGGGGCGTTTGAATCGGGCACTGGTTCATGTTGGGCGCCCCAGCCAGACAACGCGAGCCAGTTGAGCAGCGCATCGCGCTCCCATCCGCGCGCCTAGAGTAGTAAGCACCGACCTGATGAAGGAACGCGCAAAGTACAATATAATCTTCTACTTTTACATCGCCATTGCGTTTGCTCATCTTGCTCCCGTCTGGGTTTACGAGAACCGGAACGTGAGCGTATTCTGGCGGTTCGAGACCGAGGGCGGAGTATATATCGAGATGGAGAGGGAGGGATGTAATCCATTCCTATCTAGAGTGAGCACCACGCGAAACAGCAGGATAGCACCCACCCCCCCACGGAGAACATGGGTGATTCCCATGGTGTGGTCGTCAACTACATTCGCCAGGTGGTAGGTCGGGTAGCCGTCGCTCTTGAGTAGAACGGGATCTGTCGCTAGCGAACCGTGCGCATCTTTCAACGGCCCAAAGACCAAGTCGACCGTTGGCCGACGTGCAAAAACGCCGCCAGTCTTATATGCGATGCGAGTGAGCATGGCGAATTCTTAGCGTATGAGTAACGTACGTTGAGCCGTATGATGTACTTTTCCCCCGCTCGGACGCGACGCGCGACTTCTTCCTCTGTTAGGTGCAGACAACGGCGGTCGTAGGTGGTGTTGGAGCCAGTCCGCGCGAGCTTTTCGCGAACCTCAGTGAGTGTATTCATAGAGCAGAAACAGCGGTAAGCGTGGCCAGACTGCAGCAGGAGTCGATATTCGCGGGTAACGGACACCAAAGGGTGCATACATTGAGTAGCTTCGTTGAGTATGAGCGATAGAGGTCAAGACGCTCGGACTTTGTAAGGTGTAAGAGCGCAAATATTGGGTGTAATGACAATGGTTTACTTGGAAATATGGAGCGTGAGGTCCACCACGCCCCGGCCCTGGAGTTGTGAGATTAACGCGCAAGTGCGGATAGAATGTTACCGTAGTCATAGTCCAGTCCAGCCCAGTTTAAAGCGCGCTGAATACCTTCCACAGAGCCGGGAACAGAACGCGTCTGGATTGTTAAATAACACGAAGCCCAGAAATTCGCAGCTCACAGCGTCGGTATCCTCGACGCGAAGCAGCCACTTGCCCTTTGTCTTGCGAGCGTATAGATGGTTGAAGAGGGCCATCCTGAGTCCCCCGAGGTGCAGCGCACCTGTGGGCGAAGGCGCGAACCGGAGGAGTATCATGGCAGTCGAGGTCAGAGCCCAATCAGCCATTCTCAACACCCTGAGGCTGGGAATGATTATACCTGGCCTTCTATCCGTCCTTCTCCGCGTCCTACTCCGGAGATCTTCATCGAAATCTTCCCTCTTCCTTAATGTCGCCACCTTCCTCCCTGCCTTCTTTCTTTCCAACTACCTCATCAAAATTGGCTGCCCCATCTAGAATGACCGCTTCTCCACCGTCTCCCAGCCACCTCCTTCGCTCTCACTCCCATGAGATTACGGCCGTCTTCGTCTCCGAGGACAACGACCGCATCTACTCTGGCGACGCGTCTGGCCGCGTCGTCGCAACCTCGACGCGATCGCTGCGCCCGATTCTTTCGTGGGCGCCGCACACAGACAGCATCCTGGGTGTCCAGGAGTGCGGCGCTAGGATCTTCACGTTAGTGGCCTAGAAATTGGTGCAGCTAGATATTCAAGATCTTCAGCCATTCGCGAGACCACAAGCTTCACGTCTGGACGCGTTTGGACGACATTCCGTCCTCGGAACGCGTCGGGGGCTCCGCTGCGCTCGTCGACTTGCCCACGCCAACGCTTTGCTACTCCATGGATGTCAACTCGCTCAACTTTTGTCGATTCTCTCTACTACCGGGACAGTCTGAAGACGCCTTGATTGCGCTACCTAATCTCGTCGAGTCTTCGGAGGTGTGTACCGTTCTCAACATCGTCCCACTCCCACATGAAATACCGACAATAGGCGGACATCTGGTCGCTCCCTTCAAAGCAGCGAATACACGCCTCCGTCGGAACGCAGCGGAAGCAGAACATCTTCTCCACACAAGGACGCGAAGGGATGAAGACTGGGATTATCATGTCCCTGCACTTGTTCCGCGGGCCACGACCTTCAGAAGGATCTTCTTCAAGTAGTGGAGGGGAGCTCAGGCTGCTTTGTGCTTACGAAGATGGCGGAGTTGTATTGCGTCGTTTCGTTGGCAGTGGAACACATGTTGGTCCTGAACAAGAGATTTCGATTGAGGGACGAGGGTGGGATGTTATTTGGCGTCACAAGCTGCACGTTGAGTCCAGTGGGTGTCTTCTTCGGCGCGTTTTTCTCTTATAACGCTGTTCAGTCATGGCGATGCGAGTGTCGCGCGACAACTCGTTCGCTTTGACCGTGTCGGCGGACAATCTCGTCGGCAAGTACGATCTAAGCTCAACAAAGGAATCAGAGTCGGGGACGATACACCGCACAAAGCATCCAAAAAACGGATGTGTGGCTATCCGAGACGATGGTCGGGTTTGTGCTGTTGGTGGCTGGGACGGGAGGTCTACCATTTCTTTAAACGACTGTGCAGATTTTGACGCGTTGTAGCGTGCGGCTATACTCGACAAAGAGCATGAAGCCGCTGGGGACGCTGCGATACCACAAAGGCGCGTCTCAGGCGGTCGAGTTCGCTCATTCGGACGCGGGCGCCGCCGACGACGACGAGTTTACCTTTGAGGAACAGCGGGCGCGGGCGCGATGGCTGGTAGTGGGCTCCAAGGACCATCGGGTTTCATTGTGGACTCTGATGAGTTTTGAAAAGACTTGAGACAACCGTTTCGTTTATGCGTGTGTGTACTATAGCGCGCTCAGTTGATCTTGAGCCACTCGTCCATCCCTTCCCACAGCTTTTTCTTCTTGTCCTCGAACAGTGCGCGACGCTTCTTTATGCAACCCTGACAGAACTTCTTCCTTGAAGCGTCCGGCCCGCTAGACCCCATCGCATCGACCAGTTTATCGAAACCCAAAAACACATCCAGGGCGTCCTTGTGTCTGCCGTCTCGTTGCGCCGCGGGCTGGACCACGACATCGTCGACAATCTGCCACCACATGCGGCGTGCACCTGAATGGCCTTGCGAGCATGGGACCCCCACCACGGTGCAGTCCAGGGAGACGTTCCACAAAGCGCTGGTCCACGCCGCGGAGAGGCGTTTCTGAACGTCGACGAGACGGACAAGGTCGTCTGTGCCTAAGCGACCTAGTCCGGTGGATTCGACGAGCTTATCTTGTACGAGGGTGGTATCGGGTGACTCCGAGTCCGGATCGAGTTCTTCAAAGTCTGCGACTGTGGGTGCGCGGAGAAGCTCGTAGAATGCACGTTTGAGAATGTGGGGTATGTTCCATTCGCGGGCGAGAAGAATCGCGTCTATGGGGTTCGGGGCAGGAGAGGAGGTAAGGTTTTCGAGCTTGTCGCTGAATAAGTCGTTGATGACCTCCGCGGCGTAGTCCTCGAAGCGTCGAAAGTCCAAATAACGAGCGGCACGGTAGATGGCCAGGATCTTGGGGAACGGGGGTTGTCTGTGGGCAAACGAGCTGCAAGGAGGTGAGCCTTGCAACTGTGCAGCCACGAACGAACAAATACGCACATTCCCTCGTCCATGGCACTCAAAAGTTCTGCAAAATCTTCCGCGGTCCCAAACGCGTCCATGATGTAAATTTCCGGCTCGTTGCCCTCGGCGGCTTCAATCGTGATTTTCGCGATAGCTTCCCTCTCCCAGTCATCCATATCAACATGGCCGCCAGCGTGTGTCTCGAACAGCTTGGAGAGCAGGACGGACTGAGTCGCAATGCGGCTGCGGTGGAGCTTGAACTCGGTTGTCGCAAACCGGAGTCGGAGGTTTCCGTCGAGGGCCCAGAAGACGGGATGTTTGGAGATCGTGGGCTCTAGCTGGAGTCGTTTATTTGCGAATGGGGCCTCTTGTTCGTCTTCACGCTTGCGCTTGGCCGGTTCGGCAGCGGTGAGCCCAGGGGTTTCGAGGACGCCGTCCGGGGACGAGTCTGCGCGCGCTTTCGAAGAGCGCAGCGAATAAGTCGCGGCCATGTTGTGGAGCGGAACAAGTTCCAGGAGCGTGACCCAAACAATCAAAGATATCATATGTCGCGACCTGACGCGTCTACCTACTCTATCTACGCCGCAACCGCCTTCGGAGCCTTCTACATTCACAGTCAGAAGTGCATAAAGATTCAAAGAGGCCACTCACATATCCCACATTTCCAAAATCATACTCAATCCCAGCCTTGGCCAGCTTTTGTTGCCGTTGCTCTTGCCGCTTCAGCAGACGGTCTGTGCTCCGCAGCTGCTGCTCCTTGGTGCGCGGCTAGAAGCTGTGTTAGCTTGCGGACCACGCGCATCGGAACGGGGATACTTTATTGTGTTCGGACTGCGCTAGTCGCGCTTTCGGTACAGGGCGCCATTTTCGATTCGCACCAATCCACAGCTCGGGGTGGACCTCGTCTTTGGGAATGACCTTGCACTGAAGGATGTGGCCCATGAGGAGGTAGTTGTCCATCGTCTCGGCGACGATCTGTGCGACGGACGAGGAGTCGAATTCAATGAAGCCGTAGTGCTTCGATTTGCCTGTCTGGACCGGGATGAGCGAGAGTTGCTTTATGTTGCTAGACAGCACCTTTTTGTTGCGAGAAATCCGTATCCGCGTAACGTTGCCAAACTGCGTAAAGTACGCTTTGGCTTGCTCTTCGTAGAATCCGTGGGGTATCCGGCTCAGTACAAGGACGCCGCGGTCCACGGCCTACGCCGAATTAGAAAGCTGCATGGAAAGATGGGCAGCAGAACGAACTGGTTTCCGTTTCGCGTTCTCGAGCTTCCGTTTCACGGTTGCATCATCCTTTGCGATGGTCGGCAGCTTTGCAATGTCTGCCGCAGAAACCTCGACGTCCATGTAGCCCTCATCGTCAGACGAGTCCTCGTCGTCAGTCGATAATCCGTGTATAACATCGTCGTCGTCCTCCGCATCGACTGGTATCGGTGAAGGGCTCCGCGCCTTGCCCTTCGCCTTGCTAGCGGGTGCAGAGACATCGGCAGCCTTTTCCTTGGCCTTCTTCGTCGCTTTCACCGGAGGCGCCTCCTCGGGTTCGTCTGCAACGACATCCCTCGACTTTTTCTCCTTCTTCTCCTTCTTCGACGGTTTCTCCAAAGGCGCAGACTCTTGCAAAGCGGGTTCATCCTTCTTCTTTTTCTTCTTCTTGTCAGATTGCGCGTCAGCAGGAGGCTGCAGGGCATCGTCCGCTTTCGCAGCCTTCTTCTGCTTTTTGGCGGCTTTTGGCGCCTCTTCGACAGATTCCGGAGCAGGGGTCTCGGGCTCAGGCTGTTTGCGCTTTTTGGCCGTCTTGGGCTTGTCGGCAGTAAGAGCCTGTTCCTTTTCCGATTTTTTGGATTGCTGCAACGGCGTCAAGTTAGATTTGGACACGGATCGCACTGCGGCGCACCTCGTCTGCCTCCTTCACAGACTTTTTTCTCTTCAATGCGGGCGCAGCATCGGACGTCTTGCGCTTGGATTCTGAGGGCATGACAAGCAGACGAGGAATTCTTGGACGTGACTGCCGCGACTTGATGCTAGCGACGACGCGCAAAGATTTCTTCGAGGACGAAGAGCTCTACATCTACAATGAGGACGCCATAGTCTCGCTCGAACAGCTCTTGCAGGTCAATCTCAAGCACGATATTCCACCCTCTCGACCCGCGCAGCTCGAATCTCCGCCACCAACCTCCGTGGGCAGGTATGGCAGCATTTGCGCGTCCCCGCTGACCATTGCACAGTATTTCCCCTCTTATCTACGCCAAGAACCATTTCATTGCTCCCCAGACCGCTACCTCCTTCTCTGTGCGGCAGCCATCCTCTCTCGTTGTTGCACTCACCCAAATACAGTATCCGACCTCCGGAGTACGAAGATACTCCCAGCGCAGCGAGGACGCGTAGGCGCTGGTCAAAGGCTGTGGCTGTCGATGCACAGTGGATATTGGAGGAGGGAGCTAGGATGCCACCAGTGAAGAGCATGCCTTTGAATCGCTCGATGAAAGCACTGAATCCCGGCAGCCATTCCGCACCGGCCGTGTCCTACATGTTGGCGCACCAATGGATAGCGCTGCATCTGGAATTCTTCACGTATACCGAGACCAAACACCGCGCAAGACGCGTCCGCCGGTTCCGCGCTCCCAATTGCAGCATCGGCCGTATGGGCTCATTTGCGTTCCGTTCGTGCCTGCGTCAGGATCGATACCGAGTGTGGAGGTGGTTGAGGAGCGTACTGTGCGGCGACGGACAAGGCATTGTAGGCGTAGAAGAGAGCTGTAGTTGGGAACAAAGCACACTTGAGATGAACAACCACCCCCTCACGTCCACGCCCCCGCCGCAGAGCGCGTTTTCCATCCCATCCATCCCGCGCCTCCCCTCCCCCATCGCGCCGCTCGTCTATAAACTCCTTTTCCTTCGGCCCTCAGCAGCTCGTGGATTTGTACCTCGACGCCAACACCTCAGCCACCAGCTCCCTCGATCCAAACCGCTCCATCCTCCCGGTGTCCCCGCTCCGCTCGTCCCCGCGCCACCAACGCCCAAAGGAAAATAACACCACCAACCGCGGCCCCCATCCGCTCGCAAATGACACCTTCAACCAGGACGAGTCGAGTGAGAGCAGTACCGAGTGGAACATAATAGACCGGATGCGGCTCTGGAGGCATGACGCCCTCATGCAGCATTTATACGAGACAGCTGCGTTCTGGGGCGACAAGGTCCTCTCGTGGACCAGTGCGTCCTGTTTTCGGTTCCGCAATCGCCGCTGACCACTCTCTAGGCGACGCCAACGACGCGTTCTGGTTGGCGCAGACCTTCTTCATGACACACCAGTACTCGCGCGCCGAACGCCTCCTCACGCGGCCCTTTTCAACCAATCCGCCGAAACGGTCGTGGCCACTGAATGGCCCTTTTGGCAAGGGCAAGGAACGCGAACGCGAAGCGCCGACATTGGAACGCTTGCCGATAGAGCTTAATGAGGTCCCGAAGGAGATGCAAGGCAACGTTTCGAGGCTCGTGGACATGAGCGTCGCGTGCAGGTACCTGGCAGCGCAATGCCAAGTTCGACAAGGGAATTGGGCAGGCGCAACCGAGATGTTGGGGGAGGCGAATCCATTTCGGAATTCTGGTGCGCACTTGTTTTCCTCGATGGGGTCTGTTTTCAACGTTCTGGAGGTCGGAGTGGGCCTACGATACCCAATCTCGATGGCGGAATCAAGGTATTTCCTGTGTACTGCCTGTATCCCTTCAACTCAGCTTGCTAGATTGAAGCCTCCATGTGCCATCTTCGCGGGATCCTAATGCTCAGGCTTAATCGCGGAGACGCGGCCAAGCAGTGTTTTATGGAAGCGTTAGCGTTGGACATCAAGTGTTTCGATGCTTTCGAGCAGCTCGTAACCGGAGAGATGATGTCTCCCGACGAAGGTAGTCACCCTTGGTGCTTTCTTTAGCTTCCTTACGCACTATAGAATGGGAGTTCATCAGAGGACTCTCGTATGCGCAACAAACGCCGCAAGACGCCGAGTTTGTGCAACTCATCTATACGGTCAGATTGCGAAAATACAAGCATGAAAGGGAACACTCTCTTACCCGAGAACGCCTCATTCACGAATATGAGCTGACCGACAACGCCGATGTCCTGTTCAGCTTCGCCGATGAGCTTTACACCAAGTTCCGATGGGCAGACTGTTTGAAGTTTACAACGAGGTATCATTTATTCGACTTGTCTGGATAAGCGCTAATCGTCGCAGGATCCTCGGCCTCGTCTCGATACACAACCCTACGATGCCGTTGCATATTGCATGCATGTACCACCTTCCACATATGCACGCAAAACTCTTCATACTCGCGCACGAGATGGTCGATCGCGAGCCAGAAAATCCACTCAGTTGGTACGCGGTCGGAGTTTGGTATCTGAGCCACTCCAAGTGGGCCGAGGCGCGGCAGTACTTTAGCAAGACCTCGCTCATGGACCCGCGTTTTGCCCCTGCGTGGATCGCGTTCGCACACACCTTTGCGTTAGAGGGCGAACACGATCATGCGGTGACCGCGTACTCGACTTGCGCCCGGA
This sequence comes from Mycena kentingensis (nom. inval.), assembly GCA_014461125.1. NCBI lineage: Eukaryota > Fungi > Basidiomycota > Agaricomycetes > Agaricales > Mycenaceae > Mycena > Mycena kentingensis (nom. inval.). The sequence goes on along the minus strand of JACAZG010000003.1, from coordinate 2,722,293 downwards.
TGTTCACAGGGTACGTCGGCTATTGCAGCAAGATTTCTTCTAACGATGGTGCAGCTCGCACATGCCGCTCATGTTTGTCGGAATGGAGAATATCATGTTGTCGAATTACATGCTGGCGGACGAGGCACTCAACGCCGCTCTCTCGATGTGTGATGGTGATCCTTTACTTGCGAACGAACTCGGTGTCATGGCGTTCAACCATGCCAAGTGTGTAGCTCTTATCTCAGTCCGTGATCGATTCTGACAATGCGCACCAGCTACGAGAAGGCTGCCTCGTTCTTCAGCAGAGCCCTCGATCTTGCACAGACGACCCAAAGCCCATCGAAGACGTGGGCCGTGACGCATCTCAACCTTGGGACGTGCTACCGCAAGATGCAGCAGTTCGAGCTCGCAGAGGCGTCCTACCAAAGAGTGCTGGACCTCGATCCGCGGCACCCTCAGGCACTCGGGTTCATGGGCATCGTGTACCACCTGACCGACCGCATCGACAAGGCGATCCTCAAGTACCACGAGGCGCTCAGCGTCGAGCAGCTCAACCCGCATATCATCGAGCTGCTCAATATCGCGCTAGACCAGACATCGGCGGTCAGCCCGGATATGTCCGACTTCAAGTCGGTCGTGCGGAATCTGAGGGACAAGTATTCGAAACATAACAAGAAGGATGTGAAGGGGAAGCAGAGAGCAGAATTTGGAGATGGGGACGCGATGCATATTGGCTGATGTATTTCGATAGTTCTAACCAAATTTGGTGACAAACTCAAATCCCGGGTAGAGTAAAGTCTGGCAGCGGCGGCCAATTGCCCAGTTTAGCTGGATCCCCGCCAATGCGAACCCAGGTAGAGTGCGACGGCGTCGGTCCATCGAGGATGAACAACTGGTGCCATCCTGGCGGAGAGATGTTCGCGTTCGGCGGCGCCGTGATGACACAAACGTTGCCTGCACCGCCTGCATTGCCTTTACAGGTTATTTTGGGGAAGATCACTCGTGCGCCGAACGTGTTTCCGTGCGTACTCGAGGTTGCTTTGCGGCGCGTCAGCGGAGCCTCGAAATAATGAAGATGACTGCCCACCGGCGATGAGCGAAGCGCGTATTGTAGCCGCTGTCCCTTGATGCACAGTCACTGTAACACTATGCTCGCTCCCGTACGCCCAATCGGTGTTGGAAATCGTAAAGGACGGCTGGACGAATGCGTTGTCGAGGTACGGAGGGATGTAGACTTCGACCCGGAGCTCTTCTGGGTTGATTTTGTCCTCAGGATCAGAGCCAGAAACCAGAACACGTCCGTCGGGGAGCAAGATGGCCTGAAGAGGAGCGTGAGAATGCATGTTGTGTTATCCGTTGACGCACCTCGGAGTGGTACAAACGCGCGACGATTGTTGTGTTGAGAAGTGCTATGCGTTGGTTGACGGGTTTGGATGGGTCGTACAGTACCTGAAGAGAGTTAGTCGAGCTATAGGAGATACGACAAAACTCACCGCGCTAAGATTCGGATCGGACGCAAGCCCAAAGCCTGGGGAGTTCAAAAAACATCGGGATACTGTGAATTATTTCTCCCACCAGCAGCTCCAGAAACCGCCCCGTTCATGATCATGAACGTGCCATCCGCCAACGGAACCATGCAAGGCATAACGCGGCGCGATGGCATCCGTTCCAACACCCAACGCGGATTCTCTGCCTCTGGCTGGATCGACACGCAGTTGTCGAGCGCAACGTGGGGCCCGGGCGTCGACCCGCCGCAGATGAGCACCTCGAGCGGATCGGTGTAAGGCCACTTCTGCGGGAGGAGAACGGCGGCACCCTCGAGCGGGTATGTTCGCCCGCCATCCGCTAGTAGGCGCTGTAGTATGACAAAGTGGAACGCAAAGAAAGTGCGGCGTACGATCGTTAACTGCCGCTGGTGCATTTGGCAGGGTCTTTATGGTGTCGAACGTGTGAGGGTTGAGGATGCGAGCCTCGTTATAGTACACTGATACGGAGTTGAGTGTCGGAGGTTGGATAGCGGGGAGCCGACGTACTGACGAAAATGTTGCCGCTTGGTAGCGCGAAGATGAAGGGGTACACTACACGCAAGTTGGGTTTATTTCTGAGACTAACGCGGAAGCTCACTCACGGTTGTTGGGATCTGTTCGATTCAACCAATCCAAGAAAACTGTCGTATCCCCTCCCTTTGGCGTTGGGAGAATCTCAAGATTTGGCTGAGGCAAGTCGTTTGCGCCGATTTCTCCGCCCATAACCAGAACAGTGCCATTCGGAAGCATCGCCGCAGCTGCAACAAGTAATTAGCCTTTGTCTGAGCGGGAAGTCGAAACGCCTGACTTGGATACCACCTCTGCCTCTGCAGCTTCAACTCCTGGAAGTTCTCTTCCCAATCGTTGGTTCCGTTGACTCCTGGCACGCCGTCGGGGGTGTACAGCCTGACACCCTTTGTTGAGTCCTCTGACCAGCCACCGACGTTGAGCTGGCGTCCCGCTTTGTCTGGTAGAATGATGCTTCCGGAGCAGAAGACATTGGATTTAACGTGCATAGTGCGGTAGGCGGCGGTGAAGTTGTGCGCTAGGCTGATATCGAGTTCGTAGGCGCCGGTTGTGTTGTCGAAGCTGTCGGCGTTTCAACACCGCAAAAGAAGAGAGAGAGAAACCGAACAAAGAGGGCGACTTTTCGAGGAATGTGACCTGGAGACGGCGTGAAATGCTGAACGTTTATCGCAGCTGAACGCAATCACCTTGTTGTTGATGTTGAGCGTTGCGATGAGCGGCGCGATTAGCCTATCACAACTGAGCGTCCTAATGGTCCGAGTAAGTTCTTGCTCACCCAGGAACTGCTCAGTATGAGATGGCTGTCCAACAACAGGTACACTTCGGGACGTACCAAAGAACTAGGCAAGTTGAACCGTGGGAAGATTGATCACATAGTTGGCGCACCTCATATCTGCCCATCGCTGCGGGAGAATCCCAAACAGGTCCTTGTCCCTTCCACGTGTAATATTGCACTCGAAAAGGGCCACCGCAGAGGAACGCCGGGTCCCCGGAGCAGACCGAGTTGCAGTCACTCTCCGCCGTCAGCTTCATCCCACTTGCGACGACATCCGAGACGTCCCCGCAGACTGTGATGGAGTTTGCGAGCTAGTTATAGCAGCGGGGAGGTACATACAGCATTGGTTCGAAATTTCCATACCACCCGCCGTGTACCCAAATGCTGCGCATTGTGAGAGACAAGTTGTCGCGGAGTTGTTGTTCTGGAGGATTAGCTGCCACGGGAATATATTTCCTTCTCCGTTCGGCTTCTCCCTAGGGCTCTATTAGGAACATATTTGTGCAAGCAAGCTCAATGCCACACATCAAGCAACCCTGGTATTCCCACAAGTCAGGCAAGCTGGTATTTTGCGCTGTTGGCACTGGAATAATCGTAATGTTGCCGTCTGGGACGGTCGAGTAGATAGAAAGTCGATCTGTCACGGTGAGTTGACTGAGTTAGCGTCGCAGGCAGCAAGGCGTACCGCCAGCGCCACAAGCCTGAGTAGAATTACCGCCACAAGGCATGTTGCAGTCTGCGGCTGGAGCCGGAGCTGCTCCCTGAATCAGAGCATTTCCGCAAACTAATGTCGGATATTAGCAAGCGTAGAAGACGCAAAGTGAACGGACAGCATTGGACCTATGATGATGATAAGTTTCGTAGCGGCAAAAGCGTTGAACGTACAGAAAATTCTCCGCCGGCGATCGTAAAGTTCTTCTCGCTGCAAGTCGCAACACAGTTCTCCATCGTCATATTTGGGTCGTCGGGAATTTCTGTAGTCAGAACCCGTCCGTGTGCGCCGTCGCTAGAGGTATTTTGAGCTCTCAAGTGGACAGAAAAGGGCAGGGTTCTTACACGAAACACCCAACGTACGCCCAAGGCTCCGGCAGGCCTGTGGCGATCGCTGTAACTCCCCCTCCATTATTACCTCCGCCACCTCCACCTACCGGGGGCGGCGCCGGAAGGTCGGTTCCCGTATAGTTGTAGAGAGTGAGTCGATTGGGACCGCCGCAGCTGTTCATTTCGACGCGTAAACACAACACCGAGATAAACACCGCCACAATGGAACTTACAATTCGGAGCTGTTGCCGGCGCATACCATGCTGCAATCGGTGAGTGGTTCCGAAATTCCGCCATTCGAAATCGCCATTCCACAGTCTGTCGGCGGCTATTAGGAACGCAGTTCCGAGGTGGAAGGAGACGCACAGCATTCATCGGCGAACTCGGTTCCTGGATGAACAAAGATCAAAGAACCGCAGGAAGATAAATTTGAAACAGGCCGTACCTGCCAGTGGCATCCCTGCCGCAAAGCAAGCCGAGGTGCAGGTCTCGAGCGAGACTTGACTGCCGGGGATGTTCATTCCGTCTAAAAGTGTTCGGCCCTGGCCATCGACATTGTCACTTTGACCAGCGATTGAGTTGCCAGCAGATGTTTGACGAGACCGCGCGCGCGTACCTGTAGCAGCCAAGCAAGACCCAGTCTCCGATGGACGCGGGTATGGAAGGCGGGGGAGGTGGCTCGGCGCCGCTCCAGAAGAGATTTAAGAACCCCGCGCCGCCGCATAATCTAATAACTTGTGGGATTTGAGGTGAAAATAGCAGGCGAACCGGAGGGAGCGCACTCTGAAGCATCTCCGGAACAAGGCAAGTTGCAGTTGGACGAGGTTGAGTTCACTGCGGTCTTCCGGATAAAATTATCACAGTCTGTCGTTGCGTCGGACTCGGAACACTTTACTGGAGAAATCTCACAGCATTCTTGCTGCGCTCGACGTCAGCGGAGATAAAGGCGCGAATAGCACACCAACCCTAAATTCCACACCCGCGAAGATGAAGTCTTTCGCATCACAGAACGCGATGCAGTTCTATGCACACGGTCAGCTTATTGGCACGACGCCACGACCCGGAGATAGACCTCGACCGTCATGTTGCCGGGATCCGTTGTCGTCGCTCCGGTCAATGTACGTGTGCCGGGGTTGTCTCTGCAAATAATTCATGAATACAGGGAAAGGCTCGGAGGGCTACGCACGTATAGCATCCGGCGGTGGACCAATTTCCAGGAAGGTTACCTGGAATGGATTGTCGGGGGATATTTTGGGGAGACGATAGGACCTGGCACCATCTATCATCCAGGCAACGCAGAGAGAAGATATTTTACCGTTGGAAGGACGAGAAGCAGCCATATCATGGTGGAACGCACTGGACTTGCAGAGACTCCCGCGAACAGAAACCAGGCTTTATACCTTATGCACATCTATTTCCGAGATAGAGGCACCTCGGACCAGAAGAACGAGATGCCGAAAACAGAACAAGGCGTCACCCCTGGAGTGTGGCAGGCGCATTGCAAAGTTTGTTGTCGTGGTGGAAAGAGACAAACACTCATCAGAGCTTGATCTGGCCGCTAATCCAGAACAAAGAAAATCATAAGGGAATTACGAACAGCAGCGGGGATTTACCGAAAAGCTAGCGCGGATGTGCGAATTCTGTATGGACCCTTGGGGGTCTACAAGACCGGCTGGTTCGAGCCTACCTTGGGTGGTCATCACTTGACTCGGAGTATACTGGATTGCAAACAGTCCGCTGCGTGGCATCGTGCATATCGCGGAGTTCATTAACAGCAGAATGGTCGGCGTCCAGCGAAGGCCCCAGAGCGGCCAATCTCACCGCCGTCGGACCTCGGGTTTGGCGGGCTGTTGGCGGCATAACAATAATCGAGTATCTGGGCCGCGTTCGCTGTAAGAGTCGTCCGTAATGTCTAGGACCGACTATGTACCTCGAATGAGACAGGCGCCATGGATCGCCACCTCTAATCAAGGTAAAGCTGCAACACGCCACAACGTGATCGAAACACCTTAGCTTCGTCCACCACCACGACACAGAATTCAAATCGCACGATGGTCGCAAGTCCATGCACACTTCAGAGACGTCTGGGCTATTCTCGTCGGCCTCTGGGGCAATTATCCCGCATGTCGGCTTCACGCACGCAAGATTTCTGTCTAACCATTGTCACCCGGAAGTCAGTCACCTCCGAAACAACCTGTCCTGTTATACATGCCAAGTTACAGTTGAGCCTCGCTCAAGATGAGCAACTTGGTGCGCGAGATGAAGCTACAGCCAAGGGAGTCCGTTTCCAACTTCAATCAAGAGTCGACGACACCGATTCCTCATGGGTCAAATGAGCCTAAAGGCAGAACCGGACCGCAATTTACTGCTTGTTCCGAGCGTCGCGGGGGCAATCTGTCGTCTTTAGACACCGTCCACTTTCGCGTTCCTCGTCATCAGACAAGCAAGATGGACAATCTCCGTCGCATATTCTGGGCGCAGGTGCGCAAAATATCCACCTATTTCGGTTCGTGCTTGACCACAGCTGTCTGAAGCTCGTTAAGCGGCGCAGGGCTGATGCAAATCGCCGCTCTCAGTCTCCCAAAATGCAGCATTAATCGCTCTAGCCTCGCTGTTCTCCGCCGTATGCCTTTTTGACGGCTCTTGTCGAGCGCTGTATCAGCAAGAATGCGATGGTTCCGGAAAGATGATTGCCTCGCCAAGGGGAGCCAGCGCTGCGACCCCGAGCGCGCGGAGAATTCTCCTTGTCGACGTCTAGCGCACGCGGAGACTATCCACCAGACCGGCCTAGCCGCCGATGGACGTAATCCGCCAGGAACTACTGCCCTGGCCGCTTGCTGAAGGGGGTCGATTGCAGCTATTTTACGAACATCAGGCGCCGGCAACATCTGCGACAGATAAAACTCTTGAAGCCGCCATAACAGCAGCCCGCTCATAAAGGCAGACGTCAGAGCGCATGCTGCTCTCCACTGGTCTGCGATGCACCCCCCGCGTACCCTCTCTGGGACGCTAACCACTCTCTCTGTCCTTCATGTTCGTCCCCTTCCTAGATGAACGCCACGAAGTTTACGCCTAACGCATGTCATAGTCATGCTTCGCTTCTCCCCGCAACAACATTCTTTCTTCCGGAATCGGTCGGCGCGCCTCCGTTCCGACAGACCTTCCCGGAAATTGGACATCTCGAGGATGTTTTACGTTCGTGGTTTCGTGTCTCTGGCATTCCAATAACACTCACCAATCCAGTGACAATGTCGACGGCGTCGGAAGGTCGCTCACTGGCGCGAGCTTCGCGAACTCGGGCATGACTGTAGAGGTGGGCGCGACGCTATACATTTGCATGAGGAAGGTGTGTTATTGAACGGCGACTGGTAGACCTGCATCAGCTTCTGTGACTCGAAGAGCTTCATCTTCGCAGGAGTCGAATTTGGGGTTCGCCCATCCTTTCCGCGGCTAACCTGAGCTGATTTTTTTTTGCAGCAAGAATGCTGTGAGTGGTGCAGGTTCAGGGATACACCGGCTAATCTGAATCAGACTGCGACAACTTCCTGCAGACCGGGGCCGCAAACGTTTCGCTGTCCGACTGCTCCATGGCCTGCAGCGGTAATGAAACAGAGACGTGCGGCGCTGGAAACAGATTAAACGTTTTCTGGAGCGGCGCAGCGCCTCCACCGCAGCCTACGATTCCCGACGCGATTGGAAACTGGACATCTTTGGGCTGCTACAGGTACGAGTCTACTTACGCTCTGGGATTTGCGGGCTGCTAGCCTCAAATAAGCTTTCAATCTTGCTAATCTTGCTCGGTACAGCGACAACGTCAGCGGCGCCCGTTCACTTCCGGTTGGCATGGGCGTTTCGGGGCCGATGACCCTCGAAGCTTGCACGAGCGCGTGTTTTGATGCAGGATACCCATTCGCTGGTACGCGTTTATTTTATTTTGGGAGTTTTGCCCTGACCATCTCGTAGGATCGGAGTTTGCCGACGAATGTTGTACGTTTTCTCTCCGGGTTGAGCAGAGCGTAGTCTGAACACTGATCTAGACTGCGGAACGACTCTCAATCCCAACGCGGCAACGAAACCTATCAAAGATTGCTCGATGCTCTGCGCGGGCGATTCCCAAGAATTGTGTGGCGGTCCGGTAAGCGCTTGTTCTACGCGGTAATTGTTGCTTATAGATACGTCTAGGATCGCCTGTGGGTCCAGGTCTAACGCCCCGCGAGTAACAGTACTTACCTTTCTCGGTAGCTCTTTGTTCAACTACACAGGATCAGATCGGCCAACTGGCCCGCTAGTCGGCGGCGGTGGCGGCGGCGGAGGCCCTGTGACCGTCTTCCCGGTCACCGAGCTGCCTCCTCCATGGGCATATATCGGCTGCTTCGTGTACGATCTCTTCATGTGGTCTTCCCTGCGCTAACGCCTTCGTCCCAGCGACAACGCGCACGGTCGTGTCCTGCTCAACCAACAGCCCGACACAACCTCGCAAACAATTGAACATTGTGTAGATATGTGCGACGGGTTGAATTTCACGATTGCCGCCACCGAGTTTGGGGTCCGTCTACTTGGTTTACGCGTCGAATTCCATGAACTAATGATTTGGCCAGGTTCAATGCTGTGTGTTACCTCTTCGTTTTGGAAGAAAATTTCCTGAAGGTTTATTCAGTCTGCGGCAACGAGTTGATCGCTGGCGCTGTCCCTGCAGGCGAGGCAGACTGTATGTTCTTCTCCCCACATTGCTGCCAATCTAACCTGTCTGAAGGCAACATGGGCTGCGGCGGCAACAGCACGTATGTGGGACCGCTAGTATGAAATCGAAGTACTGACGTCGGACATGGCAGCGAGGCGTGCGGGGGAGGCAGCCGTATGTCTGTCTATTCGACCAGCCAAAACGTCACGATCCTGCCCGTTCCTACGCCGCAGACGACCGATCTTCCTGGCGAATGGACGTATCAAGGATGTTTGTTCGAAGCCCAGGGCACGCGCGCGATTCCGTGGCAAAATATCTTTCCGACGAACAACTCGGCGACAACTTGTTTGGCCCAGTGTGCAGCGTTTGGATATTCCGCGGGAGGGATGGAATTTGGGGAAGAGTGCTGTGGGTATTCTCGTACATCCTGAGCCGCTACTGACCCTCGAAGATTGTGGCGACGTGAACGACGTTGAGGCAGCTGGAGTCGGCTTCGCGCCTGATGCGGATTGCAATACGCCTTGCCCCGGAGACCCTATTCATCTCTGCGGCTCGGGAGGTACGAAGCTTTATCATTCTCGATTTCTTGTTCTCATTGTGCCGTAGATCGTCTGAGCTACTAGTTCGTCTTGCTACCCTTTTGAGATTGTTGCGATGGTGACATTTCGTCAGTACCTGGACCGGGACGCCGCAGAACGTCTGGCAAACCCCAAACAACATCGGCCGCTACGAGTTTTTGGGTAAGCGCTTTCCTACAAGGTCGCTATTATTCGGGACTGACCATTCGGGATACATAGTACCTGGGTACGCTACAGAGGACTTGGTTCTTGCCACTCTAATCACGGCTTTCCAGCGTCGTCGTTCCTCTTATCTCCACCGTAGCCGTCAACGGAAAGGTAAGCCTGCCTGCATTTAATTGGTATTCAGCTCGCTAAGCCGTGGCTTTGCAGGTCGTCCTATTGGAAAAGACGGGTACTTCTGTGTAAGTTTCTTTTCAACAGGGGATGTCACAAAAACCAAACGAACCTAGATTCGAAAACTCCACCGGCGGCTACGAGCTCGATCTCAGTCTCGTTGGCAACTTCGGCAAGGCGTGGCGTGAAATGCACCCCAAGTCGGACGTCTTCTGCGCTGGGTCCGTAACCTTGCCCGACAAGGCTGGGCGCATCCTCAACGTCGGCGGTTGGTCGCTCGATTCGACCAAGGGTGTTCGGCTATACACGCCCGACGGCTCGACTGGAGTTAACGGCAGTAACGACTGGGAGGAGAACTTCAATGAATTGAAGTTACAGCGACAGCGGTGGTATCCTAGTACGTTTATTTGTCGCAATGCGAGTTGACCGCTTAGAAATCCATCCCAGCTGCCTTGACGCTGGCCAATGGCTCCGTATTAATTGTTGGTGGCGAAACGGGTAGTAACGCGTCTCCGCAGCCCAACCTGGAGATTCTGCCCAAGCCGGTTGGTGGAGATACCGTAATAGATTTAGACTGGCTCGAGAGAACGGACCCCTACAACTGTGCGTGTTGTTGCTCCTTCGAACGGAGCTATGCTAACTTCTCCGCAGTGTATCCCTTCATTTTCGTACTTCCCAGCGGCAATATCTTCATCGGTGCGTCGTCGCTCAAGTAAGTTTACGGCTGCTCATTATCCTCAGTCTACTATAACGAGGCACGAATCCTGGACCCACATACCTTTGATACAATCAAGACGCTTCCCAATCTTCCTGGTTCCGTCAACAATTTCGAGGCAGGACGAACGTATCCTCTTGAAGGTAGGCCCCCATCAAATGCTTTCCCACGATTCAACTAATAACCTGGTTAGGAACTGCTGTGATTATGCCCCAGAAAGCGCCCTACACAGACCCATTAGAAGTTCTGGTTTGCGGCGGCAGTACTCCTGGCGCAGGTTTCGCTCTCGACAACTGCGTCTCCATCAAACCGGAGGCAGCTAAACCAGTGTGGGTTCTGGAGCGCATGGTGAGTTCGCAACAAAGGCTCTAGCATGTATGCTGAGAGTTTTCAGCCATCTCGGCGTGTCATGACTTGCATGACACCCCTTCCTGACGGCACGTTCATGATCATGAATGGCGCGCAACAAGGTGTAGCTGGTTTCGGGCTCGCTTCTCGCCCGAACCTCAACGCGCTGCTCTACGATCCAGCGCGTCCCACTGGCCAGCGAATTTCCATCCTCAACAACACAATTGTGCCGCGCCTGTATCACTCCGAGGTTCGGCTTTCTCCATCCGCGAACAACGAGACTGACTTGGTCAGGCGATTCTCCTGCCCGATGCTCGTGTAATGGTGTCTGGTTCTGACCCACAGACGCCCGGATTTGATGAGGAGATGCGCATAGAAGCCTACTACCCGCCGTACCTCACCGCCGGCCGCGCGCAGCCGTCATACACAATCAACGAAACCGACTGGGCGTACGGCAGCAAGCACAAGATTGTCGTACACCTCCCTCAAGGCACGACAGCTACTATGAAGGTCTCCCTCGTCTCTGCTTTCAGCTCGACCCACGGTAATTCCATGGGCGCGCGCACGATATTCCCAGCGTTCACTTGCGCCGGCACAACGTGCACTATAACCGCTCCTCCGAACGCGTTCATCTCTCCGCCGGGATGGCATCAGCTCTTCATCCTCGACGGCCCGACTCCCTCGCATTCGAAGTTCGTTCGGATCGGCGGAGACCCGGCGCAAATCGGTTTATGGCCGGCCGACCTGCCGGATTTCACGCCGCCAGGCATCTAAATCGCTCTTTACCTCCATCTCTCTTGGGACTCTTTATTGCCTCGTTTCGGGACTATTATTTGAACTCTGTCTACTTACAGCTCTACCTACAAGGCGTAAATAATGGAAGCAAGTTCAGCATATGTTTGGACTGCATGCAAGTCTCCGAATCCTGTGTTCTAAGTGCCCGGGCTTTGTTACTTACCTTTGGCCTCGAGACTCTGGTCTGCATGAACCTCGGCTCACCCAAGGCCCTTGACCATCCCGACACTCCGTACGCTGGATAGTCGGCTCAAACTGTCTTTAGCACCACAGCGGCAGTTGCTCTGTTCAACGTTCCGAATGCTCATTCGCTCTCCGCGACCATTTACCATGTGCCTGGCGAGTAAGACGGGCCGCCACTCCACTTCGTCTTCCTGTAGGACGATAATCCTCGGATATTTGCTGGTCTCCTGCTCCGCGACCGGTCCGTCTCTTCATTTCGGCTGTTTCTGCGCGCTCAATCGGCTCCCAGCGGCGTGGATATTTTGAGGAACGACGAGCCGCCAAGGTGTGCTTCGATGCGAATAATGCTCTCACCCGAGCGGTTGAACAACTCAGGTGACGATATCGGCAGTTGACCTCCAGTCGCCTGCTCTCCGGAATTCTGCCTGCTGCCGAGTATCATCCAGCACTACGCGGAGTAACGACGCGGAGTAATTGCTCCCATAAAATGCTGGAGGATGCGGATGGGCAGAGCAGTCCTCTCGGTACACGACCATGTCCGGCTTACTCGTTTTGGCTGCTCTCCTCCCCGCTGTGCTCGGCCAGCTCATTGGGACGAACCAGGCGGAGAACCACCCCGCACTTACTTGGCAAAGGTGTACAGGTTAGTGCTAGCGCGCAGCTTCTGTGCGGTAGCTGACAATATCTTGTAGGAACGGGTACGCGTCGACTTCAAGTTCACCATCGTTGCTTGTGAACCTAACGCGTGCAATTCTAGGCGGGACTTCCTGCACCAACCAGCAAGGCTCCGTCGTCATCGACTCCAACTGGCGTTGGACGCACATCGGCGCGTCCGGGACCACCAACTGCTACACCGGAAACACTTGGGACCAGGCAACGTGCGGAACAAACGGAACCCTCTGCGCCCAGCGCTGCGCCATCGATGGCGCCGACTACTCTGGCACCTACGGTATTACCACCAGCGGGAACGCTCTGACGCTCAAGGTGCGGTTGAATCTGTCCTTTGGAAACGAATTTCTGACCCGTCAACGTTTAGTTCGTCACGTTCAGCCAGCAGGCCAACATCGGTAGCCGTGTCTACCTCTTGGCGTCGGGCGGCACCGCGTACCAGACCTTCAACTTCGTCAACCAGGAATTCGTACGTCTCTTCTTGGTCGCGTTCGTACTTGCGCTGACGAAATACAACAGACTTTCGACGTCGACGTCTCGCAGCTTCCTTGCGGTCTCAACGGCGCGCTCTACTTTGCGCAGATGGACGCAGACGGCGGTGTCTCCAAGTCCGGCGGCCGCAACCAGGCTGGTGCCCGCTACGGAACCGGCTACTGCGACGCCGTGAGTGACTCTCTTTGTTCCATTAGAACTGGCCCTCATATCAAAACAGCAATGCCCCCGTGACATCAAGTTCATTAACGGTGTCGCCAACTCTGTCGGCTGGCAGCCGAGTCCCAACGATACCAACGCTGGCACGGTACGACTGGCTCAAATCTTTTCATGCCTCTGAAGCTGAATATGCGAACAGGGTACGATGGGTACTTGCTGCCCCGAGATGGATGTTTGGGAGGCGAACAGCGTCTCTGCCGCGTACACTCCCCACACTTGCAGTATGTTAATCCCTCCTTTCTCTCGTTGGACTGAAATTGTCTGCAGCGACCCTCGGCCAGAGCACCTGCACCGGATCCCAGTGCTCGCAGCCGAACAGCACCCAAGGAACTTGCGATCAGGCTGGCTGCGATTTCAACAGGTTCGTTTCTTCTCATCAATATTCGGAAACTTACGGGGCTCGTCCAGCTACCGCATGGGCAACACGGGCTTCTATGGACCAGGAGGCTCTGGCGTCAACACTGCGCAGAAATTCACCGTCGTCACGCAGTTCATCGGCAACCCGATTAACCAGATCAAACGGTTCTACGTTCAGAACGGCCGTGTTATTTCGAACTCGAACAGCACGATCCCCGGCGTAACTGGCAACTCAATCAGCGACTCGTTCTGCGCTGCTCAGAAGAGCGCATTCGGAGACGTCAACACCTTCGCGCAGAAGGGCGGCATGGCCGGTATCTCGCGTGCGGCTAGCGCCGGAATGGTCCTGGTTCTCTCCATCTGGGACGACCACGCTGCGAACATGCTCTGGCTCGATGCCCCGTACCCGCCGACGAAGAGCCCAAGCGCCCCCGGTGTCACGTACGTGTCCTCTATATATCTGACTTTGCAGGATTCTGACCTCGACGCAGCCGCGGAACTTGCTCCCCGAGCTCTGGCCAGCCGTCCCAAGTCGAGTCGCAGTCGCCGAACGCCCAGGTTATCTACTCGAACATCAAGTTCGGGCCCATCGGTGCGTCCGCAGTCGTTCATTGAGAATATCATCGCTGACCCTGTGTTTGCTAGGCTCGACGTTCGCCCAGGGCAGCGCAACTTGAGTGGCGGTAGCGGCTTTTGGCGCTTGCGCCTTTTCATGTTTTACATACCGACGCGATTCCTGTGTTTGCGCAAAAGAATAAACGATTGATCTGCTTATTCAATGTCTGTCGCGAAGCTCTGCCTACTTATCACAACGTAAACGAAGCCTATATTCCTGGAAGTCGCACTTTGTTTTGGAATGAAACTCGATTGCGGAGTTGACAAACAGCTCAAGGGTTTGTGGAAACGGTATCAAGGAGCTCGAGGCCCGTTCAACGAGGGCTAGACCTACTTGTAGAAGGGGATTTCAGATGTAAGCGGTTTTTCATCTACGAGAGCGCTGCATCACAGGTATCCAGTTGAACCACGATTCCCACGAGTCAAATGCGAACCTTATGAGCACTTTGCAAACGCACTTGTGGCGCCATCTTTTCTTGCTCCGTCGGTATAAAACGGCCTAGTCTAGGGCGCCGTTTAGAAGCGTGGTTAGCTCAGCGGTTTATGTACAGGTGTTATCTGGAGCGGTGGTCCAACGGTGGTCTGTCTGTCTATCAACATGTGGTGGCATCATTCTGGACCTGATTCCATCATCATTTGAATCTGCATTTCACTTTGGGAGGTTAAAGTTAGCTTTAAAGGGCCATGCTTGCTGGTTGCAGATTTATTTTAGTCCACTTTAGGCATTAAGAGTGGAGAACAAGCCAAACAATTGGTGCTTATACCGCTATTCCATCTGTAACTACCCTTGAGAGTCCACCGTGCCCGACTTTAACTCAGTTGGAAGAGTGTGAGACTGTAACTGGAAGTTTCCTGGGATATCTTGAAGTCGCCTGTTCGAACCAGGCAAGTCGGATGTTTTTGATTCATTTTCTTTGCACGATATTGTCTTTGCTCCTTTCTTCTCTGCGAGTTCTCCGCAGGCTCTCTTCAGAATACAGAGCAGGTAATAAATCAATTCACATCGTAAATACTCATTCTAAACCCTAAAAGCCCGAGAATTCTTCGTAGGATTGCCAGTCTCCGCAACCCGAGTCCCAGTAAGAGTAGCCTGCACCCCAGTTGCCTTTTCCTTGTTTGCTGTGGCGGCGGCAAACGAAGTGCAGGCGCCGTTGTCGGTCCAAGCTCCGGAGGCCCCGCCCGGAGCCTTGAACGACCAATTAGCTGGAGATTCGGATGGATAGAGTTGAACAAACCTCGTTAAAGTTCCACCATTTCGCAGTCCAAAGGTGTCCGCTGCGCAAAGTATCAATATTAGATAACGAGCTAAACTTGCGCGCTTACCTAAATGTCACCCGGCTCGCGCCCTCGTACTGTGTTTATTCGTGTCAGTCCAACGCTTGCCTGAGATGAAAACACACATACCGCGATGCTGTTCACCCAAGCAGCCACACCAGAGCAAGAGCCACTGATGATGGTTGTTGTGGACGATGTTGTGCGCGATGTAGTAGGAGTCGTCGTGGAGGTCGGACGGCTAGTCGGGGTTGTGGTCGGGGTTGTGGTCGGTGTCGTAGTCGGCGACGTGGTTCCTCCTCCTCCTGCTGTCGTGATGATGTTCTTGACCGCGCGGTCAAAGCGTCCATTTGCTGGAACAAAGGTTACTTTGGCAGATAGTCTCATAAAGAAGCTCCTACCGAACGCTTGGGACGCGTCCCTGGGACGAGTCAGCCTGTACACGCCTTTGGGATTCACACAACCCACCAAAGCATGACTCCGCCAAAGCTAGAGAACCGAGAACGAGTTGTAAGAGCAAGCTGGCCGAGCGCAGCGGCGCTAACAAAACCAGATCCTAGAGCCCAACTTGTTAATAACAAGCTCGCACGTAAAATATTGCACGTACCCGCAGCAGATGGAGACGCGGGAGCACCTAGAAAGCAACGTCAGACGCCGAAAGTGTATGGAAGGCGGCGCACCAATAAAAATCTTGACGTTCTTGTTGGGCGAGACGGTCTTGGCCCAGTTATCCCAGTCCGCAAAGTTGAAGCTCTATAGTGGTTCAGTGGAGAGAGATGGACGTGAACGGGTCATACCGCGCCGTTCGCAACTGAACCTGCAGTATCGCTTCAGACTTTGTTCCAACGAACACATGGAATGGGTCTCACAGAAGTTGTTGTAGAACTAGGGTTCGACCTCAGAAAGGAACATGGAAAAAAGAATGTTGCTTACCTGGACGTAAACGGCGTCAAAGCCGACGGCGTTCAAAACGGGACCAAGGCTATTCTGGCGTTAGAGGGAAAAAAATGACCACACAGTACTTGCAAGGCATCTGGGAATGGGCACTGAGGTACGAACGTTGGGTCAGTCCAGCGCGAGAATAGAAATGCCTTACTTGTGGAGCAGCAGTCACATAATATCTGCAAGTGGCGTCAACAACATTATCTTCGGTCAAGGAGACGCATACTTCTTAGGCGCTCCAGCAGAGAGCCTTCGAATCTCATTGACGAACGCCGCGAAGCCGGTAGATCCACCACCCTCGATATCGAGGTCAACACCATCGAGCTGTGCCGCCCCAAACGGCCGCGTCGAGCTGGTTCCACCGAGGAAAATGTTCCAGATCGTGTTGGCAAACTGGACACCTTGCGCGTCGGACGTGAAGAATGCAGCCCCGGACGCGCCTCCGAGCGAAATGGTCACGATCTTGCCCCGAGCTTGACAAGCCTGGATTTGCGACGCAAGGAAGCCGCAATTAGCAAGGGTGGATCCCGGGAAAGCACCGTTGTCGGTGGGGTTGCAAATCTAGTATGCATAAGAAAGACCGCAGCGAAACGCAGAATCGGACTCGCATTGGCCATGTTCAAGTCGGGCAAACCTCCAGCTCCAAAAAAGACGTCGACGAACGCGATAGGAATGGCGTTGATAACATCGTCCTCGGAAAGAATGAATAATTTTTGCACCCCGTGCGGAACGATGTACCTGGCAATCTACGGTTTTTGTCAATACGAGGTGTAGGTGAAGGAGTTGTACGAACACGTCGAGATGGTCTTCTGCCAATCCGCCTGCGGCCCGCCCGCACCACCGACACTGTTTTGGCCTAGGAGCTGGGATTAAATTCGCGGTACACCCCGTCAAACGAGCTGACCATAGTACACGACCAGCTAGACGCGGTTTGGATTAAACACCGGACGATAAATGAAGGCACAAACGTTGTCGCCGCGATTGGGATCGTATGCGACCGCGGAAGCGGCGCTCAGGGCGAGGACGGAGAGGATCGCGGACGGGAACATCGCAGCCGAGGGACGACGGAGCGAATCTCGGAAACCCACCTGTTCTTATGTAGAGGTCCGTTGCATTGAAGGCAGACAGCGCCGAGCAAGCTCTCTCGACCGCATGGCCGTCGTCACGGCGTTGCTTGCTAGCATGGCAGTGAGAGCCCGTTTTGTCAAAACGGGAAGTTTCGGCTGAGGCCAAGGGCGGATGCAAAGGGCCGAGACGATAGAAACGAGTGGCGAGTGGGCAAGCCATATGCACAGATCTCGAGGCCTGTTTCCCAGAGAGATACACGCGAGGAGGAGACTGGTCAGTTAGGGACGATAAGCGACCAGAACAACCACATGTTCAATCACAGCGCGGCCGGTATCACAAGAAGGCAGGCATATTTGGGTCGATTCGCGCAAGATTTGCGGCAGCGCATGCAAGCAAGGGGCAGCCAGTGCGGTCGGGTGGTTGAGCCTTGATGTACGCTTGATGTACGCAGGGTTATAAATACAGATGCAATACTGCTCGTTGTGAGTAGCTCGTCATGGCGCGGTCAGCTGTGCTCACCTATCTTCAATGTGAACCCTTTCCGTCGCGCCTGAAATACGCGCTGTTCACTGCACTGGCCTGGATCACATCGAAGATAGTTTCCCCAACACCGAGATATCGCTCTGCAAGGCCGCGGAAAGTTGGGTCTGAGATGGATTGGGAGTTGGGGCTGGAGGTATAGGGTAGTTTGACGACTGGGGACCCAAGGATACGCACACGAAGCCAGTTGAGCGTCGAACTCCAGCTGCAAGGGTGGAAATCAGGACGGCGTCGAACGCGTAATGGACGAGTTTTCCAATCATGGTCCGTAAGGAGATGAATTGAGGAGGTAACCGCAGAGCTTATAAGTGGCTGCGGCCGGAAAGCTACGTGTACAACGGCAGCGACGGTGTACGCGTTCAAGCGGCAAAGGAGGGTTTTGATGCCTGTCACGTTGATTTGTGAGTGTACACCTGTGTACACAACAAAGAAACGGAAATGCAAGTATTCACAGGCTACCAGCGACCGACAGCCCATGCGTTTTAACACCACGATGATAAAGAAACGGCAATGATGCTACTACAGCTAGTATCCACAGGCTACCAGCGACCGACGCCCCATGCGTTGAATGCAACACCACGAAGATTCCAAAATGACGTTCGCGGCTGAGTGTTTCCAGCTTCGTCGTGCGCTTTGGAGTACAATACACCCGACTGCGGCGCATTCTCTATCGTTACCTCCCAGAGCGTCCAGCTCCACTTTCCTTAACATCTCATCAGACACTGCAAAAAGAGGCAGTCTTTGTCCCACCTTGCTGGTACGTGATTTTGGCCGGCGTCCAAGTTGTGCCGTCGTCGATGCTCACTTCAACTCGAGTCACATTTCCATCAGCCAGCAGCCCTGAGAGCGCATAACCCTTGACTTGGAGGGAGAATCGTTCCTCAGACGCGGTAGGAATGGCGATAATCGACGCAACGACCGAATTGAGAGGCAGAGCAGTCATGGAAGGGTATTTCGGCCACAAATCCTTCGCAGCTGCCTTGGACTCGACCTGTTCTGCGTCAAGGACGGGCACGAAAAGAGGACTAGTACATACAGAGGGCGGTAAAATGCGATAATCGCGTTGCTGGTAATAATTCTGGCTTTCTTCGGCTGAGAGCACGACTGAGAGAGTAGAATGAGAACCAAATTCCAACGATTGGAAGATTGCGTACTAGTGTCGACCCATTTAACCCAGCGGGCACCGAGAAAACCGGGAACAACGACGCGCAAAGGGCCGCCATGGTCTGGGGAAAGGGTTTCGCCGTTCATCTGCTGCCGCTGTAGCGCGAAATAACATGCAATATGCAAAAGCTTGCCTCATACGCGAGCAAGACATCATCCTCGAGGTTTGTAGCCTTTTTCGCTGGAATCGAGGCGCCGTAGTAGCTGTGCGCAATGTCACTTGGCGCCAGACGGTAGAGAGGAACGATATACGTGTCGTCCTGACACAACGTTGCGTATGACGCGAAGCAGACTTGCGAGTAGTCGCTAGTGGAGACCCCAGTGCTTTTGAGGACGTCGCAGAGTCGGGCGCCGCCCCATACACAGTTCGCGACAACGCCGTCATTCCACAACACACCGTTCACGGGCTTTATGGCGGCCATTTCCTTTCGCCGGTTGCCCGCACACTATATGGGGACATCAAGCCTGCTGAAGCCACTTGGTTGGTAGCAAACCTGGAGGACAGCGGTGACCTCGGTTTTGGGAAACGCCTTGAGGTCGCGTAAAGACATTCGCAGAACAGTCGTGCCGTCGTCGCGTCGAATTTCAACGGCATATGTGTCTTCAGCGTATTCGCACACAGGTCCGTGGTTCCTGCAGTAGACGAGCTCGTCGGGGGTGATACTGTACTCTGCGAGGGCCGCGGCCGGAGCTTCAGCGTTGAAAGGCTCGGTGCCTTGAACGATGAGGAGGTCGGAGCGCTCAGGTTCGTCGTCATAGTTCATGTGGGTCATGGTGGCAAGAGGAGAGAAGTGTTCACGGAGCTTAGGCTATTTGAAACGAGGTGGAGGCAAGGCGGAAGCATTGAATAAACGTGATTCGCGAATTCGGACTTGTCGACGCGATAACAACGTTCTAAAAGCTGGTATTTACTGGGCGCAATAGCTACTCTACTCGTCGAGGATGGCAGGGAACGTGCCGCTCTCGCGCTGGTCGTCCCACTTGGAGATCTACCCCGAGTTAGCCTAGGCGAGGCTAGTCGGCGAATCGACTTACCCATTCGTCTAGACGGACGTTGAGGGTCGATTCTGAAAGGAACAACAAACAGACGCACTGGGGCACAACGAGTTGTAGGTCATCTTGAACTGCTTGCACGGCTTGAAGTCCTCGCCCTTGGCGTTGACGCAACGAAAGTAGTCGCAGTAGTTCTGCCAGCTATACCCTCGGTGGTGAGTGTGTGCCGGAGACACGGGGGAGAGCTCGGCAAACGCGTTCTAGACTGACCAGTTGCGCGTTTGGTTCTGGTTGGGGAACCTAGCGTCGAACGGTGCAGTCCGCAGCGTGTACTTTCTGAGAGTACAAAGTCAGTATATAGAGCGACGCCGTCGATAGATGCCAAGTTGGATGGAGGAGCCCAGTTGGAGGAGCCCCAGTTGGCTGTAGGGACTGGCTGGCCGCGACGCCGTCGGTCCATCATAGAAGAAACGGGACGATATCCGAAGCAGGCCGCTGGCGAAGGCAGGGATAAGAGACCCACTTGGAGAGTTCTTCAGCTTCTGACATGGCAAGTCTGTGCGGCGCAGGACGAGGGCGGGAAGAGACCGGGATGAATGGTCACAACAGTCCAGGCGTGCATCGAGCCACCATGGACAGTCTACTCTCAGAAATCGCGTCCAAGCGCAAGGCGATCGACGACCAGTCTCAGCGCCCCACAAAATACATGCGCAGAGGCGACATTGAGCGCATGAAGAAGGAGGAGGAGGAGCGCGCAAAGGCAGCTAAACTGGCAGAGCCCGAGCCCACCCCGGCCGTGAAAGTGAGCCAGTCTTGAGTCGCTATATCCGTTGCTTATTCGCACTGGAGGACAGGCTCCGTCAAGAGAAGCTACAAACTCGCCGCTACCGCCGACGGACGTAGACGAACCAAAGTCGGAGGCGTTCAATATCTCCAACGAAGAAACCATCCGCAGGCTCCGCTCAAAGGGTCAGCCTATCCGACTCTTTGGAGAAACGGACAAGGACCGTCGGCTTCGTCTTCGTGCCCTCGAACTCATTGAGGAGCGTGACCATAACCGCCACGGTGGCCAAAATGACTTCAAGAAGGCGCTAGAGGATGTGGAGAATGTGGAGCGCGAGATGCGGGCGAAGAGTAGCAAAGGCAAAAAGAAGAAGGACGCCGCGGACCAACAACCCGTCGCGGTTATCGACCTTGACCTCGTCAAATCCGACCCCGACAAGCTGTATCCACTCATCTACTTTGCTTTGAAACGCACTCTGCGCGAATGGGGAGAAGCTATGGACGAGCGTCCAGGTATGTTTGCCATTTCCAAAGGCTGCCCTCGACTGAATCTTTGTAGAAAGTATCAAAGCAACAACCCAGGGACGTCTGGCCGCCGCAACTCAAGTCCAGTCCGCAGACTATCTTAAGCCGTTGTTCAAGCAACTTCGGGCACGAGTGCGCTACATTCTCGTTTACCGCGGTTAGCTGCTGACACAAAATAGGCACTCCCTGCCGATGTTCTGGGTCGAATGGCGGAGATTGTGCACCATATGCAGAAGCGCCAATACCAACGCGCCAACGACGCCTACCTGCGTCTTTCCATTGGCAATGCGCCTTGGCCTATTGGTGTAACCATGGTTGGGTACGCTTTGCCCTCTGTTCCCTTCCTCCGTGTTTACCTCTCCTCCAGTATTCACGAGCGCTCGGCCCGAGAGAAGATTTCCACCGACCAAGTCGCTCATGTCTTGAACGACGAAGTCAGTAGAAAATACATCCAGAGCTTGAAGCGGTATGACACTATGTTCTCCAACGCTCAGCACTGACTCGCGCCGCAGACTCTTGACATTCTCTCAGACCAAATACCCTCCGGATGACATTTCTCAGCTCATGGGCTGAGTCTATCGCTCGCATCGTTGTACAATCTACAATCTATTTTATTTGCGGCCTTTCTTTCCCCTCTTGCCCTGTGGCTCCGTATTGTCCACAGGTTCTGCACGAGCGTGCCCGGTATCTCGCAAATGCGCAAAGAGCACAGTTTTGCTGGCAAACGTCTCTGCACAGACATTGCACCGAATCTGTACATGGTTAGACGCGGAAGACCGTCAAAGAGCCATCGAACCTCCTTGGACGCGCCGGCATTGTCCGCTTTTTTGGCCTGCCGCGCCTTTCTGAGTTCGCGTTTCGTTGGTGCAGCTGGCTCCGGATCGCGCTCCGAGTCGGCCTCTGCTTCGACGTTGCTCAGATTCCGCGCTATTTTTTCGGTTTTCGTGAGCAGCTCGGAGTCGGACTTGGCCGTTGCCTTGGGCTTCTTCTTCTTCTTGCCCGTGTTCACTGGGAGTGCCTCCGTGTCCCCCACTGCGTCTGCAGGTATTGATTCGGATGTCGGCGCCGAGTCTTCCTCTGGTAAAGTTGGCGAGATTACAAGACCAGGGTCCAGTTCTTCATCCTCTTCGCCAAGCCCTAACTCTTCATCGTCGGCCAACATCTCCCTCTTCAACCTCTCGACCTCCTTCAGATGTTTTTTGCTCCGCTCGTGGCTGTCCCAAGCCGCTTCGCTGCGGAACGACTTTCCGCAAACGACACATTCCCATTCCTCCGGATCCTCGCCTTCCGCTGCGGCCCATTCAAGGTCGTCGTGTTGCCGAGAGGCATCGATTTTCTGCCATTCCTGCTCGACATACTCCGGTTGCGCTTGCGGCGCGGCCTTCTTGGTTGGCGTCGCTGTTCCGGATGGAGTGGCAGTTTGCGTTTGTTCAAGATGGGCCTTGTAGCGCGGGTCGCGTTTGCGGAGGAATTTCGCGAGCGACTGCGGCAATGAGCTTCCCGGACACATGTGTTACGCTGAACGGAATGCTCACCCGAACGGTATCGTTATAGTCTCTCCTGGCGTCGTCCCGCGCTTTCTTGTTGTCTTTCTCCATGAGGCGCCGGATACGACGATCTGGCGCTTCGTTGAGGTTGTACCGGTCCTCCCAAGCAAATTCCTTCTCGGTCGCAAAGTTGGTCCAAGCCGCATAGAACGCGCGAGCGCTGTCGGACGTCTTGGATACTGGAACCCAAGGCCACGATGAATCGCCGAAGGAAGGGTAGGGCGCATCTGCGAGGAGAGCCTCTTCGGCTTGAAGACGTGCAAAGAGGTTGCGGTAGACGGCGTAGAATCCCTAGATGTCGTTAGATCGGAGGGGCTGGCACGCGTAGTAAACAAGTGCCTTTTCGCTATCGTCAAAACCGGTCCAGATGGATGCATCGAAGTACCGCGTGAGCTGGCGGGCGGTTATGCCGGGAGCGTGGGCTCGAGCGCGGGAAGGAGCTGCGCCCTTTTGGATGTCCTCAAAGACGGTTGCATCATCTGGCTCGGGAGCAAGCGAAGCCTTGTGCGAGTCGTACCAAGCGCGCTCCTACTTGAGGGCAGTTGAGAAGAACATAAGAAAATGCAAGAAGACAGCCAGGCGTACTTGTGGATCACTCAACACCTAGACTGCTAGTGAGAACTGCGATAAAGTGTTGAATTACTGCCCACCTCATAGGCTTGTTGGAGTGCAGCAAAGCGTTTCGTGGCGCCCTCGACATCGTTCTGAGGCGGCTTGAGCGGACGAAATACTGCACTTTGAGACACTAGACCTGGTTTTTATCGGGATGGTGGATTAATGCCAATCTACGGAACGCTTTCTGTGGCCCAGTGAGCGCGATTTCATTCGACAAGGGCGACATACCTTTATTTCACTGTCGTCTGCGGTCTCCTCAACTTCTAGCAACTGATAGTAGTCTGGTTCTGCAGCTGCGTCCTTTCCGGATGCTGAACTGGAACCTTGGCCCATGTTGGCGAGAAGCAAGTAACGGATCAAAGTCACTTTCTTCAGACCGGTCATGTCGCTCTTTCCGTCGTCTTCCCCGCCCCAAGGTCAGCGTGATTCCTTTGTCAGGTAAACCTCTATTCAACGTTCCGACAGACGCGACTGCGCGTAAAAACGCACTCATGCGCACCGTAACGGAAGAACTAGCTCTCACCAACGCTCAGCAACTCATGACAGAAAGTATCTTCAATGACGGGGAACGACCTTATATATCCAGCTTAGAACGCCAGCGAACGTTGCTATAAAGCATGCATAACAAAACCCTCAACTTCTTTATCCTCCACCGAGCAGGTACGCGTATTCCATCCCAGTCGTATAACTGTAACTTGCACACAGACTTGCCTGTCGCAATGCTTAGACCGCTATCTAGACGCTTGTCCGTCCACATTCATGTCCTGCCGCTCCGTGTCCTCACTCTTTAACTCAAGTCAACATTGTTCGTCGAACATACCTCGGCCGTATCGCTCAAGAACGACGGGATGCGGCGGACCAAGCACATGTCATTGTCTGAGTACAGTACTACCCCATTATGTGTTTGCCAAAAGTACCTAATACACTGTTCCTTCTGCTCCTTCCCGAGATCGTACACTATTAGTTGTTCAAACAGAAGAGTCCGAGATTAAGACGACGAGGTAGGAAACGGAGTCTGTAATTGTCCACAAGTAAAGCCAAGACCAAATTCAAGACATGCAGAAACCCATATCGGTTTCTGCCTGGAACATCCGCGCGTCAGCATCGGTCCAGAGATCTGGATTCGGCAGCGGGTTGAAGAGAAAAGGCGTAGACATGGGCTTGTCGTAGAAATGACGAGGAACAGGCTGCGCCAAGAATGAGCGCGGAGCGCTGTTGTGCGAGATGACCCCGGCCCCGAAATCGGCCAGGGTAGGCTCCTCGAGTGGACTAGTCGGTGCAGGGAGCGGGAGGAACGATGTATGCGTGTAGGTCATGGCAGGGGCAGTATGCGGTAGTTCGCGCCTGTATTGGGATAGCCCAGTAACGACGAGCTGCGAGAGGTCGTTGGATGCTAAAGAGCGTCGTCGAATATGAGTGCTGTCGGGCTTGTTGGTTTCTTCCTCCATTGAGCGTTGAATGATGCTGAGCGGGGGCGGGGGAATCTCCATCGGAGACGGGGGCTCCGAGTTGAAAAGAGGAGAGTAAGGCGATGGAGCCTCTGCCGCATTCGTCTGCAAACTCTGAACGAGAAACGCGAGAGAAGCCGCGTTCCCGATGAGATCGTGACGGAGTACTTGAGATGCCTGATGTCCTTCGGTCCAATCTGTTGAGCGTTTCCAACGACGCGGGAAGCTATCGTCGGAGGCGCTCTCGAGATAGAAGATGGGGGCGCGGGAGAGAACGAATGATGCCAGTCCGTTTGGGCCGGGAGCCATGCTGGTGAACTCGGCATGGATTATCGTGTCAAAGGGGACCTCCATCTTGAATCCAAAGCCACCGTTGTGAATGAACCAGACGAGACAGCGCTTGGTGTCGCAAGTGTAGGCAACCAAGTCGCGTTGGTTTGCGTCTGTTGTGATCCTTCTCCAGCAACCGATCGTAAGATGGCTGCACGGAAGATACGTGACGGCTGTGCTAGAGATGAGCCGGAGGATGAGAACAAGCAATCAGCACATACGCTCGTCCTCGTGAATGAGATTGTTCAACTCGTTTTCAAAGCTCATGGAGAGCTGGGGGAGCGAGTTGGTATCGAAGCCCTGGCACATATCTTTTGCCTTTTTGATCTTGCTGTTCTGCAACTTGGCTTTGGCGCGTCTAGAGCAAGGCTAAGCGCGAGTGCTTCGGATGAGAATGGGGCAAACCTGTTCTGGAACCAGATTTGCGTCTGACGCTCCTGCATGCCAAGTAAGTCGCTTATTTCGCGGCGGCGAGTGGCGGTAGGGCTCCGTTCAGCAGCAAAGAAGCGTTCGAGATGAACGAGCTGCTCGGGGGTGACCCGACACCGCTTAGGCTTCTCCGGGGCCCCGGGTTTGACGGGGCCCTTGTCGTCCTCGTCCTCGGTGGACTGCGAGCCGGCGGACGACGGGCGGTTGGTTAACGGAGAGACGAGGGTAGAGGCGGTGCTCGGGGACGGAGTGGACGTCGCTGCAGGGGGGGCAGAGGGGTCTATGTGGAGCTTTGCGCGCGTTTGCATGGCGGAGAGATTCTGGGCGGCCGGGAGAGGAGGTGGGAGTAGACCGAGACGAGCAGAAGCTCAAGAGAGGGAGAATCGAGCCAGAACGAAGACAAACGCGGCACGGCCGACGAGTTAGAAAAGAACTTTGAAGGGCGCGGCCGAGTGAAGGGGGAAAGGTCAAGATACAACGTGCGAGAACCGGGGTCTCTTCTTTGATAGATCGCGCCGTTACCACCGAAACAAGCTGCGCGACCCATCCACTTCCCGTAACCGTCCCGGTAAATCTCTCTACAACCCAACTACAACCTTATACAGCTCCACCGTCAGTAAGCCGGAAAATCGCGTTCGGTAGTAGACACAGAACACAACCCTATCACCAGCGTCTTCTTTCTCGGAGGGTCGGAGATAGTCAACAGTTGTATTGTAAACAAACGACAGCTTGAGCGGCGGTCTAGCGCACAAAAGAGAGTGAGTGTAAGTGATAC
Source organism: Mycena kentingensis (nom. inval.) (assembly GCA_014461125.1). NCBI lineage: Eukaryota > Fungi > Basidiomycota > Agaricomycetes > Agaricales > Mycenaceae > Mycena > Mycena kentingensis (nom. inval.). Next base: position 2,696,022 of record JACAZG010000003.1, on the reverse strand, counting down.
AGCGAAAGGTGGTAAGAATACAGTTCGAACAACGAAACAAAGAAATCAAAAGCCATATGGTGTCTGTGGATGCAATCCCCTGCGCCACGGGTCAGTTCGGCGAAGATAAGATGTTATACAACCGACCTAGCTTCCTTCCGACCCGCAGCAGGCTTTGCGTCCATTGAAAGCGGATAGGACGCGTACTCTGTGCGCACATCTTCGTATATCGATGGCATTCGGGTGCCGAGGGCGAAGATGTTGGTCTCCTCTTGTGCACGTTTGCTTGATCGCGACCCTGGGCCCGACAATCCATTCGAAGGCTCATCAAGTGCACCCGTCTCCGCGTCTGTTCCGCGTCCACGCACGGCGCGCCTCGAGTTGAGCGTAGCCAAAAAGGAGATGCCATAAAGTTTGGATAAAAGGAAGAATGTGGCGGCGAAAAACAGGTTGCCGGTTAGGAAGTAGAACTGGACTGCCGGTCAAACGATTTGGAGCGCCGCAATCTTTCATACACACCAAAAACAACGTGCATAGACTCAACACGCAGGTGCAGATTCCAGTGTTGATCGCATCGATTACCAGTCGGCGGACGAGGGAGTCGGCGGGTTTATATCCCGTGCGGAGACGGCGGAGAAAGAAGCACAGTGCCGCGGCAGTTACAATGTCCGTCGCCACCCCCAGCGCAAGCGAAATGGTGCCCAATGTTTTCAGCTGGAACACAGTCGGGATGGTGGTCAACCCGAACGCCTTGACGGTGAAAGCCAGTGAGACGGCGAGTTGGCCAACGCAGAGGGCCACGATGAAGCCAGTGATGTAAAGGTTCCGTTCGCTGAAGCGATAAACGCGAGAGGCAAAGGCACTGTAAAGCATTAAAGATTTTCTTGGATTGCTGGGACGACGCACCATTTTACAATAGCGCCACCGACGGATCCGATAGCTTGCTGAAGCTGGCGAAGAATGAGAAACAAGACCGGTAAAGAGTCCCGACGCACGATGATGGAGAAGGTCGTCGTTCCAGTGACCAACGCGAGCGGGTTTCCTGCGCTTGCTAGGGCGTAGAAGTACACAAAATGACCGATGAGCGCTTGGTCTGCAGTTGCCAGCCCTCTGTAACAAAGATCAATGGCGTATCCAAAAGCAAGACAAAAAGACCAACACGACCAGAAGTACGAGGATTTTGTACTATTGGAACTCGCGTTAGAATATGGAGATAAAGGAAACAGCGATTTACAACGGCAGAGTCCAACGAAAATCGCTTGAAGTACGCCCATGTTTGAGTGAGCAGCCTATGCCGGCTCTCGTCAGCGTCCTTGAAGAGCACAGTACGAGTTCACTTACACCCCATAGACTACGCATGACGCCGCGAACCCAACCAACGCCGCGCCAAGCGTGTTGTCGAGCGTGAACGCGGTCTCTGTCTGTTGCAGGCCCGCGCCTGCTATGGCTGCGGCGTCGACACCCTCAGAGGTGGACATGAGGGGCGGAGGAGAGAAAAATAGTGTGGGGTAGGGACGCGTGCTCAGCTGCAGCGCAGTTTACCTGATATAGACACAATTCACGCGTACTTCCGGTGCGTCGCGGAGGGACCATACGAGCAATCAGTTGGCTGCATATAACCAGGCACACGGTCGCAGGCTAGATAATCTACTTAGCTCGGTGAAGCGCCCACGCCCGCAATCGACACTACAAAAACACTTTTCAGAGCCGTGTCCTGAGCAAGGAAGGCGGCGTACTGACGACGCCCATGATGTGCAGCAGGACCCTATCCAATAAGGCGTCCATTCCATCCATACTTACACACAAGCAGCGGGAAAACACGCTCGATACAGTCACCTTGGTAGGGCGAAAAAAAACACGAAAACAGAAGAAGCCGGTGTACCTTCGCTTCAATACCTGGGTCGCTTTGCATCTCGGTCGTCATACCCACCAGGACCTTCGCGCTTGAGGTCCCCACGATACCCACCGCCGAAACCACCACCAGGCGGTCCGTACCCTCCGCCGCCACCAGGCGGTCCTTGAGAAGGACCATACCCATTAGAAGGAGGTCCATCAAAGCCTCCACCACCACCAAACCCTATACCAGCACCGCGATTTCTGCCACAGGGATTAGTATCGGTTCCGGACCTTTGCAAGTATTCGAACCTGTAGCCGTCGTCGCGTCCGCGGAAACTTCCTCCGCCACCGTATCCTCCCCCGCCGCCGCCACCACCCCGGAAGCCGCCGCGGTCTCCACCATATCCTCCACGGTCTCCTCCGCCAAAGCCGCCGCCTCCATATCCGCCGCCTCCGCCATAGCCTCCGCCTCCACCATATCCTCGATCTCCCCCGCCGCGGTCGCCACCTCCACGGTCGCCGCCAAAGCGATCTCCATAGCCGCGGTCGGGAGGACCACCAAAGCCGCCGCCCCGCCCGCCACGGAAGCCGCCGCCCCGTCCACCGAATCCTCCTCCCCGGTCGAAGCCACGACCTCCACCAAACCCTCCGCGGAAGCCTCCACCGCCGCCACCACCACCGCCGCGATTGAACGGAGGGGGGTCAGGGCGCTTGGGACGACCGCCAAGTCCACCACCCAGACGACGCGGCTTCCAACCACGGACGGTACGTCCGCGCTCAACATCTACGAGGATACGTTTTCCCATGATATGGAGTCCGTCGGATTCCTTGTATGCGGCTAGAATGAAAGTGAGCGACGAAGAGTGATGGAGAACAGTACAGACCTTTCATATCACGTTCGCGCTCGTATACGATGAAAGCATAACCGCGACTGCGGCCCTTTTTGTCCCGCACAATTCTGACCCGCTCGACAGTCCCATATCCCTCAAATTCGCGTCTGAGGTCGACTTCGGTAGCAGATTTATGCTGCCAGGAGTCAGGACGGAATATGAGCAACAACGAAGGTACGCACCAGCCGAGAAATGAACAGAGTTTTGTAGGGGTCGCCGACCGCTTCGGCGTCGTCGGAAGGCTTGTCTGCGGGAACATCAGTGGGTTTTTCAGTCATAGATTGCAAGACACGTACAGCCGTCCTTGGCGGCATTGAACTGTTCTAGCTTTTGTTTTTTGCGCTCCTCGCGTCGAATTTGGCGCTTGACCTCCTCAGCGTGTGTAAATGCGGGCTCCTCGCCCTCCTCCATATCATTTTCAGCGGCGGAGATGATATTTTCTGTCTTTTCATCTCTCAACACAGCCAAGACGCTCGCAACCCCAGCCAGATTCTTGGAACGGACTTGCAAGATATCTTTTCCCACCGGACGGACGTATGGTAAAGGAGGGCGTGGGCTGAAGAGCTTCAAAAGGTTGGGAGGGAGAAGATGGGTACCTGTGAGTGCATGAGAAATGAGTGCCAGATAAAGGATACGGGCTGTGTGATGAATACCAGGCATTTTCTACGGCAGAGGAGGATCGCTGCTCGACTATGGTGGTGGTGGTGGTTCAGGTCAAGAGCAAGCAGTCACGTGTGAATGTCTGTCAATTGATTATTCTACGGCTTTGGCCGCCTTTGCAGCCTTTCTTTTGCGCATGAGTGCTTCCATCCTGTTTCTGAGGATTGTAACCTTCATGTCTGCCTCTTCCTGTGCCCGCTCCTCCTCCAGCAACCGATCCATAATCAGTTCCCGCTCATCCTGCTCTCTCTCCCGCCGCAGCTGCTCTTCATCCTTCGGCTTCGCTTCCTCCTCCTCCTCCTGCCCCGGCAGCCCCTCCATATTGTCTGCAACAAGCTCAGGCTCCGCCATGACGGTCGCGCTTTCGTATGTCTCTCGTTGAGCCTCTTGCGCGTCAGTCGCGTTGACCACGTCGCGCTGGAAGCGCTCCCATTCCGCGTCAATCGAAGAAGATGCGGCCTGTGGTTGTTCATCGTCTTCCGCAGTCACGGGGAGGTCGCGTGAAGGGTCGGAGAAAAAGTCGGCCGGGAATGTGTTGTCGACTTTGCGTCGTTTGGATTCGGCGTCTGCGTCGTCCATATCCTGGGTATCGGCTTTGCGTTTGCCGTTTGCTATGCTGCGAGCTCGTTCCTCTTCCTCCTCTGCTATACGTCTCCGTTCGTCTGCCTTGCGCTCCTCTTCACGTAGCCGTGCGACATTGGTGCGGTGTAGTTTGCTTCCGACATGGCCCTCCCAAGCGGATGCGTGCTTCACTGGACCACAGGCGATACATCGGAGCTGGCCATTGGAATATGTGGCGAGTGGATGGGATATTTGTGCCTCTTGCCGTTTGGCTTTGAGGAGGGCACGGACGTCGGCCATTAAGGGAGATTGGACACGTGACTCAACGCGCTCTAGCTGCACCCAACTCGCGTTAGCCATGCAGTCCATGCAATGCTTGTTCCCCTCTTCCTTCAGGCAGTTTCTGCACTCACCGTGTATCTTGTCCTCATTAAACACCAATGCACCCTCGTTCTCGCCCTCTCTAATCTCCCTCTCCATCGAGCAGGTATCTTGTCGTGCCCTCTCTATTGCTCTCTTGCGTCAATCCGCGCCGAAGGACCGCTGGCAAGATTGGGTCCAGTCCGAATTCTTCTCCAACATCCTCCACAATCTTGCGCAGCTCACTGGCGCCCCTCCCGGCATCCGCATAGGCGCCAACTCCGAGGACAAGACTGATTTTTTGCCTGCCGTCGAGGTGAATCCTGCTTCGAGTGCCTGAAAACTTAGAAAACTCTGCAGTCGGCCCAATGTGTATTTCCTCCGCCCAGCGCCAACGTCCCGTATCCTGGTTTGTCCTCGGCTCTGGCGAGTCTACCGCGCTAAGGGCCCATTTAGAAGCGTCTAGTATCGTTGTTGGCGACGCTTACTACCAGATGGCTTACCGTCTTCCCCTCAATACCGTGTGACCTGGTATACCTTTGTCTCCAGGCTGCTCAGCTTGTTACATCTCCCAGGGATGTGAATTTTGGCCAGGCCAACATCACCGCAGCTTTCTTAGAGGCTCGAGCAATAATGGACAGCTTTGCTTCCCCCGTTTTCTATGCTCGAAATATATCCCTCGATTACCTTGAGATTGGGAACGAACCAGACCTCTACATGAACAACGGGGCACGCGGGCGAAACTACAGCTCTTCTCAATTCATCTTCGAGTATCCACATCTCCCGTATCCTTCTCTCACTCAGGCTTCGCAGATGGACGACTTTCGCCAATAACATTTCTGCCTCGGTCAACCTATCCAGATCAGACACCAGATTTCTTGTTGGATCGTTCGCAGGCTCGTCCTCTCAGTTGACCGGCTTCTCCCCGCAAGCAATATACAATGGTGGCATCCTTAGATCTCCCGCTGGAGCTCGAATCGCTGCGTGAGTATATCCTTGGCGGCTTGTTTGTTTCGCTCTGACGCAGCTAGCTACTCGCAACACCACTATTCAGGATCCTTTTGTACAGGAAGCGGTGGTCTACTCGAAGACCTAATGACCAAAGCTACTATCCAATCCAACCTTACGATTTACTCCTTGGATATTCTCGCCACCCGAGGGCATGGTCTCGACTATGTCCTTGGAGAAATGAACTCGTATGCCTGCCATGGAGCTCCAGGCGTTTCGGATAGCGCCGGTGCCGCGCTATGGGCCCTCGATTATGCATTAGACAGCTTGCGCCAAGCCATTCAATGGCTCCAATGGCTCACCTTTCCTTGTCTATCTCGGCATGTCATCATGGTCTCGGCCCGAAAATTTGTGGAGTATGTTCTGGGACCGGATCAGATTGGCTGACAAAGTTTTATCGCGATAGGATCAATTCTCATCAGCCATTGGGCAGCCATTGGTGCGTGGCGCAAGCTGTCTATTATACGCGTTGGTTATGTCCGTACATATTTGTCCGCCAGTTGACCTAGCCACAGAACACAACTAAACATCTCAAAGGTAATTTTGCGTCGAGTTGGCCGTATTGAAACTGATTAGCCCTGCAGGTCTTCTTCCATGTTGGTGTCGGATTCGAATACAATCTCATCCGACCAATTGCGCTCAACCGATCCATTACCGACGGGTCACCACTCGCTGCTCCGCAGCCGCCTCACATTCAGGTCTTGCCTTTCTCTGTTCTGCAATGCTCAACGCTACACATCTCTTAGCCCACCTACTACGCTGCCATCATTGCGGCCGAGTTGCGCGGCTCAAAGGAGAACATGCACATTGCCGAGATTTAGGGCTCCAACCATTTAGTTTTTGTGTAACGCTGGAATAAAATAAACGGAAATGGTTGAAAACTGTTTAAAAACATTTAAAACTGTGTATACACAGTTTTCTTGACTAGTATATCCAAGACCCAGTAGGGCGGCTTAGAACAAGCCCGCAGTTGAAAATAGAGCTTCTATAGAGTATGTTGGCCTTGTACCACCACCAATTGCCTGGTAGAGGCACCAAAATGCAGTCCATCACTGGTGTGACATCTAGTCACATGCACCGTCAACTGCATCTTGGAAGGAAAGCTTGGCCAAGTTTGATATTCACCTGGCTGGAAAAGCGGTAGTTTTGTAAGGCCATGGCCTAACAAGGTCCTCGGAGAGAGAATAGAGACACAAAACCCCCATATGCTCACACAAGGAGATAACCGTGTAAACAATTTATTTAAAACATTTTATTGTGTACCAGCAAAGTAAAATAAATGAAAAAAGAAATGGTTATAACCGTGTAAACTTTGTTTACATGGAAATAGTTGGAGCCCCACCGAGATTGCTTGCAACCACACTCGAATCGCGGGATACGCCGCATACGAAGACGCGCAACTCGTTCGCGCCGTGTTCATCAACTCGCAGGGGTATCTCCGGTCCACGGCGCGGAGCCGGACGAGCGTTCACTTGGATCTGGTCTTTGAAGACGACGGACCTGTCGGTATAGACGTGAAACGGCTCGAGATCGGGTTTGCCTGCTCTCTACTAGGTCCGACGCGGTTCTAACGATGCGAAGATATGCGGACGATGTTTCTGGCGTGCGCTGGGGCGGGCAGACATACGAGACAGATACCGGCCGCGTGGCAGGCGATTTGCAAGTCGAAGAACGTAGTGTTGAGGACGGCGTCGATGTCGCAGAGACCGAGGTTGTGTTAGTTAGCTTCATTTATGCTACAGCTTGGAAGTACTCGGACTAAGTAGTGTGCTCAACCCTTGACGCGTCTTATCCGGTATGGCTGCACTTTTTCGCGTCTCGCTTGATACGAAGACGTGGGTATACCCTCCCACCGCGCTGACCGCATCCTCTCCTTTGACAAACACGCCAACTTCGTATTTGACGGACGACTTTCCGAGCTGGACGACGCGCAGACCCACGTCCACCTCTTGAGGAAAAGAGACGGGAGAGTAGAACTGTTGCACGTTAGCGGCAATATTGGGCATGCAACCGCGTTATGTGTGTACCTCGCAATACGAGGATACCACCAGGCCAATGTACGGTGATTCAGTGGGGATTTGCCCGCATACTTGCTGCAGAAAGGTGTTGATGACAGAGTCGAACCAGAAGTAGTAGGTCGCGTTGTTAACATGAGCATATTGGTCATTATCGCTCCTGTGGCCGCGATGAGGGTGAGGGTATTGTCTATGGATTGCTAGTACCATCTTGTTCTATAGGTCAAAAAGTAACCGTAGTCGCGTCTCGTTCGGTCCTTGCTTGCAGACATGGAAGCTTGAGCCAAGATGCTTCTAATGATACAAGAAACTACAGGCACACAAACACTATACTACAGTTCGTTGCGCAGTAAGATACTAAAGCAATGCTCGTCATAAGGTTTCCCATCCCGCTCAAAGAATGCAGGCGTCTCAAAAGGTTTGTTACAGCCCGCGCAACAAAAGCAGGCCCAGCACCACTTGCCGCCTAGCGCCTCGACCGCCTGGTCATGATCCCGTATGCTCTTTTTGCATTTCTTGCATTTGGGCAGGCGCAAGCGAACATGGCATGCCTCGCAATACGGATAGCCCTTGTACACCGTAAACCCAACGTCGTCCGACATGAACGCGCCGTCGCCAGAGAACGCGAGCTCGCCTTTTGCAGTTGGCTGGGATGGTGGCAGGAAAGGATCTCCACACTCGGAACAGAAAAAGTGCTGCTCGTGGTAGGTTCGTCGCCCTAGTTCCGGATCGTCGAGAGAGATGAAGCTTTCGTCGACAATTGGCGTCTTGCAGCTGAAGCAACGCGGGGCAAAGTTCTAGCAGAAAGTCAGCAAGTTTGCTTGTTTGCAAGGATGCGCTTACCTCGTGATAGTCGAGATGACAGTAGGCCCGTCCGTCCTTCTCGTAGCTACTCACATGCTCTAGCAACTCGCTGCAAACACAACAACGAAAGCACTCTGGATGCCAACGTAGCTTCATGGCGTTGACAATACGACCAACGATGTACTTGTCACAACCGCCGCACGAGATACCGCGTAACTGGCGCGTATTTGGAGGATTGGCGGGCAAAGCTCGCGAGGCTGGTGTCTGTACGCCGTTGGACGAAGTGATTCCAGAAGCCTGTTTCGAGTTTGGATCGTATTCTTCAATCGAAATGATTGGCCCCGCAGAATCATCGTCATCGTCGCCAGGAATATTGATTTTGGGCACAGATGGACCATCGTCCGGCAGCGAGATGGCAGGAATGGCAGGTACCGCCGCAGGTTTCGAAGAAGCGCCCGATGGGCCAGAGAAGCTAAACGTAGGAACAGACTTTTTGGCCGGTGGCGGGTCGGGAGGACCATCGAAGCTGAAAGTTGGTATGGGCGGTTTGGATTGACCAAACGATGGCGATTTGAGCGGGGATCCCGGCAGACCAGAGATGCCACTGGAAGAAGAGGCCGATGTGCCCCGCCTGATCGCAGACATCGACGAAACCGGAGGCGAATCTTCGAGGTCCCCAACGTCGCGTCTGATGGAACTGCCGGGAGTTCGGGGCAGGGGAGGTACTCCAGCTGGCCACCCACTCGGCATGTTGCCACTACTAGCCAATTCCGCAGCCGCAAACATTAGCGTTCTGCTGCTGCCCGAGTTTTCTATGATGCCTGGTGCGCTTCGACCCTCAAAAGCGGAGCCGCGCATTGGAGGAGGTTGCGGGAGAGCAGAGGTCGACGCGCGCGCATCCATGGACGGCGGCCGAGGAAGATCTCGAATCCCGTAACTTGGAGATACCGGAGACGTAACGGCCTCCGTCTCGGAATCGGTTTCTTCCTCTTCCGAATCATCAGGGCGACTCTCGGGCACGCTGGCCCTTGTCTCGGCATCTGATTCAGATTCAGACCCATCGTCTGAAGGCTCAGGCGATGGTGTCGGTGACTTTTCACTGACGGCGGAAGCCGGCGCGCGGACATGCAAGGATCCACCGCGTTTTAGACCGTTAGACGCGGGAGCAGTTGGTGTCTTTGTTGGGGAAGGAAGTGGCCTCCCTGTTGAGGCTTCTGCCGTCGGCCCATTCGTGATTAACGCGCGTTTCCACAACGGCACAAACTTTCCACCCTCTAGCTGAGGCGCCGGTCCAGATAAGAGGTCCTTGAAGTCACTTCCTTTGCTCACTGTTCCGGCGGGGGACGGATTCTCTGGAGGTTGAGGACGACGAGGCGCGACTTCTGTCCAAGAACCCGAGCCGCCCGTGAACCGAGGCGGAGACGCGCGTCGTCGAATCTGCGACGGTGTCTCTGGCTGAGACGCCTGTCGCGAAACGGCTTTCTCCGGTGAAGGATCGCGAGGACGACCGAGGTCAAGGGAATGGTGTCTGCCCGGACTGCGCGGGATGCCTGGTTGAATCGAGGATGATGCGGGTGTCGGGAGTGGACGGGATGTGGTAGAGGTGGAGTTGGCACGGGAGGGAGGGCCCGGATGGGCCGGATACGGTGGCTGCTGAGGTGCATAGGCGGCGGGGGCAGCTGACGGTAGTGTATCGGCGCGCTTTGGGGCAGGAAGTGGGCGTCCAGTTGAGCGGGGTTGCAGTTGGGGTTGTAAATATGCTACCTGAGGTTGCATAGCTTGTGCTTGCCATGCAGACGGAGCCACGGGAGGTGGGTGGGAGTAATGGGCAACTGGGACGGAATGCGAGTGTCCATGACCACCAATGGACGATCGGGGTCGTTGCTGGGGTGGCGGAGGTTGAGCATACTGGGGATGCTGCTGGGCATAAGGATACTGCTGCTGGGGGGACGCAGGGTGGTGCTGAGGGTGAGGATATGGTTGTTGTTGTTGCTGGTGGGTGTAGTGGGGCTGCGGGGATTGGTGGAAGTGAGTCTGGGGATATTGGTATTGCTGCGAGTACTGCGGGTGCTGGTAAGGATTGTACTGCGCCATTAACCGCGTTGGTGCCACTTGGTGGTTATACAACAAGAACCGAGATCACGCCCACATCTTGTCCTCGACGTCCAGCGCGTCTTCCCCTCCACCCACACGTCTTCATGGCGCTGTCCCCAATTATCTGCGACAATGGCACTGGCTACTCCAAAATCGGCTTCGCGGGCAACTCCGATCCGTCCTTGTACGTTTGCCCACCCCCCGCCTCCCGCAGCTCACCTCGCGAATACCAGTGTGTTCCCAACCGCAATCGCCACGCGTGGATCTGCAGCCCAGTCCGCCAACGCACCGGCTATCCCGTCGAAGCCTGGTCACCTCGCCTCCAAGCGCGGCGTTGAAGATCTCGACTTCTTCATCGGAGACGAGGCTCTTGCAAACGCAAAGACGCCTGGATACGGCGTGCACTATCCCATTCGCCATGGTATGATAGACAACTGGGACCATATGGAGCGCTATTGGGAGCAGACCATCTTCAAGTATCTTCGTGCAGAGCCAGAAGACCACTACTTCCTTCTCGTGCGTCAACCGCTACCCAACTCGCGTCAATCCCCTCACTCTCCAGTAGACCGAGCCCCCACTCAACGCGCCCGAGAACCGCGAGCAGACCGCCGAGATCTTCTTCGAGTCGTTCAATATCAAGGGTCTCTATATCGCAGTTCAAGCTGTGCTTGCCCTCGCTGCGTCCTGGTCGTCGAATCGCGTCACCGACCGCACTCTCACTGGCACAGTCATCGACTCGGGCGATGGTGTAACCCATGTCATTCCCTGCGCCGAGGGCTATGTTATTGGGAGCGCCATCAAGCACATCCCAATCGCTGGTCGCGACATCTCCCAGTTTGTCCTCAACCTCATGCGTGAGCGCGGAGAGATGGCTGCCGTTCCTCCAGAAGATCAGCTCCGTGTCGCCAGCAAGGTCAAAGAGAACTACAGCTACGTCTGCCAGGACATTGTCAAAGAGTTTAGGAAGTACGACGCGGAGCCGTACAAGTACTTTGAGCGCTACGAGAACGAGCATTCGGTCACTGGCCGAGTAGGTTTCACATCCTTGCATTCATTCCTTGCTCAACACACTCAGAAATACGGCGTCGATGTCGGATACGAGCGTTTCCTCGCTCCCGAGATATTCTTCAACCCCGAGATTTACTCTTCAGAGTTCTTGACTCCGCTCCCCGAGATTGTCGACGAAGTCATCCAACAATCACCCATTGACGTTCGTCGGGGATTATACAAGGTCTGCGGTTTTTCTACCTTCCATTACCTGTCCTGACGTTCGTCAAGAACATCGTTTTGTCCGGAGGGTCGACCATGTTCCAGCACTTTGGCAACCGTCTCAAGCGCGATCTCAAGCAACTCGTCGATCGTCGACTAGACGCGAGCGTAGTGGCGAGTGGAAACCTCCAGAAGGTTGTTACCAGTTTCCCCGACGTTTGTTGTCTAATTTACCTGCTGCGCAGTCGTCTGGTGTCGAAGTCGATGTCATCTCTCACAAGCGTCAACGGTAAGCCATCTCCTCTAGAGCTGAACGACGTCCTGATACCTCTGCAGATACGCCGTCTGGTTCGGAGGCTCTTTGCTGGCTTCACTGGTACGAAACTTTACCGTTTTGCTCCCCGATTCACAGTTTCTTTAGCCAGAATTCTATACATCCTGCCACACCAAGGCACAGTACGATGAGATTGGCCCGAGCATCTGCAGACGTTACCAAATCTTTGGCAGCGCGACATAAATTGCCCTTTGTACAACTTCATTGAATCCATTAAAGTATCGCGGAACTATCTCTTCTTCTAAGTGACTCTCTAGGCCGGCAAATTGTATATTTGCTTCACGTGCTGTACAGTCTCCGCATCCCCCGTGTTCTGCAACATGTCAGCTATGCGCACAATCCAGCAAAATGCCGATACCTTGGTCAAATCGTCGCTGATCTTGACGCATGGTTTGCCGTCTATCGAGGAGAGCTTAATGACCATGTTCAGCGCTTTCGATGGCATCCCGTCGGTCTTCTTGAAGTCGTTGGTCAAGAATGTCCCAATACCAAACGAAACTACGCGTGTTTAGTCGACGCAAGGCAAAAGTAGGGCTCGAACGCACCATTCAGCCCCAACTCGACCGCCTGTTGCTTCAATCGCAGCGCCTTCTCAATCAATAACGCGTCCGAGTATATTATCATCTTCGTACTCGGGTCGATTCCGAGCGATTCAAAAACTTGCTTTGCGCGCGGTCCAAACTCGAAAGGATCGCCCGAATCCTGACGCAGACCTTGCCATCGCAGCGCGCGTTCTTCGTTGTTCGTGTAGCTCTGTAAGACTTGTCGACAATAGTTATGAAAGCAGCACGGAAAGAATACCTGGAAGAACGCCTTGCTCGAGAAGGTGTCCGTCAGGGCGATGAGGAGGACGTTGTGGTAGACCTCCTCCCAGAGGTCCATCGCAGTCGAGTTGGCATCCTCGTAGCCCTTCAAGGCGGCTACCTATGTAGCGTGAGGCGCGTTTGATAGTTAGAGGCGCGGGCACACTTACACCCATGAACCATTCGCTGGAGAACTGAGCTAGGAACGGAGATTAAGCATGAGTAACTTACTGTGCGATGGTTCCGACCGGCTGGATGTTGTACTTGTACGCGAGATAGACCTAGACTTGGATGAGAGGAGTTCTAGGTCTTTAGGATGCGCGTACGTTGCTGGTGCCCGACAGTTTACCTTTACTCTTAATCTCCTTGGTCGCGCGCACAAATTGGTCGACGACGATGTCTTGAGTTTGGAAGGATCGTCGTCTCCGCGTCCCGAATTCACTGAACACGCAGTCGGCCTCGAGTAGCGCCTTTCCCTTTGCGTATGCGAGCTCTAGCACCGACGGTGAGCCGAGATGAGGGCAACAAAGCGGGAGCTATGACAGCCCCAACCTTTCTGGCCGTCGTAGCTCCAGTCAGTCGAGACGTGCTTGAAGTAGATCTCGGAGAGAGTAGCCATGAGGGGGACCTCCCAGAATATGGTGTTCGCCCATGAGCCCGCGATGTCGATTTCAATGTGGCCGCCGCCGCCGTCGTTATCGCCAACAGGTATAAACTTGATATCGACCTCCGCGGGGTTGAAACGATACGCTTTCAAATACGCGAGATACTCGGGGGTGAAGTAGGGGCAGGTTCGTTTCAGCCAGCTGGCTTCGTCGTCGGTGAGCCTTATCTCTCCGAATTCTGGTGGTGCTAAGTGGTGACGCGCGCAGAGGAGGGAGACTGACTTCCGACGATCCCCTGGAAGGTTTTGAATGCAGAACGCGTAAATACGGCGGATTTGTCGCGTAGAGTGAACTTGTAGGTTGCCTGTTTGTTGGGAAAGTGGTGGAGGACGGCTTGCTGCATTGTCAACTGGAAATACAGTGTTGGCACGCTGGAGGTGAATATTACTTGGGTGAGCGTACCTTATACAGGTCGGTGTCGAGCAGCGAGCAGGGCAGCGACATGGTTGAAGAGAACCCGATAGGAGTCCGAGTCACACGTCCCCAATCTTGGTCTTGAACGCGATGGTAAAAAGCGCGTCTCCGCCATGTCCTCCGCATCCTCAACTGCACTAGGCAAACCGCGTAGAAATCCTCAACGATGGCGGCTTTCGCTCTGACGGTCGGCGCCAGTACGAACTCCGCGATGTCGCAATCGACCTCTCTCAGCAGGGTGCTGCCGACGGCGCGGCGACGATAACCCATGGTTTGACCCAGGTCATGGTGTCCGTATTCGGACCCCGGGAGGCGAAAATGAGGTCTCACACCATGCACGACCGCGCCAATATCAACGTCGAGCTCAGTGTTGCCGCCTTTAGCACGGGTGAACGCAGGAAACGAAATCGGGGAGACAAGTTGGTGGTCTGACGCATGTTTGCGTCCTCTAAAGGCATTTCTAGACGAATACTCGAGCTTGCGGCGACGATAAAATCAACTTTTGAGCCCGTTATACAAACAACGCTCTATCCACGGTCTCAAATCGACATCTTCGTCCAGGTGCTGCAGCAGGACGGCGGGCTACTGCAGGCGTGTATCAACGGGACGACGTTGGCGCTCGCAAACGCCGGCATCCCTCTTCTGGACTTTGTGTGCGCAGTTACTGGTGGCGTCCACCTAACCTCGCCGATGCTGGACTTGACGCTGCTGGAGGAGAACGATATCCCGCACGTTACAGTGGCCGTGCTCCCCAAGACCGGCAAAGTGACTTTGGTGACAATGGAGACGCGTCTACACGTAGAACGGTTCGAAGAGATCTTTCGTCTTGCTGGGGACGCGGGCAAGGTGCTGCATGGCGAATTCAAAAGAGCAGTGCGAGACCGCACGACGAGGCTCGTTGGTGCTATGGGGGCTGGCCCGAGATTAGGCATAGAGGACGACGCAATGGACGAATAAATCATGGTTCGCGAGCGACTTGTATACGTTTGAAACAGGCAAGCCATTTCTTTCCGCTGTTCCTCTCCACCTTCTTTCCCTCCTCTGTACTCGTGTAGACAGCGTCTACGATGGGCCCTTTCCCTTCTGCTCGCAATTGCTCCTCTGAGATGGGTTCGAAAAGCGGAAACGCCTCGAGATGGGATTTCATCCAGAGGTGAAGATCCTCGACATCGGTGATAGTGTAGACAATCCCACCGGGACGGAGAACGTAGGCGTACTCTGCGAGCAGAGTGGGGGAGATTATGCGGGCCTTATGTTTGCGCTGCTTAAAGTGGGGATCGGGGAAGAGGAAGAAGATGGCGGAGAGCGAGTGTTTGCCGAAAAAGTTGGGTAGGAACTTCATCGCGTTGGCTCGGACAATGGAGACATTTTGGAAGTGCGACGACGCGTCCGGGGTTATGCGGAGGGCCGCGATGCGGTCGTGAACGTATTGAGAGACCTGGACACGAATCTCCATGCCTGCGGAGATTAGGATTAGAAAGTGCGGAGACAACAGACACACACACACCTAGCATGCGGGTGTCGGGGAAGAGTGGTGCGAGCGCTATGAGGAGTCCACCGAATCCGCAGCCGATATCTGCGAACTCTGGAGGACCAGGTGCTGCAGGGAAGTGGACTGCCCAGTCGATTGCATCTGGTGAGGGAGGGTACTGGAGGGTGTGGTCTGAGAAAGGATTTGCGTGTGCCCGCTGCCTGTAGTGTCTCTTCTGGGGTAGTAGACGGTCTGGTGCGGCGTCGACGCGTTTCCGTTTGTTGCCGACAGCGTCCATCGTAAGAGCCAACTTGTTCTTCTTCTTGACCTTGATGTCTTCAATCCTCCGCGCTGTATGTACCACTCTTTCAAACCTTCCAATATCTAATAAATTCTAGTGCCGCACTCGCAACTTGGCCTCCTCTGTTTCCAGGGCCCGCTTCTCGACGACCACACCAAAAAACACGTCCCTCAAGGAACGTCTTGCTGAACTTATTCCCGTCGAGCTCGAGAACGTACGTCTACGCCCTCAGCGCTTCCCCCTCTCAGCTCATAGCCACTAGGTCAAACGCGTCCGTGCAGAGCATGGCAAGAAAGTTTTTGGGCCAGTGAGCGTTGACCAGCTCTACGGGTGAGCCCGGGTTATCTCCCGACCGCGTCATCCCGTCTAATTTTACTTACAGTGGTATGCGAGGACTCCCTGCTTTGATTTGGGACGGCTCCGTTCTTGACGCTGGTGCGCAACTTTATTTTTTTTTGGCACAAGAATATTCGCGACCCACATTGCACTAGACGAGGGCATCCGCTTCCGCGGCAAGACTATCCCTGAAATCCAAAAGCTACTACCCAAAGCCCCGGGCGGACAAGAACCTCTTCCTGAGGGTCTTTTCTGGCTCTTGGTTACTGGCGAAATCCCGACGCAAGAGCAGGTCACCGAGCTCTCCAAGGACTGGGCCGCGCGCTCTGCTATCCCAGCCTTCGTCGAAGAGATTATTGACCGATGCCCGCCAACGTTGCACCCCATGAGCCAGTTCAGCTTGGCCGTTACCGCGGTCCGTGTTTTGACGCGTCTTTTCCGGTGTAGTTTCACTCATTTCTGTAGCTTAACCACGACTCTGCGTTCGCCAAGGCCTACCAGAACGGTATATCGAAGAAGGAGTACTGGGGACCTACCTTTGAGGACTCGATGGACTTGTACGTTTCTCTCTTGCGACTGGTTCATTGACCTAATTGCCCTAGGATTGCCAAACTCCCCAACATTGCTGGTCGAATCTACCGCAACGTCTTCGGGCAAGGCAAGCTTCCTGCCATCGACGCGTCTAAAGACTACTCCCAAAACTTGTCAACCCTCCTCGGATTCGGCGACAATGCTGCGTTCGTCGAGCTTATGCGGTTGTACATCACCATCCACTCTGACCACGAGGGTGGTAACGTCTCTGCTCACACCGGCAAGCTCGTCGGCTCCGCCTTGTCGGATCCTTTCCTTTCCTTTGCTGCTTCCCTGAACGGTCTCGCGGGTCCACTACACGGTCTCGCCAACCAAGAAGTCCTTCTCTGGTTGAGCAAGATGCAGGCAAAGATTGGTCAAGACGCAACCGACGAAGCTGTCAAGGAGTACGTTTGGGCGACCCTCAAGGGCGGCCAAGTTGTTCCGGGTTACGGCCACGCCGTTCTCCGCAAGACCGACCCACGTTATACCGCCCAGCGCGAGTTTGCCCTCAAGCACCTCCCCAGCGACCCCTTGTTCAAGGTATATACCATTTGATTGTGCGGACTCGAGAACTAACCGTCTTCGCAGCTCGTCGGCCAAATCTACAGCATTGTCCCCGACATTCTCCTTGAGGTTTGCATATTTTCTCTTTGAAGATCCTTCACTTAACTGTGTTGATAGGCCGGCAAGGCGAAGAACCCATGGCCAAACGTCGATGCGCACTCTGGTGTTCTCCTGACGGTACGTGTGGGCTCTGGTCTCTATCTAGTGCTCACATTTTCCACCCCAAAGCACTACGGCCTCACGCAACAGTCCTTCTACACCGTTCTTTTCGGTATCTCCCGCGCGTTCGGTGTTGCCGCTCAGCTCATCTGGGATCGGGCCCTTGGTGCTCGTATGTCGTTTCATGCTGGTCTTTTGGCGTTACCGGCTAATTCAACATTCTTAGCTCTCGAGCGCCCCAAGTCATACTCGACCGCGGCCATCGAGAAGATGTTCAAGGACAAGGCATAGAGACCCGCTTGTTCTCTAACTTATGAGGTACATTACCGGCCGATAATGCGATTGCGTGGATGCAAAAAAGTACACTTTAGAATAGAAATCCAATGCAAGTACGCTAGTTGAGCCACTTTAATCTCGACGCGTTTCTCCTTTGCGGCCGTCTGCGTAACTGCTCTGCCTCTTCGCGCGACCGCAGTTTGAAGAGATAGTCCTCTGAGCGAGAGACATAGAAGAGCCGGTATGTCTGAACACAAATCTTGATCTCGAGACCGTCCGCCGTTACAACGTTCGGCGGCGCCTTTTGAACCTCCGCAGAAAGGTTTCTATGCGCCTGTTCAGATGGCCCAGTCCTTGCGAACAACGACACTAACCTTCGCAAGAATGGCGACCGCACGCGGTTCGGCGAGACGCCCTCGGTAATATGTGTCTGCTTGTCTTCAGCCAAGATCGGAAGAAATCGCATGCAACGTACCGAGACAAAGGACTCGATATACGACTGCCACCGACCGGTAGCCACCTCCGAGTCGTAGTCTTCCTTGCCAATGAGTTGGAACGTAATGTGCTTCGAGGTCGGCAGCTACAACAGCCTGAGCAACACGACTGTAAGGGCGGATCCGACAAACCCAGTCGATACGGAAGAGGTTCTCGTCCGGTCCGAGAATATCTTCTGCCGTCTTACGAGTACTACTGAGATCTTGAGCGGTCGGGTTCGTCAAGATGCGCTCCCGCTTGAGAAGGTCTAGGAGATCTTGCGTTCGATTGTCGGATAGCAAGGTTTGTACCTAGTCAAGGTCGACTACTATCACTGGCCACTCATGACGACGCACCTGCTTAACTATCGCGGCAAGAAGCTTATCGATGGTGAAGATTTTGTACGCTTCCTGGAACGGCCATTAGCATGTATTGACCGTCTACTTACTTCAACAAACCTTATTACCAAACAAGAAGCGCATCTGGTCTTCAAACGTCGGCAGATCAATGACATCGTCAAAGAGCTGCTCGCACGATTGTAGGAGGACGTTGTAAGAGTGCTCTGGTTTCGGCTTCTCCATGCCGCGCCCCCCAGAGCAGACAACGTCCGGCGGAAAATTGCCTGGATCTGAGGGAGCCCGCTCCGTCCCCTGTTCGCAGAGCTGCTTTGTAACGTTCTTGAACACCGACAAGCGCGAACAAAGAAGCTGCGGCACAGATTAGCCACATTCTAGAACGGAGAACATTGACGCACCTCGATCATACGAAGAAGACTGTAAAACGGCGTATGTGCGAAAAATGCTGTTCGCTCGGGCTGGCGAACGGAACCAGGTTCGCCATCCTCGTCCATGGGCACGGGCGAAGAGAGCCGAGAAACCGACGGCGAGCCGGTATGCCGCGTTCTCCGCGCAGACTTTGCTTGCTCGCTCTTCAATAACTTCTTGCGCAGATCCGAGCCGCCGCCGGTCCTCCTGCTCTTGCTGGCGGCCCGTGAGCTGCCACTACCGACGCTGGAAACCTCCGCCTCCTCTGCACCACTTCCGTCATCGCTGAGCGCGCCCTCTGCAGCTTCGTTGACAGTTACAAACGACGCGTTGAAAGCGATAGGATCGAGCATGAAGAAGAGTGGAATGAAAGAACGGAGAAAGTTTTCCGCTCTCCTTCGTTCGGAGAAGCTGGTGGATTGTGTTCGGTCCAGGTACGAAAAGGTGAGTTTGAGGCCATCCAGCAGCACAGATTCATCGTCCAAGACGAACTCGAGTTGGTGCCGAGGACGCGTTCGGGCAAGAAGAGGGTCAATCAGCGAGGCGCGCTTCCCAATCTGTTGCTCGCGAGCATTTTCGATTTGGGTCAGAAAGGCCTTTGTCGTGATGGCTTTCTTGTCGGCGGTCTTGAATAGGATGCCTTGGTGATCCAGACTCTTGCTGTAGTTCCTCGCATCGACCTCTCTCCACACTTTGTGCCATTCCCGCTGCGCCCGCTTCCATTCCTCCTCCTTCTGCTTGAGGCGCATCAGAACGACAGGAATGGCGGTCGCAGGAGTGTCCTGCATTGCTTGGATGACGGCCAGCCCAGCTTCTCGGCCGTATATCTTCTTGATGACGCGCTGGTGGATGCTTTTCATCTGGCCGTTGAGGTTGGCCTTGGGCTTGTAGTTGGCACGGTCCTCTTGACTGAGGGACGCCATCTTGTTGCTCAACGGTTCCAACATGGTGATTGTCCGAACGATGGCTTCGATGTGGAAGTCGTACTCGTGTCGCTCTTCCTCGCTGCGATGGAGGGCCTCCTCGTAGATATTCATCCGAGGAGTCATGAAGCCCGTATCTTCGCTGCTCCATGTTGGATGCGACACCCAGTCGTCGTTGAGAACGGAGCGGCACATCTCATCGCGCCCCGAACAGGCCACATTCGCCTCCTGGATAGAGGTTAGATGGAAGCGTTTGCAACAAGCGCAAGACATACCACCGCAGGGATCTTGCGATAGCTCCCATGGCGTAAAGAGGTCCCGGGGCCTTCAACACGACTCCCAACATTCTGAGGTACCAATGTCGGCCGCGTCCACGGGTTGCCATTGGCTTCTTCCTCAAGCATGTATTCCTTCTCTTTGCGACTATCCCATCCAACGATTTCTTTGAGCATATTGAACAAGTCTCCCTCCCCGATATAGTTCCGACTTTCTCGAACGAGACGGGCGGTGTCGATATAGTCTTGAGTGAAGAGATTGATGAGTTTCAGGAACTCGGTATACGTATCGCGGCTGTCTTCCAACGAGCGCTTAACACGATCGAAAAACACCTGCGCATGCGAATCTTCGGGGGCAGCAGCAAGAACCGGCTGCGAAGGCAGCTGTTGACCACGCGCGCCGGAATGACGACGGGGAGGGGACGGTGGACGCTCCTTTATCACGGTAGGCTCGGGGGTTGGTTTAGGCTTCTTTACCTGGGACGTCTTAGTGATACCGGACAAGTAGACAGGGTACGCACCTTTGCGGGGACGACTTTCGGGATAACCTCTACCAACTCTCTCTCAATCGGGGCCTTGCGCTTGCGTTTTGCGGGGACGACTGAGGAACCGCTGGCCGCCGGATCCTGCTTCTTTTGCTTCGTCCGCTCCGAGCGCAAAACCGCTTGCTCCTCCAGTGACTTGCGGTGGCCCTCGGGCAAAAACATGGCAAAGTCTGCTCGGAGATCTGGGTCGTCTTTGAAGAGGATTTTGATTTTGTTGGAGACTTCTTCCTATCGACGGTGTAAGGAACGTCGTACAAACGAAGGGACAGCGCATACCTCGTCTACAGGTTCTTGCGCGTGGTGAAAGTCGGAAAGTATGTCCAAGAACTGCTGGTAGGTCTTGGGGTCGCAGCGCTGCTTGATTTTCTGCACATATTGGATGGCAGGATCGACGGCGTTGCGAGCCTTCTGAGCCTCTCGTTGCGAGAGCTTTGGAACCGGAGGTAGAGGCGCTGGGCCGGCTACGGGGTTGCCGAGGGAATCTGACCACTGCTGGAGACCGTTCTTGGTTGTAGAAATGGTCGTGCCGGAGGGGGTGGTCACGGTAATCAGGTTGGCGTCCTGGTCGTCCTTGCCGCACTCAATCCTATACCCAGACGGCAGGAAGGTGTTGAATCCCTGGATGAGGTTTGGATGGTCTCTGAACAGGTCGGAGACCCGTTTAATGACGCCGGGCGTGTCGATGCTAAAAGCGGTTATTCGCGGCGAGAGGAGCGGCAATGAACGCACTTCTGGCTCTTGAACTGCTTCATGATATCCAGAAACTTGTTATACACGTCGGGCTCGTCGTGGAATTGTGCCTTGACGGCGTCGAGGTAGCTTAGGGCGTCGCTGACTTTAAGCATCTTTACGGACGGACGTGGAGGGGCCGGGGCAACAGGCTGAGTGGCGGGGACAGGATCGACGGGCGGAGGTGGTGGGGGAATAGGCTGCTGCGAGTCTACAGTGGGCTCGGCGGACGCGACAGCAGCAGTGTCCATCGTGGCTAAGGACAAGAGCGGGCAATCAAAATCGACTTGCTCCGTTCCTCGACTTGACTCTGCTCGCCGACCGCCGTCCAGCTCCGCGCCATGACCAGGCACGCAAAGAATAGCACCGCCGTACGCATCGACCTCTTGACGCTTTCGCACTCACTGCCCGCCAGTCCTCCGTGTTCAGCTACGCTGAGCGACAGACAGCCGCCGCGTTCTACGGGACACGCAAGAAACGGTTGGGGAACGAATCTATGCGGGCATTCGACGCCTGCTCGCTCTGCCTGCAGACCGCTAGAGAGCCTGTATCATGTAAAGCCGGCCACCTCTTCTGCAAGGAATGCGCGATTGCGGACCTGTGTTTGTGGTCTTCTTGACTCCTTCAAAATCTAATTAACGACGCTAGTAACACAGAAGAAGGAGTTGAAGCGACAGAAAGACAAGGCCGAGGCGATAAAGAAGGAAATGGAGGCTGAAATCGACGCTGCGAAAGCCGCTGCTCGCGAACGCGTCTTGCAGGACTTTGAGCGAGGGCAGATAGGACTTGGTTCGTCGCTCACGTCCGGCCCTGCAAGTGGAACCGCCCGCGCCAGTGAAACAGGCAGCAAACGCTCGTTCACAACCGCGTTTGAATTCTCCTCCGCGCAGGTCTCCGATTTGGTTTATAAAGCAGAGGAAGCGGCCGCTCGGTTAATAGCGAAGGAAAAGGCCGAAGCTGCAAAAGCCGTTCTCCCCGACTTCTGGCTCCCTTCTCTAACACCAACGTTTGCTGGTGTTTCGCAGCAAGACGTTCTCTCAGCGGGCGGCGGACAATCCAAAGAGCTCAAACCGACGGCAGTCTGTCGAGGCGGCGGGGATCGACATACCTTTGCGTTGGTGGTTTCTCTTCAGCATACTATGTCTCTAACATGCTGCACAGATTGAAGGATCTGACGCCAGTCAAATTTAGTTTCTTTAAGGACGGCAAGGAGGTTGAGAAGGATACTAAAGACCCGGGCGAAGCTGTCTGTCAGCCGTGCATGAAGAAGCTCTCCAATAACGTGGTCATGTTTCGTGCGCGCTTACTCTCTATCCTTGAGCCAATATCTAACCGTCCACAGTGGTGAAACCGTGCTCGCATGTCGTGTGCAAAACCTGCAAGGACACGTTAATGTCCGGCGAAGGAACAGAGCGCTCTTGTATTGTTTGCGAAACGACGGTCAAGAAGAAGGAAATTATTGAGCTGCAACGTGAAGGTATGACATGAACACACTTTCCACTCTCGCTGACGCGGTGCAAAGGGACCGGATTTGCTGGCGGTGGAAGGGCAGAGTCTAGTAGCAGTAGCGGAATTGCCTTCCAGGCGTGATATACCTATTGTACATGCACCTGCGTGTATGCTTCTAATTCCGGGCTCCAAACGTACTCGTTCAGGCGCTTCAGCTTGTCAAGTGCCTGTGCATTCGCGAAGGGGACACCGGTATGAGGGTCTCGATATCGAGCAGGTTTCCCGCTTATAGGACAAGTTGGTGTTGGTCGACCTAGGAAGATCGTATTCTTTCGCGTGGATGATAAACAGGACTTACCAAGTGGTCGATTCGCACCCGACAGAACCTGGACGTTGTCCCAGTACACATGCGATCCAAACATGGCGGTCATTGTTGCGCCCCAACTAGGTTTCGGTATCTCGGTCTCATGGTTGCGCGAGGACCGTCCTGGAGCCGGAGAGGGCTCCTTTTGGGTTTCCTCATGCACGACATAGTTCCTGGTCGACTTTTCCATCTGCATTATCGGCGCTGGAGTGTATGGGTAGTATTGGATGGTGGGAGCCGTTGATGTCGAGGCGTCGGGCGAGGGAAGCGCGCCAGCGGCCACGGTATACGCGTAGTATTGCGTCGGCTGCGGGACAGCGACCTGGACTTGCTCTGCCCGGCTCACCCAACGCAGAAGAGGGCCATTGATAACCTGGCGCGCAACATGAACGCGTTGACGCTTCGCCTCTTCGCGTTGGAGGTATTCTCGGTGCTCGACGATGTTTCCGTCCTCAGCATCAAGTGCACGCGCAATGAGCTCTGCCTGGGTGACGGTGCGCGCCTCCAAACGCGGTTTCCTAGACTCTTGTGCTGCCTGCCGGTTATTAGCATGATACCACGTAGAAAGAGGACGCGTCCTTTTCTTAGCTCTTCAGATTGCTTCAGTCGCAATTCTACGAGCGTTCGGTTCAGCACAGTATGCTTGCGCTTGCTCTGGCGTTGCGTTTCGACAGAGATTGGGGCAACTTTGCGCTTGGTGGGTTTCGGAGACGACTGCGACGCGTGTGGATCGAATGTCGCCTTGTTCCTTGCATGAGCAGCCTTCTCCAGACGTGTACGGGCTGCCTAGTCAAAGTTACCCGGAGATGCTAGACGGGTAAGCAAGGAGCGCGCCTTGCGAGCGCGTGTATCATCTTCCTGAGCTGCAGCTTCGGTTGTGGCCGGCTCTTCGGTTTCAGATGCGGTGCTTGCAAAGTCGTCGTCGAATTCATCCTCCTCGTCTATAGAATGAGGGTGGCCTGGAGATACTACGCGTGCTACCAACCTTTATCGTTGGCAAATTCTGCATCGTCTTGGTCGTTTACTTGTTCGAGGGCCATCTCCGCCATGGCAGCCTGCATGCGATTTCCTGCAGTGGATCTGCGGGACCGACGCGTTGCGAGCTGGTCTGCTTGCCGCATGTTGAGAGAGCGAAGGGTCACACCAAAATCCGTCTTGGAACTAGACCGCCATGCCCCGTGCTGCAACCGGGCCCTCACCGCTCTCTCAAATAGTCGCAAACCTCAAAGGTCAGCCGCACCTTCCGTTAGACGCGTCCATTCCGATACCCGATCCACAGCGCAACCGAGGCTTGCTCTACCTCAAATTTCATCCCTCCGGCTCACCCTCGCCGCCCGGAACGACCACTTTGGCGCTCGGTGCGTCCGAATACTCGACCGCTAACAGCTTCTGCCTCTTATACCCTATCCAGATATTTTCTCAAAGAACAGCTGCCCCGCATTCGGTTCGCCAATCCCGACCTGCAAATAGCCGTCCGCAGATTCAACAAGCACAAAGCGCACAATTGGAGGCCAGACATCGTTCTCTCCCTCCGTGCGTGCTCAATCCCACTGTCTACGCGCGGACTCTCAATTTCAATTTTTTTGCAGAGGACGGGACGACGCAGAGTATCAGCCTGCATGGAAAGTGGTCTACGACAATCGTACGGGAGGTTATGGAGTATGGCGGATCGCCTGCGTGGACGCGTTGGAAGGAGGAAGTAGCCCGTTCCGGGGCACCGCTTCTCCCCGGCGCGGAGCACGCGCCTGCGGTTGTGGACGCGCGACCAGAACCAGAGGAGACCTACGACGAATGGTTACGCAAGTACCCGCGCAAGGAACGTCGGGCGATGGAGGCTGTAATGGCAGAGGCGGATGCGAAGAAGAGGAATCTCAAGGGCTTCGGGACGGTGGTGCTGACGCCCGAGGAGGAAGAGGCGAAGCGGGCAGCGAAGAAAGAGGCGAAGGAGGCGCGGTTGAACGCAGACCGGATTGCGGAGGAGGAGGCGGAGCGGCGGGTGCAAGAGGAACTGGCGGCCAAAGCGCACCAAACGGGCGCAGGAGCAATACTTCCTTAGACTACATTGGATTTCAACTCAACCAACATACAACATCTATCATCCATCGCGGGTCGTACACCGGTATTAGTTGTGGTGGTTAAGCGTAGTTGAGTCGGAAAATGTCGTTGAAGCTGCGGACGATGAGCGGCGGAAGCACCAGTGTCAGAGGAACATACACATAGTAGGTGTCGCCCTCTGGAATGAGATGGAAGACCTGGCTGAATTGCAGCGGGTTCGGACTGTCGTCCACCTGTGCAAGAAAGCGTTGAAAAAAATAGCCCGAAGTCGGAAGGAAGCGCAACGCACAACCAGCAGACCGGTGACGCTGACGAGTAGGCTGGCGACCGTGGGTGAGGACGGCTGGGCGTCCTTGGTGGTGACTTTGTGCTCGACCTTCTGAAATGGCAGGCCGACAAGCTTCTCGACGATAGCAGTTACGCCGCCAGTTTGGGCACCCTCGAAGGAGAGCATAGAGTTCTCGCGCTGGTAAAAGGTGGATCGGCACAGATCTCGGGGTACGGGCGATGAAGACCAACGTAGAGGGATAAGAGGTTGGCGCGGTTTGTGTCAAAGGTCTGGTAGTAAAAGTCGACAAATTGACCTGGGGTAGTATAAGAGGGTTATGGGACACTGGGAGGCTCTGGCGGACCGGCAACAGCGTTGATATCGGCCATGGTGGTGGTCAGGAATCAAGCAGTAAACGCGTTCATCACACATAGTCACAAATCGCTATACTACCCCGGCCTTGGAAAGGAACCAGGCAGAGTGTCTCTCCCAGGATCTTATGTCCTCTAACAGCAGGAGCCTCAGCTCGCCGAGATCGTCGGGCATGAACTTTGGCCACCGAGTCAACGTCTCAACGATGTACGTGCTAAACGGGGTCAATAAAACAATGAGCAAAAGACGGAGGAGCATACATGACCGTTCCCGGAGCTAGCGATCCTGCCTGCTTGTCGATTCGGAGCTCGCTGCGCATGTTATCCAATGAACGTTTGCCGAGAGCCCAGTAGCGATAGGCGCGCAGATATTGTAGCTTAACGCCAGCATGATCCATGTCTGGAGTTTGGACGATGACCGGGACGACGGCGAGGGGTTTGGAGATGGTGGTTGGACCGGTGAGATGAGGGTAATCGACAGCGGAGGTGAACTTGGTCTGGTCGAGGGAAATGTCGTTGGCCTTGGCCATGGAAAGAAGATGGGAATAGAGCTGGAATCCCGAGTACGCGTCATCGGCAGCGTCTAGGGGGGGTGGTTAGGCGGGAGTAAATTGGGGAAAGGATG
Organism: Mycena kentingensis (nom. inval.); assembly: GCA_014461125.1. Classification (NCBI taxonomy): domain Eukaryota; kingdom Fungi; phylum Basidiomycota; class Agaricomycetes; order Agaricales; family Mycenaceae; genus Mycena; species Mycena kentingensis (nom. inval.). The sequence goes on along the minus strand of JACAZG010000003.1, from coordinate 2,669,868 downwards.
AATACACTGGAGCATTTCTTTGTTCTGGTGTAGATCGGGGTGTTCCCAGTTGCTGACCCGGACACTCGTATCTTTCGACAACGCCTTTTGGAGATAGCGGTCGACGAGCAGCAGAGGTCGTTAGTCAGTTGATCGCGATGAAAGAGAAATGTACCTTTGCGAGTGCAACAACCTTGCGGCCATGGCCATTGAATGCAGGATCAGCTTGCCGCGCCAGTCCGCCCAGCTCAACAAGCCCTTGGCTCAATATCCCATAGTCTCGAAACAGCTTCTTGCCGTCGTCTGCTGCTGTCAGCACTGTACAAGCCATTGACGCGATGCACGTACTGAGGATATTTGCACCAGCTTTGGGAATGGACGCGTCCTCGAGAACGCGTCGTAGCGCCCTAGGAAAACGGGCCATCGCGCCTTGTGACGTGCGTATTTGGATTAAGATGATATTGTTCTTGTCCGCGATTTGGATAAGAGATACAGGACGCTGACCACCACCAGGACCACGACGGAAGTGGACAACCCATTCGCAGTCGACGGAGATGGGGCTAAAGCAGGTGTTGAGGGAATGGTACGTTGAGCAATGACACAAACCCTTTCAAGTCGAGTTCAGAGACCCAAGCATCGGCTTCATCTTCTTTGCGGGTGAATCTCATCCGGGGCGGCGGGGAAGCGCGCTGGTATGAGTACTTTGGGTGTGATGGTGCGTCAGTGGCGTCGATTACAGTGGAAGGCGGAGCAGCAGGCGGAGCAGAACGCGTCGCTTTGAGCTTGGGAGCGGGTATTGGTTTAGGATTGGGAGTAGGAGCAGAAGCGTTGCGGCGGAAGACGGGTGCTAGTGGTGGGGCATTGTTTCTAAAGCAGCAGTTAGAGAGAGTGGTGGTTGAAGGTGTAGATGTACTGTTCGAGATGTAATCCTTGTAGTGCTTGGAGTATTCTGCTGTTGGGATAAGCCATTGTCGACGCGCGAACCAACATCAATAACGGCCACGTGACCGGATAACATGACCAAGGACCTCCCATGGATGAAAGGATATTATTTGTGGGTGAAATTGTGTCTCCCAACAATGCACAAATTGTGGTCTATTGTGGTTGGTTGTAGGTGTATAATTTGTGGGTGGTGATGAACTGGGAAGGTGTGCGTGACTTGTGATCGCACGATCCCTCTCTTCAAGACACAACAAAAATGGTGCGCTCGTCGTCGTCGTCGTCGTCGTCGTCGGTGGTCTCCTTCTGACAATGCGTCCTAGACCAAGGGAACGTCGTCCTTCGGGTCCGTTCTCGTCCGTTCTCTCAGTATCCATCTCACATCTTGTCCAGTAAACGGCACACCAAGTCGCACACCCTCTGCCGCCGCTGCGGTAACCGCGCATTCCACCGCCAGCACAAGAGTCCGTCCAATCCTCCCTCCTCTCCATCTCTCGTCCTCATCCACTCCAGCCTGTGCCCAGTGCGGCTACCCTTCTGCAAAGATTCGCTCGTACGAGTGGGGCCAAAAAGCAAAGCGCAGAAAGACCACCGGCACCGGCCGCATGCGTTACCTCAAGGATGTCTCCCGCCGGTTCAAGAATGGCTTCAGGTCCGTTTCCTCTTTTTATTGTCCATCCCTCATCTCCGCCCAGAGAGAACACTACGGCCGTGAAGCGGGTCAAAAAGGCAGAGTAGATGTCCTCAGCCTCTTTTCTTCATTGTCCATGTCTGTACCTATGAATCCAAAAACCCCGCATGCACATCGACTCGACGACTTCTACGACTCTCCAAAATACTCTTCCACCAACGCCTTCTTGCGTAATGCCAATAACACCCCCTCCAGCTCTCCAGTCGTCGGTAGTTTCGGCGGGAGGAACAGCGACGGCGCAAGGAACGGGATCTGCTGCGCCGCGAAACGGGCATGTGTGAGCATTTTGGCTTGAGGCGATTCAGCGTCGGGCATGGATTGGTCGCTTCCCGTGTCTTGTGGCGCTATCCGCGGTGGAGGTGCAATCGTAGCATTTTCCTCGAGCCGCAATGCTTCGCGTACGTTTGTCGTAGCTTCGGTCCAACCTAGATTAGATGAGATATGGACGCCCTACAACGGCAAGCAGACCTTTATCCTCCAGCTGCTGCTCGTACTCTAGGAGCGCCGCATCAGCTTCGTCCTCGTCGCCGTAGTATGACTTGGGCGCGTTCAGGAATTTGGAGTAGAAGGCGAGGGCTTGGTTTTCCTCCTCTTCCTCGTTCTTCTTGCTCTGAAAGAGTTCTCGGACGCCCGGAAGCTCCTTTGCGCGTCCAAAATATCTGGAATGCCATTAGCAGCGCAAACCTTATCAGTTATCGGACGAACTTGTAGCCTTTAGTGCCAGGCACTTCCTTGCCGTCGTCGTCCAGCATAGCGACATTGCGGCGGTAGTTGGCGCCTCCGAGGTTGACAATTTGGTTTTCCCAGTGCCGCTTTTCTCGCAGAAGCTTGTTGATTTCGTCGTTGAGATCGCGAAGCTCATAGTCACCAAGACCAGCTGCGACAACGTCAGGAGTTGCGTGGTCGAAGGAGATGGCGACGTACGGTCTTGTATTTTTGCGACCTTGCGACTGACTTCACGAAGCAGCTCTCCTCTCCAGCGCTCTGCTTCCCGCATGTTCTTGCAAGAGCTGGCCATACGCGGGCGACGGTCAGCGCGCGTTCCGAGGCCCAGCTCTGCCGCCTGGGCCTCGCGGAAGCGATAGAGCATAGACTGTGCTTTCTCCTGGTTGCGAGCCTACATTCGTTAGTGAGTAGGGTGTCGGTTTCTGGGCGTCGGACAATACCATGTTGGTGGATCAAAGCAAGCTTGACTTGTCCTCTCATCGTCGGATGTCTGGGGGTTCTACCGCCTCCCTCTCAGAGGTCACTCCTTCCCCATCTCCACCGCCCTCACGCCCCGCCGCACGTCGCGTTGGTCGCCCCAAAAAACCCCCAAAGAAAGCACCTCCACCAGTCCGTGCACCAAAGAAGGGCGAGCCCATCCCCAAGGCACCCCCTTCTGCCGGCCTCGATACCACCATCGATTCGGGCTCAGAGCTCTCAGATCTCACCGAGGACGATGACGGCGCAGCCGCTCATCCCAAGGTCGCCCCACAAGGCGAAAGCGGTGACGAGGACGGCAACGACGAAGGCGTTCCTGACCCTGAAAACGACGACGAGGTGCCTCAGGACGCGAAGCGCAAGGGCAAGGCGCGTGCAGGGAGCAGGAAGGCGCCGTCAAAGGCAAGGGCTGCCACTAGCACTACCAGCAGCGGCAGCAACGGTCCCACCATAAAGCGAAAACGTAGCAGCATCATTCCCCCGACTATGTGGGGCTGGGCAGCTCCAGGCACCGCTGACGCCGTCGAGGAGGAGGAAGAGGACGAATCAGCCCAGCCGCGGCCTATGGAAGAAGAGTCGGACAGTGAACCCGTCCGTCCTGCTAGCTCTTTGGTTCACTCGGAAAGCTAACAGATGCGCAGAATATCAAGGAGCGAGACGATACGGAAGAAGCCGACGAGGTTCGCGACATCACCCACTTCCGTTGACGACGCCGACTAATTCCTAAACAGCGCGCGAATGCAATGGACGTCGATGAACCTGTTGCTGCTGCTGCCCCGCAGGAAAAGTCTGTGGCCGCTACTCTTCTTGACTTGCTCACCGCGACGCCAGCGCCACCCAACGGCGCCGCCGAAGATAACACCGAATCTGAGGACGACGAGCCAGAAGAAGAAGAGGTGGATGTCGAACCCGACGTCCCTATTGTATCTGCCGAAACCGTGGCCAACGTCAAGCGTATGGCCCGAAGGGCGTCTGCGGCGCGGCCGCCTGAGGATCGGGCTGCGTCGCCGATATCCCAAGACGGTGACGAACCGGACGGTCCTAGTCGCGAGGTTTCGCCGGCTTCGGAGCGTAGCGTCGACGAAGACATAGAACCTGTCGACGAAGAGGATCCCGTCGATATCGAGGTTGACGCACCCGATAAGAGTGACGGCGAGGAAGAACCCGATCCCAAGAGCGAGATTGAAGAGGAAGCCAAGAGCGAGGCGGACAAAAGCGAAGAGGAAGGCGACGGTGATGTTGAAATGGAAGTACAACCCGCTCATCGCGCCGAAGCGCTAGACGTCCTTGCCGGGATCGAGCTCAAGTACGCGCTTCTCCGCAATGCGATCTTCCTCGACCGGATGGAAGGACTCGCATGGGAGGAAGCGCTCGTACAAGCAGGGACACATCCCGAAATGCTTCATTTGCAACAAGAGCTCACAGCCAGACGTGACCGACGTCTCGAGCTCGCAACCCGGAAACGATCTTTCGAATGTGCCGACGCGGATCGTAAGCGTACCGCCGCCGAACATGGTGTATGGGCTTGGTGGAAGGTCCGTTTAGACCTTAAAATGTCACTTTTTGCCGTTTAATTCTTGTTGCAGCTTGCTCGCGATGATCTGCAGACGGAGATGATAACAGAGACGAATCGGAAACGGCGTAAAATGGAACGCGAACGCCGGAGCACTGAGCGCCCACTCCCTCGTATGTTCTTGATCAAGCCCATTGAATCGACCACTGACACAATTAGTGCGCCGCATTCCGCCCGCGCCACCCATGCACGCGCCGCCACCGCCGCCAGACCTTCGTCGTATTCTCAAAGGCGAAGCGCCGTTGCGGCAGGCCGAACAGGAAACGCGTCGTATTCGTACTCGCAGCCAACGGAACGCGGAGCCGCATCCAAACGAAAACGCGCCGCCCGTCCTCGTCTTCCCGGACGTGGAGTCTCTGACTGCGGCTGACATTTCGCAGGATCTCAACTATATCTTGCGGCAAAATCAGCCGGCGCCTCCTCCTCCAGCGCTTCACGACGCGGTGCCTCCACAGCCACATGTACCCAGCCGCCACCCACCGTCATCCCGGATGCCAGCCCCAGTTCAGCCAACTCAACAGGCTCAGCAGGTGCCTCCTCCGGGGCCTTCTATGTACGAGCCATATTCGCGTCCCTACCACCAGATGCAACAGCACCCTCCGCCTCCGCCATTCCCGTCCCAACAACCCGGTGCCATTCCCGCGCAACCAGGATTCGGGCGTCCACAACATCACCATTCGGCTCCGCCACCTCCACATCACTTACAGCATCTTGGACATGCTCCGCAGACCGGGTTCGATATCTATGGCGCGGGGCCCTATGCTGCTGGTCCTGGACGACGGCCTGAAAGCCCGGGTGGACGATGGCCAAAGAGTGAATGGCCGGGCCCAGGAGACGGGCGAATACCGATGTTGGCGCGGCACGAGGAAGAAGAACGCGAACGCATCATGAAGCGAGAACGTGACCGTGAACGGGAACGGGAACGTGAACGGGAAGACATGGACCGGCGTCACTCCGAATACGTCCATTTGCACCGTGCTCCTCCTCAGCAACAGCAACACCACCACTCTGTTCCTGGTCCTCACCACCATCACCACCACCATCACCACCACCACCATCCTGGAGGTACAACCCCGGGAACACGTCCTTCCTCATCGCACATGCACTCAAACTCCAGCGCTCCATCTCTCAGTCCCCGTACCTCTCGCGAGTTTGACACCCGGCTTCTCGATGGTCGTCCCCCTCATCAGGAAGCTCGACCAACCCATACCGATTCGCGCTCTCACCAGCCGGAGTTGATTAACCTGGGGTCCTCAAAGTCTGCCAGCGATCCCTCGCGCTGGAAAGATGAACGTGACGATTACCGCAAACGCCAGGGCCCAATCGATGACCGCGAACGACCAGCCACAACGCCCTTTGTTATGGGAGGGAGTAATTATGCGAGTGCAAGCGGTTCAGGCGGCGGGCGAACTATGCGTACACCACCGCCGACCAATCCCCCGACGGGTCCTCGAGCAACCCGACTGGAGGATGCGTTCCGTATGCCGCCTTCGTCTTCAACCTCGGTGGGATATCTCGGGGATGCGGTTCAGTCGCACCGTCCGTCCTCCCATCCGTCTTCTCCGCGACGGTATTCGCAGAGCTCGCAGGGTCCGCCCCCGTTACCAGGGACGGCTTCGTCTTCTTCGGCGTCTTCATCTCGTCCGCCCCCTCCTCGGTCAAGCGGCCTCTCCGGTCTTTCTCCTCCGATGCATCGTACACTTCCTCCGCCGAGTCCGTCAGCTTTTAGCGGAGGCGGCGGCCCCACATCTCGTTTTGGCACTAATCCTCCGATTTTGAACGGGCCGCCTATTATCGGCAGCGGCGGTCGTGCAACAAGCCCGAGCCGGTCTCCCATACTTCATCGCGACCGCCTACCGTCCCCGCCGCCCCTCGACCGACCTCCGTCCGGCAAAATGCTGGTCGGCGCCGTCATGAACGGTCCCCCGCCCCCAATTTACCCGAGTACTTCGCGTACAGCGACCCCAACAGCAGCGGATGACAAGTTGGCTCTGCGCAACGACTCGCCGTTTGTTGGCGCGTTTGGCAACTCTACGTCGTCGTATCCCACTAAGCCTGCCTTGGCATCCGTTCTCCATTCCACCAACAAGGCCGACGAACCCAAGGTTGAAAAAGTGCCTCCGCGGATTCCGACGCCACCCACACAACCGATAGGCGACCGTCTTCCAGGTTTATAAGTCGTTAGTGTCCTGAGCTGCTTTGTATCGCTTTGATGAATCCGCAATTCCAACCTAATGCTAATGCTAAGCTGTGCGTCGGACAACGAGTCCAGATTATGCACAACACAAGAAGAAGATTAAGACTGTGTACAAGTAGTCTATCGCGAACAATGAATGGCCCGTCATGTCGTTTACCAGCGGTCAGAACCACCACCACGCCCACCATACCCATTGTCGCTAGCCCCAAAGTTTCCTCCACCCCAACGACCACCCCCACCGCCGCCTCCGCGCCGGCCTCCGCCGCCACCACCGTAACGTCCTAAAAAACATGAGATCGAAGAAATTTCTCAGAAGCAAAGAAGTACCACGTCCACCACCACCGCCGCTGTACATGGCCATTTCCTCGAGTTGGGGCGGAATGTTCGCCTTGGACTCCTTGAGGATAGACAGCAACTCGCGGGCTGACTTGGCGTTTTCGGTCGTAAAGTAAGTGTACGACGTGCCCTTCATACCAGCTCGCTACAACATGTCAGCGTTATCGCTCAAGGGCACAGAAGAGAAGGCAAACCCCAGTACGACCGATACGATGGATGTAGTCTTCGCAATTGTTGGGGAAGTCGTAGTTCTGTGCAAAAATTAGGCGCAAAGGGGGGAGGAAGGCGACGACGTACAATGACATATCCTACATCCTTCACGTCTACAGGCAGCGATCGACAACAAGGACGACACATCGGTTCGAGAAGCAAACGAACGAGAGTAGCGGTGAGGGAAAGAAAACAGACACAAAGTCGGTCAATAAGGTGCACAGACGGACAGAAACACAAGCGCCGGTAGCAGAGTTCGTGAATGACAGATAGCGGTTGGTCGGAACGAAGCCAGGGTTCGACGAGAGGAACGGGATCGATCAATGAGCCACAGTCCATAACCGCTTGGTACCGATTCCAACAACAGTTTCGGAAAATTGTTCGTTGGGGCGGTAACCTGACCCACGCTGCGGTTAGAGGGATGCTGAACAAATTGTCTGTCTTGATCCTGTTGGTGTCCTCTCGACGTGGCCACGCATCCGAGACTCAAACATCTGCCTTGCCATTGCACGAAGAGCTGTATCGCGTCAGGTAACCTCACGGGAGAGGCGTGCCCCTCCCAATTACCATGCACCACACTGCAGCGCTTGCGAAAGCAAATGAGAAACGCACCAAGACCACGAGACGCGACATCCGTGGCAATCAAGATCGGGGACCTGCTGGCTTTGAATTCGCCCAGAACCCAGTCACGTTCGCGTCTGCAAATGTTATTGAGCGAGCGCCAACAAACTACAGGCAACGTACTGTTCCTTGTCGCCGTGAATCGCGAGCGCGGGCCAGCCGTCTTGACGCAGGTACTTGGTGATGTCGTCCGCAACACGCTTTGTTCCGACGAAGATGAGGACTTTGGCGTTCTCGGCACCGATCTGGTCGAGATGCTTGACGAGCTTGTTGCGCTTCTCAAAGTCGCTGCAAACTTCGACATTCTGGGTGATGTTGTGGTTGGCCGTCAGCTCCATTGACCCAATGTTGACTTGAATCATGTCTTTGAGGAAATCCTGCCACGCCATAAGTGAGGAAACGGTTGACTGCAAGTAAAAGCGTACGCTGGCCATCTTTTGAACGTCTTTGGGCCAAGTTGCGCTGAACATGAGGGTTTGACGGTCGGGACGGATCTGGCTAACGATTTTGCGGATTTGAGGCTCGAAACCCATGTCCAGCATACGGTCGGCTTCGTCCATGACGAGGTAAGTGACGCGACGAAGATTTGTCTTTTGAGTTTCGAGCATGTCGATGAGACGACCGGGAGTGGCTATGACGATTTCGACGCCGCGCTGGAGATCGCGAATCTGCGGGCCTTTAGGCGCGCCGCCGTAAATGGCGGTGTTACGAATGCGCGAGTTGGAGCTAGTCGTAACCGAGTCAGACTAACTATTACCGGAGCAAGGACACATACCCAAATTTGGTGCACTCTTGCTGGATTTGAACGGCAAGTTCACGAGTTGGTGCAAGGATAAGGGCAATAGGGCCGTCTCCGGGAGAGAGGAGCGGTTGGCTGTGAAATATTACGCCTGGACGGAGGGGAGGACCAAGCCACGCACGCATTAATGTGTAACATAGCAGGAAGGGCGAAAGCCACCGTCTTTCCGCTGCCAGTCTGGGCAATGGCGACGACATCACGGCCGCTAAGAGCCATGGGCCAAGCCTGACACTGGATGGGCGTCGGAGAAGCAAAACCCTGAGCACGGATAGAAGTCATCAGGTATTCGGGAAATCCAGCCTCCTCAAACGTGGTGACTGGTCGAGGGACACCGCGACCTTGAATCTGAACAAGGACGTTGAGCCACTGCGCGGAACGGAGGAAAGAAAAAAAGCTACCCGAATTTCTTTGGATCTCCTAAAATCTTCAATTTCCTTGTCGCTGCGGTCTTTGACCTTCTTGTCTTCGACGTAGAAGTTTTTCTCAAAGTGCTCAATCTTGGTTGAAGACCAGTCGATGGAACGGAGGTTGTTTCCGAGGTTGCCCATGCGGTCGTCACCCCAGCCACCGCCACCACCGCCTCCTCCACCCCAACCGCCTCCACCGCCGTAGCCGCCGCCGCCGCCGTATCCACCGTAGCTCTGGGCAGAGTGAGCGAGTGTATGGTTGAGAACAGAGACATACCATATTTTAGTTGGTGAAGGTAGGAAGAGAGAAGGAATGCTGTGTGTGATGCATCCCAGACTCGAGTTGTGCCAGGTCGCCACTAGTGCTGGCGTCGCTTTAACTCCAAATGGCTCCCCCTGGCCCCGTTGCCATCGACTTTGCCCCCTCAGACTCTCAATCCCGCACCTCGGACGACTTTGAGCAAGTCTCGTATCCGCAGACCTCGTATCCGCAGACCTCGTACCCTCCACACCTCGCAGAAGAGGAGCTGCCCCTTTATCATCCTGCAGAAGAGAAAGCGCGCCGCCGCGGTCCAAAACACAATGGCCCGTCGCCTTTCCTCGTCGACGAGCGGGACTTGTACGACGACGACGACAGTAAAGACGTGTACAATAAACCCCGCGCTTTCCGACCCTACCACGGAAGCGGCAGACCGCGTCTGCATCCCCCACCACCTCCGACGACAATTGTGAGTGCTCAATATATGACCTCTGTTGCTGCTGAGCGCGTCCAGCGGGAATTCTTGCTCCAAAACCTCGAACACATAATACCCATAATCTATACATTGCTAGCGTGTTGGACGCGCTTCCACAAAATCGGACATTCCAAGTACGTCGTTTGGGATGAGGCGCACTGTGAGTGCTCCGCGTTGTCGTCGCGTTACTCTGCTAATATGCCGACTAGTCGGTAAGATCTGCTCTGCAGCAATTCTGCACGTTCAAACTTGGACTTTCAGGTAAATTCGGCTCCCAGTATATCAACCGAACGTTCTACTTCGATGTCCACCCACCCTTGGGCAAGCTCATCGTTGGGTTCGTCGGTTTGCTCGCGGGCTATGATGGTTCGTTCGAGTTCAAGAGCGGCGCCGAGTATCCAGACAGCGTCCCCTACGTTGCAATGCGTGTCATGCTCGCAACTTTCGGCGTAGGAATGGTGCCATTGGGATGGTATACTGCTGTAGAACTCGGTATGAGCCAGTGGGCATGTCATATGGTCGCACTTATGGTTCTTCTGGGTGCGTCGAAAATCCTGGCAATTATCAAACTTACCCAGTGCATAGATGTTGGTTGGCTGTGTATCTCGCGCTTCATCCTCCTCGATTCCATGCTCCTGTTCTTCACGCTCCTCGCCGTCTTCTGCATGACCAAGTTTCACAACCAACGATATGACCCTTTCTCCTTCGACTGGTGGGCATGGTTGACATTCACGGGCATTGCTATCGGCCTCGTTACCAGGTCAATGAACTGTTTCCCGATGGTGTATGGTGACTGACGCGAAATCTCAGCGTCAAGTTGATAGGCTTGTTTGTAACGGCGCTCATCGGCCTCTACACTATCGAGGACTTGTGGGACAAGTTTGGGGATGTTAAAATGCCCTTAGTATCCTCTTCCGTTTTGCCCTGGTCATCGTTCATTGTTCTCCAGCGTACTCAACTCAAGCATTGGGGCGCAAGGATCGGATGTCTGATCGTCCTCCCCATCCTCGTGTTCATGGCGTCGTTCAAGCTACATTTCATCGTCTTGAACCGCTCTGGGACTGGGGATGCTCAGATGAGTTCACTATTCCAAGCGAACTTGATCGGAAATGATTTTGCGCGAAATCCGTTGGGTACCTCAGTTATCATCTTTTGAAGGTACGCTGACTGCTTCCTTTAGAAATCGCGTTCGGCTCCAAAGTCACACTCAAAAACTACGGATATGGAGGCGGGCTTCTACATTCGCATGTCCAAACATATCCTGTCGGCTCCAACCAGCAACAAGTTACGTGCTACCATTACAAGGACGACAACAACGACTGGAATATCCTTCCGCGTTGGAACGAGCCCACCTACGATGCACAAGCGCCCCTTCGATTTGTGAAGCACGGGGATATCATTCGCCTTTCTCATGGGCCGACGACCCGTAATCTTCACGCGCACACCATCCCAGCTCCGGTGACCAAGCTTCACCACGAAGTTTCCTGCTACGGAAATGCGACAGTCGGTGACGTTCACGACTATTGGAAAGTCGAAGTGGTGGACGATATTAAGCGGGGAAGCCGGGAACACGTTGACAAGATACATTCCCTCACAACGCGTCTTCGGTTCAGGCATCAAGTCCTCGGATGCTACCTCCGTGCAGCCAACGCCGTTCTTCCGCAATGGGGTTTCAAGCAGGTTGAGGTTACTTGCTCCCCGGAGAACAACCCGTCGGACGCGCATACGTATTGGAACGTCGAAAGTCACTGGAACGATCGCCGTATGCTATTTCTGTCCACTGCAGCCTTCTTTTGTTCTAACCCGAGCCCCAGTTCCTCCTGGAGAGACAAAGTTCTACAAGTCGCCTTTCCTCCACGACTTTTGGCATCTCAATGTCGCGATGATGACCTCGAACAATGCCCTCGTTCCTGACCCGGACAAAGAAGACATCCTTGCTTCCAAACCGTTTGATTGGCCATTCCTGCACCTTGGCCTCCGTATGTGCGGCTGGGGAGATTCCCAGACGAAGTATTACCTGATGGGGAACCCATTGATCTGGTGGGGCGCCGCGACAAGTCTGGTTGCCTCCATTGTCGCGCTCGCCGTGTATTTGTTCCGACAACAACGCAAATATGCAGATATGGATCCACGTAAGTATGCTGTTTGTTTCCCGCATACTCTGACGATTCCTTGTAGAGGAATGGGAACACTTCCTCTATGTGGGAAAGGTTGCCTTCCTGGGATGGGCTCTACATTACGGTGAGCCGGATGTTTCCTCGCCGAGAACTCTCGGGCTCATACAAAGCAGTTCCGTTCTTGATTATGGGTCGCGTCACCTATCTACACCACTATGTATGCACCGAGTCCATTTCGCGTGTCCTGCTGACGACCATTAGCTCCCGACGCTATACTTCGCTGTCCTCATGTTTGCGCATCTGCTCGACCATTTCATCTTCTCCTCGCGACGACTGACCCTGCAAACCAAGGCCATTTCTTTCGGGATTTGCGCCGGCTCACTGCTGTTGACTTTCTGGTGGTTCAAGGGCGTTGCGTTTGGAATTGACGGACCAATAGCCGACCACAAAGGCTTGCTGTGGCGTAGTGTGCGTCGATTTGCCCTCTGCCGTAGCGAGCTGCTAATGCATCCATGTTACAGTCCTGGAATATATACACGCAACGCTAGATTCCTGTCCTGTCCTCTAATCTTATTTTCCTCTCATATAGAAACATATCGCGTCAATTTGGTCGTGCACGAGGTATATACGCGTGAGGGTATTTGTCACTGCAACACGTTCAGCCAGCGAAAGGACAAACAAAGTAGGTTGCGTACCATGAAAGGCATGAAGAGGCGTCGCGAATGTCACATAATGAGACACGGTCCAGGTTTCTGCTGTTTCTGTGGCTTCTTGGGTTTCTTTTCTGGCGGGTAGCGCACGCGCATTTGGCGCAACAGGTCCTCGAACACTTCGTTGATGTGCCAGTTGCGTTTTGCGGATGTTTCATAGAACGGGAGATTCCATCGGCTCGCGAGGGATTCGATTGTCGTCGTTGGTACCTCCCGCTCGCTCACGAGATCACTCTTCGTTCCAACGACAACGATTGGGACCTGAGCAGGCTCATAAGAACCAAGCGCATTCGGAAGAGTGGCGCACATTCTCAGAACCCTTGACGCGAAATATTTGTTTGCGCAGGTTCTCTACTTCCTTCAGGCTCGTCTCCTGCGTTAAGCTAGAGCGGCGGTGAGGAACAACGCGTCGCGGAGGCCGATCTATACACATGCCTGAACACCAAGACGAAGCCGCGGCCAGACTGCAACAATGAGACATTTCCGTGGCGGTGGCTGACACTGACCTTAATGTAGACCTCGTTCAGGGACGTGAATTGCTCTGCTCCCGCCGTATCGAGCACTTCAAGCTGCGGAGAGTTGTAATGAGGAGGCCCGCAGGCAGTCTTTATAATATACGCACCGAAGAAAGCTCGTTGTCGACCATTAAAGGCCGATGATACTGCTCTGTGGGCATGTGTGTGTGAGTCGTGGATGTCGGTGACCACTCGAACACACCCTCAATCGTCGGGTCATAGAAATCGAGAAAGGTATCGCGGACGAAGCGGACTGGACCGGCTGAGCTGAGAGTCAAGTGGAAAGCGGCGGACATGCATACCAGTTAGTGCGGATTTGCCAACGCCGCCAGCTAAGGAATACTTGAGTTAGATTATGGCAAGTTGGATAGGATATACCCCCAAGAACGACGACGTTGAACTGGCGCTGTACAGAGAGTAAGTGGTGCAAGCCAGACCGGAATCAGACTTGCCATGGTCGTGGAAAGGAAGCTGGCGTGCGCTGCTTGATCTCCGACCAAGATGCCGACTCGCGTCTTTCTCGACATAGCCCATGGTACAGAGCCATTAGGCAGGTACACAACCATCCTTTTGCTGCATTCCGACACTCATGCTCAATGCAGGGTTATCTTCGAACTGTTCACGAATGAAGCCAGTTTTCCCTTTCATGTTTGTCGCGTTGTACTCATCGTTTCAGGCGCCCAAGGCTAGTGAGAACTTCCGAGCCCTGTGCACGGGCGAGAAATCCACCGATGCAGCCGCGCTCTACTACAAGGGATGCATCTTCCATCGTATTCTGGCGGACTTTATGGTCCAAGCTGGCGATTTCACCCACCGCAACGGCCAAGGAGGAATGAGTATCTACGGCTCAAAATTTGAGGACGAGAACTTGGACCAGCCCATTGACACGTCGGGTCTGCTTTGCATGGCAAACAAAGGCCCGAATGTGAATAACTCCTTACAGTCCCTTATAACTCTCTCAAGCCTTGCAGACGAACGGCTCACAGTTCTTCGTCACTCTACGTCCCTGCCCTCATCTAAACGGAAAGCATACTGTCTTCGGACGAGTGGTATTGCTTTCACAGTTTCGCATTCTGTTCGAGTTGTGATGGCTGTAATAGGTTCGTGGCTACGAGGAGGTCGTGGTCAAGATGGCCAATGTGCCTGTGGACGAAAAGGCACGCCCGCTCACACCAGTTACTGTGACAAACTCGGGCGAACTGGAACTTCGCAAAGGCGGGTCTTGTATCCCGTTCAGCGCCTGGTCTAACTTTCGTAGTCGCCAAACCAGCCACCTCCCCATCGCCTGCGTCCGAAGACGCAGAGCCTCCGCGTCTCCGCCGTAAATCAAAGAGGTCCGCAAGTGAAGAGAGTGAACGCCGTCATCGCAAGAGAGCAAAGAAGGAGAAGCGGCGCAAAGCGGCAGCAAGCGCAGAGTTGCCTGAGATGCGGAATGAAACCGAAGAGGAATATGACGCGCGGCTTGAACGCGAAGAGATCGAGCGGTTGGCGGAGCAGAAGAAGCAAGAATTGCAGCGTATCAAGGAGCGATACGAGCGCGAAGCGGAGACCAATACTGGTGGCGTCAAGTATCGAGGTCGTGGCAGAATGCTCTTTGTCGATCCAGAGTCCCGCCGGTAGCGTTTGGACGGAAGATACAGATTTGCAAGATTCTAATGCTACACTACTCTTCGTCGTCCGAGTCACCGCTGACTTCAGCATTTTCTTGCCCAACTTTAGCCATGAGTTGAGCCAGATCTGCCTCGTCGGACTCGGAGACCGCTTTGGGCTGGGATTGTTAGCTGGAGATATGGATACGATGAAGGAGCGCACCTTCATCTTCACAACACAGTTGCCTCCTTCGTCCTCGATACTGGACACGATGCCCTCGATGGCACGTTCCAATCGCTCGACGGCAGCGAATTTGTCGGTTGCGTTTGTGCTGAGGACGTATAGAGGCGGCGCAACAAGCTTTGCCTTGATCGGGACGGCCTCTGTGCTCGCTTTTTCGCCGGCTCGCAAGGCGCGTTTGATGGCGTCGATGCCGGCGGGTGTGTAGCAGGTAAGCTCAATGTCCGCACGAAGCTTAATGGGTTGCGGAGTGAGACGACGCGCAATCGTCGCGGTAAGGAGGGAAAGGGTCGCCTCGGGAATCGGAGTAGCCAGCGAAGAGAATACAGTGTTGGCCTCTCTGCCTATCGAGTCAGGATTGTATTCACCTTCCGGGATGAATGGGCGTACGTCAATGCCAGCTTGAATGCATCGTAGGGGTGTCCGTAGGTGCGTCCAAGCGGCCATGCGATCGTCTCGTAGAGCATCTCTAGGCGCTCTGCTTCCCCCGCAACTGGTGCTGGCGGCTCGTCGATATGTGTATCCTCTGCATCTGCGCCCTTTTTCCGCGCCCGCTTCTCCTTTTCACCGGGAAGCTCTCCACCGAGTTTGCTGGCGACGTGGCGGAGGATGCTGGCGACCGATTTGCTCTTCATGTAGCGCTCTTCGCAGCGAGTAATGTCCTCCGGAGACACGCGCCTTTTGGAGAGATCGATGTAGCCCTTCTCATTATCGACGCGAAGGACGACGACGACTTCGTTGCGGCCAACGCGGATGAGTTTTTGGACGGAACGAATGCGGCGACGGGAGAGCTCAGAGAGCAGGATCATGCCCTCGATGCCGTCGTACTCGAGTAGGCGGACATAGGCGCCCATCTCTGCGATGTTCTGGACCTGAACCATGACGAGTTCATCGACTTGGGGGTACTTTTGTGAATAGTATCGCATCGTGGACGATGGAGGAGAATAAGACCTTGCCGATCAAGCGCCACTGCAGCTTGCCACCGGCGCGCTCAACAGAAACCTCCATTATTGAAGCCCACTACCACATCCTCACTACGCCGACACCCTGGCTGCCATCTGCACCGGGCTGCCCATAGGTCCCGGGTGATGTTCCCTATTGTTCAGTCCAGACAATGCGCACAATAACGCTTCGGCCACTGGCATCGACTATAAATCCGCCTGGTCGGCATGTCTCTCCATCTCACTATCTGCTCCTGGCCGAGCTCGTTTACGCCCTCATTTCACGACCTACGCTCTTTCCCGATCCTTATGCATCTCCCAACCTCCTTGCTTGTCCTCTTCCTCTTGCTCATCGTCGATGCTCGTCCTCTTCGGAAGAAAGGCCTCGTCACCTTGCCCCTTCATCGCGTCGAGAACGCGGTGGATGTCCCCGTCGAGCTGGTATCAGCCCTGCCCTTCATGTTGTTGAACCTTCCGCTCAACAGGTTCTAGCGCCACCAGCAGCAGATTAATCGCGCCCATCGCATCATCGCTCGCGCAGCTGGCCAACCCGGCCCCACCGACGCGCAACTCCGGGCCAACCTGGAGCGGCGACGCGCGTTCATTGGTGGCAACACAAAACGGTTCAATATTCCTCGACCAGACCTACGTATCCCCGGACCTATGAGCGCAACTTCCAACCAGATTGTTAACCTCGTCGAGAATGAATTCGACGTTGCTGCAGCTCCTCCTCAAGCAGAGCATTCTTCTGCATTGACTATCGAGTGCGTCGCATGCCAGCCATACTTCTTCGGTGTCAGACTCGTTTTCCAGTGGTCCCGACACAACATACGTGTTCACAGTCAAGATTGGTTCGCCGGGAAGAGATTTCAACATTGTACGCGCACCTGTATACAAGCTAATAATCGGCACGTTTCTGACCGTCTGCGTAGATTCTGGACTCTGGAAGCGGCGACTTCTGGGTCAGCAGCACGAGGTGTACTTCGGAGGATAGTACTGGCTGCGGCAACCACACGTTCCTTGGCGAAGATACTTCGTCGTCGTTGACCCCGACTGGCGTCAAGTGGAATATTCAATACGGGTCTGGAAGCGCCAGTGGCGAGATAGTGACCGACAGGGTCGTTGTTGGTGGCATGGTCATCGCAAACCACAAGTTTGGTCTCGCAGATTTCGTCAGCTCCAGCTTCTCTGGCTCGACCATCGCCGACGGGCTCATGGGACTGGGCAAACGCTCTCTATCAAACCAAGGTCTTCCAACACCAGTGGTCGCTCTTCGTGACCTTGGCTTTTTCGAGGCCGCCATCACGTCGTACCGACTTCCTCGTGTGCTCGACAACAACCCAGCCATAGGATCTATTACCTTTGGGTATGTCGAGAGGCTTTATTCGCTCGCATACCGTTAATTTATCCCCTCAGCGGTCTCGACCCATCTCGATTCGATGCCAGCACCCAAGTCAGCATCAAGGCCAGCGACGATGTCGGCTTCTGGATCATACCCCTCGAGGGCGTGAATGTCGCAGGCCAGTCTGTGACCCTCACGAGCACGCAAGCCCTCATGGATACCGGTACCACGCTTTTGGTCGTCCCGCCGTCGGATGCCGATGCCATTCATGTCCTCATCCCGGGGTCGCAGAAACAAGAGGATCACTACTTGATTCCGTGCAATACCACTACAAGCGTCGCCCTTGGCTTTGGAGGCCGCGACTTTACTATCAACTCGCGGGATCTCGTTTTCGCGTCGGACGGCCGCACCACGGGCGACTGCATTTCCGGCATTGGGTTCTTCAAGGATACCGCGTTTCTCAATGACCACACCTTCCTTGTGGGTGCGACATTCTTGAAGTCCGTCTATATGTCCACGAACGAGGATGATAATTCTGTCACCCTGGCGGAGGCAGTTTGAAGCTGGACTAATTAATGCCTTACGACTTTATCCATTCATGAGACTCTTTTTGCGTACACTAATCCCTTTAGCCTACATACAATGTATTTGACGATTCTCGGCTCCGGCATATAAAAACAACTCGAGCGCGGTGATCTTAGACCGTGTTCCGGTTCACCTTTTGTACGATGCCCTCACCATCCCTCCGCAAGGCCGACTTCAAAGACATCCGGGATCTCGCCGAGACTTTCGTTTCGGCCGTAAATTACTCGATTCCTGGTCACAGACTGGGCGACGAGTACTACAATCTCGAACGCGACCTCGTTCAAGAGCCACCTGGCTTGTTGTGGACGCGGTTCCATAAGCAGTTCGAAACGGAGCATATCTGGATCGCAGAGGTTGACAGCAAAGTGGCTGGGTATATCGCATGGCACGATCCCTCCGTCGAAGGGGAGTACAAGCCGGGGGAGGTGAATGCCAAAATATCAGACTGTGACGGGGAACAGTCGAGTAGGCTGAGATGTCCCGGCACACAAGGAATGCGAGGTAGTCAGACTCGCGGGTTGAGAGGGATAGTGGTAGATTGACTAAAGACTAGTAACTATGGACATGGCTTTATATACTGACTGGGGACATAAAGGAGAAGAATGTAGCTATATGTGGCAAGTAGAGAGATAAGATGAAATAGAGGATACACGTGCTAGTGGACCGTTACACCCGCCCTCCAGACCGACTAGGTGGCGGTCTCGGTTTCCATGCTAGTGTCGGCGACGACCGGTTCTTTCTGCTGCAAAGCCTGCGGAACGAAAGGGGGCGCCGACGGATTAAAGCCCGACGTTGACGCGTTGCTCCCGCCTTCCGCCTGCTTCTTCAGCTCCAACTTGGCGCTTTCAAAATCCCACTTCGCCTTCATTGCCTCGTAGTCGTTGTTGTACGTTTGCTGCAACGCGGCATGCTTCGCCAAGTACTCTTTCTCCAAGGCAGCCTTGACCGCCTCGGTCTCGCGACGAATGACCTCGTCACGACGCGCCAGGACCTCGCCCTTCTTCTCCGCAACCTTGCGCGCGTCAAGGACCGCGGTATTGGCGTCCTTGATCGCGCTCGACCAGATCGCAGCGGACGGCGCGTGCTTAGCGTCGCGCTCCCGAGCCCGTTTCTCGCGTCCCCGCATATCCGCCATGTTCTTATCGTCGCGGATCTTCTCGAGCATCGCGAGGTAAGACGACTGAACGGCGACTTCGCCGCGCTTGAGCAACGGCAGCCCGATATCGGCGGTGTTGCAGAGGAACATTCCCCGAGTGGGGAAAGGCTTGGTGTCGTCGTACGAGATCTTGTTGTCCTCGAAGACGGGCCAAGCGTAGCCCGGGAACTTGCTCCGAAGTAAACGAACGTACTCGTTGTAGAACACCGGCAAGCGAACCAGGTTCGGGTTTCCCGGCTTGCCTTTGTTAACGATTCCGAGGGTGACGATAGCCTCGATGGCCGCAAAGACGTGAGCGAGGCCGGTAACGTGGATGGCAGGGTTTGGCGCAGTCTGAACCTCGCCTGCTGGCAAGACAAACTCAATGTGTCCCAAGCCCAGCGCGCGAGCGACGCCCTTGAAGTCGGCGTTGAACTGACGCTCGTTCGCCGTGAGGTCCGCATCAAAGTCGTCGGTGAGAGCAGCGGGGTCGGCGTGAATGTGGGTGAACGACTCGGCTTGGTGGGCAGACATGGTGGTAGACGAGAGGAGGGTGCAAGAGGGAGGCGTCTCGGGGGTCGAGTTATATATGCGCTGCACCGAGACAGCTCCTAGGAACAGTTCTGCGGCTCCTGGATTGGGCTGCGCGGTACCCTGAGTGAGCTCCCGAATATCGGAGACACCCAACGTCTCGAGGTAGTCCTCAAATGCCTGTAACTTCTTCGTCTGCTCGTACGGCATCCAGCTCTTGTCCCCGGACTTCCACAAAATCTCGAACAGCGCTTTGCGCTTAGAACCGTAATGGTTGACGATCTTGTCGACGGCCCACTCGTTCGAGTTCATGTCCAACGAGACGCCGAGTTGCGAGTCGAGCCGACCGGGAAAACGACGGTCGTCGTTTGCGATGTGGATGCGCAGCAGCGACGCGTGGAATACATCGTGTATCCCGCGTTGCTTCATCTCCGGCGAGAGGTCGAGGCGGAACGAGTTGTTCCTGAAGTCCTCGATTATCGAATACGGTCCGATGAATTTGGGGACGAGCTTGCGAGCGAGTCCTTTGTCGAACGAAATGTTCTTTGTCGATAGATACACCAGATCACCGTTTGCGAACGGGACTGCTTGACGCCGGCGGTTCGCTGCCCTCGTCTGCTTGACTCGAGCAGCAATCATGGAATCGTGTGCGGCCATAATGGCTAACCGACGCTGCAGCGCGAAGTTGGCAATGCCCGGGTACTCGCGGGACGTGTCCGAGTTCCAAAGTAACGAGCGTGGCATGCGACCCGTGTTCAAGAAGAACGGCGCGTATCCCGTTGACTCCGAGCGCGCCGAATTCATGGCGAACTCGATTGCGGGAAGCTTCTCCATCCAGTCGCGCTGCTTGCGACCAATGCACTGCCTGAGCATCTGCGTCATGGTGCGGTTTGCGCGTTCCGTTCCTCCGTCGGACTCCGGGTGGTACGCGCTGGACATCTTCAATTTGACGAAGATGAGCTCATGGAGGCGTTTCCAGAATACGCTCGTGAAGAGGTGATTGCGGTCGCTCACGATCGAGCGAGGGAGCCCGTGCAGTTTGTAGATGTGCTCGAACATGAGCTCGCCCATCTGCCGCGCGTTGTAGTTGATACGTCCAGGCACTAAGTGCACCATACTCGTTAGCAAGTCAGTAACGACGTATATGCAATTAAACACACCGTCCCGGTTTTTGGATTCCGGTAGTGGACCAACCATGTTGACACCAATCGACTCCCAAGGCGCTTTCGGCGGATTGAGCGAGTGAAGAAATCCATACGGCCTCTGGTTCGTCGGCTTCGTACGACGGCAAGTCGAACACGATTCGCAGAAACTGTGCGTGTCGTCGACCATCTCCTTCCACCAGAAGTGGTCCTTGAGGTAGTCGAGTGTTTTCCGAACACCGAGATGCGCCAGCAGCGAGTGAGCTTCCGAAATAATAATCTCTCGGACACTATGTCCCTTGTGCTCGACCTTGGGTACACAGAGAACGCGTCCGTCGTGGCCGTTGAGGTAAATAAGACCGTCTGCGACGTCGAAATTTCGGAATTGTTTGGGTGACTCGAGGATGTGTTTGAAAAATGAATCTTCCGCATATTTTCCAGCGAGGAAACGAGTGAGGTCGAGGCCTTGCCAGCCTGAGTTGACGACTTGAACGAGGGATGGGTCCATTGCGTCTATGGCAACTTCGAGCTCTCGACGAGCATCGTCGTTGGGAGCAGAATTTGCTTCCGCGGGATGGCTTGCGGGAGTGGGAACAGGCTGTTGATCGCCGTCCTCCTTGTTCACCTCTTCGTCTGGAACACGAGCCTCTGCTGGCAGAGGCTTCTTGTGCGGCCGTCCAGGCTTTCACTTTTGAAAAGCAGGTACGCTCCTGCCCTCCTTTGCAGCCACCGAGGGTGCAAACTCAGGCGTCTTTTCAGGCTCGGACGGACCAACTTCTTCAGCCGCTGCTGCCCTCGCCATTGAACGAGTCACCCGGTCCGTCGTCAACGCCATCGCCTCCAGCCCAGTATACACCGGCATGGTTATGGTCTCGATTTCCAAGTCCTCGTTATTCAAGACATCGTGGTACGTGTATTCTGACCTCGCGCGGACGGTTCCCAGCGACTCATTCGAATAGATACGGGACAGCGCGTCCGCAAGAACGTTCTCCGCCCCCGGGACGTGCAAGACCTCAAAGTCGAACTCAGAAATCTTTTCCAGCCATCGCGCTTGACGCCCCGACAGCTTCGGCTGCTTCAGCAAATGGATCAGACCCTTGTGGTCGGTTACCCAGGTAAAGTGGCATCCCTGCAGTATGTCTCTGTGCCTTAGCATCGATTCAACACCCGCTAACATTTCTCCTTCGTGTGTAGGATAGTGCTGTTGGGCCGAGTTGAGCTTGGCCGAGAAGAACGCAGCAACTCGTGCCGTCTTCCAGTCATCGCCTTGCGAAACAACGCCCGATATACCCGTCGCGCTCGCGTCTGTCACGAGCCAAATCCTCGGTGCGTCCTTGCTATAATTCAGCGGAACGCAATGATGATCCCGCGCCGCTTGAACCAGCTTCTTCACGTCCTCAAACGCGCGCTGGTGGGTAAAGCCCCAGCGGAACGGAACCGAGTCGCTCGTGAGGGAGTGCAACACACCCATCGGGACGCGTACACGCGGTACATCGTCTGCCAGATAGCCAACGGACCCCAGGAATCCACGAAGCAAGTCCCGATTCGTCGGCGCTTTCCAATTCAAGACGTTGTCAACCTTCTCGGTGTCCATCCGGATGCCCTCGTCGTCCACGACGCGTCCGAGGACCTTCAACTCGCGCGCTGCAACAGCTGGATCTTCCCAGAGCTCAAATAAAGGCGTTCTCGGCGAAGTACGTCGATAATCTTCTTCAAATGCGCAATATGTTCTTTTAACGAGTTGGAATAGACCACAATGTCGTCCAAATACACATCCATGAAGACGCCGATAAAGTCTGAGAACAAGTAATTCATCAACGATTGGTACGTTGCTGGCGCGTTGCAGTCACCCTGCTGAAGTACGTGGCTAACCATATTTCCGTCAGGCGTACTCACCGCCGTCCGAGGAACGTGCTCCGGGACCACGCGTATCTGTTCATACGCGTCTTGTCCGTCAATCAACGAGCGGAACTTGCAACGAGTTACTCGACGCAAGATTCCTTCCATGTCGGGCAACGGAGACGACATCTTCTTCGTGTTGGCGTTCCGCGCGCGCAAATCCACGACCACACGGAGCTTCGGCTTGTCCGACTTGACCTTTGGAATCAACAACATCGGCGATGTGTTCCCCGAGTTGGACACCTCCCAACGTCCTGTTTTCAAATACGCCCTCCGCTTCTCGTCCCAGAGAGGACGGAGCGCTTCCGGACAACGAGAAGGACGCCACGGATATATCTTATCCTCGTCAATCAGCGGTATGGTATGGTTTATGGCCCTCATCGGCGGCAACTCCGTTTCTGACGCGACTTTACAGATTGGCTTGGCGTAATCCATAATCTCCTCGCGGGCGCGTTTCCAACTCCTCGTCTTCTTCTAGACGCGTGGCTCCGGCAAAGACGCGAGCGGTAGCAACACCCTCTAGAGGTACGGATTCAGCACTTCCGATGCACACCCGGGCGGGATTTAAGCCGATACTGACCTTGTGCTGAAACATCCAGCCCGTGCCCAGGATCATGTCGTATCCTCCAAGGTTCGCAACGAGGAAATTCCTTTTCTCGTCGATGTCTTGGTACTGAAAACGCACAGTTGTTGAACTGTTGATTTTGGACTTGGAGCCCTTGACGGCTAGCTCCAAAGTAAGTGGATTCGCGAGCGGTTTCGTCTGAACTTGGAGCTGATCCGCGACCGTAGTCGAAATCAAGTCTCCAAGCGATCCGGTGTCGATTAACGCACGAACGGGTTCACCGTTTATCTGTACGACAATCACGAGCGGTTTCGCCACGAGACGATCTGCGTCCTTTGGGATCGACGCGTTGCGTGCGATTCCTTTAACGCCGTTGGCAGGGATCTGCGCTGCTCCAACAAACAACCCCGGATTCGCAGAACGATTTGCGTTTTGTCTCCGGCGGTTACGGTTCCTCCGGCGAGGAGACGGGTTACGATACAAGCCCTCGAACCAAGACGCATTGAAATCACCCTCGTTTTCTAGACCGCGCTGGTAACGCTCTCGCACCTTCAATACCCAACCCGCCAAGTCCAGATTCGGGTTGAACAGAAACGACTCGGGGACTACGTGGTCACCGTATCGCCCGTTGTTGACGTAGTAGACTTCCTGGTCGCCATAGTCGACGTCCGATTCCTCCTTAACGGTGCGTTCTACCGAGACGTCTGCCAGTTCGGGAATGTACTGACTGACTTGGTAGAAGTACTGTTCAACGCAGTCCGCGAAGAACGGGCCCTCGCCTCTGTACGGGAAGTCGGAGTCATCCACTGGCCCGCGACCTGTGCGCCGTATTTCTCCGTACCAATTGGTTAGGCTGAACCAGTGGTTGCGCAGGCATCTTGTCGGCAATAACGCAGCGTCACTGCTGAGAAGGTCCTCAACAACATACGCCTCGTCCGATAACCGCAGCGCGACGAAGCTCTTCGTCTTGCCCGTCGCGTTCTTCACCAATTCATCTCCGGGATACGGGGCGAAACGTTCAAGTATATGCTCAACGTTATCCCCAACGACGTCGCCGAGTATTCGACTCCGCCTAGGATCAGAATCCGAGGGTCGTTCCAAGTGTACGTCCCGTTCTTTGCCCCGAACCCCAAACTGAATGTCGTTCCAGACTTGATGAGCGTCTACGCAACGCTGAACCTCCTCTGGCGACCTGCCGACGTCTTCGACGTCGCCCTCGTCATCCTCGGAAGTTGCGGACTCGGAATCGCTTCCGGTCATGAGAGATGGCACGCTCTCTGTGTCGCGGCTTTGCACATTCTCGCTTTCGGTTTCAGCAAGCACCCATCCTTCTGAGGTGAGCTCCTCGTCTTCCTGCGGCTCGTAGATACCCATGATTCTTCTCAGGTACCATTCGCCAAGGTCGAACGTCGGCTTCGCGACATCTTCGACTGGCAACGTGAACCTCAAGACAAGTTCTTTGTCCACGATGGTAAGCAATCCTCCATCGCGAAAGACCTCGAACCGATCATACGTCGGATTAGGATTCATTTCCTCAAGCACCAGGCGCGTTCCTACGACCCAAACGTCGTCCATACGCTGGTCCCAGCGATCGTCCGTCAGAACGCCAATCTCGTCCGGGTCCAAATCCATTGCCTTTGCCCTTTTCAAAGCGTACAGCGCGGCAGGACGGAACCAAGGCTCTTCCAAGTATTCGCGGTCAACGAGAACATCGTGCTCATCCAGAATCAACTGGTCGTGGATAATATACTGGTCGCTGTCGGTGTACTCCAGCCAAAAACGAGGATTTCCGCCGAGCGCTTCCGGCGAAGGAAGCGACTCATCTCCCGGGAAGTAATCAACTGCTTCGAGGATCCGAGACGCAACGAGCGCGAACAGATCTCCAACAGCCTTTGGTACGTATACGTCTGGTTGGGCAGGAGCGTCCGCGGCTTCAAGAATGCTGAACTCGCTCGTAGCGTTCGACAGACATTCCAGTATGGTACCGCTGTTGGTAGATCCGGATTCGAGCGGACCAAGTCCAACTGCGCCAACGTGCATCGTCTCGAGCACGGTCGTGCTTTCCAGCAGCGCATCTCTCGACGAACCAACATGAACCGCGTTAGTGCTCATCCCCGGCGGCTTTCCTTTCCGCTTGGACCTAACGGAGTGTTTTGTTGGGCAGTTGCGCGCCAAATGACCAAGCTCATTGCATTTGAAACACTTGGCAGTTGCGAGTCTCTCGTTCCGCTCCGCGGTCGACATCTCCGGCTTTGGCTTTTTGGCCGACACGTCCACCGCCGAAGTTCGCAGGGACTCCTTCTTGGAATGGGAGTCTTTGTCTCGCCCTCCGTTCCGGCGCCACCTATTACAGCGGTACTCTCGTCCTCCGTCCGCGCCGTTAGCGCCTGCGGAATCGTTCGATGTCGAGGCGGCACTCGACTTGAAAGACGCTCCGCCGAAACGACGCGCCTTCTCGTCGAGGTTCACCAGCATCTCGGCCTCTCCCGCCGCGCTAACAACATCTTCCATCTCGGCCTCTTCTGGGTTAACACGGAGGCGATAGATCTGAGCCTGGATGGCAAACGTGAAGCTGTTGAACAACTTGACGACCTTCTCTTGGTTGTCCTCAAGACCAATGGTATCGTATACTTCGCACCATTCAGCAACATGAGCTGAGACGGTTTTGCTTCCTTGGAAGCAGCGTTCGAAGCTTTCGACGTTGGGTGTTCCGGTAGTCGATTGGAAAGCAAAAGTCAAATAGCTCCAGGAAGAATTTATCCAGGGTATAAACCGGGTTTGCCTTTGCGATTCGTTGTGTATAGAAATCACGTGCTTTGCCTCGTAGTTGGTACGAAACAAAGAAAACTTGCTGTTTCTTAGGCACTCGGCCCATTTTGACATACATATACGATTCGCGAATAAACCGGTGAATTTCACTAGCGCTAGCTTCGCCATTGTACGGAGACGGAGCTATTGGCTTCAACAGCATCCGCGGCTCCTTCTTTTGCTTCCGACTGTGACCGCGGGCCCGTTTGCTCGAACGTCTCGGCTGCGACGACCCGCTGCTGCTCGAGCTCGAGCTCGAACTACTCGAATCCGAGTCGTCTCCGCTCTCGGAGCTCGAATCGTCACCGGACGAGCTGGAATCGGAATCGGAGGAGTCAGGCGGATCGTCCTTGCCACGACCCAGCGCCGACCTCAAGAATCCGAAGCTCATCGCAGACGGCTTCAACGAGCTCCTACCCGGAGTCTCCGACTTCTCGCGCGACACCGACTTGGCCTTGTCTTTCGCCTTGAGCTTCTTGTTCTCGGCCTCGAGGTGAGCTAGTCGACCCATTAGCATGTCGACGGCTTCCTCACGGGTCGGTTTTGCAGGCTCCGAATCAACTGGCTCGTCCTTGGGCGGGACAGACCCGCCCTCCGACTCCTCCTTCGCTTTGCGCTTCGACTTCGAGCGCTTCGACCTTGAGCGCTTCCGCTTCTTCGTCCTGGACGACTCGGAACCCGAAGACGGCTCGCCCGTGTCGGGTCCACGCGGAAGGTGTGTGCTCGGTCCCTCCTTGAGGACCTCGCTAATTGCCGCGTAGTTGGCCAGTGCTTCCTTCTGCGCCGCCAACTCGCCCTCCGACATGGCGGAGATGTTGCCCCATTCGTTGGGGTCAACGCCCTTGCCCTTGTCGCGGGAGGTACCCTCACCCGACGGAATTGCAGGGCTGACAACGCGGATCGGTTTCTCGCGCGGACGGGCATCGCTCGCGGCGCGCGGCTTGGGGTGAGCCAAACCAGCAGCAACCGCGGGCTCTTTCTTAACCTCGCGCGCCGATCCCGCCTTCCGCTTCAAACCACCGTCCGAGCCGCTCGACTTGCGGCGTTTGACGGTTGCGCGCTTCTTCTTGCGCGGCGTCGACTCGGACACCTGGCTAACCACCACGGTGTCGCTGTCGGATGCCTCTGCATCCTCTTCGGACGCGTCGGACAAATAGTGCTCGCCGTTCTTCGCGACGAACACGTCCCACATACGCTTACTAAAGGTACCGTATCTTTTGGCAACCCTTGCTGCGTCTTCCTTGCTCATCGACTTCATAGCTTTCGAAATCGTCGATTCGGTCGTCGTGCTACCCGTACCCGAAGCCAGAGGTGAGTTTCCGCGAGTATTAGAAGGGGTATCCTCCCGCTTAACTACTCCAGCCTTGGTACTACCCGATTTCCGACTGTGGGCGGTGGTCCAGCCACTGTCGTCGTCCGCTTCGTCAAGCGACGACCCGCCCTCCGTCTCGGGGATCGGCGTCAAAACCGACAAACCCTCGGTCGTAACCGGGGTACCAGGCGCCTCCGCAGAGGGCCGCGCAGACGCCGAAGCGTCGCCATTCCCCGCAGGGACCGAACCCTCCGTCGCAACGGAAGGTTCGGGTTGAGCGTTGCCTAACGGCGCGGCTCCACCGTCCTCGGACTTCTTCGAACGCTTGGGGCGAACGAATTGGACCGGAGCGGCCGTCCCGAAGGTCAAGACTCGAGCCTGGGGACTGTGGATAGGGGGAGGAGCGGCGTGGACGCCGTCCTTGACGGAACGACGAGTACGACGCTCGGGTATCGGGTTGTTTTGGATGTTGTCCATAGTTGAATAGATTCTTGGTCGTTGTTATTCGCAGCGAGCGGTAACCGGGGTTGATCAGACCTCGGGGATTCCAGCGACGGAGCGAATGTACTTAACTCTCAAAAAGATGTGACGGGGAACAGTCGAGTAGGCTGAGATGTCCCGGCACACAAGGAATGCGAGGTAGTCAGACTCGCGGGGTTGAGAGGGATAGTGGTAGATTGACTAAAGACTAGTAACTATGGACATGGCTTTATATACTGACTGGGGACATAAAGGAGAAGAATGTAGCTATATGTGGCAAGTAGAGAGATAAGATGAAATAGAGGATACACGTGCTAGTGGACCGTTACACAGACGTTCGCCGACTGAGCATCGCTATAGATCACGTATTTGTTTGTTCGCCCCGAGAGCCATTGCTGTGGCTTGGGGTCTCTGCTGCTCGACCACTGCAAGCAGCATGTTCTAGCATTGGAACCCAAAGGGCGGCCGCTGATGATGCTACGCTGCTTTCAAAAGAACGCGGGGAGTCTGAGCTTCTATGGGCGCAGAGAATTCACACCCAACGGCGAAAAACTGTTGCATGATAAGACGCAAGAGTACCTGCTAACACTTGTTTGGCAAGGAATCGACGGATGACAGAGGACAAAGAACTCATTACGGTCTATTACCATACAACTAGGATACAAGAACGTACTTTGAAAGTCAAGCCATCCGTTTACGCAGCAAATTTTGCGCAATCTCCTCTGCTTCGCCGGCCATATCGGGCAACCAAAATGCCTGGCAAATATCAGCGAGATCCCGGTTTGGACAAGTACGCACCAATTCAGCCCCGGCTGTACATAACATCGCGAGACGTGGATTGAATCTTACGCATCGCGAAGGACCAGGATGTCCATCCAAGGTCACAATCGGCTGCAAACGCAGAGGTGGTGCTGTCAAGTCGACAGGACCCGTCTTTATAGGCAAGTTTTGGGTGTCCCAGACGAGGATTTTGCCATCGAGACTTCCTGCAACGACAAACTTGCTATCTGGCGTCCACCCAACCTCTTCCCCACTGCAACCCTTGACCGGCTGGATTATTGACGGCGCGGTCATCATTCGGCGCTCCAATCCTACATGGCCTTCCAGTTTGGCGAGGAGATGACCCTGTGCGTGTTCATGACGGAGCGGACAAGTTGTTAGACGATAGATACCTCGAATGCGTCCAGAATATAGTGCGCATCGCCTGAAGTAGGATGGGTGATGGATAAGCAGGCAAGACAAATGCGCACCGGAGCATCCGACGAGAATGTACTTGCCGTTGGCAGAGAATGCAAGCGAGGTCATGTAGATTGTGCGTGGGGGAAATGATATTTGCGCCAGAGTCGAGTCCTCAAGGGTGATGACGAGGAATGGGGCTTTGTCAAAGTTTGCGTGGTCATAGAGTAGGATGCGCGAGTACTGGTTGACTGCGACAGCGAAGACGACGCCGGTAGAGTCGTAGGCAACAAGCGGAGCAGCAGGCAGGGCCAGAAGACCGCGGCAAGTCGGGGCACGGAGATCCCAGAGTCGGACAGTATGGTCTTCGGACCCTGACATGAATCCATCGTCCACTGGTGACATCTCCAGCGACACCACTCGTGCCTTGTGGCCCTTGAAGTACTGAAGATATTTGTTGTCGTGGAGGGAGTGGTAGCGAACCGTGTCGTCCTCTTTGGTCGACGCGTGAAGGATGGCCGTGTTTTTGTGGGTAAATCGCGGAAGGTCAACTCCATACTTCTTCGAGTGGAGGATCTTGACTTGTCTGGGCAAGGATTAGAGGAGGGTGCTCAACACGGCCATGCATACTCGCTTGCCGGTCTTGCAACTGTACAGACGAAACGTCTCGTCTTCGGAGGCAGTAATGACCTGGTCTCCGCGGTCGTCGAACGCTATACCGGTGATATGACGCGGTCCCGGATACTGCGGTCGGGGCTGGTTGGGTGTTCCGGGCGTTGGTGGCGGCTCAACTGCGCCTTTGAAGATTTTGGCGGGCTTGAATTTGGACTTTGGAGGATTAGGTGCCGCCGCTAGAGGCTGCAGAGCATACCATAGTCGCGAGATTGAGCTGGAGGGAGGACTGCATGGTGGTCACTCATCAAGCGCGCTTGGCTCTTGACACTCATGTCTGAACAAGACGCAGAATGTGCGCGCCTCTGGAAAGTCAACAGGACAATACATGAGCTCGTCAAGGACAGGGTCAGCAGCCCCAAAACACGCCTTGCTCAGCTTATTCTCGCAGGGCTTTCAAGTCGCAGACGACGAAATCACCATGGACCTTGCGTCCTTCAGAGAGCAGTTCTCGAGCAACGGTTCTGTCGAGTCTGTCCGAGATCCTGCCTTGGTATATCCAATTGAACTTAATATACAGCCGCAATCGTCTCAACTTCTACACAAACTCGCGCGTCAACCCGAGCGACCAAATTTTTATCTTCTTCTCCGACGAGCGCAACGTTGGCGTCAAGACGATGAGAAAGTAGGCAAGATCCTCAGCGGTGGTGCAGCGCCTCAATATCCTGGCAGACTACTCAACATCTTGGAAGAGAAAGCCATTCAACGGGGTGTTATTGTGTTTCCGTCTACGATGACTTCTTCGGCGCGCAAGGCACGCGTTTTTATGCAAATTTACACAAACTATAACCCCCACTAGGTCATAACAGCCATGGCGCAAACATACCGGCTGGAGGAGTTTTCGGAATCCGACTTACTCGTTAATATCACTCACCATACCCTGGTACCGAGACACGACGTTCTATCGCAAGAAGAGAAGAAACTTCTTCTCGAAAAATAGTGCGTAGTTCTTCAGACTCAGAGCTCCAATCACTCATCCATTGTCAGCCGTTTGAAAGAAACGCAACTGCCCCGCATCCAGCTCGCAGATCCCGTCGCGCGTTATTATGGTCTAAGACGTGGGCAAGTTGTCAAAATTACTCGCCCTAGCGAGACTAGTGGACGATATGCCAGCTATCGCATATGTTTCTAGGCAGTGTATTTTTTCACCAGTGTATCCGTACCGAACAGCGATGAGGATTAGGGTATGCAGCGAACGTGACAGACAAACACCAACAAAGAGAAAAGACTATCACCGTTGTAAATCAGCACGCCTGAGCAGTGGTTAGTTTCCATGCGCGGACAAGATAGCGCCGTACTTTTTCAACGTGTCGTAGAGGAACTTGTAGCTCCTCAAGTTTCCTTTGAGCCTGCGGATATCAAGACTGTACATATCTGTTATGCGGTCGATCCGCGTGAGCTCGACAGAGAACCGGACTTCGTCTCCGGCGTCCTCCAAAGCTTCGCCGTAGACAGTATCGGAATGGGAGGCTGGCTCGCTGGTGAGGATGCCACTATTGTTGAGCGAGTCGTCGCCGTCGAGAGAAGGCGTTGGGCCGCCGGATGAGACCTGCGACGATTGCCTGCGCATAAGCAGTCCACGGAGCATGCCTCCACCGCTGAAGGAGTTCTGAGCGGGCAAAGGGAGGCCCCGCTTGTCAACCTTGTGAGTAGTAAGCGCGCATTCAGGCGCAAGGAGAAATAAGTACGTACCCCATTCGAAGCTGCACTTCCAGCCATTGTAAACGCGGCGACTCCGGGCGGCGCAGTCGACCCCGCGGTGGCACCTCTCCGCCGTTTAGCGCGGATGCATCGGAACTTGTACTCGCTCTCGATTTGTATTTCCACGCCCATGCCTTCGAGAACGGCTTTGACATGGCGCATTACCTCGGGAGGCTGGCCACTGGTAATGGTGCCAGTGTCGACGGCGCCGTGGTGCACACGAAGAACGCTCCCTCCCGTCGGAATATCGCGAGGAGTCTTGTCTTTGACAGTGCCACCACCCCCGCCAATATTGATTGAACGGCGGAATCGCGACGTAAAACTAGGCGTCGTGGCCGTAGGCGTAACGCTCGGAGCAGCGGATAAGGGAGGAACACCGGTATCGGGAGCCTTTCGTACGGTGGTCGTCACAATGGGAGAAAGTTGGGTGTTGCTGCTGGGTGTAGTGACGAACACCTGGACAGGGCTGGTCGCGTCTGAGGGTTCGTTTGACGATGTCTCGCCAATCACGCTGCCACTACCACTGCCGCCACCGCCGACGGTAACGCTGTCGCGGCCTTTGCGAATCCATTGCATGACCTTGCGGGCCTTGCTGGTACTCGCCTTCATGGCTGTATTCCCAAGATCTGCCTCGTCGCGGTCGAAAGACTTTTCTGCGCCACTGGTATGAGGAACCGTAGGCACGGCTGGAGGAACGAGTTGCATCGAGGGGGTACTGCTCGTTGCGGTCGACGGTTCGCGTTTACGCGCCATGTTGGCTCGAATGGAGTTGATGGGGTTGACCATGACCGTGAGCCCTGTAAGAGTATTCCGCCGGCTCTTCTTCGCCTCCTTATCCTCCTTGGCCAGACTCTTCTCCTCGACCGCGGCGTCCTTTTCCTTCTCCAGAAAGAGGTTCATGACTGCCGGCCGTTCCACAGCCCCGTTCGCGACAACGACCTCTGCGGACCCAACAACATTTTTCGACGGGGATGGATTGCCCTTCCAAGTCGTCGGCGGGCTCGACGGGCTGGGAGGAAGCGGTTTGCTAGATGTTGACGTGGTCGGTCCGGTGGATGACGCGCTACCCCTCCTCCGGCGTTCCCGTCGCTCTGCTATGCTGGAGCTAGGGCTTTTCGTGATTGCGGTTTCTTCGGTGGCCACAGATTGCGTTGGCGGTGATAGAGGTGACTGCGCCGGTACGGCAGGTGTCGGAGCAAGGGCTGCTGCGCGTGCTGGGCTCTGAGTGGGAGTCCGTGATCGTTCCCGGCGCTCCTTTTGAGGGCTGGCGCCTGCCCTTTCCCGTTCCCGACTCCCGGCACGCGCCCTCTGCCCTCGTTGCTGTCCGTCATACTCGACCTGAATCGTATGTCTGAATTTATCCTCCTTCTCTTTGCCCTTCTTGTGCGCGTGAGACTCCGCTGCATCCTCTCTGCCCTTGCGCGGCTCTCCGTCCTCTCCGCGCTGCCTCGGTTCTCCGCGCACTGCGCCTTCCTCCAGTGCTCCGTCTGCTGGCCGTCTCGTCCCAGGAGGCGCCGCAAACGGATCGTCCTCGTCCTCGCCATAACCCCGACCTGCAGAGTCGTATATCATCTCCGGTTGAGTACGGCGACTCCGTGAGTTTTCGGTGTGAGAGATGGTTTGAGTCTGCGAGCGGGAAACTTGAGTGACATGGCTGTTGCCGTTGGAGGTGGCACGCATTTGTCGTTGGTACGCAAGTCGCTTCATCTGGTGCTGCTCGATTGCAGATCGCTCAAGTTCCTCGACAGTGCGTCCAAAAGCGTTGGGGACTGCAGGATCCGAAGCGGAAACATGGTATGCTGCCAACCAGGGATGGCGCATGACAGCCTCTAAACTGGCGCGTTTACGAGGGTCAGGGACAAGCATCATCTTGAGCAAGTCGCGCGCTTCGTCCGATATATAGTCGGGGAAAGAGAGTGGGGTGTTGACGATGTATTTGTAGAGGAGGTTGATGTTGTCGCCATCCGGGTTGGCGGGATCGTCGTCAAAGGGAAGGTAGCCTGCAAGCATCGCGTACAGGATAACTCCGCAGCTCCAGATATCGACGGCGCTACCAACATAGAGACCTTCGGAGATGACGAGTTCTGGCGCTGCGTAGCATGGGGAACCGCACGAAGTCTGCATGAGATCGTCCGTTTTGTGTTCGAAGCGGTTTGCGAAACCAAAGTCGGTGATGATGACGTTCCGGTGCCGGTCGAGGAGAAGATTTTCGAGCTTCAGGTCGCGGTGGACAATCTTTTTCTGGTGGATGTACCAGACACCAGAGATGAGTTGCGAGAAGAGCTTCGATGCGTCGCGTTCGCGGAGGTACCGGTGCGCGAGGATGAAGTCGAAGAGCTCTCCGCCGCTGGCGTACTCTATGATTATGCCGATATATTTGTCGGTCTCTATCACGTCGTACAGACGGACAATGTTGGGATGCTTGAGCGTCTACGAGCGAGGTTGGAGCCGAGAGATGAGAATCATGCGGCGACGCACCCGTAGGACCTCAATTTCGCGCTCAACCTTGGACATACGGACCGCGGTATCAACATTCCCTCGACGAATGAGCTTGACCGCAACTTCCTCGCCCCACTGACAGTGCAACCCAAGCTTGACCTGAAAAAGACACCTGACGGTCAACCAATTCGTTGTGCGTTGTGGTCACCGACCTTTCCAAACTCTCCTTCACCTGGTTCAAGTTGAGTTAAAAGCACTGCCAGTCGCACGCGGGTACGGCCTACCTAATGTCTGCAGGAGCAGGTACGGTCCAAACTTCGGGATTGTCCTGGAATACGTGAGAAAACGGAGGACGGCTAGAGACGAGCAACATGCCTACGGGGATGGGCGGCTGCAAATGCAACGGCTGCCGGATGGGAATAAACGTCGGTGAAAGTGGTGGAAACGGGCGTTGGGTCGTTTGAAGACGATACGACTTGGTGGCTAGCGCGGTGTTGGGGAGGTTGGCGACGACCCTGACTGGGAGAGGTGGTACTAGCGACCGCGGCGGACGCTGGGCGGGAGTTTGTAGGCGGGACATCTAGTTGTCCGCTCATGAAAGCGTTGTGCAAAGAGTTGGTGGATCACTTGACTATGAAGATCCCTCCACCATGCCACGGATGGCCCACTTCCTGGATATCCAAGACCGACTACTATGCATATCTGCGCCCACTCTTGTACCGTGGATGGTACCTCGCTCCCACCCCCACCCAATCAACCGTCCTTGCCCGTTCCTTCACTTTTCACAAACCCTCCGTCGCCACGAGATTCTCCACGGAAATTCTCAATCTCACAGGTCTGCCGAGGGCTAAACGGCTCGGTCTACAATAACTTCTGCTTAGCCCTTGAAAAACATCATCCCCAATGGCTCAATATCGCTTGCGGCGCGTCCTCGTCGCGCGTTTCGCTGGGAACAACAACTCATTCCGCTAGCAACGCGGATAATCGCATTGTGCCAGGCATAACCCTTCGTGACGTCCGTTTCGCCGCCCTCGTCGCGTCTCTTCCAAGCGCGCCTGCGGAGCACTCGGACGCGTTAATGGATGAGCTCGACGAATCCAAATCATGGATGTGGTTCCAGCAGGTCATTCACAGTTGGCCAATCCTCGACGAAACACATTCGCGCGAGTCTACAACCCTCGGAGGGAGCCCACAGTGTTGATTATTTTGTACAATACGATATACACCTCAAGCGCCGGATTTCCAGTACGCAATGTCACCGTCAACCACTTTGGTCATTTCAGTATCTTGTCGGCTGAGGGACGCGACACTCACTTTCATAAGGCTTGCCCTGTTGTCTGACCTTGCCCGCAGCTTTGACAGCGGCTTCGGTGCCCTGCTCCTTCAAGTCGTCGTAAGACATGATCTCCCCGCAAACAAACTTGTTTTCAAAGTCGGAGCTGTCGAGTATTAAGGTGAGGCCGAGAACGTGCCGACTACGCACTGAATAACGCCAGCAGCTTGAGGAGCTTTGGTTCCTTTGCGTATGGTCCAAGCACGGACTTCGTCGGGACCGCAGGTAAAGTAGCGAATCAGCTAGAGGACGTTGGATCAGCGTTGGAAAAGCTAAGATGACCACCGCACATCGAGACTGGCGTAGCCGGCTTGCGTGATCTTGCCCAAAGCACTCGTGCAGCCAGCGGTCTTCTGGGCCTCTTCCTTCTCTTCGGGCGACAAGGGTGCCAACTTTTCTTCGAATGCGACGGAGAAAGGAATCAGCAAGTCGCCTGGATTGTTTTCGTCGATCCACGCCTTGATTTTCGGAAGCCTCCGCGTACTGAGCGCCAAGACGGTCAGGGCATATAGGGCGTACCATTTATTCTTCTTGCGCGCGTAGTCCTTTTCACTCAAGTTGACCAAGTATGTCACCGGGCGGGCAGTGAGCAGCATGAGACCGTTGATAACATCGATCTGGGTTTATGGTCAGCCAGGTTGAGGTTCAGATAAAATATGACAGAGATCAGAAAAAACGACTTCTCAAGGGCTGGGGCGTTACTCCCGCCTCGACGAGCTGGGTTATCGAGCGTATAGCTCTTTATCGTCATGGAGGTGGCATGCAAATGTTCCCTTACCTGAAGAAAAGTATCAGTTGGTGACACTACGCAAGACGGCGAAAGAAAAAAAAATCAGAAAAAAATGTCATATCACAGGCCAGGCCTCGACGAGCTGGGTTATCGAGCGTATAGCTCTTTATCGTCCGGAGCCAAAAATGCAGAACCACGAATCACCTCTTTGTTCGCCCAGTCTCCTTTACGCACGATTTTTCCGTCATTCAAGTGTTTGAGAACACGCTCGACAGTTGCCTGAGCGTGGTGAGATACGCGCTGTGGTGGAAAATGGTCGTTACCATCTCTTCCTTCTTGGCCTTATCGGCAAGAGAGTTGTTTCCGAGGGATCGAGAGCTCTTCCTCATGGTATCGAGAGCCTTTTCTGTCCATTCGATGTCTTTGAGCCTCAGTTCCGTTTGTATCGTCGTCATATCGCGGATTGGATCAACGTCTCCGTCGACGTGAATGACCTCCGCATCGTCAAATGCGCGGACCATTTGGAAGATGCCATCGACGGCGCGGACATGGGAGAGGAAAGCGTTGCCGAGACCCGCGCCGGTTGACGCGCCCTGGATGCAGGTTTGCGCGATGGTAAGATTGAGCAGATAACGACGCACCGCTGTTAGTCCAGCAATATCGATGCAAGTTAGGAAAGCTGGGACGCGAGAAACCGGTTTGTAGAGGTCACATAGCCAGTCGAACCGCGGGTCCGGGACGGGGATACGGGCTTCCTGGAGACGGGTGAGTGCTGGAGGATACTGAGGCGTATGCATACCTCGGGACTGTTTGATGATAAGACGATGGGGGGAGGTGAAGAAAAGGCTCACTTTATTGTCGCGTAAGGAAAGTTTGCGGCTTTGCCGAGGTCTGGAACGAGTTGAAAACGGACAGGTTTCTGGGAGGAGGAGGAAGGAGACCTGTTTCGGAGAGGACGTTGAAGAATGAGGATTTGCCGACATTGGGTACGCCTAGAGTGAAATGAGCTGGCGGCGGTTGAGAAGGACAAGTGATAGAAACAGACCTACGATCCCGATTTTGAGATTGTTTCCTGGTCGGCCAAGTAAAGTCTTCTTGTCGAGGGCAGCAGCGCGTTTGGGAGGCATCCTACGCTTGACACTGCCACTGCTAAACTGCCTTCGAGGACAAGTCCAAGATTGAAAAATCCTCGATGAAGCCATAACGCGTGACCATCCCTCCTGCGCCCTCCATGTCCCGAAAACGCCAACGACGCGCTCCCGATCCAGAAGAGTCCCGCCTCGAGGCTCTGCTCTTTGGAACAGGCTATAGTTCTGCCCCAGCCGCCACCGCACCGAGCACAGAAATGCATAACCTTACCGATGCCGATGTAGGTGGGCTCTCCCCCGCTGTAACCTATCTCAATCGAACCTGGGTAGCTTTTTCTCGTCAACGATACCCAAGAGTCTGTTGGTGACACTTCCGAGTCTGAGGCGACATCCGACGACGAGCCCGTTGTCTCTCTCGAATCACACCGGCTTCGGAAACTGCGCGACCATCCAGACGAGACCGCGTTGACTAGTCGGCAATATGAAACGCGTCTTCGTCGACAGTTTGAGCGCATAAACCCTCAGCCGGCATGGGCAAAAGCGCGAATGTCCGAGAAGAGCGCGGATGGAATCGACGCTCTCTTGTCTCGCACCACTGGTGTTCTCGGTAACCGGCCGGCCAAAGCTTCCCTCACCCCCGGAGAGCTTGCTATCGAACGCCTCCGAGACGCGAATCAGGCCGCCGCAGCCTCAGATAGTGGCGAGGCAAAGTCTCTCGCGTTCCATCCAAGCGCCAGTGTTCCTCTTCTTGCCGTCGGTACTGCAGACCGACGTGTTCGTCTGTTCAACGTTCGTCTCGTGTTCTTCTTCTTCTACCTCTCATATTGCGTAGGTGGACGGACATACCTCGCCGCTGTTGCAAACCCTGCATCTTCCAACGCTACCACTCTCCCAGTCCTCCCTTACCTTCCATCCTTCCGGAAGCTCTCTGCTTCTTGCCGGTCAGCGTCCTTTCTATTTCGTATACGATCTTCAGCGAGGCGAAATGCTGCACAAAGCTGGCCGAGGGCTTTGGGGATCGTACGACTCCACGACCGCCGTGGCTGCGCCGCGGAAGCGCCCCCGTGGGGCCCATGCATCTAGCGACAGTGCATGCGCTGAGGGCCTCGA
This sequence comes from Mycena kentingensis (nom. inval.), assembly GCA_014461125.1. Lineage (NCBI taxonomy): Eukaryota > Fungi > Basidiomycota > Agaricomycetes > Agaricales > Mycenaceae > Mycena > Mycena kentingensis (nom. inval.). The sequence continues at coordinate 2,632,018 of JACAZG010000003.1, read as the reverse complement.
GATCACGTCGTTTGATACGCGCGGGGAAATACTTGCAGTCGCAGGCAAAGGTGGAAACATTCACCTCCTTGATTGGAAGAGTGGTGCGGGGCAAGTGGTCGACACACTCAAGTGTGGAGCTTCGCTTCGCTCAATGTGGTGGAAAGGCGGCGGCGGAAATTTGGTCGCTCTCACCAATGATTCGGAGGTGTATATTTGGGACGTTGGTGAGAGGCGTTGCATACGAAGATGGAAAGACGATGGCGGGTACCGAGGGTCAGCGCGATGTATGACTGGCACACAAAATGGCTGGTTGGCTGTCGGGTGCGTTCAGTGACACTGTAGCTGCTTGTTTGATAATGTGAATTAGGTCCAACACCGGCCTCGTGAATGTTTACAAGGATGCGTTAGCAGAGGGTTCCCTTTACCAGCCTAAGCCAACCAAAACACTGGGACATTTGTCCACTGCGGTTACCGCGCTCAAATACAACCACGATGGACAAGTTATGGCCATGGCCAGCAAAGACAAGAAAGATGCCCTCCGTTTGGTACGTACCCATGTTTCACCCATGACGCCCTGACACATTCCCAGGTGCACCCCCCATCTCTAACAGCTTTCTCTAACTGGCCGACGTCGAGTACACCGCTCGGTCACATTACCGCGATTGATTTTTCACCTGGGAGCGAATATCTGGCGATCGGAAACACTCGAGGCAGAGTGTTGTTATACCATATGCTAGAGTATGGGGCTATCCGTGCCATTGTGTAGGCCGTAGATGATGAACGGGATGTCTGATAATACCTGACACACACCTTGCTTTGCTTCTCCACACTGTTCACTGCCATGGAAGTCAAGAGCCGCTGGACAGTAGGTACAGTGCCATGGATATCATTTATGGCCAAAGGGAGAGTAGTCTCGCTTGCCAGACTCTTACTTTGTAAAGGGAGAGAGGACATGGTCAATCCCACTTAAATCAGAACAGGATTTCAGAGTACGGCTCTACTGTACCATCTGAACCGCAAAAAAGACTTTGAAATCTTCTATAATAAAAATGAAAAAAATTTCAGGCTTCCCGATCCTTGAAAAATCCAATCAATGGGTGACTTTCCGTAAGCCAGATTAAATGTTTAGAGCAACAAAAATATCTGTACTGTGATGTCCTGCGACATTCGGAGGGTTCCGTGAGTCGAGAACATGTGGTTCGAGTCGAGTAGTTGTAGTCGTCCAAGAATGTAAAGACGCCGGAGAATCCAGGCGTTGCTGAATACGAGTCGATGGGATCGAGGAGTATGCTGAGTCAACGCCGGAGGATCCAGGCGAGCCGAAGAGGGAGTCGATGCGAGAGACGAGAGACGAAAGGAAGAGATAGAGGAGGGAGGAACGAGGCGAGACGAGAGAAAAGGAAGATGAGGAACAGAATCAAGTTATTATCTGCCGTCACAGTATGTGACGGCTCGCGTTAGTACAAGCAAGGTATCGTAGTTCTACTAAATATATACAGTGCCCTCACAAAGCCCCCCCAACGACGAGACTTTGCTTGTTCGCGCCACGCTCGGCGTCTACTCCTCGTCCGTTGAATCATGCTCTTGCTGCCGCTCATCCTGCTTCTTCGCCAAGGCTTTGTCCTTGCGTTTCTTCCACAGTTCCTGCTTACGCCTTGCGTCCCGCCGTCTACGACTCGGATCCTTAATCCTCTTGCCGTCCTCGTCGTATTTCGGAGGCTGTCGAGATCGCGGCTCGTAACCTTCACTCCTCCCCAGAGCAAGTGCAGTGAATGGATTTGCAAATATGCCCGCGCCTTACCCTACCATGAATTTCAAAGATTTGCGCCCATTGCCCAGCGGATGTTGGGAGGTGTTGTAAGTATTTTGAGTGTGTTGATCTTGATGATGGGACATCATTGCAAGCAAATTCGAGTATTTCTTTTTGAATTTACTACAGAAAATAAATACTGCCTTTTCGCTGGCTACCAAATGCGGATATTCAAAATTGTACCAATCGCGGATATTCAAAATTGTTGATCGGGGGCTAAAAAATTAATTGTTTTGTGGGCGCGCTCGGGGCCAAAAAAAAAAAACAGAATTGATTTGTGGGCGCCCTGCGCCCTCCAAACTCGTCGTATTGTGTATCGTCCGCGTTCAATCAAGGATCCACGTGCATTTCCGAATTCTGCTCTCCACGCTCACCATCAGCACTCCCAGCTCTGCGCATCAGCTTTCAGTCTGGGCTGCGACGCGTAATGCCAACCCCACGTACCTCGACGGATCTTCACCCTCTACACGCGTGTCTTCGTCCATCGCGTCCTCGGTGCGCGGTCTTTTGAGAAAATGGTAAGCCCAGCTTCAGAAGTGGATGGCTTTCACTCACGACGACGCCATGCGGCCAAGCACCCAGACGACATCCTCGACCATGTTCTCCCACTCGATCCCCGGCTCGCCCTTCGCCGCTTCCTTCCACCACTTCAAGCATATCAACACGTTGTACATCCCGTTCATCCCGGGCACGTCCAAGCCCTGCCAATCCTCCTCCTCGCCATTGCTCCGCTCGAGGATCTCCCCGGTCTTGCGCCAGGCCGGGTTGACATCTCGCCACCATGCCACGACCTCCTCGGCGAACTTGGGAACATTGGGGATGGCCGGCGTATGCGGAGAGGGACGAGCGCGTCCAACCCAAAATCCAATCTGGGCGGGCCGAGTCTTCGCAGATAAACCCTTGCGCTGGTCAATGGTTAGCAGGGAAGGAAGGCGCAGAGGACGACGCACGCTCGAGTCGAAGCCATGGCGTTCCTGGTGTTCGTACCACAAATCCACCAACTTGGCCCACGACGTCGATGACGTGTACCTCGACTCCAGCAGAATCCCTTTCCCCGACAGCGCCCACCCTCCGTTCATCGGCACCGTACCCGCGGGGACCTTGCGCTGACGCGCCGGTCTACTCGATGCTTGTCCTTCTGCCCGTTTTTCTTCCGGTACGCTATCCGGCCCATCATCGTCATCTGAACCCTCTCCCGAGCTCGACGGCGTCGTCCTCATCCGAATCCCTTCCCGTCCATTCGGCATTCTCCCGCCGAGCGCTTCTTGGCCGATCGTCCCTTGGGGAACGCCCGAATGCGAGCTCCAAGAGGGAGTGAGGGTGATGGCATTTGGTCCAGCCAGCCCAAGCTTCTCCAAGACCACCTTGTTTCGCGATATTATTCTCTCGGCCCACCTCGTACTTCGACATGGATCTCAACTCCGCAATCCGGGCCGACCGTTGGGCCAGCGGCATTGCCATGACCGACGCCACTAGGAACGGCCCTGGAGTGTCGCGCAGTCCGGAGAAGAGCCGCAGCTGCTGCTCGGTGACCTTCGGGACGGGCGGATTCAACGCGGCGGATCGCAACGATTGCGCATCCGTGGCAGCAGATGGTGACGCAGGGGCATCGGGAGAGGCTGTCGAGGCGGCGGGAGATTCTGGCGCGATTGCCGGCCCATGCGTCGGAGACTCTGTGGGGGAAGGGGGTGCTGTTGGGGATGCCTGTGTCGCGCGCGACGCGGTGGTATCTCGGGAGACAGTTGACGCGGGAGGATTGGAGGATTTCGTCGCCGAAGCGGGAGATTTCGGCGCTATTGCCGACCCATTTGTCGCTGCTGCTGCCAGATCGACGGCATCGGAGACGGATGTTGCTGCTGTGGCCACTGGTGCAGCAGGCGCAACAGAAGGTGCGTTTGTCGGAGTACCGCCAACGTCCATTATATCTACAGACATTAACGCGGACACCTTGCAGCGACAACATTACTTGCATGCATTCGCCACAAACGCGGAGAAGCGCTGGGCAACAACATCGAGGTCTGCCGGAGCAGCTTTTGGGAATTTGTGGTGGATCGGTGTGTTATCGCTCGCATACCCCGCATGAAAACTAAATATTATCAGCGCGATTGCTCCCTCGACGACGGGGAAGAAGATACCTTGAAACCCTCACGTCGGGGACGCCCGTGATACTCGTGCGTACGTCTGCCACCAGTAAAGTCAACTCCCCGCCGACGTATCGCTGCAGTATATCGAGAAATGGCTGGACAACCACCGCCAGCTGCAGGCGAGCTCTGCAATAAGATGAGCATAATCTCAGAGGTAAGACTATGATCTCGTACTTGTCTCGCTCCTCGTTGGTTCTGCTGACGTCCGTGCTCCTCAGATGCTCGTACTCCGCCATTGCGTCCTCAAACTCAGCCTCGATCTCAGCCAACACACGCTGCTTCGTCTCCTTGCTCTCCGCATTGTAGAGCTTGGTAGCAATGGAATACCGCTGTCCGATGGTCTCTCGCGATGCCTTGGTGCCGTATCCCTGCGCCTCGAATTCATCCTGAATTTTAGGCGCAAACTCTTCCAATTTCATGTAGCAATGAACCGGCTGGAGTCGGCGAGGTCGTTCAGCGGGAGCGCGCAGCTGGCTTATAAACCCGTCGAATGGGTCTTTTACGGTGTTGGACGCCTTGAGTCGGGCACGAGTCCACCAACCCGCAAGTTTCTTTTCAGCTCTAGTAAGTTTTCCCGACTACTGTAGCTCGACAATCACTGACCTTTTCGATATCTTTCTTAGCCTTGCTCGTCTCCGGTGTCTCGGGGAGCTCGAACTCGGCGAGAGCGGCGACATCCTCCGGCGGATCTTGCTTGAGTGGAAGCCCGACGGGGAAGTTCCGCCAGTAATCCTCGTACGCACGCTGATAAGGATGCGCGTCGCTTCGTTTCTGACCGACTTGCTGCCGCCCTTTAGACGCGTCAAAATACTTGGTCATCTCGGGAAGCCAACTCGTCAACCATTGCAAACGCGCTGGCGAGAAGTCGCCAGGATTCCCGCGTTGCTTCTGCCCAGAAGCAGCAGCCGGGCGGCGTTTGCTTTGGGCCAGCGCAGACGAGCGCGACTCGGACGACGCGTCGGACGACGCGCCCGCCTTGTGCGCGGGACGGCGGTGACGCGCCCGCCTTGTGCGCGGACGGCGGTGACGCGCCCGCCTTGTGCGCGGACGGCGGTGACGCGTCGGCCTTGTGCGCGGACGGCGGTGATGCGCCAAGCTGCTGCGGGGTCGGCGGTGATGCGCCAAGCTCGCGCGGGGGGCGAAGTTGACGCGTTGGTCTTGCGCGGGGACGAAGTTGACGCGTCCGGCTCGTTGGGAGACGCTGTCTGCTCAGGATCTCCAGATGGCGACGGTGTCTTTGGGTTCTTTGGCGGCGAGGATGGTGCGTCAAGCGTGTTTAGCGCATCTTTGGGCGGGATTGTGGGGTTCGACGACGGTGGGGAAGACATGTTTTGCGAGTAGGCACTTGGTGGTCAAAAGCAAGTTTGTTTGGTTATTGGTGCGTGGTGCGTGTGGTAGCTTTTCGAGATCGAGATCTTGATTTTTTCCAGCCACAGCTCCCGGACAATAACCTTCCGGGCTGGGATCGAGAGTGAGAGGCGCCCATCCCTCAACCTTTCCAACGCCGTAACCATGTCCACACTACGGCCTCACCTTCTTCAGGAACATCTCCGACAAGCTACAAGTACACCACCCTCATCCCCAGGTCTCCGTCCCTTCCCCCCGTCTCATGTCCGACGACTCTGCAACCTCCTACTCCCGCTCGCCCAGCTCCTCTCCCGATCCCCCAGAACTCAAACGTCAAGGTACGTCCACCACTCTTGTCCAAGCTTACTTCTTACCTTGTCTACGGCAAGCACGACACCAACAAATGTCGCCCTCGTTGACGATGTCCCAGCACCAAGACAAGTCGCCCTCGCCGACCACATCCGAGCCTCAAGATACCTCGCCCTTGTTGGCGCCGTTCGAGCATCAAGATCGGTCGCCCTCGCCGACCACATCCGAGCCCCACAAAAGGGAGCTTTCGCCGACATTCTCAGAGCTCACGTATGGCGCCCAAGGTACGGCCACTTCTTTTAAGTTTCTGGTCACTTCACTCACCTTACTATAGCTCGTGCCCAAGCTAGGACTATGTCGCCGCTATCGGCGACAATCAGTCGCTCCCCGAGCCCTGGTATTATAATCGTTTTTCCCCGACTCGTGCTGATTCAATCCAGATAGCTTTGGTCTGGCCAAGTCGGTCGTTCCTCGTCGCAAACGCCGGGCAGGAGCTGTAGACGCGGTAGACAAGCGTCTCAAGACGAATGAGGAGGGGAACTTTGAGCGTGCTGGTGCGTATCTCTTTTCCTCTTTTCTCGACCTTCTCTGACTTCCTTTCAGGCTCTGTCGAGTCGCACGCATCTCTCGAAAATTCAATGATCATTGCCAAGTTCCATGGAGCGTATCGTCCTCGCTCCCGTTCCCGTTAGCCTCTGGTTTATCTTCTTGCTACAGCTCTGACCCCTCCCCTCAGCATCGGCGGATTCAAGCACCTCCCTCGGGCAGGCGTTGATCGTCAGCAGGTACCACACCACTTCGGTCGATACCCTGCTCTCCAAGGACGAAGGTATGTCTATTATTGTCCGCTTTTGCTGCGCTGGCTGATCATATCACTCAGATGCGCTTCTTCCCGCTCGCGACAAGATCCTGAGCGTCCTCCAGCGCGACGCAATGGTCCAAGCGCTGTCCGCGGCGCGTCGCGACACCCTCAAGCAGATCGACGACATCAAGGACACTCTGCAGGAGTGCCGTCGCGAGTTCCGGACCACGGAGGGTCAAAAGCGTGATGTTATTTGGGAATATGGCGTCGCCTCCGACGACGAGAAGCGTGCCAGGGCCGCAAAGGACGAGAAAGGCGTCGCTAAGGCCCTCAAGCAGATTCGCGCCGCATCGGACAAGTTCAAGGAGCTCCACATTCGCTGCCGAGGGGTTGCTGACCGGATCGCCGACCTTCGCGAGAAGATGTTCAAGCTCAACAGTGTTCGCCGCGTGCAGGAGGAGGAGGAGGAACACTACAAGGCTCGTTTTGACGAAGAATGGGATGGACTTTTGTACGGCTTGGACTATTACTAACGCTCTCGTCGCTCTCGCGTTTTTGCTGTTGAAAAAAAAATGTAGTGCTCCTTGATACGTTACATACAGGTTGTGTAGGCTCATACAGGTTGTGTAGTCTCAAAAAAAAATGCTACGTCGTCTTTGTGCTCCCACAAGTCCGGTTGCAGATGTTCGACGTCGAAATTGCCAAAGAGACGCGTTCGATTCAAATTAGCTTTCGGTATCCGTGAATTGCAATGCCGTCCACGCCTCGGCGTGCCCGATATCAACGTATTATTCTGTTGCCACCGGTGAACCGAGTATCGAGCTAGCCATGCTGGTGTTGTCTTTTGCCTTTACCTCTCATTCATATAAGAGTGGTGCAAAGCGGGCTTTTCTGTCTTTGCAGCGCCGCAAATTCGACGTATGGGGGTACATGCAGGTGGGGAGGGAGGTATAGTCCAGGTTGAGACGAGGTAATCCCCGCGCCGTTCGCGGTCTAGAACAGTCTGCACACACCAGATGGCTGTGCTGGCGTTTCTTCTCCCTCTTCCCTCGTCGATATGCCCACTACCAGCAGCCACTCCCTCAATCAAGTTGAGCCCGGCCCAATCCCTTTCTCTGCATTCTCCACCATCGAGGCCGACGCGCTCAACGCGTTCCCGTACGCTACCCGTTGTCGTCGTCGTTGTTGCCGCTGTCTAACACTCTCGCAGAGAGCATCTCGCATTCGTGCGTCTTCTGAAGTGGCAGTTTGAGCAGGAGAAAGCAGCTGGAACCGCAGCATACGCTACATGTGCGCTCACCCCTCGAGACTCGCTCTATGGCTGATATCCCTCGTAGTTGGCCAACTTCGTCTGGTTCACCAAGCAGCTCCAGTCGTCCTTGCTCAACGCGCTCAAGAGGCTATAGAGGCCGCGCGGGAGGTCGAGGGACGATCCGAGCTCGTTAAAATACAGCGCTTCTACGAGGGCGCGTGTTGTCAGCTCCCAAACGGAAATCCGCTGAAATTTTGGTTAGATCTTACCATCCGCAAAGCGCAAGAAACCCGAGCCATTCTGGCGGAGCTCGTGGAGCTCCACTCGATGCCAGGCACGGAGAACAGGGCTCGGATGGCCGAGCTAGAGCACAGTGAGTCGTTCTTTCTCGGTTCCGTCGCTGGCGCGCTGATTTCGGGCTAGAACGCGCGCTGTTGGTGCCAGCGCACACGAGGACGATTGCGGCGCTCGAACTCAGCGCGAAACATATCCTTTGCGAGCTGGATAACAACAAAGACGTGCTGCACAAGCTGCGAGACATCGTCAAGCTCCATGCTATGGCTTCCCAGCATCTGGGACCGCGTCTTAGCTTGACGCTTGCCGCACACAAGAAGGTGAAGATGGAGCTTACCCTGCTTCCTGCCAGCGCCGTCGGTACGCCTTCCCACCGCCGCGCGGTTGAGCGGGCGATTCTTTTCCACAACCGCCGCCCGCCGCATGCGCGCATACTTCCGGTCTGTTCAGATGCGTGAAGCGTTCTCGCTGGTTTACCAGACATTGTGCGAGGATGCTACGACAGCTCCGCTCGACCTCACGGGGATCTTGGACGCGAGAGTGGATAATTGCGGAATTGGAGTACTTGGAGCGGGCGTTTTGAAGGGAGTTTGCTGGCGTTTGGGGATGGTATTGACCGTGTTATTCAGATTCAAAGTACGACGCTCTAGCTGGCAGAGAGGTCAACAAGCACTTTCCCTACCACCAGACGGTTCTTGCGAGTGGCCTCCTTCGTTGCCAGCTCAATGCGATGCCTGTATGAGTTAAGTGCGTATCCTGGCGTCCTGAGTGTGCTCACTTGGCGCGATACTTTCTGGCTGATGCGTTAATGCGTTTGCGGGCCTCAAGGAGCTCCGCTGGATGCTCGCGCAGCCACTTGCGGCGCCTGGTCGAGAGTTTGGTCAGTTCGCCAAAATAAGCTTTGTGGAGGACCTACTCCGCCATACGGTGGCGCGCATCGAGATATATCTGAGGTACGAATGGTTGAGCAGCTGCCTGAGGAACGAGAAGGTCTCCCGGGGTGGTGGTGGCCATTAAGATGGATTCTTGTGTGACATCAGGCGATTCGGCTGCGCTGAGATTTCGGTCGAGATTATATGTCGTGGCGTAGAAATTCAAGTCGTCCCCAAGAAAATGCAAGAATTTGGATTTGGACTCGAATGACACTATAAGCGATTAATGCAAGGTGCCGCCGTGGTAAGCAAATAAAATTTCTGAGGACCCGTCGATTCTGTCCGAAAGTCAAGCAGTGCCCTAACGCAGCTTGGGCCAAATCGCTCCTCTATCGCAAACCTCACCCTCAAATTTTATTTTCTCGTAGGACCACAAATTTTGGTAGGTCAATAGAGACTATGTATTTGTACCTACCCTGATTTTACTGAAGCCCATACTCGCTTTATGGAGTCGACCTGGAGAAAACAAATATCCCGATCGAAATCGCCCTGCGTGAGAGGCAGCCTTACTGCAGCCGAGCCGGACTCTTCTTCCTGTACTACCACACGACATACAAATGGGTCGACCAAAGAAACATGCCTCTCCAGAGGCTGACTCAAGTACGAGACGAGCCCGAAGTAAATCTCTGGCAGACCCCAAAACGCGCTAATAATTTAAATCCGTTCGCAGAGGAAGCGACACCCGCGAGCGCTACCGGCTAAAAGAAGTACCCTCGTCTCCTCGGTACCTCAATCCTCCCTGGCGGCCCCGATCTCACCAGCGAGATCCTTGAATTGGCGCAAATAGCCCTCCCCCTCGAGTCGCCCAAGTTCCGCGCAGCGCTGGCAGGGCCCGTAGAAGATCTAGAGCCGTATTGCTTTCCACCACCATATGCGCCGAGCTACTTCAAACATCGCGTGCATCCCTCGTTCTCGACCGTCTCGGAGCTGGAGGAACTGGTGCTCGGCCGCTTGTCAGCCGAGGAGAGCGAGCGAGACGAGGATCGCATTATTGAACTGCGGCTGGCGGGTGCAAAGAAGACGGAGCGGACCAGAGCTATGGTGTTCGCGGCCTGGGAGAAGGAGTGCCCGCAATGCTTCGCGTCCTGACGCAAATGCTGGAGATGGACACAAATTCGGAGAACAGGTATACCAACGCGATGATAACTTTGCATTGCCGCTGGACAGCCCGGCAGCTCGTCCGCCTTCGTAATCTCCAATTCCTGCGCCGCAAGTAGTTCATCGAAATGGAATTTATTTCACGATCATGAACAGAACGGAACGGGAGAACGTCGCAAAGAGATAGGTAGGGAGGGAAAAAAACTGTAGGGTAAGCTGTTGTGCAGGGCGAGAATTTTACACGTCCGATGCTGCCTCCGTGTCGGAGCCCTCGTCGTTCTCCTGGAGCGACTCGATCTCCCTGGACCAGCGGAAGGCGGACACTTGATACGAGGTCGTGTAGTCCTCGTCGCCAGGGCGCGGAGGCACCAGCGCGGGCATGCACTGAGGCATTCGCGACGACACGCCGATCCACGCGAATACGGCGCGCCAGCCATTCTCCGTGTCCTCCGACGATGCCATGGGGATGATGGGGAAGTCGAGCTCCGGGAGTGGGTTGGTCGGGGTCTTCGGTGCGTGGTCCGAGTCGATTTTGAGGACGATAACGTCGCCCAGCGTTGTGCGGAGGTTGCGCAGGTCGATGTCGTCCCACGACTTGCGGCTGACTCTGGTCGTACAGACGCTGGTCAATGCAGACATTGGGCTGGCGGGTTACGAGGGCATTGTCGTGCCCGCAGCTGGGGAAGACACCGAAGACAACGGCAGGCAGATGCTCTAGGGCGACGAATGGCCACATGGATTGGCATTCTGCACAATCCATGAACCGCCGAGCTCGTAGGAGAATGTACTTCAGCGCAGTTGCAGGAATGTCGCCGCCGCGCAGGGATGGGAGGCCGTAGAAGGATGGGCGGGAGGCACGATCTGGGAATATCATAGCCGAAATGGTGCGATACGGCTGGTTCTGGATGGACGACTCAGAGTTGAGTGTTCTAATAACGCCAGTCTATGGAAAACATACAGGACGGTGTGTGAGCTTGCGGCTGTCCATGAGAGTCTCTAGTGTAGAGAGCTGAGCTGAAGAGAGCGCTTGTACGGCGGCGGCGTGTTGAGACGGCCGATGGATTAGCGCTGGCATGCAAACTTCGAGCTGGTCTTCTAATCCATAGCTCCCGGTCGATGGAGACCCGTGTGTCGTAAAGCAGCTTGAGAGTACATGTGCAAGTTCCTGTCGGAGTTGAATCTTAAGCTGGCTGGAGCGGACTGAAATCGGCTGTGTTTGTTCCTTTGTGGGCGTGTGTGTCAAGTTGCTGGCGATCATCAACTTATCTTGCACACGACGCCCATGTCCTCGCCCTCCGAAACACACATGTCTATCTTGTCCACTCCCTCAGATCCCCAAATCCCTGCCGACTCTGCTTTTATTCGCCAACGCTCTCTGTCCTTGAACGACCTACGCGACCGTCAGTCCCCTCCATCCATACCTCGATTGCTTGCCCAGTTCCCCGCTGCGAGTCTCCCGCCGCCCGCTCCTGCTCCTCCAAATACGGCGCCTGTTGCGCCAGCGATGCAGTGTGTCTACTGCGACAATTGGCATGCCGCTGCTTCGGGGTATTCCGCGCACCTGCGAGCGCCCATGTCAACGCGTTCGCGCCCCAACTCCGTCCTCGGAATGGTCAGAGCCATACGATCGCTGGGCGCCGTGGCTGCGGTCAACCTCGGATGGGGAATCGCCTCATCGAGTCCCCCGGGCCCTCGATCTACGGGGATCTCGGCACTCCGCTCGAGATGCGCGAAACCCCAATTCCAACGCCCCGTCAGACTCTCGGTCCTTCTGGACGTACCCGACCGGGTCCCCCGTTCACTACATGCGTACTACATCGGGCCCTCCGTCCCCGATGATGTTTACATCGAGCGCTCGCGTCAACGAGTACATCGGGCCCAGCTCTCCGCAGCCTCCTTCGTCGTATCTCCGCAGCCACCCTTCTTCGCCATATCTCCGGAGCCCGCCTGTGGAGCGTGCCCATTCTATGCTGATGAGCGGCTCGATGCCGACCTCCATCCATTCCCTCGACTTCCGCTCGAGACGCGTCAGGGAGATCGACCTTGCTACACGCCTCCAGGCTCTGGCGTCCTGCGACGACGTGTCAAATCCCGACAGCGACTTGCCGCCGCTGGAGAGCGTCACGCCGCCGCCACAGGGGGACGCAGTCGCGCCGCTAGGCGATGTAGTCGCGCTACCGCCGAGCGATGCAGTCGCTCCACGGCCGGGCAATGTAGTCGTGCCGCCGTCGGGGGTTGCAGTCTCGCCGCGGTCAAATACGGCGGCGTCGCCTCTTTGACGTCTGGCACACTTGGCGGCGGCATGTTGAGGATGCAAACACCGCCAGGTACAGGCCGCCCTCGCCCGACAGGCCGGATGCTGTTGAATATTGGACAGTTTGGAACTCCCATTCAATCCACCGCAGCCAGTACGTGCGGTCTTTTTGCCTGGGTCCAATCTTAGAGCTAATCTACTTGCCAGGAACGAGGTCCTCGACAGTCTGCGACTAACAAGGCACTCCTTGGGCGAGATTCGGCTTTTGGGCACGACCGACATCCGCCGCGCGGTGGCTTGGGCATACGCACTTCCGTACACCAATGGACCCTGTCTCCCACCGTCGGATGTGCCCGCATGCACCGAACTTTAACGCACATATTTACGTTTGTCTACCTTTCCATCGGACAGCCCCTTGTACATACCTATTCTTGTCGCTTTGAGCCGCTCATATATACTTTCCGTTCAACGGCCCTCCTTCCATCGCGTCCTTCCCTCTCGCCTTCATGTTCCCCGGCGGATTCCAGCTCCCGAAAATGCAGCCATTTGTCGGCGCGGTATGACTGTCTTGTTGAGCGATTCGAGCACTCCGCTGAGAGTGCTGCTTTTACAGATCGCGCCAGGCTCCAAGATGGCCATCCTCTACACCGAGCACGATCTTCCACTGTTCATAACGATCTCATTCCCCAATCTCGCCGCTGCAGAGACGATTCCTGGTCTCGGCAAAAACCCCTGGCGGTGCAGCGAATGCCATCGCATGCTCGTCCACACTCCGGGAGGTACCTACGTCCTTCTCGAGGGCTGTGATCACGTCGAGTCTCCTCCGGGGCGCTCCGTCAACAAGGCCATCCAAGCGATAATGCCGCCCGAGATGAAGCCTCTCCTCCCGCATCGTCGCGGAAACCTTATCCTCGTCAAGCTGCCGGGAACCAGCTTGAATTCCACCTTCGCGCCCTCCGTCCTCTCCCATCTCCCTTTGGTGGACATCAACCTTCGCGACGTGGAGGAGGCTCACGTAGCTGCGATGGGGTAAAGCTCTTTGTTCGATTGTGCGAAGCGACTCTCATTTTTCGTCAGAATGCTCGTTGGGGAGGCGGCGCGGAACACGGATAACTTCATGAAGCTGGCCAAGTCCGAGCTCCTCCGCTGGCTCCCGGAGTAAGGATGTGTTCGGGTTTGGCGCCTGCGCTGTCGTATCTCAAAAAATATATGTTTACTTGTTGTCCGCGCTGCACACCAAAAAAAAAAACCTTGCCAAGATACAAGCTGCATATGTACTCTTGCCCTTTTCTTCCGCGATAGACTACGATTTGTGCGTACAACAAATTTATTTGATTCTGTTTATCCTGCAGGGTGATGGATCAATTCTTCTTGTTTATTACCGTCATCTTCACCCATGTCCGAGCCCCAGCAGCGTCGGTCGTCCATCAAGCGCCGCCCTCGCGCTATCAAGGGCGCCTCCGCCTCCGATCCAACTACCTCACATTCGTTTACGATCCCCACGACACATCTTCCCGACGCGCCGATGGCGACATTCGTCGAGACGGTCCAGGGGACAAGCAAGCGCGTTCTTCGCGAGCCTGCTTCCGTCGCACCCTCCTCGCCGGTCAAGCGCATGCGAATGCAAAGAACCTCTTCGACAACCTCTCTGCCTCTGCCTGACCTCGGCCCCGCTCCATCTGACGCGTACACTGACGCGTACACGATCTCCCTCTGGGACGAAGAGGAAGAATCATCTCCCCCAGTGAATTCCCAAGCGCCTCGTCCAAAGAAGAAGAAGAAGACCTCAAACGTAGCCGTGGCCGGATTAATACACCCAATACAGCGCAATCAAAGCTGAGATGGCTTGCAGGATCCTTGTATGGCCGAATGGGTCTCTGATTATCGCGAGAGCTACCTCTCTGCGCTACTCTGGCTTGACGGAAGGGGTCGATCCACCAACGAGGTGTGCAGCTGCGACGACGCCACCCAGCCCGCAGTTTATCGATGCAGCGACTGCATGCACGGTCCCTTGCTCTGCAAGGGCTGCATCGTCACCAGCCACGAGCTCAGACCATTCCATTCGATCGAGGTACGTGATCTCTGCCGTTCTTATTGTCCCCAGCTAATGAGCTGCGTCAAAGGAATGGACGGGATCATACTTCAAACGTCGCTCGCTCAAGTCGCTGGGAGTACGCCTCCAGCTTGGACATCCGCCGGGTGAGAGTTGTCTCGTTCGTCGCCCCGGACATCAAGAATTCGTCGTCATTCACGGGAACGGGCTTCACGACGTCGCAGTCGATTTCTGCGGATGCGATCTCCACGAGCGCGTCGACCACGCAACACAACTGCTACGCGCTCGGTTGTACCCCTCCTCCGGTCCTCGGCCCCGGACTTGCGCAACATTTGCGTGTCTGGACGAGTTCCACGCGCTTTCGCTACACGGGAAAACATCAACCTACGACTACTATCACGCGCTGGAATACCGAACAAACGCTTCCGGGGCCAAGCCATTGGACCGGTATAAGGCGTTCCTTCGTATGTCGCGGCAATACCGACACCTGCTGCTCCTCAAGCGTCGGGGTCGCGGCCACACATCCGCCGCAATCACCGAGACGCGTCCGGGCGAGTTGGCCATCCGTTGCGCCGGCCTGTCCCCGCCCGGATGTAAATCTGCCACCTGATTGGAAAGACGCCGCTCCAGCCGACCAGTGCGTCTCTACTTCGTCCTATCTCGCTCATCATCTAACTGCGCATAGATGCCTTTATGTCCTTTTCATCGCTTTGGATGCTTGTTTCCGGTTGAAGCGGCGTCTCGTTGGGAGCGACCTGCGTGATCCCGGACTTGGTACAGGATGGGCGTACTTTGTCGAGTGGGAACCATATCGACAGTATCTACTAACTGTCACCGACCAAAAAGAGGTACGCCAACTACTACTGACTGTTACAGAGTAGTCCTAATCTTGCAGCAGATCAGCACTTGCACCGGTCTTGCCGCGCTCGACCACGCAAACACGAAGTTTGCGCGCGGATACAGCGCAACCGGAGTTGGGGCAGGAATTTGTGCTCGGCACGAATTCGTTCTCCCGAACGGCGTCGGCGACCTGCAGCGAGGAGAAAGGTACGTTACATCGTTCTGTTTTTTTTTTTTTCTTTTTTCAATTACTAACGTGGTCTAGATACGCAAATATGGACTACATACTCGCGTCTCTCCTCCGCCACATCCACCAATCTCTCCGCAAGATCTTCTCCTATGACATCGCGTGTCAGTGGGGAAAGTATCTCAAAGAACGTCTTCTCGCCCTTCCCGCTCTCGTTCGTCTCAAACTCGCCCTCGAACTGTGCCAATTCGCCGTGCCAAAAATGCACATCAATGCACACATCGCGCTTTGCCGACTGCTATTCTCTCTCGCCCTCATCCTCGGGAGCGGAATGACCGATGGAGAGGGTATAGAACGTCTGTGGGCGGCGACCGCGGGAGTCGCGGGTAGCACCAAGCTGAGCGGCCATGGCGCGAGCAGATCAGCTCGGCGACCACTGGTCGTTTTGGAACTGGTCGAAGCTTGTCGGACTCGCCAAGCTCCTCCGCCGCCGCCTCGCAAACGCCAAGATCGAGGCCAGAAGGCAGGAGGACTCTTTTCGTGTCTTTAGCACACAGCAGGCGGAGCACGTTGGGGCCTGGTTGGACATGGTGCGGGTATTTGAAGCCGACAACACTCAACCGAACCCCTACGCGTCCAGCTCGCCAGACGCGTTGACGGAGGCCGAACTCCGCAAAACACTGGAAGAGGAGGATCAATCGGCGCGCAACGCCGGCAGCATTGTGCTTCATTCGGTCGGACCGTCGGAGTTCATTATATTTGGGCTGGAGCTCGAGGGACAACAGTGCGTCGTCTGTTTTACTGCACACACTTTCTACTCAACACGTTGTTCCAGGCGAAATCTACGTGTTCAAGCTCAGATGAAGCGGCATGGCACGACCACTGAGCCTATTCGCCTGCGGCCGCTTCGCAAGAAGCTCGGCAAGAATATCAAACGACTACGCGACCTACAAGCAACATATACTCCGACTGCACTCACGCATCTCGCTTCCCTCGATCTCCCGGAGGATGTCCTCGTGGAGGACATTCCGCTTCTCCTTCCCTCCGGCATCCCGGCGTCATTGCGCAACGGCTGCAAGGACGGGCTATTGGAGATCGAGTGTCGGCTGCGCCATGCCCAATGCCAGTCCGCGCTCGCACAACTCCGACACCAACTTCATATGAAGGCCCGACTCTTGATCTACAAGAAGCTACAATCCCGGCACCAGGGCATGAATACGCGCTCCCGTGCTCTTGTCGCTCGTAACGAGCAAAAGATCAAAGGGCATTCCGACATGTATCAAGCCGCTCGCGGCGGCGCTGTGCCAAATCGAGTCTGCGGTTGTTTGGCCGCCCCTCCTCGCCAGCGACATACGCTGCCTCGAAGATCCCGACGATATATCAAAACGGGAAGCTCGGAATCGTCGCCAACTCGAGACGCGACTGAGGCGGCAGGTGGAGCTATTGGAGGCAGGGTTGATAACAGCGGACGACGTGAGAGAGCAGATGGGCGAGATGGACTCCGAGGACGAGCTAGAGGAGGAGCCACAAAAGTCGTCCGGGAGAATCTCGGCGTGTGGTGTCGTGGATCTGGACTGTCGCAGGAACAACGGGCGCCGACGCCACGCTTTTGGACTCGCTACGCGTGGAGTGGAGCCGCGCATACGCACGCACGCGTCGATGGCGGGAGGAGATTCGACTGCTGGAGGAAGAAATGCGACGCTTACCGTTGTCGCTGACACACGAAGAGCAGGTATGGAAAGAACGCGGCGCAAAGGCACTACTATTGGGCGGAGATAGTCGGCTGCAGGAGGGGGCGCGTCGCGTATGCCGAAAAGCAGGCGGCGATGTACAAAGAGATGGGATGGCGCGCGGAGCTAATTCGGACGGAGGAATGGCGAGGGAAGGGACATAGGAAGTACGCGGAGCGGCGGAGGTTGGATGAGGATGATGTGGAGATGGAGGATGAAGAGTTCGAAGATGCTGCGCCGGAGACTGGTTCGGAGGTCGACGGTGACGAGACTGATGAGGATGGCGGTGAAGAGACAGACGAGGACAGTGATTTTTAGCGATTTTCGGCTGCTGCGATAATTTCCATTTGTAGATATTTCCATTTGTAGGTTGTACTCAGTGAATTACTCATTGAATTACCATTTCCGGCCTCACACTTGTGAATTAATTGGATTTTGGAATATCTTTTGGAATTTTTGTCGAGCCAGGGCATTTGTAAATCACCAAAAATCCGATCCCGACACTACCCGAGCACACCCGCACAACCCGCACAACCATATATGGTCGCGCCTCGACGTTTTCAAATCGTCGCAGGGTAGTGGCCCGGGTTTTTTGAAATTCATTGGGTGCTTGAGGTGCCTGAATCTCGGGCGATAGGCGAGCGAAGAGGTACCGCGCAATCTTGACGGCCGTCAGAGCGGAGGTGGGAGTCTCATAGTCGCCCTCCGCACTCTCATCGTAGTCGTCAGCGGTGACGTCGACACCAGCTTGGTGCGCAGCCCAGCGCCGTTGGACGGTTGGGTCGATGCATGGCCCGTACGCTTCATGCATGTATTGCTGGTAGCCAAGGATCGCCTTGTGGGTGGGATGGATGCCGGTGGC
The DNA here is from genome assembly GCA_014461125.1 of Mycena kentingensis (nom. inval.). Taxonomy (NCBI): domain Eukaryota; kingdom Fungi; phylum Basidiomycota; class Agaricomycetes; order Agaricales; family Mycenaceae; genus Mycena; species Mycena kentingensis (nom. inval.). Next base: position 2,614,122 of record JACAZG010000003.1, on the reverse strand, counting down.
CATGGCGAGGAGAACAGCCCATATGTCGTCGTTGGAGGACGAGGAGGTTTGAGCGTTGTCGGCGCGACGGCGCAACCATCGTTGGAGTTTCTGGATGAGGGTAGAAGCAAGGTTAGACGTGTCACACAGAGACCAGCCTTGCCACGTACCAACCGGATCGACTTCACCCACTTCGCCTTCACGGCGTGTTCAGCTTCGACCAGGAGGGAGTCGTCGTCGTGTTTGCCCTCGACGTACTGGCGCAGCGGGAGGGGAATGGGGCGTCCCTTGGGGAGATTGTAGGGAACGAGATAAACGAACTCGTTGACGACGCGCGCGAGGTACGCGTTCTCCGCGGCGGCACCCTTTTGACGCGCTTCGGTGAACGCCGGGATGTGCTTGTTGAGGATGTCGTCCTCCGCCACTCCCTTTGCCCATCCTTTCTCGTTGCGCTTCTCCTCCGGCGCCACTAGTTTGCTGGCGCGTTTTTCGTTTCGGCCCAAGAACCGCGTCGGAAGGAGCACTGCGCGCTGCCCCGGTCGTCTTGCGAGGCGGCGACGACGGGGTCGCCCGTGAGCTGGATGGACGCACGCCAGGCGTGGTGCCTTTTCGGATTGGGTCGTTGCGCATGGTAGAGAGTCTGCAAAAACGGTGAGCCCCGTATCAACACAGAGCGACGAGAACAAACCGAGGACGTAGGTGGTGGTTCTGCTGCTAGTGAACTTTTCGAAAAACGCGCGTTCTTGCGTCTGATATATCGACCTTTTGCCCTATGTCCGGCCCCCGCCCTTTTCCCCTCTGGGCCACTAGACCACGCGTACAACTACACGCTCCACTATCTCCCATCTTTGTTCGGCTACCCTCTGCCGCCCGCAAATCTCACAAGTTCACAAGTCGTGTTTCGCACTTGGTACCCCAGCTTAGCCCCCAACCTCCCCCGCCGCATCCTCGCCCAAACGATGAACGCCAGCTTCACTCTCTCGCCCCTCCCTGCTACCGGCGCCGCGCTCGCGCCCCTCAAGCCCTTGGCCCTCCCCGTTTGTCCTAATGCTGCCCAGGGGCCGGCACTAACTCGACTCAGGTTGCCCAAGGACACAGTGTCGCCCTCCTCTATCACCAGGACCGGCCAGCTCGCACCCTCACCCCGGTGCCCATCACAACACTGGGCGCCCTGGCCAACACCTCGCTCCCTTGCTTCGACCTCAACCCCCTCCAGTGCCGTTTTTGTCGCAGACCCTACGACATCCTCTCCATCGGCGCGGTTTCCCTCATCTTCACCTGCCTCCACCACGCTGATGACGCGGATCCCGTCGAGCAGAACCAGGCGATTACCGCTGTCCTCGACCACCACGATTCGCCCCATCGCGCGCCGCTCGGGAACGTTTTGGCGGTCAAACACGAGGGCCGCGCCCAGGATCCTCCCACTCGAGAGGCCGTTTGGGCTCTCCCGCTGGCCAACATCGACGCTGCCGACGTCCCCGTCATCGACCAAATGCTCATCGAGTAAGGTCCCTTTTACTGTCTTGGGAGCACCGCTGACCATTTCTTCCTAGGGCGCTTTTCCTAATGGATCCGTCTCGCGCTCGGGACTGGACCTACTTCGTCCCCGACGTGGTTGCGGCCGCAACACTCGACCCCGCGGGTAATCGCGTGTACCCACCATACCCCGGCGAGCCGGAGTTCAGGGCGGCGTATCCCGAGTGGTTCTCATAGAGTATTCACGCGCCAATGATATCTATTTCCTCGCGTCCTCCACAAATTGGCTCCCATGAAAGTCACACAAACAGCTCTTTTTCCTCTTGAGCCATGCCATACGACCCGTTCCCCCGACCCCACGAGATGAGCGACAATGAGGTCCTCAACGGCGCCCTCCCCATCTACACCGACGATGAAGATAACGCCGCACTATCGCGTCGCTTTCTTGAGCTCGATCTGCGCGGTACGCATGTCGATTTGTTGCATTGGTTATCGGCTCACAAAACCGATCGCTCGGTAGCCTCTCAAACACCTCCCTCGGGGTCCCAGAGCCAGCCCCCAACGCTCCCGCCGTCACCCGCCCAGGTCTATCGCCACACGCGCCCAAAACGGGCAGCTATAGCTAACCAGCAAGGCGCGTCTGGCGCACGGCCTCTGCTGCTTCCTCGCTTTCCCAACTCTGCTGCCTCTCCCACGTCCACGCGCACATCTTCTCCACCGACGATCCCTCCCGCCTCGACTCTCTCACTCAGCTCGGTTCGCGATCCAACTCAACTCGCGGTGCGGGGCCCGGCGGGTAGGTCAAATGGACCCGCTGGTGTCCGTATCCGCTTCTATCCCCGATGACCCGGGACGCCTACTACATCGGCGAAGATGACGACGAGTACGAGGCGGACCATGGACTCGACATCAGCGCGGACGGACAACGCGTGCGCCGACGCTTCGTCAACATCGAACCTCTACAGAGCCGCCCCCCGGAAGATACCAAGATACCCGTGGTAGACGAATGGGCATCCTGGATGCCCGGGGCGCAATACGGCGCCGGATCGGAGATTGCTGCGTCCATCTCGACTCTGGAACGGCTGGAGTGGGACCTGGAGGATGTCGAGGAACCAAGCAAACGCAAGCGCTATGAGTCGGTGAGTCATAGCTAGTGTATGCACATGCCGCGTCTGACTGGGAGACGCAAGGACGACCCCAATGGCGTCTGGCGCCGTGGTTATGTCGCCGAGTACCTCGACGCGCTCGTTCGACGGGCTGGCCTCGGAGATTACGTCTCGACTCCCAAATGCTCGTTCTGCGAGACTGTCTTCGTCGCCGGCGCGGAGCCGTTGTTCCGTTGCGAAGATTGCGGACAGCACCTACAGTGCAAGGACTGCCTGGCGACGAGGCACCGACTAAGCCCGTTGCACACTATTAAGGTGTGTCCCACTGGTACGGCCGCGGCGCGTGGGCACTAACTCGAACGAATAGGAATGGACCGGAGAGTTCTGGGACGAAGCGTGGTTACATCGCTCATGTACCGGGCATGGAACTGCGCTGGGGCTCGAGTACGAGCAGCTGCAGTCAATGACTTTGCAAATAATACTGCACCTTTCCGGGGCGCCTTTGCAAATAATATGGGTGACTGCCCTGCCTTTTTTAGAAGTCTGCCCCTGTACTTTGCGGCAGTCTCTTTTAATTACTTGTAATTAATAGAAACTGTATTAGACATATAAAAGGGTGCCTATAGGGGTTTTTCAGGTCTGGCTTTTCAATGGTGCCATCAGTTAAGCTTGTTCATGACCTCATCACTCCCTATCACACTTTTTCTTTCTACGTCCCTACTAACCTACCCGAACCCTAACAAACCCCTAACCTAATCCGAACCCTAACTAAACCTAATCCTGACCTAACCTAACCTAATCCTGACCTAACCAACCCTAACTCTAACCCTAACCAAGCAAATTCCCCAACATAGGAGCTCCCATCACTATTTTGGTCCATTTTTCCCACGATAAATTTTATCTTCATTTTATCCATCTTATCAATTTCCATTCAGAGACCATACCCTAAAACTCAAAAACCATCGAGTTATAGCTGATTTACTGTTTTCCATCCAAATTTTGGGGTAGCCAGAGTATTTTGAAAGTCTGCCTGGTATGGTGCCTTTCATTTCCCAATTCATTGGGTGCATGAGGTGCGAGTACCAGCTCGGGCACCACGGCTTCCCCTGCGCGAACAGTGGGCCGGTTCGCCGCATGGTTCTGCTCGATGTACGGGGTATTTTTGACCTCAACGTCCGCTTTTGCGAGTGCACGAAATCGCTACGCCAGACCAAAATCAGTCAGCTCCTTGACAATGCATGGTACCCCGCGACGGCGACAAACCCTGCCACTTGCGCGACTTTGGCAGTGCTGGAACTCTACCGTCTATTGAGCGTTGTCGGCAACATGAACGTACACGACTTTGTTGGCTCGTTAGAGCGCTTGGTAGATCCTACATTTGCGGGGTCTACACCGGGAGGTGGACATTGAATACCCCTGGATTGCTTATTGACTGGCGGCAGGATCGGTATAAACAGTTCGGACGGATGACGCGTCAGTATAGCTTCTTGGGCAGACTGCAAACTGCGGGACGCGCCCACGCTCGGGGACCGGATACGTCAGGGAACGTCGCGGGGTCGGCCGCGGGGTCGGCGTCGGCGTCGACGTCGGGAGACGGAGATGGAGGTGGAGATGAGATGGGTGTAGGCGAAGATGGGGCCGGCAGAAGCGCTGCCGGCGCGGCGTTGCGAAACGACAGTAGTGGGGTTGAACAGACTGGGCCCGGGGAACTGGCGATATGGTGTTGGACATGCCCGAGACCGGGGTATAACCTGCCCGAAGGTTGGGAGCTGATAGAGCCGGCGAAGCAGTACGTGTCGTCCTACGGCGCTTTGCTGGAGGTTAACCCGCTCACAGATATCTTAATTCTGTCACGATTGCAATGGATGCAAACTTTCGGCTGAAGAATCGGATTCGAGCAAACGAACGGCCAGATTCATCCTTCGGGCCCGGCTGGGGGACGATTGTGGAGAAGAACCAGTATCAAAAACATTTGCGGGAGTACGTTGTGGAGGAAGACGTGAGTGTTTCCTTCATTCGCGACTGGTGGGCTGACGCGCCGAGAAGGTGAGCACTTGTATTGCCTTCGCGGCTCTGATGCAGAAGGAGACGCGCATCACGACGGGATTGCGTGTATCGGGAGTTGGAGGCTGCGTCTGTGCGCGACACGGGCTGGTGCGTCCACTGGGCCTAGGCGATCTACAGAAAGGCGAACGGTAAGCAGAGCGTTATTGGTTTGGCCGGATTTTGATGCTTATTCGTACTCGGAGGTACTCGAACATGGACTATATTCTAATTTCAGCGCTGCGGGACATTGGCGTCAAGCGCGTCGTCGTTTCGTACGACATCGCGTGTCAATGGAAGCAAAAGCTTCTGCAGCGCGCACGTACCATTGCCCCTCGGAACAACATCCCGACCAACCTCGACGACCTCGATCTGGGCTTTGGTCTGCCTGTCTGGCACGCGATCGCCCACGAACCGACATGTCAGGCGGAGCTCTCGCTGACATACGTGGAGGGAGTCGGACGAACAGACGGCGAAGGCATCGAACGTACCTGGGCTGTGATAAATCCCATATCATACGCGACGAAGGAGATGAGCGACGGTAACCGCCACGACACGTTCGAGACGAAGGTGCAGCACGTCAACGAAGAGAAGAACTACGGTCAAGGTAGGCGTGTTTTTGTAACCTGGTCTGACGACGTACTGACGCGTCTGAAGGGGATTTATTGTCGCGCAAGCTTATCGTCGGTATCGCGGCATACGAGACGCAGTTGGCGGAATTCATGGAGATGGATGAGAGCTTGGACGACGAAGTGAGGGCCAAATGGACGAAGCAAGTCGAAGAATGGGAGCAAGACCATACCCGCCCCAACCCATATTTGCTGGACAGATCGCAGAGCGGTGCGCGGACCCTCGATAACCAGAGAAGGATACTGATTATGCTGTAGGTGGCTCGGAAGCGCAAGTTCTTGCCGAGTTGAAGGAGCAGGAACTCCAAGAGTTACGCGAAGGACGCGAGGACGTGGCTGAGGGCCGAATGACTGCAGCCGCGTTTATCAAAGGAAAGTTGCAACTGGAGGGACTACAGTGAGGCTATCGCGACTCGCTATGGGGACACTAACTAATGAGGTATAGACGGCGCATCAGGGCGGAAGTACGCGGGCAAACATTGACCGCCGACCGCTTGAGCCAGCTGAACGAGCTGCGCGTGTCTTTTTTCAAAAAGATGCGCGTGCTTATGCGACTGGAGGGAGTGTATATGCCCGGCGTCGCGGCGCTGCGCCAAGAAGAGGAGGATGCTCGGGATCCCGATCTCCCGGCGCCAAAGGCGGAGGACACCACTTTGTGGTTCCCCTCGCAAGTGGGAGAAGACGAACGAGAGAGGGTGTGTGTGCGGGGGCTGACAGAAGTCGAGGCGCGGCTACGACGCGCACAATGCTGGGACGCGATTGCTGATCTCCGTGCTCAAATCCACGGGATGACGCAGATTGTGCTCATGCGCAACTCGCAAATGACCGGCCAGCGCGGCAACGACGCGCTCACAAACGCTGATGGGACGACTAGGAGACAGGCGGAAGGCGACGGCGGCAAAATACCGAGACGCGTGGAAGGCGATGAGAGCGTTGAAGGGCACTGGCTACGCGCCGGAATTCCGGGAGCTAACCGACGCAGACCTGAACGACAGGATGGAGCAGGAGAGCGACGCAGGAGCGTGAGCGGCGTTGGCGCGAGGCGGCGCGAGGCGCGTGAGGACGGAGCCATCGCTGGCGCGGAAAGCGACGGCGGTGTCGTGGATATGGTTCCTGGGCGGAGATGTTGACGCTGGGGAGATACACGACGGTACGCATCAGCCGATCTGTCAGCGCGACTGTATTGATGTGCTCTTGGTTAGCGGTGCGAGTTCAATGGGCGAAGGCACGGGCGCGACGCGACCGGTGGGCGGAGGAGGTCGCCTTATTGCGCGAAGAGATGAAGCGCGTTCTAAGGAGTTTGCGTACCGAGCAGGAGGTTTGGCTGGGGAGGATCGGCGTTCGGGTGGTGCGGGAACCGGGATTGGCGGCTGGATTGGAAGCACATGCTCGGCGACAGGCGGCGATCCACCGCCGAATCGCGACGGCGTTCTTCACGAAATGGAACGCGTCTCCCAGGGAGGCAGTCCAGGGTATAATGCGCGAGGATGGGGAAGCTCAGCGGGCCCTACTGGCCAGGTACTAGAGGCGGCGCTTGGGCGGAACATGCTAGTGGCGGGACGGGACGGGCTCAAGACCAGTTATATGTCGATCTCCGTGAGAGGAAATGCATAATCATCATTGCGTCCGAGAATGCATATGTATGTTGCCAAGGGCGCGATGGGGCGCATCACCACTGCGCCCGCGGTTGAACGACGCGTTTGAGACCGTTGGTACTCGACCTAGATGGTTGTAAGGATGCATGAAGGCCATTCTCGTGCGCACACAAGTACCAAGGCGCGGGAACGGCGAGCAGGGATGCACGGGAACCGGCGGGCAGGAAGGCGGGGGAACCGGGCGGGGAGGAAGGCGCGGGAACCGGCGGGCAGGAAGGCGCGGGAACCGGCGGGCAGGAAGGCGCGGGAACCGGCGGGCAGGATCGGGCGGGCAATAAGGCGCGGGAACAAGGGTTGGGGTCGGCGGGCTCGATGTTTATTACCATAAATGAAGTTAACAGTACCGCCGGTGATGGGGGCAGCGCGGCACGGAGCGGCAGCTGAGTAAATTGATGGCAACTGCCTTGTTGGGAAGGTGGTGTGATGGCATGAGCAATGTTGAAATGCGCTGCTCATGTCAGCTATGTGCATTTTGTGTAAAGTGCAAGCCGCGGTGGGGACCCCACAGTGGCTAGGGTTTTAGGAATCTGCACCACCCGCTGTGGTGTACATTTTGCGTAAAGTGCTACAGCCACGGGTGAGCGCGGAAACAGCAGTCTGTAGGGAAAGTCATAGGGTTGGGCAGAGCAGGGGCGGAAAACACAAGACCATGGAGGTTACAGATCCTGGTCTTCTTCATCGTCCGAGTCGAGATCACCTCGCTCGTCGTCGTCCGTCGCGCGTCCTCCTCATCATGCGCGTCCGCGTCAAAACGCGTTGCCCCTGCCTTCCTACGCGAATAGCCCCGTTTGATCTTCGGCGCCGTTCGCGTCTCCTCCGCGCGTTCGATAAGCGCCAGAAACAGCGCCTCCTGCTTGCTAGCGTAGGCGACACGACCCTCTGTAAGAGACGCGTCGGTGGTGGCAGGTAGATCCGCGAGACGATTGCGCCAGCGGTCGGCTTCGTACTTGAAGGATATGGGAAGGCGGCGCCACTCCTCTTGGAGGATGAGGACCTCTTCGCGCCAACGCCGAACGCGAGCGTACGCCTTGCAAAACTCGGAACGAAGGGCTAGAATGGGCGGTCAGAACTTGACAACATCGATTTGCGGGAGCCATACCTTCTTCCATATCAGTGTCCGACCCTGTCTCGCCCACACTATTCCAAATCCAAGACATCACACGCCTGCTCTCCCCTCGGACGTCCTCGTCCTCTGACCCCTTCCCGTCCTCGCCCTCGTCGTCTCCGTCCCCGAGCTTATACAGCGGAAGATCACCATCGCGGACGAGTTCTGCCTCCCGTCGAGCGCGACGCGTCTCCTTGACACGATCCAGTCCTGTGGCCTCCGCTGCAGTTGAGGGGGTGTCGTTCATGCAACGAATATCCCGTTTCCGGAGCTCCGGGAAGGCGGCGGGCTCTGCACCAAGAAGATTACAGAGCGCGCGCCGACAAGCCTGGTACTTGTCCGACCGCTGCTTGATTTTTGACTCGTTTGTGTTTATGACCGCTCGGGAACGTGTATTCTGCGCCTGATGCCGCGAATGGTTCTTCTTGTAGAGCAAGAGCCGCGCCTTGATGTGCAGCTGATTGCAAAGCTCCGCCAGCGTGACACGACACTGGGCCTCGCGGAGCTCCCGCTCGATATCGAGGATCTGGGCGCAAGAAGCTCGATGGGGTTGGGCAAGATCGGAGGGGAGTACAAGGGGAACGTTCTCGGCAAGAACGTCTTGAGGGATGTCGAGGCGCGCGAGCTGGACCAACGCGCCGGGCGTGTAGGTTGCCTGGAGGGTGCGTAGGCGTTGAATTGACTTGTTAAGATCCCGGTGCATGTCCCCGAGGTTGATCTTGCTCTCGCTTGACTCGGCGCATTTGAGCTCGGCCTGTACTCGTATCTTGCGTCTAAATAATTGAATCAGCGGGACAGGGGAGGGCTAATCGGTAGATACGTACCCTTGCCCTTGTTTGGACTACGGACCGATGCTCTTGTGCTCATGCCTGATAGTTTCTTGTGTGGGGCATTAGCGATAGCAGTCTCAAGCTCTTCATCGCTCAGTGGGAAGCCGGGTGGATACTGTCGATGAGGGTTGTCTTTATCGCCAGAAAGGACCCTTGACATAGTGGCAGCGGAGGTCAAGTTCGAGGCAAGCCAGTTGATCCTGAAGTAAATATCGATCGAGAACTTGTACCCCCACCTTAGAAATTCGCTGCAACCTACGATAGCTCTCCAAAAATCATATTCCCGCTCCTGAGACCGAGTAGGTTCAAACTATATATAATTTTTCCGAACCGAGTATGTGGTTGGTTTTCAGGTCGTCGATAATCTCAGAAGACAAGTCTGTTCGCAGAGTAGCGCTTGACGTTAATGCGCTGAAATTTCTCAACCCGCCTTGAAGAAACAGTCTTGGAAAGATAACATCGGAGGGTACATGCGGGACCCTAGAGCTATTCTAAACAAAGTTTCGGTTTTGAGTATGGCCAAAATCCTTCAGCTTCAGCTTTAGGACTCGGGTCCATTATCTCGAACAAAATCTACAGCCAGAACCAGGCATCATCATGGACCACCGCTCTTTCATCTCACGACCACCACCATGGGCCGTCGTCCAAAGCATGCAAGCCCCGAGGAACGGAGAAAGGCAGCAAAGGAATCTAAGGACCGCTATGAGAAAAGCGAGCGGTTAGGCATCCTCTGCAGCCTCCGAATTCAACTGCTCATATCTGCTTCACAGTGGCAAGAACACGCGCGAGAAGTACCGCACCGACAAGTTCCCCCATCTCGCAGGGCACTCCGTCCTCGTGAATGCCCCGTTGACAACTCCGGGAGCTCGTGGCTCTGGCCGAGTCGACCCTCATCCTCCCCCCTTCGACGACCGGCTCTTCAAGAAATCCGCGAAAGCAATACCTCAAAGGACTCTTCCCATACGACATCCCTCCACCATATTCAGCGGGCTACTTCGATTCGCCTGAGGACCCGCCGCTCTTCCGCAACGTGCAGGAATTGGAGGTTCTTGTCCTGGGGCGATTGTGGGCGCAAGAGAAGAAGCGCGACGCAGAGAGAGTATTGGAGTATGGCGGCAAACGGAAGAAGGGGACGCTGGAACGATGGACGGAGGAATGTAATTGCATGGTGCGGGAGTTGGAGTATATGCGCACCTTTGCGATGCGAGATTTGGACCCATACACCCGCGCGATGGCGCTCCTTCATCGGCGATGGACGGCGCGCTCCTTCATCCGGCTGCGCAACCTGGCTTGTCTGAAAGAGCCGAACGAGGAGCAGACTGAAGTCGAGGTAACATAGTGTTTGTATTGTACATCGTTGTGCGCACTAACTTGCTTTTGACCACCATGACCATCTCTCCGGTGTTTTCAATCTCAGACAACGACTCTGCGAGCGCCATCTCCATCTCGGACACCCATTCGACGCGTCCTATCTCCATCTCGGACACCCATTCGACGCGTCCCATCTCTATACCCGACACAAACTCAACGCGTCCCATCTCCATCTCCAATTCGGAGTTGCTCGACGAAGTCGCGCATCCGCAGCGCCATTGGGCTCTCTCTCTCGACTCAATCCTTATTCCCTCTGCCGACCGCGTTGAGCGAGCGGATCTAATTCACCGGCTTGCGCAGCTTCCAACTACCTGGGCTTCCACAGGAGCCGCGGCTCAATGCGCAGACTGGGTACACTCGCAGGGACCCGCCATCTCGAATAATCTCCTTGGCGCGCATGCACACTCGCAGGCATCATCGACAACCCCGGAGTACTGGGCAGCGAAGGGTGGCGGAAAGGTGTTTTTTACGAGGTTGGTGGTCCATACGACGCTCAAAGTGAGCTGACGCAAACCAACGTCCGCCCAGGAATGCGCTGCTCGCTCATGTAGCGTCTCAGCCATCCCATCTGGGAACCATCCACCTCAAGGGCTCGGCCATCGAGTCTGAGGCTACCGCATGGGCGCAGGGCTCGGAATCTCCCGCACAATTCGACTCCGCTGCACCTCGCTCCACACACTGATATGTAGATAACCCAATCCCTATTCATGTGTGTGCCCCGTTTCCTTGCCTCGTAACGTTACACGCGCCTCGTTTTCACCTTTTCTGTCTGTCTCCCGTTGGCCAGTCAGAAATTCTGATACAAAGACAATCTGTCGTAAATTTTGGACTTCGGCGCCAGGTCGAACGTTATCTCATGGGCCTCCAACTCAGGGTCGGGCCAGCCTGGGACAACATATATACCCTCCGTCTACTCCACTCCTCGTTCGTCTTGCCCACTCCCTCCTGCTCCCTCCATGGCGTCCGAGTCCCACTTGTATTTCCCCGCCGACTTCGAGTTCCCCGACGTCGCGCCCTTCACTGGACCGGTGCGTGCTCAAGACTACCCTGTAGCAATTGACTCATTGCTTGCAGGTCCCCGACGGCGGCTGCATCTACCTCGTCTACAACATCGACGGCACTATCGAATTCAAAACGGTCTCGTTCTCGACGCTCGGGTCCAGCCAGGCCATCCCCGGCTTCAGCGCCAATCCCCTTCGCTGCCACGACTGCCCTACCCACACCGTCCGCACCAACGATGCGGTCTATGCGTTGCTCCTCCCGTGCCGCCACTGGCACCGGAAGCACAAACAGGCGTTGACCCAAAACTTGGCGATCGGTCGTATCCTCCCTCCGAAGATGGACAAAGTCCTCGAGCTTCCTCTCGGCCACGCTGCCGTCTTCAAGCTCGCCATTCATCGTGGCCCTGCGCGCGAAAGTGGCACCAAGCTGCACATCCTCTCGTCGCGTCTGCAGTCCATCACCGTCGAGAACCTCGAGCCGATTCATGCGGCGGTCGTCGCGTACGTGGTCCCTTCCTGCTCACTGTCCTGTCTAACTGCTTTCTTGTTAGGCTCGTTGTCGGCGCCAAGGCGCGCGAGCTGGAACGTTTCACAGCGTGGATGATGGCCAATAGCACTTGAGCGCGATTATATACAGTAGTGTCGTGTAGCCAAAAAAAAATGCACTTCATCTATGCTTCTGGAGTACTCAGTGCCCACTGTCCGTATTTTGTTGTGCCCTGTTTGTTTGTGTGAAGTGATGTGACACTCGGCCTTGCTTTTCTCCCTCACGACCTCTATTTATTATGGCCCAGCCATCGGCGACGCGTCACCACGGCCTTCGGCGCAGAGCACGACATCTCGATATCCCCGACGACGCACACAATACCCACTCGTTCTCACTGGCGTCTTTGGCACCCACCGCTCCCGTCGAAACATCCACCGAAACTATCCATCCTAAACGGAAACGAGAAGTTCATCGTGAACTAGGAGTTGCAGCCAATGTTTCCCCCGTCAAACGTGTACGCCAGTCCGACGACGCGCGTTCGCCGGCACACTCTCCCGTGCCAGGCCCATCGACGCAGAACGACATGATGGACTATACGATGTCATTTGGAGACGAGGACGACCCGTTTAGTATGCCGCAAAAGCCTCCAGAAGCTACCAAGAAACGAAAGCGGAAGGCAACACATACTGCAGTAAGTATTCGATCTCAAGTCAAGACGTGCCAACAAAGCTATATTGCAGGACCCGGCTATGGCTACTTGGGTCGCGGAATATCGCGCCGAATTCCTCGACTCGCTTTTGTGGCTCGACGGGCGGGGCACGGACTTGAATCTATCATCCTGCCCAGCCTGCGAACGCTCGACACACGAGCCCAAGTTTCGGTGTTGTAGTTGCCACCCCCAGCTCGTGTGTCAAGATTGTATCGTGCTCCAGCACGCGAAGATGCCCTACCATTGGATCGAGGTCAGTTCTGCCTGAATTCTGTGGTATTCCGTTCTGACCGTGGAGCAGGAATGGAACGGGACGTACTTTCGTCGAACATCACTCAAGAAGCTCGGTCTGCGCATACAAGTCGGGCACGCCGCCGGCGAGACGTGTTCCCTCCCGCAGCCCGGTCATCAAGACTTTACTATTCTCCACGACAATGGCATACACTCCGTTGCGCTCGATTTCTGCGGATGCGCGTTTCGTGGCCGCGTCCCTCATGCAGTACAACTCCTTCGATCCCGTCTTTACCCCTCCACCGGATCGAAACCTCAAACATGCTGCACCTTTGCATGTCTGGACTCCTTCCATGCAGCTTCCCTCCACGGGAAGATTTCGGCGTACGACTATTACCGCTCCCTGGAGTATCTTAGCGACGGGTCCGGCGTCAAGCCGGTGGATCGATACAAGCCCTTTCTACGCATGACGCGTCAATATCGACATCTGCTGATTCTTAAGCGGGGCGGTCGTGGCCACACATCCGACCCCATCCACGAAACACCTCCTGGCTCGCTCGCTATCCGATGTCCAGCCTGTCCGCGGCCTGGAGTCAATCTTCCCGAGGACTGGCAAAACGCGTCCCCAGAAGATAGGTTTGTTGCCATCCTTGTCGTCTCATAATCTGCTCATAGTCCCTCTAGATGCCTCTATATAATGTTCATTGCAATTGATGCCTGTTTTCGTTTGAAACGACGGCTCATTGGCAGCGACTTCCGCGATCCCGGGCTCACAACGGGCTTCGCGTACATGGAGCTTTGCCGTTTTGTCATCCCCAAGTTACACATCAATGCGCATATCCTCATCTGCCGCGTCCTCTTCTCGCTCGCATTGGTCCCCGGCAGTGGAATGACGGACGGCGAAGCCATCGAACGTTTGTGGGCAGCAGTAGCAGGGTTGGCGGGAAGCACCAAATTGAGCGGTCATGGCGGTCGTGCGGACCAGCTGGACGACCACTGGGCCTTTTGGAACTGGCTCAAGCTGGTCACTCTGGCTAAGCAGCTTCGGCGCCGCAGCGACAACGCTCGCAACGAGCTCGAGAAACAGCTCGACTCGTTCCGCCTCTTCAGCGCCCAACAAGCAGAGCATGTTCCCCGTTGGCTCGAAATGGTGCAGTCGTTCGAGGCCGACGGCACGCAGCCAAATCCTTACCATGCTACCGTGGACGAGTCGGGTCCGAGGCCGAAGTTCGGCGGGTGCTGGAGGAGGAAGAACGCAAGGAACTCGATGACGGTGGTATTCCGCTGCATACCGTCAGCGCGACCGAGTTCATCGTATTTGCTCTGGATTTGGAAACACAACAGTAAGTTTCCATATCACCGTCCTTGAATATCTATTTATCAAGCTTAGGCGTCGTCTGTGTATTCAAATTCAGCTCAAGCGCAGCCAGTCTAATCAGAAAATTCGCCTTAAGCCGCTTCGTAAGAAGCTCGTCAAGGGCATCGCCCGCCTCCGCGAGCTCCAGGCGACGTATATGCCTATGGCATTGGTACATCTCAAATCGCTCGAGGTCAGCCCCGAGGCGCTTCCCGAGACGATCCCTCTCCTACTTCCATCTTCGTTGCCCGGCTCCTTCTGTTCGGAGCAATTGTGCACCATCGAGCGTCGTTTGCGACACGCCCAATGCTCTACCGCCCTCACGGGTCTCCGACACTCGCTCGTCATCACAAGAGCAGGCTCCTCATCTACAAGAAACGCCAGTCGAGACACCAGCGTATGAATACCCGTTCACGAGCCCTCGTTACTCGCAACGAAGAGAAGATCAAAACTCGGGCGGACACCTACCAGGCGGGCCAGCGCGCTTTGGTCAGTCTCGAGCCCACTGCTACTTGGCCTGTGCTGCTTGCCAGCGACATTTGCTGTCTGGAGGACGCCGACGACATCTCCAAACGAGAGGCGCGCAATCGCCGGCAGCTCGAAACTCGACTAAAGCGTCAGCTCGAGTTAATTCAGCAAGGTCTGATCACGGTCGCGGATGTTCAAGATGTCGAGGGTGATGACGAGTCGGACGGGGAAGAGGAGGACAAACAGAGTAAGAAGACGTCGTCGGGGGAGAGTCGCCGCACGATCTCCTGGATCTGGACCATGGCGGGCAGTCACGGGACGGACGAAGCCATCCAGGAGGCGCTACGCATCAAATGGTGCAAGGCGTACGCCAGGGTGCGTCGGTGGCAGGAAGAAGTGAAGATTCTTGCGGAAGAATGGCGCAGGTTGCCGGTGTCACTCGAGTTCCAGGCGCGTGTTTGGGAGCAACGCGGCGTCGACGGCGTTGCAGATGAAAGATAATGCTGCTACAGCGGAGGGACGAGCAGCCTACGCTGCCAAGCAAGCTGCGCTCTTTCGCCAGCTGGTGTCGCGTGCGGAAGCGGTTCGGACAGAGGCTCGGAAGGGGCGGGGTCATCGCGCAGATGCTACTCGCGCGTCAGATCCATTCATCGCAGACGACACTCCTCATCCGGACGTCGAGGATGAAGGCGACAGCGACGAGAGCGACAGCGACGAGAGCGACAGCGATGAGTGTGACGACGATGGCCGAGATCTTGGGGAGGATAGCGAAGACGCAGATGACGAGTAGAGTACCTATACGGACTTCTGTTCACAGATACAGACAACGGACAACACTTACTAGATATTCCATCAGCCATTTACGCACACTGTATATCTCGAAGCTCGTTCTGGGTGCGTGTCACACAATGTGACTCGCCCCAACAAGGCAATGCCATTTAATCGAGTCCCAACCATTTGTGCCGAGGCAAGCCGCCACGCCCGCAACCAAAACTGCCTGCCCACCACATTTGCAAATGCTCAGCACAACCAAAAAAGGCCATCCCGCCACATTTGCAAATGCTCTGTATAACCCAAACGGGCCTCACCAGAATGTTTTCAAATGGCGCCGGGAGGGATCCCGGTATTTTCAAAATATGTGGCTGCATGAGGTGGCGCTAGACCCCTCCTGGGTTTCCAGGACGCGGAATACATCGACGTATCTATGCTATTCTCGATAGGCCGCCGTTTCGTCGTTGGTCGCCACGTATATGCAAACGGGCGATACTACAAGGTCTGGTCCCCAAATTCAGGCCAACACGCCTTTATCCCTGGCGTCTCCGGAACTCCGGAGACCTTCTGGGCTACTCAACCAGGCTCATACTACCGGATCTTCCGGTATGACGGCTCCCTCGGCCGATTCGACATGCATATCCTTCCCCAAAACCACATCGAAAGCCGTCCTTGGGCACCCTTTATCCGCCGCGCTTGTCTGGTCCCCTCGAGCGACCCCAACTACGCGATATACGCGCCCCTCATGGAATTCTGGACAGTCGACGAGGAGGATGACAGCCGAGGAAGCTTCACCGAAGACTTTATGTCCTCGTTACGCGGCATATACCTCTTCTACAGCGACAGAATCGCCGAGCTCATGAACCAGCGGAGTGTCCCTCGCACACCCTTGGAGACGATAATTTGGCCAGTCTGTCCGTGGAACACGGCCATCGAGAAACTACTGGTGGGCGTTGAGCAAGCACACGTATGGGATGACGCCGTCAATTGGGGCGTAATGGCACAATACGCTCTGCGTAGGGTCGAAGCGTGGGCTGCCTGGATCGAGCTGCCGCATGACGAAGAACCGCCGCTCGAATGGAGCGAAGAAAACTTGCCCGACGCCAACGAGACGTACATAGGGTTAATCGCCAACGGCGCGCCCCCGAACGTTGTGAGACGTCTCGCGGACGCACGCGTATACCCATCTTCGTCGTCGCGTTGCTCACGGACGCGGATGTAGCAAAAATAGACCGCAGCACGGTCCTGCACAGTTTTGTCGATGTTACGATGGTGGACCACGACCTAGTTCACGCGAACCGGTATTTTCAGATCGCCAACGCCGCGGGGTTAGTACATTTAGCCACTCCCGCGAACGGAGACGTCCAGTACGGCCAGCTGTTCCCGAGCAACGACATGGAGAGAGCGCGCGCACTGCCTCTCACCCGAGTTCCGGCGTCCTCCTCTTCGGCCCCTTGAGATCAACCAGGGCTGCCTATCGCTACGAGCTGCGTCTCGGGCGATGAGAGCGACGACTACGTCCCGGGACGATCTGCCGGTCGAGTCGCGGTCGAGTAGGAGGGACCCCTGGCCGTCTACGGGTTGATACGACCCGCCAAATATTATGGTTCTCAGCCAGAAGCCGGTGGCTACCAAAATGTCGGTGTATATTCTTGGCAAAGGCGACAACGGTACATTGGGCTTCTTCAAGCATACGAGATTGGTCCAAAATTGCATCTTCCAGCAGTTCACCGACCGACTGCTTCGTCGGCATCTGCTCCTGGATGGTCCTCCCCCGTTTCATGACGCCTGGATGTCCGGCGATTACGGGTGGCCGGTGCCCCAGTTGAAGTTCTGCAAGAAGAACGTCAGCGACGAGTGGGTGGAAACTGTGGCGTCCCGATGGATGTACGACCAAGTCGCTCCTAGAAGGGGCACGGCTGGCCACATCTATTGTATAGCGTTGGAAAGGGACACACACCGCCAACGGATCGCTCGTGCGAGGGAGAACGTACCTCGCAGAAATCACGAGCGCCTTGATCCGGGACCTCTACGCTCTAGCGCCAGTGAACGGAGGGAACCTCCACGAAGTCCTCCGCCGGAATCCCGGAAGGGAGAGACAAATCCTCAGCGCAGACCGGGCTCTCCAATTCGGGATAGCAAAAGGAAGGACGCACCACATCCCCCTCCCCAGGATCGTAGGCCCTATACACGGCCAGAACCCCGTTCGCCGCCTTGGAGAGAGCAATCACCCCCGCAACAACACCGGCGGGAGAGTCGCCGGCATTCACCGTCTCCGTCGAGACGCAACCAACGGCCAAGGAGCCCAAGCCCCCGCTACCAAGGCCGAAGGTGGTCTCCGCCACGCAGACGTTCCCCGTCCCCCTCTGGTGGACAACCGCCGGCGAAAGGATCATCCAAGGGGAAGGGAAAGGCACGGGAGGAGGACGCCATGGACCTTGACGAGGTCAGCCCACCGTCCCGGAATGGACATGTTCGCATCGAACGCCCGCCCAACAGCCATGCCATTGAATTCTGGCACGGATCGGCTGGCGGGCCCTCAGAGATCGTTGACTGCGCCCTCGTCGTATCCTAGCAGTGGGGAACGAAATCCATTTGGAGATGGCGACGGAAGAGCAAGGTCGCCACGCCATTCGTGTGCTGGAAGGGCAGTTTTGGGGAATCGTCGCACAACTGGAGGAGGAAAGGGATTTCCTGGTGTCGGCTCGGTACGCCTCTTCCGAATGGAACGAGGATATAGATCGAGAACTGGCTCAGGAGCATCCTCCGAGGCAAGGAACCTCGGCAGCGGGGTCATCGAGGACGGCTGCTGTCGCTGCGCCAACTCGAGTGGTCGGCCGACGTCGGGCCCGGGACTCCCCAGACCATCCCTCCCCGCGGCCTTCCCCGAGCGAACCGGGCGTCTCAACGGCTGGAGCGTCAGCGGGGTCGAGTATGGTGTGGGTAGGCCCTGGAGGGCAGCGCTACAACGTGGAGCTCACCCCGGCGAGCCCTATTCAAGTCCAACCGCCTCCCTTTGCGCCCATGATGCAGTGGCCGATGCCTATGCCTATGTGGCCGGGCTCGAACGTCGCGGGGTCCAGCGCCTCAGCAGTGGTCGGCGCAATGGCCAGCGCCGCAGCAGTATGGAGAACCGAGCACGGAGCATGGTGATGGCCAGCCAAACCGACAGGGGCTCGAGGCTAGGATTGGTGGTCGTCCGTTGGCGCAGAGGATCGGGCCGCGGATGTCTGAAGAAAGGCCAGAGCAGTGGATTGGAGACCGACTGGATCCGCCAGTGGGGAGGCACCTCAAGCACCCAATGAATTTCAAAAAACCCGGGCCACTACCCTGCGACAATTTGAAAACGTCGAGGCGCGACCATATATGGTTGTGCGGGTTGTGCGGGTGTGCTCGGGTAGTGTCGGGATCGGATTTTTGGTGATTTACAAATGCCCTGGCTCGACAAAAATTCCAAAAGATATTCCAAAATCCAATTAATTCACAAGTGTGAGGCCGGAAATGGTAATTCAATGAGTAATTCACTGAGTACAACCTACAAATGGAAATATCTACAAATGGAAATTATCGCAGCAGCCGAAAATCGCTAAAAATCACTGTCCTCGTCTGTCTCTTCACCGCCATCCTCATCAGTCTCGTCACCGTCGACCTCCGAACCAGTCTCCGGCGCAGCATCTTCGAACTCTTCATCCTCCATCTCCACATCATCCTCATCCAACCTCCGCCGCTCCGCGTACTTCCTATGTCCCTTCCCTCGCCATTCCTCCGTCCGAATTAGCTCCGCGCCATCCCATCTCTTTGTACATCGCCGCCTGCTTTTCGGCATACGCGACGCGCCCCTCCTGCAGCCGACTATCTCCGCCCAATAGTAGTGCCTTTGCGCCGCGTTCTTTCCATACCTGCTCTTCGTGTGTCAGCGACAACGGTAAGCGTCGCATTTCTTCCTCCAGCAGTCGAATCTCCTCCCGCCATCGACGCGTGCGTGCGTATGCGCGGCTCCACTCCACGCGTAGCGAGTCCAAAAGCGTGGCGTCGGGCGCCCGTTGTTCCTGCGACAGTCCAGATCCACGACACCACACGCCGAGATTCTCCCGAGACGACTTTTGTGGGCTCCTCCTCTAGCTCGTCCTCGGAGTCCATCTCGCCCATCTGCTCTCTCACGTCGTCCGCTGTTATCAACCCTGCCTCCAATAGCTCCACCTGCCGCCTCAGTCGCGTCTCGAGTTGGCGACGATTCCGAGCTTCCCGTTTTGATATATCGTCGGGATCTTCGAGGCAGCGTATGTCGCTGGCGAGGAGGGGCGGCCAAACAACCGCAGACTCGATTTGGCACAGCGCCGCGCGAGCGGCTTGATACATGTCGGAATGCCCTTTGATCTTTTGCTCGTTACGAGCGACAAGAGCACGGGAGCGTATTCATGCCCTGGTGCCGGGATTGTAGCTTCTTGTAGATCAAGAGTCGGGCCTTCATATGAAGTTGGTGTCGGAGTTGTGCGAGCGCGGACTGGCATTGGGCATGGCGCAGCCGACACTCGATCTCCAATAGCCCGTCCTTGCAGCCGTTGCGCAATGACGTCGGGATGCCGGAGGGAAGGAGAAGCGGAATGTCCTCCACGAGGACATCCTCCGGGAGATCGAGGGAAGCGAGATGCGTGAGTGCAGTCGGAGTATATGTTGCTTGTAGGTCGCGTAGTCGTTTGATATTCTTGCCGAGCTTCTTGCGAAGCGGCCGCAGGCGAATAGGCTCAGTGGTCGTGCCATGCCGCTTCATCTGAGCTTGAACACGTAGATTTCGCCTGGAACAACGTGTTGAGTAGAAAGTGTGTGCAGTAAAACAGACGACGCACTGTTGTCCCTCGAGCTCCAGCCCAAATATAATGAACTCCGACGGTCCGACCGAATGAAGCACAATGCTGCCGGCGTTGCGCGCCGATTGATCCTCCTCTTCCAGTGTTTTGCGGAGTTCGGCCTCCGTCAACGCGTCTGGCGAGCTGGACGCGTAGGGGTTCGGTTGAGTGTTGTCGGCTTCAAATACCCGCACCATGTCCAACCAGGCCCCAACGTGCTCCGCCTGCTGTGTGCTAAAGACACGAAAAGAGTCCTCCTGCCTTCTGGCCTCGATCTTGGCGTTTGCGAGGCGGCGGCGGAGGAGCTTGGCGAGTCCGACAAGCTTCGACCAGTTCCAAAACGACCAGTGGTCGTCCGAGCTGATCTGCTCGCGCGCCATGGCCGCTCAGCTTGGTGCTACCCGCGACTCCCGCGGTCGCCGCCCACAGACGTTCTATACCCTCTCCATCGGTCATTCCGCTCCCGAGGATGAGGGCGAGAGAGAATAGCAGTCGGCAAAGCGCGATGTGTGCATTGATGTGCATTTTTGGCACGGCGAATTGGCACAGTTCGAGGGCGAGTTTGAGACGAACGAGAGCGGGAAGGGCGAGAAGACGTTCTTTGAGATACTTTCCCCACTGACACGCGATGTCATAGGAGAAGATCTTGCGGAGAGATTGGTGGATGTGGCGGAGGAGAGACGCGAGTATGTAGTCCATATTTGCGTATCTAGACCACGTTAGTAATTGAAAAAAAAAAAAAAAAAACAGAACGATGTAACGTACCTTTCTCCTCGCTGCAGGTCGCCGACGCCGTTCGGGAGAACGAATTCGTGCCGAGCACAAATTCCTGCCCCAACTCCGGTTGCGCTGTATCCGCGCGCAAACTTCGTGTTTGCGTGGTCGAGCGCGGCAAGACCGGTGCAAGTGCTGATCTGCTGCAAGATTAGGACTACTCTGTAACAGTCAGTAGTAGTTGGCGTACCTCTTTTTGGTCGGTGACAGTTAGTAGATACTGTCGATATGGTTCCCACTCGACAAAGTACGCCCATCCTGTACCAAGTCCGGGATCACGCAGGTCGCTCCCAACGAGACGCCGCTTCAACCGGAAACAAGCATCCAAAGCGATGAAAAGGACATAAAGGCATCTATGCGCAGTTAGATGATGAGCGAGATAGGACGAAGTAGAGACGCACTGGTCGGCTGGAGCGGCGTCTTTCCAATCAGGTGGCAGATTTACATCCGGGCGGGGACAGGCCGCGCAACGGATGGCCAACTCGCCCGGACGCGTCTCGGTGATTGCGGCGGATGTGTGGCCGCGACCCCGACGCTTGAGGAGCAGCAGGTGTCGGTATTGCCGCGACATACGAAGGAACGCCTTATACCGGTCCAATGGCTTGGCCCCGGAAGCGTTTGTTCGGTATTCCAGCGTGATAGTAGTCGTAGGTTGATGTTTTCCCGTGTAGCGAAAGCGTGGAACTCGTCCAGACACGCAAATGTTGCGCAAGTCCGGGGCCGAGGACCGGAGGAGGGGTACAACCGAGCGCGTAGCAGTTGTGTTGCGTGGTCGACGCGCTCGTGGAGATCGCATCCGCAGAAATCGACTGCGACGTCGTGAAGCCCGTTCCCGTGAATGACGACGAATTCTTGATGTCCGGGGCGACGAACGAGACAACTCTCACCCGGCGGATGTCCAAGCTGGAGGCGTACTCCCAGCGACTTGAGCGAGCGACGTTTGAAGTATGATCCCGTCCATTCCTTTGACGCAGCTCATTAGCTGGGGACAATAAGAACGGCAGAGATCACGTACCTCGATCGAATGGAATGGTCTGAGCTCGTGGCTGGTGACGATGCAGCCCTTGCAGAGCAAGGGACCGTGCATGCAGTCGCTGCATCGATAAACTGCGGGCTGGGTGGCGTCGTCGCAGCTGCACACCTCGTTGGTGGATCGACCCCTTCCGTCAAGCCAGAGTAGCGCAGAGAGGTAGCTCTCGCGATAATCAGAGACCCATTCGGCCATACAAGGATCCTGCAAGCCATCTCAGCTTTGATTGCGCTGTATTGGGTGTATTAATCCGACGCACGGCTACGTTTGAGGTCTTCTTCTTCTTCTTTGGACGAGGCGCTTGGGAATTCACTGGGGGAGATGATTCTTCCTCTTCGTCCCAGAGGGAGATCGTGTACGCGTCAGTGTACGCGTCAGATGGAGCGGGGCCGAGGTCAGGCAGAGGCAGAGAGGTTGTCGAAGAGGTTCTTTGCATTCGCATGCGCTTGACCGGCGAGGAGGGTGCGACGGAAGCAGGCTCGCGAAGAACGCGCTTGCTTGTCCCCTGGACCGTCTCGACGAATGTCGCCATCGGCGCGTCGGGAAGATGTGTCGTGGGGATCGTAAACGAATGTGAGGTAGTTGGATCGGAGGCGGAGGCGCCCTTGATAGCGCGAGGGCGGCGCTTGATGGACGACCGACGCTGCTGGGGCTCGGACATGGGTGAAGATGACGGTAATAAACAAGAAGAATTGATCCATCACCCTGCAGGATAAACAGAATCAAATAAATTTGTTGTACGCACAAATCGTAGTCTATCGCGGAAGAAAAGGGCAAGAGTACATATGCAGCTTGTATCTTGGCAAGGTTTTTTTTTTGGTGTGCAGCGCGGACAACAAGTAAACATATATTTTTTGAGATACGACAGCGCAGGCGCCAAACCCGAACACATCCTTACTCCGGGAGCCAGCGGAGGAGCTCGGACTTGGCCAGCTTCATGAAGTTATCCGTGTTCCGCGCCGCCTCCCCAACGAGCATTCTGACGAAAAATGAGAGTCGCTTCGCACAATCGAACAAAGAGCTTTACCCCATCGCAGCTACGTGAGCCTCCTCCACGTCGCGAAGGTTGATGTCCACCAAAGGGAGATGGGAGAGGACGGAGGGCGCGAAGGTGGAATTCAAGCTGGTTCCCGGCAGCTTGACGAGGATAAGGTTTCCGCGACGATGCGGGAGGAGAGGCTTCATCTCGGGCGGCATTATCGCTTGGATGGCCTTGTTGACGGAGCGCCCCGGAGGAGACTCGACGTGATCACAGCCCTCGAGAAGGACGTAGGTACCTCCCGGAGTGTGGACGAGCATGCGATGGCATTCGCTGCACCGCCAGGGGGTTTTTGCCGAGACCAGGAATCGTCTCTGCAGCGGCGAGATTGGGGAATGAGATCGTTATGAACAGTGGAAGATCGTGCTCGGTGTAGAGGATGGCCATCTTGGAGCCTGGCGCGATCTGTAAAAGCAGCACTCTCAGCGGAGTGCTCGAATCGCTCAACAAGACAGTCATACCGCGCCGACAAATGGCTGCATTTTCGGGAGCTGGAATCCGCCGGGGAACATGAAGGCGAGAGGGAAGGACGCGATGGAAGGAGGGCCGTTGAACGGAAAGTATATATGAGCGGCTCAAAGCGACAAGAATAGGTATGTACAAGGGGCTGTCCGATGGAAAGGTAGACAAACGTAAATATGTGCGTTAAAGTTCGGTGCATGCGGGCACATCCGACGGTGGGAGACAGGGTCCATCGGTGTACGGAAGTGCGTATGCCCAAGCCACCGCGCGGCGGATGTCGGTCGTGCCCAAAAGCCGAATCTCGCCCAAGGAGTGCCTTGTTAGTCGCAGACTGTCGAGGACCTCGTTCCTGGCAAGTAGATTAGCTCTAAGATTGGACCCAGGCAAAAAGACCGCACGTACTGGCTGCGGTGGATTGAATGGGAGTTCCAAACTGTCCAATATTCAACAGCATCCGGCCTGTCGGGCGTAGGCGGCCTGTACCTGGCGGTGTTTGCATCCTCAACATGCCGCCGCCAAGTGTGCCAGACGTCAAAGACGCGACGCGCCGCCGTATTTGACCGCGGCGAGACTGCAACCCCCCGACGGCGGCACGACTACATTGCCCGGCCGTGGAGCGACTGCATCGCTCGGCGGTAGCGCGACTACATCGCCTAGCGGCGCGACTGCGTCCCCCTGTGGCGGCGGCGTGACGCTCTCCAGCGGCGGCAAGTCGCTGTCGGGATTTGACACGTCGTCGCAGGACGCCAGAGCCTGGAGGCGTGTAGCAAGGTCGATCTCCCTGACGCGTCTCGAGCGGAAGTCGAGGGAATGGATGGAGGTCGGCATCGAGCCGCTCATCAGCATAGAATGGGCACGCTCCACAGGCGGGCTCCGGAGATATGGCGAAGAAGGGTGGCTGCGGAGATACGACGAAGGAGGCTGCGGAGAGCTGGGCCCGATGTACTCGTTGACGCGAGCGCTCGATGTAAACATCATCGGGGACGGAGGGCCCGATGTAGTACGCATGTAGTGAACGGGGGACCCGGTCGGGTACGTCCAGAAGGACCGAGAGTCTGACGGGGGCGTTGGAATTGGGGTTTCGCGCATCTCGAGCGGAGTGCCGAGATCCCCGTAGATCGAGGGCCCGGGGGACTCGATGCGAGGCGATTCCCCATCCGAGGTTGACCGCAGCCACGGCGCCCAGCGATCGTATGGCTCTGACCATTCCGAGGACGGAGTTGGGGCGCGAACGCGTTGACATGGGCGCTCGCAGGTGCGCGGAATACCGCAAGCAGCGGCATGCCAATTGTCGCAGTAGACACACTGCATCGCTGGCGCAACAGGCGCCGTATTTGGAGGAGCAGGAGCGGGCGGCGGGAGACTCGCAGCGGGGAACTGGGCAAGCAATCGAGGTATGGATGGAGGGGACTGACGGTCGCGTAGGTCGTTCAAGGACAGAGAGCGTTGGCGAATAAAAGCAGAGTCGGCAGGGATTTGGGGATCTGAGGGAGTGGACAAGATAGACATGTGTGTTTCGGAGGGCGAGGACATGGGCGTCGTGTGCAAGATAAGTTGATGATCGCCAGCAACTTGACACACACGCCCACAAAGGAACAAACACAGCCGATTTCAGTCCGCTCCAGCCAGCTTAAGATTCAACTCCGACAGGAACTTGCACATGTACTCTCAAGCTGCTTTACGACACACGGGTCTCCATCGACCGGGAGCTATGGATTAGAAGACCAGCTCGAGGTTGCATGCCAGCGCTAATCCATCGGCCGTCTCAACACGCCGCCGCCGTACAGCGCGCTCTCTTCAGCTCAGCTCTCTACACTAGAGACTCTCATGGACAGCCGCAAGCTCACACACCGTCCTGTATGTTTTCCATAGACTGGCGTTATTAGAACACTCAACTCTGAGTCGTCCATCCAGAACCAGCCGTATCGCACCATTTCGGCTATGATATTCCCAGATCGTGCCTCCCGCCCATCCTTCTACGGCCTCCCATCCCTGCGCGCGGCGACATTCCTGCAACTGCGCCGGCACATTCTCCTACGAGCTTGGCGGTTCATGGATTGTGCAGAATGCCAATCCATGTGGCCATTCGTCGCCCTAGAGCATCTGCCTGCCGTTGTCTTCGGTGTCTTCCCCAGCTGCGGGCACGACAATGCCCTCGTAACCCGCCAGCCCAATGTCTGCATTGACCAGCGTCTGTACGACCAGAGTCAGCCGCAAGTCGTGGACGACATCGACCTGCGCAACCTCCGCACAACGCTGGGCGACGTTATCGTCCTCAAAATCGACTCGGACCACGTACCGAAGACCCCGACCAACCCACTCCCGGAGCTCGACTTCCCCATCATCCCCATGGCATCGTCGGAGGACACGGAGAATGGCTGGCGCGCCGTATTCGCGTGGATCGAGCGTAGTCGCGGAATGCCTCAGTGCATGCCCGCGCTGGTGCCTCCGCGCCCTGGCGACGAGGACTACACGACCTCGTATCAAGTGTCCGCCTTCCGCTGGTCCAGGGAGATCGAGTCGCTCCAGGAGAACGACGAGGGCTCCGACACGGAGGCAGCATCGGACGTGTAAAATTCTCGCCCTGCACAACAGCTTACCCTACAGTTTTTTTCCCTCCCTACCTATCTCTTTGCGACGTTCTCCCGTTCCGTTCTGTTCATGATCGTGAAATAAATTCCATTTCGATGAACTACTTGCGGCGCAGGAATTGGAGATTACGAAGGCGGACGAGCTGCCGGGCTGTCCAGCGGCAATGCAAAGTTATCATCGCGTTGGTATACCTGTTCTCCGAATTTGTGTCCATCTCCAGCATTTGCGTCAGGACGCGAAGCATTGCGAAGCACTCCTTCTCCCAGGCCGCGAACACCATAGCTCTGGTCCGCTCCGTCTTCTTTGCACCCGCCAGCCGCAGTTCAATAATGCGATCCTCGTCTCGCTCGCTCTCCTCGGCTGACAAGCGGCCGAGCACCAGTTCCTCCAGCTCCGAGACGGTCGAGAACGAGGGATGCACGCGATGTTTGAAGTAGCTCGGCGCATATGGTGGTGGAAAGCAATACGGCTCTAGATCTTCTACGGGCCCTGCCAGCGCTGCGCGGAACTTGGGCGACTCGAGGGGGAGGGCTATTTGCGCCAATTCAAGGATCTCGCTGGTGAGATCGGGGCCGCCAGGGAGGATTGAGGTACCGAGGAGACGAGGGTACTTCTTTAGCCGGTAGCGCTCGCGGGTGTCGCTTCCTCTGCGAACGGATTTAAATTATTAGCGCGTTTTGGGGTCTGCCAGAGATTTACTTCGGGCTCGTCTCGTACTTGAGTCTGGCGGCCTTTTTGGCCGCAGCGACAGCCTCTGGAGAGGCATGTTTCTTTGGTCGACCCATTTGTATGTCGTGTGGTAGTACAGGAAGAAGAGTCCGGCTCGGCTGCAGTAAGGCTGCCTCTCACGCAGGGCGATTTCGATCGGGATATTTGTTTTCTCCAGGTCGACTCCATAAAGCGAGTATGGGCTTCAGTAAAATCAGGGTAGGTACAAATACATAGTCTCTATTGACCTACCAAAATTTGTGGTCCTACGAGAAAATAAAATTTGAGGGTGAGGTTTGCGATAGAGGAGCGATTTGGCCCAAGCTGCGTTAGGGCACTGCTTGACTTTCGGACAGAATCGACGGGTCCTCAGAAATTTTATTTGCTTACCACGGCGGCACCTTGCATTAATCGCTTATAGTGTCATTCGCGAGTCCAAATCCAAATTCTTGCATTTTCTTGGGGACGACTTGAATTTCTACGCCACGACATATAATCTCGACTGATGTCACACAAGAATCCATCTTAATGGCCACCACCACCCCGGGAGACCTTCTCGTTCCTCAGGCAGCTGCTCAACCATTCGTACCTCAGATATATCTCGATGCGCCGCCACCGTATGGCGGAGTAGGTCCTCCACAAAGCTTATTTTGGCGAACTGACCAAACTCTCGACCAGGCGCCGCAAGTGGCTGCGCGAGCATCCAGCGGAGCTCCTTGAGGCCCGCAAACGCATTAACGCATCAGCCAGAAAGTATCGCGCCAAGTGAGCACACTCAGGACGCCAGGATACGCACTTAACTCATACAGGCATCGCATTGAGCTGGCAACGAAGGAGGCCACTCGCAAGAACCGTCTGGTGGTAGGGAAAGTGCTTGTTGACCTCTCTGCCAGCTAGAGCGTCGTACTTTGAATCTGAATAACACGGTCAATACCATCCCCAAACGCCAGCAAACTCCCTTCAAAACGCCCGCTCCAAGTACTCCAATTCCGCAATTATCCACTCTCGCGCGTCCAAGATCCCCGTGAGGTCGAGCGGAGCTGTCGTAGCATCCTCGCACAATGTCTGGTAAACCAGCGAGAACGCTTCACGCATCTGAACAGACCGGAAGTATGCGCGCATGCGGCGGGCGGCGAAGTTGTGGAAAAGAATCGCCCGCTCAACCGCGCGGCGGTGGGAAGGCGTACCGACGGCGCTGGCAGGAAGCAGGGTAAGCTCCATCTTCACCTTCTTGTGTGCGGCAAGCGTCAAGCTAAGACGCGGTCCCAGATGCTGGGAAGCCATAGCATGGAGCTTGACGATGTCTCGCAGCTTGTGCAGCACGTCTTTGTTGTTATCCAGCTCGCAAAGGATATGTTTCGCGCTGAGTTCGAGCGCCGCAATCGTCCTCGTGTGCGCTGGCACCAACAGCGCGCGTTCTAGCCCGAAATCAGCGCGCCAGCGACGGAACCGAGAAAGAACGACTCACTGTGCTCTAGCTCGGCCATCCGAGCCCTGTTCTCCGTGCCTGGCATCGAGTGGAGCTCCACGAGCTCCGCCAGAATGGCTCGGGTTTCTTGCGCTTTGCGGATGGTAAGATCTAACCAAAATTTCAGCGGATTTCCGTTTGGGAGCTGACAACACGCGCCCTCGTAGAAGCGCTGTATTTTAACGAGCTCGGATCGTCCCTCGACCTCCCGCGCGGCCTCTATAGCCTCTTGAGCGCGTTGAGCAAGGACGACTGGAGCTGCTTGGTGAACCAGACGAAGTTGGCCAACTACGAGGGATATCAGCCATAGAGCGAGTCTCGAGGGTGAGCGACGCACATGTAGCGTATGCTGCGGTTCCAGCTGCTTTCTCCTGCTCAAACTGCCACTTCAGAAGACGCACGAATGCGAGATGCTCTCTGCGAGAGTGTTAGACAGCGGCAACAACGACGACGACAACGGGTAGCGTACGGGAACGCGTTGAGCGCGTCGGCCTCGATGGTGGAGAATGCAGAGAAAGGGATTGGGCCGGGCTCAACTTGATTGAGGGAGTGGCTGCTGGTAGTGGGCATATCGACGAGGGAAGAGGGAGAAGAAACGCCAGCACAGCCATCTGGTGTGTGCAGACTGTTCTAGACCGCGAACGGCGCGGGGATTACCTCGTCTCAACCTGGACTATACCTCCCTCCCCACCTGCATGTACCCCCATACGTCGAATTTGCGGCGCTGCAAAGACAGAAAAGCCCGCTTTGCACCACTCTTATATGAATGAGAGGTAAAGGCAAAAGACAACACCAGCATGGCTAGCTCGATACTCGGTTCACCGGTGGCAACAGAATAATACGTTGATATCGGGCACGCCGAGGCGTGGACGGCATTGCAATTCACGGATACCGAAAGCTAATTTGAATCGAACGCGTCTCTTTGGCAATTTCGACGTCGAACATCTGCAACCGGACTTGTGGGAGCACAAAGACGACGTAGCATTTTTTTTTGAGACTACACAACCTGTATGAGCCTACACAACCTGTATGTAACGTATCAAGGAGCACTACATTTTTTTTTCAACAGCAAAAACGCGAGAGCGACGAGAGCGTTAGTAATAGTCCAAGCCGTACAAAAGTCCATCCCATTCTTCGTCAAAACGAGCCTTGTAGTGTTCCTCCTCCTCCTCCTCCTGCACGCGGCGAACACTGTTGAGCTTGAACATCTTCTCGCGAAGGTCGGCGATCCGGTCAGCAACCCCTCGGCAGCGAATGTGGAGCTCCTTGAACTTGTCCGATGCGGCGCGAATCTGCTTGAGGGCCTTAGCGACGCCTTTCTCGTCCTTTGCGGCCCTGGCACGCTTCCGTCGTCGGAGGCGACGCCATATTCCCAAATAACATCACGCTTTTGACCCTCCGTGGTCCGGAACTCGCGACGGCACTCCTGCAGAGTGTCCTTGATGTCGTCGATCTGCTTGAGGGTGTCGCGACGCGCCCGCGGACAGCGCTTGGACCATTGCGTCGCGCTGGAGGACGCTCAGGATCTTGTCGCGAAGGGAAGAAGCGCATCTGAGTGATATGATCAGCCAGCGCAGCAAAAGCGGACAATAATAGACATACCTTCGTCCTTGGAGAGCAGGGTATCGACCGAAGTGGTGTGGTACCTGCTGACGATCAACGCCTGC
This sequence comes from Mycena kentingensis (nom. inval.), assembly GCA_014461125.1. Classification (NCBI taxonomy): domain Eukaryota; kingdom Fungi; phylum Basidiomycota; class Agaricomycetes; order Agaricales; family Mycenaceae; genus Mycena; species Mycena kentingensis (nom. inval.). Next base: position 2,584,317 of record JACAZG010000003.1, on the reverse strand, counting down.
CCGAGGGAGGTGCTTGAATCCGCCGATGCTGAGGGGAGGGGTCAGAGCTGTAGCAAGAAGATAAACCAGAGGCTAACGGGAACGGGAGCGAGGACGATACGCTCCATGGAACTTGGCAATGATCATTGAATTTTCGAGAGATGCGTGCGACTCGACAGAGCCTGAAAGGAAGTCAGAGAAGGTCGAGAAAAGAGGAAAAGAGATACGCACCAGCACGCTCAAAGTTCCCCTCCTCATTCGTCTTGAGACGCTTGTCTACCGCGTCTACAGCTCCTGCCCGGCGTTTGCGACGAGGAACGACCGACTTGGCCAGACCAAAGCTATCTGGATTGAATCAGCACGAGTCGGGGGAAAAAACGATTATAATACCAGGGCTCGGGGAGCGACTGATTGTCGCCGATAGCGGCGACATAGTCCTAGCTTGGGCACGAGCTATAGTAAGGTGAGTGAAGTGACCAGAAACTTAAAAGAAGTGGCCGTACCTTGGGCGCCATACGTGAGCTCTGAGAATGTCGGCGAAAGCTCCCTTTTTGTGGGGCTCGGATGTGGTCGGCGAGGGCGACCGATCTTGATGCTCGAACGGCGCCAACAAGGGCGAGGTATCTTGAGGCTCGGATGTGGTCGGCGAGGGCGACTTGTCTTGGTGCTGGGACATCGTCAACGAGGGCGACATTTGTTGGTGTCGTGCTTGCCGTAGACAAGGTAAGAAGTAAGCTTGGACAAGAGTGGTGGACGTACCTTGACGTTTGAGTTCTGGGGGATCGGGAGAGGAGCTGGGCGAGCGGGAGGTAGGAGGTTGCAGAGTCGTCGGACATGAGACGGGGGGAAGGGACGGAGACCTGGGGATGAGGGTGGTGTACTTGTAGCTTGTCGGAGATGTTCCTGAAGAAGGTGAGGCCGTAGTGTGGACATGGTTACGGCGTTGGAAAGGTTGAGGGATGGGCGCCTCTCACTCTCGATCCCAGCCCGGAAGGTTATTGTCCGGGAGCTGTGGCTGGAAAAAATCAAGATCTCGATCTCGAAAAGCTACCACACGCACCACGCACCAATAACCAAACAAACTTGCTTTTGACCACCAAGTGCCTACTCGCAAAACATGTCTTCCCCACCGTCGTCGAACCCCACAATCCCGCCCAAAGATGCGCTAAACACGCTTGACGCACCATCCTCGCCGCCAAAGAACCCAAAGACACCGTCGCCATCTGGAGATCCTGAGCAGACAGCGTCTCCCAACGAGCCGGACGCGTCAACTTCGTCCCCGCGCAAGACCAACGCGTCAACTTCGCCCCCGCGCGAGCTTGGCGCATCACCGCCGACCCCGCAGCAGCTTGGCGCATCACCGCCGTCCGCGCACAAGGCCGACGCGTCACCGCCGTCCGCGCACAAGGCGGGCGCGTCACCGCCGTCCGCGCACAAGGCGGGCGCGTCACCGCCGTCCGCGCACAAAGGCGGGCGCGTCGTCCGACGCCGTCGTCCGAGTCGCGCTCGTCTGCGCTGGCCCAAAGCAAACGCCGCCCGGCTGCTGCTTCTGGGCAGAAGCGACGCGGGAATCCTGGCGACTTCTCGCCAGCGCGTTTGCAATGGTTGACGAGTTGGCTTCCCGAGATGACCAAGTATTTTGACGCGTCTAAAGGGCGGCAGCAAGTCGGTCAGAAACGGCGACGCGCATCCTTATCAGCGTGCGTCGCGAGGATTACTGGCGGAACTTCCCCGTCGGGCTTCCACTCAAGCAAGATCCGCCGGAGGATGTCGCCGCTCTCGCCGAGTTCGAGCTCCCCGAGACACCGGAGACGAGCAAGGCTAAGAAAGATATCGAAAAGGTCAGTGATTGTCGAGCTACAGTAGTCGGGAAAACTTACTAGAGCTGAAAAGAAACTTGCGGGTTGGTGGACTCGTGCCCGACTCAAGGCGTCCAACACCGTAAAAGACCCATTCGACGGGTTTATAAGCCAGCTGCGCGCTCCCGCTGAACGACCTCGCCGACTCCAGCCGGTTCATTGCTACATGAAATTGGAAGAGTTTGCGCCTAAAATTCAGGATGAATTCGAGGCGCAGGGATACGGCACCAAGGCATCGCGAGAGACCATCGGACAGCGGTATTCCATTGCTACCAAGCTCTACAATGCGGAGAGCAAGGAGACGAAGCAGCGTGTGTTGGCTGAGATCGAGGCTGAGTTTGAGGACGCAATGGCGGAGTACGAGCATCTGAGGAGCACGGACGTCAGCAGAACCAACGAGGAGCGAGACAAGTACGAGATCATAGTCTTACCTCTGAGATTATGCTCATCTTATTGCAGAGCTCGCCTGCAGCTGGCGGTGGTTGTCCAGCCATTTCTCGATATACTGCAGCGATACGTCGGCGGGGGAGTTGACTTTACTGGTGGCAGACGTACGCACGAGTATCACGGGCGTCCCCGACGTGAGGGTTTCAAGGTATCTTCTTCCCCGTCGTCGAGGGAGCAATCGCGCTGATAATATTTAGTTTTCATGCGGGGTATGCGAGCGATAACACACCGATCCACCACAAATTCCCAAAAGCTGCTCCGGCAGACCTCGATGTTGTTGCCCAGCGCTTCTCCGCGTTTGTGGCGAATGCATGCAAGTAATGTTGTCGCTGCAAGGTGTCCGCGTTAATGTCTGTAGATATAATGGACGTTGGCGGTACTCCGACAAACGCACCTTCTGTTGCGCCTGCTGCACCAGTGGCCACAGCAGCAACATCCGTCTCCGATGCCGTCGATCTGGCAGCAGCAGCGACAAATGGGTCGGCAATAGCGCCGAAATCTCCCGCTTCGGCGACGAAATCCTCCAATCCTCCCGCGTCAACTGTCTCCCGAGATACCACCGCGTCGCGCGCGCGACACAGGCATCCCCAACAGCACCCCCTTCCCCCACAGAGTCTCCGACGCATGGGCCGGCAATCGCGCCAGAATCTCCCGCCGCCTCGACAGCCTCTCCCGATGCCCCTGCGTCACCATCTGCTGCCACGGATGCGCAATCGTTGCGATCCGCCGCGTTGAATCCGCCCGTCCCGAAGGTCACCGAGCAGCAGCTGCGGCTCTTCTCCGGACTGCGCGACACTCCAGGGCCGTTCCTAGTGGCGTCGGTCATGGCAATGCCGCTGGCCCAACGGTCGGCCCGGATTGCGGAGTTGAGATCCATGTCGAAGTACGAGGTGGGCCGAGAGAATAATATCGCGCGAAACAAGGTGGTCTTGGAGAAGCTTGGGCTGGCTGGACCAAATGCCATCACCCTCACTCCCTCTTGGAGCTCGCATTCGGCGTTCCCCAAGGGACGATCGGCCAAGAAGCGCGCTGCTCGGCGGGAGAATGCCGAATGGACGGGAAGGGATTCGGATGAGGACGACGCGTCGAGCTCGGGAGAGGGTTCAGATGACGATGATGGGCCGGATAGCGTACCGGAAGAAAAACGGGCAGAAGGACAAGCATCGAGTAGACCGGCGCGTCAGCGCAAGGTCCCCGCGGGTACGGTGCCGATGAACGGAGGGTGGGCGCTGTCGGGGAAAGGGATTCTGCTGGAGTCGAGGTACACGTCATCGACGTCGTGGGCCAAGTTGGTGGATTTGTGGTACGAACACCAGGAACGCCATGGCTTCGACTCGAGCGTGCGTCGTCCTCTGCGCCTTCCTTCCCTGCTAACCATTGACCAGCGCAAGGGTTTATCTGCGAAGACTCGGCCCGCCCAGATTGGATTTTGGGTTGGACGCGCTCGTCCCTCTCCGCATACGCCGGCCATCCCCAATGTTCCCAAGTTCGCCGAGGAGGTCGTGGCATGGTGGCGAGATGTCAACCCGGCCTGGCGCAAGACCGGGGAGATCCTCGAGCGGAGCAATGGCGAGGAGGAGGATTGGCAGGGCTTGGACGTGCCCGGGATGAACGGGATGTACAACGTGTTGATATGCTTGAAGTGGTGGAAGGAAGCGGCGAAGGGCGAGCCGGGGATCGAGTGGGAGAACATGGTCGAGGATGTCGTCTGGGTGCTTGGCCGCATGGCGTCGTCGTGAGTGAAAGCCATCCACTTCTGAAGCTGGGCTTACCATTTTCTCAAAAGACCGCGCACCGAGGACGCGATGGACGAAGACACGCGTGTAGAGGGTGAAGATCCGTCGAGGTACGTGGGGTTGGCATTACGCGTCGCAGCCCAGACTGAAAGCTGATGCGCAGAGCTGGGAGTGCTGATGGTGAGCGTGGAGAGCAGAATTCGGAAATGCACGTGGATCCTTGATTGAACGCGGACGATACACAATACGACGAGTTTGGAGGGCGCAGGGCGCCCACAAATCAATTCTGTTTTTTTTTTTGGCCCCGAGCGCGCCCACAAAACAATTAATTTTTTAGCCCCCGATCAACAATTTTGAATATCCGCGACTGGTACAATTTTGAATATCCGCATTTGGTAGCCAGCGAAAAGGCAGTATTTATTTTCTGTAGTAAATTCAAAAAGAAATACTCGAATTTGCTTGCAATGATGTCCCATCATCAAGATCAACACACTCAAAATACTTACAACACCTCCCAACATCCGCTGGGCAATGGGCGCAAATCTTTGAAATTCATGGTAGGGTAAGGCGCGGGCATATTTGCAAATCCATTCACTGCACTTGCTCGATTCAGGCGGCGTACAAAGGCCGGGCGAAGGCTGAGGCAGCGGCAAAGCGGTCGGAATACCGGGAGAAGCTCAAGTCGTGGCCGGGGAAGACGCCGCAGGACTACCAAAAGTACGTAGGCCTTCCTGGACGCCGACTCGCCCGTGCTTACAGCAGTACCAGCGCCATCGACAATCTCGGGCGATTCCTGCGCCGTATCATGAAGGGCTTATCCGACGCGACTGGGCTACACGTTTTCTTCATGGCGGGCGGACCCATCCCCCAGTATAACGGAAGTTTGCGAACAGTCCAGTGCGTGGTTTATGCACCCGCGTCTCGGCGACTAACAACTCTTTAGCCTGGCCTACGGCCATAATCATGCTCCCGTCCCTGCTTCCTTCCCCAACCACGACAAGGAGCGCTTCCGACGCGATGTTCTCGGCGCCATGAAGGACTATCTCAGGACCGCGTTCAGTGCGTGTAATTCCCGTTCTTCTGTTCGCAAACTAACCTGGATCTGCGCAGCTCCCGCGGAATGCGCTGCCGTTGCTCTATCAGCCGCCGCCAAGGCTCCCTCACCAGCGATGCCCTCCAACCCAGTCGATCCCGCTGCGCCGCTCGATTTCGAGGAAGTTGATCACGAGCTTCCCCTGGAATCGCTGCTGGCTTTGGGGTCCACGGCGGACGACGACTCGGTGGAGATGGACATGGACGACGAGTCGGAGAACGAGGACAGCGAGGATGGCGAGGAGTCGGACGACGAAGAAGAGCGTCGAGACGCAGAGGCGGACCGCGCAGAAGAGCGTCGAGCCATAGAGCGGGAGCGGCAGGCGAACATCCGCAAAAACAAACAGTTCTTCGACGATTTGGGATTGGCGCAGGATGTGGAGGACCTGCGGGCTCTGACAACAAACGGCAAGGGCAAGAACGGACCCACACTGCAGGGAAATTACAATATTTCACTGGTGAAATATGTTGATAATATCCTGAGAATATTTCAAATATGTTGCCCATATAATCAACATATTCCACCAGTGGAATATTCGGAATATTATCACCATATGTTCAACATATCTTACCCATATAATCAACATATTCCACCAGTGAAATATTCGGAATATTATCACCATATGTTCAACATATGTTACCCATATGTTCAACATATTCCACCAGTGGGATATTCGGAATATACTCACCATATGTTCAACATATGTTACCCATATGTTCAACATATTCCACCAGTGGGATATTCGGAATATCATCACCATATCTTCAACATATCTTCACAATATCCCACCAGTGGAATATTCGTCACAGTCAATCCCAGGATTTTTGTTGGATTCCTAGCACAATGGCGCCTGCGTCCCCCAGGGTCATCCAGGGGTCGATTCTGTAGCGCCAAGCGAGGGGAACACAACGCAAGTTACCGCGTAGCTGTCCGCGCAGCCGTTCTCAAGATATTCGCAGTTTACTGTCTTTGTGCCTCATGGCTGCCACATGTTCTGGAGCAGGTGGTATTGGCTGCCCTGGCTTTGTGCAGGGCGTTTTCTGCAGCCTGGAGTAAGGGCATTTCAACGAGTGCTTTACCATATTTTTTGCTGCAGCCATTGAAGAGATATTCCCAAAAGTATCCCTGCCTCATAGTAGCCACATGCCCAGGTCTGGCAATCACTGTCACTTGGTGTAGTGGTCTCGGCTGCTGCTTTTGCATTCCGAGGTGATCTTCGGTTCAATCCTCATGCAAAACACCATTTTTCTGTGTTTGACTTTTCAGTCCTGTTGCTCGCTCAAGGGCTCGGGATGAGGCTGCCTTGAACAAAAGGCCCCTCGGTTTAGGATACACAGCAATTTCTCTTCCTGCCGGCTTGTTTTGTTTCTTAAGGTTCCTTTCTTTTTTTTCTTCTATTGCTCAACATCCCTGAAAATTGCAATACTGCTGCACTTGCCACCCAAAATTCGTAGTGCATGTCAAGATTTGGGGTAAAATAAGCCTAACTATTATAATATATACAAGGAGAATAAAGCAACAGGGGGCTGTTTCATCAAGCCAAGGAAAATGGCTGTTGTACATTTGGAGGAAACAAGAATACAACACATCAAACCTGAGCAAAGGCAGTGTAAATTAAGTTACTTGCTTGCTCCTTGTAATTAAATAAGAGATGCAGAGCTACGGGGCCCCTACTACATCCTGGGAAATTTTGATGTGCAACTCAATGTTGCTGTTGCAAGAGACAAAACAGTCCTTGATAAGGTAGACACAATCAATTTTCATCAACTTGCCAAGTGCAAATCTTCCAATATGAACTATGATGCAAGGTCTGCAATTTCGCAGAAAATGAACCACAGATTCAAATTTTGGTCGGGATGAACAATTTAAGGGACAGAACAAAACAGGCCAGCCGTGAGAGTCTGTGTTAGTAACCAATCGCAAGCGGGTGAAGAGTACTGTAGTATTTTGTTCAATTCGTAAAACACATGGCATTTTGATGGCAACAAAATGCATCAATAAATCAGATAAATTGAGAAAAAAAAATATTTCTGCTGTCTTTGGAAATGGTGTGTGACATGTGACATACAAGTTGAACGAAATACTACAGTATGCATGCTAGAGCAAGAGTGATTTGTATGAGGAGAAATGTGATTATCAAATGTCTTAATGATTGCAAGTCCACTCGTCCGGCCACTGTAAAAGTACAGGTTCTTACCTCATCAAAAATTCCGGACTTTTCCCTGCCTTTTTTTCCCACAGAAAATCCACCTTTTTGGGCTATTTGTATTCCCATAAGATGAGGCGTAAAATTCTCCTTTATATCAATGTCCACCGGACGGAATTGGCTCAAAATTTGAGTTCAATCAATGCATGGATTGTACAAAGGAATTTTTTTTAATCGCCAAGCATGGCCAAGATAATATGGTTCTGCTTTGTGCAATTTGTAGAAGATATGTCTAAGATGATACATGCAAATTCTGAAAGAAATTGTAGCAGTGCAAGGCGCCCCATTCCAACAAAGGTGCAAATCACGGGTGTGGCCATTACTCGTAGTCCTTGGTGGATTCACAGCATGGGTTCCCAACTATCCGGATTGTGCAAAACATATGCTGTGAGCAACCCTCCAGAAAATTCAGAACCTTGGAACCAGAAGATGTTGCAAAAATGCGGATAGAAGTCGCGGCCAGGGTTGTTTTCCTCCCGTTCTGCAAGCTTTTCAGTGGAGGAAGCAGCAAAAACTTCTATTTTGGGTCGGTCGAGTGGGAGAAGATCCGACCGTGACATAAGCGGCACCGCAACGGGTTTCTGAACTGGGGGCCCGGTGATGGATAACACCGCGAGCCTTAGCAACGCCGAGAAGCGCGTTGTAGTTATGTGCAGCTTCCTCGTAGGTGGAGAGAAGCAGCGCGAGACGCTGGATATGGATAGTGGCCTCGTCGCGCCTGCCCGTCCGCGTTCGCGCCGTCCGTTCTTTCCACCTTCCACGTCCTTTCCAACATCCAAGTACACCCTTGTTATTCCTTTGCATCATCTCCGCTTTTTGATACCATCAACTCCACCTATCTCCTCCCATATCCGTTTTCTTGATCACATCAAATTTTCCTTATTCCACCCATCCACTTTGTTGGAAGCCAAAATCCAACTCCAAGTCCCACATTCTTTCATATCCGTTACCTCCGCTCCCTCCGGTCACCGAGATCAATCCATACATCCGGCCCCATCTCCACTCCACCTAGGTTGGACATTGCTCCTTCCAACTCCGCTCCGCTCTGACATTCTCCCGCACATAATTCTGGTGCACTCCGCACACTCTGGCCTTCACCGCTCGTGGCTCGCGGCCCAAAAGGGGGATACTGTCATAGCCGTGCACAGCCACTTTGGCAGAGATGTCACATATAGGTCAAAAGCATTCCGCTTCTGATCCTGGAGCTTATTGCAGATGTTCCGCCCAGTCCACTCCGAGTTCCATTCCACCCAAAATCCTTCTAACCTCACTTCCGATCCTCTCGACGTTGCAAATGCCAAGCTCCACTCTGACATCGAAATACAATGGCAGAGGACGAATCAAAAGTCAGATCAAACGTCGAAGATCGTTGGAAGTTGGAATTCAAACAACCAACTCAGAAACAACTTCTAAACGTCTAAAACTAATCCCTATGCATTCCACCTCAAGTACATCTCACTCAGCCGAAACTCTGCCTCCGATATCCATCTCCAACGCTCCGCTCCAACTTGGATTTGAGTCTTGAGTCTCTTGTACCCATCTATGAACCTATGCCTCCAAATATCCCTCCACATATGCTTCTCCTCCACTTCTCCTTCTTGTCTTGTCTCCACCTCATGTCTTCTCACCATCTACATGTGGCGATTCCACCAGTCACACTTATTATTTACCATCATTCCTGATTAAGCAGTTTCCTTATTGTTTGCCTACACCCTTATTGTCTTATTGTCTTGCCTTGCCTTATCTGTATCTAGTCCATTTTGTATAAGTAGGACTGGAGACCCTTCAGGACTCCAGTTTGATTATTTTAGTTGCTTCTTGTTGCTCCTCTCTCTCTCTGCACTGGCCTCCTCTGAACTTGTCTGGACTCCAATATCAGCCAACAACTCCGACGTTCTGCTTTGTTGTTACAGGCCTGGCCTTGTGCTCGACCACAAGTTTCCTTTGGTACCTCCGCTCTGGCTTCCGCTCTGCTCTCCTCCAACCTCTGCCTGATCTCCGCTTTGATCTCCGCTTCCATGTTCCCACGGGTCACCATTGAGCTGACGATCTTCCTCCGATATCATTGGAAGTCCGGGATTTGTTGGTACGAGTCGCTCGTCTGATCCTTGTATATGTTGGTCCAATCCAGGACACTTCCGCTCCCACCGGGCCGTTACAAGTGTTTTCTCGTCGAGAAAACACTTCTTAAATCAGCAGGTTTTTAAATAAGTTTTGTGCTGAGAAAAACCTACTGTTTTTTGAGATGTTTTTGACCGACAAAAACTTGGGGGAAAATGTAAGGTTTTCTGAGAATTTTTTTGGCTCAGAAAACAACATGTATTTCCGATTGTTTTCTAGACGGCAAAACAGCTTTGAAAACAGGACCATTTTTCGAATGAAAAACACATCATTTTCTTTGAGATAAAACACAACAAGAAATTCATTGTTTTAGATTACATTTTGGCAAGCTAAAAAACAAAGCTTTTTTGTTGTGTTTTTTGCTACACAAAACATGAGACAAAATAAGAACTTTTCCTTTGTGTTTTCTGGCCCCAAAATCGCGAGGTTTTGCGGTGAGTTTTTTACCTGGGAAAATGCGGTGTTTTCAAGTCCAAAAAACATATCCGCCGATATCGGCCGAGGGGCGGCCGCGTGGCGGGCGGACGGCGGACGAGGGGCGGCCGGGAGGCGGCCGCGCATCGGGGGAGTGGCGGGCGAGAGGCCGGCGTACAGGAAAGATGAGACATGCCTTGGTGCGGCCGACGCACAGCTCCGACCGGAAATGGGGGAGGAAATGACCTGGTGGGAACCTTCAGCAGCGGGTAAGGCTGACCACCAGCTTGTTCGACGACGACCGGACTAGCAAACAAAAACACATTCGCTCCAGCAAGCTTGGGGCCAGAGAATCGGATAGTTTCATAACCTCCAGCGACCTCGGCATCGCTGCCTTGGAAGAACTCGTGAAGATTCCGGTGCTGCACTCGCGGAGTTGCGGTTGTTGCGTAGCTTGCAGGGTGTAGAGGAATTCGACACGTTAGTTCTTCGCGTCGGCGCATACAGCCAAGAGTAGATCGGCGAGGCAGTATCAACGAGCAATCATCCGCCAGACATCGGCGCGACCCCGAAGCAGAACCATATTATCTTGGCCATGCTTGGCGATTGAAAAAAATTCCTTTGTACAATCCATGCATTGATTGAACTCAAATTTTGAGCCAATTCCGTCCGGTGGACATTGATATAAAGGAGAATTTCACGCCTAATCTTATGGGAATACAAATAGCCCAAAAAGGTGGATTTTCTGTGGGAAAAAAAGGCAGGGAAAAGTCCGGAATTTTTGATGAGGTAAGAACCTGTACTTTTACAGTGGCCGGACGAGTGGACTTGCAATCATTAAGACATTTGATAATCACATTTCTCCTCATACAAATCACTCTTGCTCTAGCATGCATACTGTAGTATTTCGTTCAACTTGTATGTCACATGTCACACACCATTTCCAAAGACAGCAGAAATATTTTTTTTTCTCAATTTATCTGATTTATTGATGCATTTTGTTGCCATCAAAATGCCATGTGTTTTACGAATTGAACAAAATACTACAGTACTCTTCACCCGCTTGCGATTGGTTACTAACACAGACTCTCACGGCTGGCCTGTTTTGTTCTGTCCCTTAAATTGTTCATCCCGACCAAAATTTGAATCTGTGGTTCATTTTCTGCGAAATTGCAGACCTTGCATCATAGTTCATATTGGAAGATTTGCACTTGGCAAGTTGATGAAAATTGATTGTGTCTACCTTATCAAGGACTGTTTTGTCTCTTGCAACAGCAACATTGAGTTGCACATCAAAATTTCCCAGGATGTAGTAGGGGCCCCCGTAGCTCTGCATCTCTTATTTAATTACAAGGAGCAAGCAAGTAACTTAATTTACACTGCCTTTGCTCAGGTTTGATGTGTTGTATTCTTGTTTCCTCCAAATGTACAACAGCCATTTTCCTTGGCTTGATGAAACAGCCCCCTGTTGCTTTATTCTCCTTGTATATATTATAATAGTTAGGCTTATTTTACCCCAAATCTTGACATGCACTACGAATTTTGGGTGGCAAGTGCAGCAGTATTGCAATTTTCAGGGATGTTGAGCAATAGAAGAAAAAAAAGAAAGGAACCTTAAGAAACAAAACAAGCCGGCAGGAAGAGAAATTGCTGTGTATCCTAAACCGAGGGGCCTTTTGTTCAAGGCAGCCTCATCCCGAGCCCTTGAGCGAGCAACAGGACTGAAAAGTCAAACACAGAAAAATGGTGTTTTGCATGAGGATTGAACCGAAGATCACCTCGGAATGCAAAAGCAGCAGCCGAGACCACTACACCAAGTGACAGTGATTGCCAGACCTGGGCATGTGGCTACTATGAGGCAGGGATACTTTTGGGAATATCTCTTCAATGGCTGCAGCAAAAAATATGGTAAAGCACTCGTTGAAATGCCCTTACTCCAGGCTGCAGAAAACGCCCTGCACAAAGCCGGGGCAGCCAATACCACCTGCTCCAGAACATGTGGCAGCCATGAGGCACAAAGACAGTAAACTGCGAATATCTTGAGAACGGCTGCGCGGACAGCTACGCGGTAACTTGCGTTGTGTTCCCCTCGCTTGGCGCTACAGAATCGACCCCTGGATGACCCTGGGGGACGCAGGCGCCATTGTGCTAGGAATCCAACAAAAATCCTGGGATTGACTGTGACGAATATTCCACTGGTGGGATATTGTGAAGATATGTTGAAGATATGGTGATGATATTCCGAATATCCCACTGGTGGAATATGTTGAACATATGGGTAACATATGTTGAACATATGGTGAGTATATTCCGAATATCCCACTGGTGGAATATGTTGAACATATGGGTAACATATGTTGAACATATGGTGATAATATTCCGAATATTTCACTGGTCCGAATATTTCACTGGTGGAATATGTTGATTATATGGGTAAGATATGTTGAACATATGGTGATAATATTCCGAATATTCCACTGGTGGAATATGTTGATTATATGGGCAACATATTCGAAATATTCTCAGGATATTATCAACATATTTCACCAGTGAAATATTGTAATCTCCCTGCAGTGCCAAGCCGAAGCCGAAGCCGAGGACCAAGGTTGCGGTGCAGCAGTCCGACCGGGCGACGCGAGCGTCTTCATTTTCTGGGCCGAGTCGACAGACTGCGGAGCCCGTCGTCTCCAATCCATTAGCCGACTCGCCACCACCACCACCACCCCCTGCCGTGACGTCGACCCCTCCTCCCCCACCACCTCCACCTCCACCACCTCCTCCCGCGACGTCGACCCCTCCTTCCCCGCCGCCTCCTCCCGCGACGTCGAGCCCACCATCGCCCCCCCCTCGTTACCACGACTCCTACGGCGGCTGACGCGCCAGCTATGGAGGTCGACGTACCACCCGCGCCGACAATAGTGTCGAGCGAGATGGATGTGGACTCGGGGACGGTGTCGTGCCCTGAGGACGCTGGAGAGTGGTTTTGCGATGTTTGGCCGGAGGTTAGCGCCATCGTTCTCGGGGACGCGTGGTGGACACTGCTCCGCGCGTTCGTGGCCCTGGAACGCGCGTACAAGTGGCGGAACACTTTGGGCCGTCTTGCTGCTGGGCAGCGCCCCAAAATCGTCCACGATTGGATCCAAAGCTACCGCAAGGCGGCTGCGCCGGCAGCGAGGATGATGGGGCCAGAGGGTGTGGTGGTCGGGAACCTGGAGAAGTTTTGTGTGGGTTGGTGGGCATGGTGGCGCGGGCTACAACCTGAATGGAGGAAGTAGAAGGATGGAGAGCGACCAGGCAGCGAGCCGGTTGATCAAGGGTCGTGGGGGGAAGATGGTCGTGCCCGGGGTTAATGGGATGACGAGTGTTGTCGCCAGTTTATACTGGTGGGGGTGCATCGAGAAGCGGGGAGGGTCGTTCTCGGGAGATTGGCTCCCTTGCGGTTGGCGACGTAACAGCCCGTTTTGGTCGCGCTTCGTGGCGCTGCCGAGAACGCCCGAGTCTTAAGTTTGTGTGCTTTGGACGTTTGCGTGCTTTGGACTCGTGTCTTGTACTTTACGAACGTATACGAGCACAGACTCTTTTACTATATGCACGGACTTACGGACTCCTACATTTACGCGTTTCGGCCTTGTAAGTGGACTCTGTCTGTTTGTCCTTAGAATTGAAGCCGCATTTGACTTATTTGACTTGGTCGCGTCAACATGAATGGAATTGACTTGATAGATACAGACAGAAGACGAGAGTGGCTACCTGTGGCTACCTAGTGCAAAAGAGGTTTGAGATACAAACGAGAAAGAGGATAGCAATCACAGGCATCGAAGAGTGTGGTTGGCGCGGGTCGGAGGATTAGAAAGGGGACGCGCAGGGCGCAGGGAATGGTTGGGAGGGGAGGCGGGAGGGGGGTGGGTACGCGGCAGACGCGTCATCGCGGGCGGCGGCGGCGGCGCGCTGGCGGTAACAGCGGGGGATAGCAGGGAAAGGGCGGCACCGGTGGTGGCAACGGCGGCGGCGGCGGCGGCGGGGCGGGCGGGCGACGGCGGGTTGGCGGGGTCTCAAAAAGGGGGGAAGGGGAGCCAATGCCAAAGGAGGGGCAGAACCAAGGAGGGAGCGCCGTGGCAACGGCGGCGGCGGCGGCGGCGGCGGCGGGGCGGGCGGGCGACGGGCGGGCGGGCGGGCGGGCGACGGCGGGTTGGCGGGGTCTCAAAAAGGGGGAAGGGGAGCCAATGCCAAAGGAGGGGCAGAACCAAGGGGAGGGAGCGCCGTGGCAACGGCGGCGGCGGCGGCGGCGGCGGGCGGGCGGGCGGGCGGCGGCGGGCGGGCGGGCGGGCGGCGGCGGGTTGGCGGGGTCTCAAAAAGGGGGAAGGGGAGCCAATGCCAAAGGAGGGGCCAATGCCAAAGGAGGGGCAGAACCAAGGAGGGAGCCGGCCGGCGGGCGGGGCGGCGGCGGGGGGGGGGGAGGGTGGCGGCGGAAAGTAGAAATGTGGTGGTGGTGATGCCATCAGGGACGGGATTATAGTTGTCCAGCGGGGATATGTTGATATTACATAAGGGAAGACGAAAAAAAACAAACAAAAACAGAGAGAAACAATTATAATAAGGATAATGGCAGGAAAGGGATTTAACATCAAGCCATCAAATATATATACATATATGGGAAGCCCGGCAGGCCTAAACGGTGCCGGACCCGGCTGAAAGGCTCATGTACTAGTTACAAAAAGTGCCTCAGCACACCCTGGGGGCTAGCAGTGGCTAGGCATTTAAGCAAATGTGCCGCTGGCAGAGCCCAGGGAATTTTGCATAACTATTACAGCCAGGGCTCCCGCGCTCTCTACGCTATCAGTCGTACACACACACGCACGCACAACTACGGACTCTGCACAACACAGGACTCTGCTTTCTCTACGGTTTTACCCACACACATCTGCGCACTCCGCTTTCTCTACCTATGATTTCCGAATGCCTTGCGATTCTCCACATATGTTTTCCGTACACACAGTCCTGTTTTCGCCGCGCTACTCTACGCTATCATACAAACACCCACGGACTCCGTACTTACGACTATCTCGGGTTTTCTCTCCGTATGTTTTCCGAATGCCTCGGTTCTCTACGGATGGTTCTGTACGTATGCCTTGGTTCTGTACGTAGGCCTCGACTTGATATTTCCTGTACAATCTGCCTCGAAATTTGCATACCTTCTGATGTGACCCCTTCTCTAAGTTCTTTCGCCATTTAAGGGAACCTACGGCACGGTCCGCAAGGCCAGGACCTTACCTTCACCTTGCCGAGCCCTCGGCAGGTATGCCGAGCATCATTTGAGTCATTCCGACTCCACGTGACGTTCGCCGAGGCCGTCGGAGCGTCGGAAAAACTCGGGGTGAATTTAATGCATAGGGATGACTGGCACCTGCCACGATTCTATGCATAGGACCGAGTGCTCTAGGTGCTCGCGTACCCCCGTTGGCGAAACACCTTCCCCACCAGTACCCGCGCCCTCTTTCACATCTCCCCCAACGCCGTCCCCTGTAGCTCCGTATGTTTTCCGAATGCCTCGGTTCTCTACGGATGGTTCTGTACGTATGCCTTGGTTCTGTACGTAGGCCTCGACTTGATATTTCCTGTACAATCTGCCTCGAAATTTGCATACCTTCTGATGTGACCCCTTCTCTAAGTTCTTTCGCCATTTAAGGGAACCTACGGCACGGTCCGCAAGGCCAGGACCTTACCTTCACCTTGCCGAGCCCTCGGCAGGTATGCCGAGCATCATTTGAGTCATTCCGACTCCACGTGACGTTCGCCGAGGCCGTCGGAGCGTCGGAAAAACTCGGGGTGAATTTAATGCATAGGGATGACTGGCACCTGCCACGATTCTATGCATAGGACCGAGTGCTCTAGGTGCTCGCGTACCCCCTTGGCGAAACACCTTCCCCACCAGTACCCGCGCCCTCTTTCACATCTCCCCCAACGCCGTCCCCTGTAGCTCCGTATGTTTTCCGAATGCCTCGGTTCTCTACGGATGGTTCTGTACGTATGCCTTGGTTCTGTACGTAGGCCTCGACTTGATATTTCCTGTACAATCTGCCTCGAAATTTGCATACCTTCTGATGTGACCCCTTCTCTAAGTTCTTTCGCCATTTAAGGGAACCTACGGCACGGTCCGCAAGGCCAGGACCTTACCTTCACCTTGCCGAGCCCCTCGGCAGGTATGCCGAGCATCATTTGAGTCATTCCGACTCCACGTGACGTTCGCCGAGGCCGTCGGGAGCGTCGGAAAAACTCGGGGTGAATTTAATGCATAGGGATGACTGGCACCTGCCACGATTCTATGCATAGGACCGAGTGCTCTAGGTGCTCGCGTACCCCCGTTGGCGAAACACCTTCCCCACCAGTACCCGCGCCCTCTTTCACATCTCCCCCAACGCCGTCCCCTGTAGCAGCCTCTCCCGCCGCAGCAGCCTCTCCCGCAGCAGCAGCTTCTCCCGCCGCAGCAGCTTCTCCCGCCGCAGCAGCTTCTCCTGTTGCCGGTTCCCCTGCCACCGGTTCTCCCGCCGCAGCGTCCGCGACGCCTGCAGCACAGTCCGCATCTGCACAATCTCCCAAATCACCAGTGTCCCGCACGACCCGTCTGTTTGCTACAGCTGCCACGAAGGAGCTGTTTTCTTCTACACCATCCCCGCGTTCCTCCACGCGATCGCCTTTTGCGCCTGCATCGACAGCCAACAAGGACCTATCCCCAGCCGCCCCGTCAACCCCGCGCCACAAAACCACGACGTGCAGCTCCTCTCCGAGCTCCTCATCCTCTGATATCCCTGGCCACCAGTCTTCCGAGCCTGGTATGTTCACGACCCGCGGTATAATACGCAAACTGATTTTTTAAAGTCGCGTTCTCGAACGCTTTGCCATCCAACTCAGATGGATCGCAGAGAACCAGCTCTCAATCACTCCCCAAAAGTTGCCCGATGGTTCCCCCACAAAGCGGATGTACGGCGTTAGTAATCGCATCTACCAAGACGCGTGAGTGGCGTTATCTAGTACCACATCTCACTCCAACTCACACATGCTTTAGCTCGCAGGCAACGTCTATTGCGTTCGAGACTGGGGAGGACGTCGCTATTCTGAAAGATGCGGAGGCCGTTCAAAAGTATCTCGAGCATGCATAGGTATATGACTGTTGATTTTGCTCTTACGCCGCGTCCTGCAGTATGAAAAACACGATTTGATTTCTAGTAAAAAGATTTCGGGACGGCAAACAACATTTTGAGCAGAAAACACGCGACGAGTCCATTGGGAGTCCATTGGACGACTCGGACAAGCCCATTCTAGTCAGACCCCATCAAGTGGTACGCGATAGCGACGTCGTCGTCGTCGTCGTCGTCCGCCAGCTGGTCGATCTCAGCCTCGGGATCCTCCTCCTCGTCGTAATCTGCATCCGGCATCTCTTCATCGGAGTCGTTGAGGCCGATGCTCAGGGCCATCTGGCGATGACGGCGGACGAAGGCGTCGAACCGCGCTTCTTCGTCCTCCTCGAGCTCCTGCAAAACAGCCATCCAGCCCTCGTATTTCTTTGAGCGCTGCCGCTGGAGCTCGACGATCAGACGCTCCGCAACGCCGGCGCAGTAATTGAGGGTCAGCTCGACGACCTTGAGCTGGTCCATGACATGCGCCGAGGTCGAGCGGAGACGGATGTACACTCGCGACGCCTCCTCGCCGCGATCCTGAGCCCCGATTATGACGCCAGCATCGTCGTCGTCGTTCGCGCGCAGCTCGTCGCGGAAGGCGATGCCGTAGTCCCAGATGGCGTCGCGACGGAGTGTTTCCAAATACATGAACCGGCGGCAAAGATAGAGATAGGTGTAATAGAGCGTGCTTTGAGTAGCTTTGTTGTCCTTGTCGAGGGCGTCGAGGGCTTCAACGCGACCGGCTCTGTTGACAACGGATAGGATTTTGTGCCGAAGATCAAAGAGAGGATCTAGAGTAAGTAGTTAGCGTCGAGGATTTGGACAAACGGTGAAGGTAAAACACGCACCATCGTCGAGATGTTTGAGGCGCAGAGTGTAGTTGATAGTATCCGCCGCAGCACGTTTCTCATCACGAACGGTGCCCTCCGAAGCCATAGACGAGCCTGTAATCCAGAAATGAGTTGTGAAGAAATCGCTGAAGACGGAAACACGCACCAGAGACAGCCCGACGCCATCCATCGACACTCAATGCCGTCCGAGAGCGTAATTTGGGAGAGACGTACTCAACCATGCTGAGACTGGCTCGACGCTGGCGCTGGGGTGACGAGCCACTGACTTTGAACGGGTCTGGGAGGTGTCAGATTACAAACCAGACGTTGGAGAGAGGGACGCGCACCAGGCGATCGTTCAACGGTCGAGAACGTTGGCGAGCTGGTGCGCTGCAGAGCGCGTCCTAGAGGTGAACACGTTCATTAGAGCTAGGTTTGGAGGGAGATGAAATCGTACCGCGGCTAGGGTCGAGGGACATGGGAGTAAAGAGCAAGGCTGGCCGGCGTGGAGCTCAGATTACCTCTCGCTTAAAAGAGGCGGAAATAAATATTTGCTAGCCCTTGGTGGGCAGTGTCTAGATGTGATTTACCTTCTTGGCTCCGGTGCTGCACTCGCGGAGTTGCGGTTGTTGCGTAGCTTGCAGGGTGTAGAGGAATTCGACACGTTAGTTCTTCGCGTCGGCGCATACAGCCAAGAGTAGATCGGCGAGGCAGTATCAACGAGCAATCATCCGCCAGACATCGGCGCGACCCCGAAGCAGAACCATATTATCTTGGCCATGCTTGGCGATTGAAAAAAATTCCTTTGTACAATCCATGCATTGATTGAACTCAAATTTTGAGCCAATTCCGTCCGGTGGACATTGATATAAAGGAGAATTTTACGCCTAATCTTATGGGAATACAAATAGCCCAAAAAGGTGGATTTTCTGTGGGAAAAAAAGGCAGGGAAAAGTCCGGAATTTTTGATGAGGTAAGAACCTGTACTTTTACAGTGGCCGGACGAGTGGACTTGCAATCATTAAGACATTTGATAATCACATTTCTCCTCATACAAATCACTCTTGCTCTAGCATGCATACTGTAGTATTTCGTTCAACTTGTATGTCACATGTCACACACCATTTCCAAAGACAGCAGAAATATTTTTTTTTCTCAATTTATCTGATTTATTGATGCATTTTGTTGCCATCAAAATGCCATGTGTTTTACGAATTGAACAAAATACTACAGTACTCTTCACCCGCTTGCGATTGGTTACTAACACAGACTCTCACGGCTGGCCTGTTTTGTTCTGTCCCTTAAATTGTTCATCCCGACCAAAATTTGAATCTGTGGTTCATTTTCTGCGAAATTGCAGACCTTGCATCATAGTTCATATTGGAAGATTTGCACTTGGCAAGTTGATGAAAATTGATTGTGTCTACCTTATCAAGGACTGTTTTGTCTCTTGCAACAGCAACATTGAGTTGCACATCAAAATTTCCCAGGATGTAGTAGGGGCCCCCGTAGCTCTGCATCTCTTATTTAATTACAAGGAGCAAGCAAGTAACTTAATTTACACTGCCTTTGCTCAGGTTTGATGTGTTGTATTCTTGTTTCCTCCAAATGTACAACAGCCATTTTCCTTGGCTTGATGAAACAGCCCCCTGTTGCTTTATTCTCCTTGTATATATTATAATAGTTAGGCTTATTTTACCCCAAATCTTGACATGCACTACGAATTTTGGGTGGCAAGTGCAGCAGTATTGCAATTTTCAGGGATGTTGAGCAATAGAAGAAAAAAAAGAAAGGAACCTTAAGAAACAAAACAAGCCGGCAGGAAGAGAAATTGCTGTGTATCCTAAACAGAGGGGCCTTTTGTTCAAGGCAGCCTCATCCCGAGCCCTTGAGCGAGCAACAGGACTGAAAAGTCAAACACAGAAAAATGGTGTTTTGCATGAGGATTGAACCGAAGATCACCTCGGAATGCAAAAGCAGCAGCCGAGACCACTACACCAAGTGACAGTGATTGCCAGACCTGGGCATGTGGCTACTATGAGGCAGGGATACTTTTGGGAATATCTCTTCAATGGCTGCAGCAAAAAATATGGTAAAGCACTCGTTGAAATGCCCTTACTCCAGGCTGCAGAAAACGCCCTGCACAAAGCCGGGGCAGCCAATACCACCTGCTCCAGAACATGTGGCAGCCATGAGGCACAAAGACAGTAAACTGCGAATATCTTGAGAACGGCTGCGCGGACAGCTACGCGGTAACTTGCGTTGTGTTCCCCTCGCTTGGCGCTACAGAATCGACCCCTGGATGACCCTGGGGGACGCAGGCGCCATTGTGCTAGGAATCCAACAAAAATCCTGGGATTGACTGTGACGAATATTCCACTGGTGGGATATTGTGAAGATATGTTGAAGATATGGTGATGATATTCCGAATATCCCACTGGTGGAATATGTTGAACATATGGGTAACATATGTTGAACATATGGTGAGTATATTCCGAATATCCCACTGGTGGAATATGTTGAACATATGGGTAACATATGTTGAACATATGGTGATAATATTCCGAATATTTCACTGGTCCGAATATTTCACTGGTGGAATATGTTGATTATATGGGTAAGATATGTTGAACATATGGTGATAATATTCCGAATATTCCACTGGTGGAATATGTTGATTATATGGGCAACATATTCGAAATATTCTCAGGATATTATCAACATATTTCACCAGTGAAATATTGTAATCTCCCTGCAGTGCCAAGCCGAAGCCGAAGCCGAGGACCAAGGTTGCGGTGCAGCAGTCCGACCGGGCGACGCGAGCGTCTTCATTTTCTGGGCCGAGTCGACAGACTGCGGAGCCCGTCGTCTCCAATCCATTAGCCGACTCGCCACCACCACCACCACCCCCTGCCGTGACGTCGACCCCTCCTCCCCCACCACCTCCACCTCCACCACCTCCTCCCGCGACGTCGACCCCTCCTTCCCCGCCGCCTCCTCCCGCGACGTCCGAGCCCACCATCGCCCCCTCTCGTTACCACGACTCCTACGGCGGCTGACGCGCCAGCTATGGAGGTCGACGTACCACCCGCGCCGACAATAGTGTCGAGCGAGATGGATGTGGACTCGGGGACGGTGTCGTGCCCTGAGGACGCTGGAGAGTGGTTTTGCGATGTTTGGCCGGAGGTTAGCGCCATCGTTCTCGGGGACGCGTGGTGGACACTGCTCCGCGCGTTCGTGGCCCTGGAACGCGCGCGTACAAGTGGCGGAACACTTTGGGCCGTCTTGCTGCTGGGCAGCGCCCCAAAATCGTCCACGATTGGATCCAAAGCTACCGCAAGGCGGCTGCGCCGGCAGCGAGGATGATGGGGCCAGAGGGTGTGGTGGTCGGGAACCTGGAGAAGTTTTGTGTGGGTTGGTGGGCATGGTGGCGCGGGCTACAACCTGAATGGAGGAAGTGGAAGGATGGAGAGCGACCAGGCAGCGAGCCGGTTGATCAAGGGTCGTGGGGGAAGATGGTCGTGCCCGGGGTTAATGGGATGACGAGTGTTGTCGCCAGTTTATACTGGTGGGGGTGCATCGAGAAGCGGGGAGGGTCGTTCTCGGGAGATTGGCTCCTTGCGGTTGGCGACGTAACAGCCGTTTTGGTCGCGCTTCGTGGCGCTGCCGAGAACGCCGAGTCTTAAGTTTGCGTGCTTTGGACGTTTGCGTGCTTTGGACTCGTGTCTTGTACTTTACGAACGTATACGAGCACGGACTCTTTTACTATATGCACGGACTTACGGACTCCTACATTTACGCGTTTCGGCCTTGTAAGTGGACTCTGTCTGTTTGTCCTTAGAATTGAAGCCGCATTTGACTTATTTGACTTGGTCGCGTCAACATGAATGGAATTGACTTGATAGATACAGACAGAAGACGAGAGTGGCTACCTGTGGCTACCTAGTGCAAAAGAGGTTTGAGATACAAACGAGAAAGAGGATAGCAATCACAGGCATCGAAGAGTGTGGTTGGCGCGGGTCGGAGGATTAGAAAGGGGACGCGCAGGGCGCAGGGAATGGTTGGGAGGGGAGGCGGGAGGGGGGGTGGGTACGCGGCAGACGCGTCATCGCGGGCGGCGGCGGCGGACGCTGGCGGTAACAGCGGGGGATAGCAGGGAAAGGGCGGCACCGGTGGTGGCAACGGCGGCGGCGGCGGCGGCGTGCGGGGGCGGGCGACGGCGGGTTGGCGGGGTCTCAAAAAGGGGGAAGGGGAGCCAATGCCAAAGGAGGGGCAGAACCAAGGAGGGAGCGCCGTGGCAACGGCGGCGGCGGCGGCGGGCGGGGGCGACGGCGGGCGGGCGGGCGGGCGACGGCGGGTTGGCGGGGTCTCAAAAAGGGGGGAAGGGGAGCCAATGCCAAAGGAGGGGCCAATGCCAAAGGAGGGGCAGAACCAAGGAGGGAGCGCCGGCCGGCGGCGGGCGGCGGCGGCGGGGGGGGGGAGGGTGGCGGCGGAAAGTAGAAATGTGGTGGTGGTGATGCCATCAGGGACGGGATTATAGTTGTCCAGCGGGGATATGTTGATATTACATAAGGGAAGACGAAAAAAAAACAAACAAAAACAGAGAGAAACAATTATAATAAGGATAATGGCAGGAAAGGGATTTAACATCAAGCCATCAAATATATATACATATATGGGAAGCCCGGCAGGCCTAAACGGTGCCGGACCCGGCTGAAAGGCTCATGTACTAGTTACAAAAAGTGCCTCAGCACACCCTGGGGGCTAGCAGTGGCTAGGCATTTAAGCAAATGTGCCGCTGGCAGAGCCCAGGGAATTTTGCATAACTATTACAGCCAGGGCTCCCGCGCTACTCTACGCTATCAGTCGTACACACACGCACGCACAACTACGGACTCTGCACAACTACGGACTCTGCTTTCTCTACGGTTTTACCCACACACATCTGCGCACTCCGCTTTCTCTACCTATGATTTCCGAATGCCTTGCGATTCTCCACATATGTTTTCCGTACACACAGTCCTGTTTTCGCCGCGCTACTCTACGCTATCATACAAACACCCACGGACTCCGTACTTACGACTATCTCGGGTTTTCTCTCCGTATGTTTTCCGAATGCCTCGGTTCTCTACGGATGGTTCTGTACGTATGCCTTGGTTCTGTACGTAGGCCTCGACTTGATATTTCCTGTACAATCTGCCTCGAAATTTGCATACCTTCTGATGTGACCCCTTCTCTAAGTTCTTTCGCCATTTAAGGGAACCTACGGCACGGTCCGCAAGGCCAGGACCTTACCTTCACCTTGCCGAGCCCTCGGCAGGTATGCCGAGCATCATTTGAGTCATTCCGACTCCACGTGACGTTCGCCGAGGCCGTCGGAGCGTCGGAAAAACTCGGGGTGAATTTAATGCATAGGGATGACTGGCACCTGCCACGATTCTATGCATAGGACCGAGTGCTCTAGGTGCTCGCGTACCCCCGTTGGCGAAAACACCTTCCCCACCAGTACCCGCGCCCTCTTTCACATCTCCCCCAACGCCGTCCCCTGTAGCTCCGTATGTTTTCCGAATGCCTCGGTTCTCTACGGATGGTTCTGTACGTATGCCTTGGTTCTGTACGTAGGCCTCGACTTGATATTTCCTGTACAATCTGCCTCGAAATTTGCATACCTTCTGATGTGACCCCTTCTCTAAGTTCTTTCGCCATTTAAGGGAACCTACGGCACGGTCCGCAAGGCCAGGACCTTACCTTCACCTTGCCGAGCCCTCGGCAGGTATGCCGAGCATCATTTGAGTCATTCCGACTCCACGTGACGTTCGCCGAGGCCGTCGGAGCGTCGGAAAAACTCGGGGTGAATTTAATGCATAGGGATGACTGGCACCTGCCACGATTCTATGCATAGGACCGAGTGCTCTAGGTGCTCGCGTACCCCCGTTGGCGAAACACCTTCCCCACCAGTACCCGCGCCCTCTTTCACATCTCCCCCAACGCCGTCCCCTGTAGCAGCCTCTCCCCGCCGCAGCAGCCTCTCCCGCAGCAGCAGCTTCTCCCGCCGCAGCAGCTTCTCCCGCCGCAGCAGCTTCTCCTGTTGCCGGTTCCCCTGCCACCGGTTCTCCCGCCGCAGCGTCCGCGACGCCTGCAGCACAGTCCGCATCTGCACAATCTCCCAAATCACCAGTGTCCCGCACGACCCGTCTGTTTGCTACAGCTGCCACGAAGGAGCTGTTTTCTTCTACACCATCCCCGCGTTCCTCCACGCGATCGCCTTTTTGCGCCTGCATCGACAGCCAACAAGGACCTATCCCCAGCCGCCCCCGTCAACCCCGCGCCACAAAACCACGACGTGCAGCTCCTCTCCGAGCTCCTCATCCTCTGATATCCCTGGCCACCAGTCTTCCGAGCCTGGTATGTTCACGACCCGCGGTATAATACGCAAACTGATTTTTTAAAGTCGCGTTCTCGAACGCTTTGCCATCCAACTCAGATGGATCGCAGAGAACCAGCTCTCAATCACTCCCCAAAAGTTGCCCGATGGTTCCCCCACAAAGCGGATGTACGGCGTTAGTAATCGCATCTACCAAGACGCGTGAGTGGCGTTATCTAGTACCACATCTCACTCCAACTCACACATGCTTTAGCTCGCAGGCAACGTCTATTGCGTTCGAGACTGGGGAGGACGTCGCTATTCTGAAAGATGCGGAGGCCGTTCAAAAGTATCTCGAGCATGCATAGGTATATGACTGTTGATTTTGCTCTTACGCGCGTCCTGCAGTATGAAAAACACGATTTGATTTCTAGTAAAAAGATTTCGGGACGGCAAACAACATTTTGAGCAGAAAACACGCGACGAGTCCATTGGGAGTCCATTGGACGACTCGGACAAGCCCATTCTAGTCAGACCCCATCAAGTGGTACGCGATAGCGACGTCGTCGTCGTCGTCGTCGTCCGCCAGCTGGTCGATCTCAGCCTCGGGATCCTCCTCCTCGTCGTAATCTGCATCCGGCATCTCTTCATCGGAGTCGTTGAGGCCGATGCTCAGGGCCATCTGGCGATGACGGCGGACGAAGGCGTCGAACCGCGCTTCTTCGTCCTCCTCGAGCTCCTGCAAAACAGCCATCCAGCCCTCGTATTTCTTTGAGCGCTGCCGCTGGAGCTCGACGATCAGACGCTCCGCAACGCCGGCGCAGTAATTGAGGGTCAGCTCGACGACCTTGAGCTGGTCCATGACATGCGCCGAGGTCGAGCGGAGACGGATGTACACTCGCGACGCCTCCTCGCCGCGATCCTGAGCCCCGATTATGACGCCAGCATCGTCGTCGTCGTTTTGCGCCGCAGCTCGTCGCGGAAGGCGATGCCGTAGTCCCAGATGGCGTCGCGACGGAGTGTTTCCAAATACATGAACCGGCGGCAAAGATAGAGATAGGTGTAATAGAGCGTGCTTTGAGTAGCTTTGTTGTCCTTGTCGAGGGCGTCGAGGGCTTCAACGCGACCGGCTCTGTTGACAACGGATAGGATTTTGTGCCGAAGATCAAAGAGAGGATCTAGAGTAAGTAGTTAGCGTCGAGGATTTGGACAAACGGTGAAGGTAAAACACGCACCATCGTCGAGATGTTTGAGGCGCAGAGTGTAGTTGATAGTATCCGCCGCAGCACGTTTCTCATCACGAACGGTGCCCTCCGAAGCCATAGACGAGCCTGTAATCCAGAAATGAGTTGTGAAGAAATCGCTGAAGACGGAAACACGCACCAGAGACAGCCCGACGCCATCCATCGACACTCAATGCCGTCCGAGAGCGTAATTTGGGAGAGACGTACTCAACCATGCTGAGACTGGCTCGACGCTGGCGCTGGGGTGACGAGCCACTGACTTTGAACGGGTCTGGGAGGTGTCAGATTACAAACCAGACGTTGGAGAGAGGGACGCGCACCAGGCGATCGTTCAACGGTCGAGAACGTTGGCGAGCTGGTGCGCTGCAGAGCGCGTCCCTAGAGGTGAACACGTTCATTAGAGCTAGGTTTGGAGGGAGATGAAATCGTACCGCGGCTAGGGTCGAGGGACATGGGAGTAAAGAGCAAGGCTGGCCGGCGTGGAGCTCAGATTACCTCTCGCTTAAAAGAGGCGGAAATAAATATTTGCTAGCCCTTGGTGGGCAGTGTCTAGATGTGATTTACCTTCTTGGCCAGCAGGGTTCTGCCTCCAGGCAAGTACGCCCGCCCAGCGCATACCGGAATCTTCCTGAATTTAGCCAAACTCGTCAAAAGGTGAATTTTTCGGGACAGACACAATCTCGACGCTCACGACATCATCTATGCCACGATCGAGATCTGTGGACGATTTGGGTGCTCCCGTTCAGGGCTGCGATTGTGTGGTAAAGCACGCACCCTTTCGCCTGTCACCCTGGTTCTTTATTCAACACCAGCATCTTCTCCGAGGCGCACCCTCCTCATCTTAACCCGCGCCGCGACGCCGCCTAGTCCAACAAAGGCAACATCCTCGACGCGCTTGCAACGCACGAAACAAATATTCTCGTTGGTACCTGTCCACTCAAACTCTTCGTTGGTCGCGTAAACAGCTCCAATAGGGAACACGAAGAGAAAATACTCGAGATGTCATCCGCGCAGGATAGCGGCCCCGACTCGAGCCTCTCGGGCACTCAGACTGCGCAGGTTCGTCCCATTGTTACTGCATAGCGCGTCTTTTAACTCGTCGTCCCAGCAAATGAGCCACTCGAGCATCGCGAAGGTATTATTTCCTCTTCGAGTCCCATCCTGGCTCGCTGATTGATTGCTGTAGCCTCCAAAGCGCGGATGCGGCAACCCCGGAGACTTCTCGCCTGCACGGTTGGCGTGGCTAAAGAGCTGGCTCCCTGCGATGCAAGACTTCTTCAACAAGAGCAACACCAGCAAACGTCGTCCTGGGCCTCAGTCAGACGAGCACCCGTATAATCAAGCCTACGCGCAATACTGGACGCGTTTTCCGCCTACGGTGCCGCTGAAGGTCGACCCACCTACGAGCGAGGACGCGCTCGCCGTCTTATTAGCCTATGACGAGACCCCGGAGACTAGCAAGACAAAGCGGGAGATTGAAAAGGTGCGTTTAAAATGTGAATTGGTATCTGCTTTGCTTCAGCTCACATATGCATAGAAGCTCGCGGGTTGGTGGACGCGCGCACGCGCCAAAGGAGAACGAACCCGACTACGACCCGTTCAATGGGTTCGTTCAAGAGCTCCGCGTCCCAAGCAAGCCCCCACAACGTCTTCAAGGTGTTCAGTGCTACATGTCGATGCCGGAATTTGCAGAGAAGATAGCTTCGGAGATGAACGCGCAGGGACATGGCGGCAAGGCATCAAGGGAGGTGGTCGGAATCCGATATGCCATCGCAGCCAAGTTGTTTGAAGAGGAACCCTTGGCGGTCAAGGGACGTGTTACAGAGGCGATTGAGCAGGAACATAGCAAGGCTATGGAGGAGTACCACCATCTGCGGAGCGTCCAGCCAAGCCGAACGCCGGAGGAGCAGAACTCGTCGCGAGCACGAATGGTGATCGTCGTGCAGCCTTTTTTGGATCTTCTTCAGCGATTCGTGGGCGGAGAGTTGACGCTGCTGGCGGCAAACGTCAATACCAAGGACGGTTTGCCCGACGTACGTGTTTCTAGGTCAGGCTTCGTTTTTGCTCGTATGACTGCATATGCTGAACTCGTTAGCTTCCATGCAGGTTACTCGTCTCCCGCGGTCCCAGACCACCATCGCTTTCCAAAAGCCGCCCTAGCTGAATACGAGGATGTTGTAAGGGGAACTCCTGGTGCGCCATATACCCTCACTCTACTTTTTCCTTTTTCGGTCTCTTTCCCTTCTCCGTTCCCTTCCTTTCTCTGTACATATATTGGGTGCATGTCAACCGCACCTCTCACCAAATTCCATCCCTCTACCTACTGTACTTATAGTGCTACGATACAAGGTTCTATCTTGCTGTTTCCTGCATTTTGCAGTTACATCGTCAATTTGCTCCTTTTCCTCTCATCCGTTTCCTCTCTATCTTTGTACACATATGGGGTGCACATATACGTCTCCGCATCCCAAGTCTCGTCCCTCTACGTATTGTACTTATGGTTTGGTTTACGTTTCTTTCTTTGGATCCCTCTGCCAGTGCTGCCTGTGTAGCTCAGAGCATACAGCAGCTGCGGAGTTGCCCTTACAGATGTAATGCGAAAGTTCTCAGCATTTGTGGCTCGTGCATGTAAGCCGGATGGGTAGTTTGAGCAACATGCACTCACCGTCCAGAGACCTTCAAGATAACAACCCAATCGCTGCGGATTCGAACACTGCGGCGGCTTCTACATCCAACCCGACCGATACGGGCTCGACACCGCCAACTGCGGGCTCGGGATCATCCAGCGCGAGCGCGAGCTCAAAGCCTCCGAACGCGACCTCTACCTCGCCAACTGCCGACTCGAATGCAGGCTCATCACCATCGAGCGCCCGGCCGGAATCACCGGATGCGAGTTCCGCGTACCCCGACGCTACGGTGACAAACCAGTCAGCAGCAGACGAACCACGATCATCTCATACCCCACCAATGTATCGAATACGACGGGCTCGTCGTCTGAAGCCGCGGGCGGAACCCTGCGCAGTCGTTCTCCATCCCCGCCTGCTCCACCGAAAGAAACCATACCCGGCATTCCTAATCCAGTCGCGCCCCCAGTAACTGAAAAGCAGATGGCGGAGCTCTCCTGCTTGCGGGGTGTGTACCAGGACCGTTTCTTGCTGCATCTGTGTTTGCCCTGCCGCCGACAAAACGCGCAAGTCGGATTGCCGAACTGCGCACAATGTCAGCCTATGAAATTCAGCGTGAAAACAATATCGCACGCAACAAGCAGGCGTTATCGAAAGGAGCCGGTGGGTTGATGGGGCCGTCCTGGGGAGGTACCAACGCGGCGTTTCCGGAGAGCCAGGCTGCCAAGAAGAGGAAACAGAAACGGAGAGATGCAGCCGAGTGGGGTCATGAGGGCTTGGATTCCGAGAGCGAGAATAGCGACGATGAGGATGAGGAAGCTGGCGGAGGAGAACTTCCTGCACCAGAATCTGTGCGAACCTCAACACGGGAACGGAAGCGTGCGTTGGTGTCGCTGGATTCCGCGTCAACTGCAGACGGGCTGTGGGCATCCAAGGCGAAGGAGATGTTACTCAAGTCGACGCGTGAGCTGCCGTCAGAGTGGGTGGCAATGGTCAACATGTGGGAGGGTGAAGAAGTCGCTGCTGGCTCCGTGGGGGTGCGTTCTGCTTAGTGCGCTTCGATTTGGCTGATTTGCATACAGCGCAAGACCCTCTCCGCCAAGAATCGCCCCGACCAGGTCGGTCAGTGGATCAAACGCGCCCGCCCGGATCCGTACACTCCCAACATCACGGATTCGAAAAAGTTCGGAGAAGAATTGTGCGCTTGGTGGCACGAGCTGAACCCGTCGTGGCGTAAGGTCAAGGATAGTAAGGAGTTGAAGCGAGATGACGGCGGTAAGGTGGTGCATCTGGGCGGCGTCAACGGCTGGTTCAGTATCATGGTCTCTGTGAGATGGTGGTTCGACGCAGCGAGAGGGGAGCCGGGGCAAGAGTGGTTGGATCTCGTTCAGGACATTAGTTGGGTGTTCAAAAGTCTTGCGCGGTGCGTATACTCTTGCTTCGTGTTCTCATCGTCTTGCTTACTCGTGGTTACAGGGCAAGAGGTGGCGCACGTGTGATTTTGGCAGATGAAACCCAGTTCGTTGGCGCTTTGAAAGCCAACCATATGCTCATGTCAAGAATTCACCGCGCTCTGTAGCGTTCCCCAGTTCCGAGTGTGCAACCGTTGGACGCTCGGCATGAGGACTTTCCACCAAGCTTGGGCTTAGGGATGGGCGCGGGTACGGGTGAACCCGCCGGGTTTCCGGGTAGGGTTGGCCGGGTTCGGGTCGCGGGTTGCACATTTCTTAAACCCGAAACCCTCGGGTGGGCCGAAGGGTTTATTTTTTGGACGAAATGTCATCATTTGAGGTATCTAAAGCCTTCAAATGGTTTGATGTCATCAATAATTTATATCAAACTCTGATTCCCATATTATTTGGTGATTACATATGTAATTATGATTATTCGGAAGCTGATCTGACCTCAGGCAGTCATTTATACGCTATAATATACCATAACTCAACTGAAAATGATGTGAAATTATGTGTGATATGGACCCGCCACAACCCGTGGAAACCCGCGGGTCGGGTCCGGGTTTTCCGGGTCCGGGTCCCGGGTCGCGCCTGCGACAACCCGACCCGGACCCGTGCCCATCCCTACTTAGGCTCTGCCTTCGAAGTACAAAGGTGCCGCTGCGGCAATTTGGATCTCCATATCGGTGCTCATGCGAGACAGAATAGCCATGCTGGACATCCAGGGCATGATTGATAATGGTTCCCCGTCGAACTCAGGGACTATCGTAGTTAGAAGTTTGTAGTTCAAGGTCCAGAAATGGGCTTTGTTATCCCGGGGAATCCAGGGATTATTGTTGCCGTTTCCCTGAGGCGGACCTCCGGGGGGAGGAGGAGGAGGGGGAACAAATCCTCCTTGAGGACCGATTGGAGGAGGAGGAGGAGGAGCGTATCCCGAGCTTACATCAAACGGGGGAGGAGCACCACCTCCAAAAGGTCGTTGAACTCCGGATCCCTGATTCCAGAAATTGGGAGTGAATCCCGAAGGTAGGTGGTCGCCGCCGGTATTCCTGTTGTAGTTATTTCCCATGCCTCCAACGGGCGCTGGTGCGCCTGTCGGAGCCGCCGTAGGCCCAAGGGAGTTGGACATCAGCATTGGCCCCCCAGCCGCCGCCACAGGAGGGACGAACAGGCGCCCCGTGTTAGGCAACTGCTGAACCGCTGGGGCTGCCAGGCGCGCTGCGGACGATATGACGTCCAGACCGAAGCGAACGGTCTCGCCGAGAGGCCATTGGGGATTATTGGAGTTCTCTGGAGCTTGACGTCGTCGTGACCCTGAGCTGCGGCTGCTGGCGGATCCAGCGGCGTCTCCTGCCGGGGTCGTAGACGAAGCATAGCTGGAAGGGATTGAAAGCGCTTTTACACTGAATTGGTGGTACGGGTTGTGGTATGGAACTTCGGAGACTCCGAATTGAGCGGCGACTCTTTCGTACGCGTTCTTGGTTGTCTTTTGTAGATAATCACCGTAGTTGTTGCGTGCCGCAAGACGATGAACTTCGATGGAAGGAGATACGTTGCCGTACTGCGCCCGTATGTCCGATCTCGTAGACGCGACGGATTCAGCATCGGGAATCTCGACGCCGGTCAATAGTCGACGAAGACCAAATATGGTGTTGGAGGCCCTCTTGTCAGCCAGGTGGCACCTTATTTGTAGTTCCCCCAGCGCGAGCTTCATACCATCCAAATCGGTACTCCGTTCCAACATCTTGGTTAGCGCGAATTTCGTGTCGATGGAATAAGCGCAGCCCGATTCCCGAGTAAGACTTGTGAGGCCTTCCAGCACTTGTTGTAGTGCATGTATAGTATAGGCCAGCAAGGGGAACTTGGAGGATTCCAGGCGGTAGTGCTGAGCCGAATTTCCTGGGACTATCACTGCCGTCCAGTAGTCGTCCTCGTTGGGTTTGAAAGACCGGATTTTCCGGACGGCTTTGGCCAAGTCTCTGCAGCCCGTAGCCGAATGCGGATACAAATACCGCACTATGACATCCCTGAGCAGGGCGACACTCCGTTCGGAGTACGACTCCAGAGCTCCGTCGTCGATTCCAAACGCCACAAGAGGATCGTAGGCCTGTGCATCCTTGGGGTCGTAGCTGCCATGGAATCGGGCTACCGACAAGCTGATAGGCTCGTCGAAGATATCCAGTATACGTCCTGCGTGCTCGAATACGCGTTCATATTCGCTTTCCAGCGCCTGCTGCAAGGGCACCGTCCGCGAATTAATGGCGGCTGTTATCGAATTCGACGTGGACCACGGCGCAGATAAATGCGGTGGCCAATCGCGCTCTTGGGAGTCGTTGTCTAACGCCATCTTGCTAGAGCGTTTCTGACGACCCCAAACGTCCACTCCCTCGGCGGATCCAGAGGAATGCACGCGTCCGCTACCAACTTGACGGGATTCGTGCGGCGACAGCGGTTCCGCTTCTTCCTGCGCCGGCGACAGGCGGAGGCTCGACACCGAGGAAGGGGATGGATCCGTAGAAGACCGTCGAACCGAGCTCGGAGCAGGAGCTGAATTTTCCGTGCCTCTGGAGGATCCAGTGACCGATGGAGGACGTAGAGTAGCGGTTGACGCTCCGCTCGTGGAGCGTCCTCGTCCCGCATCTTCGTAATACGAGACGTCTGGCGCGAAGGACACGGCCGGAAGGCGTGTGGACGAAGGCGACGTCGTCGGAGAACTCGGAGGGATTGGTTGACGATGCCGCTCCTGTAAGGGGAACTCCCGGTGCGCCATATACCCTCACTCTACTTTTTCCTTTTTCGGTCTCTTTCCCTTCTTCGTTTCCTTCCTTTCTCTGTACATATACTGGGTGCATTGCATTCACCTCTCTCACCAAATTCCATCTCTCTACCTACTGTACTTATAGTGCTACGATACAAGGTTCTATCTCGCTGTTTCCTGCATTTTGCAGTTACATTGCCGATTTGCTCCTTTTCCTCTGATTCGTTTCCCCTCTAACTTTGTACACATATGGGGTGCACACATACGCATTCGCATCCCAAGTCTCGTCTCTCTATCTATCGTACTTATGGTGTGGTTTACGTTTCTTTCTTTGGCTCACCTGACCTGGTCTGTGCACAGTCATGTGATCAGGCCCTTAGACGAGGCATCACTGGCAGCAGAGGCTCCTTAGACTTGTTATCTTTGGATCCCTCTGCCAGGTATGCCCTCAGTAGCCTTCTGTACATGTATTAGTGCTAATATACTTTGGATCCCTCTGCCAGTCTTGTCTGTGTAGCTCTGAGCATACAGCAGCTGGGGAGTTGCCCTTACAGCATAACAAGTCTATCTCTGGGTCCCATACTGCGTGCCTGAGCCTGGCTGGAGAGTAGGAGAAGCTTCCTGGACAGCTGGAGACTGTCCCAGACCCCCAGTACGCTTCCGACACCCAGTCTGCCACAACACCAGTGTGCCACCCCTTCCCCCGCCTATTCCTCTCTTCCCCCAACCTCTCTGGCCTCCCTGGGCCCTTCCCCCGTCTCTTCCAACCCCACACTACCCCCACCTCTCGTTCCTGGGCCTTATCTGGCCTTATCTCCGGAGTTGAGCTATCTCCTCCTCCTCCCCCTACTCCATTCTCGCTCCTCGGGTTTCTGTGCTTGGTGTGGAGCTTCAGAAGCTTGCACTGGATACACTCCCGCTTGGCCCACCCCTCCTTCACCGCCCAAGTCTTCCTGAAGTCCAACCCCTGGCCTTAGTTCGCCGGTTGACTAGGACCTCTCTGTGATCGCTATTGTCTGTGAACAGTAGTTTGACGGTTCGAGTGAAGTGACGTGGACTTGCGTGTTTGGACCTCCAGTTGCCTGATTTCTGCCCCTCCCCCTTGTTACTTGACTCGATGGACCCCTCCGACCCTCCGATCGGAAACTCGCCCTGTCCGGCCCCATGGCTGCCGTCTTCCTTCTACGCCGTCACCTACAACAACAAAACCTACCGTCTCCGACCCATGCTCTCCTTCTTCCTTGCCCACGACTCTGCATATCGGCGCAACTATGCTCCCGATTTCGCTGTCTGGGTTCAAGGGTGCGCGTCCCAGCATCTTGTGTGTCGCACTTGCGGGGGCAAGCACTTCACGCAGGATTGTGGGGAGGACTTTGGTCCCTGGGACAGCGCACTCTTCATGGAGGAGCTGACGGAGTTTTGGTTCTGTTGCGAGCAGTACAGCCGTAACTACGAACTGACTCGGACGGATTCGACGGTTCTGCCCTCGGTGCTGGACACGCCACCCCTCTCTGCGCCTGCTGCACCTGCAGCGGCCCCGCCCCCTGCTGCCCCTCTCCCGGTTCCTGAGCGTGTTTTACCACGCACAACACGCCTTGCTTCAACCAACCGGTTTACTCCTCTCCTGTCTTTGGACACGGAGCCGGTTGTGGACACCTCTGTCCCTGAGCAGGCTGTTGTTGCTCCTGTGGTGCTTGCACCGCAGCCGGCTCGTCAACCCCGTCTCTCCAGGATGGAACGCCGGCTGCCTCGCAGCATCACACTCGCAGCAGTGAACCCGGCTACCTCTCTTCGCATTCGCGTTGAGTTGCAGTCCACAGTCACCCAACGCATTGTCTCTGACTTTGCTTTGATTGACTGCGGTGCTACTGGTCTTGGCTATGTGGATAAAGCCTTCGTGACCGAACGCGGCATCCCAACTTCTACCCTCCAACGACCGATTCCAGTCTTCAACGTTGATGGTTCTCCCAACGAAGCTGGTTCGATCAAGGAAGTTGTGGAGGTCGTGCTCGGTCATAAGGGTCACTCGGAGCGTGTCATCCTTGCGGTCACCGGCCTTGGAAAGCAGAACATCATCCTTGGCTATGGTTGGCTGCGAGAGCACAATCCTGAGATTGACTGGGAGGCTGGCGACCTGAAGCTCACCCGGTGTCCTTCCAAGTGTAGCAAGTGCAAGAACAAGGCTAGGACTGATCTCCGCAACCTCCGTCTCAAGCACGAAGCTGACGCAAAGGCACGTCAGGCCGAAGCGCGCAAGCGCAAGGACTGCTGCCAAGGCCCGGAGCCACGTGTGGTGGAACTCGAACAGGAAGATGATGATGCTGGTGTTTCTGATGCTGGTGTCTTTGGCTGCGACTCCGATGATGAGTTCCCTGACAACTCTCAAGTCGAAGATGGGGATCGTGTTTTCATGACCTCTCTTTGGCCTGAGAAGGAGTTCATCCGCGCCACGTCTACTGTCTCTCAACGCCTCGCTGAAGCATATGCCAAGAATGCGCCTCGCAGCGTCAAGGACGACCTCCCTGCACACTTCTATGACTTCCAAGATGTGTTTGCAAAGGAGTCGTTCGACGTTCTTCCTGACCGGAAGCCTTGGGATCACGCAATTGAGCTTGTGCCAGATGCAAAACCTGTCAACTGCAAAGTGTACCCCGTGTCCCCTGCAGAGCAGAAGCCTCTGGACGAGTTCCTTGCTGAGAACTTGCGCACTGGTCGCATTCGCCCGTCCAAGTCACCAATGGCCTCTCCAGTCTTCTTTGTCAAGAAGAAGGATGGAAGCCTGCGGTTTGTCCAGGACTACCGCGCGCTAAACAACATGACGGTCAAAAACCGTTATCCTTTGCGGTTGATTAACGACTTGATCAACCGGCTGAAGGGCGCGCAGTATTTCACGAAACTCGACATACGTTGGGGATTCAACAACGTGCGCATTCGTGAGGGCGACGAATGGAAGGCTGCCTTCCGCACCAACCGGGGTTTGTTCGAGCCATTGGTCATGTTCTTTGGCTTGACAAACAGTCCCGCTACGTTCCAGACCATGATGAACGATATCTTCCATGACTTGATCATGGAGGGTGTTGTTGCAGTCTACCTCGATGACATCCTCATCTACACCAAAACGCGGGAGCAACACCGCGAGGTCACGAGGAAGGTCTTGGAACGTTTGCGCGAATACCGGTTGTTCTTGCGGGCGGACAAGTGCGAGTTTGAGCAAACTCGGATCGAGTACCTGGGAGTGATTATCTCGCATGACCACGTTGAGATGGACCCGGTCAAAGTCGCAGGTGTTGCTGACTGGCCGACGCCTTCAAACAAGAAGGAAGTGTCTGCCTTTCTGGGCTTCACCAACTTCTACAGGCGGTTCATCGAAGCGTTCTCCCATGTTGCTCGTCCCTTGTTTGACCTCACGCGCAAGGATGTCGCTTTTGAGTGGTCTTCTGACGCGGATGCTGCCTTTAAGGAGCTGAAGCAGCGGATTACCTCCTCTCCCATTCTCCGCTTGCCTGATGACCTGCGTCCGTTCCGAGTCGAGTGTGACAGCTCCGACTTTGCAACGGGTGCAGTGTTGTCTCAGCAAGCAGAGGATGAAAAGTGGCACCCGGTGGCATTCTACTCCAAGTCCCTGTCTCCTGTGGAACGGAACTACTGTACCATTCTGCGGGGGTGAAACCCTTGGCGGACCGTTACACGAGTTCATCTAACTGAAATGTGAAATGTTTGGGCTGTTCTGCGTTACAGGGACCAACAACTGAAATCTTACCTTTGCTGACCTTGCTTGGCATTGAAGAGGAGTGCATGGTCAGGCCATCTTGAGCCTACAAAAATTTCTGCTCATTTTGTATACTTTTTGATCCTGAAAGAAAAATCAATTTTGAACCTTGAAAATGGCTCTTTTTATTTTTCCAACCTACCAAAACCTGAAATGTCTGCCCCGTTACGCGTTACAACTGCACTGAAATGTTGGCGTCGTTACGCGTTACATTTCACCCCCGCAGAATGGTACAGTACGAGATCCACGACAAGGAGCTGCTGGCCGTC
Source organism: Mycena kentingensis (nom. inval.) (assembly GCA_014461125.1). Taxonomy (NCBI): domain Eukaryota; kingdom Fungi; phylum Basidiomycota; class Agaricomycetes; order Agaricales; family Mycenaceae; genus Mycena; species Mycena kentingensis (nom. inval.). The sequence continues at coordinate 2,547,975 of JACAZG010000003.1, read as the reverse complement.
ATTCGTTCCTTTGAGGAGTGGCGACACTTCCTTGAAGGAGCCCAGCACTCTGTCGAGGTCTGGACCGACCACAAGAACTTGGAGTACTTCCGCACTGCACGCAAGCTCAATCGTCGGCAAGCTCGCTGGTCCCTCTATCTTTCGCGTTTCGACTACACTCTCCACCACCGTCCGGGGCGCTCTATGGGCAAGCCGGATGCGTTGTCCCGTCGTGCAGACCACGATGACGGGGCTGGAGATAACGAGGACGTCATTCTGCTCAAGCCGGAGACTTTTGTCATCGCAGCTCTGAGCAGCCTCTCTGTCTCTGGTGGAGAAGTCGAGATTGTAGACAACATCAAGGATGCAATCCGCGACAGCGAGCTCGATGAGCCAGCTACACGTGCCGTGAAGGAGCTGAAGAAGACTCGCAACCGTTCTGTCCGCAGCGCTGAGTGGGACCAGCGCGACGGGTTGCTCTTCTTCCGGGGCAAGGTGTACGTCCCTCCTTCTGGGGACGTGCGCCGGCGCATTGTGGAGCAGCATCATGACTCCAGAGTCGCGGGCCACAAGGGCAGGTTCAAGACTCTGGAGCTGGTGAGCCGCAACTATTGGTGGCCGCAGATGTCTCGGTACATTGGGCAGTACACGAGCACCTGCGACATCTGCCAACGGGTCAAGCCTCGTCGTCGTCTTCCAGTTGGGCAGTTGCTGCCTACTGAGACGCCGAAGGAGCGCTGGTCTCGAGTCTCGGTGGACTTTATCCCTGAGCTTCCAGATGCCAACGGTTTTGACAACATTATGGTGGTTGTGTGCAGGCTCTGCAAACGAGCCCACTTCATCCCTTGCCACACCACTATCAATGCCGTTGGCGCTGCACGTCTGTTTTACACGCATGTCTGGAAGCTCCATGGTCTGCCTGACGATGTTCTCTCCGACCGTGGTCCGCAGTTTGTGGCTGAGTTCACCAGGGAGCTGTACCGGCTCCTTGGAATCACCATAAGTGCTTCTACAGCACATCACCCACAATCTGACGGTCAGACGGAACATGTCAACCAGGAACTCGAGATCTACCTTCGTGCCTTTGTCAATGAGCGCCAGGACGACTGGAACGAGCTTATCCCCACTGCCGAGTTTGCGTACAACAATGCGGCCCATGTTTCCACCCAACACTCTCCCTTCCTCCTTGACACTGGCAAGCATCCTCGTATGGGCTTTGAGCCTCGTACTGTGCCAGCCAAGGTTGAAGGTGTTGATGAGTTTGTGGACCGCATGCGCAAGGCAGATGAGGAGGCTCGTGCAGCGCTCACCAAGGCCAAGGATGACCAGGCGCGGTTCTACAACCAGCGGCATGGCCCCACACCGGTGTACAAGCCGGGGGACAAGGTGTGGCTGGACAGCTCTAATGTCCAGACGCGACTCCAATCCAAGTTCTCTCATCCTTGGATCGGACCATTTGAGGTGGAACGTGCTGTGGGCACTCATGCCTATCGTCTCAAGCTTCCTCCTTGGATGGGTCGCACCCACCCTGTGTTCCCTGTGGTCAAACTCGAGCTCTCCCCGCCGGACCCGATCCATGGTCGGGAACGACCTCCCACTCCTCATCCTGAGATTGTGGACGGCGAGGAAGAGTGGGAGACGGAAGACATCGTTGACACACTGCGGAGAAATCATAATATAACCCATGGGTATATGTGAAGCATATTCTGTATATGATTAACATATGCTCAAACATATGATCAGCATATAACCTATGGGTATATGCGAAGCATATGTGAAGGATATTATATATATGCTCAACATATGTTTTGCATATGCTTCAACGATATTTGCAAATTACTGTGTGCCTCATGGCTGCCACATGCCACAGTAATTTGCGAATATCTCTGGAACGGCTACGCTTACAGATACGCGGTAACTTGCGTCTTGTTTCCCTCATTCGGCGCTACAGAATGAACCCCTGGACGAGCTCGGGGGACCCAGTAACGATCACGCTTCACCATGAGGACGAATCCCAAGCAGAATCCTGCCATTCATTAAAATATGCTTTGCCTCATGCCCTGAGCATATGTTGAAGCATATGCAAAACATATGTTGAGCATATATATAATATCCTTCACATATGCTTCGCATATACCCATAGGTTATATGCTGATCATATGTTTGAGCATATGTTAATCATATACAAAATATGCTTCACATATACCCATAGGTTATATTGTGTTTTCTCCGCAGTGACAGCCGGTGGTATCGCAACAAGCTGCAGTTCAAAGTGTGGTACAAAAACACATTGCGAACTGAAGCTGAGTGGCAGCCGGTTGAAAACTTGGGCAACTCGAAACCACTTATTGTCAAGTTCTATGAGGAGCATCCCAATGCACCTGGAAAAGAACAGTGGTATCGAGCCAACTCTACGCGCCCAAACCAACGCTCTGTCCGACGTCTCTCTGGGGTTGACTTTGCCACACTGTGGTACAACCGGGGCCTTGCAGATGCAAGCACCAACTGGCGCTCTAAGCGTCGGGACGCCGCTTCCTAGAAGGGGGGTGATGTAAGGGGAACTCCCGGTGCGCCATATACCCTCACTCTACTTTTTCCTTTTTCGGTCTCTTTCCCTTCTTCGTTTCCTTCCTTTCTCTGTACATATACTGGGTGCATTGCATTCACCTCTCTCACCAAATTCCATCTCTCTACCTACTGTACTTATAGTGCTACGATACAAGGTTCTATCTCGCTGTTTCCTGCATTTTGCAGTTACATTGCCGATTTGCTCCTTTTCCTCTGATTCGTTTCCCCTCTAACTTTGTACACATATGGGGTGCACACATACGCATTCGCATCCCAAGTCTCGTCTCTCTATCTATCGTACTTATGGTGTGGTTTACGTTTCTTTCTTTGGCTCACCTGACCTGGTCTGTGCACAGTCATGTGATCAGGCCCTTAGACGAGGCATCACTGGCAGCAGAGGCTCCTTAGACTTGTTATCTTTGGATCCCTCTGCCAGGTATGCCCTCAGTAGCCTTCTGTACATGTATTAGTGCTAATATACTTTGGATCCCTCTGCCAGTCTTGTCTGTGTAGCTCTGAGCATACAGCAGCTGGGGAGTTGCCCTTACAGCTCCGGTAACGCCAACAGCGGGGAGAGACGACCGGTGATGCCTGTACCGCCGGAGGATCCAGGCGTGTGGGGCAAGGCCGGAGGCGTCCCGCCATTCCTGTCTTCCTTCAGAGAATGGTTTGGCGTATTGTTTTTCGCCAGCGACGAGGAAGTCGACGACATAGCGCGCGACGACGAGGCGCGTCGGCTTGTCGAGGTTGGTGCAGGGCCAGGACCAGGAGGGGGCCGTGCGGGACCGGAACCGGACGAGGTTGAGGAGTTCCGGGTGTTCATGTTTTGCGGTAGTCGATTTTGGTAGTGGTGGTTGGGTTTGTAAAATGCTCGGCTAACAATTCCAAACCCCGAACCTCCGCCTACGACGAAGTATTCCTCCTGTCGCCCCCCAGTGTCGTACGAGCCTGCTGTGAGGCTATGGTCGTGGTACAAACCGTTCTAACGAACGACTCGCTATGCCGTTGTTCGTAGCTCACGGAACCCCTCGCGGTGGCACTGCGTCCAATTAACATTATAACCATATTGCATATGTTGAGAATATTCGACATATGCACAACATATGCACAACCATATGCACAGTATATGCCCCACGTGCATATGTTGTGGATATTTAAAATATTCTCAACATATGCACACCATTTGCACAGCATATGCACCATGTGCATATGTTGTGCATATTCAACATATGCACAACATATGCTCAACATATTATCCATGTGCATATTCAGAATATGCACAATGTGCATACATTGTGCATATGCGCACTGTGCAGATGTTGAAAGCTGTGCTGAGCAATCCCAGCAGGATTTGATTGGGATTTCTCACAAGGAGACTAGGCAGGCTGGTTCACCAGTGGGCAAGAGCAGCTGCAGACGAAAGAGTATCATGGATTCATGCCACAGACATACAGTACAGGTGTGAATAGGTGCAGAGAGGTGTAGAGCATGATATAGGTAAGGTGTAGGTAAGGTGTGGGATAAGAACATCCAAATAAGAGTGGAGAAGGTGCAGAGGGTGTATAGGAGCAGAGTGATAGACAGTAGGGGCATGGAGGAGTGTGGTGGGCAGGTGGGGACGAGCAGGAGAGGGGTGTGGCAGCAGAGGAATGTGGAGGGTGAGAGGAAGGGCCAGTGAGTGTGTGGGGAGTGAGGGAGGGTGTTGAGCAGCTGGCTAGGCTGCAAGGAAGGGGAGGATGGGGCATCTGGGGTGGGTTTGGGTCAGTGGTGAGGAGTGAGAGGGAGGACTGTGGTTTGGGCGCACTTGAGAGGGCGTGGGAACGACGCTGTGGCGTGGGAACGCGTTCCAACGAAGCAGGAGAGGGTAGCAGAGCATTGCAGGAGCAGAGGGAGTTGGAATTGAGGCAAATTAGGAAAAGCAACGCGACCAGCAACTTCCGGAAACACGTGACGGGTCGAGCGTTCGAGCCCGAGCGCGTGCATATTTATTTCGCACCTTTTGTGTCTATAGAGGTCCTTGGCCAAAAGAAAATGATATTTGGAGTTGTGGCGCCTATAAAAGCCTCATGGAACACATTTACTACCTATATTACTGTTTCCCATAGCGTGGTAAGGCTGTATGTGTGCCAATGAAACCAGATCCAGGTGGTGCCATATATAACTGCTGTAGTATAATGGTACAGCGCTCTCTCCAAGTGTGTTTCTCCAGTGCCTCTGTTCAATCCAGGCGGGTGCCTTTTTATTTTCCATTGCTTGGCTTCACGATCCCGTGCCCAATGCATAACGCGTTACATGTCGTGTCAATTTGTTTACTGGCCGCCACCTTCATGTCCACCACCCAGCCTCTCAACGGGACACAACACAAATGCTCTTCATGCAAGAAGAACAAAGAAGTCAACGCGAGCAACTTCGATTTCATTCACGGCGCCTATCGCAAAACGTGCCCGCGACTGCCTGCGAAAGAAGCACCGCAAGAATGACGAGAATTCCGATCCCGCGACTGCCGCCGACGTACCTCCGCTAGACTCCGAGGATCTAGATCTCGCCGAGCTCTCGATTATCACGCTAGAGGACTTGTTCGGGATCCTCGCGATGGAGGAAACGGTCCGGTCATTCAGCGCGTTAGTGGACACATCCGACGCGGGGAAGGGAGGCAAAGAGCTCGCCGCTCTCATTGCGGACGGGGTCCATGAATGTACAGAGTACAAATTTACGTGAGTGGGGGCGCTTGACGCGCGTCTTTTACATACTTACGCGTCGGAACAGGTACCACAGCAAGCGCGATGGCAAGGGCTTCACTGTGTTCAACTACCATTGTGCCCAGAACAGCACCCGTCAGCTCCTTCCCAGGAAGGTTGAGGACGAGGGCAAGCAGCGGGACCGTCCTCAAAAGCCCACCTTCGCGTGCCGTGGCTGGATTCGAATGCGCATCGACGACGACGCACATCTCGCGCACGTCAAGTTCACGCACGAATGCGACCATATTGGATACGCGTCGAAGGAGCTCCCAGCCCATGTCCGCGCCTTCATCGAGAAGCCCGAAAATCGCAATCTTCGGACAGGACAGGTGCGTGCATAGATTCTTCGTCGGATTTATACCAACATCGGTTCATCACAGCTTTGGAACGCCATTCTGGATCTCCCAGAGTATAGGGACACGATCAACGTCGGCTTCTCTCGACGTTTGGTTTACCACATGCGTGCAGAGATTGAGCAGCAGCGGTGGAAGCGGGACGACGACGAACTTGTTTCGGCGCGACGTATTATTGATGCGGCAGCCAAGGATGAGCTCCCTGCGGCGCCAGGCCTCAAACGTCCGCCTCTCTACCGTGCCGAGCCCGTAGACCTCCCCGAGGTCGAAGGATTTACGGCCCTTGCATTTGTTCTTCCGGAGATCTTGTGGCGATGGGGAGGGCGTATTCGAGAACTTGCACTTGATTCCGCATGTAAGTACAAGCCGACGCACATCGTTTTTTTTTTTTTTTTGGCTTACCATGGCGCAGTCGAGACTAATAAAAGCCGCTACGAGATATTCGCAATCATGGGAGAACTCGCTGGATCGGGGAGCCCGCTCGGGTACCTGCTCGTCAAGTCGTCGCCGAACAGCGAGAAGAACGGTAAACAACAGTACATTGAGCGCATCCTCGGGCACCTTCGGACAAAGTGGGAGGTAAAACCTATTGTCACCTTGACGGACAAGGACTGGTCGGAGATTAACGCGTGCCTCGCACAATTTCCTGATGCGCGCCATCAACTGTGCTACTGGCATGCGCTCCGCGCAGTCAAGCAGCGCCTCGCCATTCTCAAGCGCAAACCCGGGCCCTACGACTATCGGGCAGCGTGCCGGGAGTTCAAGTTCATCGACCCGAAATTCCTGCCCGTCCACCAGACAACGGAAATAGCGGCGGTTTGCTTAGTTTCTTTGTTCTTATTCTAGTCGCTGATTTCTGCACAGCCCGTGAACGTCCCCACCACCGCACTACCTCGCGTCACTGTCCGATTCGCCGGCGAACTTGTCAAGCTCCCTGACCGCGCGACCGAGGGCCTCAAAATCCGCATCAACAGCCGTCTCCAGCGCGTCGATATTCTGCGCGAGGAATCAGCTCCGCCGGCGCCTTCGAGCGTCGAAGAAGATGACGAGGAGATCTCTGCCGATGTCGAGGATTTGATTCGCCGCGAGGAACCCGAGCGGACCGACGGGGCCCGACTGGATGTTCGAGCCGGACGAGAAATCAACTCGCGACCCAACCTACGTCTTTTGTCCCGCCGTTCACCGGGCCGGGCGTCCTGCAGCTGTTCAACAAGCACTTTGTTATGCACCCCTTCTTTCCAGGGAGGGACGGCAAACATTTTACCGCGAAGCAGATTCGGGACGACGCGGTTCACGAGCTTTATCAGTTCTGCAAGGTACGCGATCTTCGCGAAGTGTGGGCATACATGTGGTCCTGCTGGTATTCCCCGCAGAAGTGGAAGCTCTGGGCCCGTTCCGCCTCTCCCGATTTTCTCACCCGCCTCCGCACGACGATGACCGTCGAGAACCACTGGAAACAAGTCAAACACACTCACCTCCACTTCCTCATCCACCCTCGCCTCGATCAGCTCGTTTATATTCTCATCTACGAGGTCGCGCGTATCTACTGCGTCCGCGCCAATCAACTCGACGACGTCCTCACCGCTGGCACCGCGCGCTCGCTGTCAACATGGCAGACCGGATACAAGCAGCGATGGGAGGAGCTGTCGAAAAAGCCGCTCGGGACCGCGACGTATACCACCAGCGTGCGCGACTGGACTTGCACCTGTCGTGCGCAGAAATACGACGCGCATGCTTTGTGCAAGCATCTTGTACAGGCGGTCGGGCGGCCTTCTGTGGACTTCTGGGCGGATATCCGGCGTCGGCGCGTCGTGCCGATATACCAGCACCCGGATCTACACGCTAAGGACGATCCGCGGGGACGCTACGTCGACGCCGGGAACGTAACGGATGGGGACGACATGATCTGGAATGGCGACAAGACTGCTCTCGGGAACGGTGCGTGGCGCGGGTTCGCAATGGCGGCAAGTCAGCTCGGGAAGCGGTCTCGGGCTGCTCTGGAGGCGGGGCATAATAGTTCCCATGAAGATGAAGACTCGCGACGCGTCGAGAAGGTGCTTCGGCTCGAGAACGCGTCCGCATCTGCCAATCTGGGCTCGGACGACAGCGCTTCCAGCTCGGCGATGGATGAGGGCGAGGATCTGGAGGAGGAGCGGGAAGACAGGGCGGAGCAGTGCCGTTCACTTGCAAAGACTATGCGCCGATTTGCCGACATGCTGGAAGGACAGGCGGACCTGGGCGCGGATATCTGGATGCGAGGTGTACTGGGCCGGGGCGTCGGAAAAGATGTTGCGCTGCTCGTCGAGGACGTCGACAGATCGGAGAGCTCGCACCGGAAGCGGGATGGAACATGGGCGCGGGGTAAAGGCCGAGAAGAGAAGCGGCGCGTCCAGAATACCATGGGGTACCTCGGGGCCTCCAATGCTGCATTGTAAAAAAACAATGAATATTTATTTTGTCTATTTTACAGCTGCATACCCGAGTATTAACTAACCTGCAGTGGGGCGGGCATAATTAATGTGGCCCGACTCGGACTCGAACGCTCGACCCGTCACGTGTTTCCGGAAGTTGCTGGTCGCGTTGCTTTTGGTAGGCAAATTCGAGTTTTTCGGAGTTTTTTGAGCTTTTTGGCAGGATTTGAGGATGCAGAGGGCCTTGAGAGGTGTTGGAGGGTTGTGGAGGGTTGCCTGGAGGTGGTGAGACCAGCTAGAAAGTGCTGTGAGGGGCGGGGCAAGCCCGGGAGGGGGTGGGGGAGGGGGAGAAAAGGGTGGGAAAAAACTCTTCCAAACTCGGCCAAGGGCCTGTTGTGCACAGACCAAGGGGGGTCACATGATCTAAAACATTGCCAGGAAAGCTAGTTCTAGCTCCATGTTCTCTGCTTTGCTATTTCCAGGCCAGTAATACACTTGGTGAATGTACCAGAGAGATATTTTCAGGGTTGAGCCAGGGATGATTTAAAATTGCCAGTTATGACAAGCGATTGGAGTTACTGAATTATTTACCAAGTGGTGTAGCGGGTGAGCCACGAGGCAACACTGTGCAATTATTATTACAATCTTAGTTTTCTGGCTTGTTCCATTTTTTTTCCATTTTTCTTGCTGAAAGGCTCGGGATGAGGCTGTCTTGAACAAGAGGCCCCTCTGGTTATGGTACACAGCAATTTCACTTCCCGTCGGGCTGTTTTAATTTCTTAGATTGCTTTTTTCCCCCTCCTCTGCAACACCACTGCAAATTGAAATACTGCCGCAATTGCTGCCCAAAATCCGTGGTGCATGGCAGGATTTGGAGTAAAATAAATCTGTAATACATATACACCATTTCACAGAAATAATTTCCCAGCAAAGACTGGTTTTTTTTCCTAGTGTTATCTACAGCGGTAAACTCAAGAAACTTTGGCGGCTTGAATTTACATAAAAAATGCTCCCAAAAAAGGAAGAAAAAAAGAAACAAACAATGGCTACTTTATTAAGAGATCAAACCTGAGCAAGCCTTGATCTGTTGCTGCTTGTGTGGTATGTGTGGCAGCCACGCAAATAATGAGAACACAATTTCCAATGATATGAGGGACTTCAAGCATGAAGTAAGTACTGCTGAAGGACCGGGGGAAACGTCGGCGGACAGGGGTTTGTTCAAGGTAGTGTGTTCAAGGTAGTCAAGGCAGCCGTCCGTCTGCCACCCGTCCGCCGACCATCGGCCGACATCCGCCAAAGAGCGGCCGCTGAAAAAGTGCAGGTTTTTTCCTTATCCAAAAGTCCACATTTTCCCCACCTTTTTCTGCACCAAAAAATCTGACCTTTTTTTGGTTTATTTTTTCCACATAAATTCAGGCCCTAAAATCCAGGATTTAAGTTCATAAAAATTTACTAGCTTTAGCATTGATTATACTCTACATATATGTGAACCAAAAATTGATGGATTTTTGGCAGAAGATCATTTGTTGTAATTTTAGTCAGATTTCTATCCCACCAAAAGTACCCAGAAAAGTCCCAGAATTTTTGGACACAAAAAATTATTGCTTTTAGGCTACTCTTTTGGCTACCAAAAAAACTCCAAAAAATCACCTCTTATCTTTTTGAATTGCTGCAGTGCTAGTATAATCAACTCACTTGCCCTGGCCTGCTTGTTCTCCATCTAGGGTTCACACTTCCCTCTGCTTCATGCACTCCGCGCTCTGATCAATTCCGCCTCCGATTCCTCTGATTATTCCTTCAGAATGTATCTTGCCATATTTGCCATTTCAACTCCGACTTCTCCGACAAACTTCGAAATCCTCCGCCTTCTCTGATGTTCCAACTTCTCCCCGCTTTTTTTTGGCGTGCACATCCACATAGTTAAAACACACCACTGCACTCACCTAGTGTCATACGGGAAACTTTGAGTCTCCCCCTGTCCCTAGGGCATGGTAGCAAAAGGTGGGCTGGGTTAATCCTCGGAGAGGCCTACTGCAGCAACACTGGGTGTGTAAAGAAGAAGATCAGCCACCCATCAATATCCCATGCACGGGAACGTGTTCACTCCGTATTCCAATTGATTTGGCCTCTGCTTTCTCTGATAATTCTGTCGGAACACACCCCAGTCCATCCTCATCTCCCTTTTCCCTTTCCATACACCATTTTTGCCATTTCTCTCCTCCGTCTTCTTTGGCCTTTCTTTTCTTCAGCATGCACACCTACGTGGTTGAAACACACCACCGCAACCGCCTTTGATTGAGTTTGCGGGAACCCAGTAGAGTGAGCTGCACCTATGTCACGGACTTGCCCTGACACCTGTCCCCCGGTCACGTGCCTAAGCCCAATACCCAAACCCCGGGAGTCAGTACCACACCCCTACCTCCTCCCTGTTCCCCCTATGTCTATGTCCGTGTCGGCGCTCACGTCCACGTCCCTCTCAACGCTACGTTCGACCCTGACTACCTGATCCTGATGCTCCTTTGTTCCAGACTATATATGGGGACCGGCATCCGCGGTTAGGGCGCCAAAAGATCTGTCCATCACATCAAGCTTCTCACCCGCCACATGCAGCCCAGATTTCGCCGAACATCTTTTCGTTGCCATCCCGCAGCTATCCAGAGTAGAGTTTGTGCCCAATAGTTCCCTTTTTTTAGTACACCTTGTCCTCTACGGGACCGATTTAAAATTTTAGTACATACAAGATGCCGGAAAATTCCGTAGCGGTTAAAACACCTCAGAGGGGGGGAATCTCTCCAAGCATCCCCTTGTATTCATGGTTCATATACAAGCCATGTCAAAATTCGAGGCATTGCGCAAGGGGCGGAGCTCAGAAACGGCACACGAGAATAGGCCATCAAAGCACGCGACAAGCGTGATCAGACGCGCTTTCCATCGCACGTTGTTTACCGCCCCACGCTCCGGCACCAATTCTGAGGCAGGTGAGTGTCTCCCTCAGCCCATGGACTCCAGAACACGTCTATTGACCTCTATCTTTGCAAAACACAGGTCCCTGACGTGCTCACCCAAACACCCGCCACCCCCAGCCTATCGGGACGTTAATGGGCGACAGCAAGCGCTCGGGGCGTAGGCCAAAAAGCCTCTCCCAGAGCAGGAAAGCTGCGATTCGGCAAAATCTCCTCCGGGGACCTAGCAACAAAGCCAATACCTCCCAGCCTCCCATCCCTGCCGCCCCGCCCAAATCTGTCGCTCCCGCATGCAAAAAAACGCCCTAAACCCATGGACTACACGACGTTGAAGCGCAAGTACCACAACAAGTCGCGAGAATGCCAGCGGCTCAATGCGAAATTGAAGAACATCGAGCAAAGGGAGATAGTGGCGCGTACAGCGATGGAATTCCAGCGAAAGCGGGCGGAGGTGGCAGAGGCGCGGTTGAAGAACACGCTCGGCGAGCTAGAGAGAGCGAAGGCACGCTTACTTGCCGACTACGAGGATTCTATCCATGTCGGCCATATACATCGGGAGGAGCGCAAGATCTTCCGAAAGCAGCTGCGCAGCTTGGAGAGCAAGTTACGGCATGTCGAGCAATCAAGGGAGACGATTCGGCGTGGCTCTAGAGCGCGAAATGCGAGACGCGTATTCCGCGATAAGACGGGCCATGCGTATTCTGCGGGATACCGCCAGATGGCGCGCGAGCTCGTCATTGCGGGATGTGTGCGTTCGAAGGTCGGGAAGATCGTTTCGCGGATTGCTGCCGCAATGGGGGTGGAGGTGAGACCGATGAGCGAGCGGACAGCAGGGCGGGCAATGCTGGAAGGTGGTGTTGCGAGCAATATGCAGAAGGCTTATGAATGGAGTAAGGCCGGCAGTAAGTGCTAGTTGTTAGGCATGGCGGAAGCTTACCAAGATCCAAGGTATCACGCTCAGCGCCAATAGCACCTTGCACCGAAAGCAGAACTTTGAAGGGCGCCATACCGCCCATCGGGTCGCTGACTACGCATCGGGGTCCCTCTGGGTCGATCCAAATTCGGTCCCCCGCATTCGGATGGTCTGTCTAGCGGCAACAGACGACCACACGGCGGCAGGGTCGGTGAATGGGTGGAAAGGGAATGTTCAAGACGATGCTGATTTGCTCGCGCGCTCGCCCCTCGGACGTATTCTCAATCAGCGCTTTACGCCCAGCGACTTTCTGGCAGCGGCCAAGGCAAGGGGCGTCCACTCGCGCTTGCGCGAAGATCAACTGTCAGGGTTGGCCCGTGAGATTTTGCCTTTTTGGGTAGCCGAGCAATGGGCAGTTGGACCCCAGCAACGACGGTGAGCGCTCCGCAACTTGGAGAAATGGTTGAGAGGAGTCTCTCCGACTACCCCGTAAGTCTTTGGGCAGTTTGAGTGGCCTTTGCCTTGCACTGAAGCTGTTTACAGTGACCCCATTAGGCAAAATCTCACGGGCCAAGTCTGACAGTGGATCTGTCGGCAAGCGCGGCTGGTTGCCCCCTGGGCCAAGGGCATGAATGGCGACCATGCCAATAATGAGAAGGCGACTGCGGCGGGAATTCGGGAATGGAAAACGGAGGATGCGATTCGCAAACTCGGAGAGCGGAATCTCGCGACCCCGCGAACGAGCGAGAAGCGCGCGGAAGAGCTCGTCGTCTACCTGGCGTCGTGGAATCTCCAGAAGATTACCGCTGTTGGTGGATGGGACGCGTGGAATGCGCTATCGGAGCTGGAGCAAGCTGAACGTGATTGCAAGATGCTGGACCAAATTCTGCTGGACCTCGGGCAGGTGGAGTACGATGCATTGAAGGAGAGCGAACAAAGGGAGATTTCAAGCTTCATCTGGGCGGGCTGTTGCATGCATAAGGACATGAACAGCTTCAAGGGAGGGAATACGGAGATGATTGCGGCGTGGACGAAGCTGGGCGTACCAGGTCCAATTCCGCTTGCCAACAAACAGAACGCACAATTGCTACACAAGCTCTTCAGCGGCGGCACAATCGACTACGATAGCCTTACCGAGGTCGAACGGAATGCGCTGGATAACACGACGGCGGGCGGCAAGAAGGCGATGGAGTTAGCGGGGAAGATCCTTGAGAACAAGGACGAGAAGCTCGGTCAGGCCGACGTCCATGTCGCCGAAGTTCGGATACCGCTTCGCAGACACCAGCAACAATCGCTTTGGAAGCTTCGCATGGTCGTATCGAAGCTGGAGCAATATCGCAAGTTTGTTGACGACATCGCGTACGCCAAAGCCACCGTTATCGGACACACCAACATCGAGAAGAATCTTGCCAGCCACCTCAGGCACTCACTTATTTGCCAAACATATGGGCTCGGAGCTGGGAAGGTTTGCAAACCTCCAGGCCAGCCCAAATTGGGATGGGTTTTGATGTTTTGCTTGTAACTTTGCGAGTTTTGAGTTCTAGACTATGGTCTCTGAATGGAAATTGATAAGATGGATAAAATGAAGATAAAATTTATCGTGGGAAAAATGGGACAAAATAGTGATGGGAGCTCTGATGTGGGGACGCGCTTGGTTAGGGTTAGGGTTAGGGTTAGGGTTAGGTCAGGATTAGGTTAGGTTAGGTCAGGATTAGGTTTAGTTAGGGTTAGGATTAAGTTAGGGGTTTGTTAGGGTTCGAATTAGGTTAGTAGGGACGTAGAAAGGAAAGTGTGATAGGGAGTGATGAGGTCATGAACAGGGTTAGCTGAGGGCACCATTAGAAAGCCAGACCTCAAAAACCCCTATACCCACTTTTACATAGGCCTATATGCCATCACAATAAATACAAATTAATAGCGCACGTCCTGGCACCTCTAGGGGCCATATCCCAAATTAGTCCCCAGGCCCCAAAGCTCAAGGTTTGCAAACATTCCCAGCTCCAAGCCCATATGTTTTCCAAATGCATTGAGTGCATTTGCTGTGCCAGCGCTCTCCGCGACCCTGCAACCGTCACTGAGCTTTGTGCAATGGTGCTCTACATGAACACCATCTCATACCCATACTCCAAGCTCTCGCGCGGTCCGGACGCTGACGGCAATGCACAGAATATTCTCGATCTCGGCCCGCTACACGCCAACGTCCAGCGCCTTGTCCGTCGTATCCTCGACGAGCCGGATCTGCTTTTTGGTGACAACATCTCTGCAAAGGCGGTCACTCTGGATGGTGCCGACTGGCACAACACCGACGCTGTCAACGCTGTCCTCGCACTTGCGCCCAAGCTCCCTCACCTCAAAGAGATCACCATGGCGTTCTTCCGCGGCTCCCTTGCGACATGGACGCGATTTGCGTCTGAATTCGCGCCAGGCAGTCCCATCGACTCGATGACGGCGGTCGAGAGATCGCTCACATGGATGCCGACAACAAACGACGTGAACGAGGGCTTACTGGGGCGTTATCGTGTCATGCTGCGGGGCAAGCCGACGATGTCCCTGCACCAGTTCAATGCCCAAGCAATGTTCTCGTTCAACGATACCATCCTGTTCATGAACGCGTTATTCTCCCCCGAAGATCACATCTTCATCATGCGCGAGGCGCGTCGGATCGATGAGAGTGGGCTGGAGAAGACGCGGAAGAAGGCGCAGAGAGACCTGCGGGCACGGCTGGTGGAGATTAACAAGGTGTGCGAGGTTGAGCAGCAGAAGCGGCGGGAAGAAACCCGTGCACGCATGGACGCCACGATCCTGATTCGACGCGTCGACTTGGACACGCCGCCGCCTGGGAAGCGGAAGTGGATCGGGGACCTCATCACGCCTCAGCTGGCGGCGCTGCGATATCGGGGTATGAAGCTCCCTGCAACGTCGCAGATGAATGTCGAGAAGAAGCTGGAGACATTGAAAGAGTGGTTGGAGAAGTATGCGGAGGTACTGGAAAAGCGGAAACTTCCATATGGGAGCCATATCGACGGCTGCGGTGCCCGAGGATGAGGAGGATGTTGAGATGGAGGCCGCCGAACTCTAATTCACCATAAATATTGCAGATTTCGAGTAAATATTAGAGTCTAGCTAATTGTTTGTAGTTGACCTTTCCTATGTATCTCATGTAGCTCTAATATGCATTTCTGGCATGATTCAACCAGGAATCGTGGCAAGTTGAGCCTCGGACAAGATTGTTGGTGGCGGTGCGTGTCCCATCACCCCGATAAAATATCACGTCTGCCGGTCCCCACTATATAAAGCCCGAGTAGATGCCCGAGTACCCTTAGGTCTAGATCGGCTTAATCCGAGGACACTGCTTGTCTACCTTGTTGCTACCCTTTGCCCTATCATGCAAGCCCATCTATCACTAGTTGATGGACACCATCAACCTATCAACAACCTCGTTGCTGACAACCAAGTACTCTATGGGAAACATTGAGTCCGTCCCAAGGCCACGGTAGTAAAACGCATGCTGGAGTAATCCTTGGAGAGGCCCACCGCAACATTGCCAGGTGTGTGTGTGAAGAAGACCCGGGGAGTTTTCACCTTCAAATAGGGGAGTTCACAGTAGGGCGTTTAAAATCTGGGCAAGACGTTGAGCAAGAATCCGAGCAGCAAATAAATATATTCGTTGTTTATTCTTTGCCCAAATCTTGTTCGGGGGTGTTCACGCTAGAGTAATTTTAAATACTGTCATCGGGCGGATCTGCCTCCGTTGCCATCTTATCTCCCGACCACCAACTGGTCATTTTCCCTTCTCCTGCTCGCTGCCATGCCCCGCCAAACCGAACGTCAGCAGGAGAGTGATGAGATACTTGAGCTCATTGCAATTCTCAAAGTATTGGAGGCAGCCCGAGAAGAAGACGAACCTCCACTCCCCGATGACGGAAATGGCGATGACGAGGATGCGGAGCGGCCATTGTCGGAGCTTCTCATGCTGGGCCTCATTTCGCTGCATGGGCAACGCTACCTCAATGAGCGGCGCCACATTCCCAAGGGCAATGTCCTCACTGTCCTCCTCGGCGACTGGAAACACAACTTCCCCGATTTCTTTCGATCTTATCTACGTGTAACCCCCACCACGTTCGACGCGCTTATCCATGCCATCGAGGACGACCCCATATTCCATAACAACTCGGATACAGCCGACCAGCTGCCCGTTGACGTTCAACTCGCTGTCGCCCTCTATCGTTTCAGCCACTACGGGAACGGTGTCAGTGTACGAAAGGTTGGGCTACAGCTTGGGCTTGGATTTGGGACTGTGGTGAAGTCAACACGCCGTGTAATCGCTGCACTTTGTCGCGACCGGGTTCGAAAGGCGGCCATCCGCTGGCCCTCAGACGAGGAGAAGGAGATCGCAAAGCAGTGGGTGGAAGAGAAGTCCTGTCCTGCCTGGCGCGATGGCTGGCTTATGGTCGATGGGACCCTGGTACCACTCTACGCACGTCCGGCCCATTTCGGAAACAATTGGTACGATCGCAAATCAAACTACTCTCTGAACGTCCAGGTATGAATTTGCTCCTTGCAGTTTTTTTTTTTTTTTTGATGCAATCTCCAGCTTATCACAACCCCCGACCTGCGCATAATCGATTATGGGATCGGGCTCCCGGGGAGCCAACACGACTCAACTGCGTGGAAGAAGACTCGGCTTCCAAACGAGTTTATCGTCTTGCTACCGAACGGCGAATGGATTTGGGCAGACTCTGCCTATCCCCTTCAGTTTTGGTTGATGGCGCCATATAAAGCGTGAGTTAAAAAAAAACATCCAGTTCACTTGCTAACGGTATACAACAGCCCTATGAAGTTCCTAGACGGCAACGATCTCTTCAACTATTATGTTGCGAATGTCCGCGTCCGTTCCGAACACGCCGTTGGCTATTTGAAGGGCCGCTTCTCCTCTTTACGAGGTCTGCGGATCCGGATAGATGACCAGGACTCGATTGGCTTTGCTACCTATTGGGTAATTGCCTGCATGGTTGTTCACAACTTTGCAATGGTGCACGAACGGGACATCAACATGGACACTGACACATTCTTTCTTGAAGGACTACAGGTGGTGCAGTCGGAGAGGGAACAGGCTGAGCAACTTGATGCAGATGCTTGAGATGTAGAGCTCGAGATCGCGGAGGAGCGGCGGACGGAGATCAAGCAGCAGCTCTTCGAGTACTTGGATGCACAAGCAAGTAACGAGCATGCGGAGTAGATTATCGTAGCTCCTACATGTCCGTATTCGATGCCGCGCCAAAATCAAATGGGCGCTCCCAACCACCGAATGTGTCCGCCTTCGCCTCCGCTTGCGCCTTTGCCTGGATCTCGGCCAACTTTAGTTGACGCTGAAACTCCCGCTCACGCTCCTCGGCCTGGAACTTGAGCTTTTCCATCTCCCCAGCCTGGCGCTTGCGCTCCATCTCCCGCTCATGCTGGAATCGCGCATTCATTGTGTGCCTCTTCGTCTCCCGTTCCTCAGCAAGTAGCCCCGCCAGCCCTTCCATAACGGACTTTCGTTTGGTGCTTGGCGCGTTGCTGCTACCGCTGACCTTGGACGACGTGTTGGTGACGGGTTTAGTCGCGGCTTTTGGTGGTGCAGGCTTGGCGGTCTGCTTTGCGGCTGGTACGGGTTGGTTTTTGGCGGGTGCGGGGCTGGCCGACGCGGACTTGGGAAGGACGACGACGTCGGTGTCAGCGTCGGGATCTTCCTCCATCTCCCGACGCTCTTCTTCGTCAAATTGGCTCTCGGGCGGTGGTCCGTCGGATTGCGATGCAATCTCGTCAACCTAGAGTACAGTGTAAGGCTCGGGTCAAGTAGAAACCACTGCGACGCACGTCTGACTGTATCGTCCGGCCCACCATCGCGTCTAGATTGTCGTCGAGAGATGTGGTGCTGTTTGAGCAGAAGCGCGTGTCGGCGACCGGGCTTCCGCGCATGAGACGCGCCATACGAAGAAACCACGGCTGCGTGTCGAGAACCCCTTCTGTAGTGTGTGTTAGCAAGGATACAATGTATAGGGCACTGCGACGCACCGAGCAGATTTGAGTAATAGCCATCGAGCTCATCCTCCCGCCCCGTCTCCACCAGTCCAGCACCGGTCTCCCCGAAGCGCTTGAGGGTCGCAGAAGTGAGTTCCCCCATCCTAGAGTCGCATTCAGGGCCGAGGCCTGGATGAAAAGGTTTACTACGCACCGTTTGAGCCGCCCCTTCACCGACCCGACCAGCTTCTTTGGCTCCACGTTCTTCCAACGCGCGTCAAGCGTGAGGGTCTTTTCAATGACCTGGATTATGTGGTGTGTCTTCGTTGCGCCCGTTTGGTGCCCCGCGTTCGCACCGTCCCCCTTCGTGAAGCCGAGGGCAATGCGGCGCGCTTCGTTTTCCTCAATGGCCGAGAGGATCTTCTCGCTGAGCTCGGGCTCCGTTTTCCAGCTGAGGTGCGCGTCAGTTCTGGTGTGAGTGCCAGAGAAGCACTCACGGAACCTCCGTTATGCCCTCGGTGGATTCCTCGGTGTCCGCATCTTTTGCAGCCTTCTTCGGCTTCTTCGCGCCCGGACCGGGGGTGGACAACTTGCCGCCATTGCCGGTCGGCGCCTTGTTCTTCGCGCCCGGAGGTCGGCCGCGTTTCTTTTTGGGTGGTTCCGTGGCTTGGGTGGTTGGTGCAGTCGGGACCAGGGCTCGGAGGCGCGCAATTTCGGCCTGCATGGCCTCCTTTGAGGGCCCGTCGTCGTCGGACATGTAAAATTTTGCCGCGGCTGTCACTCTGAGCACCGCATTTGATGCCCAGGTGGGCGAATAAAATGTTGTTCGCGAGCAAGATTCGCGAACGCCGAATTTCGGCGTTCGAAGATCGTTCAAGATGAAATATTCATTTTAAATGTTTTACTCATCGTCTTGCCCAGGTTTTAAACGCCCTACTGTGAACTCCCCTAATGGCTCTCCCTGCTTTTCTTCTGATTTTTTGTGGTTGCTCCGTTTCCGCCTCCGCTTTCACTGCTACTCTGCTCCGCCACTTTCCGTCAATATTCCATGCACTCTTGAGGCCTGCCGTCCCTCTTTGGTGCATTGGAGCTTGCGGAGGTGTGGAGTGACCTCCAACGTGTCAGAGTATCTCCGCCGTACATCTGGAGATTTGCAGGCATGCATTTTGGACCATACCTGTGTATTACGCTTTCTGCACTGGAGCGGAAATATTTGGACTTGTTCACCTTAAGATCTTGGGGTCCCGGAACTCATTTCTGGTTGTGGTGAACTCGTCATTTCCACTGCTTCAGTTGCAACTGCTCCAGTCAGGACTGTCATTCCTTCCAGTCCACAATGTTTGGAATCCCCTCATTCCGACGTCCTCCAAAGTCATTCCGCTTCCTCCATCCAACTTTACCAATCTCCAATCAAAATTTGCGCACAATGTGGCTCTTTGTCACACCTAAAGTTCCCACATCTCCCCACTAATTAGTGGGGGTAGGGGGGGTACCCCCACTAACTAGTGGGGATTTTTTTGGTTTCGGTATGGCGGCGTAAAGGGCTGCTTAAATGCAGCCCTTTACCGCTGGACTCAGCGGGGCGGCTGGGGAGGTGACGGGGTGTTACCCGTCGCCTGATGCCGGCTGTCTGCAGTGACACCAACCTCCGGCGACGTCCCGGACATCGCGTCGGCGCCGCCCGCGATGGTCGTCGTCGCTGTTGGCCATGGTGGGGACACTGTAGGTAGTGTAGATTGGTGATTCCAGGCACAAAAAATACAGGAAAATTACAGCAAGCTCAGACTAATAAAATGGAATTGTTGGTGTTGTTCGGGCATGGCGGGCACCTCGGCATTGCCATAAAAGGCAAAAAACAAAAAGGGTTGCGCGGTGGATGGGGGACCCCGCTGGTACAAGCGGCACAATTTAATTTGCACACGCGTTTGGGAGATATTCGCGGAATACCAAAGCTGAATCCTGGACTTGAAAACACTGAATGTCTAATTTTGCCAATATAAGACAGAGCATGTGTACCCATGTAGAATACATTCCCGTCCCCAGAGCCTGAACGCATCTGTGGTTGGAGAGCTAGAGGCTTGACACCGATCAGAGGGTCCTACCTCGCCGGCCCAAAAACCTTGATTTCCGAATCTGGCTTACTGCAAACAGAACAGTTGTAGGTACGTGTATTACGAGGCCTTCTGCAGAATTTCACCTGTCTCAGGCCACCCAGCACCAAGATATTCAGCCATCTCTTCTGGTGGCATCCAGGACTCAGCGGACACCAGCATCCAGGACTCATGTGCAAAACAGAAAGCATGATCAGTTGCATAGACATACATTACATAGCGGCATAGAGCATATGGAGTATAACAGAGGGAGGCAGCTCAACTATTCAGCTTCGGTGGTGGTAACTTCAACATCAGAGTTGGCAGCGACGCGGCGGATGGCGCTTGCCATTCCGGTTCCCCGGCTCGGGTTCTTGCCAGCATTTGTCCGCTTCGGACGTCCGCTCTCCGCTGCCTTCTTCTTCTGCTTTTCCGCCGCCTGGTCTCCTGCAGTTGCCTTCCCCTTCTTCACCTTCTTGGCTGCAGCCGGATTCCCATCCCCACTCGCTTTCCGCTTACCCGTCCTTGCCTGCTTCTCCATGGCCAAATTCTCCTTTCCTGCTTCCTGATCGCTGTCGGAGTCGTCCGAGTCGTCAGAGTCGGAATCCACAATATCCTTGGGAAAGCGTCTTGCGTCCGGAGGCCTTGTGCGCGCCGCCCTTGTCCGCCCTCGTCTTCCTTTTTGTTGGCGGGTGCTTCTCCTTGAACTCCTCCAGCTCCTTGCCATGCATGAAGACCCACCGGCATTGCTGCTCGCGCCACGCCGTGCAAGTCTCGTGCAGGCGAGAGATTGTGGTGATGTTGCTGGGGTTGCGGATGTATTTGTCGTCGTCGTACAGGACGGGGTTCTCGACCTTGACGCTGTATTTTGCCATGGTCTGAGGGAAGTTGCTGTAGTTGAGTTGTGGGTTCTTCTTCCCAGTAAGCTTGGCTGGAAAGGGTGATGAGTCCCGGATTCCTGAGTCCTGGATGCAACACACCAAGCCCTTCACTGATGTGCTCGCGGATGATCTTGCGCACGGCCTCCGGGTCACTCGGCAGCTTATAACCTGAGCGCCTAAGTCAGCTCCGGCCAGAAACAAGAAGAATGAGGCTCACCTTGTGTTTGGCTTGTGGTGGCCTATCTGTGAAACCGGTTAGCAAACTTGACACTCGTCATCCTAGGTTTTAGCCCTTCCAGACAGAAGCGTTCGGCCCCACACCGGTGGCAAACTGGTACAGGGTGCCAGTGTCGTTGATGTCACCAGGGCTCATGGTGAAGAAAACGACAGCCCCAGTGCGGTACTCGAGCTCCCTTGCCTGGAGGGGCTTGAGGCACAGAATGAAGAGGGGGGTAGGGGCGTACCGCTTTTTCAAATGCGCGGCAGGTCTGCAGGCAGTCGGCTGTGTTCGACCCATTGCTCGGCCTGATATTCTTTGCCTCTGCCTCCTTCCTCTCCAGGTTGGCCGCCGCCAGGTCTGAGGCATGCTCCTCCCCGATGAGGTCTCGAACTTTCTTGAGCCCTGCCGCGGCGAGCTCGCCCTGAACTTGCTTTTGGGCAGAAACAAAATTCAGGATGAGTCCTGGATGCCCGGGCAGAAATCAACAAGTGCACTCACCCTGCTCCCGCATGAGTTCTCCCCGGTAGAGATTCCACATATTATCGTTGCGGCTTCCTTTCGTTTTCCCGCCCGAATGATGTTCAGGTAGTATTCGTACTTGTGTTCGCCATGGTCGTGGCTCAAGGCATGGGCAAGGTCGACACCCATTTGGCGGTAGTCTTCAATGCGTGTGGAGATGTCGGCCTTGCGTGCGGCCTTCTTCTCCTGGGCGAGAGCGGCAGTGCGCTTTTCCGCCTCGCTGAGGTTTTTCGTGGCGCGAACGCGCGGCACCTGCGTGGGTTTGCCAGGGTTGCGAGATGCGTGCGCTGACGGGGCTGTCGACGCCATATTT
The DNA here is from genome assembly GCA_014461125.1 of Mycena kentingensis (nom. inval.). Classification (NCBI taxonomy): domain Eukaryota; kingdom Fungi; phylum Basidiomycota; class Agaricomycetes; order Agaricales; family Mycenaceae; genus Mycena; species Mycena kentingensis (nom. inval.). The sequence continues at coordinate 2,526,024 of JACAZG010000003.1, read as the reverse complement.
ATAGAGCTGAGGGTGGACGGGCTGGGAAGATGGAAGCGGACGAGTGGACAGGTGGGAAGATGGAAGGTATGCAGGTGTGACCGCGTCATCAAATAATCAGGATGAGTGAGTCCTGGATTGTGGTGAGTCCTGGACACTAGGCGCCGAATGCTTATAGAATCCTGAGCTAAATACCTTGAAGCAACCTTGGTAGTCTAGAGGCTAAACTGTCCATACTTGTAAGGGGAACTCCTGGTGCGCCATATACCCTCACTCTACTTTTTCCTTTTTCGGTCTCTTTCCCTTCTCCGTTCCCTTCCTTTCTCTGTACATATACTGGGTGCATTGCATTCACCTCTCTCACCAAATCCCATCTCTCTACCTACTGTACTTATAGTGCTACGATACAAGGTTCTATCTCGCTGTTTCCTGCATTTTGCAGTTACATCGCCGATTTTCTCACCCGCCTCCGCACGACGATGACCGTCGAGAACCACTGGAAACAAGTCAAACACACTCACCTCCACTTCCTCATCCACCCTCGCCTCGATCAGCTCGTTTATATTCTCATCTACGAGGTCGCGCGTATCTACTGCGTCCGCGCCAATCAACTCGACGACGTCCTCACCGCTGGCACCGCGCGCTCGCTGTCAACATGGCAGACCGGATACAAGCAGCGATGGGAGGAGCTGTCGAAAAAGCCGCTCGGGACCGCGACGTATACCACCAGCGTGCGCGACTGGACTTGCACCTGTCGTGCGCAGAAATACGACGCGCATGCTTTGTGCAAGCATCTTGTACAGGCGGTCGGGCGGCCTTCTGTGGACTTCTGGGCGGATATCCGGCGTCGGCGCGTCGTGCCGATATACCAGCACCCGGATCTACACGCTAAGGACGATCCGCGGGGACGCTACGTCGACGCCGGGAACGTAACGGATGGGGACGACATGATCTGGAATGGCGACAAGACTGCTCTCGGGAACGGTGCGTGGCGCGGGTTCGCAATGGCGGCAAGTCAGCTCGGGAAGCGGTCTCAGGCTGCTCTGGAGGCGGGGCATAATAGTTCCCATGAAGATGAAGACTCGCGACGCGTCGAGAAGGTGCTTCGGCTCGAGAACGCGTCCGCATCTGCCAATCTGGGCTCGGACGACAGCGCTTCCAGCTCGGCGATGGATGAGGGCGAGGATCTGGAGGAGGAGCGGGAAGACAGGGCGGAGCAGTGCCGTTCACTTGCAAAGACTATGCGCCGATTTGCCGACATGCTGGAAGGACAGGCGGACCTGGGCGCGGATATCTGGATGCGAGGTGTACTGGGCCGGGGCGTCGGAAAAGATGTTGCGCTGCTCGTCGAGGACGTCGACAGATCGGAGAGCTCGCACCGGAAGCGGGATGGAACATGGGCGCGGGGTAAAGGCCGAGAAGAGAAGCGGCGCGTCCAGAATACCATGGGGTACCTCGGGGCCTCCAATGCTGCATTGTAAAAAAACAATGAATATTTATTTTGTCTATTTTACAGCTGCATACCCGAGTATTAACTAACCTGCAGTGGGGCGGGCATAATTAATGTGGCCCGACTCGGACTCGAACGCTCGACCCGTCACGTGTTTCCGGAAGTTGCTGGTCGCGTTGCTTTTGGTAGGCAAATTCGAGTTTTTCGGAGTTTTTTGAGCTTTTTGGCAGGATTTGAGGATGCAGAGGGCCTTGAGAGGTGTTGGAGGGTTGTGGAGGGTTGCCTGGAGGTGGTGAGACCAGCTAGAAAGTGCTGTGAGGGGGGGGAAAGCCCGGGAGGGGGGGGGGGAGGGGGAGAAAAGGGTGGGAAAAAACTCTTCCAAACTCGGCCAAGGGCCTGTTGTGCACAGACCAAGGGGGGTCACATGATCTAAAACATTGCCAGGAAAGCTAGTTCTAGCTCCATGTTCTCTGCTTTGCTATTTCCAGGCCAGTAATACACTTGGTGAATGTACCAGAGAGATATTTTCAGGGTTGAGCCAGGGATGATTTAAAATTGCCAGTTATGACAAGCGATTGGAGTTACTGAATTATTTACCAAGTGGTGTAGCGGGTGAGCCACGAGGCAACACTGTGCAATTATTATTACAATCTTAGTTTTCTGGCTTGTTCCATTTTTTTTCCATTTTTCTTGCTGAAAGGCTCGGGATGAGGCTGTCTTGAACAAGAGGCCCCTCTGGTTATGGTACACAGCAATTTCACTTCCCGTCGGGCTGTTTTAATTTCTTAGATTGCTTTTTTCCCCCTCCTGCGCAACACCACTGCAAATTGAAATACTGCCGCAATTGCTGCCCAAAATCCGTGGTGCATGGCAGGATTTGGAGTAAAATAAATCTGTAATACATATACACCATTTCACAGAAATAATTTCCCAGCAAAGACTGGTTTTTTTTCCTAGTGTTATCTACAGCGGTAAACTCAAGAAACTTTGGCGGCTTGAATTTACATAAAAAATGCTCCCAAAAAAGGAAGAAAAAAAGAAACAAACAATGGCTACTTTATTAAGAGATCAAACCTGAGCAAGCCTTGATCTGTTGCTGCTTGTGTGGTATGTGTGGCAGCCACGCAAATAATGAGAACACAATTTCCAATGATATGAGGGACTTCAAGCATGAAGTAAGTACTGCTGAAGGACCGGGGGAAACGTCGGCGGACAGGGGTTTGTTCAAGGTAGTGTGTTCAAGGTAGTCAAGGCAGCCGTCCGTCTGCCACCCGTCCGCCGACCATCGGCCGACATCCGCCAAAGAGCGGCCGCTGAAAAAGTGCAGGTTTTTTCCTTATCCAAAAGTCCACATTTTCCCCACCTTTTTCTGCACCAAAAAATCTGACCTTTTTTTGGTTTATTTTTTCCACATAAATTCAGGCCCTAAAATCCAGGATTTAAGTTCATAAAAATTTACTAGCTTTAGCATTGATTATACTCTACATATATGTGAACCAAAAATTGATGGATTTTTGGCAGAAGATCATTTGTTGTAATTTTAGTCAGATTTCTATCCCACCAAAAGTACCCAGAAAAGTCCCAGAATTTTTGGACACAAAAAATTATTGCTTTTAGGCTACTCTTTTGGCTACCAAAAAACTCCAAAAAATCACCTCTTATCTTTTTGAATTGCTGCAGTGCTAGTATAATCAACTCACTTGCCCTGGCCTGCTTGTTCTCCATCTAGGGTTCACACTTCCCTCTGCTTCATGCACTCCGCGCTCTGATCAATTCCGCCTCCGATTCCTCTGATTATTCCTTCAGAATGTATCTTGCCATATTTGCCATTTCAACTCCGACTTCTCCGACAAACTTCGAAATCCTCCGCCTTCTCTGATGTTCCAACTTCTCCCCGCTTTTTTTTGGCGTGCACATCCACATAGTTAAAACACACCACTGCACTCACCTAGTGTCATACGGGAAACTTTGAGTCTCCCCCTGTCCCTAGGGCATGGTAGCAAAAGGTGGGCTGGGTTAATCCTCGGAGAGGCCTACTGCAGCAACACTGGGTGTGTAAAGAAGAAGATCAGCCACCCATCAATATCCCATGCACGGGAACGTGTTCACTCCGTATTCCAATTGATTTGGCCTCTGCTTTCTCTGATAATTCTGTCGGAACACACCCCAGTCCATCCTCATCTCCCTTTTCCCTTTCCATACACCATTTTTGCCATTTCTCTCCTCCGTCTTCTTTGGCCTTTCTTTTCTTCAGCATGCACACCTACGTGGTTGAAACACACCACCGCAACCGCCTTTGATTGAGTTTGCGGGAACCCAGTAGAGTGAGCTGCACCTATGTCACGGACTTGCCCTGACACCTGTCCCCCGGTCACGTGCCTAAGCCCAATACCCAAACCCCGGGAGTCAGTACCACACCCCTACCTCCTCCCTGTTCCCCCTATGTCTATGTCCGTGTCGGCGCTCACGTCCACGTCCCCCTCAACGCTACGTTCGACCCTGACTACCTGATCCTGATGCTCCTTTGTTCCAGACTATATATGGGGACCGGCATCCGCGGTTAGGGCGCCAAAAGATCTGTCCATCACATCAAGCTTCTCACCCGCCACATGCAGCCCAGATTTCGCCGAACATCTTTTCGTTGCCATCCCGCAGCTATCCAGAGTAGAGTTTGTGCCCAATAGTTCCCTTTTTTAGTACACCTTGTCCTCTACGGGACCGATTTAAAATTTTAGTACATACAAGATGCCGGAAAATTCCGTAGCGGTTAAAACACCTCAGAGGGGGGAATCTCTCCAAGCATCCCCTTGTATTCATGGTTCATATACAAGCCATGTCAAAATTCGAGGCATTGCGCAAGGGGCGGAGCTCAGAAACGGCACACGAGAATAGGCCATCAAAGCACGCGACAAGCGTGATCAGACGCGCTTTCCATCGCACGTTGTTTACCGCCCCACGCTCCGGCACCAATTCTGAGGCAGGTGAGTGTCTCCCTCAGCCCATGGACTCCAGAACACGTCTATTGACCTCTATCTTTGCAAAACACAGGTCCCTGACGTGCTCACCCAAACACCCGCCACCCCCAGCCTATCGGGACGTTAATGGGCGACAGCAAGCGCTCGGGGCGTAGGCCAAAAAGCCTCTCCCAGAGCAGGAAAGCTGCGATTCGGCAAAATCTCCTCCGGGGACCTAGCAACAAAGCCAATACCTCCCAGCCTCCCATCCCTGCCGCCCCGCCCAAATCTGTCGCTCCCGCATGCAAAAAACGCCCTAAACCCATGGACTACACGACGTTGAAGCGCAAGTACCACAACAAGTCGCGAGAATGCCAGCGGCTCAATGCGAAATTGAAGAACATCGAGCAAAGGGAGATAGTGGCGCGTACAGCGATGGAATTCCAGCGAAAGCGGGCGGAGGTGGCAGAGGCGCGGTTGAAGAACACGCTCGGCGAGCTAGAGAGAGCGAAGGCACGCTTACTTGCCGACTACGAGGATTCTATCCATGTCGGCCATATACATCGGGAGGAGCGCAAGATCTTCCGAAAGCAGCTGCGCAGCTTGGAGAGCAAGTTACGGCATGTCGAGCAATCAAGGGAGACGATTCGGCGTGGCTCTAGAGCGCGAAATGCGAGACGCGTATTCCGCGATAAGACGGGCCATGCGTATTCTGCGGGATACCGCCAGATGGCGCGCGAGCTCGTCATTGCGGGATGTGTGCGTTCGAAGGTCGGGAAGATCGTTTCGCGGATTGCTGCCGCAATGGGGGTGGAGGTGAGACCAATGAGCGAGCGGACAGCAGGGCGGGCAATGCTGGAAGGTGGTGTTGCGAGCAATATGCAGAAGGCTTATGAATGGAGTAAGGCCGGCAGTAAGTGCTAGTTGTTAGGCATGGCGGAAGCTTACCAAGATCCAAGGTATCACGCTCAGCGCCAATAGCACCTTGCACCGAAAGCAGAACTTTGAAGGGCGCCATACCGCCCATCGGGTCGCTGACTACGCATCGGGGTCCCTCTGGGTCGATCCAAATTCGGTCCCCCGCATTCGGATGGTCTGTCTAGCGGCAACAGACGACCACACGGCGGCAGGGTCGGTGAATGGGTGGAAAGGGAATGTTCAAGACGATGCTGATTTGCTCGCGCGCTCGCCCCTCGGACGTATTCTCAATCAGCGCTTTACGCCCAGCGACTTTCTGGCAGCGGCCAAGGCAAGGGGCGTCCACTCGCGCTTGCGCGAAGATCAACTGTCAGGGTTGGCCCGTGAGATTTTGCCTTTTTGGGTAGCCGAGCAATGGGCAGTTGGACCCCAGCAACGACGGTGAGCGCTCCGCAACTTGGAGAAATGGTTGAGAGGAGTCTCTCCGACTACCCCGTAAGTCTTTGGGCAGTTTGAGTGGCCTTTGCCTTGCACTGAAGCTGTTTACAGTGACCCCATTAGGCAAAATCTCACGGGCCAAGTCTGACAGTGGATCTGTCGGCAAGCGCGGCTGGTTGCCCCCTGGGCCAAGGGCATGAATGGCGACCATGCCAATAATGAGAAGGCGACTGCGGCGGGAATTCGGGAATGGAAAACGGAGGATGCGATTCGCAAACTCGGAGAGCGGAATCTCGCGACCCCGCGAACGAGCGAGAAGCGCGCGGAAGAGCTCGTCGTCTACCTGGCGTCGTGGAATCTCCAGAAGATTACCGCTGTTGGTGGATGGGACGCGTGGAATGCGCTATCGGAGCTGGAGCAAGCTGAACGTGATTGCAAGATGCTGGACCAAATTCTGCTGGACCTCGGGCAGGTGGAGTACGATGCATTGAAGGAGAGCAAACAAAGGGAGATTTCAAGCTTCATCTGGGCGGGCTGTTGCATGCATAAGGACATGAACAGCTTCAAGGGAGGGAATACGGAGATGATTGCGGCGTGGACGAAGCTGGGCGTACCAGGTCCAATTCCGCTTGCCAACAAACAGAACGCACAATTGCTACACAAGCTCTTCAGCGGCGGCACAATCGACTACGATAGCCTTACCGAGGTCGAACGGAATGCGCTGGATAACACGACGGCGGGCGGCAAGAAGGCGATGGAGTTAGCGGGGAAGATCCTTGAGAACAAGGACGAGAAGCTCGGTCAGGCCGACGTCCATGTCGCCGAAGTTCGGATACCGCTTCGCAGACACCAGCAACAATCGCTTTGGAAGCTTCGCATGGTCGTATCGAAGCTGGAGCAATATCGCAAGTTTGTTGACGACATCGCGTACGCCAAAGCCACCGTTATCGGACACACCAACATCGAGAAGAATCTTGCCAGCCACCTCAGGCACTCACTTATTTGCCAAACATATGGGCTCGGAGCTGGGAAGGTTTGCAAACCTCCAGGCCAGCCCAAATTGGGATGGGTTTTGATGTTTTGCTTGTAACTTTGCGAGTTTTGAGTTCTAGACTATGGTCTCTGAATGGAAATTGATAAGATGGATAAAATGAAGATAAAATTTATCGTGGGAAAAATGGGACAAAATAGTGATGGGAGCTCTGATGTGGGGGACGCGCTTGGTTAGGGTTAGGGTTAGGGTTAGGGTTAGGTCAGGATTAGGTTAGGTTAGGTCAGGATTAGGTTTAGTTAGGGTTAGGATTAAGTTAGGGGTTTGTTAGGGTTCGAATTAGGTTAGTAGGGACGTAGAAAGGAAAGTGTGATAGGGAGTGATGAGGTCATGAACAGGGTTAGCTGAGGGCACCATTAGAAAGCCAGACCTCAAAAACCCCTATACCCACTTTTACATAGGCCTATATGCCATCACAATAAATACAAATTAATAGCGCACGTCCTGGCACCTCTAGGGGCCATATCCCAAATTAGTCCCCAGGCCCCAAAGCTCAAGGTTTGCAAACATTCCCAGCTCCAAGCCCATATGTTTTCCAAATGCATTGAGTGCATTTGCTGTGCCAGCGCTCTCCCGCGACCCTGCAACCGTCACTGAGCTTTGTGCAATGGTGCTCTACATGAACACCATCTCATACCCATACTCCAAGCTCTCGCGCGGTCCGGACGCTGACGGCAATGCACAGAATATTCTCGATCTCGGCCCGCTACACGCCAACGTCCAGCGCCTTGTCCGTCGTATCCTCGACGAGCCGGATCTGCTTTTTGGTGACAACATCTCTGCAAAGGCGGTCACTCTGGATGGTGCCGACTGGCACAACACCGACGCTGTCAACGCTGTCCTCGCACTTGCGCCCAAGCTCCCTCACCTCAAAGAGATCACCATGGCGTTCTTCCGCGGCTCCCTTGCGACATGGACGCGATTTGCGTCTGAATTTGCGCCAGGCAGTCCCATCGACTCGATGACGGCGGTCGAGAGATCGCTCACATGGATGCCGACAACAAACGACGTGAACGAGGGCTTACTGGGGCGTTATCGTGTCATGCTGCGGGGCAAGCCGACGATGTCCCTGCACCAGTTCAATGCCCAAGCAATGTTCTCGTTCAACGATACCATCCTGTTCATGAACGCGTTATTCTCCCCCGAAGATCACATCTTCATCATGCGCGAGGCGCGTCGGATCGATGAGAGTGGGCTGGAGAAGACGCGGAAGAAGGCGCAGAGAGACCTGCGGGCACGGCTGGTGGAGATTAACAAGGTGTGCGAGGTTGAGCAGCAGAAGCGGCGGGAAGAAACCCGTGCACGCATGGACGCCACGATCCTGATTCGACGCGTCGACTTGGACACGCCGCCACCTGGGAAGCGGAAGTGGATCGGGGACCTCATCACGCCTCAGCTGGCGGCGCTGCGATATCGGGGTATGAAGCTCCCTGCAACGTCGCAGATGAATGTCGAGAAGAAGCTGGAGACATTGAAAGAGTGGTTGGAGAAGTATGCGGAGGTACTGGAAAAGCGGAAACTTCCATATGGGAGCCATATCGACGGCTGCGGTGCCCGAGGATGAGGAGGATGTTGAGATGGAGGCCGCCGAACTCTAATTCACCATAAATATTGCAGATTTCGAGTAAATATTAGAGTCTAGCTAATTGTTTGTAGTTGACCTTTCCTATGTATCTCATGTAGCTCTAATATGCATTTCTGGCATGATTCAACCAGGAATCGTGGCAAGTTGAGCCTCGGACAAGATTGTTGGTGGCGGTGCGTGTCCCATCACCCCGATAAAATATCACGTCTGCCGGTCCCCACTATATAAAGCCCGAGTAGATGCCCGAGTACCCTTAGGTCTAGATCGGCTTAATCCGAGGACACTGCTTGTCTACCTTGTTGCTACCCTTTGCCCTATCATGCAAGCCCATCTATCACTAGTTGATGGACACCATCAACCTATCAACAACCTCGTTGCTGACAACCAAGTACTCTATGGGAAACATTGAGTCCGTCCCAAGGCCACGGTAGTAAAACGCATGCTGGAGTAATCCTTGGAGAGGCCCACCGCAACATTGCCAGGTGTGTGTGTGAAGAAGACCCGGGGAGTTTTCACCTTCAAATAGGGGAGTTCACAGTAGGGCGTTTAAAATCTGGGCAAGACGTTGAGCAAGAATCCGAGCAGCAAATAAATATATTCGTTGTTTATTCTTTGCCCAAATCTTGTTCGGGGGTGTTCACGCTAGAGTAATTTTAAATACTGTCATCGGGCGGATCTGCCTCCGTTGCCATCTTATCTCCCGACCACCAACTGGTCATTTTCCCTTCTCCTGCTCGCTGCCATGCCCCGCCAAACCGAACGTCAGCAGGAGAGTGATGAGATACTTGAGCTCATTGCAATTCTCAAAGTATTGGAGGCAGCCCGAGAAGAAGACGAACCTCCACTCCCCGATGACGGAAATGGTGATGACGAGGATGCGGAGCGGCCATTGTCGGAGCTTCTCATGCTGGGCCTCATTTCGCTGCATGGGCAACGCTACCTCAATGAGCGGCGCCACATTCCCAAGGGCAATGTCCTCACTGTCCTCCTCGGCGACTGGAAACACAACTTCCCCGATTTCTTTCGATCTTATCTACGTGTAACCCCCACCACGTTCGACGCGCTTATCCATGCCATCGAGGACGACCCCATATTCCATAACAACTCGGATACAGCCGACCAGCTGCCCGTTGACGTTCAACTCGCTGTCGCCCTCTATCGTTTCAGCCACTACGGGAACGGTGTCAGTGTACGAAAGGTTGGGCTACAGCTTGGGCTTGGATTTGGGACTGTGGTGAAGTCAACACGCCGTGTAATCGCTGCACTTTGTCGCGACCGGGTTCGAAAGGCGGCCATCCGCTGGCCCTCAGACGAGGAGAAGGAGATCGCAAAGCAGTGGGTGGAAGAGAAGTCCTGTCCTGCCTGGCGCGATGGCTGGCTTATGGTCGATGGGACCCTGGTACCACTCTACGCACGTCCGGCCCATTTCGGAAACAATTGGTACGATCGCAAATCAAACTACTCTCTGAACGTCCAGGTATGAATTTGCTCCTTGCAGTTTTTTTTTTTTTTTTGATGCAATCTCCAGCTTATCACAACCCCCGACCTGCGCATAATCGATTATGGGATCGGGCTCCCGGGGAGCCAACACGACTCAACTGCATGGAAGAAGACTCGGCTTCCAAACGAGTTTATCGTCTTGCTACCGAACGGCGAATGGATTTGGGCAGACTCTGCCTATCCCCTTCAGTTTTGGTTGATGGCGCCATATAAAGCGTGAGTTAAAAAAAAACATCCAGTTCACTTGCTAACGGTATACAACAGCCCTATGAAGTTCCTAGACGGCAACGATCTCTTCAACTATTATGTTGCGAATGTCCGCGTCCGTTCCGAACACGCCGTTGGCTATTTGAAGGGCCGCTTCTCCTTCTTCTACGAGGTCTGCGGATCCGGATAGATGACCAGGACTCGATTGGCTTTGCTACCTATTGGGTAATTGCCTGCATGGTTGTTCACAACTTTGCAATGGTGCACGAACGGGACATCAACATGGACACTGACACATTCTTTCTTGAAGGACTACAGGTGGTGCAGTCGGAGAGGGAACAGGCTGAGCAACTTGATGCAGATGCTTGAGATGTAGAGCTCGAGATCGCGGAGGAGCGGCGGACGGAGATCAAGCAGCAGCTCTTCGAGTACTTGGATGCACAAGCAAGTAACGAGCATGCGGAGTAGATTATCGTAGCTCCTACATGTCCGTATTCGATGCCGCGCCAAAATCAAATGGGCGCTCCCAACCACCGAATGTGTCCGCCTTCGCCTCCGCTTGCGCCTTTGCCTGGATCTCGGCCAACTTTAGTTGACGCTGAAACTCCCGCTCACGCTCCTCGGCCTGGAACTTGAGCTTTTCCATCTCCCCAGCCTGGCGCTTGCGCTCCATCTCCCGCTCATGCTGGAATCGCGCATTCATTGTGTGCCTCTTCGTCTCCCGTTCCTCAGCAAGTAGCCCCGCCAGCCCTTCCATAACGGACTTTCGTTTGGTGCTTGGCGCGTTGCTGCTACCGCTGACCTTGGACGACGTGTTGGTGACGGGTTTAGTCGCGGCTTTTGGTGGTGCAGGCTTGGCGGTCTGCTTTGCGGCTGGTACGGGTTGGTTTTTGGCGGGTGCGGGGCTGGCCGACGCGGACTTGGGAAGGACGACGACGTCGGTGTCAGCGTCGGGATCTTCCTCCATCTCCCGACGCTCTTCTTCGTCAAATTGGCTCTCGGGCGGTGGTCCGTCGGATTGCGATGCAATCTCGTCAACCTAGAGTACAGTGTAAGGCTCGGGTCAAGTAGAAACCACTGCGACGCACGTCTGACTGTATCGTCCGGCCCACCATCGCGTCTAGATTGTCGTCGAGAGATGTGGTGCTGTTTGAGCAGAAGCGTGTCGGCGACCGGGCTTCCGCATGAGACGCGCCATACGAAGAAACCACGGCTGCGTGTCGAGAACCCCTTCTGTAGTGTGTGTTAGCAAGGATACAATGTATAGGGCACTGCGACGCACCGAGCAGATTTGAGTAATAGCCATTGAGCTCATCCTCCCGCCCCGTCTCCACCAGTCCAGCACCGGTCTCCCCGGCGCTTGAGGGTCGCAGAAGTGAGTTCCCCCATCCTAGAGTCGCATTCAGGGCCGAGGCCTGGATGAAAAGGTTTACTACGCACCGTTTGAGCCGCCCCTTCACCGACCCGACCAGCTTCTTTGGCTCCACGTTCTTCCAACGCAGTCAAGCGTGAGGGTCTTTTCAATGACCTGGATTATGTGGTGTGTCTTCGTTGCGCCCGTTTGGTGCCCCGCGTTCGCACCGTCCCCCTTCGTGAAGCCGAGGGCAATGCGGCGCGCTTCGTTTTCCTCAATGGCCGAGAGGATCTTCTCGCTGAGCTCGGGCTCCGTTTTCCAGCTGAGGTGCGCGTCAGTTCTGGTGTGAGTGCCAGAGAAGCACTCACGGAACCTCCGTTATGCCCTCGGTGGATTCCTCGGTGTCCGCATCTTTTGCAGCCTTCTTCGGCTTCTTCGCGCCCGGACCGGGGGTGGACAACTTGCCGCCATTGCCGGTCGGCGCCTTGTTCTTCGCGCCCGGAGGTCGGCCGCGTTTCTTTTTGGGTGGTTCCGTGGCTTGGGTGGTTGGTGCAGTCGGGACCAGGGCTCGGAGGCGCGCAATTTCGGCCTGCATGGCCTCCTTTGAGGGCCCGTCGTCGTCGGACATGTAAAATTTTGCCGCGGCTGTCACTCTGAGCACCGCATTTGATGCCCAGGTGGGCGAATAAAATGTTGTTCGCGAGCAAGATTCGCGAACGCCGAATTTCGGCGTTCGAAGATCGTTCAAGATGAAATATTCATTTTAAATGTTTTACTCATCGTCTTGCCCAGGTTTTAAACGCCCTACTGTGAACTCCCCTAATGGCTCTCCCTGCTTTTCTTCTGATTTTTTGTGGTTGCTCCGTTTCCGCCTCCGCTTTCACTGCTACTCTGCTCCGCCACTTTCCGTCAATATTCCATGCACTCTTGAGGCCTGCCGTCCCTCTTTGGTGCATTGGAGCTTGCGGAGGTGTGGAGTGACCTCCAACGTGTCAGAGTATCTCCGCCGTACATCTGGAGATTTGCAGGCATGCATTTTGGACCATACCTGTGTATTACGCTTTCTGCACTGGAGCGGAAATATTTGGACTTGTTCACCTTAAGATCTTGGGGTCCCGGAACTCATTTCTGGTTGTGGTGAACTCGTCATTTCCACTGCTTCAGTTGCAACTGCTCCAGTCAGGACTGTCATTCCTTCCAGTCCACAATGTTTGGAATCCCCTCATTCCGACGTCCTCCAAAGTCATTCCGCTTCCTCCATCCAACTTTACCAATCTCCAATCAAAATTTGCGCACAATGTGGCTCTTTGTCACACCTAAAGTTCCCACATCTCCCCACTAATTAGTGGGGGTAGGGGGGGGGGGTACCCCCACTAACTAGTGGGGATTTTTTTGGTTTCGGTATGGCGGCGTAAAGGGCTGCTTAAATGCAGCCCTTTACCGCTGGACTCAGCGGGGCGGCTGGGGAGGTGACGGGGTGTTACCCGTCGCCTGATGCCCGCTGTCCGCGGTGACACCGACCTCCGGCGACGTCCCGGACATCGCGTCGGCGCCGCCGCGATGGTCGTCGTCGCTGTTGGCCATGGTGGGGACACTGTAGGTAGTGTAGATAGGTGATTCCGGGCTCAAAAAATACAGAAAAATTACAGCGAGCTCAGAATGATAAAATGGAATTGATGGCATTGTTCGGGCATGGCGGGCACCTCGGGATTGCCTAAAAAGGCAAGAAAACGAAAACGTTGCGCAGTGAGTGGGGGAACCCACGGGTACAAGCGGCACAATCTAACTCGCACGCGTTCGGGAGATATTTGCGGAATACCAAAACTGAGTCCTGGACTCGAAAACATTTTGTGTCTAATTTCGCAAATGTAAAACAGAGGAAATGTAGCTACATGAAATACGTTCACGTTCCCTGAATACTGGCCCGAACGCGTCAGTGGTCGGAGAGCTAGAGACTCGACACTGATCAGCACTTTCCAAGGGTCCTACCCGGCCGGCCCAAAAACTCGATTTCCGAATTTCGCTTGCTCCAAACAGAAAAGTTGGAGGTACGTGTATTCTAAGGCCGTCCGCGGAGTCTTACTCGTCTCAGGCCACTCAGCACCGAGATATTCAGCTATCTCTGCTGGTGGCATCCAGGAGTCAGCGGACACCAGCATCCAGGACTCATGTGCAAAACAGAAAGCATGATCAGTTGCATAGACATACATTACATAGCGGCATAGAGCATATGGAGTATAACAGAGGGAGGCAGCTCAACTATTCAGCTTCGGTGGTGGTAACTTCAACATCAGAGTTGGCAGCGACGCGGCGGATGGCGCTTGCCATTCCGGTTCCCCGGCTCGGGTTCTTGCCAGCATTTGTCCGCTTCGGACGTCCGCTCTCCGCTGCCTTCTTCTTCTGCTTTTCCGCCGCCTGGTCTCCTGCAGTTGCCTTCCCCTTCTTCACCTTCTTGGCTGCAGCCGGATTCCCATCCCCACTCGCTTTCCGCTTACCCGTCCTTGCCTGCTTCTCCATGGCCAAATTCTCCTTTCCTGCTTCCTGATCGCTGTCGGAGTCGTCCGAGTCGTCAGAGTCGGAATCCACAATATCCTTGGAAAAGCGTCTTGCGTCCGGAGGCCTTGTGCGCGCCGCCCTTGTCCGCCCTCGTCTTCCTTTTTGTTGGCGGGTGCTTCTCCTTGAACTCCTCCAGCTCCTTGCCATGCATGAAGACCCACCGGCATTGCTGCTCGCGCCACGCCGTGCAAGTCTCGTGCAGGCGAGAGATTGTGGTGATGTTGCTGGGGTTGCGGATGTATTTGTCGTCGTCGTACAGGACGGGGTTCTCGACCTTGACGCTGTATTTTGCCATGGTCTGAGGGAAGTTGCTGTAGTTGAGTTGTGGGTTCTTCTTCCCAGTAAGCTTGGCTGGAAAGGGTGATGAGTCCCGGATTCCTGAGTCCTGGATGCAACGCACCAAGCCCTTCACTGATGTGCTCGCGGATGATCTTGCGCACGGCCTCCGGGTCACTCGGCAGCTTATAACCTGAGCGCCTAAGTCAGCTCCGGCCAGAAACAAGAAGAACACGGCTCACTTTGGGTTCGGCTTGTGGTGGCCCAATTGTGAAAGCGGTTTGCGAACTCAACACTCGTCATACCAGGTTTCAGCCCCTCCAGACAGAAGCGCTCGGCCCCGCCGGTGGCGAACTGGTACGGGATGCCGCTGTCGTTGATGTCACCGGGGCTCATGGTGAAGAAAACGACAGCCCCAGTGCGGTACTCGAGCTCCCTTGCCTGGAGGGGCTTGAGGCACAGAATGAAGAGGGGGGTAGGGGCGTACCGCTTTTTCAAATGCGCGGCAGGTCTGCAGGCAGTCGGCTGTGTTCGACCCATTGCTCGGCCTGATATTCTTTGCCTCTGCCTCCTTCCTCTCCAGGTTGGCCGCCGCCAGGTCTGAGGCATGCTCCTCCCCGATGAGGTCTCGAACTTTCTTGAGCCCTGCCGCGGCGAGCTCGCCCTGAACTTGCTTTTGGGCAGAAACAAAATTCAGGATGAGTCCTGGATGCCCGGGCAGAAATCAACAAGTGCACTCACCCTGCTCCCGCATGAGTTCTCCCCGGTAGAGATTCCACATATTGGGACCAAAGTCCTCCCCACAATCCTGCGTGAAGTGCTTGCCCCCGCAAGTGCGACACACAAGATGCTGGGACGCGCACCCTTGAACCCAGACAGCGAAATCGGGAGCATAGTTGCGCCGATACGCAGAGTCGTGGGCAAGGAAGAAGGAGAGCATGGGTCGGAGACGGTAGGTTTTGTTGTTGTAGGTGACGGCACAGAAGGTGGACGGCAGCCATGGGGCCGGACAGGGCGAGTTTCCGATCGGAGGGTCGGAGGGGTCCATCGAGTCAAGTAACAAGGGGGAGGGGCAGAAATCAGGCAACTGGAGGTCCAAACACGCAAGTCCACGTCACTTCACTCGAACCGCCAAACTACTGTTCACAGACAATAGCGATCACAGAGAGGTCCTAGTCAACCGGCGAACTAAGGCCAGGGGTTGGACTTCAGGAAGACTTGGGCGGTGAAGGAGGGGTGGGGCAAGCGGGAGTGTATCCAGTGCAAGCTTCTGAAGCTCCACACCAAGCACAGAAACCCGAGGAGCGAGAATGGCGTGGGGGGAGGAGGAGCAGAGAGCTCAACTCGAGAGATAAGGCCAGATAAGGCCCAGGAACGAGAGGTGGGGGTAGTGTGGGGTCGGGAGAGACAGGGAAAGGGCCCAGGGAGGCCAGAGAGGTTGGGGGAAGAGAGGAATAGGCGGGGGGAAGGGGTGGCACACTGGTGTTGTGGCAGACTGGGTGTGGGAAGCGTACTGGGGGTCTGGGACAGTCTCCAGCTGTCCAGGAAGCTTCTCCTACTCTCCAGCCAGGCTCAGGCACGCAGTATGGGACCCAGAGAGAGACTTGTTATGCTGTAAGGGCAACTCCCCAGCTGCTGTATGCTCAGAGCTACACAGACAAGACTGGCAGAGGGATCCAAAGTATATTAGCACTAATACATGTACAGAGGGGCTACTGAGGGCATACCTGGCAGAGGGATCCAAAGATAACAAGTCTAAGGAGCCTCTGCTGCCAGTGATGCCTCGTCTAAGGGCCTGATCACGTGACTGTGCACAGACCAGGTCAGGTGAGCCAAAGAAAGAAACGTAAACCACACCATAAGTACGATAGATAGAGAGACGAGACTTGGGGGTGCGAATGCGTATATGTGCACCCCATATGTGTACAAAGTTAGAGGGTAAACGAATCAGAGGAAAAGGCGTAAATCAACGATGTAACTGCAAAATGCAGGAAACAGCGAGATAGAACCTTGTATCGTAGCACTATAAGTACAGTAGGGAGAGAGATGGAATTTGGTATGAGAGGCGCTTGACATGCACCCAATATATGTACAGAGAGAGGAGGGAAACGGAACAGGGGAAGAGACCGAAAAAGGAAAAAGTAGAGTGAGGGTATATGGCGCACCAGGAGTTCCCCCTTACATCACCCCCCTTCTAGGAAGCGGCGTCCCGACGCTTAGAACGCCAGTTGGTGCTTGCATCTGCAAGGCCCCGGTTGTACCACAGTGTGGCAAAGTCAGCCTCAGAGAGACGTCGGACAGAGCGTTGGTTTGGGCGAGTAGAGTTAGCTCGATACCACTGTTCTTTTCCAGGTGCATTAGGATGCTCCTCATAGAACTTGACAATAAGTGGTTTCGAAGTTGCCCAAGTTTTCAACCGGTTGCCACTCAGCTTCAGTTCTCAGTGTGTTTTTGTACCACACTTTGAACTGCAGCTTGTTGCGATACCACCGGCTGTCAACAATGTCCTCCGTCTCCCACTCTTCCTCGCCGTCCACAATCTCAGGATGAGGAGTGGGAGGTCGTTCCCGACCATGGATCGGGTCCGGCGGGGAGAGCTCGAGTTTGACCACAGGGAACACAGGGTGGGTGCGACCCATCCAAGGAGGAAGCTTGAGGCGATAGGCATGAGTGCCCACAGCACGTTCCCACCTCAAATGGTCCAATCCAAGGATGAGAGAACTTGGATTGGAGTCGTGTCTGGACATTAGAGCTGTCCAGCCACACCTTGTCCCCCGGCTTGTACACCGGTGTGGGGCCATGCCGCTGGTTGTAGAACCGCGCCTGGTCATCCTTGGCCTTGGTGAGCGCTGCACGAGCCTCCTCATCTGCCTTGCGCATGCGGTCCACAAACTCGTCAACACCTTCAACCTTGGCTGGCACAGTACGAGGCTCAAAGCCCATACGAGGATGCTTGCCAGTGTCAAGGAGGAAGGGAGAGTGTTGGGTGGAAACATGGGCCGCATTGTTGTACGCAAACTCGGCAGTGGGGATAAGCTCGTTCCAGTCGTCCTGGCGCTCATTGACAAAGGCACGAAGGTAGATCTCGAGTTCCTGGTTGACACGTTCCGTCTGACCGTCAGATTGTGGGTGGTGTGCTGTAGAAGCGCTTATGGTGATTCCAAGGAGCCGGTACAGCTCCCTGGTGAACTCAGCCACAAACTGCGGACCACGGTCGGAGAGAACGTCGTCAGGCAGACCATGGAGCTTCCAGACGTGTGTGTAAAACAGACGCGCAGCGCCAACGGCATTGATAGTGGTGTGGCAAGGGATGAAGTGGGCTCGTTTACAGAGCCTGCACACAACCACCATAATGTTGTCAAAACCGTTGGCGTCAGGAAGCTCAGGGATAAAGTCCACCGAGACTCGAGACCAGCGCTCCTTCGGCGTCTCAGTAGGCAGCAACTGCCCAACTGGAAGACGACGACGAGGCTTGACCCGTTGGCAGATGTCGCAGGTGCTCGTGTACTGCCCAATGTACCGAGACATCTGCGGCCACCAATAGTTGCGGCTCACCAGCTCCAGAGTCTTGAACCTGCCCTTGTGGCCCGCAACTCTGGAGTCATGATGCTGCTCCACAATGCGCCGGCGCAAGTCCCCAGAAGGAGGAACGTACACCTTGCCCCGGAAGAAGAGCAACCCGTCGCGCTGGTCCCACTCAGCGCTGCGGACAGAACGGTTGCGAGTCTTCTTCAGCTCCTTCACGGCACGTGTAGCTGGCTCGTCGAGCTCGCTGTCGCGGATTGCATCCTTGATGTCGTCCACAATCTCGACTTCTCCACCAGAGACAGAGAGGCTGCTCAGAGCTGCGATGACAAAAGTCTCGGGCTTGAGCAGAATGACGTCCTCGTTGTCTCCAGCCCCGTCATCGTGGTCGGCACGACGGGACAACGCATCCGGCTTGCCCATAGAGCGCCCGGACGGTGGTGGAGAGTGTAGTCAAAACGCGAAAGATAGAGGGACCAGCGAGCTTGCCGACGATTCAGCTTGCGTGCAGTGCGGAAGTACTCCAAGTTCTTGTGGTCGGTCCAGACCTCGACAGAGTGCTGGGCTCCTTCAAGGAAGTGTCGCCACTCCTCAAAGGAACGAATGACGGCCAGCAGCTCCTTGTCGTGGATCTCGTAGTTCCGTTCCACAGGAGACAGGGACTTGGAGTAGAATGCCACCGGGTGCCACTTTTCATCCTCTGCTTGCTGAGACAACACTGCACCCGTTGCAAAGTCGGAGCTGTCACACTCGACTCGGAACGGACGCAGGTCATCGGGCAAGCGGAGAATGGGAGAGGAGGTAATCCGTTGCTTCAGCTCCTTAAAGGCAGCATCTGCGTCAGAAGACCACTCAAAAGCGACATCCTTGCGCGTGAGGTCAAACAAGGGACGAGCAACATGGGAGAACGCTTCGATGAACCGCCTGTAGAAGTTGGTGAAGCCCAGAAAGGCGGACACCTCCTTCTTGTTTGCAGGCGTAGGCCAGTCAGCAACACCTGCGACTTTGACCGGGTCCATCTCAACGTGGTCATGAGAGATAATCACTCCCAGGTACTCGATCCGAGTTTGCTCAAACTCGCACTTGTCCGCCCGCAAGAACAACCGGTATTCGCGCAAACGCTCCAAGACCTTCCTCGTGACCTCGCGGTGTTGCTCCCGCGTTTTGGTATAGATGAGGATGTCATCGAGGTAGACTGCAACAACACCCTCCATGATCAAGTCATGGAAGATATCGTTCATCATGGTCTGGAACGTAGCGGGACTGTTTGTCAAGCCAAAGAACATGACCAATGGCTCGAACAAACCCCGGTTGGTGCGGAAGGCAGCCTTCCATTCGTCGCCCTCACGAATGCGCACGTTGTTGAATCCCCAACGTACGTCAAGTTTCGTGAAGTACCGCGCGCCCTTCAGCCGGTTGATCAGGTCGTTAATCAACGGCAAAGGATAACGGTTTTTGACCGTCATGTTGTTTAGCGCGCGGTAGTCCTGGACAAACCGCAGGCTCCCATCCTTCTTCTTGACAAAGAAGACTGGAGAGGCCATTGGTGACTTGGACGGGCGAATGCGACCGGTGCGCAAGTTCTCAGCAAGGAACTCGTCCAGAGGCTTCTGCTCTGCAGGGGACACGGGGTACACCTTGCAGTTGACAGGTTTTGCATCTGGCACAAGCTCAATTGCGTGATCCCAAGGCTTCCGGTCTGGAAGAACGTCGAACGACTCCTTTGCAAACACATCTTGGAAGTCATAGAAGTGTGCAGGGAGGTCATCCTTGACGCTGCGAGGCGCATTCTTGGCATATGCTTCAGCGAGGCGTTGGGAGACAGTAGACGTGGCGCGGATGAACTCCTTCTCAGGCCAAAGAGAGGTCATGAAAACACGATCCCCATCTTCGACTTGAGAGTTGTCAGGGAACTCATCATCGGAGTCGCAGCCAAAGACACCAGCATCAGAAACACCAGCATCGTCGTCTTCCTGCTCCAGCTCAACCACACGTGGCTCCGGGCCTCGGCAGCAGTCCTTGCGCTTGCGCGCTTTGGCCTGACGTGCCTTTGCGTCAGCTTCGTGCTTGAGACGGAGGTTGCGGAGATCAGTCCTAGCCTCGTTCTTGCACTTGCCACACTTGGAAGGACACCGGGTGAGCTTCAGGTCGCCAGCCTCCCAGTCAATCTCAGGATTGTGCTCCCTCAGCCAACCGTAGCCAAGGATTATGTTCTGCTTTCCAAGGCCGGTTACTGCAAGGATGACACGCTCCGAGTGACCCTTATGACCGAGCACGACCTCCCACGACTTCCTTGATCGAACCAGCTTCGTTGGGAGAACTGTCAACGTTGAAGACTGGAATCGGTCGTTGGAGGGTAGAAGTTGGGATGCCGCGTTCGGTCACGAAGGCTTTATCCACATAGCCAAGACCAGTAGCACCGCAGTCAATCAAGGCAAAGTCAGAGACAATGCGTTGGGTGACTGTGGACTGCAACTCAACGCGAATGCGGAGAGAGGTAGCCGGGTTCACTGCTGCGAGTGTGATGCTGCGAGGCAGCCAGCGTTCCATCCTGGAGAGACGGGGTTGACGAGCCGGCTGCGGTGCAAGCACCACAGGAGCAACAACAGCCTGCTCAGGGACAGAGGTGTCCACAACCGGGTCCGTGTCCAAAGACAGGAGAGGAGCAAACCGGTTGGTTGAAGCAAGGCGTGTTGTGCGTGGTAAAACACGCTCAGGAACCGGGAGAGGGGCAGCAGGGGGGGGCCGCTGCAGGCAGCAGCAGGCGCAGAGAGGGGTGGCGTGTCCGGCACCGAGGGCAGAACCGTCGAATCCGTCCGAGTCAGTTCGTGAGTTACGGCTGTACTGCTCGCAACAGAACCAAAACTCCGTCAGCTCCTCCATGAAGAGTGCGCTGTCCCAGGGACCAAAGTCCTCCCCACAATCCTGCGTGAAGTGCTTGCCCCCGCAAGTGCGACACACAAGATGCTGGGACGCGCACCCTTGAACCCAGACAGCGAAATCGGGAGCATAGTTGCGCCGATACGCAGAGTCGTGGGCAAGGAAGAAGGAGAGCATGGGTCGGAGACGGTAGGTTTTGTTGTTGTAGGTGACGGCATAGAAGGTGGACGGCAGCCATGGGGCCGGACAGGGCGAAGTTTCCGATCGGAGGGTCGGAGGGGTCCATCGAGTCAAGTAACAAGGGGGAGGGGCAGAAATCAGGCAACTGGAGGTCCAAACACGCAAGTCCACGTCACTTCACTCGAACCGCCAAACTACTGTTCACAGACAATAGCGATCACAGAGAGGTCCTAGTCAACCGGCGAACTAAGGCCAGGGGTTGGACTTCAGGAAGACTTGGGCGGTGAAGGAGGGGTGGGGCAAGCGGGAGTGTATCCAGTGCAAGCTTCTGAAGCTCCACACCAAGCACAGAAACCCGAGGAGCGAGAATGGCGTGGGGGGGAGGAGGAGCAGAGAGCTCAACTCGAGAGATAAGGCCAGATAAGGCCCAGGAACGAGAGGTGGGGGTAGTGTGGGGGTCGGGAGAGACAGGGAAAGGGCCCAGGGAGGCCAGAGAGGTTGGGGGAAGAGAGGAATAGGCGGGGGGAAGGGGTGGCACACTGGTGTTGTGGCAGACTGGGTGTGGGAAGCGTACTGGGGGTCTGGGACAGTCTCCAGCTGTCCAGGAAGCTTCTCCTACTCTCCAGCCAGGCTCAGGCACGCAGTATGGGACCCAGAGAGAGACTTGTTATGCTGTAAGGGCAACTCCCCAGCTGCTGTATGCTCAGAGCTACACAGACAAGACTGGCAGAGGGATCCAAAGTATATTAGCACTAATACATGTACAGAGGGCTACTGAGGGCATACCTGGCAGAGGGATCCAAAGATAACAAGTCTAAGGAGCCTCTGCTGCCAGTGATGCCTCGTCTAAGGGCCTGATCACGTGACTGTGCACAGACCAGGTCAGGTGAGCCAAAGAAAGAAACGTAAACCACACCATAAGTACGATAGATAGAGAGACGAGACTTGGGGTGCGAATGCGTATATGTGCACCCCATATGTGTACAAAGTTAGAGGGTAAACGAATCAGAGGAAAAGGCGTAAATCAACGATGTAACTGCAAAATGCAGGAAACAGCGAGATAGAACCTTGTATCGTAGCACTATAAGTACAGTAGGGAGAGAGATGGAATTTGGTATGAGAGGCGCTTGACATGCACCCAATATATGTACAGAGAGAGGAGGGAAACGGAACAGGGGAAGAGACCGAAAAAGGAAAAAGTAGAGTGAGGGTATATGGCGCACCAGGAGTTCCCCTTACATCACCCCCCTTCTAGGAAGCGGCGTCCCGACGCTTAGAACGCCAGTTGGTGCTTGCATCTGCAAGGCCCCGGTTGTACCACAGTGTGGCAAAGTCAGCCTCAGAGAGACGTCAGACAGAGCGTTGGTTTGGGCGAGTAGAGTTAGCTCGATACCACTGTTCTTTTCCAGGTGCATTAGGATGCTCCTCATAGAACTTGACAATAAGTGGTTTCGAGTTGCCCAAGTTTTCAACCGGTTGCCACTCAGCTTCAGTTCTCAGTGTGTTTTTGTACCACACTTTGAACTGCAGCTTGTTGCGATACCACCGGCTGTCAACAATGTCCTCCGTCTCCCACTCTTCCTCGCCGTCCACAATCTCAGGATGAGGAGTGGGAGGTCGTTCCCGACCATGGATCGGGTCCGGCGGGGAGAGCTCGAGTTTGACCACAGGGAACACAGGGTGGGTGCGACCCATCCAAGGAGGAAGCTTGAGGCGATAGGCATGAGTGCCCACAGCACGTTCCACCTCAAATGGTCCAATCCAAGGATGAGAGAACTTGGATTGGAGTCGTGTCTGGACATTAGAGCTGTCCAGCCACACCTTGTCCCCCGGCTTGTACACCGGTGTGGGGCCATGCCGCTGGTTGTAGAACCGCGCCTGGTCATCCTTGGCCTTGGTGAGCGCTGCACGAGCCTCCTCATCTGCCTTGCGCATGCGGTCCACAAACTTCGTCAACACCTTCAACCTTGGCTGGCACAGTACGAGGCTCAAAGCCCATACGAGGATGCTTGCCAGTGTCAAGGAGGAAGGGAGAGTGTTGGGTGGAAACATGGGCCGCATTGTTGTACGCAAACTCGGCAGTGGGGATAAGCTCGTTCCAGTCGTCCTGGCGCTCATTGACAAAGGCACGAAGGTAGATCTCGAGTTCCTGGTTGACACGTTCCGTCTGACCGTCAGATTGTGGGTGGTGTGCTGTAGAAGCGCTTATGGTGATTCCAAGGAGCCGGTACAGCTCCCTGGTGAACTCAGCCACAAACTGCGGACCACGGTCGGAGAGAACGTCGTCAGGCAGACCATGGAGCTTCCAGACGTGTGTGTAAAAAACAGACGCGCAGCGCCAACGGCATTGATAGTGGTGTGGCAAGGGATGAAGTGGGCTCGTTTACAGAGCCTGCACACAACCACCATAATGTTGTCAAAACCGTTGGCGTCAGGAAGCTCAGGGATAAAGTCCACCGAGACTCGAGACCAGCGCTCCTTCGGGCGTCTCAGTAGGCAGCAACTGCCCAACTGGAAGACGACGACGAGGCTTGACCCGTTGGCAGATGTCGCAGGTGCTCGTGTACTGCCCAATGTACCGAGACATCTGCGGCCACCAATAGTTGCGGCTCACCAGCTCCAGAGTCTTGAACCTGCCCTTGTGGCCCGCAACTCTGGAGTCATGATGCTGCTCCACAATGCGCCGGCGCAAGTCCCCAGAAGGAGGAACGTACACCTTGCCCCGGAAGAAGAGCAACCCGTCGCGCTGGTCCCACTCAGCGCTGCGGACAGAACGGTTGCGAGTCTTCTTCAGCTCCTTCACGGCACGTGTAGCTGGCTCGTCGAGCTCGCTGTCGCGGATTGCATCCTTGATGTCGTCCACAATCTCGACTTCTCCACCAGAGACAGAGAGGCTGCTCAGAGCTGCGATGACAAAAGTCTCGGGCTTGAGCAGAATGACGTCCTCGTTGTCTCCAGCCCCGTCATCGTGGTCGGCACGACGGGACAACGCATCCGGCTTGCCCATAGAGCGCCCCGGACGGTGGTGGAGAGTGTAGTCAAAAGCGAAAGATAGAGGGACCAGCGAGCTTGCCGACGATTCAGCTTGCGTGCAGTGCGGAAGTACTCCAAGTTCTTGTGGTCGGTCCAGACCTCGACAGAGTGCTGGGCTCCTTCAAGGAAGTGTCGCCACTCCTCAAAGGAACGAATGACGGCCAGCAGCTCCTTGTCGTGGATCTCGTAGTTCCGTTCCACAGGAGACAGGGACTTGGAGTAGAATGCCACCGGGTGCCACTTTTCATCCTCTGCTTGCTGAGACAACACTGCACCCGTTGCAAAGTCGGAGCTGTCACACTCGACTCGGAACGGACGCAGGTCATCGGGCAAGCGGAGAATGGGAGAGGAGGTAATCCGTTGCTTCAGCTCCTTAAAGGCAGCATCTGCGTCAGAAGACCACTCAAAAGCGACATCCTTGCGCGTGAGGTCAAACAAGGGACGAGCAACATGGGAGAACGCTTGATGAACCGCCTGTAGAAGTTGGTGAAGCCCAGAAAGGCGGACACCTCCTTCTTGTTTGCAGGCGTAGGCCAGTCAGCAACACCTGCGACTTTGACCGGGTCCATCTCAACGTGGTCATGAGAGATAATCACTCCCAGGTACTCGATCCGAGTTTGCTCAAACTCGCACTTGTCCGCCCGCAAGAACAACCGGTATTCGCGCAAACGCTCCAAGACCTTCCTCGTGACCTCGCGGTGTTGCTCCCGCGTTTTGGTATAGATGAGGATGTCATCGAGGTAGACTGCAACAACACCCTCCATGATCAAGTCATGGAAGATATCGTTCATCATGGTCTGGAACGTAGCGGGACTGTTTGTCAAGCCAAAGAACATGACCAATGGCTCGAACAAACCCCGGTTGGTGCGGAAGGCAGCCTTCCATTCGTCGCCCTCACGAATGCGCACGTTGTTGAATCCCCAACGTACGTCAAGTTTCGTGAAGTACCGCGCCCCTTCAGCCGGTTGATCAGGTCGTTAATCAACGGCAAAGGATAACGGTTTTTGACCGTCATGTTGTTTAGCGCGGTAGTCCTGGACAAACCGCAGGCTCCCATCCTTCTTCTTGACAAAGAAGACTGGAGAGGCCATTGGTGACTTGGACGGGAATGCGCGACCGGTGCGCAAGTTCTCAGCAAGGAACTCGTCCAGAGGCTTCTGCTCTGCAGGGGACACGGGGTACACCTTGCAGTTGACAGGTTTTGCATCTGGCACAAGCTCAATTGCGTGATCCCAAGGCTTCCGGTCTGGAAGAACGTCGAACGACTCCTTTGCAAACACATCTTGGAAGTCATAGAAGTGTGCAGGGAGGTCATCCTTGACGCTGCGAGGCGCATTCTTGGCATATGCTTCAGCGAGGCGTTGGGAGACAGTAGACGTGGCGCGGATGAACTCCTTCTCAGGCCAAAGAGAGGTCATGAAAACACGATCCCCATCTTCGACTTGAGAGTTGTCAGGGAACTCATCATCGGAGTCGCAGCCAAAGACACCAGCATCAGAAACACCAGCATCGTCGTCTTCCTGCTCCAGCTCAACCACACGTGGCTCCGGGCCTCGGCAGCAGTCCTTGCGCTTGCGCGCTTTGGCCTGACGTGCCTTTGCGTCAGCTTCGTGCTTGAGACGGAGGTTGCGGAGATCAGTCCTAGCCTCGTTCTTGCACTTGCCACACTTGGAAGGACACCGGGTGAGCTTCAGGTCGCCAGCCTCCCAGTCAATCTCAGGATTGTGCTCCCTCAGCCAACCGTAGCCAAGGATTATGTTCTGCTTTCCAAGGCCGGTTACTGCAAGGATGACACGCTCCGAGTGACCCTTATGACCGAGCACGACCTCCACGACTTCCTTGATCGAACCAGCTTCGTTGGGAGAACTGTCAACGTTGAAGACTGGAATCGGTCGTTGGAGGGTAGAAGTTGGGATGCCGCGTTCGGTCACGAAGGCTTTATCCACATAGCCAAGACCAGTAGCACCGCAGTCAATCAAGGCAAAGTCAGAGACAATGCGTTGGGTGACTGTGGACTGCAACTCAACGCGAATGCGGAGAGAGGTAGCCGGGTTCACTGCTGCGAGTGTGATGCTGCGAGGCAGCCGGCGTTCCATCCTGGAGAGACGGGGTTGACGAGCCGGCTGCGGTGCAAGCACCACAGGAGCAACAACAGCCTGCTCAGGGACAGAGGTGTCCACAACCGGGTCCGTGTCCAAAGACAGGAGAGGAGCAAACCGGTTGGTTGAAGCAAGGCGTGTTGTGCGTGGTAAAACACGCTCAGGAACCGGGAGAGGGGCAGCAGGGGGCGGGGCCGCTGCAGGCGCAGCAGGCGCAGAGAGGGGTGGCGTGTCCGGCACCGAGGGCAGAACCGTCGAATCCGTCCGAGTCAGTTCGTAGTTACGGCTGTACTGCTCGCAACAGAACCAAAACTCCGTCAGCTCCTCCATGAAGAGTGCGCTGTCCCAGGGACCAAAGTCCTCCCCACAATCCTGCGTGAAGTGCTTGCCCCCGCAAGTGCGACACACAAGATGCTGGGACGCGCACCCTTGAACCCAGACAGCGAAATCGGGAGCATAGTTGCGCCAATACGCAGAGTCGTGGGCAAGGAAGAAGGAGAGCATGGGTCGGAGACGGTAGGTTTTGTTGTTGTAGGTGACGGCATAGAAGGTGGACGGCAGCCATGGGGCCGGACAGGGCGAGTTTCCGATCGGAGGGTCGGAGGGGTCCATCGAGTCAAGTAACAAGGGGGAGGGGCAGAAATCAGGCAACTGGAGGTCCAAACACGCAAGTCCACGTCACTTCACTCAAACCGCCAAACTACTGTTCACAGACAATAGCGATCACAGAGAGGTCCTAGTCAACCGGCGAACTAAGGCCAGGGGTTGGACTTCAGGAAGACTTGGGCGGTGAAGGAGGGGTGGGGCAAGCGGGAGTGTATCCAGTGCAAGCTTCTGAAGCTCCACACCAAGCACAGAAACCCGAGGAGCGAGAATGGCGTGGGGGGAGGAGGAGCAGAGAGCTCAACTCGAGAGATAAGGCCAGATAAGGCCCAGGAACGAGAGGTGGGGGTAGTGTGGGGTCGGGAGAGACAGGGAAAGGGCCCAGGGAGGCCAGAGAGGTTGGGGGAAGAGAGGAATAGGCGGGGGAAGGGGTGGCACACTGGTGTTGTGGCAGACTGGGTGTGGGAAGCGTACTGGGGGTCTGGGACAGTCTCCAGCTGTCCAGGAAGCTTCTCCTACTCTCCAGCCAGGCTCAGGCACGCAGTATGGGACCCAGAGAGAGACTTGTTATGCTGTAAGGGCAACTCCCCAGCTGCTGTATGCTCAGAGCTACACAGACAAGACTGGCAGAGGGATCCAAAGTATATTAGCACTAATACATGTACAGAGGGCTACTGAGGGCATACCTGGCAGAGGGATCCAAAGATAACAAGTCTAAGGAGCCTCTGCTGCCAGTGATGCCTCGTCTAAGGGCCTGATCACGTGACTGTGCACAGACCAGGTCAGGTGAGCCAAAGAAAGAAACGTAAACCACACCATAAGTACGATAGATAGAGAGACGAGACTTGGGGTGCGAATGCGTATATGTGCACCCCATATGTGTACAAAGTTAGAGGGTAAACGAATCAGAGGAAAAGGCGTAAATCAACGATGTAACTGCAAAATGCAGGAAACAGCGAGATAGAACCTTGTATCGTAGCACTATAAGTACAGTAGGGAGAGAGATGGAATTTGGTATGAGAGGCGCTTGACATGCACCCAATATATGTACAGAGAGAGGAGGGAAACGGAACAGGGGAAGAGACCGAAAAAGGAAAAAGTAGAGTGAGGGTATATGGCGCACCAGGAGTTCCCCTTACATCACCCCCCTTCTAGGAAGCGGCGTCCCGACGCTTAGAACGCCAGTTGGTGCTTGCATCTGCAAGGCCCCGGTTGTACCACAGTGTGGCAAAGTCAGCCTCAGAGAGACGTCGGACAGAGCGTTGGTTTGGGCGCGTAGAGTTAGCTCGATACCACTGTTCTTTTCCAGGTGCATTAGGATGCTCCTCATAGAACTTGACAATAAGTGGTTTCGAGTTGCCCAAGTTTTCAACCGGTTGCTACTCAGCTTCAGTTCTCAGTGTGTTTTTGTACCACACTTTGAACTGCAGCTTGTTGCGATACCACCGGCTGTCAACAATGTCCTCCGTCTCCCACTCTTCCTCGCCGTCCACAATCTCAGGATGAGGAGTGGGAGGTCGTTCCCGACCATGGATCGGGTCCGGCGGGGAGAGCTCGAGTTTGACCACAGGGAACACAGGGTGGGTGCGACCCATCCAAGGAGGAAGCTTGAGGCGATAGGCATGAGTGCCCACAGCACGTTCCACCTCAAATGGTCCAATCCAAGGATGAGAGAACTTGGATTGGAGTCGTGTCTGGACATTAGAGCTGTCCAGCCACACCTTGTCCCCCGGCTTGTACACCGGTGTGGGGCCATGCCGCTGGTTGTAGAACCGCGCCTGGTCATCCTTGGCCTTGGTGAGCGCTGCACGAGCCTCCTCATCTGCCTTGCGCATGCGGTCCACAAACTCGTCAACACCTTCAACCTTGGCTGGCACAGTACGAGGCTCAAAGCCCATACGAGGATGCTTGCCAGTGTCAAGGAGGAAGGGAGAGTGTTGGGTGGAAACATGGGCCGCATTGTTGTACGCAAAACTCGGCAGTGGGGATAAGCTCGTTCCAGTCGTCCTGGCGCTCATTGACAAAGGCACGAAGGTAGATCTCGAGTTCCTGGTTGACACGTTCCGTCTGACCGTCAGATTGTGGGTGGTGTACTGTAGAAGCGCTTATGGTGATTCCAAGGAGCCGGTACAGCTCCCTGGTGAACTCAGCCACAAACTGCGGACCACGGTCGGAGAGAACGTCGTCAGGCAGACCATGGAGCTTCCAGACGTGTGTGTAAAACAGACGCGCAGCGCCAACGGCATTGATAGTGGTGTGGCAAGGGATGAAGTGGGCTCGTTTACAGAGCCTGCACACAACCACCATAATGTTGTCAAAACCGTTGGCGTCAGGAAGCTCAGGGATAAAGTCCACCGAGACTCGAGACCAGCGCTCCTTCGGCGTCTCAGTAGGCAGCAACTGCCCAACTGGAAGACGACGACGAGGCTTGACCCGTTGGCAGATGTCGCAGGTGCTCGTGTACTGCCCAATGTACCGAGACATCTGCGGCCACCAATAGTTGCGGCTCACCAGCTCCAGAGTCTTGAACCTGCCCTTGTGGCCCACAACTCTGGAGTCATGATGCTGCTCCACAATGCGCCGGCGCAAGTCCCCAGAAGGAGGAACGTACACCTTGCCCCGGAAGAAGAGCAACCCGTCGCGCTGGTCCCACTCAGCGCTGCGGACAGAACGGTTGCGAGTCTTCTTCAGCTCCTTCACGGCACGTGTAGCTGGCTCGTCGAGCTCGCTGTCGCGGATTGCATCCTTGATGTCGTCCACAATCTCGACTTCTCCACCAGAGACAGAGAGGCTGCTCAGAGCTGCGATGACAAAAGTCTCGGGCTTGAGCAGAATGACGTCCTCGTTGTCTCCAGCCCCGTCATCGTGGTCGGCACGACGGGACAACGCATCCGGCTTGCCCATAGAGCCCCCGGACGGTGGTGGAGAGTGTAGTCAAAACGCGAAAGATAGAGGGACCAGCGAGCTTGCCGACGATTCAGCTTGCGTGCAGTGCGGAAGTACTCCAAGTTCTTGTGGTCGGTCCAGACCTCGACAGAGTGCTGGGCTCCTTCAAGGAAGTGTCGCCACTCCTCAAAGGAACGAATGACGGCCAGCAGCTCCTTGTCGTGGATCTCGTAGTTCCGTTCCACAGGAGACAGGGACTTGGAGTAGAATGCCACCGGGTGCCACTTTTCATCCTCTGCTTGCTGAGACAACACTGCACCCGTTGCAAAGTCGGAGCTGTCACACTCGACTCGGAACGGACGCAGGTCATCGGGCAAGCGGAGAATGGGAGAGGAGGTAATCCGTTGCTTCAGCTCCTTAAAGGCAGCATCTGCGTCAGAAGACCACTCAAAAGCGACATCCTTGCGCGTGAGGTCAAACAAGGGACGAGCAACATGGGAGAACGCTTTGATGAACCGCCTGTAGAAGTTGGTGAAGCCCAGAAAGGCGGACACCTCCTTCTTGTTTGCAGGCGTAGGCCAGTCAGCAACACCTGCGACTTTGACCGGGTCCATCTCAACGTGGTCATGAGAGATAATCACTCCCAGGTACTCGATCCGAGTTTGCTCAAACTCGCACTTGTCCGCCCGCAAGAACAACCGGTATTCGCGCAAACGCTCCAAGACCTTCCTCGTGACCTCGCGGTGTTGCTCCCGCGTTTTGGTATAGATGAGGATGTCATCGAGGTAGACTGCAACAACACCCTCCATGATCAAGTCATGGAAGATATCGTTCATCATGGTCTGGAACGTAGCGGGACTGTTTGTCAAGCCAAAGAACATGACCAATGGCTCGAACAAACCCCGGTTGGTGCGGAAGGCAGCCTTCCATTCGTCGCCCTCACGAATGCGCACGTTGTTGAATCCCCAACGTACGTCAAGTTTCGTGAAGTACCGCGCGCCCTTCAGCCGGTTGATCAGGTCGTTAATCAACGGCAAAGGATAACGGTTTTTGACCGTCATGTTGTTTAGCGCGCGGTAGTCCTGGACAAACCGCAGGCTCCCATCCTTCTTCTTGACAAAGAAGACTGGAGAGGCCATTGGTGACTTGGACGGGGCGAATGCGACCGGTGCGCAAGTTCTCAGCAAGGAACTCGTCCAGAGGCTTCTGCTCTGCAGGGGACACGGGGTACACCTTGCAGTTGACAGGTTTTGCATCTGGCACAAGCTCAATTGCGTGATCCCAAGGCTTCCGGTCTGGAAGAACGTCGAACGACTCCTTTGCAAACACATCTTGGAAGTCATAGAAGTGTGCAGGGAGGTCATCCTTGACGCTGCGAGGCGCATTCTTGGCATATGCTTCAGCGAGGCGTTGGGAGACAGTAGACGTGGCGCGGATGAACTCCTTCTCAGGCCAAAGAGAGGTCATGAAAACACGATCCCCATCTTCGACTTGAGAGTTGTCAGGGAACTCATCATCGGAGTCGCAGCCAAAGACACCAGCATCAGAAACACCAGCATCGTCGTCTTCCTGCTCCAGCTCAACCACACGTGGCTCCGGGCCTCGGCAGCAGTCCTTGCGCTTGCGCGCTTTGGCCTGACGTGCCTTTGCGTCAGCTTCGTGCTTGAGACGGAGGTTGCGGAGATCAGTCCTAGCCTCGTTCTTGCACTTGCCACACTTGGAAGGACACCGGGTGAGCTTCAGGTCGCCAGCCTCCCAGTCAATCTCAGGATTGTGCTCCCTCAGCCAACCGTAGCCAAGGATTATGTTCTGCTTTCCAAGGCCGGTTACTGCAAGGATGACACGCTCCGAGTGACCCTTATGACCGAGCACGACCTCCACGACTTCCTTGATCGAACCAGCTTCGTTGGGAGAACTGTCAACGTTGAAGACTGGAATCGGTCGTTGGAGGGTAGAAGTTGGGATGCCGCGTTCGGTCACGAAGGCTTTATCCACATAGCCAAGACCAGTAGCACCGCAGTCAATCAAGGCAAAGTCAGAGACAATGCGTTGGGTGACTGTGGACTGCAACTCAACGCGAATGCGGAGAGAGGTAGCCGGGTTCACTGCTGCGAGTGTGATGCTGCGAGGCAGCCAGGCGTTCCATCCTGGAGAGACGGGGTTGACGAGCCGGCTGCGGTGCAAGCACCACAGGAGCAACAACAGCCTGCTCAGGGACAGAGGTGTCCACAACCGGGTCCGTGTCCAAAGACAGGAGAGGAGCAAACCGGTTGGTTGAAGCAAGGCGTGTTGTGCGTGGTAAAACACGCTCAGGAACCGGGAGAGGGGCAGCAGGGGGCGGGGCCGCTGCAGGCGCAGGCAGGCGCAGAGAGGGGTGGCGTGTCCGGCACCGAGGGCAGAACCGTCGAATCCGTCCGAGTCAGTTCGTAGTTACGGCTGTACTGCTCGCAACAGAACCAAAACTCCGTCAGCTCCTCCATGAAGAGTGCGCTGTCCCAGGGACCAAAGTCCTCCCCACAATCCTGCGTGAAGTGCTTGCCCCCGCAAGTGCGACACACAAGATGCTGGGACGCGCACCCTTGAACCCAGACAGCGAAATCGGGAGCATAGTTGCGCCGATATGCAGAGTCGTGGGCAAGGAAGAAGGAGAGCATGGGTCGGAGACGGTAGGTTTTGTTGTTGTAGGTGACGGCGTAGAAGGAAGACGGCAGCCATGGGGCCGGACAGGGCGAAGTTTCCGATCGGAGGGTCGGAGGGGTCCATCGAGTCAAGTAACAAGGGGGAGGGGCAGAAATCAGGCAACTGGAGGTCCAAACACGCAAGTCCACGTCACTTCACTCGAACCGCCAAACTACTGTTCACAGACAATAGCGATCACAGAGAGGTCCTAGTCAACCGGCGAACTAAGGCCAGGGGTTGGACTTCAGGAAGACTTGGGCGGTGAAGGAGGGGGTGGGGCAAGCGGGAGTGTATCCAGTGCAAGCTTCTGAAGCTCCACACCAAGCACAGAAACCCGAGGAGCGAGAATGGCGTGGGGGGAGGAGGAGCAGAGAGCTCAACTCGAGAGATAAGGCCAGATAAGGCCCAGGAACGAGAGGTGGGGGTAGTGTGGGGTCGGGAGAGACAGGGAAAGGGCCCAGGGAGGCCAGAGAGGTTGGGGGAAGAGAGGAATAGGCGGGGGGAAGGGGTGGCACACTGGTGTTGTGGCAGACTGGGTGTGGGAAGCGTACTGGGGGTCTGGGACAGTCTCCAGCTGTCCAGGAAGCTTCTCCTACTCTCCAGCCAGGCTCAGGCACGCAGTATGGGACCCAGAGAGAGACTTGTTATGCTGTAAGGGCAACTCCCCAGCTGCTGTATGCTCAGAGCTACACAGACAAGACTGGCAGAGGGATCCAAAGTATATTAGCACTAATACATGTACAGAGGGCTACTGAGGGCATACCTGGCAGAGGGATCCAAAGATAACAAGTCTAAGGAGCCTCTGCTGCCAGTGATGCCTCGTCTAAGGGCCTGATCACGTGACTGTGCACAGACCAGGTCAGGTGAGCCAAAGAAAGAAACGTAAACCACACCATAAGTACGATAGATAGAGAGACGAGACTTGGGGTGCGAATGCGTATATGTGCACCCCATATGTGTACAAAGTTAGAGGGTAAACGAATCAGAGGAAAAGGCGTAAATCAACGATGTAACTGCAAAATGCAGGAAACAGCGAGATAGAACCTTGTATCGTAGCACTATAAGTACAGTAGGGAGAGAGATGGAATTTGGTATGAGAGGCGCTTGACATGCACCCAATATATGTACAGAGAGAGGAGGGAAACGGAACAGGGGAAGAGACCGAAAAAGGAAAAAGTAGAGTGAGGGTATATGGCGCACCAGGAGTTCCCCTTACATCACCCCCCCTTCTAGGAAGCGGCGTCCCCTTAGAACGCCAGTTGGTGCTTGCATCTGCAAGGCCCCGGTTGTACCACAGTGTGGCAAAGTCAGCCTCAGAGAGACGTCGGACAGAGCGTTGGTTTGGGCGAGTAGAGTTAGCTCGATACCACTGTTCTTTTCCAGGTGCATTAGGATGCTCCTCATAGAACTTGACAATAAGTGGTTTCGAGTTGCCCAAGTTTTCAACCGGTTGCCACTCAGCTTCAGTTCTCAGTGTGTTTTTGTACCACACTTTGAACTGCAGCTTGTTGCGATACCACCGGCTGTCAACAATGTCCTCCGTCTCCCACTCTTCCTCGCCGTCCACAATCTCAGGATGAGGAGTGGGAGGTCGTTCCCGACCATGGATCGGGTCCGGCGGGGAGAGCTCGAGTTTGACCACAGGGAACACAGGGTGGGTGCGACCCATCCAAGGAGGAAGCTTGAGGCGATAGGCATGAGTGCCCAC
The DNA here is from genome assembly GCA_014461125.1 of Mycena kentingensis (nom. inval.). Lineage (NCBI taxonomy): Eukaryota > Fungi > Basidiomycota > Agaricomycetes > Agaricales > Mycenaceae > Mycena > Mycena kentingensis (nom. inval.). The sequence goes on along the minus strand of JACAZG010000003.1, from coordinate 2,492,163 downwards.
AGCACGTTCCACCTCAAATGGTCCAATCCAAGGATGAGAGAACTTGGATTGGAGTCGTGTCTGGACATTAGAGCTGTCCAGCCACACCTTGTCCCCCGGCTTGTACACCGGTGTGGGGCCATGCCGCTGGTTGTAGAACCGCGCCTGGTCATCCTTGGCCTTGGTGAGCGCTGCACGAGCCTCCTCATCTGCCTTGCGCATGCGGTCCACAAACTCGTCAACACCTTCAACCTTGGCTGGCACAGTACGAGGCTCAAAGCCCATACGAGGATGCTTGCCAGTGTCAAGGAGGAAGGGAGAGTGTTGGGTGGAAACATGGGCCGCATTGTTGTACGCAAACTCGGCAGTGGGGATAAGCTCGTTCCAGTCGTCCTGGCGCTCATTGACAAAGGCACGAAGGTAGATCTCGAGTTCCTGGTTGACACGTTCCGTCTGACCGTCAGATTGTGGGTGGTGTGCTGTAGAAGCGCTTATGGTGATTCCAAGGAGCCGGTACAGCTCCCTGGTGAACTTAGCCACAAACTGCGGACCACGGTCGGAGAGAACGTCGTCAGGCAGACCATGGAGCTTCCAGACGTGTGTGTAAAACAGACGCGCAGCGCCAACGGCATTGATAGTGGTGTGGCAAGGGATGAAGTGGGCTCGTTTACAGAGCCTGCACACAACCACCATAATGTTGTCAAAACCGTTGGCGTCAGGAAGCTCAGGGATAAAGTCCACCGAGACTCGAGACCAGCGCTCCTTCGGCGTCTCAGTAGGCAGCAACTGCCCAACTGGAAGACGACGACGAGGCTTGACCCGTTGGCAGATGTCGCAGGTGCTCGTGTACTGCCCAATGTACCGAGACATCTGCGGCCACCAATAGTTGCGGCTCACCAGCTCCAGAGTCTTGAACCTGCCCTTGTGGCCCGCAACTCTGGAGTCATGATGCTGCTCCACAATGCGCCGGCGCAAGTCCCCAGAAGGAGGAACGTACACCTTGCCCCGGAAGAAGAGCAACCCGTCGCGCTGGTCCCACTCAGCGCTGCGGACAGAACGGTTGCGAGTCTTCTTCAGCTCCTTCACGGCACGTGTAGCTGGCTCGTCGAGCTCGCTGTCGCGGATTGCATCCTTGATGTCGTCCACAATCTCGACTTCTCCACCAGAGACAGAGAGGCTGCTCAGAGCTGCGATGACAAAAGTCTCGGGCTTGAGCAGAATGACGTCCTCGTTGTCTCCAGCCCCGTCATCGTGGTCGGCACGACGGGACAACGCATCCGGCTTGCCCATAGAGCGCCCCGGACGGTGGTGGAGAGTGTAGTCAAAACGCGAAAGATAGAGGGACCAGCGAGCTTGCCGACGATTCAGCTTGCGTGCAGTGCGGAAGTACTCCAAGTTCTTGTGGTCGGTCCAGACCTCGACAGAGTGCTGGGCTCCTTCAAGGAAGTGTCGCCACTCCTCAAAGGAACGAATGACGGCCAGCAGCTCCTTGTCGTGGATCTCGTAGTTCCGTTCCACAGGAGACAGGGACTTGGAGTAGAATGCCACCGGGTGCCACTTTTCATCCTCTGCTTGCTGAGACAACACTGCACCCGTTGCAAAGTCGGAGCTGTCACACTCGACTCGGACGGACGCAGGTCATCGGGCAAGCGGAGAATGGGAGAGGAGGTAATCCGTTGCTTCAGCTCCTTAAAGGCAGCATCTGCGTCAGAAGACCACTCAAAAGCGACATCCTTGCGCGTGAGGTCAAACAAGGGACGAGCAACATGGGAGAACGCTTTGATGAACCGCCTGTAGAAGTTGGTGAAGCCCAGAAAGGCGGACACCTCCTTCTTGTTTGCAGGCGTAGGCCAGTCAGCAACACCTGCGACTTTGACCGGGTCCATCTCAACGTGGTCATGAGAGATAATCACTCCCAGGTACTCGATCCGAGTTTGCTCAAACTCGCACTTGTCCGCCCGCAAGAACAACCGGTATTCGCGCAAACGCTCCAAGACCTTCCTCGTGACCTCGCGGTGTTGCTCCCGCGTTTTGGTATAGATGAGGATGTCATCGAGGTAGACTGCAACAACACCCTCCATGATCAAGTCATGGAAGATATCGTTCATCATGGTCTGGAACGTAGCGGGACTGTTTGTCAAGCCAAAGAACATGACCAATGGCTCGAACAAACCCCGGTTGGTGCGGAAGGCAGCCTTCCATTCGTCGCCCTCACGAATGCGCACGTTGTTGAATCCCCAACGTACGTCAAGTTTCGTGAAGTACCGCGCGCCCTTCAGCCGGTTGATCAGGTCGTTAATCAACGGCAAAGGATAACGGTTTTTGACCGTCATGTTGTTTAGCGCGCGGTAGTCCTGGACAAACCGCAGGCTCCCATCCTTCTTCTTGACAAAGAAGACTGGAGAGGCCATTGGTGACTTGGACGGGCGAATGCGACCGGTGCGCAAGTTCTCAGCAAGGAACTCGTCCAGAGGCTTCTGCTCTGCAGGGGACACGGGGTACACCTTGCAGTTGACAGGTTTTGCATCTGGCACAAGCTCAATTGCGTGATCCCAAGGCTTCCGGTCTGGAAGAACGTCGAACGACTCCTTTGCAAACACATCTTGGAAGTCATAGAAGTGTGCAGGGAGGTCATCCTTGACGCTGCGAGGCGCATTCTTGGCATATGCTTCAGCGAGGCGTTGGGAGACAGTAGACGTGGCGCGGATGAACTCCTTCTCAGGCCAAAGAGAGGTCATGAAAACACGATCCCCATCTTCGACTTGAGAGTTGTCAGGGAACTCATCATCGGAGTCGCAGCCAAAGACACCAGCATCAGAAACACCAGCATCGTCGTCTTCCTGCTCCAGCTCAACCACACGTGGCTCCGGGCCTCGGCAGCAGTCCTTGCGCTTGCGCGCTTTGGCCTGACGTGCCTTTGCGTCAGCTTCGTGCTTGAGACGGAGGTTGCGGAGATCAGTCCTAGCCTCGTTCTTGCACTTGCCACACTTGGAAGGACACCGGGTGAGCTTCAGGTCGCCAGCCTCCCAGTCAATCTCAGGATTGTGCTCCCTCAGCCAACCGTAGCCAAGGATTATGTTCTGCTTTCCAAGGCCGGTTACTGCAAGGATGACACGCTCCGAGTGACCCTTATGACCGAGCACGACCTCCACGACTTCCTTGATCGAACCAGCTTCGTTGGGAGAACTGTCAACGTTGAAGACTGGAATCGGTCGTTGGAGGGTAGAAGTTGGGATGCCGCGTTCGGTCACGAAGGCTTTATCCACATAGCCAAGACCAGTAGCACCGCAGTCAATCAAGGCAAAGTCAGAGACAATGCGTTGGGTGACTGTGGACTGCAACTCAACGCGAATGCGGAGAGAGGTAGCCGGGTTCACTGCTGCGAGTGTGATGCTGCGAGGCAGCCGGCGTTCCATCCTGGAGAGACGGGGTTGACGAGCCGGCTGCGGTGCAAGCACCACAGGAGCAACAACAGCCTGCTCAGGGACAGAGGTGTCCACAACCGGGTCCGTGTCCAAAGACAGGAGAGGAGCAAACCGGTTGGTTGAAGCAAGGCGTGTTGTGCGTGGTAAAACACGCTCAGGAACCGGGAGAGGGGCAGCAGGGGGCGGGGCCGCTGCAGGCGCAGCAGGCGCAGAGAGGGGTGGCGTGTCCGGCACCGAGGGCAGAACCGTCGAATCCGTCCGAGTCAGTTCGTAGTTACGGCTGTACTGCTCGCAACAGAACCAAAACTCCGTCAGCTCCTCCATGAAGAGTGCGCTGTCCCAGGGACCAAAGTCCTCCCTACAATCCTGCGTGAAGTGCTTGCCCCCGCAAGTGCGACACACAAGATGCTGGGACGCGCACCCTTGAACCCAGACAGCGAAATCGGGAGCATAGTTGCGCCGATACGCAGAGTCGTGGGCAAGGAAGAAGGAGAGCATGGGTCGGAGACGGTAGGTTTTGTTGTTGTAGGTGACGGCATAGAAGGTGGACGGCAGCCATGGGGCCGGACAGGGCGAGTTTCCGATCGGAGGGTCGGAGGGGTCCATCGAGTCAAGTAACAAGGGGGAGGGGCAGAAATCAGGCAACTGGAGGTCCAAACACGCAAGTCCACGTCACTTCACTCGAACCGCCAAACTACTGTTCACAGACAATAGCGATCACAGAGAGGTCCTAGTCAACCGGCGAACTAAGGCCAGGGGTTGGACTTCAGGAAGACTTGGGCGGTGAAGGAGGGGTGGGGCAAGCGGGAGTGTATCCAGTGCAAGCTTCTGAAGCTCCACACCAAGCACAGAAACCCGAGGAGCGAGAATGGCGTGGGGGGAGGAGGAGCAGAGAGCTCAACTCGAGAGATAAGGCCAGATAAGGCCCAGGAACAAGAGGTGGGGGTAGTGTGGGGTCGGGAGAGACAGGGAAAGGGCCCAGGGAGGCCAGAGAGGTTGGGGGAAGAGAGGAATAGGCGGGGGAAGGGGTGGCACACTGGTGTTGTGGCAGACTGGGTGTGGGAAGCGTACTGGGGGTCTGGGACAGTCTCCAGCTGTCCAGGAAGCTTCTCCTACTCTCCAGCCAGGCTCAGGCACGCAGTATGGGACCCAGAGAGAGACTTGTTATGCTGTAAGGGCAACTCCCCAGCTGCTGTATGCTCAGAGCTACACAGACAAGACTGGCAGAGGGATCCAAAGTATATTAGCACTAATACATGTACAGAGGGCTACTGAGGGCATACCTGGCAGAGGGATCCAAAGATAACAAGTCTAAGGAGCCTCTGCTGCCAGTGATGCCTCGTCTAAGGGCCTGATCACGTGACTGTGCACAGACCAGGTCAGGTGAGCCAAAGAAAGAAACGTAAACCACACCATAAGTACGATAGATAGAGAGACGAGACTTGGGGTGCGAATGCGTATATGTGCACCCCATATGTGTACAAAGTTAGAGGGTAAACGAATCAGAGGAAAAGGCGTAAATCAACGATGTAACTGCAAAATGCAGGAAACAGCGAGATAGAACCTTGTATCGTAGCACTATAAGTACAGTAGGGAGAGAGATGGAATTTGGTATGAGAGGCGCTTGACATGCACCCAATATATGTACAGAGAGAGGAGGGAAACGGAACAGGGGAAGAGACCGAAAAAGGAAAAAGTAGAGTGAGGGTATATGGCGCACCAGGAGTTCCCCTTACAGTTATCTTTGGATCCCTCTGCCAGGTATGCCCTCAGTAGCCTTCTGTACATGTATTAGTGCTAATATACTTTGGATCCCTCTGCCAGTCTTGTCTGTGTAGCTCTGAGCATACAGCAGCTGGGGAGTTGCCCTTACAGCATAACAAGTCTCTCTCTGGGTCCCATACTGCGTGCCTGAGCCTGGCTGGAGAGTAGGAGAAGCTTCCTGGACAGCTGGAGACTGTCCCAGACCCCCAGTACGCTTCCCACACCCAGTCTGCCACAACACCAGTGTGCCACCCCTTCCCCCGCCTATTCCTCTCTTCCCCCAACCTCTCTGGCCTCCCTGGGCCCTTTCCCTGTCTCTCCCGACCCCACACTACCCCCACCTCTCGTTCCTGGGCCTTATCTGGCCTTATCTCCGGAGCTGAAGCAACGGATTACCTCCTCTCCCATTCTCCGCTTGCCTGACGACCTGCGTCCGTTCCGAGTCGAGTGTGACAGCTCCGACTTTGCAACGGGTGCAGTGTTGTCTCAGCAAGCAGAGGATGAAAAGTGGCACCCGGTGGCATTCTACTCTAAGTCCCTGTCTCCTGTGGAACGGAACTACGAGATCCACGACAAGGAGTTGCTGGCCGTCATTCGTTCCTTTGAGGAGTGGCGACACTTCCTTGAAGGAGCCCAGCACTCTGTCGAGGTCTGGACCGACCACAAGAACTTGGAGTACTTCCGCACTGCACGCAAGCTCAATCGTCGGCAAGCTCGCTGGTCCCTCTATCTTTCGCGTTTTGACTACACTCTCCACCACCGTCCGGGGCGCTCTATGGGCAAGCCGGATGCGTTGTCCCGTCGTGCAGACCACGATGACGGGGCTGGAGACAACGAGGACATCATTCTGCTCAAGCCGGAGACTTTTGTCATCGCAGCTCTGAGCAGCCTCTCTGTCTCTGGTGGAGAAGTCGAGATTGTAGACGACATCAAGGATGCAATCCGCGACAGCGAGCTTGACGAGCCAGCTACACGCGCAGTGAAGGAGCTGAAGAAGACTCGCAACCATTCTGTCCGCAGCGCTGAGTGGGACCAGCGCGACGGGTTGCTCTTCTTCCGGGGCAAGGTGTACGTCCCTCCTTCTGGGGACGTGCGCCGGCGCATTGTGGAGCAGCATCATGACTCCAGAGTCGCGGGCCACAAGGGCAGGTTCAAGACTCTGGAGCTGGTGAGCCGCAACTATTGGTGGCCGCAGATGTCTCGGTACATTGGGCAGTACACGAGCACCTGCGACATCTGCCAACGGGTCAAGCCTCGTCGCCGTCTTCCGGTTGGGCAGTTGCTGCCTACTGAGACGCCAAAGGAGCGCTGGTCTCGAGTCTCGGTGGACTTTATCCCTGAGCTTCCAGATGCCAACGGTTTTGACAACATTATGGTGGTTGTGTGCAGGCTCTGTAAACGAGCCCACTTCATCCCTTGCCACACCACTATCAATGCCGTTGGCGCTGCGCGTCTGTTTTACACGCATGTCTGGAAGCTCCATGGTCTGCCTGACGATGTTCTCTCCGACCGTGGTCCGCAGTTTGTGGCTGAGTTTACCAGGGAGCTGTATCGGCTCCTTGGGATCACCATAAGCGCTTCTACAGCACACCACCCACAATCTGACGGTCAGACGGAACGCGTCAATCAGGAACTCGAGATCTACCTTCGTGCCTTTGTCAATGAGCGCCAGGACGACTGGAACGAGCTTATCCCCACTGCCGAGTTTGCGTACAACAATGCGGCCCATGTTTCCACCCAACACTCTCCCTTCCTCCTTGACACTGGCAAGCATCCTCGTATGGGCTTTGAGCCTCGTACTGTGCCAGCCAAGGTTGAAGGTGTGGACGAGTTTGTGGACCGCATGCGCAAGGCAGATGAGGAGGCTCGTGCAGCGCTCACCAAGGCCAAGGATGACCAGGCGCGGTTCTACAACCAGCGGCATGGCCCCACGCCGGTGTACAAGCCGGGGGACAAGGTGTGGCTGGACAGCTCTAATGTCCAGACGCGACTCCAATCCAAGTTCTCTCATCCTTGGATTGGACCATTTGAGGTGGAACGCGCTGTGGGCACTCATGCCTATTGTCTCAAGCTTCCTCCTTGGATGGGTTGCACCCACCCTGTGTTCCCTGTGGTCAAACTCGAGCTCTCCCCGCCGGACCCGATCCACGGTCGGGAACGACCTCCCACTCCTCATCCTGAGATTGTGGACGGCGAGGAAGAGTGGGAGACAGAGGACATCGTTGACAGCCGGTGGTATCGCAACAAGCTGCAGTTCAAAGTGTGGTACAAAAACACATTGCGAACTGAAGCTGAGTGGCAGCCGGTTGAAAACTTGGGCAACTCAAAACCACTTATTGTCAAGTTCTATGAGGAGCATCCCAATGCACCTGGAAAAGAACAGTGGTATCGAGCCAACTCTACTCGCCCAAACCAACGCTCTGTCCGACGTCTCTCTGAGGCTGACTTTGCCACACTGTGGTACAACCGGGGCCTTGCAGATGCAAGCACCAACTGGCGTTCTAAGCGTCGGGACGCCGCTTCCTAGAAGGGGGGTGATGTAAGGGGAACTCCTGGTGCGCCATATACCCTCACTCTACTTTTTCCTTTTTCGGTCTCTTTCCCTTCTCCGTTCCCTTCCTTTCTCTGTACATATACTGGGTGCATTGCATTCACCTCTCTCACCAAATCCCATCTCTCTACCTACTGTACTTATAGTGCTACGATACAAGGTTCTATCTCGCTGTTTCCTGCATTTTGCAGTTACATCGCCGATTTGCTCCTTTTCCTCTGATTCGTTTCCCTTCTAACTTTGTACACATATGGGGTGCACACATACGCATTCGCACCCCAAGTCTCGTCTCTCTATCTCTCGTACTTATGGTGTGGTTTACGTTTCTTTCTTTGGCTCACCTGACCTGGTCTGTGCACAGTCATGTGATCAGGCCCTTAGACGAGGCATCACTGGCAGCAGAGGCTCCTTAGACTTGTTATCTTTGGATCCCTCTGCCAGGTATGCCCTCAGTAGCCTTCTGTACATGTATTAGTGCTAATATACTTTGGATCCCTCTGCCAGTCTTGTCTGTGTAGCTCTGAGCATACAGCAGCTGGGGAGTTGCCCTTACAATACTGCTTTGGCAGTCTGCACGTGCAGCCTCTGAATTATCGATGTTGTTTTACTGGAGGTCCCAAGTTCGAATCCGTCTTGACTCATTTTTTTTTTTTCGACCAAGTCCGAAGTCACGCTTCTAGCGTCAACCATGAACACCCTCACCATCCTCGTACGCGCTCTGTCGCCCAAGAAGCCGACACCCCCTCACCGGACCCGCTCCCGCCAGCTGGGATCCCCGCTCACATTGACGACTTCTTCGGTGACGATGAAGATAATCCAGCCCTCCCCCCACCCCCACCTAGCCTACCGCAGCACCCACAGCGGCAGAAGACACAATCTCCCGGTCATAAAACGCTGAAGGACAAACGCTCGCGCCGGCGCGAGCACCACATTCAACGGCTGGTAGAGCAGCGCCGTCGGGCACCCCCGCCCGAGCCAATTGTGGAACATCCCGACTCCGGCTGGACACGCACGTCCGACGCGAACGTCTTCCAAAACCTCCTCCCCCGTGAAGCTCGCGCTCCCCGAGCCTACTACGCCGTCCGAGGTCCCGACGACCCGGCGGCATCCAGGACTCAGGGCCATCTGGACAACCAACCCACTGCAGGCGAGCCGAGCAAGGAGGCGATCATGGAGGAGCAAAACGCCAAGCTCTTTGGCTTACGATCTCGGCGTATTTTCACCACCAAGTGCGTTGTCTTTACATCTTCTTTTCTTGCTAACAATGTTTTTAGAGCAGAGGCAGTGGCAGCAGCGGCCCAATTGGGTGGACTTGTGGAAGAGGTTGACGAGGAAGATGCGGAGGACTGGGTCGCACAGGAATATGACGATGTATTGTAGACAGAAGTCCATAATGGACGCATCATCACCATCCAGGACTCAGCATGTATCCAGGACTCAAACTAAATTCGGGATTGGTCTGGATCATTCAGCAAAGTTGGGTGCATATGTAGTATACAAAAAGTTAAGAAGACCGCGGCAGAATACAAACTACTTCGTTTCTTCAAGCTGCTCACGCAGCACCTTGAGCGTCGCCTTTGTCTCCTCCATCTTCTTGTATGCATCCCACGAAGCAGCCTGCAAATCCTTGTACGTTGGCGCCGTCGGGGGGTAGCCACTTCATGCTTGCGCCCGCATGTTCGTACATCGCTTCATACTTCTTGAGGAGGTCGCATTGACCCTGGTGCTCGACGTAGAGCCTGTGGTGCTCCTGCTTTGCCCTCGCCTCCTCGACCGTCTCCTTGGTGGCCGTGGTCTCGTACCGGGCTGGCTGTTTGCCCGAGAGCGTCATACGCGTGTGCGCGGGGCGTGAAGCTGTCGGATTCCGTGGAGGTTTCACGGGCCTCGGGCGCGGGGAGCTCGGGCGCGGGGAGCTCGGGCGCGGGGAGCTCGGGCGCGGGGAGCTCGGGCGCGGGGACGTCGGGCATCGGGACGTCGGGCGTGGGGAAGTTGGGCTGGGGGGTGTCGGGCTCATGGCGGTCTTCAGGCTCCGGACTTGAGTCGAGAACCTCGATCGGTTGCTTGCTCGACCCGGGGCCCTGAACCGTCTCGCTCAGCGCCTTCTCTGCCAATGCCAGCCTCTCGCCCTCCTCCTCCTGCTTGAACTGCCGAATCTGCACCGTCGACAAGGGTTTCTCGCCCCCGAAATGCGACTGGAGCTGTTCCGTGAGTCCAGGACTCATGCGGCCTCCAGGACTCATGCGGCGGGCCGGACTACCGAGGGGTCCGGGACTCATCCGATCCATGTCGTCGTCGTCGCTGCCGTCAAGGAAAAGCGGCTTGTCGCGGGGAGGACGGAAGTTCGGGACAATGAGGCGGCCCGTTGACTTGCTCGGTGAGAGCGCAATGTCCACCGCGGGCGTTGGCCGCCACGACGTCTTCCTCGTCCTCCTCGTTAGCGATGTCTTGCAAGGAGCGTGGCTGGTTGTCGCCAGCAGCTGGCTCGTCCTCGTCGTCGTCCTCGTCGTCGTCGTCCTCGTCGTCGTCCTCGTCGTCGTCCTCGTCGTCTCCTCGCTCTCGCTCTCCGACCCGTCACCGCTCTCGGACGGCACGTAAGTCGGCCCGTCGTCGCCCCCCATGGCCCCAGGGCGTCCTCTGCCTCCTCCCGAAGCTCTTGCAGCTCCTGCTGGATGTCGTTCTCGTCCTCGTCCTCGACACTCTCCTCCACGGCCTTGGCCTTACCCTTGGCCTTGGCCCGGGCGGCGTCCACCCGCTGCTGGCTTTTCCGCAGGGTTTCTGGCGCACGTTCCCGCGAATACGGAGACGGCGAAGGCAACTTGTAAGGCTTGTAAGGCCTGGATGGTACCTGGACGCGGGGGATCGGTTTGGTCTTGGCCTTGCTTGTGGTAGCGGCGGGAGGGGGGGGGAGACGGCCGGCGTTTGGCATAAACGGCCTTCCGGCCAGAACGGACGCTGGTGTTACGGGCGGGAGGTGGGATGCGGGAAGTGGAGGCAACGACCGTTTTTTGGTTGGCAGAGCGGCCACGGCGAAGAGGTTGTTGCGGGGAGGGAGACCGGTGGCGGGCTTTCTTGGCTGGGCGCGGCTCGTCCTCCTCCTCCTCGTCCTCCTCCTCGTCCTCGTCCTCGTCCTCGTCCCTCGTCCTCGTCCTCCCGTCTCGTCCTCGGGCTCCTCGTCCTCCTCCTCCGTGGAGACCTCAACATACTTGGCCGCCTTCTTCTTGGGTGCGGGACGCCGGGCTGGGCTTTGAGCTCTTCCCGAGCTGGACTGAAGTAGAAGATTCCCTAAACGTTTTGTTAGCTGAGTCCTGGATGAATAAAATCACTCACTTTTGCTTCTTCTTCCAAGTCGCCTGGTACTCCGCCTTCTTCCGGAACCACTCCTTCGCTGCCGCCTTGGCCTCCGGTGTCGAGTCCGGGTTGTCGAGAATTGCCCTGTTCTTTGCCCGGTCGTTCTTCTTGCGCTTGCGGTCCTTCTTCTGGTTGTCTGACTTGTGTCTGCAGATGAGGTGAGCGAATTGAATGAAGGCAAATGGTGACGCACTTTTCGTAGGATTTCCGGTTGGAGACCCGGTGAGCTGCCTTTTGGTCGTCATCCAAGACCCGCTTTCTCTTCACTGGGGCCTCGTCTTCCTCGGACGACGACTCGACGGGTTCGGGTGAGGGCGAGGGTGCCTTGCGTTTGCTTGGGGTCCGGCGGTTACTCGGCATTTGAGGGTGGTGGTGGTTGTGAGTCAAGAGGTGCTGAGGCTGTGACGCACCTGTATAGCTACATAGCTCGAATTAAGCTCAACTGCGGACGGGCTGCGGGCAGAGCGGTGGGTTCCAGCGGATAGTATGGAAGCTTGTGTTGGGCATTGCCTTGACGAGTACTTCAGGCGTGGTGAGGACGTTTGGTGTCAGCTGGGTCCTGGACACCCAAGACTGCCCGCCCTTCTACACGGCTCTGTGTGAGCATGGACGCGTCAGACACGTCGAATTTGGTGTAGAATGCTGCGAGCGGGCATTTCACAGGTATTTACAGTGTTTGTAGAGTTATCTAATGCCATTGTCGTTTTGTGTTGCTGAAATTGTGCTGGAATGGGTCCTGGATAATTCGAGATGCCGGCTGCTATCCTTGATTTCTGAGACGATTCAAGGCTCTGAATATGGATCGAAAGCCATAGGATGGTTGACAAGGTCAACCTGCGTGAGAAACAGGTCGAAATTGGGGCAGCATAATGTCGACTTGAAAGGGTAGGTTCCTGTAGGGATTGCGTTCGTTCTGGCGAAATCTTTGGTCTCCACAAAGATTTTACAACCGAAAATTTGGCTGATCTTGACGCGTCCCTTGCCTCAGCCACGTTTGCTAAATTCACGAAAATATTCTAGAATACTCTTCACCACGCTAGGTATATTTCCTGAAATATTTGGGTCAGCACCATTTTTCTGTGAGTTGGAAAACGGCCACAAAACTTGAATTTCAATTTTACTATAGAACGAACCGGAAGCTCCAATAAACCGGGTTAACAAAAGAATCAGCCTTATCGGTGGCTATTTGCCGCCACTATACTGTAATCAGTCAAATGCCTGGTTTTACATCGCAGACCTTGTAGACGGACAATTAAGCTGAAACCTTGTCGCAGAGTACAATTCACTGGTACAAGTCCGATCCCAAGTTTTCGGGGGGATAGAATAATGCCACGGCTGGGGGCATAGGCACCTCAAGATCAGGCACTGTTGCCGCTATTCCGCGCGGACCATAGGTCGGAGAGAGCGGAATATTGGTATTCGAGGTTTCAGTACTGTCTACGTGCTTTGCCCAAAATTACAGATTCACCGCACTAACCTGTATGAAGTTATACATGCACTGAGTCCCGGATCCAGGAATCATCCTATCATCCGGTTTCCATGATATTTTAACACGCCCAATCCTTCAACTCCCTTGGAGAACAATGCATCGGGATCCTCAGAATGTCATAGGTCTTCATCCATGCACACCGAGGCAGTCCAAGCCTATAGAAGGTGATTCCTGAGTCAAGTGAGTCCTGGACTCGCAATATGAATCAAGTTCTGGATTGACGACTATACCGAGTCTACAGGTAAAAAGCAAGCTCGTAAACGGTGCTCCAGTACTTAAGACCGTCCTCCCAACGAGTCTCCTTCTTCTTCATGGCCTCCTCGAACCGACTCCGTGCAGCAGCAGCAAACTGCTTCTCGGTTTTGAACTCGTTGTCGGCAAAGCGGAAGAGACCACCGGCAGACCACTGGGTAAACAATGCACGTTCTTCGTGGTCCGCCACGGGGACGTTCGAGTGGAGGAGGGTGGCGGAGGGGAAGAGAATCAGGGCGCCCGGGGGGAACTCAATAACGAGTTTAAGGTCCCAGAGGATGAGGTGTCCTCCGCGTTTGGGATCGAACCTGCCAAGTGCTTGGACAGCGCACCAGCCGTAGGGGGAGATTGTGAACGTCCCGGTGCTTGAACGTCCATACCCGCGGCCCGCAGTTGAACGCTGCAGCTGCAAAGATACCACGAGGGAAGGGCCGTTGTGGTGGTGGCGGCGGATTCTCCCCTGCTGCAGTTTGTGCTGCGTGTCGGTGCCGAAAGAATGCGTCCAGACGCTCGTTGTTGCTGCGGTAATGGCGGTAGAGCTTTGGCGCCCACAGGTGGAACATCACTGCAGGGAGAAATAAAAATTAGTTGCCGATGAGTCCTGGATCCAAAAACTTACTGTCGGCGAAAGACGCCATCTCCTGCACATCCGGGTTGGTGAGAAGGGTCGCTGCCTCATCGGGGTAGTCGGTCGAAAGGCTCTTCGGCATATCCTGTCCATTTCCGTAAGAGAGTCCGACCGCAATGGCATTGTAATCGCCACGACGATGCGCGGCGCCGAGCGAACACCGGCACCAGCGACTTTGAACGCCTTGTACGCGTTCGCAACCGCCCTACTATAGCGTCGAGTGTTCGGTTGTCCAGCAAGAACCGCGACAACAACGCCAGACGTGTTTGTAATGCAGCGACCGGAGCTGATTTGTGATGAGTCCCGGATGCCAACCAAGAAAAAGAGCCAGAACGCACATTCCGTCCCATTCCAGCAAGCTGAATCCATGCCCATCGAGTAGTCCCTGGAGCGATTGGGGCGCCTCCCGATCCTGCTGCTCGCCGGCGTCCTCTTTGAGCGCTGCGTATGCGCTGTACTCAACGGGTAGTTGGTGGATGTTCAAGGTCGTTTGAACGACTCTTGCCTGCCGGAGATACTCGGTGTACAAAGGCGGGAGACCGGGGGTGGGGCTGAACGGCTGCTTGCGGGGCAGGACATCGTTCTTGGAGACAACCCGGGCAGCCTGTTTGCGTACGTGAACCGCCTTGCGTTGACGAGCGCGGTGGGCACGCAGAGCGGCTCCTCCGCGGGAGACGGGAATCGGTGTTTTGTCGAGGGTGTAGCGCTTTGGGTTGTAGTGCGTGGACCGCCGGGGCTTGTCGAGGTCATTGAGGGAGGGAGGAGGAATTGGAGTGTCTTCAACGTCGTCGAGCCAGTTGTGGGGCTGGAGCAGCTGCACTCAGGATTAATGCATTAAAAGTTGGCTCAAGCCAGGGAGGCAATTGCAATAATTCTGGCACCTTGCCAGGGCCTATTTAGGATGTACTCTATATAGCACCAGAGCTAGTAGAAGTGTTTGGAGGTGTTATAGGATGCAATGGCAGCCCTTTGCATTAATTATACAGAGAAACCTAACTAATCTGAAGTCTACAGTGGAATGTGGGTCACCGGTTGTCACATTTGTTCCAATCAGATGTCCTTTGCTTTTCGCCACCTGCAGATGCTGAAAGCTAACACCGACGAGCCCGATATTGCGCGCATTATGATGCCGTCCGACTCCAGCAGCGCCCAACAAGGATCCCTTGGCCTTTCCGACGTTACTTGCGATGTGTACATGGATCAAGCGATTGAGGCGTTGCGTCGCCTGCGGCAGGGCACTCGCATGCACCATTGGGCGGTCAAGACGGCGCACTTACATGGCACCGGTGCCACGACCCGCGTCCAGGCATTCCAGAAATGGCTGCTTGACCGCATCGCGGAGGCGTACAATACCTACGGCGCGGCGGTACACGGCGCTGGTCCTCCTCGGTCTACCGAAGAACAACGATGCGTTCCGCCCGCTACCAAATAACGAGCCGCACGACATCGCTTTTGGCGTATTGCGGGAGGGCGATCCGGCTGCGGGTTCGGAAGAACTGGAGCTCATGCAACCTGAAGGTAAGTTGGCCGACAATCACAGCTGCCGTCGCCGTTTAATTACTATCTAGTGCATCGCGTCTTCTGGTTACGTGCCCGTGCCATCAGACAACGCTCAGACGAGGAGAGCGCAATCATCGACGCCGAGATCAAGCGTACCACCACACTCAGAAACTTGGGCGTTCAAGCACGTTCCCGCCTTCGTGGCAAATGATGGTGTTGGAGACAAGCTTCCTTTTCTTGTACAATATGCAATGTAGTACCTCAACAACCCGCCCCTTTTGCCGCCTGGTGTTCCTATAATGGCGCGTCGAGAATCGTCGAATACGCGATGTTTGGCGACCACAGCCTGCGGCATCCCTACCCCATAGTTCCACGCCTTGCTCTCGGGTACCGTCGTCCCCAGAATGCGGTCGGAAAACAGCTGCTACCCGGCCAGGTTGGTGTCGGGTTCTTCCTGCCCCATTCGAAACCCGCGACGGTGATTGAATGTGCAGAAAGCGACACGGAACCAGGCGTGAATGACGCCGTCAAGCAGATCTCCATTCCAGATGGTCGGCCATGACCTTAGCTTGCGTCGTCCACGTCCGTCGGCGAGAGGTAGTTAATTTCGAGCGCCTGCGTCTTGATCCAACCTAGCTGCTCATGTAAGGGCAACTCCCCAGCTGCTGTATGCTCAGAGCTACACAGACAAGACTGGCAGAGGGATCCAAAGTATATTAGCACTAATACATGTACAGAGGGCTACTGAGGGCATACCTGGCAGAGGGATCCAAAGATAACAAGTCTAAGGAGCCTCTGCTGCCAGTGATGCCTCGTCTAAGGGCCTGATCACGTGACTGTGCACAGACCAGGTCAGGTGAGCCAAAGAAAGAAACGTAAACCACACCATAAGTACGATAGATAGAGAGACGAGACTTGGGGTGCGAATGCGTATATGTGCACCCCATATGTGTACAAAGTTAGAGGGTAAACGAATCAGAGGAAAAGGCGTAAATCAACGATGTAACTGCAAAATGCAGGAAACAGCGAGATAGAACCTTGTATCGTAGCACTATAAGTACAGTAGGGAGAGAGATGGAATTTGGTATGAGAGGCGCTTGACATGCACCCAATATATGTACAGAGAGAGGAGGGAAACGGAACAGGGGAAGAGACCGAAAAAGGAAAAAGTAGAGTGAGGGTATATGGCGCACCAGGAGTTCCCCTTACATCACCCCCCTTCTAGGAAGCGGCGTCCCGACGCTTAGAACGCCAGTTGGTGCTTGCATCTGCAAGGCCCCGGTTGTACCACAGTGTGGCAAAGTCAGCCTCAGAGAGACGTCGGACAGAGCGTTGGTTTGGGCGAGTAGAGTTAGCTCGATACCACTGTTCTTTTCCAGGTGCATTAGGATGCTCCTCATAGAACTTGACAATAAGTGGTTTCGAGTTGCCCAAGTTTTCAACCGGTTGCCACTCAGCTTCAGTTCTCAGTGTGTTTTTGTACCACACTTTGAACTGCAGCTTGTTGCGATACCACCGGCTGTCAACAATGTCCTCCGTCTCCCACTCTTCCTCGCCGTCCACAATCTCAGGATGAGGAGTGGGAGGTCGTTCCCGACCATGGATCGGGTCCGGCGGGGAGGCTCGAGTTTGACCACAGGGAACACAGGGTGGGTGCGACCCATCCAAGGAGGAAGCTTGAGGCGATAGGCATGAGTGCCCACAGCACGTTCCACCTCAAATGGTCCAATCCAAGGATGAGAGAACTTGGATTGGAGTCGCGTCTGGACATTAGAGCTGTCCAGCCACACCTTGTCCCCCGGCTTGTACACCGGTGTGGGGCCATGCCGCTGGTTGTAGAACCGCGCCTGGTCATCCTTGGCCTTGGTGAGCGCTGCACGAGCCTCCTCATCTGCCTTGCGCATGCGGTCCACAAACTCGTCAACACCTTCAACCTTGGCTGGCACAGTACGAGGCTCAAAGCCCATACGAGGATGCTTGCCAGTGTCAAGGAGGAAGGGAGAGTGTTGGGTGGAAACATGGGCCGCATTGTTGTACGCAAACTCGGCAGTGGGGATAAGCTCGTTCCAGTCGTCCTGGCGCTCATTGACAAAGGCACGAAGGTAGATCTCGAGTTCCTGGTTGACACGTTCCGTCTGACCGTCAGATTGTGGGTGGTGTGCTGTAGAAGCGCTTATGGTGATTCCAAGGAGCCGGTACAGCTCCCTGGTGAACTCAGCCACAAACTGCGGACCACGGTCGGAGAGAACGTCGTCAGGCAGACCATGGAGCTTCCAGACGTGTGTGTAAAACAGACGCGCAGCGCCA
Source organism: Mycena kentingensis (nom. inval.) (assembly GCA_014461125.1). NCBI lineage: Eukaryota > Fungi > Basidiomycota > Agaricomycetes > Agaricales > Mycenaceae > Mycena > Mycena kentingensis (nom. inval.). The sequence goes on along the minus strand of JACAZG010000003.1, from coordinate 2,474,920 downwards.
ACGGCATTGATAGTGGTGTGGCAAGGGATGAAGTGGGCTCGTTTACAGAGCCTGCACACAACCACCATAATGTTGTCAAAACCGTTGGCGTCAGGAAGCTCAGGGATAAAGTCCACCGAGACTCGAGACCAGCGCTCCTTCGGGCGTCTCAGTAGGCAGCAACTGCCCAACTGGAAGACGACGACGAGGCTTGACCCGTTGGCAGATGTCGCAGGTGCTCGTGTACTGCCCAATGTACCGAGACATCTGCGGCCACCAATAGTTGCGGCTCACCAGCTCCAGAGTCTTGAACCTGCCCTTGTGGCCCGCAACTCTGGAGTCATGATGCTGCTCCACAATGCGCCGGCGCAAGTCCCCAGAAGGAGGAACGTACACCTTGCCCCGGAAGAAGAGCAACCCGTCGCGCTGGTCCCACTCAGCGCTGCGGACAGAACGGTTGCGAGTCTTCTTCAGCTCCTTCACGGCACGTGTAGCTGGCTCGTCGAGCTCGCTGTCGCGGATTGCATCCTTGATGTCGTCCACAATCTCGACTTCTCCACCAGAGACAGAGAGGCTGCTCAGAGCTGCGATGACAAAAGTCTCGGGCTTGAGCAGAATGACGTCCTCGTTGTCTCCAGCCCCGTCATCGTGGTCGGCACGACGGGACAACGCATCCGGCTTGCCCATAGAGCGCCCCGGACGGTGGTGGAGAGTGTAGTCAAAACGCGAAAGATAGAGGGACCAGCGAGCTTGCCGACGATTCAGCTTGCGTGCAGTGCGGAAGTACTCCAAGTTCTTGTGGTCGGTCCAGACCTCGACAGAGTGCTGGGCTCCTTCAAGGAAGTGTCGCCACTCCTCAAAGGAACGAATGACGGCCAGCAGCTCCTTGTCGTGGATCTCGTAGTTCCGTTCCACAGGAGACAGGGACTTGGAGTAGAATGCCACCGGGTGCCACTTTTCATCCTCTGCTTGCTGAGACAACACTGCACCCGTTGCAAAGTCGGAGCTGTCACACTCGACTCGGAACGGACGCAGGTCATCGGGCAAGCGGAGAATGGGAGAGGAGGTAATCCGTTGCTTCAGCTCCTTAAAGGCAGCATCTGCGTCAGAAGACCACTCAAAAGCGACATCCTTGCACGTGAGGTCAAACAAGGGACGAGCAACATGGGAGAACGCTTCGATGAACCGCCTGTAGAAGTTGGTGAAGCCCAGAAAGGCGGACACCTCCTTCTTGTTTGCAGGCGTAGGCCAGTCAGCAACACCTGCGACTTTGACCGGGTCCATCTCAACGTGGTCATGAGAGATAATCACTCCCAGGTACTCGATCCGAGTTTGCTCAAACTCGCACTTGTCCGCCCGCAAGAACAACCGGTATTCGCGCAAACGCTCCAAGACCTTCCTCGTGACCTCGCGGTGTTGCTCCCGCGTTTTGGTATAGATGAGGATGTCATCGAGGTAGACTGCAACAACACCCTCCATGATCAAGTCATGGAAGATATCGTTCATCATGGTCTGGAACGTAGCGGGACTGTTTGTCAAGCCAAAGAACATGACCAATGGCTCGAACAAACCCCGGTTGGTGCGGAAGGCAGCCTTCCATTCGTCGCCCTCACGAATGCGCACGTTGTTGAATCCCCAACGTACGTCAAGTTTCGTGAAGTACCGCGCGCCCTTCAGCCGGTTGATCAGGTCGTTAATCAACGGCAAAGGATAACGGTTTTTGACCGTCATGTTGTTTAGCGCGCGGTAGTCCTGGACAAACCGCAGGCTCCCATCCTTCTTCTTGACAAAGAAGACTGGAGAGGCCATTGGTGACTTGGACGGGCGAATGCGACCGGTGCGCAAGTTCTCAGCAAGGAACTCGTCCAGAGGCTTCTGCTCTGCAGGGGACACGGGGTACACCTTGCAGTTGACAGGTTTTGCATCTGGCACAAGCTCAATTGCGTGATCCCAAGGCTTCCGGTCTGGAAGAACGTCGAACGACTCCTTTGCAAACACATCTTGGAAGTCATAGAAGTGTGCAGGGAGGTCATCCTTGACGCTGCGAGGCGCATTCTTGGCATATGCTTCAGCGAGGCGTTGGGAGACAGTAGACGTGGCGCGGATGAACTCCTTCTCAGGCCAAAGAGAGGTCATGAAAACACGATCCCCATCTTCGACTTGAGAGTTGTCAGGGAACTCATCATCGGAGTCGCAGCCAAAGACACCAGCATCAGAAACACCAGCATCGTCGTCTTCCTGCTCCAGCTCAACCACACGTGGCTCCGGGCCTCGGCAGCAGTCCTTGCGCTTGCGCGCTTTGGCCTGACGTGCCTTTGCGTCAGCTTCGTGCTTGAGACGGAGGTTGCGGAGATCAGTCCTAGCCTCGTTCTTGCACTTGCCACACTTGGAAGGACACCGGGTGAGCTTCAGGTTGCCAGCCTCCCAGTCAATCTCAGGATTGTGCTCCCTCAGCCAACCGTAGCCAAGGATTATGTTCTGCTTTCCAAGGCCGGTTACTGCAAGGATGACACGCTCCGAGTGACCCTTATGACCGAGCACGACCTCCACGACTTCCTTGATCGAACCAGCTTCGTTGGGAGAACCGTCAACGTTGAAGACTGGAATCGGTCGTTGGAGGGTAGAAGTTGGGATGCCGCGTTCGGTCACGAAGGCTTTATCCACATAGCCAAGACCAGTAGCACCGCAGTCAATCAAGGCAAAGTCAGAGACAATGCGTTGGGTGACTGTGGACTGCAACTCAACGCGAATGCGGAGAGAGGTAGCCGGGTTCACTGCTGCGAGTGTGATGCTGCGAGGCAGCCGGCGTTCCATCCTGGAGAGACGGGGTTGACGAGCCGGCTGCGGTGCAAGCACCACAGGAGCAACAACAGCCTGCTCAGGGACAGAGGTGTCCACAACCGGGTCCGTGTCCAAAGACAGGAGAGGAGCAAACCGGTTGGTTGAAGCAAGGCGTGTTGTGCGTGGTAAAACACGCTCAGGAACCGGGAGAGGGGCAGCAGGGGGGGGCCGCTGCAGGCAGCAGGCGCAGAGAGGGGTGGCGTGTCCGGCACCGAGGGCAGAACCGTCGAATCCGTCCGAGTCAGTTCGTAGTTACGGCTGTACTGCTCGCAACAGAACCAAAACTCCGTCAGCTCCTCCATGAAGAGTGCGCTGTCCCAGGGACCAAAGTCCTCCCCACAATCCTGCGTGAAGTGCTTGCCCCCGCAAGTGCGACACACAAGATGCTGGGACGCGCACCCTTGAACCCAGACAGCGAAATCGGGAGCATAGTTGCGCCCGATACGCAGAGTCGTGGGCAAGGAAGAAGGAGAGCATGGGTCGGAGACGGTAGGTTTTGTTGTTGTAGGTGACGGCATAGAAGGTGGACGGCAGCCATGGGGCCGGACAGGGCGAAGTTTCCGATCGGAGGGTCGGAGGGGTCCATCGAGTCAAGTAACAAGGGGGAGGGGCAGAAATCAGGCAACTGGAGGTCCAAACACGCAAGTCCACATCACTTCACTCGAACCGCCAAACTACTGTTCACAGACAATAGCGATCACAGAGAGGTCCTAGTCAACCGGCGAACTAAGGCCAGGGGTTGGACTTCAGGAAGACTTGGGCGGTGAAGGAGGGGGTGGGGCAAGCGGGAGTGTATCCAGTGCAAGCTTCTGAAGCTCCACACCAAGCACAGAAACCCGAGGAGCGAGAATGGCGTGGGGGGAGGAGGAGCAGAGAGCTCAACTCGAGAGATAAGGCCAGATAAGGCCCAGGAACGAGAGGTGGGGGTAGTGTGGGGTCGGGAGAGACAGGGAAAGGGCCCAGGGAGGCCAGAGAGGTTGGGGGAAGAGAGGAATAGGCGGGGGGGGGGGTGGCACACTGGTGTTGTGGCAGACTGGGTGTGGGAAGCGTACTGGGGGTCTGGGACAGTCTCCAGCTGTCCAGGAAGCTTCTCCTACTCTCCAGCCAGGCTCAGGCACGCAGTATGGGACCCAGAGAGAGACTTGTTATGCTGTAAGGGCAACTCCCCAGCTGCTGTATGCTCAGAGCTACACAGACAAGACTGGCAGAGGGATCCAAAGTATATTAGCACTAATACATGTACAGAGGGCTACTGAGGGCATACCTGGCAGAGGGATCCAAAGATAACAAGTCTAAGGAGCCTCTGCTGCCAGTGATGCCTCGTCTAAGGGCCTGATCACGTGACTGTGCACAGACCAGGTCAGGTGAGCCAAAGAAAGAAACGTAAACCACACCATAAGTACGATAGATAGAGAGACGAGACTTGGGGTGCGAATGCGTATATGTGCACCCCATATGTGTACAAAGTTAGAGGGTAAACGAATCAGAGGAAAAGGCGTAAATCAACGATGTAACTGCAAAATGCAGGAAACAGCGAGATAGAACCTTGTATCGTAGCACTATAAGTACAGTAGGGAGAGAGATGGAATTTGGTATGAGAGGCGCTTGACATGCACCCAATATATGTACAGAGAGAGGAGGGAAACGGAACAGGGGAAGAGACCGAAAAAGGAAAAAGTAGAGTGAGGGTATATGGCGCACCAGGAGTTCCCCTTACAGCTCAAGATCTTTGAGCAAAAAGTCCTCCTTGGGAAGCTTTCCGGGCAGCTCGATGCCGTTGTTGCTTCCGCGCTGCGGCACAAACACGATAGCCTGCAAACAAGATATGTAAAACGAACACAGCATGAAACTATCAGTGCGTACCTTGATCTCCTTCACCTGAGCGTTGTCGGGAGGTGAGATACCGTACAAGTATGCAGCGACCTGTGTGCGCAGGTCCGAGGCAGTAATGAACGCGCGGAGGATGTTCTTCGGTAGCACATACGTGAACGACGCAGCGTCGTCCTTAACGTCGTCGTTGGACACGTAGATGTGCTGAAGACGAAGAGGAAGATGTGTGGCCGAGATGGCGCGCACACGCCAGTCCGACTTGCTGCCGAAGGCACTCTGTTCATAGTTGGTCGCTAGATTCGGACGTTAGATTGTTATTTTCGCAACAAAGCAGCAATGCGCACTCGTAACCGTCTGGATTGCGTCGCCATGAACGTTGGTGGTCATCCTATTGCGGGTTAGTCGTAAAGAAAAAGTAAAGTGGAATCGACTTGCGTTTGTACAGCGGTGACCTGGCTCTGTGCCTCGGTGCTCTTCTCCAACTCGGCTATTTGTTGCCGCTGCACGGACGGGGCGTCAATTTCTTGACCAAGGATGATATCCCGAACTTCGCTGACGGTGAGCGACGCAATGTTGACGCTGTTTCGCTTGCCAAAGTCCTGGGCGACCATTAGCGAAGCATTGGCCAAGGCAAACAAGACGAACAACAAGGATAAGCTCCTTCATCGCGACTTCGACCTTGATCCAGTCCTCGTCTGTGAGGGACGGCCACACAGAGTGCGGTTCGGTGATCGTGTTCTTGTCGGGATGCAAAATGATCTTGGCCTTCTCGTTGTTGACGTGAAGACCACGGAGGAGGAGGATCAAGCGCGAGAACGCGGTGTAGCTTGAGATCGACTTGAGCCAATCATCACACACTGAACAACACCATTAGGGGTTGAATAGCACGCTGGTGACGCCCGTTTGGTGGTTGTGCAAGGAGGACATCAGTTGCTCTTACCGGAATCAAGTCACCGAATTTCTCCATCTTCATGCAGGCTTGGAAGGGTAGTTGCAGCTCGCTGCCCTTGATCACGATGTTGGGGAAGTCGAGCAAGTGGACCTCGAAAGGATCTAACGGCGACTAATCAGGCTAGATTCGAGTGCGTTCTTGCGCTCGACTTACCCAACATGCCCTTGCGGGTGACGATAACTTGCTTCGGTTGCTCTTCGACCGGCAGCGAACGAACAAGCACAGCGACTTCTTCGGCCCGTCTTGCACTTTGCAAGCTGTCCGAGACGCTTTTGCCCCGGCCAGACGCTGGTGTGGATGATCTTGAGGAACAACTGGCCCGACCGAGGGTTAAAGATGAAGACGGCGCCGTCTGAAACGAGGTAAGACAGAAAAAATATGGGATAGCGGATAGACTGACCGATGGGTTTCGTTTTCAAGTTGCCCTGGAACGTCTTGTGGATCGTGACACGGTATACGTTGGTGTCGTCCACGAACCCTGCGCGAGGGATGAGCAAAACGAACAAGATGGGCTAACGGACGTACAGATGATTTGGTTTGAGAAGTTCCGAATAGTTCTGCGAACATTAGTCTCCGACTTGGACAAGAAGATCAAGGGCTAACCTGGCTGTTGAGATACGGCTCAGTTGGTTTCGACGAATACAACTGCAGACTCTTTCGGATACGCTCACGGAGAACATGGCAGGCAGGGTTCGCCTTCATGATCTTGGCCATTGCTTGTTGAATGAGCGGCTGCATGCCGGGGAACCAGTTGCCATAGGCCGACCAAAGGTTGTAGGCCAGGTCCAGGCCTATCATCACACTGGTCGGCGACGGATATAGGATATATGCTCATAGAGTCGGGGACGTAGTCGAGGAGCTTGGCGCGAGTGTATCGTTCGATGTCGTGAGTGTCGAAATCGCCCCCAACGCAGTTGAATATCGATCCAGAATTTGTTACTCGTGGTTCCATCGAGAACGTCCTTGACCTAGAAACCGTGAGCGCGTGAGCATTGACTGACTTGCGCAGAAGGCAGATACCGACATCGGTGACGAGCGATGGACGAGAGATGTTCCATTTGTACGCCGAAAAAAGTAGGATGTCTGCACAAGACGAGTTCATCTTGTAACTTTTTCGAGGGTGGATCGTCTCCCTCTGAACCGTCTCGATTTGCAAGGGCTCGAGCTCTTGGTCGAGCAAGATTCTCCAGCGTCAACGGCCGGTTCCGGCGCGTTGACCTCCTTGCGCTTCATCGAGTATTCGGACCACGCCCGCGCCGAGTCGAAGGTTGCAGATAACGATACAAATTCGGGATGAGTTGGTCTTCCTCACGCGACATACCAGCGCGGAAGCGTGTGACGGCCACGTCGATTTGCCTCGACCACCGAATATTGCTTTGCGGGATGAGGAAATGGCCCATGGACAACATCCCAAGACCTCTCAATTCCTGTCGCACGTTTAGCGTCCACATAGGGCAAGATAGTACAACCAACAGACCTTGGGCGTATAGAACACGACCGGCGGGAAACGCGGATGGCATCTTACTGTTCAACCCAATCTTAACGCGCGTCTGGATCTTGTCCGCCGCTTTGACGAGAGAGTCAAGCAGCTCATCCGTGTGGATGACGGCCTCCCGGTAGTAGGTCATCAAGCCGATGAGCGCGGTGTTCCATTTGTTGACGATCTTGGAGAAGGTCGTTGAGCCGGAGCTCATTAGAACTTGTCGGGTTCGATTGTTGTGAACACCTGCGGTCACTATGAGTAAGTCTTATTCCCCAGAAAACAATAACGAACGGTCGTCGAAGACTCGCAAGAACGCTTGAGCCGTCCGCTCCTTCGTTTGCTCGTTGGTAAGATTACGCACGGCATCCTGGAGAGAAAACTGCTCCCCACTCATGATCCGAATCTTGGGCAGCGAACTTCGAAGCCGCACATCGAGAACAACAACTGCGGGTTGTTCTGGGAGTAGACGCTAACGAACGTGTCCTCCCATTCGATCGTCGTCAGCGAGCGCGGCAGACTCTGCATGACGTTCCAGAACACCGCACGACCGAGGTTAACATCATGCTTGATGAGCCGCATACGACAGTCGCGCGGCCAACGCCGTTTGTTGTTGTAACCCATAAGTTGTTGTTTGTTGGGTCGGGGTTAGCGGAGAGGCATCGCTGGATGAGATCGCGCGAATCTTCGGCGGTGAAGCGGAAGAGAATATGCAACCGATCGACGTATCGAGAGTAGAGACGAATAAGGTGGTGGGTTTCCGTCTCCGAGTCGCGATACTGGAGGAAGCTGTTGGGCATTGAGGACGGTGCTGCCATTTCGCTAGCGCGTTTCAGGCCCAGGATCAACAAATCCAAGACGAGACCGTAGTATTGGAAGACGAAGGCGGAAAACTGAAACCCGCGAATGAGACCGAACGCGTTCGTGTGCGCCATGTCCTTATACGTCAGAACTAAACCAGACATTAGGCGAACGGAACGAGGAGGAGGAGATGCCGTAGAGGCGACGCACCGGTGTTGTTCTTCGCAGTGATGTAGTCCGCCAAATTGTGGTCAAGAATAAGACGTAGAAGCCGATTAAGCAGCGTCAGGTCAATCTTCTCGTACACCTTGGATAGGACCGTCTCCGTAAGGACATTGCACTCCCCCTCACTCGTCTCCCAAATGTCGGTGAGATTATTGATACCCTGGCACCACTTGTAAACCAGAAGAGGCGGCGGCTCGGTGTCCTAAAGAGCCTTGAGCACCAAAGCGAAAAGAACTCGACTATCTTACCGGGAACTTGATTCACGAAGGGAAAAGTCCCCGTTTGTCAGCCTCGAAGAACAAGAATGGGTCGATGTACTGTCCAGCCTAAGCAAGACAACGGAAAGAGAACGGTCAGCTCACGGCTTTGGTGATTTCTCAACAGGCTCGATAGCATTGAACGCGCGCGCTGTATGAGCAGAGGCACTTGATTCGGGACAAACCTGAGGTACACCGTTAGCAAACAGGACGCAAGCCACACCAACGCGGTTACATTCGTGAGGGTTGTCGCAGGTTTGTTGAATGAGAGCAAGCTCTTCGCGCTGAGATTGGTTGAGACGCGCTTTGACCAAATACGCCTCTTTCATCAGCAAAAGTGTGCTGGCCTTGGAATGACTTGTTGAGGAGGTAATTCAATGGAAGGGCACCAAGGGGTTTGAAAACCAGTCTAAGGTCATTCCAAGGTTCTGTCAAGACTTAGTGGACCCAACCAAGGTCAGTTCAAGCTTGGTGTTGCATTCCAAGGTGCTTTAAAGGTCACTTCAAGAGTGGAACTAAGGCTTCAAGGACATTGCAAGAGTACCCCCCAGGTGTTCCAAGGTAATTGCAAACTATCTACAGGATTTGCTGCATGTTTAAAGTTAATTCAAGATGAAACCTATTATTTCATGAGCAAAAGAACATTTTTCTGGAAATTGGGGAGACCCCTTGAAGGTGTAAACAAGGCTAGGTGATGCATGTCACACAAGACAAGAGGCCGAGTCCAACAATTTTCAGAGCCCCGCGGTAGGTTAGGGTGACAAGGGTGTTGCCCATCAGTATGGTCTTGCTGGTGTAACGGTATGACTCCCCTTTCTGAAAGTTACTTCTGTGATCTGGAGGTTCTCGGTTCGATTCCCGAAGTGGGTAAATTCTGTCTGTGGCTTAATATCATTTTCGGGGCGCTGTGCACAATTTTGGTACAACCGGGTCCGCCATCTTGGAACCGGCTTGGAATGTGCTCAAGACCTTGGAACGCCAACTCATCTTGCAATGGGCTCCACATCTTTATCTCCTTGGACTGTCTTGATTTTTCCCGATGTTGCTTGGAATGACCTGCCAAGCCCTTTATTATATTCCCACAGTCTTGTTGCCAACCTAAGCGCATTTGAAGTGGCTTCAAAGGCCTGCACACTTTTGCTGATGTTGAGTTTATCAAGCGCCAATAAGAGCGATTCGGCATTGTGCTTATACGAGAGCGGACTGAGATACAAGATTAGTTGAAACACACGACACCACAAAAGCACTGACGGAAGGAAATCGGCGCGAGTCGACAAGCCAATGGACCGTAGCGGTGAAGATGCAACGGCTTCTTAGGCGCTGATAACCGTGTTGACGTTCCTGCTCCGTTCTAAGTACAGACCTGGCTAACATTAGTGCGCTGCGCCTGAAGATAGAACAGAGACGAACGGGTAAAATGGCCCTAGTTCTTCTTCACGACGGCTTTGTCGACCGTAGCTCCTCATAGGATACGTTCTCGGGTATCATGCGCAGCCCTAACCAGAATCAGCACAGTTATCGAGATAAACCGCGTTACCCACTCACGAGCACCACCAAGCCTTGCTCTGAATATCCCGCAGAATGATGGTTTCAATAGCTGTCGGTGTTCCTGGTACTTTCTACGAGACTGGAAGCGCCTCCTTGTTCGAAGTACGCAGCCAAAACCTGTTCCGTCGCACAACTGCTGGGTGTCATTTATGGACTTGGAAGTCGCAGACCCAAACACAGACGGCGCGGGGTTGAAGATAATCCGAGATGAGCACTAACAGGCGTAAGCAAGACATAAGGCTCAGACGACTTGCGCACCAATTTGACGCCCATCCATGCCCAAACGGCCAGCTCTGTTGGGCGCGTGCTCTTCGCGTCGTAGACCTCGCGCTCACACATGTCGACAATGGCGATCAGGTGGTATTCCAGCGCGAGCGGGAGGTCCCCGGCCGTATACGCCCGTCTCGGCAGATTGCCGGGAGTAGAAGGGGTTCGCCGGCGACAAGGAGGACATGGGAGATTGCTTGGAAGACCTGGGTGTATCTGCGACGGCTTAGCAATTGCGTCCGGCTTGTCGAGGCGTCCAAGGTCGACTGCGGCCAGACAAACGCGTGCTCTAGCGCGACCCAACCTGCATCGCAAGCGAGTAAGCACCAGCGATGATGTGGGAACGGATCGTCGTCACCGAGATTGGTGTACGAGTTGAGCCCTATCGAAGAATGTTTCTGGAAAGTTTCCTGAGATGCGCGCGAGTTGTTTGTGCGGAAGCGGGAGGTCGTCCAGAGGTCGTACTGAGATTCGACGCGCTTGTTTGGTCGCCGTCTTCGCGACACTTGCTATTACGACCCTCGAATTGATGAGCAAGGAAGTTCTCGAGCCTGTAGCACAATGAGTACTTCTTTCGAGGCGGTAACATTGTGAACGCACCATCGCTCAAGCAGCGGTCAGTGGGACGTCCTGGGCGCGGCGAGTCCAACTGGAACGACACCAGTACGGATCCGGGGCCCACCAAAGAGCAATGACATCCGCGGTTAAGTCATTCTCAAGGTCCTTCTTCTGGTAGAACGGCTCAATCGAGTCGGGGAGCTCGAAGTCGCCGTCGCTGGCGCCGTTGGGTCCAAAATGGTGTCCTCGTGGGAAACGAGAGAAGCGTTCCTTGCCACCTGCTGGACTCGGTCCAATCCATTAAACCGCGGCAAGACCCAGCGCAGCCAATGCATAAGATAGCGCCCCGATGTTTTCCGGCTCCCGGAGGCTACCGGGTGTACCAAGGTCAAGTCTGGCATCTTGGCCCAAGTCCGGCATCTCGGCGAAACCCCCGATCAGGTCGGGCAAGCCCAAAACGGGCACCAAAGTCCATAAATCCCAATAAACTCGTAAAATCACACCCAAAAAATCGAAAAAAAAATACATTCGGAATCCGGAACATGTAAAAGTGCCATAAAGGTCGTCCGTGACATCAAAGTAACGCGAGCAATGTCCATAAATGGCAATAAACCGAGATTGCCGTCCGCAAAGAAGCCGCACACCTTCACATCTCCACGTCCTCCTCTATCTCGTCCTCCGCATCCAAATCGCCGCGCTCATCGTCCTCCGTCTCGCTCCCGGCGTCGTCGTCATCGTAGTTCTTGCCGAATATGTCCGCCGTCGCAGCGGGCCGCACGCGTGCTTTCCCCCGCTTCAGCTTCTCTTGAGACATCACCAGCGTCCCTCGGCGAATGAGATCGCGGTATATCGCAGCTTGCTTGAGCGCATAGGCTGCCTTGCCTTCCGCAAGCGCTGGCTCCGCCAGCGAGCCGGCCTCCTTGGCGCGTCGATTCCATTTGTCGATCTCGAACTGGAGCGAGATAGGGTACCGGCGCCATTCTTCGGCAACCAAGGGAACTTCCTCCCGCCATCGGCGAACCCGGGCATATGCTTTCGCCCATTCGATTCGTAGCGCTAAAGTGTAAGTCAGCGTAACGTCCCGATTTGGAGACAACAAGTACCTTCCAGCACTTCCGAGTCTGTCCCGGCTCCGCCGGCGCCTGCCCAAATCCATGACATCGTCCTGCGGCTCTCGCCTGTTGGCGCGTCGTCGCCCGAGTCGTCTGTCTCCTTAGCGCCCTCGTCCTCCTCCGCAAGCCGATAGAGGGGAAGATCGCCCTCCGCAATGAGCTGCGCTTCTCTACGCGCCCGACGCGCGTCCTTCTGCCGTTGCCCGCCCGCTCCCGAAATGGTACTCGCTGCATCATCCATACACCGTATGTCGCCCTTACGCAGCTCGGGGAACCCGGGAGGATCGCGCCCGACCAAGGCACGCAACGCGCGCTGACTCGTCTGATACTTTTCCGCCTGAAGCTTGATCTTCGACTCGTTGGTGTTGATGAGGTTCCGCGAACGCGTATTCATCCCTTGATGACGGGACTGGTACTGTTTGTAGAGGAGCAAGCCGGCTTTGACGTGAAGTTGGTTGCACAGGTGAACATGGGCAGTGCGGCATTGCGCTTCCCGAAGTGACTTCTCGAGAGCGATAACCTCGGGGACGCAGGTGCCGCGATGAACCGGGCTGAGGGCGGAGGGAAGCAGTGGGGGTACGTCTTCGGGGAGAGCGTCCTGCGGGATGTTGATTGTGGCAAGCTGGACTAAGGCGCCGGGGGTGTACGTTGCTTGTAGGGTACGCAGTCGATTGAGCGATCGATTGAGCTCGCGCCGCAATTCCGTGATGTTGACCGTCGCCGCTGCCGACTGTGCTCGTTTGAGCTCGGCCTGAACACGAATTTTGCGTCTAATATTGTGTTATGAGCTTGGATGTAAGAATATGGGACCACTCACTGCATCGTCTCGATGTCCAAACCCAGCGTAACGAACACCATCGGGCTGACATCGTGAATGGGCGTCTTTTTGCCCGCGGCAATCTCCATCGCATGCTCTGCCTCGAACTTCTTGCGGACGTCTTGTTCGGACATGCCTGAACGAGTTTTGTTCAGCAGCGCAGCCAAACGAGCAAGACGATACCCACCCTTGACGGTCGCGGCGTAAGGATTCGGCGGTTCTGGCGCGCCAGGTTCTCGGGGCGCCTCGAAGGCTTCCACCATCGCCAACCAGCCCGCAACGCGGTCAGCTTGCTTCTCGCTGAGGAACGCAAAGGCTTCCTCCTGCTTTTCAAGCTCCGCAATTGCATTATCGCGTCGGGCGTCGGAGCTGCGCCGGTAATCCGACGGTTTTGGACCAATTCCAAAACCCCAAATGGTCATCTAACTGACCCGCTCGCGCTCCCGGTCCACTGAGCTTTGTGCTGGGCGCGATAGCTCCGCACATCGCCCAGACGCGCTCGATGCCCTCGCCGTCTGTCTGCCCGCTACCGAGGGCAAGGTACAGCGAGAAGAGCAGTTGGCAGGCGACGACATGCGCCTTGATGTGCAACTTCGGTATTACGAAGCGCACCAGGGCGAAGACGAGGGAGAAGCGCAATAACGGGGGAAGGAGGAGCAGGCGCTCCTTGAGCGACTTCCACCACTGGCACGCGACGTCGTAGGATATCATCAAACGGAGGAGGGGCGAGAGATGCCGGCGGATGGAAGCAAAGATGTAGTCGATATTGGCGTATCTGGAACAAGTGAGTAGTTCGACAATAGGACACGACTTGCATACCTTTCGCCCTTCTGTAAATCGCCGGCGCCGTTCGGGAGAATAAACTCGTGACGAGCGCAAATACACATGGCGACCCCGGTAGAGGCGTAACCACGGGAGAACTTCGTGTTTGCGTGATCCAACGCAGCCAGCCCAGTACAAGTGCTGATCTATCAGAGGGTTAACGGAGGAACAAAGCTACGGCCAATGACGGACCTCCTTCTGGGCACTTGTCGTTGCCAAATAGTCACGATATCGCAGCCATTCCACCAAATAAGCCCAGCCCGGTCCGAGAACCGGATCGCGAGCGTAGCTCGAGACCATGCGACGCTTTAGGCGGAAACAAGCGTCTATGGCGATGAACATAATGTACAATCCTCTGAACAAAACGTTAGGGCGGGAACGGGATAATGGCCAGACACGTACTGTTGCTCGGGACTCGCATCCTGCCAGTCGGGCGGCAGGTTGACGCCGGGGCGCGGGCAAGCTGGGCAACGCAACGCAAGTTCGCCTTCTTGGGTCGCACCAACCCCGCCGACTTCGTGACCCCGCCCGCCGCGTTTGAGAGAGTGGAGATGGCGCCATTGGCGCACCATGCGCAGGAAGGGCTTATACCGATCCGGGGGTTTAATCCCAGCGCCATGAGTGAGGTGTTCTAGAGTAGCGTAGTAGTCGTAGGCGGTGAGCTTTCCCTTAAGGGAGAGCGTGTGGAAGAGATCGAGGCATTCGAACGTGGCAATGGTGTGGGGGATATATGTTGTAGAAGGGTAAAACCCGCGTCGTAGGAGCTGGACGTAGAACGCGTCTCGGCGGAGATGGCATCCGCAAAAGTCTATGGCCACGGGATGGATTCCGTTGCAGTGAAGCACAACGAACCCGGGATCGGCGGGGATCGGGGCGGAGCAGCGTTGGCGGGGAGGGTGCCCGAGCTGGATGCGAAGGCCGAGATTTTTGAGGGTGATGCGCTGGAAAAACGGATTGCCGTTTATTCCCCACTCCTATGGTCCTAGTTAGCGGGAAAACAACACGAACAGGCTTCCGTACCTCTAGCCAGTGCAAGGGGTGAGCTTCGTGCATATCCAAGCAGCACGTTCCGCAGACGAGCTCCTCGCCACACTCTCGACATCGGTAAACGGCGGGGTCAGAACCCAGGCAACGGCGACATGCGCCCGTCGCGCCCTGTCGGCCGTCGTGCCAGAGGAGCAGGTCGAGAAATTCGTCTCGATGTTCGAGCCGCCACTCTTCCATGACGCGATCCTGTAGAGAAATGAGACGCGTGCGCCGGGTCGACGCGTCCTTACTTACCGCCGCCTTGGCCGATGGCTCATCCTCCGCGGTCCCCAGACTATCAGGAGGGTCCTCCGACTCTGCGCCCTGCCACAAATCCATTTGGTACGTCTCCTCGACGGGAGGCGGGCTCGCGTCTGCGTCTGCGTCTAGGGTCGGGACGAACGACGGCGGCGAAGGAGGCGAAGGCGGAGGGCGGAGCAGCATTTCCCGGCGGGAGGCCTTGACTGGGGATGGGGCGTCGAGATGGTGGTTGACGCGTCACGAGCGGCGACCGTCGGCGGAGACCTCGTCGACAAAGCTATTGAGAGGCATCTCCTCGGCTGCCTCGTAAGCCTCGTCGAGGGAAAACGACATGCGGCTGGTGCCCGCAGGCGGGGCCGTCTCGCTTAAGCGAAGACGCGAGGACTTGGGCATCGTGAAGGGGTATAATGGTGAGGGTAAACAAGAGGGAGGTCACAAGCGTGACTTCACCTAAATTTTACATTCTGGACAACGGGCGGAGATTTCGCGGGAAACAAGAGATGAGCAACACAGTGTATTCAGCGCGCGATACAGCAAAAGACATTTTATCCCGCTATTCTACGTGTCCTTCGTCCCCCAGCTGAAGGACGAGGTGTTGCTGGTGACCTGGTCGAAGACGGTGATATTGCGCTCCTTGCCGCCGATAAGAACCCTGTGAGGGCATTCAAACATGTTCAAGCGGAAGGTATAAACGTACGCGATGGCCGTGGCGTTGACGGTGGGCAGCTCATCGCGCGGGATGTCCTTGAGCGGGAGTTTGGAGCCGCCGTTGAGCGAGAGGGCAACGAGGAGGGGCGTTACCAAAAGGAACATCGACCGCACGACGAAGGTCCTCGGGAACAGCCGCCTTGAGCGCCGCGTTGGGTACGCGCGGGATCTGCTCGGGCGAGTGGGGGCAGGCAGTGATCAGGCCGTACGCTCCGGTCTGCAGGGTGACCACCACGGAGCAGCAGAGTTTGCAGGTGGCCGAGCTCGGGCCCACTTGCGGGAGACGTTGGAGTTCTTCGAGGTGCTGAAGAGAGACTGACACGAGTCGCGTTGTTCCGCCTTCTTCAAAGAGGACGGCGGTTTTGGTGTTTGGGGGAGCCTGTGGGATGTGGGTTCTTTGGCGTAGCTCATAACAAGGGATACGCACTGGGAGCTGTAGTTCGACGACGGATGCGGCTTGCATGTCGTGTAGAGCGTGAGGGTCGGAAGGAAAAAACCACCTCGTGCCGCGCACTGTGCCTATGGAAGAATCCGTCAACGACGGAGCGGGAACGCGCCAGGAGACCTTACCGCATGCGGCTGAAGTCGGAAGCCGTCCCATCCGCTGGGGAACGGGACGGGGTATACCCTGGCATGGAGGTTACAGACAGAACGAGAGATCCGTGACACTTGTATGTTATCCACGACGACGACGACATGTATCCACGGGTGGCTACATTGAGCACTGCTGGCCGGGGAAGGTCCCCTCCTGCCTCCGCCGTACACACGTACGATTCCGCCACTAGAAGCGAATGCTTACGAAAAGAGGCGGGGACCTTAGGAACGCGTTGGCTTGCCTTCCTCCATCCCCTCCAGCTACACGCTTCATGGCTTCCCGGCACCCAAACCACTCTGCCACTCGCTGGCTTCGTGTGCGTGGTCGTCCTCCGTATCGGATAAACCGCTGACCTTATCCTGCAGAAGGCATCTCGCAAAACCTCGGTCATGGTCCTCGTCGACTCGGCCAGCGGACCAATCTTCACCGAAATCGACTCTACTGGCTTCATGGGCTATCCCCCAACCCTGCAGACTACCCGCCGCTACTGGCAGGACGAGATCGAGACATGCGAACAATGCCGCGCCGCCCATCCCTTCTTCGCGTCCCAGCATCATCCCGGTACTGCCTACGCCGTCCTGGCCGCATGCCCGCACAGTGAACTCGCGTACGCGCGCCGTCCCAACGCCGCCGTCGAGCGGGCGCTGCAGAATCCCAGCAAACTCCCGACCGTCCCCGGAGTCAAGTTCGAGGACCTCCGCGCCCCACTCGGCCACATCGTCGTCGTCAAACTCGATGTCAGCGCTGTTGACGACGCGCCGTGCGGCAGGCGGGCGGTCTTCCCGAGCTCGTCTGCCCGACAGTGCCTCTCACAGCTGGTCATCATGCAAGCGGTTGGCGCGCTGTTCTCCGGTGGCTCCAGGAGAGCATCGGCCGCCCGGATCGCATGCCGTTCCTGCTTCCACCGACGCCCAACCATGCGGATCATGGTGTTCAGTACACGGCTGCGCCCTACAACCCCGAGCGCAAAGTGGTCGAAGTAGTAGCCGACGACAGCGACGACGCGGAGATTTCAAGCTCGTCGAGCGACGTCACGGACTCGGACGGGGATGTGGACGCTTAGTTTACGCCTGCTGTCCACGTATATAAAATGGTACCCCGTCGCGTTCCATGTTGTTTTGAAGTCAAACGAGTACGGACGTCCCCAAATTTTGTTGACAGATGATCTTAACATCCGCTTTGTTCTCGACGATGACCATCCTCCCTCTTCTTGATTCGAATATGCGCATGTTGCCCATGGCATCCTCAACCAAGGAACAAGGACCGGGTCACCGCAATGACCCCGTACTGGATTTCTCTGGGGCTAACACTCGTTCGGAATCCTAAGCACCCAGAACCGCGAACAACGACTGATACATCTCAGAGATCGAGGACGACTCCCAGGACGATTTTGTACACGTCGAATCCGGCTCTACCTCTTCGGAGGAGCTCCCTCCCTCGTCCCGTCCCTCTTCCCGTGCCAGCGGCGCTGGCACCAACAACACCGACGGCGACACCAAAGGGGACGCTGGTCAGCACGTAGAGTCGTATTGGGCCATTTGGAAGGGTAGAGAGGTTTACCATGGCTGGTGCGTGTCTGGTTTCTCTTGTATACCCGCTGACAAGAGTAGGGCCTCCCTAGTTGGCGCGCTGTCGGCCATGCATTTCCCCCAAGGAATGCTCACTCTTTTTGGGCACAGCAACCGCGCTTACGTCCAAGATTGGGCCAACGGCGTTGAGGCCTGGGATATCGACCACTTCGAGCGCGGGGAGGTCTTTGACGGGGAACGCGGGGAGTTCTTTGACGGGGAACGCGCCAAGGTCTTTGGCTGGGAGCGGCGGCGCGGCGTTCAACGCGGGCGCTTCCTCCGATTCCCTCTCCTCTGTTCCCGACCTCGTGAGCATCGAATAGCCAGCGCCAAATACATGTATTTAGAACGCCAAAAAACGCGTCCGCACGCTTTGCTTGACTCAATCCAAGTCCGCCCAGTTTAATTTCCGCACTCGGCGGGCCAAAAGCGTGTATTCGAGCGGAAAAGCTACTGTAGTGCCTAGAACCGATATCCGGGATGCTGCAGGAAAATCAGGGAGCGCGTACGACAGAACTGCCGGGCGGTCCAACGGCGATGAAAGATAACCATGCTGGGCAGGTACGCGTCGCTCCCGTCTGAGTCGTCCTCGAACACCGCAAGCTCTTGCCACCGGCTGAAGAGCACCTCCGCACGCTTCGTCCACGTCTCGAGAAGCTGCAGGCGCGTGTAAATCGGACGCATGTGGCGTTGCTCCTCCTCCCAGTCTTGTTCGTGGTGCCACATGCGCGCGTGGACCAGGGCCTGGAGCTCATCTGGGTTGGTGTAGATGGCTGCAGCATCACGGTTCGGCGGGTAGTCGATGGAGAGGTACGGCGGAGTATGCAGATATGGTTGTATGTCGGAGAATGAGAATTCCTTCGAAAGCGCGTAGCGGAAGAGTGGGTCGTCGAAAGGGATGGTAAAATCGGCGTCCTCCGCCACCTCGGTGGTTATGGCGGGGGCTCGGGGTATGTCAGGCGGCGGCTCGCGTCGGCTTCCCCGCCCCGTTTTGCGTTTTCTGGCAGCTCGCTTGGCCTTGCCGCTGGAGAGTTGTTTGGTACTACAGTCTCCGCAAAAGAGGGCGGCGCACTGTGCTGATTCTTCATACACCTTCCGCGACTTCTGCGCGGCCAAACGTTTCTCTTCGGACGTTCTGGGCATGTGGACGGAAGGAAGAAGGAGGCGGATGCAAAAACAGGGTTGATTGCGTGTACACAACTAGCAAAAATCATTCGTCCTCGCGGTCCAAAATGTTTACGAGCTGGCTCCACTGCTCGAGGAACTGGCTGCGGTGTCGATAGTATACTTGTTCCTGGAAATTGCGCAGTTCGGACATGAATCCAACGAGATCACCAATGACTTCGAGCCGACGGCGGTAGGCGCGAGACACGCCGACGAAGCGACTATACCTGGTCGCCGAGCTGGTCTCGCGGGTGAGTGCGTTGGCTACGAGCTTGGCATTGAGAGCCCGCGCGGCGCGATCCCCCTCGTGCGCCGCCAGCGCGTGCTCCCAGATCGCGTCGTACTTGAGGTTATGGGCGACCTGGGAGCGTCCTCCGAGCTCCTTTTGGACCCATTGGAGGTTTTCGACGACGGCGTTGGTCTCGTTGTAGAGCTGGGAGTGGGCCTCGCTGAGCGCGTCGCGTCGCATGAGGGCGAGAAGATCCGAACGATACACTTGAAGGGTATCTATGTGCAGATGAATCTGTAGCACATCGTCGCGAAGGAAAGCATACGGTGACTTCCAGCGTCGGGCGCCGGGGCTGGTGGTCTGCGGCGAACCACCCTCAGAGGCATCGTCCATGCTCGAGCTCGAGTCGGAGTCGGCATCGATATCTATGCTTCCCAGTCAGCCCACGGGAAGCTGCAGCCACCACCCAACTTACGAGCCATTTTGCGCGGACACGGTTCGTCCAGTTCCTCATCGATACGACGCTTGCGCCTAGGCGCCATGGTTTCTTCCACGCCAAAATAGTCGGGGAAAGGGGACGCATCGCGCAAGGGAGTAGAAAAGGGGAAATACATGATGAAGGGAGGAAGGAAGAGGGCTGGCTGAGTAAGTTTTGACGCCGATGAAATCTCAAATACCCTTCATTGGAATACATTATTTGCTACTTAAAACGAAGCGAAGGCAGAGAATATCCGGTCGGGGGAGGCGGTGTTGGGACTCGGGGGAGGCGTCGGACCATCGAATAGAGAATCTGGTGGGGATGGCCCGAAGAGAGAATCGACGTCGTCGGAATCGACCTGGGCTGAGTCGACCTTAACCTGGTTGCCCTTCCCTCCATCTTTGTCTTGCACAGTATGGTTGGGGACGTTGGGCCCGCCAAGGAGGGTCTCGCGCGCCGCGGGGACGGCAATATGCGCTGCGGATCCTTTAGCGATTGGGGCGGTGGCTGGAGTAAGCGCGCCGGCGTTGGCGCTTTCGATTCAGCAGGCGTTGCGCCTCCGCCCTGTCAGAGTATCAGACACCGCGGGCGCAGTCGTCGTCGTGCGTGTACTCACTGTCTCCGAGCCTCTTGCGCGGTTTTAGCAGCTCTGCAGAGTAGTCAGGTCAAGTAGCACCCCTTGTCTCAGAAACCAGACTAACCGGTCTGGTTGCTTGCGAAGCAGAACACTGAGTCCCTTGGTCGGGTGTGGAGGCATGTGGTTTGACGCCTGTCGTATATTTGGACGAAGGAGGCTGAACTCAAGGAGGGAGGTGGCGCAGTCGTGATGTGCAGGGAATAAACAAGTCCAACGGAGCGCCGAGACTCTTCATCTGGGTCCCATGGATGGCGGGGAGACAGTTGGGTACTCCGGCGAGTCAACTATGGAGATGGGTGTGCGTGAAATGGTGGTAGAGCATCAAGGACGATAGTTCGCGCCCATCACCCAGGCCCTGCAGTATACCATCGGGCACACTCTCAACCCTCGTTTGGACCATGCACCTCACGTACAGCGTGCGGAAAATATTTGGAAGGTAGGGAGCAAGCGCCCCAAGCCCAAGACCTGCTACCAGACTTTCATGCAAGGATTTTCTCCTACGGCCACCGCTAAGTGGTCCCACTGGCCTGGATCGCATACTGCGAGAGCACTGTTCTCAGTGCTGATATTGTGCTTCAAAAACTAAATTGCAACGGACGACCCGGATTGTTCATAGAAATGTGCGGGCGCCAAGACCGCTCAAGCCTAGAGAGCCACGGGCTCCCAGAGCGGTCGGGCGCACTTGGAAATGTGTGTGGAGCACGCCCGAGACGTCTGATGTGCCTTCCGCACCATCCGTAACTCACTGCTGAGGTCGATGAACATGCAAGTACCTTTTCCAGTCGTATTTGCCTCATACTGGGGCATGTCTGCTCTTTCGGCGGTCTGTTCAGAGGCCTCCGAGAGCTGATCAGTAAACATCAGATAAGATTAGATAGGGCCACCACCACATCGAAAGCATGAGCGACGTTAGTGTCGGTATAATTATGAAGTGAGCCGGGATATTTATTAAGTCAAGAAGTGCACAATCTTCTTGGTGAACTATCTGGAGCTCTATCAACAAAGATTGGGATAAACGAGTCAATTGGTGCGGGGGATCGGCGCCTATTTACTCCGCGCCAATCTTGCAAAGAATCGCTGTTGTCAGGTGTCACATGTCAGCGCCCACTTCGTCGAATCGATTTTAGGAACGGAAACTGCAACGGGATTCGCACGGACAATGATCGTTACTCGGACAGAAAACATGCGTATCTACGAGTCCTCATCTGCGGGAGCCAACGCCTGCGGACACCAAGATTGAGCTTAGGCAGGGTGGGAGACATGGACAGCGTACCTCTTCCTCTTGAGGCGTAAAGTCATCTTTGATTTTGAAAAAGTCCTCGAGCTGGCGGAGCGACATGTCTTTTATCATCTCGGCGACGATCTGGCAGGTGACGTTCCTGGACGGTGTATCAGCGACGCGGCGTCGGGAAAGAGAGTGCCCTACAAGAGATCGAACATTTGGAGATTTTTCGCCGCCAGGATGAGCTCGAAAAGTACCTCCTGGTCTGCGCCGAGGAGGTCGCGGTCGTAGGCACTGATATCGGTAAACCGCTGTAGATCCCAACTCGGTCAGTCATCTGCTTAGCAGAGGAAAATGCACGAACATTCCGAGCCTTGGACCAGTTAGGCTGCGCCATACTCTCGACCGCGTCGGGGATGGGCTCCGTGCGATGACGCTCACAATAAGCGATGATCTGCCAAGCATTCAGCGCTGTATACGGCAGCGTTGAACTACTAACCTTGTCCAACACCAGATCGGACGAGACATGGGGAACAACGATGGGCAGTACGGTACTGCTCGCAGGTTGCTTTTCCAGGATCTGACAAGGTCTTTCAGAGACACTGCGGAAGCGCAGACGACGGGATAGAATACCGCACGGAGGATGTGCGAGCGTTCGAGGATTTCGGCGTCCTGGACGGTGTGGATCTTGCTGCTGCGCAAAGCAGTGAGGAAGACGGGCATTGTGTTGAGCGGAGCGGGCAGGTGGTAGGAGCGAGAAAGTGGGAGGGCGGATGTTGGCTAGTAGACGTTGGTGTTCCGCGCGCGAATTAGACAAGCTCCGCTGTCGCCGGAGGTGCATCTAGATCGTCGTTTCTCCGTCCTCCAGGGCGCGCGCTGGTTGAGACAGTCGGGAAAGGGCCTCAGGAGTCGATAGCTGGATTAATACACGACTACACAAGCGGGGCTATCTGATCTCTGGCGCGCGACGGGATAACGGGCTCAGGAACGCGACGCAGCGTATATTTCCAGAAGCGGTAGTAGTCTTCGACGAGGACCTCCGTCCCCGGAGCGTTCTCTTCCGTGGTGTCCCAGCCTGCGCGCTGGATAGCCCGCAACAGCAGATGCTCCGCGGAGACGCCTCTAGCGAGGGCTTTAGCTGGCGAATTGAGTGAGGGAGAGATTATGTAGATCGGCTGTAAACATACCCTTGAACTCTTCGACCACAGCTACTGCGGCCTCCTCGACGGCGCGGTCATGTGCATCGACTACGGCACCGCGGTGAAGTTGGGTTAAACCCAGGAGGAGAGCATGGACTTTTGGAGCTGGAGGGTCGTCAGCGTCTAGCCCTGGAAACAATCTGCGGCCGACGCACAGTACCGGATGTGGGGAGGCGGAGTCAGATAACGCCGAGCGAGGACGAGCAAGCGGCGGTTGTCGGAAATGCGGCAGCGCCCAGTGCGCCGACGGACGAGCTGGGTTTCGTCGAGCTCGCGCTTATTCATGCTCGGACGGTCGAGGGCGGGAGCAGGTGCGAGGCGGGTGTGTCAAAGGATGCCTGGAGGCAGATCTGGATCTGGCGGCGGCGTTGTACGTCGGGCATTCGTGGCGGGACGAGTCAAGGTGTGCGGAAGCGACATGGTTCCGGTCAAGGCCAAAATCCATCAAAACGTGGCTTCGACCAACCTCAATTATCTGGCAATACAGCCTCGGCTGCTTCCACAGCGCCCAAGAGCGACAACAGTACTCTACCAGACTCAGCCTCACGCTCCTGCAACCAATCTTTGCGTTCCAAAATCCAATCCAGCACCGAAACGAGCGCTTCTTGGCTACGCGTCGCCCGCTCTTCCGCGAAGTCCGCGTTAATAAGGTGGCGCAGTTTGACCTGGGCGTATTTCCGACGTTTCACGGCGATAGCCTGGCACCGAAGGGCATCGAACGCGTGGTATGCGAGGTGAGCCGGATGCTGATACGAAGGATTCTCCAGGAGCTCATTTTGTACATGGGTCAGACATTTCACGGTTTCCTCCTTCTGGAGGCGGAGCAAATCGACTGTATGTCTCTCTGGAGGGTAGGCGCTGTCAGTGACCTTGAAGATCTAGGTGGGCGGAACGGCGTACGAGACATGGTGAACGCAGGAGCGGAGCAAAGACTCGCCTCCGGCTTCTGGAGTCAGAACGCAGGCTCAGAAGCGCGCGGGTGTGTGTCAACGCAGACTGCGGACGGGTTTGTTTGCAGCTTTGCAATTGGTTTCAGCCCTTCTGAACGAGCAAACAGATACTGCTTCTGCTCCATCTCCAAGCACCGCCAGATCTTGCTCTAACGCGTACCACGTTCCAACTTGCGCAATGTCCAGCTCCGCCCAAAAACCGCTCCGCGCGGGTAATGCCACAGACGACAAGACAAACGAAATTCGTACGTATCTGTTGCTATCCGCGCGTCGCTGGTTTGTTGAATTTTCCCAGCACTCTTCAGCTACAACGTCCACTTTGCTCGCGCCAAAGCCCTCCAAAGAGCCCCCCAATGTCTACCCAGGCGACGTCCGTTGTCCCCAGAAAGCCCACGAACCAGCCAGACGCGCGCTGAGGGTCCTAATCCAGCGGCACGCCCGAGCGTCGCGTCCAAGGAGCTCGAGGGCACGCTTGTACGTCGCGTCCCCCCGTTGAACAAACTCCCCCGGCTCAATTTCTCTTTGTAGACAGCCTCTGTCACCACCCAGTCCAGCCAGACGCGCGCTGAGGGTCCCAATCCAGCTGCACGCCCCGAGCGTCGCGTCCAAGGAGCTCGAGGGCACGCTTGTACGTCGCGTCCCCCGTTGAACAAACTCCCCCGGCTCAATTTCTCTTTGTAGACAGCCTCTGTCACCACCCAGTCCAGCCAGACGCGCGCTGAGGGTCCCAATCCAGCTGCACGCCCGAGCGTCGCGTCCAAGGAGCTCGAGGGCACGCTCGTACGTCGCATCGCCCGTTTAACAAACTCCCCCGGCTCAATTTCTCTTTGTAGACGGCCTCTGTCACCACCCAGTCCAGCCAGACGCGCGCCGAGGGTCCCAATCCAGCTGCGCGCCCGAAAGTCGCGTCCAAAAAGCTCGAGGGCATGCTTGTACGTCGCGTCCCCCGTTGAACAAAGTCCCAGACTCATTTTTCCTTTGTAGATGGCTTCTGTCACCACCCAGTCGAGCCAGCCGCGCGCCGAACGTCCTAATCTAGCTGCGCGCCCGAACGTCGCGTCCAAGAAGTCCGTAAGTCGCGTCTCTTGCTTTTCAATGCCCACGACTTGAGTAAGCTCACCATTACCTATAAGACCAAAACGACGGTGATCCCCAGACCCCCATCCTCGGCATCTAACCACTCCGATGGCGACCTGGTATGTTTGTTTAGGTTCTACGTATGGATGCATCTTCACACATTCTTGCAGTCCGAGCACGAACCAAGCACAAATTCGAGGGTTTCGCGCGCGGCGACGCCTGCTGCCCCAGACGACGAAGAAGGTGTTCTCGGTCGTCCGGCCCTCAAGCAGAAGAAGCGGGGCAACCCCGGAAACTTCCACGGCGAGCGTTTGACCTTCCTGGAAGGTTGGGCGGGACGGGTGTCCGCGTACTATGCGGGGACTAACGGCAAAACCCCGAAACACAAACGCGGCTCGGGCAAGAGCATCTACGATAAGCTCTTGCCCGAGTACTGGGGAAAGTTCCCGCCCGGTGTGCCCCTGGATCGCGATCCGCCAACTAACCCAGTGGCTTTGGCGCTTGCCGCCGAGGCGCCGAGTGATCCGACGGCGGCAAAGGCTTGGAAGGAGACCATACGCCAGACCGAAGCGGTACGCAATCGACGCCGACTCTGGTTTCCAGCCCGCTCATCCTTTAATCCAGAGCATCATGAACTGGTACAACAGAAAGCGACAGTCAATGGCCGCCGACTACGCTTACTTCCCTCTGCTGAAACATTTCCGTATACCGGAGGGCGACCCTCCCCGTCGCCGGCGTCCGCACGAGGTCTATATGAAGCGACCACTGGTCAAGCAACGAATCACTACGGCGTTCAACGCAGCAGGCTACCACCTCCGTCCTCAGGAGGAGCATATCAACCTCCGCTGCAATCTGGCGAGGTCGTTTCTGATGGGCGAGTGCGAAGACGTTCAGAAGGAGGTCGAGAAGGAAGTGGAGGCGCTGCACGCGCAGGAAAAGGCTCGATATGACGCAGATTGCGAGGGCCTTCCATCGCCGGACCCCGCCGCTCAAGCCGAGTACGTGTTCCTTCTATTGGCGAGCGGCTTCACTAACAGTTTCCTACGTAGAGCACGTCGTCGCTTTGCTCATGTGGTCCAGCCGTTCCTCGACCGCGTTTCTGCGTACACCGGCTATCATATAGTCATGTTCGGAGCACGCATCGACGAGACCAAAAATCCCATAAGTGTGGATATTACATGGTACGTGGTTTCTTGGACCGCCGTTGATGTCGCCTCTAAACCCAGGCAGCTCCGGCGCCGGCCTCACGCATGATACCCCGGCCTATCGGGACTTTAGCAAGGCGAATACCGAGGATTATCGAACCGTCGGGAAATGCCTGACAAGGTTCGCTCACGGAATCTGTATGTTGGGAGGATTCTTATTGTCGTCTTATTAACACGTTACAGGGGCGAAAGAACATGGGAATGCCGCTTCGAGCTCAACGACCACCAAACAGCCAGACGTCGCCGCCCCCGGTTCTTCGAGCCAAAGTCAGACAAAGGGCCCGGCCCCGTCAACCTCGTCAACCTCGTCAACCTCGGCCAAGACCCGAGACCAGAGCGCCTCGAAAACGACATCTGGGCACGCTCCAATGGGGTCCCAAGATCGCCCGAATTCGGGGAGTTCCGTACCCGCGGCCCCTCCACGTCCGGTTACACCTCCGCCCGCAGAACGCGCTCCATCCTCCCCTCCTCCGCCCATCCAAACGCCAGCTGTGCTTTCCTCCTCATCTCCAACCCGAGAACATACACCAAGCTCCCGGCCGGACGTCGGGGTCCTGACTGCCGACTCGGCCGAGTTTCGGGATTGGGCGGTAGCCCCAGAGCTCGAGTTGCTCGTTGAACTCAACAACCAGCCAAGCGCGCTACGTTTGGCGACGCTATCGCGGCTTGTTGACGCCCCATCCAGCGAGATCGTCAAGGCCAATAAAGCAGCGCGAGAGCGCTCCATCAAGGCCCGCCTCGGCGGGTTGAGCGGGGCGACATGGGGAGGCGCCGACGCGTCTGGCACTGGAGCTGGTTCCGCGACGACTTCCTCCAAACGCGCGTCAAAACGCGCGTCGAAAGGCGCGTCATCGGGCGGTCGGTCTGGCTCAGGATCAAAACGCCCTCAACCACGAGCAGGCGGAGGTGCATCGAAACGGCGCAAAACCGGTGCTGGCGAGCGTCAGGATTGCGAGGACAGTGATACGGCCAGTTCTAGCGATGGGAGCAAGACGGGAGACGAGGAGGACAAGGAGGACGCCGCGGAGACACCGACACGCCGAAGCTTGCGTCAGAGTGGGCGAGCAAAGAAAAGTTTTGCTGGTCAGGATGACGACGACGAGGATGCCGAGGAGGAGGATGCCGAGGAGGAGGATGACGAGGAGGAGGAGGAGGAGGACGACTCGATGCAGGTCGATGATGCGATGGATGCGGAGACGCGCGGCGGGAAGGAGACGCGGGGCGGGAAGAAGGCGAGCGCGGGAGATGCGATGGAGGTTGATGAGCCCGAGCCGCGGGGCGGGAAGAAGGAGACGCGGGGCGGGAAGGAGACGCGGGGCGGGAAGAAGGACGTGGCGACGCGAGGCGGGAAGAAGGGTGGCGGAAACAAGAAGGTGGAGGCCTCTGCTGACAGCAGCTGGGCAGAGGACGCGCGGCGCCAGCTCGACAACGTTGCACTGGGTCCCGCGTGGACGGCGCTGGTCGAGAGATGGTACGGAAGGGAAGAGCGTCAAGGATTCCGCGGCCCGGTAAGCTCTTCTTGCGCCGGATACGCATTATTGACAAGCTTGCAGGTGCTCAACACCGATCGCAAGGGGTTCGTCGTCGCGAAGCCGAGCAACAAGCCACCAGAGATCAAAGAGTGGATGCGCCGTCGACGCGCGGCGTCCTATCAACCGCCGCTGGAATCCAAGACGTTCGGGCGCAGCGCTCCGCGCCTTTTGGCGGGAGATCAATCCCGACTGGCGAGGCGCAAAGCTCGCGCGCAAGGACGGAGATCTGGGGCAGCTAAACGTGTATGGGCCCAATGGTTTCCTCAATGTTCTGATCGGGCTGCGATGGTGGGCTGGGGCGCTGCGCAAGCCGGCCGGAGATGCTGAATGGAAGGCTATGGTTGCGGATGTCGATTGGGTCCTTGGGCGTCTCGCGGATGCGGAGTAGGTGGCCGCCGCTGCAATTTCACGTTTTTTTTGCGGCCAGTTTGATCCCATCAATAGCTTTTTGTGCATTAGTTGGTTTGTGTGTATATTAGCTGCAGAAATAACAATAATTGATGGCATCATTTTTTTGTGATTGCCAAATGTTGAAAATTTATTGGCATCAATAAACTCCTTATATTCAGCCATCAATTATGGTCCGATTTGAGAAATTGATGGCATCAATCGATATATGATGCCAACAACTGCCTGCCGACGCCTGCCGCTGGTATCCTACAACCGCGGGCACCCTAGAGGGACCTACCAGCTATTTTATGCATTGGGCTGTGGGCAAGAGCCTGCTATCTTATGGTTTGTTGGGACTGCAGGGGCTGTCCTTGCGACATGGCAGCGCAAAGAGACGAGAGGTCGAAGTAGAATGCGGGTGGGTCGGGATCATCGGTCCGGATGTACGCGCTCTTCGGTGCGATACGGGGAGATATGTGCGGAGCGGGAAAGGGAATTGTACAGGTGCGGGAAGGAGACCTTGTACTCGGTCCGTATCTGCTATTGGACAACGACTTTGTTGATGTCGTTGAACTCGTTCCAATCGTCGTCGAACGCGTCCATATCCCGATATAGTGGCTCAAATTGAGGCCCACTGGGGATGGACATGTTAAGAGCCTCGGCAGTAAAGAACGCCCTCTTGTCAAAGAGGTATGCCAAGTTTTTGTCACCATGGTCAGACAGAACGTCCTTCCCATTCGATACAGATTGGTCATGACTGGGAGGGAGAGTGGCCAGTAGCGGTACGACGAGCCGCTGACAGATGGCGTGTCGACGAGCGGCTTGGGGTCGTGAAACCAGTCAACAATGGCTTGGTCCTCGTCCGGGTCGAGGTCAAACTGAATGGCTTCGAGAGGCTCGACGTCGAGAACTTTGTCGCCCTAGTCCAGAAGCGCATGCGCTTGAAGTGCCGACGATCGCGCTTTTCGCGTCGCATAGCCATCGGGCAGTCTCGCAGGACATGAAGGACATGTTCGAGAACAGCAAAGAGGCTATTCCTACGCAGTGGCATTTATTGACGACAAAGAGACAATGTGAAGCGCGTGCGTACCTGTCTCGACACTCAAGTCCTTCTCTCCATCCTATATCTCATTCATGCGTCTTCACGCCCTGAACGGCGCCAAGAGTGTGCCGCAGGCTTTCATTCAGCGATGCGTTTGGTGGCAGATGACTGCCTGGTCGTCCGTGGGCGCAAACTGAAGACAGTAGCCGCGAAGGGCTTGAGGCCGCGCTTTAGTTGACGTAGCATGCGGGCTCGCTGGACAGAGAGGTTCGCCCGCAAGTTCACATGCCGATGGTCGCACTCTCTGCGCTCAGTTGAAATGAGCGTCGAAGACAAGTGCTAAGTTGAACGCGGTTTGTGGATGTCCAGATGGACGTGGAAAGCAAGCATTAATATCGATCAAACCCCAAACAGTCCAAATATCAACAAACACGGAGGAGTCCGAGTTAATATTATTTGTGAGTACGACGACCGATTTTGTGAAGCGATATAAGAATGCGTAGAATGCGTAGAATGAAGGCTTGCGTGCGTCTTGCGCGCGTCGACGCGACTTGGATGTTCACGGGACCCAGATCAACCAGCTTTCAATCGATTTCCATCTCCTCGTTGACGAGGTTGCCCTCGGCGGCCTTTTCGAGGTTCTTTTCGGCCTCTTCATGGGCCGGGCTATGTTTTCGTCAGCTCTGGATATCGATTCGGGGTAGCAGGCCAACCTCGGTGCGTTTTCTTTCGGTCTAATTGCGGTCAGCTTCCTGACTAGACTGCAAGACCAGGCGCAACGCACCGATTTTCTCCCTCGTCGAGTCCCTCATTTCCCGTCCCTCTGTCATTGCTACCCCTGCCAGCCAGCTCCTTCAACACCCACACAATATCTTCCATAGTCGCCGCCCATAACTCCCCGCCGCTACCCTTGGCTTCAAACCACCACTTCATGCACACCAAGACATTGTACAACCCGTTGATCCCGGGCGTTTCAGCCAACACTCCCCAATCGCCTTCTCCCTCGCGAAGCAACTTGCTTCCCCCGCGCCAAGTAGGGTTCAACAAGACCCACCATCCGTGGACCTCTTTTCCGAAAGAGTCGGCGTCTGCTATCGCGGGTTTATGCGGGTCTGGGCGCGCGCGACCCGTCCAGAAAGGGATTTGCGTTGGACGACCGCGGGTAGGGAGAGTTTTTCGCTACTCAAGTGGTGAGCTGTCGTTTCGTCTCGAGAAAGTTTCGAGCTCACTTACCGGGCAAGTGAAGCCCGACCGCTCCTCGTGAGCAAACCAGAGCTCGACGGACTCGGCCCAAATATTCGGAAACTCCAACGCCGACTTGAGCAACATGCCCTTTCCTGCGACCGCCCAGGCATTGCTTGTTTGGACCGCCGTCAAGGGTGCCACGACGCGGATTGGCTCCTTCCGCTTACGCGTTGACGCTCGCGCTGGTTCTGTGATCGGCTCGTTGGCTCCAACGGCGGCATCCTCCTCGCACTCGCTGTCCGAGCTGGTACTGTCCTCTTCTTCGGAGCGGGCACCCCATTCCGCGCCATCGCGCTTCGCTTTCTTCCTCGCGGCGCCCCGTAACGACTGGACGGTATCGGCGCCACCCCAAGTCTTTTTGGTCAACGACTTGCCGGCCTGGATTAGGCCGAGCTCACGAAGCGCTTGCTGATTGCGGGCGATATTATTTTCCCGACCAAGCTCGTAGGCGGACATCGTTGAGAGCTCGCGAAGGCGCGCCTGGACTTTGGCAGGGTCCATTGCCGATATATCCGCAAGCATTTGAACGCCCGGCACAGCATTTCGTCTTTGGTAGAGGCGCCGCAAGGCTTCTTGCGCGGGATTCTGCTTCGCGGATATCTCCTCCGCTGGGTCTTTGCTCTTCGGCGCCTCCTCCGGACTCGAAGCCGGTGCCGGGCTTGCTTGAACGGGTTTTCTGATGCCCGATGGACCCTCGGCGGGAGAAGCGGGCGTCGGCGTCTCGGTGGAACTCGTGGCCGATGTCGACGCGTTCTTTTGGACGCTTTCTCCCTGCGCCGGCCCCGACTCGTTTTGAACGGCCGTCAAGGCAGACCCATCCGCGTTCCGGTCGGCAAGGTCTATAAACCATCAGCGGCCGGCGTTCAAGGGAGAAACGACTTGCATGCATCCACCACAAAGCTCGAAAATTGCCCCAACACCTCCCCGAGCCTGGCTGGTGCCGCTTTGGGGAATTTCCAGTGGTCAGCCGTATCCGCCGACGCGCTCCCGCCGTGAAAGCTGACAATGGATTTAGCCCGTTCTTTTTCGTCCAGAAAATACGCACCTTGTCACCTTCACGTCCGGGACGTTATTGACCACATGCACATGCGCCGCCAGGAGCGTCAAAGTCGAGCCGGTGTATTCTTGGAGCTTGTCGAGGAATGGTTGGACCACAACAGCCATATTGGCACGCGCACTACACCCGTTCTCAGCAAAAGCGCGTCGACAATTGACGCAACGCCTACCTCGCCATCTCCTCCCGCCGTACCGCTCGCCCGCGCCGATGTGAGGTCACGAAAATTCGCCAATGCATTCGCGTGTTCCGCCTCGACCGCCTCAGAAATCCGAGCCTTGACGTCCTCGGGCTCTTGGCTGAGGAGCTTTTTGGCCACCGTGTACCGCGGTCCGACCTGCTCGCGCGACGGCAGCTCCGTCACGCCCATGCGCTCCAACTCTTCGTCGATCTTTGCGGCGAACTCGTCCTGCTGCATGTAGCAGTGCTCGGGTTGGAGTCGTCGCGGAGGGCGGCTTGGGGCGCGAAGGTCCTTGAAAAGGGACGCGAATGGATTGCTCTGCGCCTGACTGTGTTGTTTGCGGGCGCGGTTCCACCAGTTGACGAGTTTCTCCAAACGGTAAGCCACACATTACTCTTGCGATTTGAGACCAACCTTTTCGATAGTCCTCTTCTTTTCCTTTGTGCTCTCCACATCGTCATTTAACACGAACGCGGCCAGTTTGTCGGCATCGTCGGGAGGAGATTCTTTCAACGGTAGCCCTACCGGAAATCTCCGCCAATAGTCGCTGTACGCTTCTTCGTACACGACGCTCGCCGGACCTTTCTGACGCCCTGCCCCAGACGCGCCTTCTCCAAAATGCTCTTGGATCTTTGGCAGCCATTCGGTCATCCAAGCAATACGCTCCGGGCAAAAGTCCCCAGGATTACCGCGTTTCTTCTTTGTGACGCTGGTTGTTGCAGCGCTGCTCTTGTCGCTGCTGCCGAGTTCGTTGGGGCTGAGCATGGCTTTCGGATGTTGGATGCTTCGAACAAGGTATGTCAAGCCGTCACGCGCCGTACTTGTTGTCTAACGCGTAAAAGTAATTATTTGGCGGCGTCACGACCTAGACTGTTACCTGTCCCCCTTGGCCCCCTTGCCTCAACATATATCATCAAGCTTTCATTCGCCATCGCTTCCGACTTATCATAACCGACCACAATGAGCAGCAAGAAAAGAGGTGTGTTTTCGCGGACCCGGTCGCCCACGTTGACGCCTTGCCAGCGCGCTCTCGTTCCCCATCCCCGACGTGTTCTCCGCGTCGCCAGCGGCGCATGCCGCCCACCATACCCGCCGCCTACACCTGCCGGGAAGAAGAACTTCAGGCTATGGTTTCAAACGGTGCGTCTTCGAACGCTTCTCGCGCGTTCCATGGCTTACAAAACGAACCAGAGTCCGAAGATGACGATCTGGAGGACCACCCTGCCACTTGCGACCCAAAAGACGACCAGTACATGAAGATGCCGACCAAGGCCTACGAGAGCTCCATCGGTACGCCCTCCGCCTATCTCTTTTGTCCCTGCTGAACATTGCGATAGAGTTTCTTCGGCCTCACGAAGACCAGATTCTCGAGCTCATGCGCGCGGACGCTCAGGTGGAAACTCTCGGTGATGGAATTCTTCGATGCCAGAACGCTCTCGCTCGGGTTCGCAACCTCGACGACCGCTTCCGGCGCGCGTACCTGCGCGTCGAGTCGTTGAAGCGCGATGCGATATGGCAATTCTGCCTGGCGGTTTGGGAGGGCGCGAAGGCGAAACGGGCGGATGACCAGACCTTGGTCGATCTTGCTGCGCTGAAGAAGAACGACGCGCAGGCGCTTTTCGACTCCCTCCACGACGACTCGTGTGTGCTCATCGACGGCTACCGCGTCCTGATGCTCGTCCGCAAATGGTGGCACACTCTCTATGTGACGCGTATCCGTCAACAGCGCGTTTACCGTCGTCGGGTTGAAGACAGCTGGTACGAGGTATCGAGGCTTGTCGACTGAAGCGTCTTCCATCGTAAAATTAGATCTGTTGCGGGTCTTTATGGCAGTTGTTGATTTCGAAGCCCGAGAACCGTCGCGCCTGAGAGAATCTGCGTCAATAACACGCTTAAGTGCAGTCCCACAGACGGATTCGGAGTGCACTTGAACCAAATTAGACGGCGGGTAATGCAGGGGCGAGTTAAAGACACCGAATAAGTTTATTCGTCAAAATACCGACTTTGTAAAGCCTCCGGTTCTAGTTGGCACAGCTCGCGCCGGTTTTGAGGTCGAATACGAGATGTTAAACACGAACGCGTCTGCTGAAACGCGCCTGAAATCGCGCGCGTGATTCCTTTGTCCGTGGGTTTTGAATATGACCGCTGGCCCTAGGTATCTCTCTCTCTCTGCGAGCCCTTGGAAACTCAATCTCAGTACACGTATCCATGCTAGTATCAAAGCACCCTACTTACCTCGATATTTCGAACAGAACTCTGTTCCCAGACGCGGCGGCTACACATTCCGCGGAAGCCGCAAGAGCTTCTTGGAGCATCGCCGTCTCTTGACGAGCCTGAATCATTGCGGGATATTGTCGAATAAACTGGATCTGCCAGATGGGAGCGGCGCTAACGCGCAAGCAACTCGTTAGAATTGCACCCGACCGTCACCCTCCTTGTCCTCCGATGCCCGTCTACTACCGAAACCTGGTCCCGTCTGGAGGCTCCGTCTTCATGCCCAACGGCATCCTCCCCACATACACATACGCTCAATCCGTCCCTTGGCCCACTCTGGAGGAACTTTCCGAGTACGAACACCCGTCGAGCTTCCGAAACAAACAGCACGATGTGTCGACCGAGTTCAAGCGCTCGTACGCTGTCGACTCGCATCGTTTCCGTCCTCGCCTTACCTCCCATAGCCGCTACGACTTCCGGTTGCAGCAAATCGAGGCAGCTTTCGTCCTGCGCGTCGCCGCAGAGAAAATCGACATCGAACAGCTCCGTGCGTGTCTGTATCGGCGCCGTCCTGCTACTAAAACAAGTAGCCGAGCACGAAAAAGCTGAATTCGAGGCGATGAAGAAGCGCGTCTACCGCGCCATAGCCGCTTCGCGCATGTGGCCGCGCGGTGCTCGACCGAAAAGCAGCGCAGCAGGACGAAATCGAAAGTTGGGACGGTAGGTTTGTCTGTATCTTCGGGATGTCGTTCTGAATGCTCTCACTGCAGGGAAAGTACAATATTTCACTGGTGGAATATGTTGATAATATCCTGAGAATAGTTTGAATATCTTGCCCATATAATCAACATATTCCACCAGTGGAATATTCGGAATATTATCACCATATTTTCAACATATTCTACCCATATAATCAACATATTCTACCAGTGGAATATTCGGAATATTATCACCATATGTTCAACATATCTTGCCCATATAATCAACATATTCCACCAGTGGAATATTCGGAATATTATCACCATATATTCAGCATATTCTACATATACAATCAACATATTCCACCAGTGGGATATTCAGAATATCATCACCATATCTTCAACATATCTTCACAATATCCCACCAGTGGAATATTCGTCACAGTCAATCCCAGGATTTTTGTTGGATTCCTAGCACAATGGCGCCTGCGTCCCCCAGGGTCATCCAGGGGTCGATTCTGTAGCGCCAAGCGAGGGGAACACAACGCAAGTTACCACGTAGCTGTCCGCGCAGCCGTTCCCAAGATATTCGCAATGTACTGTTTTTGTGCCTCATGGCTGCCACATGTTCTGCAGCGGGTGGTATTGGCTGCCCCGGCTCTGTGCAGGGGCGTTTCCTGCAGCCTAGAGTAAGGGAATTTCAACGAGTGCTTCACCATAATTTTTGCTGCAGCCATTGGAGAGATATTCCCTAAAAAATTCCTACTTCATGGTAGGCACATGCCCAGGTCAGGCAATCACTGTCACTTGGTGTAGTGGTCTCGGCTGCTGCTTTTGCATTCCGGGGTGATCTTCGGTTCAATCCTCATGCAAAACACCATTTTTCTGTGTTTGACTTTTCAGTCCTGTTGCTCGCTCAAGGGCTCGGGATGAGGCTGCCTTGAACAAAAGGCCCCTCGGTTTATGATACACAGCAATTTCTCTTCCTGCCGCCCTGTTTTGTTTCTTAAGGTTCCCTTTTTTTTCTTCTATTGCTCAACATCCCTGAAAATTGCAATACTGCTGCACTTGCCACCTAAAATTGGTAGTGCATGTCAAGATTTGGGGTAAAATAAGCCTAACTATTATAATATATACAAGGAGAATAAAGCAACAGGGGGATGTCTTTTGATCCGCTCCACCATGACCGCCCGCCCGGCAGCCCGCCACCGGCCCTCGGCGCCACACGGCGTCGCACAGACGACTCAACCAACAGCTCCGAGTCAGACAACAGTCCGACCACCGCTGTCACCTGCTCCCCCCGCACACTCGCCGCGTCGTAAAACAGCGAAGAACGAACGAACCCGTTCCGCCCCTCCGCCTTGACACCACCCCCGCAACAACTACCTGTACCCCTGCAGCCCCTGCTTCTGGCACCGCTGCAGCCGATGCCCCCCTTGCCTCCGGCCGGCTGGTCGGAGGAGACGGAGCCACTTGCCCGCGCTCTCGAGAAACTTCTTTCTCGGGCGCTTGCGACCACAGCTGCAATCCAGCTGGATGGGGAGCGCCCTCCGGTGTACCCCGACTCCATCCAGAACCTGGTTAGGGCCCTGCACGACCGGGTCTGCCCTCCAACGACGCCTCCGACTTTTGCTGACGTGGCTGCCAAGCGCGTCGCCGCTGCCAATCTGCCTTCCCGGATCCACCCGCCCACCGGCTCCACTACATCCCCGAGCTGGCCCTGAGGCCGCACCCCCGCCCACTCCAGCCCCGCAGACAACACGACAACCCCATAAAACATCCCGCTGGCACCATCACCGCTCTGCGTGCCGCGATTGTTCGCTGGCCGACCCCGCCCCGCCCCAACGACCGTAGTCAACCCGAAGGCATCGTCACCAGACTCAACCTCGGGCTCCGCAACGCCTCAACTCCACCCTATCCCATCCAAGCCATCTCCTGGACACGCGCCCGGCAACCTCGCCCGTTTACACGAGGGCCCCGTACACCGCTGCGCAGCTTGCGCACCACGCCGACAGCATTATCGACGAGGTCAACAGGATCTGGCAGATGGAGAACGAGGGGGAGGACAGCGGTGCTGTCTTTGAGCTGGACCAGCCATGGGCACACGTCGTCGTTCATGGGGTACCTGGGCCCAGCTATGCTGACAGTCCAAGGTATCTGTGGGATGAGCTGGAAGAGCAAGGCTACGACCGCAAGTCTATCACGGCCACCCCCATGCTCAAACCAGGAGTCGGCGCGGCCGGCGCGAGGCCATGTCTCTGAAGCTCACCTTCAAGGACGTGGCAGCGGCGGAGCATCTGCTCGCTCATTGCGGACTTTTCCTTTATGGCATGCTTTGTCGTGTCTCAAGGTACCACCGCTAGCCTTCACCCTCAGGCAACACGATTGCGAGCAGTCGAGTACGGTTATAACCAACATTCGCGTTCGGCAGACCGGAAAAACCCCTCGATCTTTCCTACTATTTCCTCACCTTACTTTACTGACCGCCCCATATTTCAAAGCACCATATTTTCTCCCCTCTCCCAACGCTACAGTTCTGACAGACTAATGTTGGCTAGACGGACATGCTGCCACCAGACACATCCCGCGACAAGTTACATACCGAGAGTACAATGTGTACGATACTGGCTGACAAACTATTAGATAGTACTGGCCAAATAACAAGGATAAAAAAATAAAAAATAAAAATAAAGCAACAGGGGGCTGGTTCATCAAGCCAAGGAAAATGGCTGTTGTACATTTGGAGGAAACAAGAATACAATAATACATCAAACCTGAGCAAAGGCAGTGTAAATTCAGTTACTTGCTTGCTCCTTGTAATTAAATTATGAAAAATCAGCAGAGATGCAGAGCTACGGGGGCCCCTACTACATACTGGGAAATTTTTGATGTACAACTCAATGTTGCTGTTGCAAGAGACAAAACAGTCCTTGATAAGGTAGACACAATCAATTTTCATCAACTTGCCAAGTGCAAAGCTTCCAATATGAACTATGATGCAAGGTCTGCAATTTAGAAGAAAATGAACCACAGATTCAGAATTTGGTTAGGATGAACAATGTAAGGGACAGAACAAAACAGGCCAGCCGTGAGAGTCTGTGTTAGTAACCAATCGCAAGCGGGTGAAGAGTACTGTAGTATTTTGTTCAATTCGTGAAACACATGGCATTTTGATGGCAACAAAATGCATCAATAAATCAGATAAATTGGGAAAAAAAAATATTTCCGCTGTCTTTGGAAACGGTGTGTGACATGTGACATACAAGTTGAACGAAATACTACAGTATGCATGCTAGAGCAAGAGTGATTTGTATGAGGAGAAATGTGATTAACAAATGTCTTAATGATTGCAAGTCCACTCGTCTGGCCACTGTAAAAGTACAGGTTCTTACCTCATCAAAAATTCCGGACTTTTCCCTGCCTTTTTGTCCCCACAAAAAATCCAACTTTTTGGGATATTTGTATTCCCATAAGATTAGGTGTAAAATTCTCCTTTATATCAATGTCCACCGGACGGAATCGGCTCAAAATTTGAGAGCCTGCGCACATTCCATCAATGCATGGATTGTACAAAGGAATTTTTTTCAATCGCCAAGAATAATCAGCATTAATGGACAATTTTTATCCCACCTAGCGCATGGCCAAGATAATATGGTTCTGCTTTGTGCAATTTGTAGAAGATATGTCTAAGATGATATATGCAAACTCTGAAAGAAATTGTAGCAGTGCAAGGCTCCCCATTCCAACAGAGGTGACAATCACGGGTGTGGCCATTACTCGTGGTCCTCGGTAGATTCACAGCATGGGAAACTATCCGGATTGTGCGAAACATATGCTGTGAGCAACCCTCCAGAATTCAGAGCCTTGGAGTCAGAAGATGTTGCAAAAATGCAGATAGAAGTCGCGGCCAGGGTTGTTTTCCTCCCGTTCTGCAAGCCTTTCAGTGAAGGAAGGAGCAAAAACACCTTGATATTGCCCGTAAAATGGCCTCCTGCTCATTAATGAGGATATAAAGTGTTCACCGCCATGGTAGCAAAAGGCGTGCTGGGGTAATCTTCGGAGAGGCCCACCGCAACATCGCCGGGTGTGTGAAGAAGGCCCGGGATGTTTTCACCTTCAAATGGTTCTCCATGCTTTTCTTCCAACTTTCTGTGGTTGCTCTGCTTCCGTGTCCGCCTCCGCTGCTGCTCTGCTCCGCCACTTTCCGGCAATGTTCCATGAATTTTGAGGCCTGCCGTCCCTCTTTGGTGCATTGGAACTTGCGGAGGTGCGGAGTGACCTCCGACGTTTTGGAGGTATCTCCGCCATACATCTGGAGATTTGCAGGCATGCATTTTGGATCACCCCTGTGTTTTACGCATTCCGCTGGAGCGGAATTCTTTGTGGTTTTGACTTGCTCCCCGTAAGATCTTTGGGTCCCGGAGTGCATTTCCGGTTGGGTTGAGCTTGTCACTTCCGCTGCCTCGGCTGCAACTGCTCCCCGAGTTGCATTCCGGACTGTTGTTCTTCCCAGTCCACAACGTTGGAATTCCTGCATTTCCAACGTCCTCCAAAATCGTTCCGCTTCCTCCGTCCACTCTGCCGGTCTCCGATCATCTCCGATCAAATCTCGCATACAATGTGGCTCTTTGTCATTCAAACCCATTGTTTCAATGGAAGCAAACTTCTTCAACATGGTTTGGAACATTCATCCA
Source organism: Mycena kentingensis (nom. inval.) (assembly GCA_014461125.1). NCBI lineage: Eukaryota > Fungi > Basidiomycota > Agaricomycetes > Agaricales > Mycenaceae > Mycena > Mycena kentingensis (nom. inval.). The sequence goes on along the minus strand of JACAZG010000003.1, from coordinate 2,436,062 downwards.
TCTCCGCTCCGACCTCCGATGTCCTCCGCCGTTCCTCTGGAGTTCATCTGATGGGATCATTTCGATCATTCAATCTCATCATTGGGTATCACGTCGGAAATCAACTCCGCTTTTCCTCCGACGTGCCCTCCAAGCACTTCCCTGGCTCCTGCCCTTTTTGGAGTCGAGTTTGTCTCCTCCGTCTGTGGTTCTGGAATTTTTGCCTCGGAATTATGCTCTGGAATTTGAGAACACATTGTCGATTCAGGTTATATATGTCAATTTATATCTCCAAATTTTGACGCTCCGTCTCCGCTTGTGTTCCGCCAATTCCGCTCGCCTTGGAAGTTCGAATATTCCAAGACTCCCCCTGGAGCATCTCTGGTAATCTCTGCTCCTTCCATCGGACTTGTTCCGCTCCGACACCTCGTCGGACTTGCTCTGTTCCGACGTCCGCCGGTGTTGCTCCGCTGCGATTCACAATTCTGGTCCTAAGTGCCTGGGCAATGGGTCCTCAATTTTTCTTCGCATCTTCGGTGCACTCCGCCTCTCTGCATCACTTCTGATCCGAAGTTTGATGCTACCCTGAGCTCATGCTCTTTGTTTGTGCTCATTTCCAAACACTAGCTTTTTGTAACACTGCGGAGAAAACATAATATAACCTATGGGTATATGTGAAGCATATTTTGTATATGATTAACATATGCTCAAACATATGATCAGCATATAACCTATGGGTATATGCGAAGCATATGTGAAGGATATTATATATATGCTCAACATATGCTTCGCATATGCTTCAACATATGCTCAGGGCATGAGGCAGAGCATATTTTTAATGAATGGTGGGATTCAGATTGGGATTCGTCCTCATGGTGAAGCGCGGTCGTTACTGGGTCCCCTGGGCTCTTTGAGGGGTCGATCCTGTAGCGCCGAATGAGGGGAACAAGATGCAAGTTACCGCGTATTTGTAGGCGTAGCTGTTCCAGAGGTATTCGCAAATTACTATGGCATGTGGCAGCGGAGCAACACCGGCGGACGTCGGAACAGAGCAAGTCCGACGAGGTGTCGGAGCGGAACAAGTCCGATGGAAGGAGCAGAGATTACCAGAGATGCTCCAGGGGGAGTCTTGGAATATTCGAACTTCCAAGGCGAGCGGAATTGGCGGAACACAAGCGGAGACGGAGCGTCAAAATTTGGAGATATAAATTGACATATATAACCTGAATCGACAATGTGTTCTCAAATTCCAGAGCATAATTCCGAGGCAAAAATTCCAGAACCACAGACGGAGGAGACAAACTCGACTCCAAAAAGGGCAGGAGCCAGGGAAGTGCTTGGAGGGCACGTCGGAGGAAAAGCGGAGTTGATTTCCGACGTGATACCCAATGATGAGATTGAATGATCGAAATGATCCCATCAGATGAACTCCAGAGGAACGGCGGAGGACATCGGAGGTCGGAGCGGAGATGGATGAATGTTCCAAACCATGTTGAAGAAGTTTGCTTCCATTGAAACAATGGGTTTGAATGACAAAGAGCCACATTGTATGCGAGATTTGATCGGAGATGATCGGAGACCGGCAGAGTGGACGGAGGAAGCGGAACGACTTTGGAGGACGTTGGAAATGCAGGAATTCCAACGTTGTGGACTGGGAAGAACAACAGTCCGGAATGCAACTCGGGGAGCAGTTGCAGCCGAGGCAGCGGAAGTGACAAGCTCAACCCAACCGGAAATGCACTCCGGGACCCAAAGATCTTACGGGGAGCAAGTCAAAACCACAAAGAATTCCGCTCCAGCGCGGAATGCGTAAAACACAGGGGTGATCCAAAATGCATGCCTGCAAATCTCCAGATGTATGGCGGAGATACCTCCAAAACGTCGGAGGTCACTCCGCACCTCCGCAAGTTCCAATGCACCAAAGAGGGACGGCAGGCCTCAAAATTCATGGAACATTGCCGGAAAGTGGCGGAGCAGAGCAGCAGCGGAGGCGGACACGGAAGCAGAGCAACCACAGAAAGTTGGAAGAAAAGCATGGAGAACCATTTGAAGGTGAAAACATCCCGGGCCTTCTTCACACACCCGGCGATGTTGCGGTGGGCCTCTCCGAAGATTACCCCAGCACGCCTTTTGCTACCATGGCGGTGAACACTTTATATCCTCATTAATGAGCAGGAGGCCATTTTACGGGCAATATCAAGGTGTTTTTGCTCCTTCCTTCACTGAAAGGCTTGCAGAACGGGAGGAAAACAACCCTGGCCGCGACTTCTATCTGCATTTTTGCAACATCTTCTGACTCCAAGGCTCTGAATTCTGGAGGGTTGCTCACAGCATATGTTTCGCACAATCCGGATAGTTTCCCATGCTGTGAATCTACCGAGGACCACGAGTAATGGCCACACCCGTGATTGTCACCTCTGTTGGAATGGGGAGCCTTGCACTGCTACAATTTCTTTCAGAGTTTGCATATATCATCTTAGACATATCTTCTACAAATTGCACAAAGCAGAACCATATTATCTTGGCCATGCGCTAGGTGGGATAAAAATTGTCCATTAATGCTGATTATTCTTGGCGATTGAAAAAAATTCCTTTGTACAATCCATGCATTGATGGAATGTGCGCAGGCTCTCAAATTTTGAGCCGATTCCGTCCGGTGGACATTGATATAAAGGAGAATTTTACACCTAATCTTATGGGAATACAAATATCCCAAAAAGTTGGATTTTTGTGGGGACAAAAAGGCAGGGAAAAGTCCGGAATTTTTGATGAGGTAAGAACCTGTACTTTTACAGTGGCCAGACGAGTGGACTTGCAATCATTAAGACATTTGTTAATCACATTTCTCCTCATACAAATCACTCTTGCTCTAGCATGCATACTGTAGTATTTCGTTCAACTTGTATGTCACATGTCACACACCGTTTCCAAAGACAGCGGAAATATTTTTTTTTCCCAATTTATCTGATTTATTGATGCATTTTGTTGCCATCAAAATGCCATGTGTTTCACGAATTGAACAAAATACTACAGTACTCTTCACCCGCTTGCGATTGGTTACTAACACAGACTCTCACGGCTGGCCTGTTTTGTTCTGTCCCTTACATTGTTCATCCTAACCAAATTCTGAATCTGTGGTTCATTTTCTTCTAAATTGCAGACCTTGCATCATAGTTCATATTGGAAGCTTTGCACTTGGCAAGTTGATGAAAATTGATTGTGTCTACCTTATCAAGGACTGTTTTGTCTCTTGCAACAGCAACATTGAGTTGTACATCAAAAATTTCCCAGTATGTAGTAGGGGCCCCCGTAGCTCTGCATCTCTGCTGATTTTTCATAATTTAATTACAAGGAGCAAGCAAGTAACTGAATTTACACTGCCTTTGCTCAGGTTTGATGTATTATTGTATTCTTGTTTCCTCCAAATGTACAACAGCCATTTTCCTTGGCTTGATGAACCAGCCCCCTGTTGCTTTATTTTTATTTTTTATTTTTTTATCCTTGTTATTTGGCCAGTACTATCTAATAGTTTGTCAGCCAGTATCGTACACATTGTACTCTCGGTATGTAACTTGTCGCGGGATGTGTCTGGTGGCAGCATGTCCGTCTAGCCAACATTAGTCTGTCAGAACTGTAGCGTTGGGAGAGGGGAGAAAATATGGTGCTTTGAAATATGGGGCGGTCAGTAAAGTAAGGTGAGGAAATAGTAGGAAAGATCGAGGGGTTTTTCCGGTCTGCCGAACGCGAATGTTGGTTATAACCGTACTCGACTGCTCGCAATCGTGTTGCCTGAGGGTGAAGGCTAGCGGTGGTACCTTGAGACACGACAAAGCATGCCATAAAGGAAAAGTCCGCAATGAGCGAGCAGATGCTCCGCCGCTGCCACGTCCTTGAAGGTGAGCTTCAGAGACATGGCCTCGCGCTCGGCCGCGCCGACTCCTGGTTTGAGCATGGGGGTGGCCGTGATAGACTTGCGGTCGTAGCCTTGCTCTTCCAGCTCATCCCACAGATACCTTGGACTGTCAGCATAGCTGGGCCCAGGTACCCCATGAACGACGACGTGTGCCCATGGCTGGTCCAGCTCAAAGACAGCACCGCTGTCCTCCCCCTCGTTCTCCATCTGCCAGATCCTGTTGACCTCGTCGATAATGCTGTCGGCGTGGTGCGCAAGCTGCGCAGCGGTGTACGGGGCCCTCGTGTAAACGGCGAGGTTGCCGGCGCGTGTCCAGGAGATGGCTTGGATGGGATAGGGTGGAGTTGAGGCGTTGCGGAGCCCGAGGTTGAGTCTGGTGACGATGCCTTCGGGTTGACTACGGTCGTTGGGGCGGGGCGGGGTCGGCCAGCGAACAATCGCGCGGCACGCAGAGCGGTGATGGTGCCAGCGGGATGTTTTATGGGGTTGTCGTGTTGTCTGCGGGGCTGGAGTGGGCGGGGGTGCGGCCTCAGGGCCAGCTCGGGGATGTAGTGGAGCCGGTGGGCGGGTGGATCCGGAAGGCAGATTGGCAGCGGCGACGCGCTTGGCAGCCACGTCAGCAAAAGTCGGAGGCGTCGTTGGAGGGCAGACCCGGTCGTGCAGGGCCCTAACCAGGTTCTGGATGGAGTCGGGGTACACCGGAGGGCGCTCCCCATCCAGCTGGATTGCAGCTGTGGTCGCAAGCGCCCGAGAAAGAAGTTTCTCGAGAGCGCGGGCAAGTGGCTCCGTCTCCTCCGACCAGCCGGCCGGAGGCAAGGGGGCATCGGCTGCAGCGGTGCCAGAAGCAGGGGCTGCAGGGGTACAGGTAGTTGTTGCGGGGGTGGTGTCAAGGCGGAGGGGCGGAACGGGTTCGTTCGTTCTTCGCTGTTTTACGACGCGGCGAGTGTGCGGGGGGAGCAGGTGACAGCGGTGGTCGGACTGTTGTCTGACTCGGAGCTGTTGGTTGAGTCGTCTGTGCGACGCCGTGTGGCGCCGAGGGCCGGTGGCGGGCTGCCGGGCGGGCGGTCATGGTGGAGCGGATCAAAAGACATCCCCCTGTTGCTTTATTCTCCTTGTATATATTATAATAGTTAGGCTTATTTTGCCCCAAATCTTGACATGCACTACCAATTTTAGGTGGCAAGTGCAGCAGTATTGCAATTTTCAGGGATGTTGAGCAATAGAAGAAAAAAAAGGGAACCTTAAGAAACAAAACAGGGCGGCAGGAAGAGAAATTGCTGTGTATCATAAACCGAGGGGCCTTTTGTTCAAGGCAGCCTCATCCCGAGCCCTTGAGCGAGCAACAGGACTGAAAAGTCAAACACAGAAAAATGGTGTTTTGCATGAGGATTGAACCGAAGATCACCCCGGAATGCAAAAGCAGCAGCCGAGACCACTACACCAAGTGACAGTGATTGCCTGACCTGGGCATGTGCCTACCATGAAGTAGGAATTTTTTAGGGAATATCTCTCCAATGGCTGCAGCAAAAATTATGGTGAAGCACTCGTTGAAATTCCCTTACTCTAGGCTGCAGGAAACGCCCCTGCACAGAGCCGGGGCAGCCAATACCACCCGCTGCAGAACATGTGGCAGCCATGAGGCACAAAAACAGTACATTGCGAATATCTTGGGAACGGCTGCGCGGACAGCTACGTGGTAACTTGCGTTGTGTTCCCCTCGCTTGGCGCTACAGAATCGACCCCTGGATGACCCTGGGGGACGCAGGCGCCATTGTGCTAGGAATCCAACAAAAATCCTGGGATTGACTGTGACGAATATTCCACTGGTGGGATATTGTGAAGATATGTTGAAGATATGGTGATGATATTCTGAATATCCCACTGGTGGAATATGTTGATTGTATATGTAGAATATGCTGAATATATGGTGATAATATTCCGAATATTCCACTGGTGGAATATGTTGATTATATGGGCAAGATATGTTGAACATATGGTGATAATATTCCGAATATTCCACTGGTATAATATGTTGATTATATGGGTAGAATATGTTGAAAATATGGTGATAATATTCCGAATATTCCACTGGTGGAATATGTTGATTATATGGGCAAGATATTCAAACTATTCTCAGGATATTATCAACATATTCCACCAGTGAAATATTGTACTTTCCCTGCAGTGTCTGCACAGTTGAGTGTCTCCGGGTTACCTCGAAAATCACCGCTTTCGTTCATGTTCTCCCGCGATATCACTGCGGTCCAAGCCATTGACGGTCTCGGAGACCAGTTTACGATCCGACGCCGTACTGTGGCTGTCCCTCGCACATGGCCCATGTTTGAAGTCGGTGCGTGCATTATTACCTCGGATCGAACGCCACAAAGCTCGTATGCAGAACGCGCACGGATTTTGGAGGAAACGACGCTCGCATTTCAGCAATACGAAATCGAGATCTTTGACATTCAAAACGAAATGCGCGACGCCGTCAAGACCGTCGATTGCATCTCCTCCCAACTCACCTTCTTGGAAACTCAGCAAACCAAAACCTTCCAGCTTGAACTGATTGTGGCTCGCAAGGAAGAGTTGGCAAGCCAGCGCGCCGGAGTTGCGTTCTCCACGGACCACGCCCGCGCTTCGGCGTTAGCAGAAGAGCAACCGAGTTCGCCGCTCGGAAGGACGCTCTCATCGCCAAATACTACGCGCGGGACGCCAGGATGGCGACTATGCGCAACGTATCGGAGGTTGTTTGTGCGCGCTTGAAACATGCGGATTCTGTTCGCGCCGCGCTCGTTTGCTGCAGGGCTGCAGCCGAGGATGGTCAACGGCGCCTGCGGGGGTTTTGAAATTCCGTGGTACGCTGCTACTTCTTGCGGTCGTTGAAAACTGAGCGCTGATTATTGCCAGTCTTGCTGTACACATGCTGTCGGAGGTAGCACGAGGAATAAAGGACTATGCTGCAATGGTTTGCGCTGCGTGGCCTCGGTGCATCTTCAATAGGATGAGCGCTTCGGGCGCTAATTGCGCCGAAGGGCGGCGTGGTTCTCCGCTTCTGCACGTTGGCGAGCCGCTGCCGTTCGTTCCCGAGACTTGCGTGCTATCTCGACTCGGTTCCTAGAGAGGCGTTAGGCGGAGCGGGAACGGGAGTAGACGTACGTCTCCTGGTATCTCTGGCTGTATTTCAGAGCTCGCTCGGCGACGCTTCGCTGCTTGTCGGCGTACCGGGGATGCTTAAGCCGTGCGCGGAAACTGCACCATGTCAGTACAGCGAGTTCGGCTCCGGGAGGACGACGCACGCTTGCATCCTCAATTTCGACTGCTCACGTTGGTGCTTCCGAGGCGCGAGCTCGGGTGGATCGGCTTCAGCCATGGTGTGCCTGACAAGATGTGACGCTGACTCAGCGGGGGGGGGGGTTACCCAAAGGGTTTCGGGGTCCAGTATCGTTCGGCCGACGCCACGTCAAGTAATTTGGTAGATAACAGATAACGGAGATACAAGATTGTCGTATATCGACATCCAATCATGAACCGTATAAAGCGCACCCCACTGGCATAAATTTTTTAAGTATTCAAGGGCTTCAAAGGAGGCCAAAATTCTGAACAAGATTGACTACAGGGTGCTCAGCGAGTCTACTAGAGTCGAACTCTTGGGCCCTTTTGGTTCAGAATTTTTTGAAGAACACGACGAACCTCCGCAGACGGAGATGTTTGCTGTGTGGATAATAGCCATTGAGGCCGGAAACCATAAACTTGGTCTTCGGTTATCTTGCCGCCACAAATTTTTCTAGGCTCGTCGAGTACCTCATCGCGGTACATCTGGCTGTTTTAGAATTTCAATCTTCCCCGAGTTGGCCTGCGGTACGAAAAATCGAATCGGAATGCAAGACCATCAAACTCCGATCCTGCTTGCTCCCGACCACCGCAGTGCTCGCTCACGACTCCCTCACTCTAAGCCTCATGGGCCGAAAGGCCAAACACTACACACTGGCGGCTAAGGCGAGTGCGGCTAAGACCCGAGCTGAAGCTTATCGACAAACCGAGCTGTACGTCGACTCCACCTGCGAAACGACTGGTGAAAGTTGTCAACAGAGGCCAAGCAACTAGGGCCGCGTACCGCGCCAGGAAGAAGCTCCAAACGGCCATGAAACCTCCTCGATGGATAGAAGACGTTATAAAGGCCTTGGGTCTCCGCGGCGCCCCGCCCATCTCAGAGCAACATACGCTCTGGGCCGACTTCAGCCTTCCATCCAACGAAGAGCTGTTCATTCGAGGCCTCACTATCGACCCCAAAGAGCTAGCGCCTTACGATTTTCCGCCTCCCTACCGCCCGTCGTACTTTGACGACGCTCCCATCCGCCGCCCCTTCCGAAACTCATGCCAACTGGAGCTCCTCGTAAGCGGCACCTTAGCTGCCCAGGAACGCCAATTCGACGACCGCGCAAACCGAGATTGGGGCACTATGGGTAAGGACGTATGCGTGTCGGCTTGGGTGGACGGATGCAAATGTCGAGCGCGCGCGTTCGAGGAACTCCTCCGACTAACGGAAGCAGAAGAAGAGAACGCGGAGGTCGACGATATATCCGTTTATACGCGCGCCATGCTCCGGCTACACACGCAATGGGCTGCGCGGGGGGCTCGTCCGTCTGCGAACGGTGGCTTTTCTTCTGGACGGCTTTTGGTGAGCAATCCAGCCTCTCCGGGTCCTGAATGACCGCTCTGCTAGTGCCACTGCATCTGCTTAACGACGCTCACTCTTGGTATGGTCCCCCTCTTGTCAGAATGTCGTCCTGACGCTCTAAGTCGTCCTCGGCTTGTTTCTTAATCTGGGCCGCCGGTCGTACGACAAAGGCGAGGCAAGCGGAAAGCGCATAGCAATAGACGAAAAGTACTACACAACGACAAGATACTGCGCGAAACTGTGCTGGGAATCGTCAACGTCTTTCTCGCATTCGATTAAGCGTGTGTGTGTTCATTCCGAATCTGAAAGTTTGCCTGTGCGGGGTGGCGGTCGGCATTGGGGACGCAATCGGGACACGCATTGGTTTACTCATATTCGAGCGCATACGTAGATTTCGCTTCTTACTGACCGTATGCTACCTTGTAGAACTGCTCCATGATGTGGACTGCATCGTCGTGGAGGACCCGCCGAACGTCGTTCCACTGGCGCAGTTGCTGCATACCGGCATCAAAGGCTGCCTTTGCGTGGTCCCGAGCCTCCTTGTCGGCTCCGCAGCGGCGGAGAAGGAGCACGAAATTGAGCTCGCTGCCGAGCCTCGTCAAGTCCATCGCGATCAGCGACGAGGTCCCGATTTTGAGGGCACGGTTATAATACTCAAAGGATTCGGCGAGAAACATGTCTTGAGCCTCGGCAGTTGAGTATTCGGCCGTGTAGCGGAGGAAATCCCCCGTTCTGAGCAGATATCAGCGACATGTAGAACTTTGAAGGCGAGGGCGATAGATGATTCAAGGGAAGAAGCGCCTCGTGGTGCGCTGGAGAGCGTGCAGCGGGTAGGAACACTGTAAGGGGAACTCCTGGTGCGCCATATACCCTCACTATACTTTTTCCTTTTTCGGTCTCTTCCCCTGTTCCGTTTCCCTCCTCTCTCTGTACATATATTGGGTGCATGTCAAGCGCCTCTCATACCAAATTCCATCCCTCTACCTACTGTACTTATAGTGCTACGATACAAGGTTCTATCTCGCTGTTTCCTGCACTTTGCAGTTACATCGTCGATTTGCTCCTTTTCCTCTGATCTGTTTCCCCTCTATCTTTGTACACATATGGGGTGCACACATACGCATTCGCACCCCCAAGTCTCGTCTCTCTATCTCTCGTACTTATGGTGTGGTTTACGTTTCTTTCTTTGGCTCACCTGACCTGGTCTGTGCACAGTCATGTGATCAGGCCCTTAGACGAGGCATCACTGGCAGCAGAGGCTCCTTAGACTTGTTATCTTTGGATCCCTCTGCCAGGTATGCCCTCAGTAGCCTTCTGTACATGTATTAGTGCTAATATACTTTGGATCCCTCTGCCAGTCTTGTCTGTGTAGCTCTGAGCATACAGCAGCTGGGGAGTTGCCCTTACAGCATAACAAGTCTCTCTCTGGGTCCCATACTGCGTGCCTGAGCCTGGCTGGAGAGTAGGAGAAGCTTCCTGGACAGCTGGAGACTGTCCCAGACCCCCAGTACGCTTCCCACACCCAGTCTGCCACAACACCAGTGTGCCACCCCTTCCCCCGCCTATTCCTCTCTTCCCCCAACCTCTCTGGCCTCCCTGGGCCCTGCCCCGTCTCTCCCAACCCCACACTACCCCCACCTCTCGTTCCTGGGCCTTATCTGGCCTTATCTCTCGAGTTGAGCTATCTGCTCCTCCTCCCCCCACTCCATTCTCGTTCCTCGGGTTTCTGTGCTTGGTGTGGAGCTTCAGAAGCTTGCACTGGATACACTCCCGCTTGCCCCACCCCTCCTTCACCGCCCAAGTCTTCCTGAAGTCCAACCCCTGGCCTTAGTTCGCCGGTTGACTAGGACCTCTCTGTGATCGCTATTGTCTGTGAACAGTAGTTTGGCGGTTTGAGTGAAGTGACGTGGACTTGCGTGTTTGGACCTCCAGTTGCCTGTTTTCTGCCCCTTCCCCTTGTTACTTGACTCGATGGACCCCTCCGACCCTCTAATCGGAAACTCGCCCTGTCCGGCCCCATGGCTGCCGTCTTCCTTCTATGCCGTCACCTACAACAACAAAACCTACCGTCTCCGACCCATGCTCTCCTTCTTCCTTGCCCACGACTCTGCGTATCGGCGCAACTATGCTCCCGATTTCGCTGTCTGGGTTCAAGGGTGCGTCCCCAGCATCTTGTGTGTCGCACTTGCGGGGGCAAGCACTTCACGCAGGATTGTGGGGAGGACTTTGGTCCCTGGGACAGCGCACTCTTCATGGAGGAGCTGACGGAGTTTTGGTTCTGTTGCGAGCAGTACAGCCGTAACTACGAACTGACTCGGACGGATTCGACGGTTCTGCCCTCGGTGCCGGACACGCCACCCCTCTCTGCGCCTGCTGCGCCTGCTGCGCCTGCCTGCAGCGGCCCCGTCCCCTGCTGCCCCTCTCCCGGTTCCTGAGCGTGTTCTACCACGCACAACACGCCTTGCTTCAACCAACCGGTTTGCTCCTCTCCTGTCTTTGGACACGGACCCGGTTGTGGACACCTCTGTCCCTGAGCAGGCTGTTGTTGCTCCTGTGGTGCTTGCACCGCAGCCGGCTCGAACCCCGTCTCTCCAGGATGGAACGCCGGCTGCCTCGCAGCATCACACTCGCAGCAGTGAACCCGGGCTACCTCTCTCCGCATTCGCGTTGAGTTGCAGTCCACAGTCACCCAACGCATTGTCTCTGACTTTGCTTTGATTGACTGCGGTGCTACTGGTCTTGGCTATGTGGATAAAGCCTTCGTGACCGAACGCGGCATCCCGACTTCTACCCTCCAACGACCGATTCCAGTCTTCAATGTTGATGGTTCTCCCAACGAAGCTGGTTCGATCAAGGAAGTTGTGGAGGTCGTGCTCGGTCATAAGGGTCACTCGGAGCGTGTCATCCTTGCGGTCACCGGCCTTGGAAAGCAGAACATCATCCTTGGCTACGGTTGGCTGAGGGAGCACAATCCTGAGATTGACTGGGAGGCTGGCGACCTGAAGCTCACCCGGTGTCCTTCCAAGTGTGGCAAGTGCAAGAACGAGGCTAGGACTGATCTCCGCAACCTCCGTCTCAAGCACGAAGCTGACGCAAAGGCACGTCAGGCCGAAGCGTGCAAGCGCAAGGACTGCTGCCAAGGCCCGGAGCCACGTGTGGTGGAACTCGAACAGGAAGATGATGATGCTGGTGTTTCTGACGCTGGTGTCTTTGGCTGCGACTCCGATGATGAATTCCCTGACAACTCTCAAGTCGAAGAGGGGGATCGTGTTTTCATGACCTCTCTTTGGCCTGAGAAGGAGTTCATCCGCGCCACGTCTACTGTCTCCCAACGCCTCGCCGAAGCATATGCCAAGAATGCGCCTCGCAGCGTCAAGGACGACCTCCCTGCACACTTCTATGACTTCCAAGATGTGTTTGCAAAGGAGTCCTTCGACGTTCTTCCTGACCGGAAGCCTTGGGATCATGCAATTGAGCTTGTGCCAGATGCGAAACCTGTCAACTGCAAGGTGTACCCCGTGTCCCCTGCAGAGCAGAAGCCTCTGGACGAGTTCCTTGCTGAGAACTTGCGCACCGGTCGCATTCGCCGCCCGTCCAAGTCACCAATGGCCTCTCCAGTCTTCTTTGTCAAGAAGAAGGATGGAAGCCTGCGGTTTGTCCAGGACTACCGCGCGCTAAACAACATGACGGTCAAAAACCGTTATCCTTTGCCGTTGATTAACGACCTGATCAACCGGCTGAAGGGCGCGCGGTACTTCACAAAACTCGACGTACGTTGGGGCTTCAACAACGTGCGCATTCGTGAGGGCGACAAATGGAAGGCTGCCTTCCGCACCAACCGGGGTTTGTTCGAGCCATTGGTTATGTTCTTTGGCTTGACAAACAGTCCCGCTACGTTCCAGACCATGATGAACGATATCTTCCATGACTTGATCATGGAGGGTGTTGTTGCAGTCTACCTCGATGACATCCTCATCTACACCAAAACGCGGGGAGCAACACCGCGAGGTCACGAGGAAGGTCTTGGAACGTTTGCGTGAATACCGGTTGTTCTTGCGGGCGGACAAGTGCGAGTTTGAGCAAACTCGGATCGAGTACCTGGGAGTGATTATCTCTCATGACCACGTTGAGATGGACCCGGTCAAAGTCGCAGGTGTTGCTGACTGGCCTACGCCTACAAACAAGAAGGAGGTGTCCGCCTTTCTGGGCTTCACCAACTTCTACAGGCGGTTCATTGAGGCGTTCTCTCATGTTGCTCGTCCCTTGTTTGACCTCACGCGCAAGGATGTCGCTTTTGAGTGGTCTTCTGACGCAGACACTGCCTTTAAGGAGCTGAAGCAACGGATTACCTCCTCTCCCATTCTCCGCTTGCCTGACGACCTGCGTCCGTTCCGAGTCGAGTGTGACAGCTCCGACTTTGCAACGGGTGCAGTGTTGTCTCAGCAAGCAGAGGATGAGAAGTGGCACCCGGTGGCATTCTACTCCAAGTCCCTGTCTCCTGTGGAACGGAACTACGAGATCCACGACAAGGAGTTGCTGGCCGTCATTCGTTCCTTTGAGGAGTGGCGACACTTCCTTGAAGGAGCCCAGCACTCTGTCGAGGTCTGGACCGACCACAAGAACTTGGAGTACTTCCGCACTGCACGCAAGCTCAATCGTCGGCAAGCTCGCTGGTCCCTCTATCTTTCGCGTTTCGACTACACTCTCCACCACCGTCCGGGGCGCTCTATGGGCAAGCCGGATGCGTTGTCCCGTCGTGCGCATTGTGGAGCAGCATCATCTGACTCCAGAGTCGCGGGCCACAAGGGCAGGTTCAAGACTCTGGAGCTGGTGAGCCGCAACTATTGGTGGCCGCAGATGTCTCGGTACATTGGGCAGTACACGAGCACCTGCGACATCTGCCAACGGGTCAAGCCTCGTCGTCGTCTTCCAGTTGGGCAGTTGCTGCCTACTGAGACGCCGAAGGAGCGCTGGTCTCGAGTCTCGGTGGACTTTATCCCTGAGCTTCCTGACGCCAACGGTTTTGACAACATTATGGTGGTTGTGTGCAGGCTCTGTAAACGAGCCCACTTCATCCCTTGCCACACCACTATCAATGCCGTTGGCGCTGCGCGCCTGTTCTACACGCATGTCTGGAAGCTCCATGGTCTGCCTGACGACGTTCTATCCGACCGTGGTCCGCAGTTTGTGGCTGAGTTCACCAGGGAGCTGTACCGGCTCCTTGGAATCACCATAAGTGCTTCTACAGCACACCACCCACAATCTGACGGTCAGACGGAACGTGTCAACCAGGAACTCGAGATCTACCTTCGTGCCTTTGTCAATGAGCGCCAGGACGACTGGAACGAGCTTATCCCCACTGCCGAGTTTGCGTACAACAATGCGGCCCATGTTTCCACCCAACACTCTCCCTTCCTCCTTGACACTGGCAAGCATCCTCGTATGGGCTTTGAGCCTCGTACTGTGCCAGCCAAGGTTGAAGGTGTTGACGAGTTTGTGGACCGCATGCGCAAGGCAGATGAGGAGGCTCGTGCAGCGCTCACCAAGGCCAAGGATGACCAGGCGCGGTTCTACAACCAGCGGCATGGCCCCACGCCGGTGTACAAGCCGGGGGACAAGGTGTGGCTGGACAGCTCTGATGTCCAGACGCGACTCCAATCCAAGTTCTCTCATCCTTGGATTGGACCATTTGAGGTGGAACGCGCTGTGGGCACTCATGCCTATCGCCTCAAGCTTCCTCCTTGGATGGGTCGCACCCACCCTGTGTTCCCTGTGGTCAAACTCGAGCTCTCCCCGCCGGACCCGATCCACGGTCGGGAACGACCTCCCACTCCTCATCCTGAGATTGTGGACGGCGAAGAAGAGTGGGAGACGGAGGACATCGTTGACAGCCGGTGGTATCGCAACAAGCTGCAGTTCAAAGTGTGGTACAAAAACACACTGAGAACTGAAGCTGAGTGGCAGCCGGTTGAAAACTTGGGCAACTCGAAACCACTTATTGTCAAGTTCTATGAGGAGCATCCTAATGCACCTGGAAAAGAACAGTGGTATCGAGCCAACTCTACTCGCCCAAACCAACGCTCTGTCCGACGTCTCTCTGAGGCTGACTTTGCCACACTGTGGTACAACCGGGGCCTTGCAGATGCAAGCACCAACTGGCGTTCTAAGCGTCGGGACGCCGCTTCCTAGAAGGGGGGTGATGTAAGGGGAACTCCTGGTGCGCCATATACCCTCACTATACTTTTTCCTTTTTCGGTCTCTTCCCCTGTTCCGTTTCCCTCCTCTCTCTGTACATATATTGGGTGCATGTCAAGCGCCTCTCATACCAAATTCCATCCCTCTACCTACTGTACTTATAGTGCTACGATACAAGGTTCTATCTCGCTGTTTCCTGCACTTTGCAGTTACATCGTCGATTTGCTCCTTTTCCTCTGATCTGTTTCCCCTCTATCTTTGTACACATATGGGGTGCACACATACGCATTCGCACCCCAAGTCTCGTCTCTCTATCTCTCGTACTTATGGTGTGGTTTACGTTTCTTTCTTTGGCTCACCTGACCTGGTCTGTGCACAGTCATGTGATCAGGCCCTTAGACGAGGCATCACTGGCAGCAGAGGCTCCTTAGACTTGTTATCTTTGGATCCCTCTGCCAGGTATGCCCTCAGTAGCCTTCTGTACATGTATTAGTGCTAATATACTTTGGATCCCTCTGCCAGTCTTGTCTGTGTAGCTCTGAGCATACAGCAGCTGGGGAGTTGCCCTTACAGCATAACAAGTCTCTCTCTGGGTCCCATACTGCGTGCCTGAGCCTGGCTGGAGAGTAGGAGAAGCTTCCTGGACAGCTGGAGACTGTCCCAGACCCCCAGTACGCTTCCCACACCCAGTCTGCCACAACACCAGTGTGCCACCCCTTCCCCCCGCCTATTCCTCTCTTCCCCCAACCTCTCTGGCCTCCCTGGGCCCTGCCCCGTCTCTCCCAACCCCACACTACCCCCACCTCTCGTTCCTGGGCCTTATCTGGCCTTATCTCTCGAGTTGAGCTATCTGCTCCTCCTCCCCCCCCACTCCATTCTCGTTCCTCGGGTTTCTGTGCTTGGTGTGGAGCTTCAGAAGCTTGCACTGGATACACTCCCGCTTGCCCCACCCCTCCTTCACCGCCCAAGTCTTCCTGAAGTCCAACCCCTGGCCTTAGTTCGCCGGTTGACTAGGACCTCTCTGTGATCGCTATTGTCTGTGAACAGTAGTTTGGCGGTTTGAGTGAAGTGACGTGGACTTGCGTGTTTGGACCTCCAGTTGCCTGTTTTCTGCCCCTTCCCCTTGTTACTTGACTCGATGGACCCCTCCGACCCTCTAATCGGAAACTCGCCCTGTCCGGCCCCATGGCTGCCGTCTTCCTTCTATGCCGTCACCTACAACAACAAAACCTACCGTCTCCGACCCATGCTCTCCTTCTTCCTTGCCCACGACTCTGCGTATCGGCGCAACTATGCTCCCGATTTCGCTGTCTGGGTTCAAGGGTGCGCGTCCCAGCATCTTGTGTGTCGCACTTGCGGGGGCAAGCACTTCACGCAGGATTGTGGGGAGGACTTTGGTCCCTGGGACAGCGCACTCTTCATGGAGGAGCTGACGGAGTTTTGGTTCTGTTGCGAGCAGTACAGCCGTAACTACGAACTGACTCGGACGGATTCGACGGTTCTGCCCTCGGTGCCGGACACGCCACCCCTCTCTGCGCCTGCTGCGCCTGCTGCGCCTGCAGCGGCCCCGTCCCCTGCTGCCCCTCTCCCGGTTCCTGAGCGTGTTCTACCACGCACAACACGCCTTGCTTCAACCAACCGGTTTGCTCCTCTCCTGTCTTTGGACACGGACCCGGTTGTGGACACCTCTGTCCCTGAGCAGGCTGTTGTTGCTCCTGTGGTGCTTGCACCGCAGCCGGCTCGTCAACCCCGTCTCTCCAGGATGGAACGCCGGCTGCCTCGCAGCATCACACTCGCAGCAGTGAACCCGGCTACCTCTCTCCGCATTCGCGTTGAGTTGCAGTCCACAGTCACCCAACGCATTGTCTCTGACTTTGCTTTGATTGACTGCGGTGCTACTGGTCTTGGCTATGTGGATAAAGCCTTCGTGACCGAACGCGGCATCCCGACTTCTACCCTCCAACGACCGATTCCAGTCTTCAATGTTGATGGTTCTCCCAACGAAGCTGGTTCGATCAAGGAAGTTGTGGAGGTCGTGGCTCGGTCATAAGGGTCACTCGGAGCGTGTCATCCTTGCGGTCACCGGCCTTGGAAAGCAGAACATCATCCTTGGCTACGGTTGGCTGAGGGAGCACAATCCTGAGATTGACTGGGAGGCTGGCGACCTGAAGCTCACCCGGTGTCCTTCCAAGTGTGGCAAGTGCAAGAACGAGGCTAGGACTGATCTCCGCAACCTCCGTCTCAAGCACGAAGCTGACGCAAAGGCACGTCAGGCCGAAGCGTGCAAGCGCAAGGACTGCTGCCAAGGCCCGGAGCCACGTGTGGTGGAACTCGAACAGGAAGATGATGATGCTGGTGTTTCTGACGCTGGTGTCTTTGGCTGCGACTCCGATGATGAATTCCCTGACAACTCTCAAGTCGAAGAGGGGGATCGTGTTTTCATGACCTCTCTTTGGCCTGAGAAGGAGTTCATCCGCGCCACGTCTACTGTCTCCCAACGCCTCGCCGAAGCATATGCCAAGAATGCGCCTCGCAGCGTCAAGGACGACCTCCCTGCACACTTCTATGACTTCCAAGATGTGTTTGCAAAGGAGTCCTTCGACGTTCTTCCTGACCGGAAGCCTTGGGATCATGCAATTGAGCTTGTGCCAGATGCGAAACCTGTCAACTGCAAGGTGTACCCCGTGTCCCCTGCAGAGCAGAAGCCTCTGGACGAGTTCCTTGCTGAGAACTTGCGCACCGGTCGCATTCGCCCGTCCAAGTCACCAATGGCCTCTCCAGTCTTCTTTGTCAAGAAGAAGGATGGAAGCCTGCGGTTTGTCCAGGACTACCGCGCGCTAAACAACATGACGGTCAAAAACCGTTATCCTTTGCCGTTGATTAACGACCTGATCAACCGGCTGAAGGGCGCGCGGTACTTCACAAAACTCGACGTACGTTGGGGCTTCAACAACGTGCGCATTCGTGAGGGCGACAAATGGAAGGCTGCCTTCCGCACCAACCGGGGTTTGTTCGAGCCATTGGTTATGTTCTTTGGCTTGACAAACAGTCCCGCTACGTTCCAGACCATGATGAACGATATCTTCCATGACTTGATCATGGAGGGTGTTGTTGCAGTCTACCTCGATGACATCCTCATCTACACCAAAACGCGGGAGCAACACCGCGAGGTCACGAGGAAGGTCTTGGAACGTTTGCGTGAATACCGGTTGTTCTTGCGGGCGGACAAGTGCGAGTTTGAGCAAACTCGGATCGAGTACCTGGGAGTGATTATCTCTCATGACCACGTTGAGATGGACCCGGTCAAAGTCGCAGGTGTTGCTGACTGGCCTACGCCTACAAACAAGAAGGAGGTGTCCGCCTTTCTGGGCTTCACCAACTTCTACAGGCGGTTCATTGAGGCGTTCTCTCATGTTGCTCGTCCCTTGTTTGACCTCACGCGCAAGGATGTCGCTTTTGAGTGGTCTTCTGACGCAGACACTGCCTTTAAGGAGCTGAAGCAACGGATTACCTCCTCTCCCATTCTCCGCTTGCCTGACGACCTGCGTCCGTTCCGAGTCGAGTGTGACAGCTCCGACTTTGCAACGGGTGCAGTGTTGTCTCAGCAAGCAGAGGATGAGAAGTGGCACCCGGTGGCATTCTACTCCAAGTCCCTGTCTCCTGTGGAACGGAACTACGAGATCCACGACAAGGAGTTGCTGGCCGTCATTCGTTCCTTTGAGGAGTGGCGACACTTCCTTGAAGGAGCCCAGCACTCTGTCGAGGTCTGGACCGACCACAAGAACTTGGAGTACTTCCGCACTGCACGCAAGCTCAATCGTCGGCAAGCTCGCTGGTCCCTCTATCTTTCGCGTTTCGACTACACTCTCCACCACCGTCCGGGGCGCTCTATGGGCAAGCCGGATGCGTTGTCCCGTCGTGCGCATTGTGGAGCAGCATCATGACTCCAGAGTCGCGGGCCACAAGGGCAGGTTCAAGACTCTGGAGCTGGTGAGCCGCAACTATTGGTGGCCGCAGATGTCTCGGTACATTGGGCAGTACACGAGCACCTGCGACATCTGCCAACGGGTCAAGCCTCGTCGTCGTCTTCCAGTTGGGCAGTTGCTGCCTACTGAGACGCCGAAGGAGCGCTGGTCTCGAGTCTCGGTGGACTTTATCCCTGAGCTTCCTGACGCCAACGGTTTTGACAACATTATGGTGGTTGTGTGCAGGCTCTGTAAACGAGCCCACTTCATCCCTTGCCACACCACTATCAATGCCGTTGGCGCTGCGCGCCTGTTCTACACGCATGTCTGGAAGCTCCATGGTCTGCCTGACGACGTTCTATCCGACCGTGGTCCGCAGTTTGTGGCTGAGTTCACCAGGGAGCTGTACCGGCTCCTTGGAATCACCATAAGTGCTTCTACAGCACACCACCCACAATCTGACGGTCAGACGGAACGTGTCAACCAGGAACTCGAGATCTACCTTCGTGCCTTTGTCAATGAGCGCCAGGACGACTGGAACGAGCTTATCCCCACTGCCGAAGTTTGCGTACAACAATGCGGCCCATGTTTCCACCCAACACTCTCCCTTCCTCCTTGACACTGGCAAGCATCCTCGTATGGGCTTTGAGCCTCGTACTGTGCCAGCCAAGGTTGAAGGTGTTGACGAAGTTTGTGGACCGCATGCGCAAGGCAGATGAGGAGGCTCGTGCAGCGCTCACCAAGGCCAAGGATGACCAGGCGCGGTTCTACAACCAGCGGCATGGCCCCACGCCGGTGTACAAGCCGGGGGACAAGGTGTGGCTGGACAGCTCTGATGTCCAGACGCGACTCCAATCCAAGTTCTCTCATCCTTGGATTGGACCATTTGAGGTGGAACGCCGCTGTGGGCACTCATGCCTATCGCCTCAAGCTTCCTCCTTGGATGGGTCGCACCCACCCTGTGTTCCCTGTGGTCAAACTCGAGCTCTCCCCGCCGGACCCGATCCACGGTCGGGAACGACCTCCCACTCCTCATCCTGAGATTGTGGACGGCGAAGAAGAGTGGGAGACGGAGGACATCGTTGACAGCCGGTGGTATCGCAACAAGCTGCAGTTCAAAGTGTGGTACAAAAACACACTGAGAACTGAAGCTGAGTGGCAGCCGGTTGAAAACTTGGGCAACTCGAAACCACTTATTGTCAAGTTCTATGAGGAGCATCCTAATGCACCTGGAAAAGAACAGTGGTATCGAGCCAACTCTACTCGCCCAAACCAACGCTCTGTCCGACGTCTCTCTGAGGCTGACTTTGCCACACTGTGGTACAACCGGGGCCTTGCAGATGCAAGCACCAACTGGCGTTCTAAGCGTCGGGACGCCGCTTCCTAGAAGGGGGGGTGATGTAAGGGGAACTCCTGGTGCGCCATATACCCTCACTATACTTTTTCCTTTTTCGGTCTCTTCCCCTGTTCCGTTTCCCTCCTCTCTCTGTACATATATTGGGTGCATGTCAAGCGCCTCTCATACCAAATTCCATCCCTCTACCTACTGTACTTATAGTGCTACGATACAAGGTTCTATCTCGCTGTTTCCTGCACTTTGCAGTTACATCGTCGATTTGCTCCTTTTCCTCTGATCTGTTTCCCCTCTATCTTTGTACACATATGGGGTGCACACATACGCATTCGCACCCCAAGTCTCGTCTCTCTATCTCTCGTACTTATGGTGTGGTTTACGTTTCTTTCTTTGGCTCACCTGACCTGGTCTGTGCACAGTCATGTGATCAGGCCCTTAGACGAGGCATCACTGGCAGCAGAGGCTCCTTAGACTTGTTATCTTTGGATCCCTCTGCCAGGTATGCCCTCAGTAGCCTTCTGTACATGTATTAGTGCTAATATACTTTGGATCCCTCTGCCAGTCTTGTCTGTGTAGCTCTGAGCATACAGCAGCTGGGGAGTTGCCCTTACAAACACCACGTACATCTTGTTCGCGAGAACGGTTCCCTCCGCGGAGAGGTGTTTGGCGAGTATGTTGTCCTTGACAAAGAGCACAAACCAGCGGCATTCGTCAACGATCTGGTCCCCGATGTCGCGTACGTAGACCGCCCTAGAGAGATCTCCCAGAGGATGCTCATCCACATGAGGCTGCTCGCTCTGAAGCGCCTGGAGGGAACGCCGCAAGCCTTTGACCTTGGCTTTCTGGCCGCCAGCGAACTGCTTGATTTCGTTGAACCCAGGGTTGGCGACGGCGAGCAGGATCTCGGCGACAAACTGGACGGATTCTGGAGAGTTGATAAGTATAAACATGCCATGGGGGAGAAGGAAGCGACCATTGTATTCACGCCGTTTCGCAGCTTCGTCGGAAGACTTCAGAAGGGAGGCGCGGTCGGCGTCGTTCATGGTGGTTTCCGTGCAAAGACCGAGCTTCGCACGTTTGACAACGCAGCTCCCAGTTTCTGTTGTCGTTTTTCTGTTGAGAATTACTTCTGGGCTAGCGACCCTTGCATCAAGAGAAGCTCACCATTAGCTTTGGTTCCCGACCACGCTCACAACTCCGATGATTCTCGGACATGGAATTCTTTACGCTGGGCTTGAAACCCGCGTCTTGTTCTCAATTTGAAGAGGAGAGCCAGATGGACGAGTAGTTAGCGTGGACTAAAGTGAAGCCGGCATATGCAAAACAGCGCGCTAGCGACCCGAAGGGACGGTCAGGCGATACCGCAGGCTACCAGAAGTGCCTCTACGGGCGTCGCCGTCCTGTTATTCTCCCTTTTTAGACCAACAGAAGCTGCGGTCGGAGACAAAGGTGTGTGGAATCTCACGCTGTCCTGTATTTCTCGTGCATCAACCAACACTAGTACTGCGGTGGCTTGGAAGAAAGTCGAAAACCTTTGGCTTACACAAATTCAAGGAAACACACAAAAAAATCCAAGCTATAATACGACGATTTTGCCTGCAACGCCGGCACCTTGAGCAATTCGACAACCGCGACCGCCCGACACTTAAGTGATCCACACCCTTCTCCAGCTGCATTATCTAGTCTATCTTGAGTATCCCTGGTTTGTCCAGGTCCGCATACCACGAGCACCGCAGTTCGCGTTTTGATATCGTAGATGTGCAACCAGCCATCCCCGCTGCCAGTGTCGACGAGATGCCCCGAGGTAACAGTATTACATTTGAGAGTCTATACAGGCCACTTGTGGTCAACAGAGACATTCAGACCTGCACCTGTTATTACGTCCCATAGACGAGCCGTATTGTCGAACCAGGCGCTGCAAGGGAGGAGGCTTAAAAAAATGGAAACGCTTGTGTGGTACCAACTCACGCCATGAACACTGGGCTTGCGAGCGGCACCCAACTGACCACGTCGACCGAATGAGTGTGGCCAGAGAGGACAATCGGTTCGTCATCCGGCTGGCTCAAGGTCCATATTCGCGCTGTGTTGCCGTCTGCGCCGGATGCGGGTCGCGTTCCAACGGGATTAGATTTGATTTGGTTAATCTCCCCGGTGTGGCCGCTGCAATAAGGTCTTTTGAGCGCCAGCTGAGGGAGAAAGGTAGGCAGCACACATTAACTTCCGTATGGGTACCAGGTTCCCAATCTCCATCATGTGGATCGTGCCGTCCGCCGAGCAGCTCGCGAATACAGAGTCCGAGAGCCAGTCCACGTCCGAGCAGCAGTCTGAAACTTGTTCAAAAGACGAACAGCAAGCAAGCGGGTCACCACCTTTTGTGGATATGATCCTGCGTACTGGAATCGCGTTGATAAAGCACTAGGAGCAGATTGGGATACATACCTGGTAACGAGGATGGAGGGGTTGACGGGATTGAAGGCGCAGACGAACACCTGGGTCAATTCCAGCGGAAGAACAGTAAAAAGACGCGACGAACCTCGCTCTCATGGCCTGGAAGCACAAGAACGGAGCGAGGGTCCGTTTCCCGGTCGGCTGGGCCCTGTATTCGCGTAGGTTTGGCTTGAAGCAATGAAAAGCCGATTTTGCAGTTGGCCGAAAGGTTGTCTTCCTTCCAATGCGACTAATTATGTGTGCGAAGTAGGCATCTTCCGCATAGCGCGCTAGCCACAGACCAACTTGGCGATATAGCAGTCTAGATGCTGTTCAGCATTCACTTGTTGGTGGGGGTCGATACGGACAATTTACTGAGGAGATCCATGAGCGCTCCTCGGGGAATATGCTTGGGGAAATTGGTCGAGTCCTCCAGGCTGTAAGGGCAACTCCCCAGCTGCTGTATGCTCAGAGCTACACAGACAAGACTGGCAGAGGGATCCAAAGTATATTAGCACTAATACATGTACAGAAGGCTACTGAGGGCATACCTGGCAGAGGGATCCAAAGATAACAAGTCTAAGGAGCCTCTGCTGCCAGTGATGCCTCGTCTAAGGGCCTGATCACATGACTGTGCACAGACCAGGTCAGGTGAGCCAAAGAAAGAAACGTAAACCACACCATAAGTACGATAGATAGAGAGACGAGACTTGGGGTGCGAATGCGTATATGTGCACCCCATATGTGTACAAAGTTAGAGGGGAAACGGATCGAGGAAAAGGAGCAAATCGACGATGTAACTGCAAAATGCAGGAAACAGCGAGATAGAACCTTGTATCGTAGCACTATAAGTACAGTAGGTAGAGAGATGGAATTTGGTGAGAGGTGCGGTTGACATGCACCCAATATATGTACAGAGGGAGGAGGGAAACGGAACAGGGGAAGAGACCAAAAAAGGAAAAAGTAAAGCAAGGGTATATGGCGCACCAGGAGTTCCCCTTACACAGGCGTCCTTCCATGTGCAGAGACTGAACGCCGTGTGCTTGTAACCTACAGGCGCGTCAGGATTCAGCAGTGACACGGTAGCGTACCAGAGTCAACCAACTATGCACGAACCAGGCAGTTAATCTCGTCCGAAGTAATTCTGACCATTGGAGGCTTTATTGGCGCGTCGAGATGAAGGTCGGTATTCAAGCTTCAAGCGGGTCACAGATCGACATCCTCTTATGACCACATCCGGCTTGTAAATCCCTCCGTACAGCTCAAGACGCGCCCCAGAAGCGCGACCCTCGTCCATCCGATGGCCATCGACGATAAGACTCGCATAAACGATCTCCTCCTCACTGTCCCGCTCTACGCCGGCGCTAGCAATGTATCTACTGCGGCTGCTCGGCCACACAATCAACTATTCGCCTCCGCTCTCTTTTACGCGACGGCTTCAATGAACGGAATCTCCAATAGAGAACCTAAAAACTCTGGCATCCCAGATGCGCGACCTACTGTTCAGCAGCAGCGATATTGCCCTCAACACAGTATATCTCAAGATTGTCCAGTCAAGCTAGTCAAGAGCGCCGCTGAACTGCAAAACGATTGGTTTCGAAGCGAACGCACGACGCTCTCAACCAGCCTTATGGGTCGTGGGACGGCATGAAGCATCTTTGCGAGAATCTGGAATGCGCGACTATCGTAGGCGTCAATGCCTGCGAGCGCGAGGAGCGGCAGTTGGTGCGGGTGAGTGAGTCAATAGAGTGGGACGGTTGCGGATTGCAGAGGATCGACTCCCGCGGGTGGACGCGACGATATGGCGGAGATGAAGGCTATTGCGAGAGAATTTGCGGCCCCGGTACCTGATGCATTCCCGAGGCGACGCAGGCACGAACAAGGACTATTCTGCGTACGAATATGTTGGAGCGAGAAGCGGAAGCCCGTTATCGAGGGAGTGCGTGTCGAAGTTGGTGCCAAAGTCGAGCAGATTTGTCAAGGACAAAGGCGGCGTTCGCCGGTGGCTCGTTATCGTCGACCGCGGAGTTGGATTCAGTAGAACGGTGGAGGATAATCTATAAGTCCCTGCGGGACGCCGCCTCCGCTACTGCTGTTCTCGATGTGGGAGCGCGTGGGTTTTAGCTCCTTCCCTTCCTCATGCCCCAGGTTTAATATCAGACTACAGATCCAGCTCAAAGGCGGAATCCGTTGGCTGGATTCCCTCGGTTGATAGGCATGTCCAGAAAGTCCTTTCTCGGCGTCATCCCGGAGCGAGGTGGTGGTCGAAGAAGAACCGAGCCAAAGATCGAGACTGGGCTACCGCTGCCGCAGTCGCTTGTGCCGTTCCAACAGGCGCGGCCGTTGTGCGTGTTCATAAAACGCAGGGAGATAGCCAACGTCGTCCATATCGTCAACGCGTTGTGGTAAAAGAAAACATTGATTAATTGCAAAACAGAGGCAAACGCAGACACTAATAGACGCCAGGAACCAGAGCGTTTGTTCGCGCGGCCCATTGAATCCATTGTTTCCCGAAACGCGCCTTCAACACCAGGTCCTCTTGCTTAATGCGCGACAGCAAGCCCGTGACAATAAACGCGACCATACATCCGTAGGTCGCGCTGAACAGACGCCCGACCGTGCCGCCGCGAATGAGACATTCCATCACCCACGAGCCCGGGCTGGTGTAGTAAACGAGGAGGCCGAGGTACATCACAACTGCGCCGGTGTAGCTCGGATGGCGCAAGAAGTGGTAGGGGCCGGTGGTGATGAGGCGATGGTCTTTGAGGAGCCCCAGCTCAAACGTGAACTGCGCTCCTAGCTCGCGGTAACACCAGACGCGCAGGGCCGCTCCGGTAAGGATGAGCAACGCGCCGAATGCCATGTTGACCGACCCAGTCGCACGGAGATCATCGACGTTCGCACCGAGCACGAGGACGGTGAGGACATCATTACTGACTTTGGACGGTGTAGCGGCTTGAAGGAGAGTCGCGACCGCCTCGCCCAGGCCCAGGAGCCAGAAGATTGCCTACTTGGTGGTGAATATTGTCTCCGACACCAAGTGGTGCTCACCCTCTGTGTTGTACGAAGAACGTAGGAGCCTAAAACGGTGTCGAGCTTGGTTGGAGAAATGACGCGTTCTTCGCGACGCAGGGGGCGGGTTGGGCGACGTCGACGAGACATGAAGCCCGCAGGTTGCAGCCAGAATGCAGGTAAGTTTGAAGAGCATTGGAGGGTTACTCGTTCTGACCTGCGCGGGAGAATTCTGAAGGGTTCTGGGCGGCGGAGTTATCGGTTTTTTTTTGTGCTGCGTTGGCCCTGTCAAGACGGAGACGTGTCTGCACGACTTGGGAACGCTACGACTATATGCGGAGGCTGTTAAAAAGCATGTTCGCGACCGCAACTAACGGTGAGAGCTTCAGACTTTCCTTTGTTCTTCCGTACGCAGTGATTCTCGTTCAATCGTCGTTGCGACCAGCCAAAGCACCGCAAAGCATTGATTAAAAGTTCGACGCCTCGCCTCGGAAATCTCACCAAGAAGCCCACGACTTCTGTGATTTCATTTCTGACCTATTTTAATAACGAATGTATCATATTGCAGCCATTGGAGCAAAGCACGAGCGTAGATAGTAGGCGAACTAAAAGATAGAGACGGACAAGAAACAACGTAGTTGACCGACGCATTACCGACGCCGCATCGACTTCACAGAGCGCGCTTAGAAGGCCTGAGCCTGGGCCGCCCGATGGAGGTAACCAGGATAGTGCTTGGCCGAATCGACCTACATACACCATGAAAATTCAACACAAGGTCAAGCGAATATTGGGCTTACCACGGAAACGTCGTCCAAGGTCGGCCTACTGTCGAAGCCTTGCATGTGGTAGTGCGACGTCGTCGAGTGCTGGAACTTGAGGTTGGAATGCATGCCCATTGACTCCAGCGGGAGCGTGTTCCAGCCCTTGTCGCCGGAGGCGACCTGGTCACGCGTGTACTGTCGCATATTAAGGCTGTAGACACGTTAACCAAAATCGTAGCTGAGAATCGGAAGACCCTACGTCGCGAGAGCATGCTGTTCATGTAGACTAGAACGGAACCATTAGATTGGAAAGGAAGTAAAGAGTCAACGTACGCTTGGAACTCGGCGCCAACCCAAGAAAGAACCAAAAAGTGTTTGGCATCACAAGGAACTGGGGTTGGGTCAAGGCCAAAAAAAGGAAAGTCACGGGTGGACTGCTTACCAGGACGAGGTTGGCGGCCGACGACAAGGCGGTCAAAATTCCACGGTTGATTGCCTACCAAAAACGCCGTCAGGCGCCGAATGGGAGCTAGCGCAGAGTGCGAACCTCGAAAATCTGGAAGAAAGACTCGAATCAACGCGAAGGAGACGGAAATGATCAGACAAACCAGACGCTCGAGCAAATAGTTCGTCCTGTCAAAAGAGTGCATGCCCGTGAGCTCCCAAGCCCTGACGACAAAGACGATACGTGACCGGACGACGAGGAACACCAAGCCAGGCTAACGCAGGACAGAAGGACAAAGGAAGGGGCGGCATACTTTTTGATTTCGCCCTTCTGGCTACTGAGGAAGAGGCAGAGGAAGGCCGTGATGAGGAAGTCGCAGGCGAGGGATGTCGCGGCCTGCACGGTGGTGACAGCCTTGGTCTTCTCGAGTTCGGCGAAGGAGCCAATAACAGCGCTGTGGTCAAGGTCAACATGAACCAGCTCGAGGAAGGAGGGGCGTACGTCCAGGCGGTTTGAGCGATGCCGGTGCCTACGCGGGTGGATGAGTGAAAAGATAAGTAGATGCGAGGTGCACTCACCAATGGACGCTATCGCCAGCGCGAACTGTAGTCGACGATGAGAAGGCGGCGGAAAAGTAGAGAAAGAAGAGGCACGATGGTATACATGGCGACCATGGCGGCCATGTTTGTAGAGCCCCTCGCGACTGTGGAGGGTGAGCGGCGGAGCACCGGAGGCCGACGAACACATACGCTTGAAGACGCGGACTGCGAAAAAAATCTGGACTAGAAATGCGCCGAGATACTGGGAAGCTATTCAGCGGCACGCGGCGATGAAATAAAAAGAAAGCGCACGGCGCAGACGAGTTGGACCTTGCGTTGGTGCATCAGCAGTCTCGGCGACAACAGAGCGACCACTGTACCGAATCAAACCTAGAGGGTTGGTGAATAGGCAGCTCGACGGAGGGGACGGGCGACAACTTACCACAGCAGCTCGACGGTAAGGGCATGGAAGTGTTGGACGAAGCGGTAGTAGGAGGAGCGGAAGTACAATAGGATCTGAAGGGTTTCGACGATACTGGGGCCGTTGAGACAGATGTAGCGACGAGGCAGAACGTACGCGACCGAGATGACCTACACGCAATGAGCTCGGAGTGTAAGAAGGGAAGAAGGACGCACGTTGGCCTGGATGAAGAGCGAGTCGGTAGGCATGCTCATAAAGTACATCCACGTCTCACTGCAGGGAAAGTACAATATTTCACTGGTGGAATATGTTGATAATATCCTGAGAATAGTTTGAATATCTTGCCCATATAATCAACATATTCCACCAGTGGAATATTTGGAATATTATCACCATATGTTCAACATATTCTACCTATATAATCAACATATTCCACCAGTGGAATATTCGGAATATCATCACCATATGTTCAACATATCTTGCCCATATAATCAACATATTCCACCAGTGGAATATTCGGAATATCATCACCATATGTTCAACATATCTTGCCCATATAATCAACATATTCCACCAGTGGAATATTCGGAATATCATCACCATATGTTCAACATATCTTACCCATATCATCAACATATTCTACCAGTGGGATATTCAGAATATCATCACCATATCTTCAACATATCTTCACCATATCCCACCAGTGGGATATTTAAATCAATCAATCAACAGGATTCTGTTGGATTCCTGATGTGACATGTATCCCCATTTGGCCGGAATCCCATCACACATTTTGCCTAATTTGGAAGGAGTTCATAACTGCCCATGGCCAGCATCCTTCAAACAGAGTGCAGGCCATGGACTGCCACATGTACAACTGACAACTCAAAGGTGAAGAAAGATAAGCAAATCAAGAAATGTGTTGAGAATGTATGCCCTGGAGCCGTGGTCTATAATTGTCAACAAATGCACTACCCAATACAATGTCTTCATGTGTGCATGCTCAATAGATAGGTACTATAGTATCTAGAGAGCTATTGAGGGTTCCAGGAGCCATTCAATCGAAGGCCAATTATAATTAGTCACAATTTCTAGAAACAGTGCATAAACACAATAAATTTCAAATTTCGATATTTCTGGTTGAGTACGTAGCTCAACACAATTTCATATTCAGAGACAATTATCCTGGCAGTACTAGTATGTTGAACATTCTGCAAGCTAGCTGTCCCGCCATTGCAACACTCAGCCCCAGTGGATTAAAAGTTATATATAACTGTAATATCCCGAATTCGATGAAGTTTGTCAATTTTGAATTTTTCATGCCCAGGAATGAGAAAAATCCTTTCTTGCTTTTAGCTGAATTTTAACAGGGGCCTTTGCTCGGGCTCCTACACATTGTGCATGCACAGACTTGACCTTGAAATGGTACAGTAACAAGCATTTTTCAGGCCAGAGTGGATCCGAAAGGATCTAGTTATAGTTATAATTGTAGCGCTAGTTGCAGGCCGGCCCGCGTGCGTGGTTATAACTTGAAGATTGTAACGGATGAAGACCAATATAAAACACCACAAGTGACTGTGGTTCATATCGTGTAGTCTAGTTGGAAAGACCTCGCTCTTATGATTGGGGCTTGTTGCGGGAGGTCCTGGTTCGAACCCCGCCTCACTCTTATTTTATTTTATCTTACCTCGAATTTTTGTTGCAATACCTCAACCCAAGTACGATTTTACCTTCCTTACTTATCCGCTAACACCCGCCCACGGTGGGCATTCGAAAGCCTTCAAGCAAGGCTGGCGGTCGTTGCCGAGCCGCACGTGACATGCCGTCTCAGCAACAAATATAGCGAACGGCGATCCTGACCAAATGGGGATACAGCTCTTGTCCCGAACCACCACCATCTCCTCGACGTCGGGTGACTGGGCATTCGGGCCACCGAATGCTCAGGCACTCGACGCCGAGCTATCCCCGCTGAATTGGACGGCGACGACGAGCTTGAGGGCGATATAGCCGCGACAATTCGGACGCAGAGTCGGACGAGGGGGCGCGCCCGGCACGAACCAAGCGCGACAATCGGTGGTTGGACCAGGAGGGGCGGTTGAAACGCGTCGACGAGGCCTGGAGGTGCGCGTCTTACATACCCTAGGTGACCGCTGGTCTAACACTGCGCGACAGGGTCGCTGATCCCCCTCCGTTCCCTGCAGTTCAACCATTTCGCCACATTCCAGCGTCCAACCATCGGGCGTGGACGGGTTGCATCTGACCTCGCCAACATCCAGCGGTATCTGATCATGAGTATGGTCTGCTATTACGGCGCCCCGGTTCAGAACAGAATCATGTACTAGAGTCTTCGAATCAATGTGCAATTCTCTCTGTTCAGAAGCGCGTTCCGGGAGCCAGCGTATTGACTGGCAATATGAGATTGAGGCCATGGGCAAGAACCGAATCAAATAACGTTCAAAAATTGTATGCATGCTACGACGTACAAACGCCGAGCTGAGAGTGTATTCGACAAGACAGAGGGAGAAGTGTATTCTTGCGAGTATATTAGACAAAGACTGTCGAGGGACAGTTTGCATTGATCTCTTCGTTCCTTGACCGACACAACGCTTCAATATGATACTTTGCCATTGATCCATCTAGGAACCGTACGAGAACGATTTTATCTGGAAACTCCGTCGCGTTCGGGACGATCTGAGCATACTCCCCGATCTTACTCTTGAATTGCGTGGTGTCGGCGCCGATGACGATGACGCGTTGCCGGTCGAAAGGGTTGAACGGGTGGGGGCGAATTAGTGCGGCCGCAATATGTCCGTGCTTTGGCACACTATGGACCACAGCTGGGTTGAACAAGACGCAGTCGACGTTGTGGTATGCCAGCTGGACCCTCGGTTGTGGGACGGGGTTGATGTAGCCTGTCCAGCTGAGGCGATCCATGGTCCGCGCATTGATCTGGTTTTTCCTGTTAAGCTGGCTAACCGCCTTCAAGGCCTGCTGCACGCCTTGCCCGTCGGTGATGACGATGTCGACGTCTTTGACCGCCAAGGAGCTTGGGATGGAGCACCCAGGTTCCATCGAGCGCGCCGACGTTTGGCGGAATCCCGTAGCGCACATAGGCGGGTTCTTGCTGGCGTCCTAGGTCAAACGCTTGTTTAGCGTTGTCGTGCGCCTCCAGCGTCCGAGTTGCATCATATATTCGCAATTTCTTTGCCCAGCGAATCCAGGTTTGGGCGGCAGCGAGAGGCAGGTGAGAACTAGCATACACGGACGATCTTCAGCTCCACATGTACGCCCCATCGAGGGTTTGCTTACCTGCGCTCAACCAAGTTCGTATACGGAATCATGTGCAGCCCATTCTTCGCGTCCAACCCGACGAGCAGCTGCAGGGAATGCAAAGGCGGGGTCTCAGACGCGTAAGCATCTTCCTTTGTCGTCTTCCACTTCCAACTGTCAACTATCCCGAATGCTGGTTTGAGCGGGTGGTTTCCGCAGACGAGCACGTTCATGTCTTTCAACCAGCCCAGGTTGTCATCCATCTCGCAACGCGTTTTGCGACGGGATGTCCGCATCTTATCTCGGGTGATGCCAGTTACATCTTCCGTGTTTTCAAGACGAACGTCAAAGTTCCCAGGCGAGATCGTGACTGGGGATGCGGAGCGTAGCGGTTCTCGGTTTGGAGGTTCAGCTTTCCCTGCATGCAATCTGCAGGCCAAAACATGACATAACCGCCGAGTACGAGCTTCAAGATGAAGCCGATCTTGCCTGCGTGTGCTCCGCGGATAACCTTTACGACGTCACCCACTTTGAACGCGGGGGCAACTAGCCGCAAAGGAGCAGATGTAGGGGCGCCGTTTATGTCAAGATCGAGCGCGTCCACTGAGACCTGCATAACCCTGGCAGTTGTCCCTGCTAGTGGGCCCGACCACACGGACTCGGTCGGCAATGCATATTGTTCGACGAACGGCTAGGATGTGTAGACGTAGATGAGCTAGCGGTACCACGAATGCTAACGGTTCAATCGTGGATTCGCTCACGATGGCGTCTTGGTCGCTTCCGAGAAGAGAATCGGCGTCTTTGTCCCTCAGTAGCACCGCAAAGCGAATGCGCATCTCTGCATCCGGATCGCCATCCTCGACGCGTACGCGAGATCGTCCCTGTCCTTGATGAGAATGATGACCGCGGTTGGCCGCCAATTGGTAGCTTCCTTGGGGTCATTAGGGCGCAGATACTCCGGCAGAATGACGCGATCCCCTGCTTGGAGAGCGCAAGTGTGGCCAACGAAGGGTACATCCATCGCAGGATGCGAAACTGCCCTGAAGGGGTCTAGCTCGCTTTCTGGCGGCGAGGCGATGAGAGAGTACGACGAGGGTTGGAACAAGCTTTTATCGTCCGTAATGATTTCCAGCAATGGACCGGAATCATATGCGGCACAAAGTCGACGTCGACAAAAAGGCTTGGGAACGCGATGTCGCACGCATCGGGCGGCGTTGACCTTGAAGTAACCGGGGTGGTTAACTATGAACTGGCGCGTACAAAGCGCCGGTTGTGGCCGAACAGGTTTATCGTCCTGCATGCTGATCCGGGGAGTAACCCAGTACTGTGTTGACCCCGGCATCGTCTCCGCTTCGATGAAAGCAAGATCGCCTCCGTACAGGCCTCCGCCCGGAACGCGCGTAAATCCGTTACGCGTTTGGAAAGGGTCGAGAAAATCCGGCTCGCGGGGAGAGAGAAAAATGCGGCGGTAGTCATGGCGTTCTAAAGGAACGGCTTTGAGGTTGCCCAGGCGGGCGCGATAGGTGGAGTTACGGAGGATAGATAGGATGGAGTCTATGCCATTGCCCATGGCGTCGAGTACTTTGACGAACACGAATCCGCACCCCGTGCTGGGCGAGCCCGCGCTGCTGAGGTAGCGTGAGCAGGTGGACGCGAGGAACGCGACCAGGGCGTCTTCGGTATGGACAGTGGTGCGGATAGTATAGATGCGTCGGGCGTCCACGGGAGGATGGTGGTGGGGGCGGGGATTGGCGTCGTAGTTGTATTTTTCCATGTTGGTGTAGTCGCGTTTTTGGAACGGGTGGATTTCGAGCCCTTTGGAGGAGAGCTCGCGAGCAGCGCGCACTCGAGCGCGTTCAGTAACAGCGGCTGCGATTAGTTCCGGGTTCTCGTCGTCGTCGGAGTCTGGGGCCGGCCAATCTACGTGCTGCTGCGGCGAATAAACGTGATTTGGCTCCGCGTCGTCGATGAACCCATCGATTTCATCCTCTTGCTCGTCGTCATCTTCCAGGTCGTTATCCTCAGCTTCAAGGTCAAGAAACTCCCGCGACGTGGTAGCGGCGGCATCGCCGTCTCTTTTTTGCAGGACCTGACTGGTCAACTGCGACACCCCTCAGGGCCAGGAGACGGGGTTTCTTGTTCAGCAAGATCTAGTGACGGTAGACTACGGTCCCGCACTGCCGGTAAAGCCCTTCCCAGCGCCGAGGCATAATCAAGCTGTACAATGTTAGTCGATGCTGCTGCGAATGCGGAATTTCGATACAACTACGCTAGGTATGGAAACAGCGGATTTGCTGGGGTTTGGCGATGGAGGAAGCGGCTAGATGAGAAAGATAATGAGCGACGGGGCGGGCAGGGAGTAAGCAAGTGGAAGACCTGGATGTGCGTCGTTGAACGTATGACGGGCTGACAGAAACCGAACATGAAGATAGAGTATGGAGGATGAAACGAAGATGTGTTTGAAAACTGCTCCCGATTCCGTGTCATTGGGTTGTGGGTTAAGGCGGATCCGAAGATTTCGGAGCCGCGCCGTCCCACAATTCCGATGTCATTTCGAGTGCGACAAACTTCTCAGCGTTTGTACTCGCGTTCGCGGTGAGCGAGTGGGTCTTCTGGCATGTACAAGCTGTCGGCGCACTGATGCGAGAGCTTGACCAAGTCGGAGCATTCGTGCCACTGTGGTTGGACTAGCACATTCAGAGTTTCGGCTTACTTCACGCTGCTCTATAAACCGTAGTTGCGCGCGTTTTACAATTTGAGACATATGTACAAAGGAGAGCCCACAACATTTGCAAAATGAAGGGATTGGTCGCGGCATACATCGTTTGTAGAATCGCAAGAGAGTATTGTGCGTCCATGGCGTTGTCTTAAAGAGCGCGCTGCGCCTCGATTTCATCCTCGTGTACGCCCGCATAGTTCATTTGCTCTGTCATTGGTGGTTAGACTAAGTTCTCTCTCGTTCTCAGACTCACCGTTCAATTGCAGCCA
The DNA here is from genome assembly GCA_014461125.1 of Mycena kentingensis (nom. inval.). Lineage (NCBI taxonomy): Eukaryota > Fungi > Basidiomycota > Agaricomycetes > Agaricales > Mycenaceae > Mycena > Mycena kentingensis (nom. inval.). Next base: position 2,402,115 of record JACAZG010000003.1, on the reverse strand, counting down.
GTCAGCTTCCGGCTCCATCTCTACAACCCCGTAGCGAAACGTGAAGCCCTCGTACTCTTCCAATCTTTTGCCTGACCCGGGGGCTGGGAAGCTGAATCCTTCACGGTTCCGAACGACGAAAAGAAACAAGATCTCCCAGATGACCTCAAAGCGGTCCCACCCGCCTTGTTGCATCACGAATCGCTGGAGAATTTCCACCAAGTCCTTCTGGCCGGCTTCGTTGAGCTTGGGCTTCGTCTTCGCGGTCGTGGTTTGGAAGGCGATGATCCTCAGGAGCAGTTTGGGGGCGGACATCGATGCGGGCGGGCGCCTTGGACGTGGACGCAGACGCGTTCGATGCCGGCGCCTTGGACGTGGACGCCTTTGGCACGGACGCTGTCGCCGCCTTTTCCGCCTTTTGCGCCTTCCTCGACTTGTTTGGCTTTTTCCCCGGTTTTGGCTTTTTCGCCGGCGCCAACTCCTTTGGCTCCAACGCCTGTTGGCTCCTCATATAAGAGTGCACCTTGCGCTGCGGTTCAGCCGACTCCGGCGCCCCCACGTCCGACTCCGGCGCCTCCACGTCCGACTCCCGCGCCCTTTTCTTCCCAGAGCTCTTGCTCTCAGTTACGGGCGCCTGATCCTTGCTCTCAGGTACAGGCGACCAGGCGCCCGAATTCGAATCCGAAGCTGGCCACCCCGGCCCATCCGACGGCGCGTCGACACAGATCCGAATGGAATCCCATGCCTTTTGGTTGGCGGCGGCAGGTTCGTAGTAGGTGTTGGGAACGAGCTTCATGTCACGGGTCCAGTGGACAGGCTCATCGGGATTGAAGTCGTCCGGAAGGGTCCAGAAGATGCGGGTGGGGTGGGCCTCCAAAGTTTGCTGTCCGCTGCGATCTTCGGCATAGAAGCTGATGCCGCTCTGCTTGCGAATCGTGTAGTGAATCTGATACTCGTATGTCCAACCCAGAGGGATCGCCGACCTCACCGAGGACGAGAGATGTTGCATTGCCTCGCGTATTTCCTCTTGTTGCTGGACAGAACGGATCGCCAGAATCTGGTGCAGAACAGCTTTAGAACGCAAGGAGCTGCGGAGACTGTCGTTCTGTCCGAGCTCGCGAGGGATCGGCGGGAAGTTCTCGCTCTCGCGGCAATCCGTTCGTTTGTAGTCGTTACGGCGCGAACAGATGTACGAATGGCTCGCTAACTGATCGGCCACTCTCCCTGTTGTACGAATACGGTCGATGTCAAGCGAGCTGTGAGTCTGCAGCGACGTGGTTTTGGATTTGATTTTCTCTAGCGCGCGGATTCCTGCGCTGTATGTCTGATCAGAGTAACTCTTGGAATTTAACAGAATCCACACCTTTCCGTGTTTCTTCAGCCAGCAGCGCCCCCATATCGCCTGCAGAAGTCGATTGGCGCCCAGCCAAGGCTTTCCAAAGGCCCTTGAAGAATTCATCGAGTGTCCGCACATTGCGCCCTAGGACGAACATGCCGACGGACAAGTGGTGCTCGATTCCGGCGAAGACTTCGTTCCGCGCTTCGTCTTGGCGGAGGTTCGGCTGTTTTTGGAGAATTTGCAGCCTGAAGAACGTCGCAAGGCTACAGACGGAATTGAGCCGCGTACATGGGATGCAATGACCGTGCTTACGTGCGGGGAGCAGGAATGTCCATCGCTATGAGGGCGTAGTGGTTCTTCTCCTGGTAGTCCTTGTAGCGATTATCACTTGGCGAGGACGCGCCAATGACCCGCATGGGGGTGTAAATTGGGTTAGCTTCCAGCTTCGGGGAATGACCGTCCGCCCACTGCATGTCGAGCAGCAGCACGACGTTCTGCAGGCCGATATCTTTGAAGACGGCCTTTTCGTGCCCATTTTCGATAGAGTAACATCCGCTTGAATCAAACGCGAAGAGGTCGCCGTCCGTCCGGCCTCCCGTATAATACATGACTGGTTGCGCTCGAGCGAGCGCAACAGCGAGGTAGAATTTCAAAAACCAGGACTTCCCTACGGGATGGTGAGCTGAGCATAAGGCCGGGAGGAGTCTGCGCACCAATTCCGGGATCTCCGACGATGATTACCCCGGGGTGAGAATGAATGAGGGGCAGCGTCCCGGTAGGTGCGCCTATGTCGCGTT